>JAWWNH010000133.1:0-2400000 GCA_034641385.1 Darevskia mixta | reverse complement strand
TTATTATTGTCTGGATAGGCTTCCCACTATCTTTATATAGCAGCTAAAATTCAGACTGCTTCATTTCCTCCATTTTCTTCTCGAAATTCAGTTTATATGCTCTGCTCCATTCAGGGATCTCTCTCTCGTCTCTTTATATCTGACTGTCTGCCTTTCTGCATGCTTATAATAAATTGCTGTGATTAATATAAAGTACTGAGATCCACTGATGCACTACATTCTTGGCCTCTTGACTCCAGTATGAACCCGTGTGTGTTTCAGGACTTCTGTTGTCTTTTCTTCACTGCCTGTCTACGAGTTTCTAACATTCTTTACCCCCCTGCACTATTTTTCACTGATGTACGCATAAGATAAAATGTGTTGGAGTTTAGTATGTTCACAGACTCCTAAAAGGGATGGTTGGTGTCTTTGGCCTTTTAAAAAAAAAATTAGTCCAGTCTCTTGTACCAAATAAATAAAAAACAAAAAATCAATCACTAGCTTCTGGCTGATGGTTTGCTGGGCATGACATGGCAGCTCTGGTTCACCAGGTCTTGCTACTACTACTTGAGCTGCAGTGATCATCATGGACTTGTCAATTTTGTACAGATTCCGGATTGCATTTTGTGGAGCTGTGAAAAAGCAGCAGAGACCTGATGATAAAGCCTTAAACGGCTCAGGACCGCAATACCTCAAGGAACGCCTCTTTCCCTAGGAACCTACCTGGACCCTGATATCATCTTCCGAGGCCCTCCTTTGTGTGCCTTCTCCTCAAGAGGAACGGAGGGTGGCAACACGAGAATGGGCCTTCTCTGCAGTAGCTCCCCATCTGTAGAATGCTCTCCCCAGGGAAGTTCGCCTGGTACCTTCATTATACACTTTTAGGCACCATGCAAAAACATTCCTTTTTAACCAGGCCTTTAATTTGATTCACATCCTATACCCTTTTAAAATGTGGGTTTGGGGGGGTTATTGGGTTGTTGTTTTTATTTTGATTATATATTTTGTGGTTTCATATTTTTATTTTCTGTGAACCACCCTGAGACCTCCAGGTATAGGGTGGTATATGAATTCAATAAATAAAATAAAATAAATAGCCATAATCTGAAAGTCACATGACATGGCATTTAGGAACAAGGGATGAGTAGGAAAGGAAAGATACCAAAATAAACTAGCATTTTTTTGGGAGGGGGGTGCATTAGAGGGCCTCAGCTTCATCAGGCTAATGCATGTGATAGTAATGACACCATATTCAAATTTGAAATCGGTGACATTTTTGTAGCTAAACCAAAGTATGAAATGGTGCCCTGTCTCTCTCATATTGACCATAGACTCTGACTCCTGGGGAAGGAGTCTTGGACACATTACCTCTGCCCCAGTGGGTTATTAAATCCTAATGACATCCCACCCACTCATTCCACATCCATCTCAAAACCCCAATAGACAGCTAATACGTGCTGAGATCCAAAGTACCGTATTTCCAAAGTTCAAGGAGCTGAAAGCATGGCAGGCTAAAAGGAATGGGGAAATGGGGGAGGTTGACAAAGTGAAAAAGCTCTGCCTGATATCCTGCAGAGCTGCTGCCAGTTGGTGTAGGTGCTACAAGGCCACATGGACAAATATTCTGCTTTGCTATAAGACAGCTTCCTGCGTTCCTAAGTTTTCAAATTTGCTGAAAGCCAAATAGACACGCAAATCTCTGGCTTCTGGCGGCACCCCCTGCCAAGGACCCTTTGAAAGCATCACCCATCCATCTTTATGTAGGCGGCAGATTTATGGATCCATAGTATTTGGAAATGTAGTGGAAAAGTTGACTGGAAGATAAAGGATGAGACTTGGTACGGGGGACTTCTTTGTAGATAATCTGGTAATTCAAGCAAGTAAAAAAAGCAGTTATTCTCTTCCTAGGAAAGGTCCAAGTGGGAGTGAGTAGTTTGTTCATTTGCGTTCCTGCATTTTGCTGTTGTGGATCTTTACTTTTGTATAGCTTTAAGTGGTGGCATCATTTTATAACGACTCACAGTTATTGCCAGGGGAGTTTAAAAAGCTGAGCCAACAGCTGAGAAGTGAATTGGAGGGAAATAGAAGCCTGAAGCTTGTAGGATAGAAGCTGACAAAAGGGGATCCCACTCTCTTGCTACCTCTCCCCTCCCTCCTTTCATGGCTGGGACTGAAGAAGTGCTGACAGGCCTAGGCGTTTGCTTTCTTGGCCTCCTAATGAGTACTGTATCTCTTTTTTAAAAGAAGATACAAATAAATGAAGTCATTTTAGGTTATAATATTTTGCTTGTAAACCCCCCCCCCCCAGACAATGCCTTCCACTTTTACGACCATTTTTACCTCAGGCTATTGACTTTGAGGCCTTATCCCTCTAGTGAAGCTGAGCCCTTTCTTCTTCTTTTATTGCTAATGTGCTACCTATGTGGCCTGTTCTCTTGTCATTATAAATTAGGAATTGTGCCAAATGTATTCCAATAGTGGATACTGCGCATCTCAGGAGATGTACCGTAGTTTTCGTTGGATGTAGTGAAGAGCGAAAATAAGCAGGGAGAAGATGGACAGTGGCTGAACGTGGTAAATGCAGGCATCCAAAAATAAAGAAAGGGAATACAAGGACCAGAAACATACACTTGATGAGGTGCAGGTAACATGCTTTATTTCAAATGAACAATACTATCTCGAGGAGGTTCAACAAAACAGCTAACCGAACAACTTACTACTACATAAAATAAAACTAATTCATTTTTTTTCTACGTTCAGGGCAAGATGTGATGTTATAACAACAGTTTCAGCTTTTCTTAAACTGTGGTTCAAATCTTAGTTGCCTGCAGTTGACAGTATCTAGCCAAAATCCTAATTGCTACCACACAATCACTGCATCCTAGGAACCTCCAAGAGTTGGTACTGTTTCTGCACTCGAGTACCCAAATGGCTTTTTTTTTTTAAACGGGATGGCCAGGTGATGTTACTTTATTGGAAAGCTATTTGGGTAGTCGGCGTGTCAGAAACAATACGATAGGTGCTGAACAAAATGCTGGCCGCTTGCACTTTGTTCAAGGTATTGTGAGTCAGTCATGAACAAAATATAGTTTTGACGTTGATCAGACGTAACATAAGATATTAAAGTGTGGCTTACAGGAGGGTATTTGCAAACCTCACCAATGCCTTATGTCTCTGATTCAAAATAAATTCGTGCACGTATAATGAAACCGTGCACAGCATCATCTCTTAGGTGTCGGTAAAATAAGTCTTCAACAGGGAGCCTCTCTACCTGTTGAGGCATTCTTAGACATCAACATTTTGTTGAGGCACAAAAATTAGTTAAATGTTGAGCAGGGTATTCGTTCCCTAAGAAACTTTCTCCTACCAACGGTTTGTTCCAAAAGTTACATTTTAAAATGTCATAAAATAAATGGTACAAAGCTCCATAACCGTTATCTGCGGCTATATACAGTATGTACATGTCAAATGAAAAATTGTTTTAACGTCAAATAATAGTGACTATGTCATAGCGTCTATCCTTGGACTTTGTCTGGTTCAGGTAGGTACAAAAATATTTTTTATATATATTTACAGATCAATTATTTCAGTCCATATGAATCACTTGCCAAAAGTCAAGTGCCAAAAAATAAAAAAAATCAAGCTTTTAAATTGATCGAATGTTAATATTCACAGTGGCAGAGTCAGTGCCAAAATCATTTCCTAAATTCAGTGTATAAAGTCCCCCGTCGTCCTTTTGAACATCCATGATGATAAGAGTGGTTAAGTCTTCACTGGTTTCAACGTGGAATCTACCACCTTGACTAGAAATGCTTTTCCCTTTGCAGGACCATGTTATGTCAGGAGTAGGTTCACCAGTGAAGGCACAGGATATGGTGAGAACCTTTCCTTCCTCAATGGAGATATCGTTTGGAAGAGCTTCAATTTTGGGTGGTATTCCTTTGCAAAATGGGAGGGGAGAAAATCAAGTTAGTTCTTAGCGGAAACTGAAGTTTTACTGTAATGACTAATTCTACATATCCAGGATATTGTGGTGTTTTTCTAACTCTACGTATAATAGTATTGCTCACCTCTCAAACCAGATTTAAGCATTCTACTAGAAGAACTCTCCAGTTGGGTCAGACTAGATTTCCCCATTATACTGCTGGTACTCATCTCTACAAAGGATTCTTGCATGGAGGACATGCTTTTGGCAGACATGCTTGCAAATTTCATCTCACTCATGCTGCTACTGCTGCTACTGCTGAACGAAGCTTCTTGTTTAGAAGCGGACATTTGAAATGACTGCGAAGAGAAACTGTCCTGCATGCTTGCATCACCACTTGTTCTCAACACTACCTCTTTTGGAGGTTCTTCAATTAGAGCTGTGGACAATAGCAAACATAGAACGGAAAAACCAATGACATCACATTGACTGGTGAAGCCATATGACTTATATATTTACTTTCTGGATGGAGAAAGAGACTGGCTTGCTGTTTAAGGAAAACAGAATTTCGTTGTAATAATGTTCCTAATCATAGAGTAATAATAATAATAATAATTTCACTTTAATATGCATACTGTTGAGAAGCAACATGTAATCCTGTTGAAACTACTTTTTAAAGATACAGCCCCTTTGGATAGTGCTTTGTTTTCCCTTCTTACTTTACATAACTTGGCAGGTATTCTGCCATTAAAACTACTACACCACCATAAAAAACCACTGCCGTTTTCCTTAAACACAAGCACATACATACAATACATCAACAGCAAAACATAAGAGAAACCCGTTGGCTCCTGGTATCCAGATGGTTTTAAAATGCAAGTTTGTATCTGAGAAGTTTAATGAAACATAAGAAAAAAATTCAGAGAACTAACCCTTTGGGCATTAATTATTCTGATAGTTTATTAAACAGTGATCACTGGAACCAACGGGTTAATAGCAAGATGTTCAAAGCCTTCTGGTAACACTGAGCGGGCGAGAAACATATAAGTACATATACTTTAAATTCAATATTTTGTACCGGTAGTTATATTGTATATTGGATTTTAGGTCCAGTAATGAAACTAACAGCTTGTTAAAGAATCAAAACAACTGCTTTTGCCATATTGTAGAAGCCCTACTCATATTAAGACAAGACATTTTAAAAAAAAACTTACGAAGGACGGTCAGAGATGCTGTTGCAGAACACTGCCCATGGAAGTTTTTCGCTTTGACTGTGTATTTTCCACTATCACTCACTGCAGCATTTTGGATTGCAAGAGAATAAACATTCTTGGAACGATTTACTCGGATGTTGGATGAGAGAGCAATCTGATAATGAAAGATATACTTTGTTAAGATCAAGTTATACTCAGGGTTATGAATGAATCATTTAATTTCAAGGCTGACATAAGTAATTACTTACTGGCTGGTTATCTTTAAACCAGTGGATTTCAGGGGAAGGATCTCCAGAAACTTCACAGGTAAGCAACACATCTTGTCCTTCATTGATGTTTTGAGATTTCGGTTGTATGATAAAAGCTGGGGCATTGGATTGATCTTTTGAAAGACTCATTTCAAAGTGACATTTGATGATACCCTGTTCAGTCTTTCCTTCACAGGTAAGTATTCCTTCATCTTTCTGGGTCACTTTTTGGATAGTTAGAGTATGATCACTTCCTGATACACCATATCTATAATCTTCAGAGTTAGTTAGCTCTATTCCATTCAGTAACCATTTTACATTAGAAGCACCAGCAATACTGGCTTTAAGGGTAGATTTTTGACCTGCAGACACAGTCATTTTAGTGGTAGTAGATTTAACTTCTGTGTAAGATGTTTTAGCTTCATCAGACACAAGAGACTTTTTAACATACTCTTCTTGGACTACTGCCTTTTCTTGAGAAGTCATTGCAGACTTTTTCTGGGCAGATACTTCAAGTATTTCAGACTCTTTCTGAACTGATTTTTGAGTTTTGCTTAAGCTTGACACCTGAGAATCAATACTTTTAAAAGCTTGGCCAACAAACTGAAAGTTGGTTTTGGAGGCGCCGCCTTCCCCAACAATCTCACATGTATATTCACCTTGATCAGATTCCTTGAGGTTATGGATTTTAAGTTCATATGTTCCATCAGCTGCATAATGAAATTTGAAATGATCGTCTTCTTTTAGTTTCTTGCCATCTTTGTACCAGGCTACTTCTCGGACACTCAAAACACTGCTTTCAACTGAACAGAAGAATTTTGCTTTGTCCCCGGAAGCTTCCACTTTCAGCTGTTGTTTTATCTTAGGGGGAACAGCAACAGGCAAGTCTGCTTTCTCTGATGGTGTTGTTTTACCTGCAGGTGTTGACTTGGCTTTAGAGTGGGCAGGAGATGGTTCAGGGGATTTTACTCGCTTGGGAGATTTTACTCTGTCTGGGGACTTAACATGAGGCTCAGGAGATTTGACCCTTGGAGGTGATGTAATTGCTTTTTCTGGGACCCTTTTCCTTTGTACAGTCAAACTAAAGTGGGCTTCCTGCCTTCCTTCAGAATTTTCTACCACAACAGTGTAACTTCCTTCATCTGAGGTCTGGACAGATGAAATTTCAAAGGTAGATTTATACTGCGTACGTGTTACTTGGAAGCGTCCAGAAGAGACAATAGCTTGACTTGCACGGATCCATGTTACAGTTGGTGTTGGTTCACCATCAATGTCACAAGAAAATCTTGCAGTCTCCCCTTCAGAGACAGTGATTGACCGTGGCTTTGTTAATATTGTTGCAGGCAGAGTGGTCTTAAACTTCCGATGAACAGCTCTTTCTTCCAATGATTTTTCCTCTGAAGCACTGACTCTCATTTCAGTAGAAGCATGGTGCTCATACGATGATAGCGATTCTCTGGTTTCTGTCAGTTCTGATTTGCTTGCTCTTATTGAAGAACTTGCTTCTGTTTCAGAGACTTTCTTAAATGAGGAGATTGCATATGCTGCAGTTCTTGTCAAGTCTGGTACAATAGATCTTGGTACTTCCTCATCTCTTCGCTGGGAGGTATACGTAGTGTAGTCTCCTCCTGTAACATCTAATGTTGCATAGTCAGAGCATTCTCCTTTATAATTTGTGCACACAGCACGGTATGTACCACTATCATCAATATGGCAATCAAGAATCTCCAAGGTTAATACGCCACTAGTATTAGTGAAATGAATCTTATAGCTTTCCTGAATTTCAACACCATTGTGATACCATTTCACTTCAGCTGTTGGTTTGGACTGGACATTCAAAATGAATCTGGTGTTGGTGTTACACGGTACACGATGTGAGCGCATTCTCAGAGTTATGCGTGGGGCATGATCCAGAGTGAAAGGTTCTTGAGTCAGAACTTCATATTTCCGTTCCATTGTTTTTTGGGTTTTCAAAGCAGCTTTCATGGATTCATACCTGGAAAATATATCAAATCTTGCTGTCCTTTCAAATCGTGAGAGAGATCTTTCACTAGACACTGGGCTTGGTGAGCGTGGCCGTGTTCTCTCTGGTGTAGGAGATCTTCTCTCCGTTTCTTCCACAGGGTGTGATCGGGGTCGAATTAATTCAGACACAGGACGCATTAATTCAATGTAAGTTGGAGAAAGAGAGCGCCTTCTTCCTAGTAATCTTGAGGGAGGAGAAAATTCCCTATGAACGTGCCTCACCATTTCTATTTCTTCCTCTTCCTCTTGTGATCTGACCTCAGTTATTTCTCTCTCTCTCCTTCTTCTCAGTCGGCTCTTTTCTTCTTGTGACATATACTCAAGCTCACTCTTGTATTCAGCGAGCCGACGGGTTGTTTTAACTGGTCGCAGCAGCTCTTCATCCTCTTTCTCAGACATTATTCTCTGTTTTTGTTTTGGTGGTCTATAAATTGCTCTGTCATGGCGTTGCCGGAGCTGTGCATAAGATGCAGCGGTATCTTCTTTAGAGGGTATGTGATAAGTGCCGTACCTCAGCTCTCTTTGCCTAGATTCCTCTGTGGCAATATGAGCATCTGCTGCCGTGTAATGGAGAGAAGACAGTTCAAAGCGTGGAGGGCTTCTGCTTGGAGGTGATGCAGAAAAGCCCAACTCCAGTTCTTCTTCAAGTCGCAGTCTTTCTTCTTCAGTTCTCTTCATGGCTAAATAATCATCAACAGGTAGCAGCAGTTCTTCATCTGACAGGTCACTAAGTGATCGTCTTCTTGGTCGGTAATAAAATTCATAATCAGGAGATGGTGTACGCCGGCGTGCTGGCCTGACGGTCTCGAGATCATCTTGTGACAATTTGGGTATGCGCCACTTAGGTTTATACTGATCAGTAATGCGTGGCAGTGGCATCACATAGAACTGTTCCCATCTGGAAAGGCGAATGCGCTTTGGTCGCTTCTGAACAATTCTATCAAGTTTCCCTGGCATTTCATATTGGTCTCTCAGCTTCTTGTACCACTTCATGTCTGACATAGGCACAAACAGTTTGATGTTCTGATCTTCTTCCAGAGTAGTGGCTGCACGTCTGCGAGGCTCTGGGATCTCATAAGGCATCCGGAGTCTCTTTTCTTCTTTAATTTCTTCCTTTTTAAGTTCAAATTCACCTTTGACAGTCTTAGTGCTTACAGCTGGTTTATACAGGATAGCAGCTTGTCTGAGAGCTTCCTGTGCTACATCTGTCAGTGGGACGGATTCTGTTCTAGAAAGGATTTCTGCCATTCTCACTGTCTTGTCAATGCTTTTCTGTACATGCTTTTGCCGCTCTTCTTCACTCTTGTATTGGCGCTTGATATATTTTGAGCGCTCTACCTTCAAGTAAGCCTGGCAACTTGTTGATCCAGCACTGTTTGTAGCAGTAACTCTGTAATAACCACTGTCTTCTGGTAAAGTATCCCTGATATGCAAAGCATAGTAATCTAATCCTTCATGTACGATTTCAATATTTGGACTAGCTGATAAGGGCTGTCCATCCTTTTCCCATTTTTGTGTTGGTTTTGGTATTCCAGATACTCTTATCTCAAAGCAGACACTCTGGCCTTCTTGGCATTCTGCATTTGCCAGTAGTCTTTTGAACATGGGTCTCATCGTGGTAGCCTCTGGAGGAGCATGCTGAACAACGGTTAACTTAGCTTTGCAGCTGTCCTCACCGTATTTGTTGCGAGCCAGCACAGTATATTCAGCATCATCATCTTCATTCACATTATGGATGAGAAGCTGATAAAGACCCTTATCAGTTTCAAAGGTATACTTCCTGTCATCATCTCCTGGCTTGATCTTCTGACCTGATCTGAACCACGTTACACGAGGTTCCGGGTGAACTGTTATTGTTACTCCAAACCTGACATTTTCACCAACGTAGGCAGTACGATTGTATAAAGGCAGCGTAAATTCTGGTGGCTTCTCCAAAAGTCTCAAGGTATCTACTCGGCGCTTCACTCTCCTGACAGTTCTGCATCTGTAAAAGTCAGAAACTTCTCTCACACCTTTAACAAATAGTTCTGCGTAGGAACTGTCTTCACCATAGTCATTTGTAACTTTGCACCTGTAGGTACCGTCATCTGATTTAGCAATGTCTTTGACATACATTGTGGCCACTCCTTCATGGTAGCTGATCTCATGTTTTTCACTGTTCTCCAATTGTCTTACTCCAAAGTACCAGGTTACTTCTGTGGCTGAATCATAGTTTTCAATCTTGCAGACATACTTGGCATGCCCACCTTCTTCTCCAACAGCATGCATTATCTGCCCAGTAATGGGTCCAATGTCAATTGATGCCACTTTAACTTTAGCAACTGTAACGGCCTTCTGAGATCTGACTGCACCACCCCATGCAACACGGGCCACTGATACAACTGTGTTCCATTCCTTCTTCACCAATGTTTGATAATAACGTCTGTGTCTCAGTGTTTTGATAACTTTAGTGCTTGTTTTCTCTGTCCTTTGCTTCAGCCAAGCATGTTCAAGGGCTTCAGTAGCAGTCATACGAGCTCTCCTTTCTTTTACTAGCAGGCGGTCAACAAAGTCCAAGGCCTCAATACTGATATCTTTGAAGGCTTCTTCATCAAAGTTGTATTCAGCACTTATGATGTTTTCAATTGTTTGTTGGTTTGTTTCAGCAATGAAAGGATTCAGGCCGCTTAGAAGTACATACACTAGGGTTCCAAGTGACCACATATCCGTGGCTGTGTTGACCATATCATGCTGATGGACTTCAGGCGCATAATATTCAGGAGAAGTAAATTGGAGTCTGAAATTATCACCAGGTTTCAGCTGCCTTGCCTGACCAAATTCAATGATTTTAACTATAGAGCTTCTTCTTGTGAAATAGATGATATTCTCTGGCCTGATATCAAAGTGCCCAATGCTATGACTGTGCAGGAATTCAAGTGCTTCACATACTTGACGTACATAGCTTATAATTTCTCTTTCATTAAGTTCAAATGCAGGAGTATTAAGTCTTTCAAAGATGTCAACTCCAGATATGAACTCAGAGATCATGATAAGTTCTTCTAGGCTTTCAAATGATTCATGAAGCTGTAAGATATTTCTATGCCTAGCAATGTTGAGGATGGAAATTTCTTTCTTTACGAGCACTTGATCAGCACCTTTTACTTTGACAAACTTGGCCAGGTAAGTCTTCTTTGAAACTATCTCAACACACCTGTGGGCAATTCCAAATTGCCCCCGCCCAAGTTCTTCAGCAATCATATATCTGTCATAGAGTTCTTTTGTATTAGAGTGAGCTGCTTTCGCTGTAGTGACTTCTCTGGCCTCATCAACTTCTTCATCATAATTGACTGTTCTGGTCTTATCTTCCTTTGTTATTACAGAATCTGTAGGTTCAGAAGGCTGGCTTTGTCCAAATTTATTCTCTGCTATAACACGGAATACATAGCTTGTCTTGCCAAATAGATTTATCACAGTGTATCGAGTGTCACGAGCCTGGCCAACACGAATCCATCTCTCAGCTGTGGTAGCGCGTTTCTCAACAGTATAGTGTGTGACTCGGCTTCCGCCATCATTTGCTGGAGCATTCCATGTCAGGTTGACCGAGTCCCTTGAAACCTCACTTGCTTTCAGTCCTCTTGGGGGATCAGGAACGTCGGCTACATCTAATTCAACTGTTTTCTGATCAATGCCAAATCTGTTTTTAGCACAGACAATGTAGAAGCCTGCATCTTTCCTGTCCACACCATTAGGGAAAACAAGAGATGTGAATGACCGTGTCACGATAACTTGGTAGTGTCCATTGGTATCAATAAGATCTTGCCCTTTCTGCCATGTGATCACTGGATCAGGCTTGCCACTGAATGGGATTTTGATGCTGATGACTTCACCACGGAGAGCGTGAACGGCTCCCATGCCTTCAAGATTTTTAGGCAAGTGGATCTTAGCAGGAACTGCAGCAAAACAACACAGAGAAAGGGAAGAAACAAAATGAGTGCAAACTATTGCTTTAAAATAAACCAAAACACTACTTTAAACAGAGACTGATTCAGAAGGTCTCAGGCATAGTGGCTAATATTTGCAATAAACCCTTTGTCATAAACTGAGATAGAGGGACTTCAGCTGGACCCTCCACAGGGTGATCTACCATCAACTCTGCCTTTGGAAAGGATTTCAGGAAAGAAGGTTGCAGGCAAAGACCTTCATAGGGCCTGTTCCAGCAGGACTTTCTGCCCTCACTGGTCTATCTACCTTAAACGGTTAAATAGAAAGGATTCCAGGAGAGAGAGGGGAGCAGGTGAAGACTACAGGGCCTCTCTCACAGGGCCTTTATACCAGCAACTATACTATGGGAAGGATCCTGATGACTTTTTAATATGTTAATATTGTTTATTGTGGAAGGATTTGTATCCTGAAAGGTGGAATGTAAATAATAGAAACAAACAAGACAGACAGACAGTTCCCTTTGAACTGTCAGCTGAGCAACAATGGCTGTTCAGATTACAACATCAGGGGATCGTTAATCTAGGTCCAGCGCTCCTTCCCAATAATGTTAGAAGCTCTTTACCAGACAAGTGTGTGCAAGAGCCTTTTATCATTTTATAGTCTGATAACATCTTCAACAAAATTGATCACCAGACCAATGCTACCAGAGCACAGACATAGATATAAATATGGATGTTTTGTATTTAACGTTTGTTTCATATACTTTTTATCCATATGTATCCTATTATACTTTCATTGTTCAAATGAAAATGCTGTCTATTATGACTAACAGAACAATCCTGACCCCCAAATCCACTGGCTGGACAGGGCTGTTTGGGTGGTCCTTCCTCTCCATCAGTAGGGGGACATGCACATCACAGAGGCCCTTCTGATGCCCACAGAAAACTCTGTTGGTTTAGACTTAGCTGGTGGTGTTTTCACCAGCAGTAGCCAGGCTAGGCACTGAAAGAGGGCATTTTGAGGGCAGATCAGAAACCACATTGGATCTGCTGGGGTGCAAGCCCTTCATTCTTCTTGGAGGACCCAGGATCAGGCTCATCAACTATGCCAGTTTGGAGCTGGTGTAGTTATTTCCTCCCATTATCTTCAAGGGAGGGGGGGAGATGTTCCAAAACAGCAATCCACGAAAACAAAAAAGGAGAAAAACATCCTTTCTTCTTTTCCTAGTCAGAGTGAGCCAGTAGAACACCTCCCATTTCACTTCATCTCCCATGTCTCCAACTTCATCTAGGACTACATCATAAGTATCTAGATGACCATGCCACCATCTGACTTATTTTAAGGCTATTAAGAAAATACTGTTCCAAACTCAGAGTTTCTACCCCCTTCCTGTAGCCCTTACTCTGTATGAAAAATTAAATAAAAACTAAATTTAAGAGCAAAGCACATTACTTACCTTCAACATCTAAGGAAGCAGTTCCAGAAACAGATCCTCCCTGGTTGGTTGCCCTCACTTGATATACAGTGGCATCATCATCTGTTACATTTGTAATTACCAGTTGGTAATAGCCACCCTTAAATTCTTGTACCTTCACCTTTTCACCATCTGGCAAAATCTCTTTGCCCTGTCTGAACCATTTTACAACAGGCTTAGGATGACCAGTGACTTTGCAAACAAATGTGGCATGACCTCTGAATTTCACATTTAGGTTTCTGATTTCTTCCTTGAAATGCGGTGCCTGAATTGCTACATCAGATTTGGGGGTGATTGGTTGTGAAATTTCACTCCATTCGCTTTCACCACCAAGATTTTCACATTTTACACGGAATTCATACTCCAGGCCTTCAATAAGACCTGTGACAGAATAGACGGTTTCACGTATTTCTTCTGTTGTTACAGAAATCCATTTGTTTTGTTTCTTTTCACGTTTCTCCAGGAAGTAATTTCTGATCTTTGAGCCTCCATCACTAGCAGGTGGCCTCCAAGAAACAACACAGGATTCACTTGTCACAGCAGATACAACTGGCTGACTTGGCTGGCCTGGCTTTTCTGTAAAGAAGAAATAATAATTGTCAGGACATGAAGTCAGTTTGCTTTGTTGAACTGCAGATAAACAGAAACGTGGCTTATGGAACACACTTACCAAATGGAGTCTTGATAATAACAACAGATGAAACTTCTAATGCTTCGCTGATGCCGAATGTATTCTGAGCAAAGACACGGAAATAATAGCCTGCATTTTCAGTTAGGTTAACAATCCTGCAGGTTGTGCCAGAAATGCTTGAAGAAACCAGCTGCCACTCTGTGCCTTCTTTTGCTTCTCTTTTCTCTACAACATAATTTGTTACTAGAGCACCTCCATCATCTTCAGGTGGCTTCCAGCTGATGACTACAGAGTTCTTCAGCAAAGCTTCTATAACAATTGGCCCTGTTGGTGTATCTGGTTTATCTACAAAAAGAAAAGAAAAGGCAGTGTTTAAAGTTAAATAGAAGAAGTATTTCCCATGATTTCAAGAAAATTTAATGCCAAGACATACCTTGTATTTCCACGTTTAGTACAGTATCAACAGTTCCAAATGTGTTACTGAGTTGTACTTTGTAGTGTCCTGCATTGGCTTTATGCTGTACGTTTTTAATGGAAAGGTGAGTATAATGCTCTGTGTTCTCAATAGTAATGTTTTCTGTGCTCTTCAATAGTTTCTTGCCATGGAACCAAGTGATAGCAGGCACTGGACGACCAATGTATACAATATGGAGGCGAAGTGTGGACCCTACACCTGCACAATATTTCTCTTTCAATGGAAAGCCTGGATGGAATTGTGGAGGAGCTTGTAAGAGTAGCTTGCCACTACTTTCAATCTCTCCAACGTCATTGATAGCCTTGCAAGTATAAATTCCTTCGTCTTCCTGCTCTTCTGTGAGCACCGTCAGTGTGTGAGTGCGCCCATCTGATGACATCTTGTATTTTCTGCTTTGTACCAATTCTTTGCCGAAACGATACCATTTAATATCAGGAAGAGGTCTCCCAAGGATCTGGCATGATAACTGAGCTGATTCACCCAGATTAGTAGTAACATCCTTCATTTCTTGTCTTACTCCTGGTGCTTCTCCAGCTATATTTATAAAGGGAGAAAAAAATGTATTGAAAGCTTTTTCCATTGTTCTTTTATTCCACATTCCCTCCCAAACCATAATGCTATGGTACCAAGCATAATGTTTATGCTGCCAGTTTAATGAATCATTAATTTTATTACCCCTGGAGGAGGAAATAGCTTATTTCCTTCCTCGAGGTCCATTCAAAAAAGTAAATACATGAAAGCAGAGTGTCATGGTTACATAATGGAATTGCCAAATTACTGCAACAAAGTTAACCACTTTATACCATAGCACAGTTTACTGTGACATGTCATATCTTTTCAACAGCTACATAAAGCATAGTGAATATAATGGAATAGTTAAACGTACATGTCAGTTTTGTCTTTACTGCCATAGCTGTTCTACGAGGTCTGCTGAGTCCAGTCTCATTTTCTGCAAAAACTCTGAATTCATATTCTGTAGCTTCCAGTAAGCCTCCCATTATAAACTGCCTGTCTTTGTTACGTTCTTTATTGCACTTTTTCCAGGTAGACTCTCCAGACTGGCGATATTCAACCCAGTATCCGATGATCTCTTTACCACCATCGCATTCAGGGCGCTCCCATTCTAAAGTAATGCTATCCTTAGATATGGACGTGATCTCAATTTCTCCAGGCTGGCTTGGTTTGTCTGTAAAATTTCAAAGTATTTTAATTAAAGTATTTTAATTTCCCCCCAAAAAACACGCAATACTGATTCCCTCTAACACAGAAGTTACATTTACGTACCAAATGGATCCTTGCACACAACTGGCTCAGAAGCAGGGCTGGGTTCACCCTCACCGATGTCATTTAGGGCTACAATACGGAACTGATATTCAGCATCTGGAACCAGCCCTGTGACTGTATACATTGTAGTTGTGATGTGAGTCTTGTTGTGCCTGACCCATTTCTCAGTAGATGTTTCTTTACGTTCAATATAGTAGCCAGTGACACGAGAGCCACCGTCATCTCTAGGTCTGGACCAAGATAAGCTAATGGAACTCTTTGTGACATCAAGGATTTCTGGTGGATAACTTGGAGGCTCCGGAGGATCTGTTGAAAAGAATGTAACAATACCCATTGGTCATTCTGGCATAGCAGTTAAGAGTATTGGACCATAACCATGGAAAGCTGGGTTCACATGTCTGTTCAGTCATGAACTCACTAAACAGTGCTGTACATGTTAACTCAGAACTAAGTGATCCTAACTTTAATAGGACTTACTCCCAGATAAGCCTGTATAGGATTGCAACCTCAATTACTTTTGGGCAGTCATTCTCTCTCAACCTAACCAACCTCACAGGATATAAAGGGGGCAGACAATGTACACTCCCCTGAGCACCTTGGAAAATAAAACAAAGTGTGTGAGAGATGCACACACATACATGCATTTTCTGAACCCTTATACTTACTCAAAGGTGTCTTTGGCACAACTGGCTCTTCAGATTTCAGGGACCTGCTCACACCAAACTGGTTTTCAGCATAAACACGGAAGTGGTATTCCACATTTTCTTTGAGTCCTTTCACTACCAGTGATGTACCCCTTACTCTGGAGCCAACGGTGTACCAGGCAGTCTTTGGTACTTCACGTCTCTCAATATTGTATCCTAATATATCTGCGCCACCATCCTCACTTGGAGGCTTCCAGCTGACTCTAACGGAGCGTGCCTGTATGTCATCATACTCAAGTGGACCTTCTGGTGGATTTGGAATACCAATCACTCTGACCTTGATGTAGACAACCTTCTTGCCACATTTGTTTTCAAGCGTCAAATCATAGGTACCAGAATCTTCTCGTTCTGCATCTTTTATCACAAGTTCAGTATCTGATTCAGAAGTTGCAATCATGGCTCTCTTGGTGACATCATGTCCCTCTTTAGTCCATTTGCATATTGGAATGGGTTTACCTTTAATTGGCACTGTAAGCTTAACTACTCCACCTTGCCTTACAAATACACCTTCCAGGTATTTTTCATCAAGTTCATAATCGGGGAATTCTGGGAGGAGGAAAAAGAGATCATGTTATGTATGAAGGAAGCGAAATAGTGCTATGTTCTTTAAAAATTTCATTAAAGCATCTTACCAAGCATTTCAGTCACTTTGGCTGTTCCGGGCACATCAGCAGGTTCACCAGGGCCACCGAGATTGCATGCTATAACACGGAATCTATACTCTGCACCTTGTGGAAGATGTGTTAGAGTGTATTCACGGATCTTGGTGGGGGTGGTATTGCATTTGGTCCATTCAAACTGATCAACCTTTTGCATTTCAATCAAGTAGCCGGTGACTTTAGACCCGCCTTCATCTTCTGGTGGACTCCAAGCCAAGGAAATAGATGTTCTTGTAGTATCTGTCACTCTTGGATTCTGAGGTTTACCTGGAGGAGCTGAGATATATTATTAGAGCGAGTTAGATGTATTAAAGATATAGTTCCAATGTTTAAAAGGCAGTCCAAAATATTAGTATCAACCATTACTCAACTATTTTGCAAATAAAATAACTGAACAGAAGTCTCTAGTATATGTTATGAATTTTGCAAATTATTTACCAATTGGATCTCTAGCAACTGCAGGCTTGGAAATTCGGCTTGGTTTGCCAGCACCCCTAGCATTGATAGCTGTGACACGATGTTCATACTCCAGTCCTTCAATCAACCCAGTGGAACGATAGCGGGTCATAGTGACTGCAACTTTGTTTACACGGACCCATCTCTCTGATTTAACTTCTTTGCGTTCTACAATATAACCAGTGATCTGTGAACCACCATCTTCTTCTGGTGGATACCAAGTAAGTGTCATTCCGTCGCGGGAGATATCAAACACTTCTGGGGTACCAGGAAGACCAGGAAGACCTACGATAAATAGATGAAAAAAATGAGATGAAAATTCCATTTACAGTCATATCTTGGTCTGAATAAGCAGGGTATTGTAGACTAGGTCTTTCATTCTTATTTCAGGAAAATGAAAATAGAATGTACATAGTATCAAGACTTGTTTCTTCTATATGTGTCCACGTAAACTGATCTGGATTTTTTAAATGCAGAGGACTAGAAAAAAAGAATATTTACTTACTAATTCTGCTCTTGCATTCTACAATTTCAGACTGCAAGTATGATCCAATTCCAAAGCGGTTTGTGGCAGCCACACGGAACACATATTCAGCACCCTCAGTAAGTTTAGAAAACTTATATGTTGTCCGGGTTACAGATTCAGACACTGGTAACCATCCTGGACGATGTGCATCTCGTTGCTCCACCACATATCCACTTAGTGCTGCGCCCCCATCCATCTCAGGTGGTTCCCATGAAATGGTTACAAAAGTTGAATCAACATCAACAACTTTAATAGGTCCAGTGGGTGGTCCAGGTTTGTCTGTGAAAATGAAATAAATGAGATATAAACAAAGAAATAGTTAAACAAGGAAATATTTGAATTTGGGAAAATTATGCAAGAAAAAATTATGGACAGTTGTATCTTCAAAGCAAATTCTTACCCAGAATAATAACTTTTATTCTTTCAATAGCTGTTCCAGTTGTGTTCTTCAGTTCAAGTGTGTACTCTCCAGTGTCATGTATTGTGGTTTCACGTATGGTTAACTTAGCTACCTTAGCAACTGTTTCAACTTTGACCCGGTCTGATTCTCGTAGTTTAGAGCCAGCAAAGAACCAAGAAACAGCTGGAGGTGGTCGTCCAGAAATTGGGATAGCTAGCTCTATAGGTCTGCCAGCTGGTACATGAACGGTCTTTTGAGGTATTCCAGCAAGGTCAATTGCAGGTAGAACTAAAATAATAATAATAATAATAAACCCAACGTTATTAATATTTGTTAAACTATGTCTCAGCACTTTGAATAATGTTCCATTTTTTCCATTGTAATTATGACTCTTACCTTTTTGTTCTTGTACTGTCACTGCTGTGACTATCTCTCTTGGTTCAGACACACCCTTTTGATTTTGTGCTCTTACTCTAAACAGGTACTGTTCACCTTCATTTAATGAAATTATTGTGTGCTCAAGGACCGTAGGTTTCAGTGTTACAACTTTCATCCACCTTTCTGTTCCAGCTTTACTGGCCTCAATTACATAGCCAGTTAATCTGCTGCCACCATCATGCTGTGGTTTTTCCCATGCAAGCGATACAGTAGATTTAGTTATATCAACCACCTCCAGTTTCTGAGGCACACTTGGAACTTCTGACACCAGCACGGCATCTGCTGTCTCACAGGGTTCACCAATGCCGTAGATATTTTCTGGCAGTACTCGGAAGTAGTATAGCGCTCCTTCAATGAGCCCAGAAATTCTGTAAAAGGTTTTGTTGCATTTAGTAGTTACTGTCTTGAATGCTCGCATGGCAGCCTCACGTTTCTCTATTATATAGTTGTTGACTGGAGCTCCTCCATCAATAGTTGGAATATCCCAAGTAATTGTCACAGACTCTTTTGTAACCTCTTTAACTTTCACTGCTCCTGGTGGTCCAGGGGTATCTGTGAAACAAAAGGCAAAATAGACCTTTGTCATATTTTATCTGCATTACTCTTTGAATAGTATTTTTTCTGCATAAGCAAATTAAAGTTGGAGACTACCATTGCTCTGCAAACAAAATCCCGTTCTGCCCTCCCTCTTTTTTGTTAAAGCAAATATCTTTGAATTTGTGATCGAATGGGCAAAGGTATTGCTCTAACAATAAACAACAGTATTTGCACTTACCATAGACTTTAACAATAATTGTGGCAGATTTCTTTCCTGATTGATTTTCAGCCTCAAGGATGTATTTTCCAGCATCGTACCGGTTCACTTTATCCACAACCAACAGTGTGTAGCTGTCTGTGGTGTCAATAATACCCCGACTTGCTAGGTCAACACCCTTTTTGCTCCATGTAACCATTGGTGTTGGTCTGCCAGATACTGATACCATTAGACGTAAAGAGCCACCTGCTCTAACCGTAATAGTCTTCTTGAGGTCTTCAGCAAGCTCAAGTTCTGGTATTTCTATAGGTGGGGATAGAAATAAAAGATTAGGTTGCATTTGAATATTTCTGAACAAATTTGCAATTTGTAAGTTTGCAAATATTTTATAAAGACTCGATCTTGACATTACCTAGCCTTTCCACAGGTTCTATTTCAGCAGGAGTCTCACTGTATTCGCTCATACCATTTACATTTGTGGCAGCCACTCTAAAGCGGTACTTCTGGCTTATTTTCAGACCAGTCACAGTGAATTCGGTGTTTCTTATGGTGGCAGTGCTATGTGCCCGATACCATTGTTCAGTTCCTTCTTCTTTCATTTCAAGGACATAGCCTAATAAATCAACGCCACCGTCATACATGGGCTTTGTCCAAGCCAAGCTTATGCTAGTTCTAGTAGTGTCCACAACTCTTGGTGGTGAAGGTGGAGCAGGAGTATCTTTGGAAAAGAAAAGAAAAATACACACTTCATGTTACTACAGTGGATCCTTAAAACCTGAATGAATAATCATTTAAACACTTCTGTAGTAGCTATGAGTATATATTTTGAACTGCTCCTGTACTTGGATCGGGATATAATTTTAACACTGTCTATCTGTTTCGGTATAGCCTGCTCCCAAGGAGCAGATGCGTTTAAGGTGCTGCTGTTTCTTTAGCTTGTGGTATGCAAGAAAGTGATACAATAGACTTAAAGGGCTTGGAAGGTTCAGGAGTACACGAAACACTTTGGAGTGGAACGCCCTCCCATCAGATGTCAAAGAAATAAACAACTATATGACATTTAGAAGATCTCTGAAGGCAGCCCTGTTTAGGCAAGTTTTTAATGACTGATGTTTTAATGTATTTTTAACCTTCTGTTGGAAGCCGCCCAGAATGGCTTGGGAAACCCAGCCAGGTGGGCGGGGTAGAAATAATAAATGATTATTATTTGAAGGAACTTTCACATGTTATCTCCTTTTTCTCCCTCTTGTAGCTTGTCCCTTAAAATTCAGCCCTCGCCTTCCTTGCTGCAGACAAAGGAGTTGCATATGTTAAAGGGTAGGTTGACAGGAGATATGATAGCCGTTTTCAAATATCTAAAGGGCTGTCACAGGGAAGATGGAGCAAGCTCATTTTCTCCTGCTCTGGAGGCTAGGAACAAAACCAATTGGAATAATTTGTCCTGACTAAACACCAGCAAGAACTTTCTAATGGTAAGAGCTGTTCAATAGTGGAACAGACTCCCTTGGGAGGTGGTGGACTCTCTTTCACTGGAAGTTTTTAGGCAGAGGTTGGATGGCCAACGTTCATGTATACTTTAGTTGAGATTCCTGCATTGCAGGCGATTGGACTAGATGACCCTTGGGGGTCACTTCTAACTCTACAGTTATATGATTCCATCATTCTAAGGCATCCATCCTGGCAGCATAAGGCCTATGCGGTCTTCATATTGTTTAGTTTATAATATTAATGAATATAAATGAATGAACTTACATGATGGGTCTTTGCACAAAACGTACTGCGAAGCATCGCTAGGCTCGCTGTTGCCAGCAGCATTTACCGCAGTGACACGGAACTGATATTCGCTGCCTTCCATTAGACCAGTAATTTTCAGTCTTGTGTCATAAATGATGTAGTCTTTGTTAACGCGTGTCCAGCGTAGACTTTTCTTTTCTCGTTTGTCTACAAGATAGGTGCTGATCTCGTTACCCCCATCCGACTCTGGCTTCAGCCACTGAATAATGACGTGCTCTTTGCCAGCACCCACTGATTCAGGAACACCAGGTGGTGATGGGATAGCTGTAAATATTTTTTAAAGGCAGGGGAAAAATTAGGTATTTCACATTTATTATGGGTATCACAACTTACTTTATGCCTCCCCCCAAAGGGGAAAGACTTCACAAGGCTAGATAAGTACTTACTGAATGAATTTCTAGCAATAATGGGTTCTGTTTCAAGTGGAACACCTGGTCCATATTTGTTGACAGCTCTTACACGGAATATATATTCATTATTCTTTATAAGTCTGGTTACTACACATGAGAGTGTTGGACATTCGGGATCAACAATAACCCAGTTCAGCCTGCTTGTCTCGCGTCTCTCTACAATGTAATGAGTAATTTCTGCCCCTCCATCTTCTTGAGGCATCCGCCAAGCCAAGGTACACTTCTCTTCTGTAACTCTGCTTATGGTGATTTTGCCAGCGCATGGACCAGGCGAATCTATTGACAAAGAGTAAAAGGATAATTACTGCAATGAAAGAAATTCTTTAATCTCAAAATAAAACTTTAAAGGAAAGACGTTAAATAGCCACAGAAAACTAGCAGTTATGAAATACTCACCAAGCACTTTGACAAGGACAGCAACTTGCTTTGTCCCACTGGCATTTTTAACAGTTAACGTGTATTTTCCAGTATCACTTCGGTCACAGAACTTGATGATTGCAACAGCATGTTTGCTTGTGTATTGCAAAGCGACCTTTTCACTTGGGTCCAGTTCTCTGTCACCTTTAGACCAAAATACTTTTGGTTCTGGTTTTCCTCCAATCGATGCCTCAAGAACCAGATCAGATCCAGCCCTGACTGTTACAACGTCTCCTTGCAATTTGGCATCCAGTTCAGCTTTAGGTGGTGCTATGGGGGAAAAAAGCAAAAGAAATAAATGTGTATTTTGATCTCTTAAAATACGGACAATTCATGACCTAATTTTAAAACCCATGCGAACATCTCTTACAGTATTCATCTTTACAGGCAACAGGGCCAGTAGATTCAGAACCCTTGCTAATTACACCAGCAGCATTCTTTGCCAATACACGGAATTCGTATTCCTCTCCTTCACTGAGAGCTGTCACGGTAAATGAGTTTTCTGAGACAATGGTATAGTTGCATTTCAACCAGCGTCCATCTCCAGCTTCATTGTATGGTTTGCGTTCTACAATATAGCCAACAATTTTGCTTCCACCATCATAAAGTGGGGGAGACCAGGTTAATGACACTGAAGACCTTGTTACATCTGTGACTTCTGGCCTGCCTGGTGGATCTGTAAGAGAAGACAATGCAAAAATATCACTCCACTGTTCCTTTCAATAGTCATAGGGCACACACTTTCTCTCTACCAGTTATACTTACCAACAGGATTTTGGGCCAAGACAGCCCTAGAAGCTTCACTGGCTTTGCTCAGCCCAGCAGCATTCAATGCATATGTTCTGAATTGATACTCCAGACCTTCCACGAGTCCTGTAACTTTGTAGTTACATTCAATACATGGAGATTTGTTTTCCTTCACCCAAAGGATTGTGTTGCGTTCTTTCTTTTCAATCCAGTATCCAACAACTTTGCTGCCGCCATCATGATACGGTTCTTCCCACCGAATGGACATGGCATTGGCAGAAACAAAATAGACTTCAGGTCTAGTGGGTGGGCTTGGTGGGACTGATGAAAGAAAATAAAGGGGGATACTGTTAAATACTGCTGTGTTTTTTAAAACAAAAAAACAAAAAAGGAATTAATTTATGTACATCTGTTAAAACAATTATTACTTACCAAATGGATGCTCAGCCACTATTGGTACTGATTCTATTGGCTTGCTGACACCAAATCTGTTTTCTGAGCTTACACGGAAAGTGTATTCCATATATTTAGTGAGGTGAGTTACTTTGATCTGTGTACGTTTGACGCTGGAATTCACCAGTTGCCATGCTGTTGTACCAGATTCACGTTTTTCAACAATATAGTTTGTAATACCAGTGCCACCATCATCTTCAGGCTCCTTCCATGACAACACACAGGATTCGGCTGTCACAGATGATACTTCTATGGGGCGTGTAACTGGACCAGGTCTTCCAATAACAACGACTGTGACAGTGAAAGTTTTCACGCCAGCTGTATTCTCGAGCGTCAAATAATATTTACCGGAGTCACCTCTCATGCTCTCCTTAACAGTCAGTGTGGTTCTTTCCTTTGTTGTCTTTATAGCCACTCTGTCTGTTTCCTTGAGTCTCATTTCTTCAAGTTTCCATGTTACCTTTGGAACAGGACGTCCACTAATTGGTATGTCAATAGTGAAAGAGCTACCAGCTTTGCAAGTTATAAGTTGTTTAGTTATTCCACTGAGATCTGCAGTTGGCTCAATCTGTGGCTCTTTAATAATAACAGAAGAAAAGGCTTCTCTTGGTTGACTGTAGCCAGCATTATTCCTTGCTTTGACACGGAACTCATATTCATTGTTCTCTAGAAGACCTTCAACTGTAAAAGTCAGCTGTTTAGTTTGACCGGCTTCAATCCAATAGTCAGATCCCTTTTGTTTCATCTCTAGGAGGTATCCAGTGATGCGACTACCACCATCATGATCAGGTTTCAGCCAAGCTAGTACTGCAGAAGACTTGGTAGTATCAACAATATCTAATCTCTTAGGTGGAGCAGGTTCTTCTGTGGCTACAACTGGTTCTGTTAATTCACAAGGTTCACCTATTCCATATTCATTTTCTGCTGAAACACGGTAAAAATAGGGCACACCTTCCGCAAGATCTGTGACCTTAGCAATTTGACGAGTACATTTTTCATTGACAACCTGCCAGCTGCGACGGCTTGCTTCTCGCTTCTCCACGACATAATGATGGATGCGAGCACCTCCATCCAAAATAGGAGCATCCCACATTAAAGTGATAGAGCCTCTGGTCACATCTTTAAATGTAATGGGGCCTGGTGGCCCTGGAGTGTCTAGTACTTTAACAGTGAAAGCAATAGATTTCTTACCACTGTTGTTTTCTACAGTCAATACGTATTTTCCAGCATCTGTTCTGTTGCAGTTCTCCACAGTTAATGTACTGAATGAGTCTGTTATATGTATGTCAGCACGCAGGCTAAGAGACGAATCTGCTTTGGACCATACAGCAGTAGGAACAGGTCTGCCCTTGAAGGCAATAAACAGACGGATAGTTGCACCTGCTCTTACAATATGTGTCTGCTTGAAGCTAGCATCAATATCAAGTTCTGGTGAAGAGAGTCTATCTATTGTTTGTACCGAAGCAGAAACTTCACAGCTTTCTCCTCTGCCTGCACCATTTACAGCACTGACTCGGAATTTGTAGTTTTCATTGGGTTCTAGATCAACCACAGTATACTTGGTAGCAATGCAAGTCTCAGCATTGACTTTATGCCATTCTCCTAAATCTGCTTTGCACATTTCTATGATGTAGCCAATTATTTCCAGGCCTCCATCAAAAACTGGCCTGGTCCATTCCAAGCTGACACTTGTCTTCGATGTGTCGCTCACTTTGACAACAGTAGGAGCACTTGGTGGATGAACTGCCTCTCTGCATTTAATCAGCCTTGAGACACCACTCGGCGGCCCAACTCCTGCATTATTTTCCGCCATGACACGGAACTCATATTCATTGCCTTCGGTTAGGCCTGTGACCCTGAACCGTGTCTCAGAAATGGGCCTCTTGCTGGATACTTTAACCCAGAGAATACTTTTCTTTTCTCTTCTCTCCAAGATATATTGGTTAATGTCACTTCCACCATCTGATGCTGGCCTCGTCCATGTAAGTGTAATGCTGTTTCCTGTTACGTTGCTTGGTTCTGGAGTGCCAGGAGCCTCGGGGACAGCTGTAAAATAAAAGAAGCCAATCAGATAACATCCTCAACAAGGTTGCCAACACTGTAATTTAAGATTTCTCAATTTGATGTAAACTTACTATAATGTGCCTGTGCTACGACTGGATCAGATTCCAGTGGCCTGCCAACACCAAACTTGTTGGCTGCTGAGATACGGAACTGGTATTCATTGCCCTTTATTAATTTGTGTGCCGTGTAACTGCATGTTTCACAGTGGTCTTCAATCAAAGCCCAGGATACTCGGCTGGTCTCACGCTTTTCAATCACGTAATGAGTAATGGCTGCACAGCCATCATTAGCGGGAGCCTCCCACCACAATGACGCCTTCTCTTCAGTAACATTGGTGAATCGTATTGGCCCACCGACTTTTCCTGGGGTATCTGTAACAGTCAATTATCAGTTATTTTTATTGTTCTTATTTTAATATAGAATGAATAGAATGCTAAATAAAAGTTGCTCAATTTCATATAAGGAAAGTTACCATGTACTCTTATGGTTATGTCTGCCTGTCTGGTGCCCGATGCATTCTTGGCTTCTATTCTATATACTCCACGATGTTCCCGGGAAGCATCTCTAACAAACAAGGTGCTATAGCCAATTGCATTGTTTATTTCCATATTCAGCCTCTTGTCAATCTCAGCTCCATCTTTAAACCAGGTCACCTGAGGAACTGGCCGGCCTGTGATGAAAACTTTAAACCTTATGCTTTCCCCAGCTTTCACTGTAAGACCGTCGAAATGTTCGGCACCGAACTCAATATTTGGTGCAACTAAAGAAGAAAAAGAAGTAAAATAATGTTCACTTAATGGTCAGCAACGAATTTTCTCAGAAAACAATATAAAGAGCTATAATAGGCATTTTATGTCAGAGTTTCACTTAATATTAAATACAAAACTATCAGTATTTATAAGCCAGTCTTCCACATAATATCAGTTTGTTTGTTTTTTTAACTGAATTACTCAGTTCATGTTTATGATCTTTTGCAGCAGGGATGAGGAAGCCCAGGCTTTCCAGTTAGCCCTCAGGATTCTCCCTAGTCATCCCTACTCTCCCCAAGCCATACCCCTCTCTGATGCAGCTTCACACATTCTTCAAGTGTTTTTGCATGACTGGAATGTGTCTCTGAAGAGTGATAATACCTCTTGCTTGGCTACATCGAGGATTGATTGATTAACTAATTTCTACATCACTTACTATATTAAAAATAGCTTAAGGTGCTGTACAGAAAACTGAAGCAAAAACAGACAACTTAAACAAAACATTACAAAAATACACAGCTTTATATGAAAATGTTACATTAATACAAATATATATTTATATCTATATATATCTTTGTGTGTGTGTGTGTGTGTGTGCGTGCGTGTAGTCATTTTCCTTCTCAGAGACATAAGAGAGGGAGAGGGAGAGAGGGAGAGAGAGAAAAGTAGAAGCCTCTAATTTTTGCATGTACGGAATGTAGCCTACTGAACAAAAGTAAGAGCCACGTCCACTGCTCTGTCCATTTTTGCCTCTGCCCTCCACAGCAAGCATGTGTCCCCAAGAAGATTATCCACAAGGGACTGTGTGCTTCGGATGGAAAAGGTTGCCAACTCCTGATTTACAGTATTAGTAGGAATGGACAGTGTTAATCAGTTGCTTAGCAGATAGTCACCAGAGTTCAAAGCCATTCAGTAACACAGCCATTGGCTGTAAATAAAGTGCTGTGGCCCATAAACTTTAACAGAGCCTACACATAACATGCTTATAAATAAGGCTTACCGGCTTCATCTCTGGTCATGATATAGCCCGAAGACTGAGAAGGAGGGCTGATCGTTCCAACAGCGTTTCTTGCAAGTATTCTGAATTCATACCGATCGCCGGGGCTAAGTCCTGTAGCCGTATACTGGCATTCACTGACATCAATAAAATTGCATCTGACCCAGCGATCACCACTTCCTTGACGTTTCTCAATACTGTAGCCCACAATCTTGCTGCCTCCATCACGCAGAGGTGCTGTCCATTTCAGAGTAATAGTCTCCCTAGTCACATCAATGTAATCAGGGGTGCCAGGTGGATCTGAAAGAAACACAGGTACATTAATAGTAATATAAATCAGCATAAATTCCAATAGCGTGTTGAGACTGGTGCATTGTATTCAGTGATCAGTCACTTACCTACTGGAGAGACGGCCAAGGAAAATTTGCTTGGGTCACTAGCAGAGCTTAATCCAGCAGAGTTTTCTGCATATACACGGAACTGGTAGTCCAAACCATCCATTAATCCAGTAATTCTGTATTCTCTATTAGATATTGATGACAAATTGACTTTCTGCCACAATATGCTATTTCGTTCTTTCTTTTCAACATGGTATCCAGTAATTTCTGCTCCTCCGTCATAGACTGGAGCATCCCAAGATATAGTCATTCCATCAGCTGTCACATTGTAAACAACAGGCTTCCCTGGTGAACCTGGTGGTTTGAACTGGTGTTTTGCTATGACCTCAATGGAGTTTAGTGGTGGGCTTACTCCATATCTGTTTTCTGCGCGGACTCTGAACTGATACTCTGCATCCTTAACAAGGTTGGCAACTTTGAAGGTTGTCCTTGACACACTAGAGCATATCATTTTCCAGTTGGTCTGTGAGGTTTCACGCTTCTCAACGCTGTAGCCAGTGATTTCTCCTCCCCCATCATCTTCAGGAACACCCCATGAAAGAACCATACTATCTGCTCTGATTTCGTCTAGTTTAATGGGTCCCTTGGGCTTAGATGGTGGGCCAAGTGTTATAACTGTGATTGGGAATGACTTCCTGTGAACACCATTATCAAGAATTAAGGTATATTTGCCACCATTTTCTTTTTTCACATTCTTAATGTTTAAAGTTATTTTGTTTTCAGTTTTCTTGAAGCGAACCTGTTCACTTTCTTTAAGAGGAATGTTGTCTTTCAGCCAGCTCATAGTTGGCTTTGGCTTTCCCTTATATGGTAATTCAACATGTACATTATAACCTATTCTCACTGTTACTTGTCCTCCAGGTATATCAGAAAGGTCTGCTTCAGGTGTTATTACATAGTCTTTCACTGTAATGGGTCCAATTACAGAAAAATCACTTCTTCCTTTTTCATTCTTTGCAGAAACTCTGAACTCCATAACAGAAAGCTCCTTAAGTTTTTCAACTTCAAATTCGCATGCTTTACTTGCCCCTGCATATGACCATTCATGTTCATCCTTCAGTTTCTTCTCAATAACGTAATCAGTTATGATACTACCACCATCAAATTCTGGTTTACTCCACTGTAAAGTGACAGACGTCTTTGTGGAATCTTTCATGGCCAGATCCCGTACAGGTCCAGGGACTTCTGCTGCTTTCACTGGTTCTGAAGTTTCACATGGTTCACCCAATCCATTTTCATTTTCTGCAAGAACACGGAAGAAGTATGGGATTTTCTCTGACAGGTCAGTTATCTTAAATGATGTATTAGAGCACTTGGCTGTAACAGAGGACCATGCTCTCTTTGTGGCATCTCTTTTGTCAATGACATAATTTGTTACTTCAGAACCACCATTGATGAGTGGTGGGTCCCATACCAATGTCACGGTTCCACGAGAAACATGTTTAAGATGCAGTCTCTGGCATGCAGATGGAGTGTCAAGGACTTTAACATTCACAAATGAAGTTTTGGGTTTTCCAACTCCATTCTCAATTGTGAGGACATATTTTCCCGTATCATTGCGAGTGACTTGAGGAATACTAAGGTGTGTGGATGATTCTGTGTTCTGAATGCTGTATCTCTCATCAACACCTAGATTCTTTTCACCCTTTCTCCATGTGACAGTTGGAGGTGGTCTTCCTTTGAATGGAATCATTATCTTTACATCTTCACCTGCTTTAGCAACAATGGAGGTTCTGAGAGCAACATCTAGATCAATCTGTGCCTCCTCTGCAAAAAATAAAATAAAAATAAAATTAAGTTAAAAGAAAAATAATTCGTATTTGGGGAAAAGATGAAAATACCGAATATTGAATATAATAATAAAAAATACGTTTACATACCAAGTATGTCTTTAGCTTGTACAGCTTCTGTCATTTCAATAGGTTCACCTTGTCCAGCATAATTTATAGCAGCTACACGGAAGTAGTAATTGATTCCTGGCTGAAGGCGAGAAACAACATACTCTGTGGTTCGCACTTCTCCTCTTGCACTAACCAGAGTCCATTCTTCTTCTTCCCCTTCTTTCTTTTCAATAGCATAGCTGGTAATTGCACTTCCTCCATCATAGGCTGGTTTAGTCCAGCTAAGTGTAACAGATGTCTTTGTAGTATCCACAACTTTTAGCTTAAGAGGTGGCCCAGGTTTTTCTGCAAAATTCAAGTAACAAAAATGAGACTTGACAACCTTGACAACTAATAGCAATAACTTAGAGCAATACATGGCCTTACACAGTTTCAAGAATGTGTATAATTTAACCTTGGCATTTTTGCACAATCAAATGAAAGGTTTCTTACCTATAGGATCTTCAGCTTTGTAGAAGTCCGATGCATCAGAGAAGGGACCTTGCCCAGCTGCATTCACAGCAGAAACTCTGAACTGATATTCACTGTTTTCTGTTAGTCCCGTCACTTTCTGCCTGGTGTCACGAATGGTTTCTTTAGACACCTTGAACCAGCTTATACTTTTCTTATCGCGTTTCTCAAGATAATATCCATTTATCTCGCTACCACCATCTACAGTTGGCCTGCTCCAGACTACGGTCATAGACTGTTTAGTTATCATGGAGGCCTCTGGTATACCAGGCTGTCCAGGTGTAACTGCATTTTTAGTGAAACAAAAATAACATCAGGTCAATATAAATTAATAGGTAATCACCTAGAGATAATAAAAAAGGTATTAATTGCCATCTGTTTTAACTTACCAAATGCATTTTTAGCTATGACAGTGTCAGATTCCAGTGGTTCACCAACACCAAATTTGTTTACGCCTCGTACACGGAATATATATTCATTTCCTTTTATGACTTTTGTGGTAGTGACAATGCATTCTTCAAGTTTTTCTGAAACCACAGACCATACCACACGGCTTGTCTCACGTTTCTCAACAATGTAATGTGTTACAGCAGCACCTCCATCATCTGCTGGCGGTTGCCACATAAGGGTAATCTTTTCCGCGGTGACAGTTTTGAAATGTATAGGTCCACCTGGTGGTCCTGGTTTATCTGTTTAATATGCAAGAAAAATATATATTTTAAATAGGCAATAATGGACACAGCTAGTTGAATTGACAGAAGAAAACAATATAAAAATGCTCCAAACATACCAAGTATCTGTACCCTAATGGTGGCAGATGCAGAACCCATGGCATTCTTTAATTTCAGTTCGTAATTTCCGCTGTTAATACGAGTTGCTTCTTTGATCAGTATAGCTGAAAATTCTGTGGTGTTTTCAATAGATACCTGGGCACTGGTATGTATTTCTTTACCATTGTGGAACCACTCAATTGTAGGCACAGGCTTTCCTGAGATGCCAAGTTTCAGTTTAATTGCCGTGTCTGCTTTGTATTTGACTACTTCTGTATATTCTGGTGGTACATCAATTTCAGGTGCACCTTAATGAAAAAGAAGTGGAATAGAAAATATATTAACATTTTTGAAATTCTCAGAAAGATTGATAACAAAGCAGCATTCAGTGCCAAATAATCATTTCCCAGTATCCTCTGATAGTAAAAGGCAAATGGAGCTTGAAACAGTACTGTGCTGCCCAGCTAAGACCCCTGAATTCAAATTAGAATTTCTGTTAACAGTATTTACTTTAAACTCAAGCATATAACTGGATATCAGTGTTTATGCATTATTAATTTCTTACCATATGTATCCACGCATGTTATAGGGCCTAAAACATCAGATGGATTGCTAATTGAACCAGCAGCATTCTTAGCAAAAACACGGAATTCATATTGGGAGTTTTGAGTCAATCCTGATACAGTGAAATTAGTCTCAATGACATTGGTGAAGCTTGCTTTTGTCCATCTTCCATTTGGAAGATCACGTTTCTCAACAATATATCCAGTAATTTTGCTGCCACCATCAAAAGCTGGCTGTGTCCAAGAAAGATTGACAAATGTTTTGGAAATATCTTTGACACGAAGGGTTCTTGGCGGTTCTGCAGTATGAAAAAGCAACAACATTTGGAATTAATGGGTTCATTTGACAATGACTCACCAAAGAAAAATTTTCTACTAAATTCATTATTTGAAATGTGATTCTTATATTCTACTACAGACTACATACCACAGGCATCTATAGCAAGAACTGCATCAGATGGATGGCTTGCTTTTCCAGTACCAGCTGCATTTTCTGCATACACTCTGAACTCATAAATGAGACCGGCGGTGATATTGGAGGCCTTGAAGTGAGTTGTGCGTATAATCATTTTGTTAGCTTTCTTCCATAAAATACTGTTCCTGTCCTTCATTTCCAAATGGTAGCCAATGACTGCACTGCCTCCATTAGAAACAGGTTCGTGCCATCCAACAATGATGCTTTCTCGAGTCACGTTGGTGATCCATGGTGTGGAAGGTGGTCCAGGGGTTGCTAAATGAATATTAAGTACAGGTTAATAAATCAGAAATACATGCCTGAAAAACTCAGAAAACGAGCAAACGAAAAGTCACTTACTGTAAGGAAGCTTAACAGTTATACATGCTGAGTCAGTATGGTCACTTATGCCAAAGCGATTTTCTGCTTTAATACGGAATTGATATTCTTCTCCTGTTGTAAGTTTTGAGATCTTAATAATGTTTCTAGCAACAGTTGCAGACACTTCAGACCACACAGCAGTGCTTGTTTCTCTTTTCAGGACGATGTAGTTGGTAACTTGACTTCCGCCATCATAACGAGGTGGTTCCCACTTAAGGGTAAGACCTTGTTCAGTGATATCACTTACAACAACAGGACCAACTGGAGGGCCTGGTCTGTCTAGGACAACAATCTTAAGGAAAGATTTAGTAGTTCCACCGGAGTTGGCAGCTGTGATGTCATATCTACCAGAATCAGTAGCCACACTTTCTTTGAGATTAACGATGACACTTTCTGCTGTGGTTTCAGTGTTAAACCTCATCGTTGGTTTGAGAGGAATGCCATCCCTGGATAAAGTCACCTTTGGTAATGGTCTTCCAGAAATTGGAATCTCTACCTTTAGGTTTGAACCTGCTCTTACATAAACGGTGTGGTTCGGGAAACCTTTCATGTCAACTTCAGGAGATTCTGAAAAAATACATTTGCAAAATGTTAAAGACAATGGTTTTCAAGTGCATTTTCAACTGAATTTGTATGAGCTCAATGCTAACTATTCATTATTTATTAATTAAAACTACATCACAAGGCAGTATACACATACACATTAAAATTACATCAAAACTTAAAGAATAAGTAAAATACCAGTCAACTTTAGATCAAAACAGACATGTTATTATGATCAACTGGTATCAACATGCAGCAAAGGACTGGGAGAATAAAGTTTTTAGCAGATGCCAAATTGCCATCAGTGTCACCGAGGTGATTCCAAGGGGAAGGTACCGTTTCCACATACCTAGTTGTTCTTTAACTGTAACAGCATGAAGAAGCTCTTTGGGGTCACTTAGACCAGCTTGGTTTTCAGCAAATACTCTAAAGAAGTAGTCCGCATTCTCCTTGAGACCCTGGACAATATGATGAGTTGTCTTGACCACAGCACATCTGACCCACTTCTGCTGCCCTTTCTCTAGGGCTTCAACAAGGTAGCCGACAACTCTGCTTCCTCCATCATGTTCTGGCTTTAGCCACACAAGAGATACACTATCTTTAGTAACGTTTGATACTCCCAGCTTTTCGGGTGGACTTGGTTTTTCTGAAAAATAAAGAGAAGACGATCAATCAATCAATCAATCAATCAGTAGAAGATGAATTGAGAGCAAATGTGTCATATGCATTCCACTTAATTTTAATGTACTCAGCAAGCACATATTTTCCACAGGAAAGCAGTACATTTTAATAAATAATAATAATAATAATAATAATAATAATAATAATAATAATTTATTATTTATTCTCTGGGCGGCTCCCAATCAGATATTAAAAACACAATACAGCATTAAACATTAAAAACTTCCCTAAAACTTCCCTGAAGAGGGAAGAGGGAAGTTTTATCTTGCATACCTATATTAAAATATTATTAGAGTTATTAGGTGTTTTCAAGACAGACAATTTGTTTACTGCTTTACAATAAATTAATAACAGTAATATAAGCATTACACATTAAGACTAAAGTCCTGTGAACAATTAGTGTGCACGGGTAGATAGTCATGCACTCACACACATATATAATGAACATATTTTAAAGAACAAACCTGTTATTTTCACTCCATCCTTTGTTTCAGTTGGGACTCCAACACCAAACTCATTTTCTCCAGAGACTCTGAAGTAATAAATTCCACCTTCTTGCAGATTGGTAACTTTGTAGGAAAGACGATGGCAATTGTTGGTCACAGTGACCCAAGCTTTCTTGCTTGCTTCTCGTTTTTCAATGTAATAGTTCTTCACAGGAGCACCTCCATCGTTCTCAGGAGCTTCCCAAGATAACACTGCTGATTCTTTTGTTACATCTTTTACAACGATATTAGATGGAGGTCCTGGTGAATCAAGTACTTTGACAACTAGTGTCAAAGTAGCTGTGCTTACAATATTTTGTAATGTTAGTGTATACTTTCCAGAGTCATTCCTTGTTGCTTTTTCAACAGTAATTGAGGTGCGGCTATCTGAGGTATCAATACTTGCTCGAGTACGAAGGTCAGTATCTGGCTTGCTCCACATTACATTAGGGATAGGCTTTCCTCTGAAAGGTACAGTCATTGTAAATGAGCCACCAGCTTTCACGACTAAAGTCTTTCTCATTTCATTGTCAATATCAAATGCAGGCTCTTCTTCCCTTTCTTTTGCCACCTGAGGTTCTGAAACATCACTTGGATCACTAGTGCCAACCTTGTTGATAGACCTTACTCTGAAAACATATTCAGCTCCTGATGTAAGACCGATTACAGTGTATTCTGTACCTCTTAAGCTTTGAATAGCAGTTGACCAATCAGTTTCACTGGTTAGCTTGTATTCAACTGTGTATCCAGTAACAGGAGCACCACCATCAAATAAAGGCTTTGTCCATCCAATTGTTATATGCGACCTTGTAGAGTCCACAATCTTAGGCCTAGATGGAGGTGATGGAAGGAAAACAGGATCTTCTGCTTTAATGAATGGTGAAGTATCACTAGGAAGACTAAGACCTGCAGCGTTTTCTGCAAATACCCGATATTCATATTCACATCCTTGCCGAAGGCCTAAAGATTTTACCCTTAGATCAAAAACGGGTTTTTTGTTCACACGTATCCACCTCAGGCTGTTTTTCTCACGCCTTTCAATCACATATCCAGAAATTTCATTACCTCCATCACTGTCAGGTCTTGCCCAGCAAATGGTCATGGACTCCTTTGTCACACTAGTAATCTCTAAAGATGTAGGTGGGCTTGGAACAGTAAAAGGATCAAGGGCCTTGACAGCATCACTTTCCAAAGGTTCACCAACACCATACTTGTTAACCCCCATCACTCTGAAGATGTATTCATTTCCTCTAAGTAGTTTTGTCACTTTGCAGGATGTTGTTGGATGCTCTGCTTCGCAAAGAGTCCATGCAATTCTACTGGTCTCACGCTTTTCCACAATATAATAGTCAATCTCTGCACCTCCATTTTCTTGAGGCGGTCCCCATGACAGGTGACATTTTTCAGCAGTAAGTCCTTTGATTTCTAGTGGGGCTGCTGGTGGACCAGGTCTATCAAGTACTTTGCAATTTACAGCTAATGATCTAACTCCAGCAACATTTTGTAATGTCAGCACATATTGCCCTGAATCACGTCGAATGCAGTCTTTGACAGTTATTGCAGTAGTGTTATCAGTTGAAACAATTTCAACTCTTGCTTTTTCTTCAATGTCTTTGCCATCCTTTGTCCATGAAACTACTGGTAAGGGTCGCCCTGCAATATCGGCATTGATTTTCAAGATGTCTCCTGCTTTAACAACAACAACATCCCTGAATTTGACATCCATCATAATTCTTGGAGCTTCAACATCATCCTTTACCGTCACTGGCCCAGTTGATTCAGATGGCTCACTAAATAGTCCAGCAGCATTCCTTGCAATTACATGGAATTCGTATCGCTGGTCTTCAGTAAGTCCTGTTACATCAAAGAAAGTTTCTTGCACATTGGTGAAGTTGCACTTCAGCCAACGACCATCTGGTAACTCTTTCCGCTCTATAATATAGCCTGTGATCTTAGCACCACCATCATATTCTGGTTTGGTCCATTTGAGTGAGACACATGTTCTTGTAATGTTAGTCACTTCTGGTTGGCCAGGAGGATCACATGGGTCCCTTGCAGCAACAGGCTCACATGATTTGCTACATTTACCTACTCCTACAATGTTTTCTGCAAACACACGATATTCATACATTAGTCCTTCATCAAGGCCTGTGACCTTCATCTGTGTGTCACTTATAAGAGTTTTATTTACTTTAGTCCAAAGGATGCTGCTTCTTTCTTTACGCTCAAGGTGATAACCAAGTACTCTGCTACCTCCGTCATTAACTGGCTCTTGCCATGTTACAACCATGAAGGCTTTAGTTGCGTGTGTAACTCGGGGAGTACCAGGTGGGCCAGGAAGACTAAATGGATACTCTGCAACAACAGGTGCAGTTTCAACGAAGGTGCTCCTGCCATAGCGATTTTCTGCAGAAACACGGAATTGATATTCTGATCCTGTGGTTAAGCGAATTATTTTTATTGAAGTTCGTGCAACTGCCGCAGACACTATACTCCATGTTGTAGTAGTTGTTTCTCTCTTCTCCACAATATAATTATTAATTTGACATCCACCATCATACTCTGGGGGTTTCCAAGATATGGTTACATTATCATTGCTGACATTGTCAATATGCAATGCTGTTGGAGGTCCTGGCTTGTCAAGTACAATTACAGTGATGGAAGCTGTTGTAGAGCCAGCACTGTTTGAAACATTTAATTCATAACTCCCTACATCTTCTTTCAATGCTTCCTTGATTGTTAGTGAAGTTGATGTCTTTGATGTTTGGACATTTACCCTTGTTGTCTCTCTTAAAGGCAGTCCATCCTTCTTCCAGCTAACTGATGGAACTGGCCTTCCTCTGATGGGCACATCAATATTAAGATCTTCACCAGCTTTAACACTGAAAGTATTGAAAAGGAGCTCAACTGAAGGCTGGATTTCAATATCCTTCGCAACTACTGGAACCCCAAGCTGTCTTGGATCACTCTTCCCCTTTTCATTAACAGCACATACTCGGAAAGTGTATTCTTCACCCATACTTAATCCTGATATTGTTGCTTCTAATGTTTTAACTTGTGTGCAGGTGCTCCATTTTTCACTTCCTTTAGTTTGCATTTCTACTACATAGCCAGTTATTTTACTGCCACCATCACTCTCAGGTTTCTCCCATTTAATAGTAGCAGTGTGGCGTGTAACATCAACAAGGGTAATTTTTCCAGGTGGATAGGGTGGTTCAGAAGCCTTAACTGCTTCAGTTGTTTCTGCTGGCAAACCAACTCCATATTCATTTGCCGCCAAGACACGGAAGTAGTAACTACATCCTTCCTGTAGCTGATCAATTCTGAAGACATTCTTGGCACAGTTATTTGTAATGGTGGCATATGCCTTTCTTGTGGTTTCTCGTTTTTCAATGATGTAATTTTTAATTTTAGCACCACCATCAATAAGTGGGGGCTCCCAAGCTAATGTCACTGAATCTTTCTTCACTTCTCTGATGTTCAAGTTCACAGGTGCACTTGGTGTATCAAGCACTCTCACGTTAACAAAAGCAGATTTTTTGCCACTGTTGTTTTCTAAGGTCAGGTTATATCTACCACTGTCAAATCTGTTTACATTATCAATGACCAACATTGTATATGAACTGGTAGCCTCAATCTGGGCTCTGTCGCTCAGAGTGCCTTCTGCTTTCTCCCACTTTACTTCTGGCTCTGGCCTCCCTTTGATAGTGACAAACAATCGCAATGTGCCACTAGCACGTACGGTGACAACTTTTCTGAGATCTGCATCAAGTTCAATTTCAGGAGGCTCAATTTTTTCAGCAGCAACAACACTACCAGGTATAGTTGCTGGTTCTCCAACTCCTTCAGAGTTGATAGCACAGATGCGGAAGTTATACTCACTGTTCTCTTTAAGTTTTTCTACTGTGAATTGCTTTCCTTGTAACCCTGATGGTGGTGTGCAAGTTGTCCATTCATCAGCAGTAGCTTCTTTAAATTCCACAATGTATCCTTTAACAGGTGCACCACCATCGTAAATGGGCTTGTTCCATGCAAGGGACACAGATGATCTGGAGGTATCTGTCACCTTTGGATTGCTTGGAGGGCCTGGTGGATACACTGCATCACAGGCTCGATAGAAAACTGATGGCTCACTAGGTTCACCAACACCAGCAGCATTTTCAGCAGAAACCCTAAATTCATAGAAATGGCCATCTGTAAGTCCAGTTACTCTGAGTCTTAAGTCTGTTAGTCTCTTCTTATTGCACTTGGTCCACCGAATACCATCTTTGTCTCGCTTTTCTAGTATATACCCTTCAATTTCAGCACCACCATTATCTGTTGGACGACCCCAGGTTACAATCATAGAATCTTTTGTGATTGCAGAAACCTCAGGTATTGAAGGAGGGCCTGGAGGTTTGTATGGATTACATGCCAACACAGGCTCAGATTCCAGTGGTTCGCCAATTCCATATTTGTTGACAGCCATTACACGGAAAATGTACTCATTGTTTGGAAGAAGCCTGGTTACTTTGTGGTTCAGAGCTTGCACATCAGATGCCACTTGTGTCCATGAAAGTCGACTTGTCTCTCTCTTTTCTATAATATAATGTGAAATGTTAGAGCCACCATCATGTAAAGGTGGTCCCCATGCCAGATAACACTTTTCTGCAGTCACACCTGTAACTTTCAAAGGACCTTCTGGAGGTCCAGGTCTGTCAAGTACTTTTACAGTGATTGGTATAGATTTTGTGCCACCAACATTGCTCAGTTTAAGTGTATAAATGCCTCCATCTACTCTGATGCAATCTTTGACTGTGAGAGTTGTTCTCTCAATGGTAGACTTAATTTCCATTCTTGCAGTTGCTCCTTCAAATTCTTTTCCATCTTTTGACCATATAATATCAGGAATAGGTTTGCCATGGATATCAGCCTCAAGAACAAATGTTTCGCCTGCATGGACAACAATGACATCTTTGTATTTTGGATCCAGTGAAGCTCTCGGAGCTTCAATTTCATCTCTGGCAATAATTGGTCCTGTGCTTTCAGATGGTTCACTTATGCTACCAGCTGCATTTCTTGCAATTACTCTGAATTCATATCGTTGGTCTTCCACAAGACCAGTTACTGTAAACTCTGTTTCTGTTACATTTGTAAAGCTGGCTTTCATCCAACGACCTTCAGGAAGTTCTCTCTTTTCCACAATATATCCAGTTATTCTGCTGCCACCATCATATTCAGGTTTTTTCCATTTTAGTGTTATATAATTTCTTGTAATAACAATGGCATTTGGACGGCCAGGTGGATCACAAGCATCTCGAGCAACATACAGTTCAGATGATTTGCTAACCTTTCCTATGCCAACAATGTTTTCAGCAGCAACTCTGAACTCATATTCAAGACCTTCCTCAAGGCCATCTGATTTATATTTTGTGTCCTGAATGAGGGCCTTATTCAATTTTGTCCAAAGAATGCTGTTTTTATCTTTACGTTCTAGATGATATCCAAGAACTTTGCTTCCTCCATCATTAACTGGTTCATTCCATTGTACTATCATATGATCTTTGGTAGCTATGCTGACAAATGGTGTTCCTGGTGGACCTGGTTCTTTGTAGGGATATTGAACAAGAACTGGTTTAGAATCCAGTGCGGGGCTCTTTCCGTATCGGTTTTCAGCACTAATTCTAAACTGATATTCACTACCTGTTTTAAGGTTTGTTACTTTAATAGTTGTTCTTGCAACAGTCGCTGATACCATCTGCCAGGTAGTGGTAGTAGTGTCACGCTTCTCTACAATGTAATTGGATATTTGGCAGCCACCTGTGTATGCTGGTGGTTCCCATGACAGAACAACAAAATTCGAGCTAACTTCATCAAAGCGGACAGGACCTTGTGGTGGGCCAGGCTTCTCTAGCACAATTATATTAAGATGTTCTGCTGCTGTGCCTGCAGTGTTGGTTACTGTCACTGTATATTTACCGAAATCATCCTTGTTGCTTTCTTTAATATACAAAGTAGTTGATGTAGGTGTATCTTCAACATGTAACCTGGTTGTCTGTCTTAGAGGCTGGCCATCTTTTTCCCAAGTGATAGTAGGCTTTGGTCGAGCTATAAAAGGTATTTCTACTTTAAGGTCTTCTCCAGCTTGTACAGTGTATGTATTGAACATTAGTTTGATATTTGGCTGAATGGTCAGATCTTTGGCAATCACAGGAACTGCCAGTGGTCTAGGATCACTTTTGCCTTTTTCATTGTATGCCATGACACGGAATTGATATTCATGTCCAGAACTCAAACCAGACACAACTGCATTACAGACTTTGGTTTCAGTAACAACACTCCATTTATCAGTTCCTTTTGGCTGCATTTCAACAACGTACCCCACAATTCTGCTACCTCCATCATGTTCAGGCTTTTCCCACATAAATGATGCACTTCTCTGAGTCACATCAGTGAGAGTCACTTTTCCAGGAGGCAAAGGTGGTTCTGAAGCTTTTGAGGCATCTGCAGTTTCAACTGGAACACCAACTCCATATTCATTTTCAGCCATTACTCTGAAATAATATATTGCCCCTTCAATAAGGTTATCAACTCTAAAACTTGTTTTGCTGCACTTTGCGCTCACATTTGCATATGCTTTTCTGGTTGATTCGCGTTTATCAATCACATAGTTCTTTATCTTTGCCCCACCATCATTAGCTGGAGGCTCCCACGTCAGTACAGCATAATTTTTCCTTATTTCTTTGACTACTAAATTTTGCGGTGGTCCTGGTGTGTCAAGTACTTTAACTGTGACAAATGCAGACTTAGAGCCACTGCTGTTCTCCAGTTTAAGGATATATTTTCCAGCATCATTTCTATCACAGTAATCAATGGATAACTGTGTGTAATTCAGGCCCTTTTCAATTTGAACTTTATCTGTAAATTCTCCTTCTTCTCGAGACCACATGATTTCAGGAATTGGGCGTCCTTTGAAAGGTATGTTTATCCTGACAGATCCACCAGCTCTAACCACAATTCCCTTCCTTAATTCTGAGTCAATATCAAGTTCAGGAGGCTCAAGTTTATCTTCTGGTTTAACTGTACCAGGAACTGCTGCAGCTTCACCTACTCCAATTTTGTTAAGAGCACAAACTCTAAGTTTGTATTCTTGATGTTCAATGAGTTTCTTGATCTCAAAGCGATTGACTCTCAGACCAGTCTGTGGGGTAACTATTGTCCACTCTTCTTCATCAGCTTTGCAGATTTCTACAATATATCCCAGGATTTCACTGCCACCATCATAAATAGGCTTACCCCATGCTACTGTAATTGAATTCTTGGTAGTATCCACAGCATGGGCATTAGTGGGTGGGCCAGGTTTGAACATAGGGTCACATGCTTTCCAAAAGGGAGTGATTTGGCTTGGCTCACCAACTCCAGCAGCATTTTCAGCGGATACTCTAAATTCATATTCATGATCTTCTGCTAATCCTGTGACTCTTAATCGCAGATCTGTAATTCGGCGTTTGTTACATTTCACCCATCTGATACCAGCTCTGTCCCTTTTTTCGACAATGTAGTTAACTATTTCACTGCCACCATCACTATCTGGACGATTCCAGCAGACGGTCATGGAATCCTTTGTAATGTTGGTTACTTCAATGGATTTTGGTGGACCAGGAACAACAAATGGATTTTTCATTAATACTGGTGCAGACTCCAGAGGCTCCCCAACTCCATATTTATTAACTGCCATTATGCGGAAGATATACTCATTTCCTTCCAGAAGTTTTGTTACTTTCAGCATTGTGGCTACAGCATCTGAAGCAACAACTGTCCAGGCAAGGCGACTTGTTTCTCTCTTCTCAATTATGTAGTGAGAAATGTCACTGCCACCATCATGGATTGGTTGCGCCCATGTTAAGGAACACTTGTCAGCAGTAACTCCAGACACTTGAATACTCTCTGGAGGTCCTGGTCTGTCCAGTACTTTTACTGTTATTGGTACTGATTTTGTTCCTGCAACATTAGAGGCCTGCAAAATATATTGCCCACCATCAACACGTATGGCATCTTTGACAGTAATCAAGGCCTTAAAGTCTGTATTCCTTACTTCACATCGAGCAGTATCTTCAAGTACTTTATCTCCTTTCAACCACAGAATAGTGGGAATTGGCTTCCCATGGACATCAGCCTCAAGTCTGAATGTTTCTCCAGCGTTTACAACAATTGCATCTTTGTATTTGGGATCCATGGAAATTCTTGGAAGCTCAACTTCATCTTTAGCTGTTATTGGTCCTGTACTATCAGATGGCTTGCTTACTGCTCCAGCGGCATTCCTTGCAATTACTCTAAATTCATATCGTTGGTCTTCAGTAAGGCCTGTTACAGTAAACTGAGTTTCAGTTATATTGGTGAAGCTTGCTTTCATCCAACGACCTTCAGGCAAATCACGTTTCTCTACTACATAGCCTGTAATTTTGCTGCCACCATCATATTCTGGCTTTGTCCACTGCAGAGTAATTGAACTTCTTTTAACAATAATAGCTTCAGGGCATCCTGGAGGATCACAAGCGTCACGCGCTACATAACACTCAGAAGCTTTGCTTGGTTTGCCAACACCAACAATATTTTCTGCAGACACTCTAAATTCATATTCAATGCCTTCTTCAAGGTTAGCTGTTTTGTAATGTGTGTCTTGAATAACTGTCTTGTTTACCTTTGTCCACAAAATGCTGTTTCTTTCCTTTCTTTCAAGATGATAACCTAAAATTTTACTTCCGCCATCATTTACTGGTTCATGCCATTGCACAACCATAGAGTCCTTTGTAACTGTTGTCACAAATGGTGTGCCAGGAGGACCTGGTTCTTTATAGGGATACTGAGCAACAACTGTGTCAGACTCCAGGGCAAAGCTCTGCCCGTATCTATTTTCAGCAAATATTCTAAACTGATATTCTGATCCAGTTTTGAGCTTCATCACCTTGAGAGTGGTTCTTGCAACGGTAGCTGAAACTGTTTCCCATACAGTGGTGGTTGTATCTCTCTTATGAACAATGTAGTTAGTGATTTGGCAGCCACCTGTATATAGTGGAGGGTTCCATGATAATGTAATACTTTCAGCACTAATTTCATCAAATTTAACAGGGCCTTTTGGAGGATCAGGCTTGTCAAGTGTTATAATTTCAACAGTTGCAGATTTCTGTCCAACAACATTAGCAACTGCAATTTCATACGCCCCGCTGTCTTCTTTAGTGACCTCTTTAATATTCAGCACAGTAAGTTTAGGTGAATCGATGACATTAACTCTAGTTGTCTGTTTTAATGGCATGCCATCTTTGGTCCAAGTAATAGTAGGCGTAGGTCGACCAGATATTGGTATTTCCACCTTTAGGTCTTGTCCCACTTGTATACTGTAACTGTGGAATGCTGGTCGTACATCTGGTTCAATAACTAAATCTTTGGCTGTTATTGGTACAGCAAGGGATCGTGGATCACTCCTACCCTTTTCATTTACTGCTATTACCCTGAAGAGATAATCTTGTCCTTGAGATAAGTTAGTAACAAGTGCTTCAAGAACTTTCACACGCGTACATTCTGACCATTTTTCGCTGCCCTTAACTTGCATTTCCACTATGTATTGCAAAATTTTGCTTCCACCATCATGTTCAGGCTTAGCCCAGCTTAATGAAACGCTGTTTCTTGTAACATCGTCCACTGTTATCTTTCCTGGAGGTTGAGGAACTTCAGCAACTTTAACTGGGTCACTTGTTTCTGCAGGCAGGCCAATTCCAAATTCATTCTCTGCACAAACTCTGAAGTAATAATAGCAGCCCTCCTGAAGTTGAGCCACTTTCCACGATGTCTTGTGGCAGTTTGTTACAACAGCAGCATAGGCTTTCCTTGTGGCTTCACGTTTTTCTATTATATAATTTTTAATTTTAGCTCCACCGTCTATCAAAGGAGGCTCCCAGGCAAGTGATACTGAGTCTTTAGTGATTTCCTTAATTTTCAGGTTCCCTGGGGGGCCTGGGGTATCTAGGACTCTTACACTGACGAAGGCAGACTTAGTTCCACCACTGTTTTCTAAAGTAAGAGTGTATTTTCCAGAATCAAATCTGTTAACATTGTCGAGAACCAGCGAGGTAAAGCTGCTAGTGCTGTCAATAACAGCTGCCTCTCTGATGTCACCATCCGCCTTGCTCCATTTTACTTCGGGTGTTGGCCGTCCTCTGATTGGAACAAATAATCTTAAGGAGCCACCAGCTCTTACATTGATAACCTTCCTCAGTTCCAAGTCAAGATCAAGGTCTGGAGCTTCCAGCTTTTCTTCGACAACAATAGTTCCAGGAACGTCGGCATGCTCTCCTACTCCTGCTTTGTTAACAGCACAAATGCGGAATTTATATTCATGCTTTTCCTGCAATTTTTCTACTTCCATATTTGTTTTCTTAATTCCAGTTGGTGGTGTACAAATTGCCCAGTCCCCAACACTCACATCACATTTTTCAACAATGTATCCTTGGATTTCTGAGCCACCATCGTAGATTGGTTTACCCCAGGAGAGGAAAACCGAAGATCTTGTAACATCTATTGCTTTAGGATTGTTGGGAGGACCTGGTTTGTATATAGGGTCACAAGCCTTATAATAAACAGAAGGTGGGCTTGGCTCACTGAGGCCAGCTGCATTTTCAGCCGACACTCTGTATTCATAATCATGATTTTCTATAAGTCCAGTGACTCGGTATCGAAGTTCACTTATCAAACGCTTGTTACATCTTGTCCACCGAATGCCTTCTCTATCACGTTTTTCTAGTACATAACCCAGAATTTCACTGCCGCCATCAGAGGGAGGTCTTTCCCATACGACAATCATAGAATCCTTGGTAACAGCTGAGACCTCTGGGGCCTTTGGTGGAAGTGGCACCACAAATGGATTTTTAGCCATTACAGGCTCAGATTCAAGAGGCTCCCCAACCCCATATTTGTTTACAGCCATGATGCGGAAGACATATTCGTTGCCTTCCAAAAGTTTAGTAACTTTGAAACTAAGGGTTTGCACATTGCCATCAACTAAAGTCCAGACTAAGCGGCTTGTTTCTCTTCTTTCAATTACATAATGTGAAATGTCACTACCACCATCTTGCAATGGGGGTTTCCATGCCAGGTAACATTTTTCAGCAGTAACTCCTGTTACAACAATTGGACCTTCAGGTGGGCCAGGTTTGTCAAGAACCTTAACATGAATGGAAGCTGTCTTTTCACCTGCAGCATTCTTGGCCAGCAATACATAATGCCCACTGTCAATGCGAATGGCTTCTTTGACGCTTAGGCTCGTGGCAAAGTCTGTTGTTTTTATATCCATGCGTGCAGTATTCACTAGTTCCTTGTCACCTTTTAGCCACTGAATAGAAGGCAGCGGCTTACCGTGAACGTCTGCGTCAATCTTGAACGATTCGCCAGCATGCAGTACAAGGGTTTCTTTAAATTTGGGGTCCATACTTATGCGAGGTGGCTCTACTTCATCTCTTGCTGTGACTGCCCCCGAGCTTTCAGATGGCTCACTGAAAACGCCTGCAGCGTTGCGTGCAATGACACGGAACTCATATCTTTGATCTTCAACCAGGCCAGTTACTGCAAACTGGGTCTCAACAACATTCGTAAAGCTTGCTTTCATCCAGCGGCCTTCAGGTAGCTCCTTCTTCTCAACAATGTAGCCGGTGATCTTGCTTCCGCCATCGTATGCTGGTTTCTTCCACTGAAGAGTAACAGAGTTCCTTGTGACAATGATAGGCTCTGGACGACCAGGAGGATCACAAGGATCATAAGCTTTGTAGCATTCTGAACCTTTACTTGCTTTTCCGATACCAACTATATTTTCTGCATAAACTCTGAATTCATATTCAAGGCCTTCCTCAAGTCCAGTTGTTTTAAATTTAGTGTCAGGAATTGCCGCTTTGTTCAATTTAACCCAGAGTATGCTGTTTCTTTCCTTGCGCTCCAAATGATAACCAATAATCTTGCTGCCGCCATCATTGACTGGTTCATTCCAGTGTACGACCATACTATCCCTGGAGACTTGTGGTACGAAAGGAGTTCCAGGAGGCCCAGGTAGTTTGTATGGATACTGGGCTACCACAGACTCTGATGTGAGATATGTACTCTTTCCATATCTGTTTTCAGCAGCAATTCTGAATTGATATTCACTTCCAGTCTTTAATCTAGCTGCTTTTAGAGTTGTTCGGGCAACGGTAGCTGAAACAATCTGCCAAGCAGTAGTGGAGGTGTCTCGTTTTTCCACAATATAATTGTTGATAGAACTGCCACCATCATATTTGGGTGGTCCCCAGGAAATGATAATACTGTCTGCAGTTACGTCATCCATCTTCACTGGTCCAGTTGGAGGTCCTGGCTTGTCAAGGACAACAATGTTAAGAATTTCAGTAGCTTCCCCAGCAGAGTTAGAAAGCTTTACTAAATATTGTCCAACATCTTCTCTACATGCTTCTTTTATTGTTAGCAAAGTGTTGTTGTCTGTATTTTCTTCGTTTACTCTAGTAGTTTGTCTTAGTGGCACATTATCTTTGAGCCACGCTACAGATGGCTTGGGTCGACCAACAAATGGAACATCAACCTTTAAGTCTTCACCTGCTAGTACACTGAAGGTAGTGAATAACAGTTTGAAGGCTGGTGGTATCACAAGATCTTTCGCAATAACTGGTACACTCAATTGTCGAGGATCACTGATTCCTTTTTCATTCTGAGCTGAAACACGGAAAGAATATTCTTCACCCTGGATCAGTCCAGTTATAACAGCTTCAGTAACTTTTACAGTAGTGCATGTGGCCCATTTGTCACTGCCTTTGCTTTGCATTTCTACAATGTAGCCCAAAATTCTGCTTCCTCCATCATGTTCAGGTTTTTCCCAAGACAAAGATACACTCTTTCGTGTCACATCTAATATAGTTATTTTTCCTGGAGGAAGAGGTCTTTCAGATGCCTTAATAGAGTCTGATGTTTCAACAGGAAGCCCTATTCCATATTCATTTTCAGCTAAAACTCTGAAATAATAGTTGCAACCTTCCTGTAGATTGTCCACTTTCCAGCTGGTCTTATGGCAATTGGCCATAACTGTTGAATATGCTTTTCTTGTTGCCTCACGTTTTTCAATAATATAATTTTTAATTTTAGAGCCACCATCTATGAGGGGAGGTTCCCACGTGAGAGTCACAGATGACTTTGTAACTTCTTTTATCTTCAGATTCTGTGGGGCGCCAGGTGTATCAAGAACCCTTACAATTACAAATGCTGATTTACTGCCTGAGCTGTTTTCTACAGTCAGTATATATTTGCCACTGTCAAATCTATTCACATTTCCAACTGTAAGTAGTGTATAAGAGCTTGTAGATTCAATAGCGGCTTTGTCTAAAGACTCTCCATGTTCTCTTGACCATTTCACTTCAGGCGCTGGTCTTCCTTTAATTGGGACAAAGAGTCTTAAAGTACAGCAAGCTCTGAGGGTCACAACTTTACGTAGGTCTGCATCAAGTTCAATCTCAGGAGGCAGTATCCTTTCTTCAGCTTTTGGTGTCCCAGGAACAAGAGCAGGTTCTCCAATGCCTTCAGAGTTCATAGCATATATTCTGATTTTATATTCCTGGTTTTCTTTTAGATTAGTGATGGTAAAGGAAGTCGCCTTCAGCCCTGCTGGTGGAGTTACAATTTTCCACTCATCTTCTTCAGGTAATGCTGTTTCAACCATGTAGCCTGTGATTTCTGAGCCACCATCATATATTGGCTTATTCCAAGCAATTGTAATTGAGGACTTGCTTGTGTCTAATACACGAGGATTACCTGGTGGACCTGGCTTAAATACAGTATCAGCAGCTTTGTAGAATGGACTGCTTAGACTTGGTTCACTTACACCAGCCGCGTTTTCAGCTTTCACTCGGTATTCATATTCATGACCTTCTGTGAGTCCAGATACTTTATAGCGCAAATCTGTGACAACCCGCTTGTTACATTTCACCCAGCGTAGTCCAGCTCTGTCACGACGTTCTACAATATAATTGATTATAGGGCTTCCACCATCAGAATCAGGGTGTCCCCAGCACACAATCATAGAATCTTTGGTTGCAGCTGTAACTTCAGGTGTCTTTGGTGGATCAGGTACTACATAAGGATTTACTGCAAGAACAGGCTCTGATTCCAGGGCTTCACCAACGCCATATTTGTTAACAGCCATAACACGGAAGATATATTCATTGCCTTTCAATAGCTTTGTGACCTTTAATTTTGTTACTGGGACTTCTGTGGCTACACTTGTCCATGCCAATCTGCTAGTCTCACGTTTCTCAACAACATAATGGTCAATACTTGCGCCTCCATCATCTAAAGGTGGTAACCATGACAGGACACATTTTTCTATGGTAACATCAGACACAGCCAAAGGCCCTTCTGGAGGACCAGGTCTGTCTAGTACTTTGACATTGAAAATATGTTTTGCAAAGCCACCTGGATTGGAGGCTGTAAGTGTGTATGCACCTCCATCTCTTCTTATAGAGTCCTTATTATGAAGAACAGTTGAGAAATCTGCTATTTTAATTTCTAATTTTGCTGTGTCTTCAAGCTCCTTTCCTTCTTTTGTCCATGTCAGAGTTGGTGGAGGGCGACCTGAAACGTCAGCTTCAAGTTTGAAAATTTCACCTGCTTTTAATATCAAAGTGTCTTTGTATTTAGCATCAACCATGATCCTTGGTGCTTCAATCTCATCTCTGCACGTTATTGCATCTGATGTTTCGGATGGGTGGCTAACAGCACCAGCCGCATTCCTAGCAATCACACGGAATTCATAAGCAGCATCTTCTGTGAGACCACTAACAGTGAACTCAGTTTCTAGTATATTGCCGAAGTTAGCCTTTAGCCATCGGCCATTAGGAAGATCTCTTTTTTCAACAGTATAGCCAGTTATCTTAAAACCTCCATTATATTCAGGTTTTGTCCACTTAAGCGCTACTGCATGTCTTGTAATATTGAGAGGAACTGGCTTCCCAGGAGGATCAATAGGGTCGAGGGCCAATGTTGGCTCAGATGGCTTGCTTGGTTTACTCTTGCCTGCCATATTTTCTGCTATGACTCGGAATTCATAGGCAAGGCCAGATGTAAGACCACTTGATTTGAAGATATTTCCTGATATCAAAGCTTTACTTACAGTCTGCCAAAGAATGCTATTTCGTTCTTTTTGCTCAATGTGATATCCCAAAATGGGGCTTCCTCCATCAGTCAGAGGCTCATGCCAGCTAATGCTAATTGCATCTTTTGTGACTGCAATCACTTGAGGAGTGCCTGGAGGACCAGGAACTTTAAAAGGATAGTTAGCAATTACATTCTCTGAACTGATAGATGGTCCTGAACCATATCTGTTCTGAGCTTTAACACGGAATTGGTACTCTGTTCCAGTAGTGAGACGAGCAGCTTTAAAAGTAGTACGTATAACAGTAGTTGCTAACTCAGCCCATGAAGTACTGTCGGTTTTACGCATTTCTACAACATAGTTACTTATTGGAACCCCTCCATCATTCAGTGGAGGTTCCCATGAGAAGGTGACAAAGTCAGATGAAACTTCTTCAAATTTGATTGGCCCTGTGGGAGGTCCAGGAACATCATGCACCTGTACAGTTATAACTTCGCTAACTTCACCAACAATATTTTTAGCTGAGATTGGGTATCTGCCGCTATCGTTTCTAGTGCATTCATTAATGGTTAAGATGGTTGCAGAAGCAGTATGTTCAAAGTTTACTCTTTGAGTTTGTTTAATTAACTGGTCTTCTTTTTTCCAAGTAATAGTTGGCCTTGGGCGACCAAGCACAGGTATTTCAACTTTGATATTGTCACCAGCTCTGGCAATTACTGTTTTCTGGTAAATACCACGCAAATCAAATTCTGGAAGCATCATTTGCTCTTTAACAACAACTGGTCTGCTTTCTCTTGGATCACTTCTTCCAGCACTATTAACTGCCATAACCTGGAAAGTATATTCTTCATTTTCAGTCAGATTCTTTACAACACATTCTAATGATTTCACAGTTGTGATATGTGTCCACTGAGTTGAACCTTTTTTCTGGGCTTCAATAACATAGCCAGTAATCTTGCTACCACCATCATGTTCAGGCTTTGGCCAAGCAAGGCTGACTGTCTTCCTTGTGATATCCATGATATTAAGGCTCTCTGGTGGTGATGGTGCCTCTGATGCTCTTACAGGTTCAGCGGTTTCGGCAGGTTCACCAATTCCAAATTCGTTTTCAGCAAATACTCTGAAGTAATATTCACACCCTTCAGCCAAATTAGGAATCCTAAGCGAACATTTTGGGCACTTTGTTGTGATGGTTGAATATGCCTTTCGTGTTGACTCACGTTTTTCAACTATATAATTTGTTATGCGTGAACCACCGTCAATTAGAGGCATATCCCATTGTAGGGTGATGGTATCTTTAGATATGTCTCTGGGCTTGAGATTTATTGGTGGCCCTGGTGTATCCAAGACTTTTACATTTACAAAACCAGTCTTCTTGCCAGCAGCATTTTCAAGGGTCATTACATACTTTCCTGCATCATATCTATTGCATTCTGTGACAATGAGAAGCGTGAAAGAGTCTGTATTTTCAATACTGGCACGTCCTTTAAGTGAAATATCATCCTTGGTCCATGTGATTTCAGGAGCTGGGCGCCCTTTAATTGGAACAAATACCCGAATGGTCAGTCCAGCTCTAACAACAAGAGTTTTTCTCAGCTCGGCGTCTAATTCAAAATCAGGAGCTACTTCACGTTCCCTGATTTCAACATCTTTTATCATTGCTGGTTCACCAGCGCCAGCAGCATTGAGGGCAATAATTCTGAAATTATATTTGGCTCCTGGCTGGAGATTAGCAACCACAAATTCTGTGATTCTTAGAGCAGTCCCCGTGGTATCTTTCACCCATGTTTCTTCTCCTTCTTTTTGGTGCTCCACAATATAGCCGATTATATCAAGTCCACCATCATAGTGAGGTTTACCCCATGCTAGGCTAGCAGTTGTCTTTGTTGTATCAGTTACTCGTGGGTTGGAAGGAGGTCCCGGTGGATCTATAAATAATGAAAAAAGGCAACAAATTTTATTTGATTGGAATCCTTAAAGACAACCATGCTATAAAGGGATCCCCCCCAAGTATAGAAATCATACTAACATGCAGCATCCTTGGTTAATACTGGTTGAGAAATATCACTTGGTGGCCCAATTCCTGCCCTGTTTTCTGCACTGACACGGAATTCATATTCATTTCCTTCTAGGAGTCCAGTCACTTTGCATCGAAGGTCTGATACTGGTTTCTTTGTAACTCTGACCCATCTCACGCCTTTCCTTTCTCTTCTTTCCACATGGTAGCCTGTGATTTCGCTGCCACCGTCATCAGTTGGCCTTTTCCAGGTTACAGTAACAGTGTTTTTCGTAATATTTGATGCCTCTGGTTTACCAGGTGGACCGGGAGGCCCTAAAAGGAGGAAAACAGATTTTGATAAACACACAAATGTTTTCATATATATACAGCAGTAAATTCATATACCTTTTGAACAGTTTTGCTTACCAAATCTATCCACCATTTTAACTGGCTCTGATTGAGATGGTTCTCCTTTGCCATACTGATTCACAGCAGAAACACGGAAAAGGTACTCATTTCCTTGAATAAGCTTGGTCACAACATGCCTACAAGACTGAATGTCTTCAGCAACTTGAGTCCATAGAAGGCGGCTAGTTTCTCTCTTTTCAAGTACATAAGACTTGATTGGTGATCCGCCATCTTCTGCTGGGGGTGTCCACGTGAGAGTAGCCTTTTCAGCTGAAACGTTGCCCACTTCAACGGGTCCAGGTGGGCCTGGTACATCTAAAACTTTTACGTGTACGTTTTCTTCTTTAGTACCAAAAGGATTGGTTGCAGTGATCGTATATTCACCGGAATCTTTTCTAGCGGCATACTTGACAGAAAGCGTAGAAGAAGTTGGAGTCGATTCAATATGAACAGTCTCTGAAAGCTTGAAATCTTTGCCTGCTTTGGACCACACTGAAGTTGGAAGTGGCTTGCCACGGATGCTAATAGCAGACATTGAGATGGTGTCTCCTGCCTTAACAGTCAGGCCTTCTTTGATAGTAGGATCAATAACAATAGTTGGTGCCTCTGTAACAGAGAATTAATATGTTAGGAAAGAAGATACTTAAAACATTAAAAACTGGTGTGTGCCTTTACAGGGAATACGTACCATACTCATCCTTGCATATAATGGCTCCAGTAGATTCTGATGGAGGACTAATAGCACCAGCGGTATTCTTAGCTCTAATTCTGAATTCATATTTAGAGCCTTCAAAAAGGTCAGTTACTGTATATGCACATTCCTGAACATTCACATGGTTTGCCTTCATCCAAGTCTTTGAAGGTAGATCACGTTTCTCCACTATGTAGCCAATTAATTTATGTCCGCCATCATATTTTGGTTCTGTCCAGATCAGAGTCACTGAGTTTCTAGTCACACTGATAACTTCAGGCTTCCCAGGAGGATCTGAAAACAACAGAATACAGAAGTAGTAAAAGTGTGTATCACAGTTTTCTAACACATGAAGACTTATCTCTTTACTTTGGGAAGCTTACCAATTGGATCCAGAGCTACAATTGGCTCAGAAGGCAGACTTGGTTTACCAACTCCAGCAAGATTGATTGCCATCACTCTGAATTCATATTCCAAACCTTCAGTTAACCCTGTCACTCTGAAGTCTCTCATCTTTAGTGGGGTCTTGTTTGCTCGCTTCCACAAAATACTATTTCTTTCTTTATATTCAAGGTGGTAACCTATGGAAGCATACAAACACAGGAAAAACTTGCTTAGTATTTTAAAAGGTAAACAAAACTGGGGGTGGATAGGAACCCAACTTTCCTAATTTGCAAAAGCATCCTTGTCTGATATCTCTGAGCAGTTTCTGTCACCATCACAGGACATCAGGCAACTGGCTATTTAACAAGCTTTGCAGTACAATCCTAAGGTGGTGGTAGTGAAGAATATGAAGACAGCTCCACTGTCTTATCCATTGCCATGCCAGGCTTAAGCCAGTAGGGCAGAAGAACACTCTGCACTCTTTTGTCACTTGTATTTTCTCCTCCCATTGGAAATGTGGCTCAATATCTCCCTGATTTGGGGCACTGGAAGGCTTTGAATCCAACCTGCTTCCCAACATGCCCCCCTCGGGCCTTACAGACACCAGAGCCTTGACATTAGTTGGGTCTGGACACTGCAAGAGCTGGTGGAGGGTAGGAACATGTGTTACATCATGATTGGCATTTGTGATCCTAGGATTTAACACCTTGGGGAATCTTATGCAAAATTAAATGTCAGAAGAAATACCTGTGATAGGTGAGCCACCTGTCTTTTTGGGGTCTGTCCATGTTAAAGATGCAGAATCACGCCTAATCTCAACAATTTTGGGTGGTGGTGGAGCATCGGGAACATCTAGAAATATAATAAATATAAGAGAGAATTAGACTGAACCTTAAATGGCAGAATGCTTCACAACAAACATATTTTTGTGCTTACCAAATGGATGCCTTGCGATTATTGGGTCAGATTTAAGACCTTCGCCGACTCCATATTTATTTTCAGCACTGATTCTGAAAGTATATTCACTGCCTTCATGAAGTCTTGTGACTCTGAAGGTAGTTTTCTGCACAGCAGACACACATGTGACCCATTTATTATTCACATTGTCTCTCTTCTCAATAATGTAGTTAGTGATTTCCGAGCCACCATCATCTTTGGGAGGACCCCATTTTAATGTCATGGCATCAGCTGTGACTTCATCAAATTTCACAGGTCCTGTTGGGATTCCAGGTTTGCCAACAACCTTCACAGAAATAGTGCCTTCTTTACTGCCAGCAACGTTCTTCAATTTGATTGTATATTTCCCAGCATCATCTTTATGACAATCACGTACAAGGAGTGAAGTGTTAACTGCTGTGGCTTCAAATGCAACTCTTCCTGTCTCAGTAAGAGCCAGGTCTTCCCCTTTTTTCCATGTCACGGTTGGTGCTGGTTTGCCTTTAATGGGGATTTTCAGACGGAAACTGCTTCCTTCTCTAGCTAAGTAGCACAAGCCTGGCAGGTCTTTTAAATCAAGATCAGGTGCCACTGGAAGACAAAAAGGTATTGAATGATTGTATGTTCAGCGCAGTGAATACAGTTGCTTCATTTCAGTAACTTCTGTTCTGTAAAAGAACGCAAGGTTTTGTGACACCTCTGCTATTTTTGCTTTATTAGACTGGCATGGCTATCTCATGGGTAGTTCTATCGTTCACTATATTGACATACAGTGTGCTCTGTGAATGAGAAAATGTATGAATCCACTCACCTATATCATCCCTTGCCAGCACTGTAATTTCATTAGGTGTTCCATACCCAGCTTCGTTTTGTGCTCTCACTCTGAAAGTATATTCTTTGCCTTCTTTTAAGTCTCTTGTTGAATACTGGAGATTCTTTGACCTCATAACCTCCTGCCACTGATTTTCACCAGTCATAAGTTCAACGATATATGCATTAATGCGGCTTCCACCATCGCTAATGGGCTTTTTCCACGATACATTGCAGGATGACTTTGTCACAGCCAGAGCCTTTAAGTCTACAACAGGTCCGGGTGTTTCTAGCAGGGAGAAAAGAATATAATGATGAGCAAATTGCTAAGAGGTAGTGGCACCCGCCCTGTGGAACGCCCTCCCTTCAGATGTCAAAGAGAACAACAACTACCAGACCTTTAGAAGACATCTGAAGGCAGCCCTGTTTAGGGAGGCTTTTAATGTTTTATAGATTATTGTATTTTAATGCTCTGTTGAAAGCCGCCCAGAGTGACTGGGGAAACCCAGCCAGATGGGCGGGGTATAAATAATAAATTATTATTATATAATATGAAGTGAGACACACAAGAGCCTTTTAACAATAGCCTGATAGGGTATCATGTGAATATTCTCACCAGAAGCTTTAACCGCATCACGAGTTTCACAGGGGTCGCCAATGCCATATTCATTTTCAGCAAAAACCCTGAAGAAGTAAGATTTGCCTTCCTCCAAGTTAGAGATCCTGAAACTTGTTTTTGGACACTCTGTGGCTACTGTAGACCACGACTTTCTCTCTGCATCACGTTTTTCAACCACATAGTTCTTCACTGGACTCCCGCCATCAATTATGGGAGGTTCCCATGAAATAAAGGCAGAATCTTTAGATGCTTCTTTTACAATCAGATTAATAGGTGGCCCAGGAGTATCTGTACAGACGCAAATTAACCATTTCAGTTCATGACTAAAATATAGGGGGGGGGGAACGTGTATGGATAGATAATACAATAATAGGCAATTATGTAGCACTTACCAAGTACTTTGACAACCATTGTGTATGCTTTTTTGCCACAGACGTTCTCCAGACTCAGGACATATTTTCCAGAATCGTATTTGTTTACATTTTCACAGCGCAGGAAAGTGTCAAAGTCAGTTGATTTGATATCTAGTCCTTGCCTGTCTCTTATGTTGGCATCCACTTTAGACCAAGAAATCTTGGGAGGTGGACGGCCTCTCACTGGCACATAAATCCTCATTGTGACTCCAGCACGTAATACTAGAACTTTCCTCAATTCAGCATCAAGTTCTCCCTCAGGTGGAACTGCATTGTAAAGAAAAGTAGATGTCAAATAAATTGCTGATAACAATTTAAAATATAATGAAAAAAAATCAGTGTCAGTGACTGAGGCAGGATGGGAATGGAAAAGAAAGAGAGAGAAATACAAAGCAATGATGATGATGATGATGATGATGATAATAATAATAATAATAATAATAATAATAATAATAATAATAATAAATTTTTATTTATACCCCGCCGTTCCCAATTTAAAAACCGGGCTCAGGGCGGCTAACAACAAATATGATCTTCAGGTATCTGAAGAAGTGTGCATGCACACGAAAGCTCATACCAAGAACAAACTTAGTTGGTCTCTAAGGTGCTACTGGAAGGAATTTTTTTATTTTGTTTTAACAAATATGATGTTAGGGGGAATAAAGCTCAGGCTTTCTTTTTTCTTTTTTAGAAAAAGCAAGTGGATGAGTAAAAGAGAGGAAATCTCTCTAAATGTTACTCTAGCCTGCCTTCCCCAATTGCCAGTTTTTATGCCACCGAGCCAGACTACAGTGGTTTCTCTCATTCTTCTCTCACTTTATTTTGAGAGGAATCCACTCTACACTTTCAGTCAAGTTGGGGCCCCTACTTTTCTACAACTACCGTATCTAGGAGCTTCCCATTGGGAAAGTGTGCTCGCCTTGCACTCAAAACATGATACCTTTGCATTATTATTAAGAAGGAGGAAATTGTTTTCTTTCACACAAGACAGGGAAGGAGCAAGTGTGTTTCTAGGTAGAGGAAAATGTACAACAATGATAGTGCAGGTGGAAAGAAAAGCTGAGGATTCAATTCTGAAGAAAATGTTAGAAACAGCAGAATGAGGAGCATGTGCCTAGATTGTGTGATTTTTGACAACTGAGGGAATAGTGGTTTAAGGACTAGATGTATGTGAGTTCATGAAACAGTTCAGCACAGAGCCCCTAGTTTCTCAAAGTCAGGCCCTCCACTAAAACTTCTGTACCCACAATATGCACTAAAGTCAACAAGTCAGTTTCTTTTCAGGACAACTTACTTAAAATGTCTTTGGCAAGGTGCTTATCTGGCACATCGCTTGGGTCACTATATCCAATCTTATTGACAGCATAAATGCGGAACTGGTATTCTGTGTTTTCCGTGAGTCCAGTCACAATGTAACGGGTATCTGGCAAATTCCTTGGCAAATTGCACCGGACCCAGTTATCTGTATCTGCTCGTTTTACTTCAACAAGGTAGCCAATAATGGGGCTCCCACCATCATATGCTGGTTTGGTCCAAGACAGGGTTATAGAGCTACGGCTGGTGTCAATCACTTTTGGGAATGCTGGTGGGCCAGGAGGATCTGAGAATGAAAGCACCAAGAAATTACACAATTATTATTTGGCAAACCCATTTGCACACACTCACAAAGTCACAGAAGACCGAAAAATTGCATGTGTTCAACTTACACTGAGGATCACGTGCATATACTGCTTTAGATACTCCACTAGGTTTGCCGGGTCCAGCTTTATTCAGTGCAGTTACCCTATACTCATATTCTGTTCCTTCCTGGAGTCCAGTGGCCTTTATGGTTCTTTCAATGACGGGCTTTCTATTCACTTTTGTCCAGTTAACTGCCCTCGTTTCACGTTTTTCAACAATATATCCAGTTACAGGGGAGCCGCCATCATCAGCAGGTGCTTTCCAGCTTACCGACATGAAATCTTTTGTTATGTTACTAATTATAGGTGGTTCACATGGTCCAGGCACATCTATAAGTAATAATTTGAAATGTACTTAAGCAAATGTAAAAACATAGATTGACACTAAATGGATAGAAAAATCCAGTGAGAAAAGCTTACCATATGGATTCTTAGCCACTGCTGAGTCAGTCAAAATTGGGTCACCTACTCCATATTTGTTTTCAGCACAAATGCGGAATTGGTACTCATGTCCTTCAATTAGTTTCTCAACGCTGCAGCTAGTGATGGGGACATTGGCGGTGACTTGAGCCCAGTTGGGTCTGCTTGTTTCCCGTTTGTCGACAATGTAATTAGTAATGTCTGAGCCTCCATCTTCAAGAGGAGGTTCCCAAGAAAGCATTGCTCGGTCTGTGTACATGTTTGCAATCTTAACTGAAGCTGGAGGACCAGGCTTGTCTGGGAAAGAAAAATTAGGCAGTGAGTGAAGTCTTACAACTGCTACATTTCCTGGAGTTTAAATACACCGATTCAAATGAACTTTTAGCCTACCTAGTACTTTAAGTTTAATAGTTGCTGATTTGGAACCACTTGCATTTTCAGCTGTAATAGTATAATCTCCTGTTTGCTTTCTATTTACGCTGAAGAGCTCCACAGTAGATAAATTTCTCTTGGTGGTTATCTTGACTCCTTCAACTGGTTTCAGGATCTCCCCTTCTTTCGTCCAACTAATAGTTGGCATAGGCTTGCCAAACACATTAGCCTCAAGACAAACATTGGTTCCAGCTTTTACTACAAGCAAGGATTTCATAGCCACACCGAGTTCTATTTTTGGTGGTACTGCAGTGTAAAAAAACATGAAGAAGGGGAGGGGGAAACGTACATTTCAATGAGCACGTAACAATGAGAAGGATAAAAGTATTGCTCAATTCTAATGGTACTCAAATGCGTTCCTTACCATTTTCTGACTGAACGGTTATTGGATCAGAAGGTTCAGAAGGCCAGCTAATGTTCACTGCTGTTTTGGCTATGGCTCTAAATTGATACTGTGCACCTTCTTCCAAACCAGTTGCAGTGTACTCTTCCAGGGGTATTTGATGGGGAGTGGTATTGCATCGTACCCATCTTTCTCCAGGCAGTTTACAGGATTCAACAAAGTAGCCAAGTATCTTGCTACCACCATCATGTTTTGGTCTTGCCCAGACAAGAGACACAGTACTCTTAGTGACATCAATAACCTCGGGTTTGCCAGGGGGATCTAAAAACAAATGAGGTCAGGTTAACTCTACAACATTTGATAGAAAATGTCAAATGATAAGCAACACAAAGGATGCATATCACTGAACAAACATGGTATATTTCTTTCTTTCTTTTGAAATCCAGAGAAATTAAGGGTCAAGGAGGGGGAAACTTTGGGCACAATCTAGCCAAAATCAAGGTTTTTCAGCGGAATTCAATAAGCAAATGCTTGTCTTACTTGTTGAAATCAGTGCAGTTTAAGAAAGTTTAGCTTTGGTCATATTCTCCTAATGTTATGGTACTTAAGTTGGCTCAGTATTAACAATAATAGTTATACATAATGCAATGTATGCAAATGTTTTGCTTACCAACTGGTGTTCTTGCTGTAATAAAATCTGTTGGTTTGCTAGGCTTGCTTGCACCAGCTTTATTCAGAGCATAGATTCTAAATGTGTACTCAAGGCCTTCAATTAAATTTGCACATGGGTATTCTGTGGATCGTACAAGTGTATCATTGGCCTTCACCCAAAGCAAACTGTTCCTTTCTTTACGTTCAATGAGATAACCAGTTATTGGGCTGCCTCCATCGCTGTCTGGCCTGTCCCATGCCACAAAAACGCAGTCCTTGTTCACCTTGGTAACACGTGCGTTCTTTGGTTCGCTAGGAACATCTGTAGAGAAAGAGATGAGAATTTAAAAAAAAATCATTTCACCCTTAGAAGTATTCTAATAAAGACTGCACCATTGTTTGAGGTGGACATACCAAATGGAAACCTTGCAATCATCTTATCGGATGGAAGTGGTTCAGAAATTCCAAATCGGTTTTCAGCACGAACACGGAACATGTATTCTTCTCCAGGGGTGAGTTTTCCAACTCTGCAATTTGTCTTTGTGACAGAAGCTACCACTGTTATCCAGTCTCCTCGACTGGTATCACACTTCTCAACCACGTAGTTGGTGATGTTGCTACCACCGTCTTCAAGAGGAGTATGCCATGACAAAGAGCAAGCATCAGCATCTATGTCAGAAATTTCGAATGGTGGCTGTGGTGGACCAGGGATATCTACAGAAAGAGATAAATATACAGGTATAAATAAGGTCATGCTCACTGATGAATCATGTTAAGAATGTTGAGAATTAAGAACGGAAAAGAAGATTCAATGTACCCATGACGACCACTTTGATTTTCTGAGTAGCTACTCCCGAGCTGTTTTCAGCTGTTAGACTGTAATAATCACTGTCTTTCCTAATTACATCTTTAATGATGAGAACTGAAGTGCTGTCTGCTTTATGCACAGCCAGGCGGCTGGATATTGCCACATCTTTGTCTCCTTTCATCCATTTACAAGTCGGATGAGGTTTCCCATAAACATGTGCTTCAATCCTGAGTTTCTGCCCAGCCTTTATATTGACATGATCTGGCATCAGAATCTTAGGTGGCACTGAAATTAAAAAAAACAAACAATAGGAAACAGACACGTAGGTCACACACAAAAATTAATAACTTATGTATATGTATTTTGAATTAGTTCTCACAATCTTTAGCTGATATCATTCTTACTTGAAACAACCATGCATCCCCCCCCCCTGAAAACATGCTCTTGACCAGGGGTAGCCTGCAACTCTCCAAATGTTGTTGAACCGCAACTTCCAACACCCATAGCCACTAGCCATGCTGGCTGCAGCAAATGAGAGTTGCAGTTCAACAGTGTCTGGAGGTGTGGCTAGGCCACAGACTAGCCACTTCTGATCTATATTCTGCAGGAGTAAGGCAAAAGGTCTGATATTACCTCCCGAAACCAACCCAAAACTGTTTGTTTTCAAATAGTCACCAAGGAACTAGCCCCGACAACTTGTATTCCCCCTAATATCCTAGAAATATAATATCCCTGTAAAATGATTCATTTCCTCCTAGCTTCTTTCGTAGGTTTATTCTAAGGTCAGAGCAGTGTGCTATTTTATTTAATTAAATGTATGGCTGTCCTATTCTTCAGATGCAGAAAGCTTCACAACATCTTATAATGGGGAGATGCACAAATTTTAAGGTAAACTTCTGCATAAATGAAGCTAACTATTAAGAAACTGCCTGCTGGGCCTGGGACCCATATTCAGTATTCTTCGGGCCAGAATTAACACCTAATACTTTGCTCTAGAAGGTTGCAGAGCCAATGAGCCTATTTGTGAAGTTTTTTATAGACCCTTTTGAATGTCTTGTTTGTATGTTGCTGTTTTGAAAAACAACAACACATCAATAAACCCATTAAAAAAGGAATGTCACTAAAGACATCAGATTAAGTGACAGGACCTAATTTTAAATATCTTTAAGATGTGACATCCAAATTTAGATACAAAATCAAAATAATTGAATTTAAAATATATTTCAATTGTACAAGTGGTCATAGGTAGCTACTTACTCAGTTGCTCTTTAACTTCATAGATGCCTTCGGTTTGTCTTGGCTGGCTTACTCCTACAGCATTTCTTGCAGCCACTCTAAATTTGTATTTCTTTCCTTCCTTTAGGCCAGCAACAACAATATGAAGATCTTTGACAACGGAGTACTGTGTCCAGTGATCCTCAGCATGCCCCTCTTCTTGATATGCAATGATGTAGCCATCAATTTTAGAACCACCATCACGTAACGGTGGCAGCCACCCTAAAGCAGCACTGTTCTTTGTTATTTCAGTCACTTCAAGTTTCCTTGGAGGATCAGGTTCACCTTAAAAATAAAACAGGCAGGCAAATGCTTAGTTTACATAATTTCTAAGATCATGACATCGTCTCATGATTTATTAGTAGGGGGGAAAACACAGAATATATTGTAATATTTTATTTTTTCATTTGAATACATAAGTCACTAGACCAGTGGTTTCTTTGAACTTTGTAGCAACATATTGGCCCGAATATAAGCTGCACCCGACTATAAGCCGCACCTTTAAAATTCAAGGGGGAAAGAGAAAAAGAAAACAATACCCGAACATAAGCTGCTCCCTTAAAACTCCGCAGGCACTCACACCCGTTCCGTTTTACTGTATATCTGTTTCAGCAGTGATATCGTAAAATTTTAGCAATTTTCGTAAGGTCGCGGATTTAAGCTAAACTTTAACTTTTCACAGTTGGAATTTGGAAAAAAAAAGTGAGGGTTATATTCAGGTGAATACGGTACTTCTATTCTGGTTTGATTGTTTTTTTGTGATCCACACATTGCCTCCACACACTGGAAGAAGACCCAGCCAGCAACGTATTTGTGGACAGGTTAGATTCTTTGAAATATAGGAAACAGAAGATCTGCCAAACAACAAGTCAATTAAATAAGTGCAGGGAGGTGAAGTTATCTCATAAATATGTGGGAAGCATTCCTCATGTTCCCTGGGCATGTGAGTGTCTACATTCTGTTGCTCTCCAGTCAAGGATTGGGATAAATTTCCTTGTCAGGTGAGCCCTGGGTTTGCGAGTCGAATATGTGCCTCAAGACACACTGCCAAAGCTCTCCACCCTGAAATACCCCCAAGCCACAGGGATATTTCTGAGTGTTAATGCCTGAGTCCCCCCAACCTAAAATTAAAGGCATCTGAAGGTAGTGTTGTATCAGGAAATTTTTAGTGTTTGCTGTTTTATTGTGTTTTTATATGTGTTGGAAGCTGCCCAGAGTTGCCGGGGCAACCCAGCCAGATGGACAGGGTATAAATAATGAAATTTATTTATTTATTATTTTTTATTATTATGTGCAGTGACAACTGATTTTGACTATCCGAACTATCATACAAAATCTGAATCTGCTGAATGAAATAATACAGAAACTACATCAATAAATACTTACTTAGTGGATCTGTTGCCATGATTGGTTTGGGCGTGTCCCTTGGAACACCAGGGCCATATTCATTGACAGCAGTGACTCTGAAGAAATACTCAGTTCCTGGCATAAGATTAGAAACCTTGAAACTAGTCTTCTTTACATCACCGGTAAGTTTTGCCCAGGTCTTTCTCTCAGCCTCACGTTTTTCCACAATGTAATGTGTGACAGGACTACCACCGTCATTTTCGGGTGGAGTCCATGAAATCTGACAGGATGTTTTTGTGACATCCTTGACACTGAGCTCTGCTACAGGTCCAGGAGTATCTATTGGAGGAAAGGAAACAATAAACAACCAATATTAGGCTGCAATTATTCAAAGGAAGTGGGCAGAGTCCCATGGAAAAGGAACTGCAATGAATAATACAATCATAAATCATAGAACAAAAATTAATACATGTTAAAATTATTGACATTACTCACCAAGGACACGGACATTCACAAAGACTGCCTTTTCTCCAGCAGGGTTAACAACAGTCAAAGTGTATTTGCCTGAATCATCCCGTGTAGAATCGGGGATGACGCAGAAGGCCATTGTGTCAACCAGGTCAACCTGGCCCCTTCTGATCACATTATCAATTCCCACTTTCCTCCAGGTAACTTTAGGTGCTGGTCGCCCTCGAATAATGGCAAAAAGTCTTATGGGGCATCCTGCTCTGACTATGACTAACTTTCTCAGGCTTGCATCCAAATCAATTTCAGGAGGTTCTGAAAAGGAACATTAAAACTTTAGATTTTGAAAGCAATTTTTAAGATAGCAAATAATTTAATGGCCTGTTGGCAAAATTACCGAGAATTTCTTTGGGAGAAACAGCTTCTTTCAAATCAGCTGGCCGGCCAATGCCTACTTGATTTTGGGCAGAAACCCGGAATTCATACAGTTCTTTCTCCTCCAAGCTTGTCACTGTAAATTCTGTATGAATAACTTGTGCAGCAACATTGCATCTTTTCCATCCTTCATCAGGACCTGCTTTTTCAGTTTTGGGTCTCATTTCTACCACATAGCCAATAATAGGAGCACCACCATCATAGACTGGCTTTCCCCATCCAAGAGTAATAGAGGTCTTTGTGCTATCAACAACCTTAAGATTAATGGGAGGACCAGGTGGTTCTGTAAAATGACAGAAAAGTACAGAAATAAGCATATCAGTGAATCAGAGAAAGATAATTTAAATTAAAGTATTACTAACAATTTTTTTTTGGAAAGATCAGTACCTATTGGATCCTTCGCTATTGCTGGTTTTGATGGGTAGCTTGGTTCACCAATTCCAATTTCATTTTCTGCCCTGACACGGAACTGATATTCATATCCCGGAATGAGATTTGTAACTTTCTTGCGTCTCTCTGGAATTGCAGTTTTGGTAACAGGAACCCACCTTAATGACCTTTTCTCTGACTTCTCTAATATATATCCTGTGATTGATTTACCACCATCATATTCTGGTGGATTCCAAACTACAGTCATCTCTTCTTTGCTGACCTTTGTGACTTCTGGAGGATCTGGACGACCAGGTCTATTGTACTTTGTTTTTGCTATAATTGGCTTAGTCTCTGTTGGAGGACCAGTGCCCATTTTATTCTCTGCACGGACCCTGAATATATATTCATTGCCTTCAATGAGATGTGTTACATGTGTATAGGTCATTAGCACGGAGGAGGAATACGTAGTCCAAACCATTCGTCTGCTTTCACATTTCTCTACGATGTAGTTCTGTATTTCACAACCACCATCATCTTCAGGTACATCCCAGCTGACCGTGCATCGGTCATTTGAAACATCAGCCACCTTCAAATTTCTTACAGGTCCTGGTTTGTCCAAAACATTTACAGTAGCATATGCTACAAAGCTACCAGCTGGATTAGTGGCAGTAATAACGTATTTACCGCCATCTGTGCGCCTTGCTTTTGAGAGAAGGAACTTAGATGAGTCAGAAGTTGTTTCAATTTTGGCCCTTGGAGATTGGGATAGATCTGCAGAATCCTTTGCCCAAGATACTTCTGGTTGGGGCTTGCCTCTAAGTCCTGCTACAATTTTTATTGGTTCACCAGCTTTCACAGTAAGTACTCCAGACAGCTTCAGATCAAGTACAGGTTTTTGAATTTCTTCTTTAACAACAACTTCACTTGTCTTCACCCAGTCACTTTCACCGCCTTCATTCTTTGTCTGAACTCTGAACTGATAAATTTTATTTTCAACGCATTTGTCAACCATATAGTGTGTTTCCTTAATGCTACCTTTGTGCACTCTTTCCCACTCATCTGAATCCTTCAGTTTTCTTTCAACATGGTATGTTAAATTGGGGCTGCCACCATCGTAGTCTGGCCTCCTCCATTTCAGATATACAAATGTCTTTCCTGTTTCTGCAATGTGAAGGTTTTCAGGCTCACCTGGCCTATCAATAGGGTTAATAGCAAGGATTGGAGTTTTGGTCTCCACAATTGGACCTGGACCGACTTTGTTTTCTGCACAAACACGGAAGAAATATTCATGATTTTCGACAAGATGTGCTTTCACTATCCGCTTAGTAAGATCAGAAGAAACTATTGACCAGCCTCTCTGGTTTGGTTGACGATACTCTACTATATAGTTTGTAATTTCTGAGCCACCATTATCTTCAGGATTCTCCCAAGACACCATGCAAGAATCTTTAGTGACATAGGTTACTTTCAGGTTCTGGCAAGGCCCTGGCCTATCAAGTACATTAACAATGGCTGATGCTTGGGCGTGTCCGCTGCTGTTCTTAGCTGTAATTAGGTATTTTCCATGGTCTGCTCTTACAGCAGGTTTTATATGCAGCTCTATATGAGGGAATTCTTGAATTATGTCAGTACGCTTATCTTTTATTATATTTTTGCCATCTCTAGACCATGTTATGTCAGGATCTGGTCTGCCTCTCACTTTGCCTATAATCCTTATTGTTTGGCCTACTCTGACAGTAATTACATCTCGGCAGGTCACATCCAGTTCTACCTCTGGAGGCATCAGAATGTCTTTGGCAAGAACTGTTTCTGGCAGTTCTCTGGGTTCTCCCTCTCCTACAATATTAGCAGCTTTAATGCGGAATCTATATTCATTTCCTTCAATTAACCCAGGTACTGTAAAGGCACATTGTCTGATGAGTTCATCTTTGTTAATTCTATTCCACTGAGTAGTTCCGCTTTTCTGGCATTCCACAACATATCCCAGGATGGGGCTACCACCATCTTTGAGTGGCTTAGTCCATACTAGCTCAGCTGTTTCCCTGGTCTTATCTTTGAGTTTTGGATTAATGGGAGGTCCAGGAGGTGTCATCGGGCGTGATGCTTTGATTGGATCAGAAGGTGGAGATGGTTTGCTTATGCCAGCACTGTTTTCTGCAAAAACACGGAATTCATATGTGCTGCCCTCATAGAGGCCTGTAGCTCTGAATTTCAGATCAAGCACTGGAGATTTGTTGACACGTATCCATTTCCCTGAGATTTCACGGCGTTCAAGTATGTATCCAGTTATTGGACTTCCACCATCAGATTTTGGCACAGTCCAACATACAGTTGCACCATTTTCTGTAATATCATTAACTACTGGTTTACCAGGTGGAGATGGTGGATCATGCAGAGCCTTGGCAACTGCTGGTTTTGAATCAAGAGGTGGACCAACGCCTATCTTATTCTCTGCACAAACTCGGAAAATATATTCACAGCCCTTCTGTAGACGTGGAATTTTAATTCTAGTTTGATTAGTCCCTGAAGAGACCACTCCCCAGGTTTCTTTCCTTGTATCTCGCTTCTCAACAATGTAATTAATCACAGGGCTTCCACCATCATCTTTAGGAGGTCGCCAAGCAATAACCATATGATCGGGAGTGACTTCCAGAATATCAATTGGGCCAGTTGGAGGACCAGGAACATCCAAAACTGTTAGATGAACAGGAACAGTTCTGCTTCCAGCTATATTGGATACTGTGAGCAGATATTCTCCAGTGTCTTTTCTTGTGCAGCTTTGAATAGTGAGAACTGTAGAGTAATTATCAGTATCAATCTTGTAATTGCCTTCTGATTTGATTTCAATATTATCAGTGACCCATTTTGCAGTGGGAACAGGTACGCCTCTCATGATTGCAGGGAACCGTACTGTGCTGCCAGCTTTAACAACAAGGCCTTCTATTAATTTCACATCTAGATCAACTGATGGTGGCACTGAAATTAAAAAAAATAATAAAACACAGATTTTATTATAGATATTTCCCCATTACAAGAGTTACATTTAAGCAGTGAATATGAAATCTGTGCACAGTCATACAAATTCAGTGGTTACCTATTTTTTCTTGGCACTCTATTGGTATGGTTGTGTCTGGAAGACTAAGACCCACAATATTTTGGGCTTTTACGCGGAATTTGTAAATCTTCCCTTGTTGTAGACCAGTAACAACACATTCTGGGACAGGGACTGTTTTGAATTTTGTCCAGTCTTCTTTCCCTTCTTCTTGGTACTCCACCAAAAATCCAGTTATTTCAGCACCACCGTCCCGATCAGGCCAATTCCAAGCAAGAGACACTTGTGTCCTGTCAACATCTACATGATGCAGGTTCTTTGGTGGGCCAGGAGGATCTTTTAAAATGAGATAAAAGCAGGATTAGCATTTCTATTTTTATACACAAATAAACATTTCCAAATGCTGATACACATTGTATAGATCAACACGGTTGACAAAGCTTTTTTTTTTAAAAAAAAGAACACAAAATAGTAAGTGAACTGTGCTTACGAAGTGGATCTATAGCCTTAATCGGCTTGTGGGTTTCAACGTAAGGACCTCTTCCATACTGGTTCTCAGCAGCAACACGGAAGAGATACTGAGTGCCTTCCATGAGGTATTTAGCCAACAGACTGTGTTTCTTAGAAGACGATGATATTGGTAGCCACTGAGCAGCAGCAACATCTTTCCTTTCCACAATGTAATTTGTAATGACAGAGCCACCATTGTCCTCAGGTTCCTTCCAAGTCAGATAGCAAGAATCTCTTCTCACTTCACTGACCTGTAGATTCCTGGGAGGCCCAGGCTTATCTGAAAAAAACCAAAAATGAAATAAATGTTTGGTGTAGTCTATGTATAAAAATATTGTGTTAAATACAGTCGTACCTCGGTTTAAGAACAGTCCTGTTTATGAACGATTTGGTTTAAGAACGCCGCAAAACCTGAAGTAGTGTCCCAGTTTGTGAACTTTACCTTGGTCTACAAACGGAAACCAAATGGTGGAAGGACACCGGCAGTGGGAGGCCTCATTAGGGAAAGCGGGTTTCGGTTTAAGAATGGACTTCCGGAACGGATTAAATTCGTAAACCAAGGTACCACTGTATATTATTTGCAAGAAAGAGTCTTTTCCTTATGATTGTATACTTCTTATTTGTAGAAAATGAGGATGGAATGCCTCTAATCATTTTTAATTTCTAAACATTTTTCATCTGAACCTGGATAATTAAACCTGACACAAAGTACAGGGTGTAAAATCAAACTAGTTTGTGTACAATGCCCCTCACCCCAATTTCTTTAACAAATTTACAGTAGCTTCGCTATGTATGTTTGTGTTGTGGCTGCGGCAACCCAGTCAGATGGGCAGGGTACAAATAATAAAATTATTAGTATTATTAATTTCAGTGACTATGAATCTCAGAAAACAATTAATATTTCCCAAAGACTATGGCTGCACCCACCCATATGGTGTGTGTGTGTTTTAACACCGCAAGGATTCTGATAATGCTTCATAACATTAAAAAAAATTCCCTTCCAAAGTTGGGGAACAAGGTTGCTAACAGATGATGAAAAATATAATTTTTCATTCCTGCTTTTCTGTTGTACATAGGTATGTTCCTATCATTCACATCTTTCATGTTTTATCTCCCAGTAGAAGTGTTAGCATCATTTCATTCATTACCTAGAACAATAACTTTTACTGAAACAGTCTTTGATCCAACCGGATTCTCCACAGTCAGGGAGTAATTCCCTCCATCTTCATGGACTGCGTGTCGAATTTCAAGCTTACTGCCAACTCCTGTAACCTCAATATCTGCCTTTGTAGGAATTTCCTTATCTTCTTTCTTCCAAGTCACTTTTGGGAATGGAATTCCTTTAATTACAGCACTTAGCCTCAATGTATCTCCAACTTTTACATGTTGTTCTCGTGTCATATTAGCATCCAGGATTAAATCAGGAGCCTCTGTAAAAAAAGAGATTTCGTGTTCAGAAAATATATCCACGTTGGCCCTTTAAAACAAATTAAAACATCATGTTCTGCTTACCAAGTCTGTCCTTGACTTCAACTGGATCACGAACATTAGCTGGTTCGGATTCTCCTGCCCCATTGACTGCAAAGACTCTGAATCTATATTTGGTACCCTCAGTGAGGCCGGTGACATTGTATTTTGTGTCAGGGCAAGAATCTGCTGTATGGTTGGCTTTTTTCCACTCCTCATCTCCATCCTTTTGGTACTCAATGAGATAGCCTATGATCTTGCCTCCTCCATCATGACGTGGTGGTTGCCAGGACAATTGAACTGAACTTTTAGTTTTATCCACTGCTTCAGGATTAATTGGTGGACTTGGTTTTACTGTAAAAACGAAAAAACCCCATTACATGGAATAATGAATCTGAAAAAGAGATTAATCGGTACCAAGTAATATCACAAATATAATACATGAGAAAATGTTTTATAATATACCGATTGGATCCTTAGCAAAGAATGGTTTTGAGGGTGGGCTAGGATCACCAATGCCAATTTCATTTTCTGCTGAAACTCGGAATTCATATTCACAGCCTTCAAGAAGATCTGTTACCCTGAACTGAGTATCTGGGTAAATATGATCTTTGGTGGCTCTTGCCCATCGAGTAGACATAGTTTCCTTCTTTTCAAGTATGTAATTGGTTATTGGTTTTCCTCCATCATATGGCTTCTTCCAGGTAACTAAAGCAGAATTTTTGGTGACGCCTTTAATGATAGGTTGCTCTGGTGCAGCAGGAACACCTGAAGAAATAACGTTTTCAAGTTTTAAATCCATTTCATACAAAAAAGTAAAATGAAAATACAACTGAAGTAGAAATATGGCAGAGACTTAAGTAAAATGAATTAGCAAATAAACAACATACTGAAACGATCCTTGGCCTTCACTTCATCAGATATTAAAGGATCACTCATGCCATACAAGTTTTCAGCATAAATTCGGACAACATAATCTCTTCCCTCAAGTAATTTAGGGACTTTGCACGTTGTCTTGACATTGGCTGACGTGACTGGAATCCAGAGGTCTCTGTTTGCATCTCTCTTCTCAATAATGTAATTTGTAATTGGACTTCCACCATCATCCAAGGGAGGTTTCCAGGAGATAACAAAATGATCTTTAGTAACTTCGTCAAAAATAACTGGGCCCACTGGTGGTTGAGGACGGTCTGTTTAAAAGTAAAAGAAATATAGTTATGGATCAAACACTAATGCACAGATCAAACATCCCTAGCAAGTGAAGAAAAATAAATAGGGCAAAATGGTTAAGACACAAAAGAGCCACAAAAGGTGATAAAGTGGTATGTAGGAATGTAGTCTGCAACAAGTCTGCATTAAATATGCACATTGATTTTTAATTGCTTTTTCATTTCTTACATTGTATTGAAGTTTGGAATTCTAAGGAAAGCAAATTGTCCTACAGTAAAATATAATGTAAGAAATAAAAGAAGCAGTAGAATTAAAACTCATACAGCAACTAACACAGAGCATTACAATCACTACAACAGGGAGAAGAATCATTAAGTTGTCGACCAACACCACCAGTAGTTTCCAAGTAGTATTTTGGGGGGAGGGCCTTTTGGGAACTCGGACATGGGTGGCACTGTGGTCTAAACCACTGAGCCTTTTGGGCTTGTCAATTGGGCAGTTCGAATCCGCACAAAAAGGTGAGTTCCTGTTGCTCTGTCTCAGCTTCTGCCAATTTAGCAGTTTGAAAGAACACCAGTGCAAGTAGATAAATAGGTACCGCTGCGGTGGGAAGGTAAACGACGTTTCTGTGCACTCTGGCACTCGTCACGGTCCTCTTTGCACCAGTAGCAGTTTAGTCATGCTGGCCACATGATCCAGAAAGCTGTCTGTGGACAAACGCCAGCTCCCTCTGCCTGAAAAGTGAGATGAGCGCTGCACCCCATAGTCGCCTTTGACTGGACATAAGTGTCCAGGGGTCCTTTACCTTTACCTTTGGGGATCACTGCTCTAGAGCGACATCCTGCAGTGCCAGAATAATATTTCATTTATAACTAGCTGGCCCGGTCACGCGTTGCTGTGGCTCATTTGGTGAAATGGAAAAGGAAGATAGAAAAGAGCACGTTTCCACCCTTTTTCGCCTGGCTTCCCACAGCTGCCTCCTCCTGCCTCCTCTCCCCACTGCCTCCCCGCAGCTTCTCCCGTTGAACTTCCGCCTGCCTCCTGTCCGTCTTCCCGTTTCTGTTTCTCCATTTCTCCATCTCCCATTCTGCCCTCCCTCTCCTCTCTCCTCACGGACTCTCTCTCTGTAGTTTTCGCGCTCCTTCCCTCTGACGTCGTGGGTGTGATCTCGCATAGCGTGTGTCGTCGGCTGCCAATAGCCTATTGGTGTAGCTGCCCTCGCCCCCTTTCCTCTCTCTTCCTGGGCTCTCTGACCTTGTATAGCCTGTATCACAGCAGTGATGTCACCACATTGACAATGGTGGTGGCTATGTGGCTATGTAGTGTTGTGATGTCATGCTGTTCACTATGTGATGTTGCTGCTAGAGCATCAAGATTGGATTATTAGTCTAACAATGATGCTGTCCTGACGGTTTCTGCAGGCTACAGTGGTTAATCGTCTCATTCGAACAATAAATGGATTGAACTTAATAATATAAACTCAGTGGTTCGGGCTCAGAGAAGTGTAAGGGGAGTCCCATAACTGCAACAGCGCTTTCCCACTCCCTCCTTCTTGCTGCATCTCCTTGCCTTCCTCAAGCCATTTCTGAGGGTGGGGAGACGTCCAGAATAATGCGGCATGTGGCAAAGGGGCTCATTGGGATGCGTCAATTGGCATAAATATGTGGGACACCTTCTGAAAGTGGAAATACCTTCTGCTTACAATAAGGAACCTTTTGGAACCAAATCATTGCTCTTTCCTCCAACATTTTGGATGATAAGGACTTGTAAAGACGTGGTTAGGACACCCCATCAGCACATATGTCAATTAAAACATGAACTTATGTCCCCATGAGATGTAGGTGTTGTTCTGAGTAAGAAAACAGTTCCTGGGGAAATCACCTTCATTTTTCTTGATTAACGTTTTCATAAACAAACTGAGTATCTGTTATCAGAAAAGTTCCTCACAATGTGCATTAGGTTAAATGTTATCATGTGATATGCCATCCCACCTTCATTTGATCAGCTCTAATTCATACCACATGTGGAAATAACCTATTTTAGCACTATAGCAATACTTACCAACTACAGTAACTTGACAGAAACCTTTTCTTGATCCTGAACTGTTTTCTACAATGGCACAATATTTGCCTGAATCTTCACGGACAGATTTTAATATCCCCAAACAAAGAGTAGCTGGTGTAGTCTGGATCTTTGTCCGTTTGTCTTCTTTCACAGAAATTTCATCTTTGAGCCAGGTAATCTTTGGTGCTGGTTTGCCTGAGTAACGGCCGGTCAGACTGAAAGCTTCTCCTACACGGACAGTGAGCTTCTCTCGGATATCAAGTTCAAGTTGTGGAGGAGCTACAAGTATTGTTAAAGAAAAGAAGAGTCAGTGATATCTATAAAAACTCACAGATCACCCAATGCACATTTGGCTGGTTTGTTTGCTCCAGAATGGAAACTTACCAATTTCATCTTTGCATGTGATAGGCTTCGTAACAAATGATGGTTTGCCTTGTCCCACGATATTGCAAGCGCTCACACGATACTCGTAAGTGTCACCTTCTTTCAAATCTTCAACTGTGTATTTCCTGTCGAGCATTTTCTCTTTTGTAACTCTGGTAAATTTCTCTTTCCCAATAAGGCGGCTTTCCAAAACATACATGGTTATATCAGAGCCACCATTGTACTTAGGTGGGTTCCAGGTCAGTGTAACAGAATTCTTCGTTACTGCTTTGACTTCCAGATCCTCAGGCCTCTCTGGCACAGCTAGAAAGAAACATGTGCAGCATGTTAGGTACTTTTCCCAAGGCAAATTCTTCTCATCAGTACAGATAAAATAGACAAGAAAGGCTTACTTATTGGGTCTCTGATTAAAATCTCTTTTGTTGTCTCCACAAATGGGCCCATGCCAATCATATTCTCAGGTGCAATTCGGAAGAAGTATGCTTTGCCCTCAATCAGCCCCTGAACTGTTGCATTCTGCCTGGTGACTGTATATGTCACTGGGGTCCAAGCCCTGTGGTCTGCTTCACGCTTTTCAATTATGTAGTTGGTGATAGCTGAGCCACCATCATCTTCAGGAGAAAACCACGTAAGTTTGCATGAGTCGTTGGTTAGGTTCTCAGTAAGGAATGGAATGCCAACTGGACCTGGAACATCTGTGGAGGAAAGAAATACAGTAGAATGGTTTTAAGATGAACATTTAACATTTGTGTAATTGGAACCCAAATTATAACATAGATGCTTATTTATTTATATATTTATATAACCCCACCCACTCATATAATATACCAAGGCAGTGCACAATATAAAATACTATAAAACAATACAAAATAATCACAAGAATGACTGGCTCATCTAAATACAGAAAATTAAACAACTGAATAGGCCTGTCTGCGTAATGTCAGTGATGTCTGAAGGTTAACGGTGAGGGTATCCACCGATTCTCTGTTGGAAGAGTTTTCTGCAGTATGGGACCAATGACACACTAAGGTTTCTGAGACATTGGGAACAACTAACAGCACTCCCTCAGATGATCTAAGTCATCGAAATGGGACAGAAGGGAGCAGACACTTCTTATGGTATCTTGGACCCAAGTTGTTCAGGGCATTGTACATGAACCTTCATCCTGATCCAGTAACATATGGGTAGCCAGTGCAAATGCATCAACAAAGGTGTCACTTTCTGTCATTCATCCATCAGCCACCTGCCCTCATCAGCAGTCTAGCCACCAGGGAGTCAGCTTTCGGTGCTTACCTAGCACATCAACAATAATGGTCTTCTTTCTTTCTCCACCGGCATTTTTAGCGACAAGAGTGTATAGGCCCTGGTGGCTTCTCTTGCAGTTCTTTATAACCATAGAAGAACTAATTGCAGTTTCCTCGATTTTAGCCTCCTCTGGGAGAGCTCTCTCATCCATCTTCCAGGTAATAGTTGGAGGTGGCTTTCCTGAGACATAAGCTATAATGCGGATCACTCCACCAGCATGGACAACGATTCTGTCTTTCACATGAGCATCTAGCATGAGATCAGGAGCAACTGTAGAAACAAACAATGTATTTTATATTTAGTTTCCATTCTTTTACCCACACAAGAACAAAGAGAGGTTATTTTTATCATAAGACATACCTATTCTGTCCTTTATTTCAATGACTTCAGTGACTTCTCCAGGCTCTCCAATACCAGCAGCGTTTATTGCTCTGACTCTAAATCTGTAGAAACCTCCTTCTTTCAATCCTGCCAAAACAAACTTGGTTCCTCTTATTTCTTTATCTTTTGCCTGGAAACATAAATAAATTTTGTGTCTTTGGTAGAATCTACACACATGTTTAAAATACTGTTAAAATGCTTTTCTAAAAACGTTTTGAAAAATACATTGGATTTTGCATAGCTCACTGTCACCATCTAGTGTCACACTTGTATATTGCACTTTACAACACAAAACATTTTATTTGCAGCTGTGTATCTGAGTCCTTTAATTCCTTCCTCCTGAACCTCCTTACTTCATGCCTGTCCCCACACCACATCATTTACCTCCCTCCCTTATCTTTCACTCATGCTACCATTAAAAGCCACCTACGGGGAAGGGGAACAATGGGTTTTTGCTGCTTCTAGGCCACACAGATGAGTTGGTGGCCCTTTCAGTAATTCAGTATGTTCCTCAGTATGTTCAGTTATGGAATCCTGACATAATGTTTCAAATAAATTTTCAATGGCAGCATTTCACCTACCTTTTCCCATTCTTCTTTCCCTTCTTCTTTAAATTCAACAAGGTAACCAGTGACTTTAGAACCACCATCTTTTAATGGAGGAGTCCATTCAAGGTCAACGGAAGATTTTGTCCAATCAGTAACTTTTGGAAATGGAGGACCAGGTGGAGCTGGGGGAAAAATTATTGCACCATTCTGTCACAAGACCATGTATTTATTATTTATCATATTTAACATATACCATCTATACCATATTTTAGTATATTTCCCCCTTTCACATCAAATAAATAAATAAATCTTAATTACTTACAAATTGGGTCTCTTGCAGTTATTGGATCAGACGGCATGCTTGGCGGTCCAACACCGGCGGCATTAATAGCATAGACACGGAACTGGTAATCTGAACCTTCAATAAGGCCAGGTACTTTGTAAGAAACTCCCAATGTCATAGGTTTAATAGGATCACGGTTAACCCTTGTCCATCTCTTTCCAGTGGTCTCTTTACGCTCCAGCCAATAACCTGTCACAGGGGAGCCTCCATCATATTCTGGTTCCTCCCAGTTGACGGTCATCGAGTCATGTGTGACACTGCTGACTGTTGGTTTGTCACAAATTCCAGGAACAGCTAGGGAATAAAGTACACCGAGAGTAAAGCAAAGCGCCGGGGGACACATAGACAACTTACGTATGGTATTTATGCTATAGCCTTCATTTGGAGTTTCCTTTCCCAGTCTTTCATTAGCCCCTACAGAGACAACCTTTGTGAAGTAAGTAGGGCAGAGCTATACAAAGTCCTTTTTCTTTGTTATACCTAACGGTCAAATTTGTATCTAGTTCCTAGAATCCTGTGCTAGAGTCATGGCTGAGCTTCTTCAACCTGAAAAGCCCTTTTTACAATAGCTCTGCACCAAATGCCAGCATTTAGTATTTGTTGGAATAGTGGAGCTGATGAAGGGTTTCTTTGCCACAGCACTGTGCTTCATTGTATATAGCAAAGCACAAGATTACACTGATAATTGAACGTTTTATTACTTTATGGTGAAGAAAGGCAAAGATACGGTCTATTCTGTGCTAAATACAATCTAAAATTATGTAAGTACAGATTCAATATTTAACATTTAAAACAGGTACGGTTTTAAGATAAAACAGAAAAAATAGCCATAAAAGATCTATTTCTGAAAAGCTTTTAAAAACTATTATAGACATTTTAGCCATACAGAAGATTAAAATAATAATATTTTTAACTTGGGGCTCTCATACTATTGAATCAGATTACTTATGTTCTGCTTTGCCAATAAATATAAGTGCAGGTGATATTTGAGATAACTGTATACTTACTGAATAGATTTCTGGCAGTTTCAGGTTCACTATCAAGAGGTTCCCCAATGCCATATTTATTCTGTGCCATGATGCGGAAGATGTATTCATGCCCTTCTAGTAGTTTGGGTACTGTGAAGATGCATTCCTTAGGCTCGTTGGTAACATGGACCCAGGTCCTTCTGTTTGCTTCCCTTTTCTCAATAACATAGTTAGTTATCTTAGATCCACCATCATCTTTAGGAGGAAGCCAAGAAATTGTCATCTGATCGGCGGAAATAGATTCAAATTTAATGGGTCCTTCTGGTGGTCCAGGGCGACCTGAAAAATACATTTTATAAGGCATTAATTGTTGTCAAAGTTGAGTGTTATATTGTTATGGTTGGCATCCGTCTGTCTCAGGAGGAAATGGAAGAGCTTGCCTTCAGGGATGAAGCCAAACCATTGGAGAGTTACAGCGCCTGCTGTGGCTGCAAAGATTGATAACAGGAGAGACATGTTTTGAACATTATATAACAAATAGTAAATTAGGTTGCCAATGCCAAAATACATTGATATTTACCTAGCACATTCAGCCTCATCTCCTTTGAATCTGTTCCAAAGTTATTGACAGCAGTTATAGTGTACAAGCCTGTGTCTTTTCTGCGAGATTGCTGTATCAGCAAAGTACAGGAATTTTCATCCACAATCTTGTTGACATGTTGGTCATATAGCACTGGCAATTTGTCATCAGGTTTCTTTGGATGAGCTTTCACCCAAGTCAATGTCGGGAAGGGGACACCCTTTATTTTGGCCACAATCTTGATATCTGTCCCTTCTTCTGCCTCCATAAATTCTTTGAGTTCAATAGACGGAGGGCCTACAAACAAAAGCAAGCAAAAATTATTGAGCCACTATGAATACAGAAGTCAAAATGCTTTGCAATGCGTTTGCCACCGCAGGCACATGATGTCTGCAGCCCTGTGCGGGGTAGACCGTGGAAATGAACACAAGAGATTGATATTGGGTTGAATGAGGCCACAACTTCCTTCAATACAGATACGAGTAGGTTTGGCTAAGGCAATGGGCATGTATCCATCATCAGTCAACCCACGTGCTGGCTGATAGGGACCCAGTGGGGTATGACCCTGTGCTGGAGAGTTGCCCCCAACATGGACCGGGTGCCATGACAGGGCATCATTGCAAGAGGCATATTGGCCTATCATGTGGGCTCTCAGACAGAGTCACCCTTCCTGGACCCCTTTAGTGGGGTACCTTTCAATGTAGGATTCAGCCCAATGTGAGGAGGGCATTGCCATGTGGCCATCCCTTTGCCTCGCTGTGTGGGAAGATGGCAGACCCCCTGGGACCGGCCTACGGGCACACTGCGTAACAAAAACACTGTTCCCCCAGAGCCCCAGGTGAGCGGATATTTGAATTGCAATAACTACTAATGCTTTGCAGCACTTACATGTCTGATCTTTGACGACGACTGGCCCAACAGTAGCTGATGGTCTGCTTGGACCTGCTTCATTCACTGCTTTCACTCTGAATTCATATTCGTCGCCTTCTTTAAGGTCTTCAACAGTAAACTTTGTTTCTTCCACATCCCGTCTATTGCACTGTCGCCAAGCTTCCTTCCCTTCACCAGTACGGTCCCAGCGAAGGCACTCCACATTATAATGTGTTACGGGAGCACCGCCATCATTCTTTGGAGGTTTCCATGTCAAGCTTACCGTGTTCTTTGTTATAATACCAATCTTGAGCTTGATAGGTGGGTCAGGAGGATCTTTGTGTGTTTTTTTTTTAAAAAAGGAGAAAGTAAAATGTAAGTAGTGTCCTACAATAAAGTATCATTAGTAAAAACAAATGTCCCACTTTGCTACACCCTTGAAGTATTTAAGTATTTATTTTCAAAGAACCTGCAATCCACTATCTGCTGAGGGATGATATTCCCCAAACTATTGAGATTGTTTCAGGATATTTAGTTGAGATTTTAAAAGTCAAATTTAAAACTATTTAATTTTCTTAATGGTGGCTATTGAGTCTTTCATATGTTTTATGTGTTTAATATGTCTGGATTGCCAATGTTTTATGGATGGTTTTCTTTCTCTTTTATGATTTTATTGTCTAAATTTTGCCAATAAAGGCTGAATGAATGCATGAATGAATGTCCCACTTTGATTTAACTTACGGATTGGATCCCTCGCTGTGGTCCTTTGAATTGTATCTGCTGGGGGTCCAACACCAAAGCGGTTTTCTGCACGTACTCTGAAGAAGTATTGTTGCCCAGCTATGAGATCAGGAATAACCAATGATGTGCCAGCACAGTTGGGATTAACTTTTGTCCAGGCTTTCCCTTCAACAGTTCTTTTCTCAATAATATAGTTTCTGATTCTGTCTCCACCATCATTGTCCGGCATTTTCCATGAAAGTTTACAGCTGCATCTCGTTATGTCACTTACTTTCAGGTCTTTTGGTGGCCCTGGAACATCTATTTCATCATGAAAACAGATTGGAAAAACCATTATATTGGGTTTTATATGAACTTTTGTATCACAAAATTAGTGAAATGGTGCTATATTAAGATTGATTAGTCTTACCTAGGACATTCACCCTGACATTTACAGTTTTCTGTCCTGCTTTATTCTTTGCTGTAATAGTGTATTTTCCAGAATGACCTCTGTTACATGTAGGGATAGTAATTACTGATGTGGTATCAGTTGATTCCACCTGCACACATGAAAATAAACTTAATTAGCAATAATAATTAAAAAATGACTTGAAAAATGCAAATATTAGAAGCAAAATAAGCAAATTCAAATATAAGCTATTTGTTACCGTAGCATCTTCAGGTACGTTATGTCCATCCTTTAAATAAAGAAGAAATAGTAAATACACACAAACACACACAATACTTTAGCTTGAAGTTTTTAACAGTTTACTTTGTTTTGTCACTGACCTTTACAGCTTTCTTTGCATCTCCTTCAAATTCCCAAGATACTTTAGGAACAGGACGTCCCTTAATAACTGCTGGAATTTTGATGGTTGTACCAGTACGGCAAGAGAGTAGGTCTTGTGCTCCAACATCAATAAATATTTCTGGCTCCTCTGCAAAATACAAATAATATATCATATAAATAATATAATCAGAATTCATCTACCTGTCACATAAGTTCTCTAATACGATAAACTTATGCATGTACAGTATACTCAGTAGTAAGTCCTGCTGACATTGATGGGTCTTTCTTCCGGGTAAATGGGTAGGCTTGCAGCTTCAGTTGTGTATTATTCTCTTGATGATAAACAAAGATATCAAGATATATACTTATTTGAAATATATACTTTCCTTTAGCAAAGCTTTACAAAAACATGATAATATATAACATCAAAATATAATAAATTAGAACAATGCATGAAACAGCCTAGTAAACAAACAAAACCCTTGCTGGCCCCAAATCCATAACAATGTTGGTGTCAGGTGGGCTTCCTGAGGGACAGAATTCTATGAATTGGTGCCACCACTGAGAAGGATCTCTCTTTGATCACTATCTGCCTTAACTCATATGACAGGGACACTTCGAGAAGAGTTCCTTCTCAAATGTATGCAGAATAATCTAGCTCCAGCTTCTATTGCTATCAGATTGATGTTGGGATTTCTCTTGTACCCATAACCCCCCCCAATAAGTTTCCTTTACTCTTGAAAACTGTAGTGTGCTGGACAGCCATTCCTGCATTTCAGTTTTCAAATCCTTTGATTTTTCTATGCCTACATGTTCGAATGGAAAGAATTATTCCCAATAATCCTTACCTTGAACTTCCTTGCATGGTATTTCTGCAGTGCAAAGACTTGGCTCAGATTCCCCTGCAGCATTTACAGCCTTTACTCTGAATCTGTACTTTCTGAGCTCTTTCAGATTGGGTACAACGCAATCGCAGGTAGGGAACAGCTTGTCCGGTTCGTTCACACTCTTCCAATCTAAACTACCTTCTTCTTGCATTTCGACAATATATCCTTTAATAGGACTGCCACCATCTTTTTGTGGAGGTTTCCATGCAAGAGATATAGTTGAGTTGGTTCTGTCTTTGACATCTGGGCATGATGGTGCTCCAGGAGGATCTATTGAGCAAATGCAAAATATACTGCCGTGAGGACTATGCCTCCCTTGTTCCAATGCACAACACCCCTTCAATGAAGTGAATGGAAATTCTATAAACTATACAGTCTTTCATTGCACAAAATTAGGAACATTTGCTATTTATCATGATAATATGCACTTATAAAATGAAGCCTAACTCATTAAATATTTGACTTCAAATGCAGAGCTCATGTACTGAAATCACAGAACCTCTATCAAATCAGGTTCAAGACAAATTGAACAAAAATGACAAAGTTGGCATTTTGTGTTATTTATTGCTTCCTTGTCTTTATACTTACAGATCGGATCTGCAGCTTCATAAAGATCTGATGGTTCACTGGGAGGGCCAATTCCAGCCATATTCACAGCCATAGCTCGGAACTGGTATTTTACACCTTCAATCAAACGCAGTACAGTGTATTCCAGTCCTTTCACTGCTGGTTTTGTCACTGGAGCTCTGTTGACACGAGACCAGTAGACACCTCCTTCTTCTTTCTTCTCCAGCCAGTAGCCAGTAATTGGAGCTCCACCATTGTCTAGTGGAGGCGTCCATGTTACCAGCATTGATGACCTGGTGTGTTCTGTAACCTTTGGTTTTCCAGGGGGTCCAGGAAGACCATAAGGATCCTTGATAACTACCTTTTCTGAAAGGCATTCGTCACTTGTCCCAAACCTGTTAACGGCCCTCACTCTAAATTGATATTGTCCATTTGTTGCCAGTTTATAGACCTGAAAAGTAAAAGAAACATGATACATTATTATTTTTTTAAAATCAGTTTCGTATCAATTCCCTTTGTTGTTTCCAGGACTTTAAACAAAGCATAGGCAAAGGTCACCTCACAAAGGAGGACAACAAAGGGAGTCAGTGGTATGGAAAACAAGACTTAAAAAGAAAGGATGAAGGAATTGGGTTTGTTTAACATGGTGGGGAGATGTCTGAAGGGGGGGCATGTTAACATATTACAAATACCTGAGATGTCATACAGAGGGCATAAACATCTAGATCTTATAAGCTAAAGGAGGGCACGTTTCAGTTGAATATTAGGAGACACCTCTTAGAATTTGACAATGGAGTCAATGAACATTGGGTTCTTCACTGGAGGTCTTAAGCAGAATCTTCTAAACAGCCATCTGTTGGGAGTGCCCAAGTTATCATTTTCCTGCGCTGAGCAAGGGGTTTGACTAGGCAGACCCCTCAAACTCAAAAAGGACCCATCTAACTGTTTGATCCTATGATATGTGTAAAACCAATATTCAGAACTGGCTTTAGTATATTTTGGATGTTTTCCATGCAGTTAGATATGGACATCTTAAAACAGTTCTTGAAAAAGCCACCTGCATGTTGCTGTGATGCATAACAACTCTATACATCATTGACATATCTGCACCAACTGCTACTAACCCAACTCTGAAGGGAGTGAAGTACCATTCAATACAGAGTATAGGAATACCTATTTTGGCATTAAATGGAAGGCAGACGTAAAAATAGGAAATCTGGAAGATGAACAGTGTTGACATTAACCTCAATAATTTTATAAATGGTCATTTTTCATTTAAAGACTATTCCTTTTGTCTATGAAATCAAGATTGAAGCTTTACCCCAAATCGTCTATCCACAACAGTGCTGGATACTTCCTCCCAGTCAGCCTTCTTCTTGCTCGCATCACGCTTCTCAATAATGTAGTGCGTAATCTCACTGCCACCATTATCGAGTGGGGCATCCCAAGTCAAACAGCAAGATTCAGCTTTAATATCCGATACAGTGAGATTTCTCGGTGGAGAAGGACGATCTAAATAAAACCAATTTAGTATTGTGTTATGGTAGAAATAAAGTAAGAAAACTTTGGCCGTTTAAGCAGGAAGCTAGATACGTACCAAATACTTCAACGTGAACATTGCGGTATGCGGTGCCAAGACGATTAGAAGCTGAAACTGTGTAAGTGCCTTTATCATTCCGAACTGCTGCAGGCATGCTGAGTTCAGTTTTCGCCTCTGTTCTACTTGTTTCCTTTTTGGTGATCTTAAGGGCATCTGATGTTTTATCAATAACAACGTCATCTTTAGACCATTCAATCTTTGGCATTGGGAGGCCTGTCACATCTGCTGGAATGTTGACTGGTTGCCCTGCCATAACTTTGATAGTATCTCCTCTAACAGTTAGACGCAACGTCACTGTGGGAGGTTCTGAAAAAAAGAAAATTAGTGCAAAAGTGATTAACCATGTAATTCTGAAAAATATAGTGAAGTCTCTAGCAGACACCAAATGTTCATATTTATAAGTGGACATATTTATATTAAAGAGCCTCACCTTCATCATCCTGTATGACCACATTAAGAGGCAGTGATGGTTCACTTTCTCCAATCTCGTTGACAGCCTTGACTCGGAACTCATACATATGCAGCTCAGCAAGATTGTCCACAAGAAGGGATGTAGTTGGACAGAGTCTCTTATTGACTCTTTCAAATTCATTTGAGTCATGTCTTCTTTTGTCAACAATGTAGCCGATGATGGGGCTGCCACCATCATTACGGGGAGGCTTCCAGTCAAGTGTGACAGAATTTTTCGTTCTCTCTGTGTACATGAACCTCTCAGGAGCAGTTGGAGGACCTGTTGTGGCAAGAATGATACAATGATAAGTTAAATTTGAAAAAGAAACCCTTGGTTTTTTTTGCGTCATGTTTTCTGTGCAGCAGCTTCACCAGCGAACAAGGTAAAAATACATCGTTTTATTTATTTGGGTTTATATTCCCCTGCCTCCAAGGCTAGGGACATGCAACGTGTTATTTAAAGAGTAGGGAAGCTCTGCAGATGTTTGCTGAAACCCACCTCTCCATCCTCAGTTTAAAACTGTCATTAAATCCTAAATTAAATGGGACAATGTTATACCAACTCCAAAATGCATTGGTGGGGCTCCAGTGAATTGCTGGAAGTGGGAAAGAGATGTGTGGAGAAATTGGATTTTGTAAATCTAGAGCAGCTACATAAAAGTTTTATATCAGAGAATCTTCCCATGCAACGTTTTGCCCTTGTAGGATTATTTTCTTTTTTTAAAAAAACAAAACATTTCCACACAGAAATTAACATGGGAAGCATTAGGTTTTCAGTTCTTATGTAATATTTTCCATGGGCATCGCATCATGTTTCTCATTCTAAACAGTGCTCCAGGGGAGGAAAACATTGACAGAATCAGGCCTCAAATATCAGGGACTTCTTTGTTCTATGAATGAGGGCTGGAAATCATATATTAATGACAGTTTGAAAACAGTAATAGAACTCGATTTCTTATATATTGGTCCAAAATTGCATGATGATACCTTGAAATCTCCATTGGCAGAATATCAAATCTGAATATTCTGCATATTGATATTCATTATGTCCTACCTGTAGTGGTGCACAGTTAAATCCCTGTAAATATATCTATATGAAAACATCTATACATTTTTTATTTTTTTATCTTGGTGGCCTGGGGTTCTTTGCTAATGAATGGATTCCTGAAAGATTGGATACAAAGCAGTATGTGTATTTTTTCTGCAGTAGTTACTCTTTTATCCTGTGCTACCACAGGTGTGCTGAACCTGCTACAACTCAGTATACCATCTAGACCAGGAGCAATAAGCACAGTCCAATTGGTTTGCAGGTATTGATCATGGTGAATCAGTTATCCTGACTCTAGAAAAGTTCTCTTTCAAGAAACTGACATGTTCTGAGTTCAACTGCAAGAATGAATATATATATTTATATATATGAATGAAGGAGTGTTGTGAGTATAAAGGATATAAATAAATATTTTGAATGGTGTTAAAAGTTGAAATTACGGGAGGGGGCGTCCTCTGTTCCAAAGTGTTTTGATGGTTTATATCAACACAACAAGTTTTACCTTTGGGGTCAACAGCAAGAAGAGGTCCCAGTTCAACAGGTGGGCCACAGCCAAACTTGTTCTTGGCGAATACACGGAACTTATATTCTTGTCCTTCAACAAGACCTGTTATATCACACTTAGATCTGTCTGTATCTACAGCTAGTCTCCATGTATGCATTTTGGCGTCTTTCCTCTCTACAAGGAAACCTATGATCTCACTTCCTCCATCATCTTTGGGATCATCCCAGTTAAGTAGACACATCTTTCTATTTACCACCACAGGATGCAAGTCAGTAACCGGTCCAGGAACATCTGGAAAAGAAGACATGAGATGTAATTAAGGAATGCCAAATACTTAATATATTCATTGTTTCACTCTATGTAGCATTTCTTACCAAATATTTCTGCTCTGGTTGCAGCAAATTTAGAACCACTTTCGTTAGTTGCAGTAATCACATATCTTCCATGGTCTTTTCTGAGTGCATTTTTGATAAACAGCTCAGATGAAGTGCCAACATTTTCAATCACAACTCGCTCTTTGTCAATATCTGCATCTTCTAAAGTCCATACAATTGTAGGGGTAGGTCGTCCAGTAACAACAGCAGGGAGTTTAAGAGCTTGACCTGCCAATATCTGAACACCTGCCCTGACAGAAACATCAAATTCAACAGTGGGAGGCTCTGTATAAGGAAAAAGAGAGAGAATTAATTAATTTACAATCTCACAAACTATTTCACATTAGATTTCATTTTAAATTACATAACCACAGTACCTTGAGGTTCTGCAACTGTTACAGGCTCTGTTTCTCCAGGAGGTCCTTCCCCAGCAACATTAAGAGCGGTAACACGAAGTTTGTAATCAGCACCTTCTCTGATTGCTTTAACTATATAGCTCCGAACCTTAATAGGTCTTTCTGTGCAGCGAGACCATTCATTTGAGCCGACAAAATTCTTGTAAACATGGTAGCCAGTGATTTCACTACCCCCATTGTATAGCGGAGCATCCCATTCAACGTCAATAGATGTTGAGCTTGTATCAACAATTCTTGGAACAGGTGGGCCAGGAGGCACTAAAAGAAAAATAAACATATATAGAGAGATTAATAGACTTAAAACTTCCCTTTCCAAACTAAGGGATAATATTATCTATCTAACAACTTACATATTGGGTCTTGTGCAGTTTTAGGATCTGAAGGGGGACTGAATTTGCCAAGGCCAGCTGCATTTTCAGCACAAACTCTAAAAACGTAAGTTAGGCCTTCTAAAAGTCCTTCAACTCTAGTTTCCAGGGTATTTACACGCTCTTTGTTCACACGAGCCCAGTGGGATCCATTGATTTCACGCTTTTCAATCCAGTATCCCAAAATGGGGCTACCATTGTCTTTAGGCTCATTCCACTTAACCAACAGACTACTGCTAGTTGGATCCTCTACTAGAGGTTTATCAGGTGCATCAGGAGGACCTATAAAAAGAGGATATGCAAATGTTAGTGGAGCTTACCAAATCATACAGAAATTTAATTTGTTTAATGCCTCTAATTTTCTCCTCTGCCATATCTTTACTTGGAGGCTTCAGTTGCAATATGCAGCCTGATCTTATTCACAGTTATTTGAAATTGAAGTCCCATGATTTCAGTTGTACTTACTCCCAGGTAAATGTGTCTAGGATTGCAGCCTGAGAGCTACTAAATTAGCTGTTACATGTATTTTTCTTTATTACACGAAGGGGGCAAACTGGGATGAAAAATGGGGGCGGGGGCGGTTAGATTGGTTCTCCCAGCACTCCTTTAAGTGAATTCAGAACTCCTTGTGAGTAGTAAAGTTTAGCTTGGTCCCCGGATGTTGCACTCAGATGCATCTATCAGCAAATGTAATTTAGCAATTTCCCTCTGCAAGGTTTTTCTGCTGGGTTATTATAGAATTAAAGTTTTAATGTTAAAGTACAATATGAGTGTAAGGTAATGATGATGATGATGATGGCAGTGCCTTTTGGGGAAATGAATGAAGCACATATTTAGATAGAGTACAAGACTTACTGAATGGATCTTGAGCTACAACAGGTTTTGAAAGACATGGAGGTCCAGCTCCTACTCTGTTCTCAGCTTTCACACGGAATATGTATTCCTTTCCTTCAATAAGTTTAGGCACATTATATTTGCAATGCCTAAGCGTTGAAGTAACGGTAATCCAGCCAATGTCGGATTTTGTGTTGTCTTTCTTTTCAAGGACATAGTTCAATATTTCACTTCCGCCATCATCAAGAGGAGGCTCCCACTTGCAAGTGATGCTATTTTTACGAACCTCCTCAAAAACAAAGTCGACCGGTGGTCCAGGTGTATCTGTTTTTAAAGCAAAAACAATGAGCACCACTTTGCACATATCACTTCAAACATTTTGAAGAAAATGTATCACACACATCATGTATAAGGGCATACCTAACACATTGACTTCACATGAAGCTTTCGCAACCCCGTGATCATTTTCAACTCGAATAGTAAATGTGCCATGGTCTGGTCTGATTGAATCCCGAACAACCAGTAGAGAATCTCCTTGTCTGTGATTGTCAATGCTCAAACGCTCTGGCAGGGACAAGCGGAAAGGCTCATCTTCTTCAACTTCACCTTTCTTCTTCCTAGTAACCTTGGTAACTCTCTTCTTAATTTCTGTTGGCTTAACAACTTCATCATTCCATAACCAATCAATAGTTGGGTAAGGCGACCCTGAAATGTGTGCTTCAAGAGCAATCTCAGAACCTTGCTTCACCTCAAGGCCAGCCTGCAGATTAGCACCGAGGAAAACCTTTGGAGCCTCTGTAACCATAAAAAAAATATTGTTTTAGTTTATATTTTATACTGCAGCATAGAGCAGAATTTGAACACTTGCTGAAAATGAATAGGTAGTTTGCAAAACATACCAACGGGATCCACTGCTTTCACCAGAGGAGTGACATTAGAAGGTCCGCTGACACCAGCAGCATTCTCTGCACGGACACGGAACTGATATTCTTTGCCTTCCTCAAGACCTTTCACAGGAGAAGTCAAAAGAGGAACCAAAAAGTCATTGCATCTTTCCCACTTTTCTCCTCCTTTAACTAACTTTTCCAAAACGTAGCCCATAATCTTGGTTCCTCCATCATACAATGGTGGTTTCCATGTGAGTGTTACTGACTTCGATGTTGGATTGTGAACCTCAAGGTCAATTGGTGGATCTGGACGCTCTGCATATTGAAAATTTAAAAGAAAATGGATAAATAGAAGGCACATAGAAACCATTTGCATTTTTCAGTCTTGATGATCATAAAAAAAACTTACGCTTTGGATCTTCTGCAATCACTGGATTTCTCAGTTCAATGTATTCACCTCCTCCGATTTTATTAACAGCTTTAACACGGAAGTAGTATTCACCATTTTGTATGAGATCCTTTACATTCCATGCCAATTTGTTCTCACCAGACATCACTGGTATGTATGTTCTCCTACCAGCTTCTCTTCGCTCCAGCACATAATGTAAAATTGGAGTGTTGCCATCAAATTCTGGAGGTTCCCAGGTCACTTTACATGAATTTTTAGTTACTTCACTTGCCTTAATACTATTGCATGGTCCAGGCACACCTAATTGAAGAACAATATGTACACATGTAGCATTTAATTAATTAAGTAAATTGGTTTGAAAACTGTATTAAAAGTATATATATATACTCATGTGCACTAATCATATGAATGATAAACATTTATATATAAAATTTACAACTCCTCAGGTTGACCTATCTCCATATTAGACACATGGGCATTGGCTCACGTTACATGTATCACGTTACATGTATCAGTGTCAGGCTTCAGGGAATCAGCTTCCTCCCCCGTGGCAGTAGATAAGTAAAAGAAAGGAAAAGGAGTCTTCTTACCAGTTAGACACTAATAATCACAGTGAGAGAACAAAGAACCCATCTCCTAGGAATGGCGGTGCTCCCAATTAAGGATCCCACCCCCTTACGTCCCTATTAATCTACGTCACTTCTACGTTTTGTAATCTGAGCTTCTACCCTCTGTGCTTTGTGTGCTTTGTGTTCTGACACTTTCTGAGCTCTTCTCGACCTTGGGGAGGGTGGTGGGGGAAATGCTGTCCAACGACTGTGAATCTGTTAACCCTCTCTCTTCCAGTGTTTCTTCTCCTAGCTGTTCCCCATCCAGTATTTCCCAACTTCTGCCTTCTGAACTATGCCCCTCTGCAAACCACTGTTCCAAATCTATACTGTCCTCCTGCTCCTGGGAAGATTCAGGATCTGGATGCAGAACAGGGGGAGGGGGAGGGAAGGGGGAGGCTTCCAACCTTCCTCCTCAGTGCAGCCCTCCTCAGCACGGCCCCTGATACTAGAAGCTGAGCATCTTGTCACCCGTTCACCATTATGAGCCTAATTCACATAATTGCCAGTATAATAAAAATAAATTACCTATTACTTTGACATTGACTGTACCAGTTGTTGAACCCAATTTATTCTCCAAGGTAATAGTGTAAACGCCAGCATCAGCATGGACTGCATTTGTTACTTCCAGCATGGCAGAGGTGTGATCACTCTTCATTGTCGTTCGGTCACCTGCTTTCAGCTCCTTCCCACTCTTATGCCAAGCAATGGTTGGAGTTGGAACAGCTCTGAAGGGCACGGGGATACTTAACTTTTCACCTTCAACCACAACGAGGTCTGTAGTCTTTATATCAACAGTTGGATTACCTGTTGTTGTTTAAAAAACACACACAGAGAAAAATAATTTCCATTAGTGTGCCAAAGCAATTTCACAATTTATAATTTATTTAATGACTGTTTCGAAAACAACTATACTCACAGTCTGGATCTTTGGCGACAACATTTTCTGATATGTCTGACGGATCACTAGCCCCTATAGCATTGACAGCTCTGACCCTGAGAATATATTCCTTGTCAGGGACAACGCCTTCTTCTGCTTTGTATTTCAAATCTTTGACTGGTCGAGAATTTATTCTCATCCATTTCTCAGTTCCTGCTTCACAGAGCTCTATATTGTATCCGATTATAGGACTGCCGCCATTTTTCTCTGGGGGTTTCCACGCAATCGAAATGTGTTTTCTTCCTGCGTCTGTCACGTGTAAGTCCAGAGGAGGTGAAGGAGGGCCTGCCAGAATAGAAAAGTAATGTGATTTTCTGTCGTTCAGTTTGGCACAACCCATATTTCATTGATTATAATTTCCAATGTTCGTAACTCACTTGTTGGATCTTCAATTGCCAGGATGTCAGTCGGTTCACTAGGGTGACCACAGCCGGCTTCATTTTCAGCACGGACCTGGAACTGCACCTCTGTACCTTCTATGACATCCGTTACTCTGAAATTGCAGTCAGGGCCTGATGTCCTACCAGCTTTCACCCAGCGCGTGCCAAGCTTCTCTTTCTTTTCAATAACGTATCTGTGTGAAGAAGAGATGTTTATAAGGTGCATGAATCCATATAATTCAATCAAGTAGAAATATTTAATTAAGAACGAATCGTTCATTTAGATTTGAAACATTACCCATCTAATAGATAATAAATGTGTATAATGACCACAATAAACTTTGGAACCTTTAAAAATAAATGTTCTCTATAATCATCTCTCCCTGCCCCAGATTTTATACTCTTTCCCAATATATTCTGTCTGTCTGTATCTATCTATCTTTCTATCTTTCTTTTTATCTATCTAAAAATGTATATGCTGCTTGATTGTAAACTGAACCTCTAAGAGGTTCACAAAAAATAAATATAAAAACAATTCTCTTTTACCGTAGAATTGGTCTGCCACCATCATTCTTAGGGGGTTCCCATTTTAGGTCAACATGTCTCTTTGTCACTTCGACTGGTGTAAGTGCATATGGTGCTCCAGGGGTAGCTAAATTAAATAATATTGATAATTAGGAAAACAGAAATTTAAAAATGATGACATAGTTATAATAATAATAATAATAATAATAATAATAATAATAATAATAATAATAATTATTATTACGGTGGAGACCAGCTTGACATAGTTTGCTGAAGCTGAATTCTGAGTGTGTGCACTTGAAAACTTACTGAAGGTGTCTTTTGCAAGAACGGAGTCCTCAATTTCACAGTAGTCACTCTGCCCCACTGCATTTTCTGCAGCCACACGGAATACATACAGAGAGCCTTCTGTTAGTGGCGTCACTGTATATTTGGTGTCCTTCACTGTAGTATCAACTGTCTGCCAGCCTTTCCGCCGTACGTCTCTCTTTTCAACAATGTAATTTGTAATAGGAGAACCTCCGTCGCGTTCTGGTACTGTCCATTTAAGGTCTGCAGTGTTTTTAGTGATATTAATGACCTCAAGCCATCGAGGTGGTGAAGGAGGATCTGTAATAATATTAAAGCAAAATAATTATTATTAATTTGAATATGTTTTAATGTTTCCATTGCACCCTTAACACAAACCATAGTTCTAATGAATTAATGGTGATGAATTAATTGATGTATCATTTTTTACATGTGTAACCCATCAATTTACAATCACATCACAAAAGCAGCTAAAAACAGAATACCTGAAGGAGCGTCTCCACCCCCATCGTTCAGTCTGGACACTGAGGTCCAGTGCTGAGGGCCCACACAACAGAAGGTGAATCTTACCTGCAAACCATCAGTTGGCTCCAGTCTATCTTCCTAAATGGGGGGGGGGTTAAAGCGGTGACCCATGCCCCCCTTGTGGCGGTGATCCCAGGGTTCCCCGTTAAAGGGGTCTTGAGGGGGGAGGCATTGGCCATATGCCGAGAGGTTGCCATTGCTCTCCCCTGCGACGGCGACGAAACGGGGGAACATATGTTCTCCAGAGCCAGCCCAATTCCCACGCATTCTGAATAACCCTGATGTCTCCCAGATCCCCGGCTGGGGACTGGGAAGGATAAATGCCCAATGCCTGAGCCAAGGTCTCCCTACATCTGAAACTTAATAAAGTTGTGGCCAATTTTAATCCCATAGCACGTTGTCTTGAGTCATTATTCCGCTCGGGGGTCACCTGGGGTTGGGGGGACTCCGCCTGTCCACGCAATATATTCAATTGTCTTTTGCAAGTACAGACAGTGGCAGCCCCGCTGAAAGCCCAACTCCAAGTTACTGTGGAGCAGGCTTCTAATACTTTTGGGATTTGAAGGAGAAGCTCTCCTGCAGAATGCAATGACCAACTTACTCAGTCTCTCCTTGCATAGCACGGGATCGCTGGGCTCACTAGGCTCACTCTCTCCAGCTTTGTTCACAGCTCTGACTCGGAAGGAATATTCTTGTTTCTCCATAAGCCCTTTGAGGAAGTGTTCTGGTGTGGGGATTCCTTCAGCCACTCTCACCCACTCGTCTGTGCCAGTCTTTAACAATTCAATTACATACGATTCAATCTTGGCACCACCGTCATGTTCTGGCTTCGTCCAGTTCAAGAAACACGAGGTCTTGGCAACGTCTTTCACAGTTGGCTTGCCGGGTGGCCATGGGGGATCTAGACATGAATTGATAACTTGGATTAGAAAACCCAGCATTTTGACTTTGAGTAAGTTATGAAATTCATGTAAGAAAAATGCTTTCATACCAATAGGATCCTTCACTAAGACTGGTTCTGTTGCTCTGCTTGGCTTTCCTGGCCCAGCAAGATTCTCTGCCACGACACGGAACTTGTACTTCTTATGGAACGTGAGACCTTTAACCCTAATAGTAATGATGATAATGCTCCAAATGTAAAATTTGTAATACTTATTACTAGTCAACACTAGAATAATAATAATAATAATAATAATAATAATAATAATAATAATAATAAATTTTATTTATACCCCGCCCTTCCCAGCCAAAACCGGGCTCAGGGCAGCTAACATCAGTAAAATTACAATAAAGTATAAAAAGAAAACCCGTTAATTAAAATACAGGTTAAAAGACAATTTAAAATTTAAAATGCCGCTTCATTTATCACCCATAATCAAAACCAAGGGGAGGAAAACATCAGACTGAGTCCAACCCGAAGGCCAGGTGGAACAGCTCTGTCTTGCAGGCCCTGCGGAAAGATGTCAAATCCCGCAGGGCCCTGGTCTCTTGTGACAGAGTGTTCCACCAAGTTGGGGCTAGTACTGAAAAGGCCCTGCACCTAGTTGAGATCAGTCTAGCAGTCTTGTGGGTCGGGACCGCCAAAAAGTTGTTATTTGTGGACCTTAAGTCCTTTGCGGGGCATACCGGGAGAGGCGGTCCCGTAGGTACGAGGGTCCTAGGCCGCATAGGGCCTTAAAGGTTTAAAATAATGTGCATCATCACAAGTGTACATCATTAATAAAAAATCAATACCTTTGAACTGTTCAGAGCAAATATATACTATTACTCCAAACCAGAGACTCCCTGTGTGCATGGAGGAAAGACTTTCCTATTACTGTAACACTAGAAAGCCTCAGACACTGGTCAGAGGTAATATAATCTGCATTTCTGTACTATTCATTAGTAGATGATATATATTTGTATTACTTAAAAGTCTAAGGATGAATAATGCTTGGGTGTAAGAAATACCCCTAGTTTGTATTAGAAATGCATATTACAGTCATACCTTCGATCCCGAATGCTTTGGTACTCAGATGTTTTGGCTCCCGAATGCCGCAAACCCGGAACTGAGTGTTCCGGTTTGCGAACGTTTTTTGGAACCTGAACGTCCGACAGGGCTTCTGTGGCTCCTGATTGGCTGCAGGAGCTTCCTGAAGCCAATCAGAAACTGCACTTTGATTTCTGAACGTTTTGGAAGTTGAACGGACTTCCGGAACGGATTCCGTTCAACTTCCAAGGTACGACTGTACTGGGAGTTCAAAAAGCAGAAGACTATATTCATCTCTAAGAAGTTCTGATATCAGCACTAATCTTATGAGCAGCTGCAGTGAGGTAGAATCACATCAGAAGTCACAATCCCACTACTGTTTCCATAGCAGAAATTGGTGCTACTGATAATGCACATCATAGTACAGTTGTCCTATTCAATGGCTCCAATGTGGCACTGGTGGATGGCTATGAACATGTTTTAGGAAAGGATATTTTCAATGGCTATTGTAGACCCAAAGTATGGACAGCAATACAATTATTTGATGCTATTACAGAGCACCAGTTAATATTTTATTCTAATGTATGACAAGGAGTCAAGATCAAGAGCATATAAAAGTCAACTGTTTACCAAAAAACAAATAGCCATCTTCTCAGTTATCTAGCTATATATTTTTTAAATGAAACATATAATGATCTTACTTGAATGTTGTATCTTTAACTGGTATTTTATTGCAACGGACCCATTTATCTTGATCAGGGTCCAACCGTTCAACCCAATAACCAGTGATAGGGCTGCCGCCATCTTCATCTGGTTCTACCCAAGTCAATGTTACAGAATCTTTAGTGATCTCAACAGGCTGAACTCGTGTAGGAGGACCTGGCGGATCTGTACAAAGAAGTAGAAAGGGGAACATTGACATACTTGCAACTCCTTTTGTGCAAATGTAATAGGAAGCACCTGTAGCAATAAATGCCATTTCATCAAATAAAACAGTTTCCATGTAGAGGCTGCTTGGAACTGTCTCTTTGTGGCTGCTGCCTGCTCCACATAACAATCAGTTTATGTGTACCAGCTTGCCATGAATACTGACCCTTACCCACAGGCTTATCTCCATATCACCAATGATAGTGTGGAGACAAACAACATTATGGTGGGGACTGACCCACATGGAGAAGTGGTACCTATCAATGACACGCCATGTAGAGCGGCTACCACATTATAGTTTCTAGCAGGCTCCCTTGGCAGCCATCTTGTGACAAGCAGCCCTTTCTGTCAAGCGAATAGACCTACCAAATGGATATTTAGCAACGACAGGAACAGACTGGGCTGGCTCTCCAACTCCGTACATGTTTTCTGCGCTGACTCTGAAGATGTACTCCTTAAGTGGTGTTAGGTTTGTTACTTTGAAGTTTGTCTCTTTGATAGTGGATGATAGTTTGTGCCACACTTCGCTGTCTGTAGCTCTTTGTTCCAGAACGTAGTTTGTGATTCTGGAGCCGCCATCATCTCTAGGAGGATTCCAAGTCAAAGCACAAGATACGTTTGTAATGTCGGAGATATCAAATGCAGCTGGTGGGCCGGGCTTATCTGTGGAAGCATAGCAATAGTTTTAACCTCTTCTATTCAAATATTTTGTTAGGAAAACATTGAAAGTTATTTGTATGAAAACAAAACATACCTAGGACATTAACTTCAACTGTAGCTGTTGCCCGACCACTGGCATTTACGGCTTCAATAATATATGTGCCGCTGTCACTTCTCTTGCTCTCTGTTATGATGACTGTGGAATGGTTAGGTTTGGATTCAATGGTTATTCTTTTATCAGGTCTCAGGGTGTGTTCAGCTTTTGTCCAGCTAATCCGTGGCTCAGGCTTTCCATTCACCCTTGCCGGCAGCTCTATCTTAGTTCCAGCTTTGACAGTGATTCCAGCAAGCAGTTTCACATCTAGGAAAATCTCAGGGGCCTCTGATTTGAGAGAAAAAACAACATATTGTTAAAAAAGAATACGCAACTGCGCATTTTATAAACACAGAAGAGTCAACAGCAGAAACACATTCACCAGTGTTTTTCAGGAGTATAGATTAAGTATGAATGGGAAATAAAAAATTACCCATTGCATCCACAGCCTGGATTTCATCTGTAGGCTTGCTTGGTTTACTTGCTCCTTGCCTGTTCAGAGCCTTCACGCGATAAGCATACCATTCTCCTTCCTTAAGTTTTGTCACTTCCATTCTGTTAATTAGAAAACAAGTTCAGCATACTGCGTGCTTAAATGTAACCATCCAATTTTTTTATTTTTTTGGGGGGGGGGGACGACCACATTTCTTCATACTGCAAGCTCTTACTTTGTCTCAATGACTGGCTCGCCACAGGGCTCCCATTTGTCAGTGCCACGCTGGCATTTTTCAACCAGATAGCCTTTGATACGAGAACCGCCATCATACTTAGGTGGATCCCATGTGAGGAAAATGGACTTTGATGTTGGATCCCTCCATTTCACATTCTCTGGTGGATCAGGCACCGCTGCAAGGAGTGGGGAGGAAAGAACATGTATAATTGTCTTGTATATAGTGTGTGCCTTATAGTGTGCCTTCTTTTTTAAATTCTTTACTGTCTTTGGGGTGCTCTTCTCACATTGGTCTGTACCCTGCACAACAGGAAAGACCCATTTGTTTGTGCAAGGTGGCTCCCTGATTTCTGTCAATTGAGGGTTCATTAATACTAGGTAGCAGTTCTTCAGGGGATACAGAGGGCTGCAGTGCAGAAGAGGGGATGGAATTTTTGCACAAACATAGTTCCATTTATGCATCTTTGGATCCAAGCCTCAGTTTTTCTAATACTACAGGTAAGGTAAAGGTAAAGGGACCCCTGACCATTAGGTTCAGTCGTGACCGACTCTGGGGTTGCGGCGCTTATCTTGCATTATTGGCTGAGGGAGCCGGCGTACAGCTTCCAGGTCATGTGGCCAGCATGACAAAGCCGCTTCTGGCAAACCAGAGCAGCACACGGAAACGCTGTTTACCTTCCCGCCGGAGCAGTACCTATTTAGCAATCTCCCTTCCCAGACCCCTTTAACAGGGTAAAGGTAAAGGTACCCCTGACCATTAGGTCCAGTCACAGACGACTCTGGGGTTGTGCGCTCATCTCACTCTATAGGCAGAGGGAGCAGGCGTTTGTTCACAGACAGTTTCCGGGCCATGTGGCCAGCATGACTAAGCGAACCAGAGCAGAGCACGGAAATGCCGTTTACCTTCCCACTGGAGCAGTACCTATTTATCTAATTGCACTTTGACATGCTTTCAAACTGCTAGGTTGGCAGGAGCAGGGACCAAGCAATGGGAGCTCACCCCGTCGCGGGGATTCGAACCGCCGACCTTCTGATCAGCAAGCCCTAGGCTATGTGGTTTAACCCACAGCACCACCCGCGTCCCTTCATACTACAGGTAAGTCATACCAAACCCTTATCGATTCAAACTCTGCTCCTTTGCTTTCTTTCAATGCACATGTCGCTTAGCACAAGTTACTATGTAAAATGCAGATATACAAAATCAATAGGAATAGTTAATTAAGAAAACTCACTAGCAGGTGCTGACATGTTAACAGGCTCATCAATGTAAGCAGGCTCTCCTGGTCCACATTTGTTACATGCTGAGACCTTGAATAAATATTCTTTTCCTTGAACCAGATCTGGTACAGTGAACTCTTGGTCAAGGACGTTGTCCATCACCTAAAAACAAGAGAGGTTCCAAGTAATTACAGAACTTTTCCCCCCCATAGCAAGCACCAGAATATTTCATACAATTTTCAGCAATACATATTAGAAATATAGGTGTTTAGCTTTTTAAAAGAAACTGCGTACCTTGACCCATGTTTTGCGGCTCACTTCACGCTTTTCAATAAGATAGCCAGTCACTGGGCTTCCTCCATCATCTTCAGGTGCTTCCCAATTTAATTGGACTGAGTTCCTAGTTATCTCTCCAATTTGTAGTTCTCTTGGTGCACTTGGGCGAGCTAAAAATAAATATCCATCATATTATAAACCAATCATTATATATATATATATATATATATATATATATATATATATATATATATATATATATATATTACTTATTCTTTGGTTACACCTACTAGATTTTAATTCATGCTTCTATTTTTTTGAAAAAAGAAAGAAAGAAGGATTAAGGCCCCAACTTACTTCTGAGTAAGCATTCTTAGGACAGACTGCTAACTGTTAATAGCTAAGTTTATGACCCCCCTTGTATTATAGGATTTCATAACAAAATGGTACAATAGAAGTTGCCAATCTAGGCTCTCTTGGGAGGAAAGGCAGCACATAAATTTAATAAATAAACATGCTGCTGTTGTTTAGTACTATTCAGGGGTGCCATCTTGAATAAAATATTGGGGAGGCCCAGATAAGCCCTGCCCCACACAATCGATCACATGACATGGCACACACATGCTTCCATCAACTTTGGGAAGGCCTATACTCCTCAGATTTTTGGGGGGGGGGCAAAGGGACCTTGGCCCCTAGGAGTTGGCTCCTATGGTGCTATTCATAACAAATTTGGCTTGTTGAAACTTTTGGATTCTACACACATGGTTATTTATAAAACAGGTTATATACAATTCTTCAGAATATATACTGGATTGCTCACCAATGACATTAACATTGATTTCTCCTGATACAGATGACACAGGGTTTTCTAATTTCAAGGTATAGATGCCTTTGTCTGGCCGTTCACTTGGGGTAATAACAAGCTCTGCAAAGGCTGCAGACGTGTCAATTTTCACCCGGTCACCCTGTTCTAAAACTTTGTCGCCGACAGACCATGTGGCAGTTGGGACTGGATAGCCAGTAATAGGAACACGTATCTTGACAGGGTCTGGAACAATAACCTCCAGTCCATCTTTAAATCCACTTAAGTCCATTGTAGGTCCAGCTGAAATACAAACACAAATTATGCCGATTAAAGTTACAAACTTTATTTTTTCTCCACAACACCATTAAAGGGCAATTGCCTTTGGAATCTGTTCGCATGGAAAGCATTATTATAGATGCCTTCACATGGTGTTCTATCTATTGAGAACACATCATAAAATGTTTCATAATCTGATGAAATTAGCAATATAGAAAGCCAATATATAAGCTTACTACAATTTAAAGACACCCAAATGTTCAATTTAATACATTTTTAGAAAATAAATAAATTCTGACTTGTTTAGCAATGCAGCCTTAGGACAAATTGTAAATGTAGAGCAGTGCTACCTAGTGAATGTTAAGGGTTTCCCTCCATTTTAGTATAGCTTAGACGAGGCCTAGAGACCCTGTGGCCCTCTAGATGTTGTTTGACTACAACTCTAATAATCCCTGGCCTTTGGCCATACTGGCTGGAACTGACTGGGGTCCAACAACATCAAGAGGGCCACATTGTCTCCACTCCTGTTTTAGACTGTTACTGCTGAGAGGGGAGCTGGCTTTTGTATCCAACGTATGAGAGCAATATTAAAGTATTGTTTTTATGAACAAACATGAATAGTCTCAGATGAACACAACCTTTCCTTTCAAGCTGTTGACTATGGCAAGACTAGAATTCAACTTACAATGAGGATCATCAGCAGTCAGTGGTCCAATAGCTTCAGCAGGATCTGACACACCAGCAGCATTTTCTGCAGATACTCTATAATAATACCTGGCTAGAGGTTTCAACCCAGTTACCTATGAAGACAGAGGAAAATGTCATAATTAATCATCACTATTTTTTATTTTTTTAAAAACCGTAATAAGCATTTTACTTCGGAAAGAAATATGCTACCTTATAACTGAGACTAGGCACAAGTTTTGCGTTGCAACGGATCCAGTTGTCTGTGTCCTCTTCGCGCCTTTCAATAATGTAGCCCAGTACTGGGCTGCCTCCATCTTTCAAGGGAGGTTCCCATGTAAGTTTCACAGAAGACATAGTTTGGTCAGAATGATCAAGGTTAATGGGAGGACTTGGTTTTTCTGCAAAACACAATGATTTGCACAATAGGCATTAGCGCATATGTATGCCTTAGAGTATGCCAAAGGTAGCTTGCTAGATTCTTGTCATAGTCTTCTACTAAATAGATTACAGTATTATTTCCACAGATCCTTCCTCATTGAACATCAACGGTGGTCCTTGTTTTAGAGCTTATGTGGAGCTTCTATTATTTTCATTTTCTGATGCTGCTAATTTCTCAAAACAACATACGGTATATAATGGTTTCTATTAAATTGAATAATAAACACTGGACTTTTGTTTGAGATATATCAACTGATTCACCTCAAGTCTTTCCTGTTTTCATATTTCATAAGCAAATGATATTATAACTATCTAGAAATATTTTCTTATCGCCTGCATACTAACCAATTGGATCCATAATCTTCACTGCATGTGTAGAAGCACTAGGTTTGCCGATTCCAATCTGGTTTTGAGCTCTGACTCTGAAAAAGTATTCTTTGTTTTCCACCACATCAGTTAAGGTTCCAGCTAAGTCATGTGCTCCTGTGGTCATGGCTGGCTCCCACTTGATTGAAGCTCTGTCACGTAATTCAATGATATAGCCCGTAATCGGAGAGCCTCCATCATAATCTGGGGGTTCCCAAGTAAGAGATGCACCAGATCTGTTCACATCAACAACTTGTACATTGAGAGGAGGTCCTGGGACATCTGCAAGGTCATAAGAGATTTTTTTTTAAAAAAACGTTCTTTTCCCGTTCAACAGAACTTCAACAAATTATAGTCTCCAAATAACAATTTTCTTACCAAATCTGCTCTTGGCTTCCACAGGTTTGTCTGTTTCAACTGGCTCGCCGGTGCCTACTCTGTTCTTCGCACTCACGCGGAAGAGATACTCCACGCCTCCCCTTTGAAGGCCAGTCACTGTGTATTCACAACTGTCGGCACGATCCGTTGCCAAAATCCAGGTCTTTCGTTTGACATCACGCCTTTCAACAACATACCCAGTGATTTTACTACCACCATCACTTTCTGGTTCCTCCCAGGCAAGACTAACTTCACCATCAAATGTCTCAGTTACTTCCAGGTTTCTAACTGGGCCAGGGACATCTGGGAATAAAGCGAAAGAATGTTTACTTAAAAGAATTTGGGATTTGCTTCGAGTTTCATAAAACAACAACAACTTAGTGAGGTTCGTGGATGCAGTTTACTTCTACTTATTTCTTACCAGCTGACCCGGCCCATTTGTTTTACATAGCAACATGCCAGGAATGCCAGGAATGGAACCCAAAGCAATCGGTCAAGGACTTTCGCCTGCCTTCCCACAGCCTCCCCATTTTCCCGGTGCTGGCTCCGCCCCCCGCGCACACAACTCCCGCTTTCGCCTGCCTCCTCTCCCAGCAGAGAGGTTCCCCCCTCCCCCCTCAGACCATCCCTCTCCCTCTCCCAATCCCCCCTTTCTCCCTCCCTCAGAAATGGCTCCTTTCACGTGACGCGGCATGATTCGCTCCCTGCCCCCGCACTCTTCCTGCGCACCCCGAGACCCCCCCATCACCCGTTTCTGTGTCTCCGTTTCTCCATTTCTCTGTCTTCTGCTCCCTCTCCTCTCTCCTCATGGACTCACACGCCTTCCCTCTGACGACGTGGGTATGCTCTCGCATAGTGTGTGTCGTTGGCTGCCAATAGCCTATTGGTGTAGCTGCCCTCGCCTCCAAGGCCCCCTCCCTCCCTCTCCTCTCTCCTCCTGGGCTCTCTGACCTTGGATAGCCTATATCACAGCAGTGATGTCACCACATTGACAATGGTGGTGGCTATGTTGTGATGTCATGCTGCTCACTATGCGATTGGTTAGGATCTAAAAAAGTATGTTTTTTTCCTTTTTACCTGTTGCTGGTGTGACATCTATGTAATATTTTTATGTAAAAACACTCCAGGAATGGAACCCAACATTGTGTCAAAATTTCAACGCAATTTCGGTGCAGTACTTTCGGAGATTTGAGGTTTTGAACAAACACATATTTACATTTTTATTTATATAGATTTCGCTCATCATTATATACCAATGCTTTCATTTTCTACATCAGAAAAAAAACAACCCTTGGCCATAGGACAGAGTACAGGAAATGATGAGCGTACCAATAACTTGAACATTGATGTGTGCTTCAGCTTGGCCATGCTTATTTTTAAGGATGATTTTGTAACTCCCTCTGTCAGTCGTCTTTGCTTCGTGAATTCTGAAGGTGGTACTCTCAGGTGTTGTATCAACAGTAAGAGTGGGCAAGGCTTCTTCTCCCTTAAGCCACTCAGCTTCTGCTCGTGGGTAGGCATCATATGGAACCATCATAGTCAATGGCTGCCCAACATCTACCACAAGGTTCTGATCAGCTATTTTTATTCTTGGAGCAGCTAGTAAAACAAACAAACAATGAAACACGTTAACAGAAAATCTGAAACTGAAAACAACAGCACAGTGAGCTGTTTTGTGATTTTTAAGCAACTTCCGTGCGAAGGGAGAACCAAAATTATAACGATTAGTAATGATGTATCGACACCATCTTGTACCATTCTGGTCAATGGGGGCACTATTGGTGCCTCCAACATACACAGATAATTAATCTGTGCTGGGTAAAGATCATTCTGACTTCTAAATACACAGAAGCTACAATACAAAGCTGCATAATAAAAGCTACAGAAACATGTTGCTTGTAGGATCTCAGTGACAGAGCTTTTTTATTACCACTAGAACTGTGTTAATCTCTGAAATTAACACCCAGAAAAAGTATTTAAAATGTCGCACTACTCATATAAATATTTTTTTTAATTTACTTTTTATTCAGATTTTGTTTAATAATACATAGATCCATTTGATCAATTAACAAAATATAAACATAAATATAGCTTTTAACTTATTGATTTCTCGTTGTTATTATGTCTTATTTGTAAATGTTTTTCTGTAAAATAAACCAATTTGGTATCACACTACCAGTTTTCTTGACTTATTTTATATCCCCTTTAAATAAAAAGAAGAAAAAATTCTCCCCCCACCAAAAAAGGGAATTTTTTTTTAAAAAAATTGACTTCCTGTTAATTCCTTATGTTTATACATATTCTAAAAACATGAATGTAAATATTATTTTATTGTTAAAAAATTTCAGAGGCTTACCTGCCAGTTCTAGCTTAGCTCGAGCTTCTTTATCTTTGGCAATAAATCTATATTCTCCTTGATCGCGTGGCCTAATCTCACAGACTTGCAGCCTATGGACCTTTCCTTCACTCATCATTTGGTGTTTATCTCCCTGGACTATAATCATGTTATTTCTCAACCATTTGACTTCCACCTTATCTTTATTCAGTTCAGCAAAGAAAAGGACGTCAGAGCCAGGGGCTTCATAAATATCTTGCGGTGGCCGGATTATCTCCACAGGAATTTCTGGTCAAAATAAGAAAAAAAATTAGATTGTGTTGACATACTTTTTTTTTTTTTTTTACAAAAAAAATATTGAAAGGTGAAAGATAAATAGAAATTGTAAACATACCCTCCACAAAAAGTCTTGCTCTGGATCTCCTGTCATCCACACCACAGGAATACTCGCATTCATCCTCTGGCCTGCAGTCTTTTATGATTAACCTGTGTAAATTTCCATCCTTTTCAAACTGATACCTTTATTGCAGACAGAAAAAAAGGATTATGTGTTAAATTCAGAGGCAAGAATCCATATAGTAACCATAGTATACCACCAACCAGTTAAAAGCACCTGCACCTACTTTTTGCCCTCTTTAATTTCTCGTCCGTTTCTGTACCACTTCACCATTGCTTTCTCTTTGGAAAGCTGGCAACTGAAGACTGCATCATCAAATTCAGTGACTGTCTGGTCCTGCAAGTGCTCAATGAAATCTGCAGGTGCCTCCGTGATAATAAGCTCTGCAGCCGACTTGTCTTGGCCAGCAGTAACAACGTACTCCCCTTCATCTATAAATCCACAGTTTTTAATGATAAGTGAATGCTTGTATTTATCCACTTTGTACAAAATGCGGCGGTCAAAGGTGACTTCTTCACCATTCTTTGTCCACTGGAGGGTTACGTTGAGGCGGTTAACCTTACACCAGAACGTGACAGACTTCTTCTCCATGGTTTCGATGTCTTGAAGAGGCTCAATAATTCTGAGGTCTTCCTCTGTTTAAGAGGGAGGTGGTTTGAAAAGTGTTAATTTACATCCTATCCAAACAGTAATCTGACAAGAGTGAAAGCCTGTGCCACTTAGAATAAGAAAACACTAGGTCTTTTTTTCCCCAGCCAGAACTCAGTTCCAGCACCTCTCTCTCTCTTTTTAAAATAATTTTTATTTGATTTTACAGATATAGAATTATAACAATACCAATTACATATCCATATTTAGAAATTTCTTTGAATCTCTGGACTTCCCACCATCCCTTCCATGGGTCCTATTGTTATTCTTTTCAACTGCATATTATTTCATAGTCCACATTTTATCCATAATATTTGCTACCTTACAAGTGTTATTGCAATCCTGCTAATGTTTTCATCTGCTTACAGTGGTCTCCTGAATAAATTATAATCCCCCCCCCATTCTTTATTGAAGTTTTGGTCTTCTTGGTTCCTGAGCTTTCCGGTCAGTTTTGCCATTTCGGTATTGCCCCACAGCTTAGTTTGCCATTCCGCTCAGGAATGGCACACCTCTCAAGTGGGCACCATTGCCATTAATAAGAGAACAAGGGAGGCCTTCATGGAAACTCTTTTTCTAGAATAATAGCTGTGGGAAAACACTTACCAAGCACAGTCAAAGTAGCAGAGCTCTTTACTTGCTCTCCTCTCTTGTTCACTAGGGCTATGTTGTAGGTTGCTTGGTCATTCAAATGGGCGTCTCTAATTCTTAGAGTGTAAACTAAATCCTTATGGACCATGATGTATTTTGCGCTGTCGAATATTGCTTCTTCATCTTTGTACCACTTCGCCTTGGCACCTTCTGTATTAACCTCACAGTTAAATACAAGCTCTTCTCCCTCTCTTACTTGTTGGTCCTTCAGTGGAATGACAATCCTGAGTTTTTCTGCAATTTGAATTTGCATATTATTATTATTAATTATTATTATTATTTTGCAAATTACAACCTCACAAAGGAAATAAAAGCATGCCCACAAATGTATGAGAAAGCCCCATAAAGCTTACCGAGCACTGTCAAGCGGGCTGTTGCTTTGGCTGCACCGACCATGACAGCATAAGTTCCATCGTCATCCAGGACAGAGTCTTTAATGACCAGGACTCTCTTTTTGCCGTCGGAAATTATGTCATACTTATCATTGGCTTCAAGAACAGTATCATCCCTTATCCACTGTACGTCAAAGGCTTCTTTGGATACTGAGCAGACAAATTCTGCTTTTTCTCCTTCAAGTACTTCAACATTCTGTGGCCTGGTTATAAATTCTGCTGCAAGTTCTGAAAAAGATGTTGGGCATGTTGTTTTTAGTTTTTGATATGGGGATAAGTAGATCGCCCCCCCATCTAATTGATAACCGAAAATATTTTCAGTCAGCAAAAGATGTCTCCGACTGACTTGACATGGCCGTGTCCTAGCATAGATGACACAACCGTGCATATTTGGTCAATAAGAAGTGGGTCAAAAACCCTACTCAGCTGCACACATGTCACTAGGGCTGGGTGATATGTGGTTTTCAACAGTGTGATGTATCACCAGCTAAATACCACAATATGCTGATATATCGCAATGTCTGAAATAAGGAGGGAGGAGTAAATAAGAGGAAGAAGCAGCTGAAATGCATCTTCCAGCCCTACAACTGAGCAAGCTCCCATTCTGCTCCAGCTCACGCCGGAGGGGTGGATATAGGGTGAGCTTCCTTAAACTGCTCAGCTGAGGCGCACATGCACACACAAACACACAGAAGGGAGGGAGGGAGGGAGGGAGGGAGGGAGGGAGGGAGGGAGGGAGGGAGGAAGGAAGGAAGGAAGGATGGAAGGAAGGAAGGAAGGAAGGAAGGAAGGAGCGCCTGTTCATTCAACTCAAGGAGACACAGAAGCACCGGCTGACTTTCTGGTTTTTCCAATACAGTCGTACCTTGGTTTTCGAACAGCTTAGTTCTAAAACGTTTTGGCTTCTGAACGCCGCAAACCTGGAAGTGAGTGTTCCGGTTTGCAAACTATTTTTGGAAGTTGAACATCCGACGGGACTTCCACAGCCAATCAGAAGCCATGCTTTGGTTTCTAAACATTTTGGATGTTAAACAAACTTCCAGAACGGATTCCGTTTGACTTCCAAGGTACGACTGTATTGTGAACTTTTGCACAGCACACACACACACAAGTTGTGATATACTGCTGGGTCATTTATTTTGAAATGGTTATCACGATGTGGTCTAGAAACCGGTTTGGGGCGATATATCAATATAGCGCCCAGCCCTACATGTCACCTGGCAACACCTGTGAAAAATTCCAAAGTAGTTTTCTTACCATGAACTTTCAGCTTGCCAGTTGTCTGACTGCTAGGAAGCTTGCAGCTGTATGCTCCTGCATCGTCAAGACTAGCATTGTGGATGACCAAAATTCTCTTCCGGCCATCAGCAATCATTTCATATCTACCGCCTTCAGGCAACTCCTCATCGCCTTTGAACCAGGTTACTTCTGCATCGGGCTTGGAAACTTCACAAATCAATTTGACAGTGTCTGTTTCACTTGCTTCCACATTGGGAAGTTTTTTGGTAAAGACAGCTTCCTCTTCTGTAAAAGAAAAAGAAAAGGAAGAACAATAGTTGTATTTGATCATAATAGCGATCAAGCCATTGCTTTTTCACGTAAATGCAACAAACTTGATTTTAGCTTTACCTATCACTGTCAGCATGCCAGAGGTTCTGGCTCCTTTTGCTTCACATGCGTATTCTGCTTCATCATCAAGCAGACATTTGTTGATAACAAGTATTCTCTGGACACCTTTAGCAATGATGTCAAACTTCTTGCCTTTTCTGATTTCAACACCATCCCTAAACCACCGTGCCTATATTTAAAATAGTGATAAAAATCAAGTTGAGCAGAATTCAAAAAAGAGAAACGGCAATATCAACTGAAGCAGTAACTGAGAAATTGAAATATATAATTACTGATTGTATTAGATTAAAGCATGCCTGGATGATATTTTAAGCTAAATCATAAACCAATATTCCACAGTGAGTATAGATACACTCCCTATGAACATGTCAAGTGGTGCACATTTTAATGCAATTATTTTCATCTAAACCCAGAAAATCAGCTGTAAGCATGAGAGTATTGGGTCCATTGTTCGTTCCAATTCGGCCATTTGGAAGTTGCAGATGTGGAGATGAATTAGAAAACTGACAACAGTGCTAATCACCTATTGGAAAGGGCATAGTATTTGGCTCTATAACCAAAGTAAAATATGTAGACAGAATCTACATTCAGATAGGTGTATTTTATTTTCATTGGCAGTACTGGTTTTTGTTATTAAGGTTCTGGAAGTCTGCTTACCCCCTTTTAGGAGGGCAGCGTCTTTGTGGGATGACCGGCACCTCCCCCCCCCCCCGCCTGCCGACGATGCAGGACTGGGTGTGGCGGGCTGATCCCAGCCAGAGTGAGAGCTTCGGCTCACGATCAAGACTTGAAATCCTGTTCCGTGTCAGCCTGCTGAATTGGCCAATGGCAGGCTGGTACAGAAGGTTGAGCTCCCTGGGGGCAGGCATGAGGGAACAATCAAGCTATGAGAATCCTTAAGGACCCATGCCTCAGATCCATATTTTCATGTCGTGGCAGCACTAAGAAAGCTGCTCAGGTGCCAATCTGATCCTTGAAAAGCAAAGAGGGTTGAAAGAGGGAGGGGCAATGGGTGGGAAGGGTGCTCAGAGGCTTTGCGGGCACCTAAGGAAATCTTTAGGGGTGAAAAAGATGAAGCTGCTCAGGCACCAGGCTGGCAACTGGAGATCTATAGTAAGGAGCTAGTGAAGGCGGGACTGAATGATGCAGACAACCTAGATCAGGGGTAGGCAACCTAAGGCCCGTGGGCCGGATGCGGCCCAATCGCCTTCTCAATCCGGCCCACGGACGGTCTGGGAATCAGCGTGTTTTTACATGAGTAGAATGTGTGCTTTTATTTAAAATGCATCTCTGGGTTATTTGTGGGGCATAGGAATTCGTTCATTGTTTTTTCCAAAATATAGTCCGGCCCACCACATGGTCTGAGGGATGGTGGACCGGCCCATGGCTGAAAAAGGTTGCTGACCCCTGACCAAGATCATCTTTTGGTTTGAGCTATTAGTAGATGCAATTTCCACCTTCTAAATGCTTGGTGCTTGCCCTAGTGACTAGAAAAATAGAAAACGTTTCCTGGTGGCTACAATAAATGCTGTGAGATTCTGTGCAAAAGCTATTGAAAAGGGCAGATATTAAGAGACGCAAACATTACAGACCTGAACATTTGGTCGGGAAATTTCACATTCAAACCGAGCAACTTCTTTTTCTTTAACTTCAATATCCGTAAGGGGCTTTGTGAACTCAACATGAGGTGCTATAAGAAAAGAAAAATTATTTCCAGTTTGAAAACGATCTCTCTTTTTTCTTATCTGTGAATCTCAATACATAGCAATGGCCTTAGTTATAATAATTCATTCTAATAGAGTTAGCATAAAGTAGAGGTTCCCACTTGTGTGGATGAAAGAAAAAGCCCAACCCACTTAAGTCAAAGGTCTGCTTGTTTTACAGCACCATCAGATTGACCCACCCATATATCTGCAACATGCCTACCTTTGGAATCATGCAAACAAGTATCCATGTGCTTATAAGGAAATTATGAGTAAAACTTACGTTCAACATTCAAGAAACAAGACGTCTTGAAATCTTTTGAATCACATGTGTACGTTTTAGCATCGTCCAGTGTGCAGCCGTGAATGATAAGTTTTCTGACTCTGCCATCAGCAATTATATCATATTTCTTTGTCTTGTGGATTTCTTGGCCATTCTTGAACCATTTCACTGGCGCATTTTCTCTGGATACTTCACACTCCAGAACTGCAGTAGCTTCCTCCTCTACAGTCTGGTCCTCAAGAGGCTTAGTAAACTCAACAGGTGGTTCTGAGGACAGGGAGGGGAAAAACCCCACAAATCATGTTGGTGCTACATGCATAATTTTTTTTCCTCCCAAGAGATTGAAAAGCTAGCTATCATTTTGATCTTTTAAAAAGACTGAGTTATGGCCAGAATTGTTTTCAGCATTTTATGTGTAAAAAGTACTGCAGAAAAGGACCGGCCCAATCATGCACTTTGCCTAACACAGATCAGTAGCCTCTAAAGGTAAAGGGACCCCTGACCATTAGGTCCAGTCGCGAACGACTCTGGGGTTGCGGTGCTCATCTCGCTTTATTGGCCGAGGGAGCCGGCGTACAGCTTCCGGGTCATGTGGCCAGCATGACTAAGCCGCTTCTGGCGAACCAGAGCAGCGCACGGAAACGCCGTTTACCTTCCCGCAGGAGCGGTACCTATTTATCTACTTGCACTTTGACGTGCTTTCGAATTGCTACGTTGGCAGGAGCTGGGACCAAGCAACGGGAGCTCACCCCTCAGTAGCCTCTAGCATACTGCTAATGGAATAAATTGTTACTTTAGGAAGCCTACCTTTTACAAAAAGATTTGCTTGAGTCCTGAAATCCTTTGCAGTCAGTTTGACTTCTCCAGCATCTGTTAGTTTCACATCTCTTAGAACAAGGGTGTGAACTCTACCTTCAGCACGGGGCACAATCTTTTAAAAAAAAGCAACGTTCAGATTTGGTAAGAAAACATGTTGCAACCTTATATCAAACATTTGTGTTAGCATATGTCTGTCTAAATAGACTGGTAAACAAAGACTCCCAGTTATACACCCATGCACTTCTGGGCATGCATTGGGGCCTCTTTGATTTCTTGTTCCAATTTCAGCTCTTCGTACTGCATCAGCCGCCAAGCCCCAATGGCCTCTAGAGTTTTGTGAGAGTTGGCAGACTGAATCCACCAGCTGATTGGTGGAACTGTAAACTTCTTCAAATAATCCAAATCAGTCTAAAAGGGGAACTACTTGTATAAGAAGCTTTTCATCATAGCTCCCCCGTCCAGCTGGGAAAAACTGAGGAGAGACCTGGTTCTGCATGGATTATAGTCCCTTACTGGACTGGGGTAGGAGTGCTCTAAACACCATTGTTTGTGTTAACATAGGCCCATTTAAACTGATGTACGTGGGTTAATCAGAAGCAAAACATAAAACCTTGGCAATTATTAATATGAAAGATGAAATATTTATGATGCATCTAATAATGCTTCACCGTTAAAATACTTTTCATGGGAACAGTAAGTATTAATCTATCTATTTAGTTAAATCTCGCTATGCTAGTTTAAATTTAATGTTTTGATTAGGCTGAATTGGCTATGGTAATTTCAAACTTGCACTAACTAGGCCTTATTTTAGCAGGTATATTTCTGTTTCCCTTTGCAAATTTTCTCTGCATAAGCCTATCATTAACAGACACTCTAACGACTTAAAACAGAGGATCTAAAAAAGCATGCACCAAATAATATTTCACTGAATGCAACTTCTGCATGTTATTACCTATACTACTATATGGCTTGCTGCTAAAACATTTTAAATATTGAATGAATTGCATTCCAGGCTGTTCACATCTCAGCGCTAACAGCACACTTGATGAAGGGTTAAAAATAGCTGGTGAGAAATGCTCAGCGAGCAAATCTACCGAGAAAGTTATCTGGAAGCCTGCTCAAATGCCTGAAATGGAATTTCAATCTCCTTAATCCCCTTATATGCAGAACTGGATGCCAGCTCTACATTCAGAGAAGGAAAAGAATCAGGACGTACAAACCATCATAAACTTCATCACAAATACCAAAATATTACATATCCCTTTATGTTTGCACTGATACAAAACCTCCCCAACCCTTTTCACCTCTGACTTTGAAACTTTTATCTTCCACCATGTGGAAGGAACTGAGTTTTCTGAATGAAAATCTTAGAATAGCGCCTTACAGTGCAATCTTATGGATCTCTACTGGGAAGCAAGCCCCATTGAGCTCAGTGGGGCTTACTTCCAGGTAAGTATGTATAGGCTTGCACTGTCAGTCTCACAAAAGGGAGGGGTAGGAGAGAAGGAGGGAAAGAAATAGGGTTTGACACGGAAAAAGGGGGGAAGAGAAAGAATGTCTCCTGTACCTTGTCACTGGGCTCCAATTTCTGTCCTTTCAAGAACCAGTCCACTACAATTCCCTCATAGGAGAGTTCACATTCAAAGTTTGCCGTTTCACCAGCTGTTACAGTTACATCCTTCAGAGGCCTCAGTAGGCCAATTACACGTGCTTGACGGAACGAAGAAAACATCTTCAGATTAGCCACCTGCACCTTTTACTAACTGCCATAGTGCCTTTCCCCAAGAGAGAGGGAGTATGATGTACGGAGGCTATTTAAATTCCCTGGCTAGATCTGGGCCTTGGGCTTTTCAGGGGGAGGGCTGGTCACTGGAGATTCCCTATTTGCGGAGCCTGTTCCTTTTAAATGAAAAGATCAGCAAGAAAGCTACGTTGCATCTGTCTCCTTTGCCAAGCCCTGCATGCCTCTTGCTAGATAAGGCATGCGCCTTCCAAAATAGCAAGGTCTACAATTGGATAGAGAGACAAGTGGTCACCAACTGTGTAGGGTGTTCCTGTCCATCAAGCTACTGGCACTTTCCACAAATGTCAGCATGGTGTTATCTCTCAGATCTTATGCCCCAAATGCCAAGCACAGCAGAGAGTCCGGTTGTAATATTTTAGATTTCGTAACAACTCATTATGCTACCTTGCCAATCATCCTGGAATAAGGAGGGGTGATTCCAGTGGTCTAAGAACCTGTTCTTATTAACTAATTGAAAATCTTTATATAACCCATGATCTAAAAAGAAACTAACTAACTAACTAACTAACTAACTAAATTAGAAGTATCAGAATTAATTTATAAAAAGCTTTTATAAAGAAAGAATAAGTGACACAACAACTACTCCCCAACTTAAGCTCACCCGACTGTCTCTCCTTCTCATTTACTGTTCCATTATCAACAGATCACATGCCCCACTCTGACTCCCAACTTGTTTCAGTTTAGCTCAGTTACTGGTGTAAAAGACACGTGATCTTACAGATACACTTGCAAGACACTTACGTTTTACTCGAAGATTGGCAGTTGATTTGGCATTGGCTGCTTGGAAGTCTACGCTACCGGCCTGGTCCAAGCGCACGTTGTAGAGTGTAAGACAGTGCCTTTTGCCTTCCTCCTTAATTTCACAGTCCTTCCAAGGGCAAACAAATGCAAAGGTTTGTAAAACACTCATTTTTAATAGCTTTCACTTCCTTTCATCAGGTCCATATTTCAGGTATTTGGATATTCAAAATGGTAGCAACCTTTCATTCCCCTTTGGGGACAAAACATTGTACTGGCTGCAGCTGTTTTACAACCATGATTCTCAACATCTTGCCTCGGAGTACAAATACCAGAACAATGCATTCTCTGGCATGTACATTGACAATACTTGGACCCCATTGTTCTGTATCTAATGACTGTGTGAGCAGAAGGGAGCTTGGGCAACCAATATTTCCCCTCCCCAATGCAGCCCACTGTGTCTCCTGTAAAGCCTCTTTGGAGGGTCAGAGGCCCTCCTGAACGGTGTTGGCTGTGTTGCAGCCAGCTACTGAAGAGCTAAGGTTGGTTAGGACACTGTGTGCAACCCTTCCATCTGCTCACACAACCAATGGCTATGACCTACTGAACTTTTGCAAAACTTTGACCACAGGCCTTGAACCACACATTGTCCAGATCAATGAGATGTTAATGTGCTAAACGTGGATATTGATTTTCTGAATTGTTTACATGGGAACATTAACAAAAAAAACCCCTATATATGGCTACAATGAACCAACTGATTGCAGTTATTAACTTCCAGAGGCACCATACATTGCTTTAACAATTGCAACTAACATATTTTTTTAAATCAAATATTATTTACATATTACTTACAATTGCTTTTCATTACAAAAGCAATCTTCAGACTTCTAACGTTAAAACTGCTCCCTCTGAATTATGTATTTTCTATTGTGTGAATATGAAACACGGATAAACTACATTCTATATATTTTGCTTAACTCTGCACGGTTTACAATTCCAGCCATTTAAATTGGGTCAATATACAATTATTTTCTCTGTACCCCCCTACAGTACTTTCTCAGATCTTCCAAAGATTTTCCAAAGGTTTATGCTCTTCCATTTGCATATTTTAGGCAATATAAGTCTCATTTAGAAGTGGGAAAATATTTAAAAGCATTGCTTACAGGTGTCTGTGTCAAAGGCTCCCCTTTCAATTTCCAGTTAGCATGAATATCCTCCTCAGAGATTTCTGTATCAAAACGTGCAGTCTCTGTCTCAAATATTTCCACGCTATATAAGGGACGTACAATCTTAATATCACGATCTAAGAAGAAAAACACACACCAATATTATTAGCTTTCATGACAATGTTGATGAGCAGGGTTCTACAACAGAAGGATCAAGAAGATTTTATTTATGTGTTTATTAGGAAGATTTATATCCTGTCTTTCGAATGAATGATCCTCAGGGCGGCTTAAAATAGAATATAATAATACACCAGTAAGGGTGGACTTGCCTTCAATGTTCAGCTTGGCAGAAGTCTGATCAGTGCCGCAATCACAGGTATATTGACCAATGTCTTTCTTCAAGGCTTTCTTGAGGATGAGTATTCTCTTTTTGCCATCGGCCTTGATAATAACGTTCTTAGACGGAGTTAGTTCTTGTCCGTCTTTAAACCATTTTACGGGAGCATTTGCTTTGCTAATTTCACATTGCAAAATCACTTCATCTTTCTCCACAGCAGTGTAATCTTGAAGCTTCCCAGTAAAATAAGGATCCCCCTCTGCAAGTTAAGGTGAATATGTGACATTCTAAGATTATTCATATGTTCAAAATTGTACCAACTTATGCAAGACAGCTCTCCTTTCAGGTGAGAGGGCTTTTTAGATTTTCTATGTAGGATAAAGTTTTCTAAAAGCAAATTTTAAAGCAACTTTAATAGAGTAAATTATTGTTATTAGGTAAAAGTAGCTGATTCTGCTTTTCATTTTTTTTCTTTACATGGACCCGAAAGAAATGTGTTTCTGTGGTACACCACAAACTGGTTTCTTATTTATTTGTTTGTTTATTATTTTGGTTATTTAAAAGAGATTTATACCCCGCCTTCCAGAGATTTGTATCCACAAGGCGGCTTACAACAAATTCAAAACAAACTTAGACAATACGACATCCAAAAATTTGTAGAAGGGATGACGTTTCCCCAAAAACAAGACTAAAACAAAAATAAAATGGCAGCACAAAAACTTACAGCAGAGCCATATAAAGACATTGAAAGCTATTACTGGTAATTAAAAAACAGGAAAATAGGACAGTTTCAAAGTAATGTCTGAATGACAATAACAAGCATGGGAGTTTGGAAAAAGGTCCCAACAGATAAAAACATAGGAAATTGCCTTTCACCCAGTCAAACCATAGGCTCCATCTAACTTAGTACTACTGTCTACAATGGTTGGCTGTAGCTCTGCAGGGTTTCAGACAGGAGTCTTTTGCAATGCTACCTGGAAAAGCAAGGGATTGAACCTGGGAGCTTTTGTGTGCAAGGAATGTGCTTTGCCACCGAAATATTCTTAACTGACGAGTAGACTTGTATGTGAGAAAGATGCTCTTTTAGATATGCTGGTCCCAGACCACTTAGGCCTTTATAGGTCACGACTAGTACTTTGTATTGTGTTCCCAGAAAGAAACAGGCAGCCAATGGATGCAATGTTTTAGAAAAGGGTGCAAATTCAAAGCAACAACTACAATGAAAGAATGAACTGAAGGACAAATAAATAACAAAAGGATTGCTGATAGGGTAGCATGGCAATATAACAGAGCACATCAACTAACGGCGGTCAATTGTCAGAAGCTTTCTGAAAGAGAACAGATGGCCCCCAAAAGAGGAGCTCATATGAACCTCTTCTTGAAAGCATGTTCAAAAGTATGAGGTCTGCTGCCAAGAAAGCCCTAATATGGAGGCAAATCTAGCTGTTCCATAAGAATCTGGAATGGGATCTCCCCATAAGATTTAAAGACCTGCTCTGAGGAAGGGGAAGCCCATGTGAATAAAGCTTCTAAACACACGGTTATGCTTCTAGTAGATGTTCTATCTAAGAAGAGCCGTAATGTAAATCAAACTCAGACCACACATACCAAGGACAGTAAGCTTAGCTTCACACGATTTGCCCATAGCTTCCACTTTTATCTGAGACGTGTCATCAATATTGAGATCTTTGAATGTGAGCGTATGGAATTTGCCATCGTCCTTCATTGAAACAACCTTGGTGGTATGGAGCCGTTGGTCATTCTTATACCAGATAACAGGGATATTGTCATGGGAAAGTTCAACAGTAAATTCTGCAGTCTCGCGCTCCTTTGCAGTTACATCCTTGAGAGGGGTAATGAATTGAAGGCGAATGCCTAAACCACAAAAGCATCTCGTTAAAGTTAAACTGTGACGAATCAAATGACATAAATATGAAAACCAAACAGCGTCGGGAGAACCAGAGCTACAAACAAACCTTCAATGATCAGCTTTGCACTTGTCCGTTTGTCTTCGGCCTCAAACATATATTTAGCCTCATCCTCAAAAGCCACACTCTTAATGGCAAGTGCATGCTTTGTGCCTTCTGTTATGATTTCAAATTTCTCATCCCCTTCGAGCTCTTGGGTTCCTTTCAACCAACGGAAAGTCTTCGGTTCCCTTGATACCTCACATTCAAACTTTGCAGCATCCTTCTCAAAGACTTTAATGTCACTGAGTGGAGTTATGAAGATGAGAGGCAACTCTGAAATCAAACCAGGTTATTAAGAGTGTTAGACACGTGTTTGTTTGTTTGTTTGTTTGTTTATAAACTGCTCCAGCAATTGATTTTGTTGATGTTGCTGGGCAGTAAGAAAACCCTGCAAGATGGGTTAGGAGTTGATGCCTTCTGGAGCCTACCTTTCACTTTCAGATTTGCAGCGCTTTTAGCATTTGCAGCTTGGAAGGACACTTCTCCTGTCATATCCAGTTTGCAGTTGTAAAGAATCAAGACGTGTTTCTTGCCATCTTCAATCATTTCACAATCCTGGTGGGTTTTTTTTTTATGAGGGTGAAAAAAAATAACAGATTTGTCCTAATCACTCATGTGTTCTCTAAAACTTTCTAAGAATTGTTTTTGTGTGTTTCTCTTAAAAAGCAAAAAAATTGTGCTGTGGTTTGTTTGTTTTTTGAAACAGACTTACAGGTGAAGCTGTTAAAGTTTCTCCCTTTAACTTCCAAATGGCATGAACATCAGGCTCAGAGATTTCGACCTCAAATCGTGCTGTTTCGCCAACAAATATTTCCACTCCATAGAGAGGACGCTCTATTTTTATCATACGAGCTGAAAGCAAATATGTATATATCTCAGATTTCCTGCCTTGACCAGTAAGGTGTACAATGTTTCGAAGAGTTTCTACTGAAGGAGGACAATCACTTACCCTCAATCTTAACCTCAGAATTTGTCTTGTCAGTTCCACAGTTACATTCATAATTTCCCTTATCAGCATCGGTTGCTTTCTTAATTTTTAATATGCGGCGCTTGCCATCAGTCTTGATGGAGATTCTCTTGGAAGCTACAAGTTCCTCACCATCTTTATACCATTTCACTGGCACATCTTTGCTAAGTTCACACTCCAGAATGATATCATCTTTCTCAACAGCGGTATAATCTTGCAATTTCACAACGAAATATGGGTCGGCCTCTACAAGATATGGGTCAGGTATGAAGTGTTGTTGTATTTTTTTTTTGAAGAGGTTAGTAATCAGAGTGAATTAGTACATGAAAAACATAAATGCTAAAATACATAAAAATAAATACATACAGATCCAACCAGTAACAAAATGTGACAACATAAATTACCTAAAACCTTCAGGTTTGCCTTAGTGTGCAATGCCTTCACTTCAGCCTTGATTTCGGAGATGTCATCAAGTGTCACTTCTCTAATTTCTAATTTGTGTTTCTTTCCTTCTACAGAAATGAGAACTGTTCTGCTATTGTGGATTTTCTTATCATTTTTGTACCAGGTTACTGGCATATCTTCATGAGAAAGTTCAAAATCAAAGTGGGCTGTTTCTCCTTCCTTCACTGTCTGATCTTTGAGTGGGGAGATAAATTTCAGCCGGACACCTGAAATAGAGGAAAAGACAATTAATGCCATCTGGTCATAACCAGTGGTAGTTTCAGATGACTGATTCTTGTTGTGACTTTTACAGTGTAATTCTTGACAGTAATGAACTTGCCTTCCACAAACAATTTTGCAGTGCTTTCCTTCCCTTCGACTACAGCAGTGTACTCTCCTTCATCATCAAACTGAGAATCGTTGATGACCAGAATGTGTTTTGTTCCATCTGCAATTATGTCAAATTTATCACCAACTTTGATTATATCAGTGCCTTTAGTCCATATCACATTGGCTTCCCTGGTGAGCACACATTCAAATCTCGCCTGCCGTTTCTCTGGTACAGTCACATCTTTCAAAGGCACAGCAAAGTCCAGCTCGATTTCTGCAAATAAAGAGAATATTGAATATTTCCCCCCACATACTACAGCGGCAGAAACGACAGGCTAATTGGAGACACATTTTTAGTGAATCACTTTACCTTTCACTGTCAAAATAGCTGAAGTCACTGCATTCAATGCCTGGTAGAGAACCTCTCCAGCCTGGTCCATTTTGACTTTGTGTAAGGTTAAGAAGCGTTTTCCACCTTCAGCTCTGATCTCACAAGTCTGGAGGGAAAAGATGAAAAAGTTCACGGTAACAAAAGAAAAATCTAATCAAAGCATGTTGTGTTGATTTAAAAACAACAGCTTGTAAAGTCCTCAAAATGTGATGGCGAAGTCCTCTATGTAATTGAAATGACCCAGGGCCAAGATATTCCCATGGTCTTCCATCCTCCTCTGAGCTAAACAAAACTTGGGGCTGTCCATAGGACTCAATAATAACCACCCTAAAATTCCTTGCATATTTGATAACAAAAGTCTCCTTAGGATCACAAGTAAAAATGTGACAGTGAGGTATACAGTGAGCTAGGATCCGTTGTTTACGTTGCGTGGAGATACCCTGCTCTTGAGATTTTAAGCTTCATAATTAAAAAGTGCCTCTTTGAAAACCACACTAACATTAAGCCCAAATGATTCTAAATCCTTCTTTAAGGTATTCTCCAGAGCCACAATTGACCAACATAATTATACTATATTTAAATTCATGAGGTCTTAAATACAGATTCTTACAGGTGAGGGTCTGAGTGTTTCTCCTTTCAGTTTCCATTCGCCGGGGACATCGTCTTCAGAAATCTCACAGTCAAAGTTTGCTGTTTCTTTTTCATAAATAGTAACATCTTCAATGGGCTTAAGCAGGTCAACTTCACGGTCTGGCATTTAGAAATGGACAAATTGCAGTAATGACATATATGCAATCAATAAAGTACTTCAACAGTCTTGCAGGCTTTCATCTTTTTTCTTACTTCCATCCCATCTTTAGTCTTACTGTATTAAATAAACCTCCTGGCAAATGTATTGCATCAAAATCAAAAGACACTTACCACCCAGTGTCAGTTTAGCTGGGTATCTCTTCCCTTCAACTTCCACGGCATATTCTCCGAGATCTTCTGGTGTGCAGTTCTTAATTTTGAGGTAGAGATGAGGTCCATCTTTTACAATTTCTGTTTTGTCATTGGGTTCAAGCGGAATCTCCTCTTCACCTTTGTACCATTTAATATTTGGTGTATCCTTCACAACATCACAAGCAAAGGTAGCAGTACCCTTTGGTTTCACATGCTGGTCTCTAATAGGCTTCACTAGCCAGTCTTTTATAATTTCTGTATAACAAATGACAAAAAATAATAACCATTAGAATTAGCATAATGCATGTAGAGATGAATTACAAGGATCCTTTGCACTATGAGAGAGAGAGAGAGAGAAAGGTGGCCCATCTCTTCTTTCTAATGGTATTAAAGGGATACCACATAGCCAGAGTGCAATAAAAGCATGGATAACACAGAATAAAATGGGCATTGCCACATATGTTATTAATTAAAAATATACAACAAAAGTGTTGCAGTGTATCTGCTTTGACTATATTTTTAAAATTGAAAAGTAGAATTTATTTTAATTTTAATTATTATTTTGCTTACCTGGGAAAACCCCAATTTATATATATATATATATATATATATATATATATATATATATATATATAACCCTAACTTATTTTTTGATGGCCTCATTTTGCTCAGAACCGCTGGAATTTGATGTTATTGCTAAATATTTCTCCCCCCGCCCTCAAATAAGATTACCCAAAGTGAGTCATGGATGACCACAGATCTTCAGTCTTGTGAACTGAATCGGTATAGTTGTTAGCACTTCTACAGAGACAATTTTATAAACTTTGCACAGATTGATATATTTCCACCTGAAGCTGTTGGGAGTACAGCAATGTGTGATATTGTGACTGAATCATTTTCTAACTGGCAATTAAATACTGAGATCAAGGTGGCTCCAAGCTCAGAGTTCCAGTTCTAGTCAAACCAGCTCTTCACTAAAGACATTCAGATGATTTCAGTACTAATTACACAATCAACTTAAGTGAAAACCAGTCTTAATACGACTCAACAGAATTCCTTCATATCCCAATTTTATTGCACACCCCAAGCACCCACTACAGTTTTGAAATTTAACTTACCAACCACTTTCACAGTTGACTGACAGATGAGGTCAGTATTATCAACAGTCACAGTGTATACACCTCCATCAGTGTCATCGGCATCCATGATTGTAACGGCGCGCTGCATACCAATAATACCCAGAGCAAATTTTCCAGATTTGTCTTTGATGATTTTCCCATCTTTTCTCCAGACCACATCTCTCTCTTTGTTCAGCTCACAACTTAGATAAAAGGGTTGCCCTTTGATGACAGTAAGTTCCTCCTCCAGAGTCTTCACGAAGCGCACTGGTAATTCTAGGGAACAGGAGAAATATTATTTGCATCTTTTCCCCGTTTCCACAAACCAGTGGTTCCCAACTGGGGTTCCGCAGACTCCAAGGGGGTCACAGAATCATAGAATTATAGCATTGGAAGGGACCATGAAGGTCTTCTAATCCAACTCCCTGCTATGCAGGGACTCGATCCACAACCCTGAGATTAAGAGTCTCATGCTCTACTGACTGAGCAATCCACACTTGGCGTAACCCACATGGTCCATGGCACAATTCACATAACAAAAACTACCATAGAGAGATTTCCCCCCCCCAAAAAAAGCAGGGGGTTCATGGCTTGGTTTTTGAAAAACAGGAAGTCCACAGTACTTAGCTAAATGGGAACCATTGCCATAAGCTACAGTATAGAAATTTAACCTGTCACATTAGAATGATCACCCTAACTTCAGAGATCCACATGTGCTCATATAGACATGCTTATCTCTTGATCCCATTAATTATAGGAGTGTGACATGCATGCATAAAGCAATATTCTTCTTGGCCAGGAAGTTCTGTGCATACATCAAAGTACCTATGCCCAGAATAAATTGTCAAATTAGGGGCATGTATGTATAACAACACGGGTGGCGCTGTGGGTTAAACCACAGAGCCTAGGGCTTGCCAATCAGAAGGTTGGTGGTTAAAATCCCCGCGACGGGGTGAGCTCCCGTTGCTTGGTCCCTGCTCCTGCCAACCTAGCAGTTCGAAAGCACGTCAAAGTGCAAGTAGATAAATAGGTACCGCTCCGGCGGGAAGGTGAACGACGTTTCCATGCGCTGCTCTGGTTCGCCAAAAGCAGCTTAGTCATGCTGGCCACATGACCTGGAAGCTGTACGCTGGCTCCCTCGGCCAATAATGAGAGATGAGCACCGCAACCCCAGAGTCGGTCACGACTGCACCTAATGGTCAGGGGTCCCTTTACCTTTACCTATGTATAATTTAATTTATGAAGGAAGACCCCATGCCTTGCTATCACTAAAACTAAGCTTATGTGATGAAGTAAACACACACTCCTTAGCTACTTTTGTTTTCTCCCCAGTGTTAAAATATTGATTGTAACACACTTGGGACCAGGGACCTGTTCCATTGTGTTTTGTAAAATATTGTGCTATGGATGGCATTAATTAACAATGTATCAACTCTAATGCAAATAAAATGTAACTTTGGGGCATAAATAACATGTACATAAGCAACTCGAGCCCAATTGGAGATGCCATAAAATACCTTCAACAATAAGTTTCGCTGTAGAGGTCTTTTCTTTATTTCCCAGTTTCAGTACACAAGTGTATTCCCCAGCGTCTGAAAGCTGGACATCAATAATGTGAAGCTTTCTGTCTTTCCCATCAGAGAGGAACCTGTGCTTAGGACTCTCGCGGATGTTGCTGCCATCTTTCATCCAAGAGGTAATGGCAGTGGAGGGAGAGATGAGGCACTCAAAGATGGCGGAAGAGCCTACCGACTCTGCTTCTGTCAGCACTATGTCTTTAATTTCTGTAACAAACTTGAGCGGCACAGCTTTCAGCTGATATGTGAAAGGAGGCTCATCCGGAGGTTTCTCGCCACCACTTCCTGGTCTTAATTTCCTCCTCTCGGCATCTGCTGGCGAAGGTGTCTTTTTGGCTACAAGTAATGTATTTAAAAGGGATATGTGTATGAATCTCACAGTTAAAGTCAGTAGAAGTGTGATGAAAGATGACAAGTCTTAGGCACAGCAGGAAAAGCATGCAGTTCTTTCTGTTTAAGTGGCAATTTGTTTATCCCTAGAACATTTAAATCTTTTCTATATACAAGCCAGCCAGTTCTGTTCGTTTGACATTCCAATCCCATTCTAGCATGGCCAAGACGCAAAATGCAAGGCATGGCTGTGGCATGTAGAAGCCCATCTTGGTCATTTGTGGTTCCTACAGACAAAGTATTGTTCTGTCCAAAGAGCAAAACACTTCATACCTCCTTTCTTTAATTGGATTGCAATATTTGTCCACCCCCCACCCCCACTCCTGTCTACTTATTGAAGTCCAGGAATATTACATAAAAAACCAGATACAATTAGTCTAGATTTTTATGTGATCCTGTTAATTTAGGCATGCTAAAACCAACCTCTTGTTTTAAGTACCATTTGCACTTTGGGGAAATGGTTACATGAAAACATGGGGTGGTGTCCAGCTACCTTTTTCTCTGCATAGGCCCAGTAAAATTAATGGACATGACTAAGTTCCTGAACACGTCTGTTTTGGAATGTTTCTGCTCCCGAATGCCGAAAACCCAGAAGTAACTGTTCTGGTTTTTGAACGATTTTCGGAATCCAAACATGGTATGCAGCTTCCGTTTTGAGTTTCCGTATTGTATTTAGGCTTCCGCTTTCAGTTTTCAGTTGCTGAACGTTTCACAAGTCAAATGCTCTTCTGGAACGGATTACATTCGACAACCGAGGTTTGACTGTATTGATTTCAATAGGTCTCTACTTCGAGTAAAATTTAGCTTACTACCACCTAGGTTCTCTGAAAGAAGAGACACTACTCATTGTAAAAATGTTGACTACAAAGTGTGTGAGTGCCCTTGTCATTCATTTATCAAATAACTCACAGGTTTATTCTAGATAGTCAGTTATTTGTTAGTTCATAGCATAAATACTGGAACTGTTGATCACAGTTACTATATATTTAAAGAGGCTGGGGGGCAGTTTTCCATTTTATAATCTCTTACCTTTAATAGGAAGTTTAGCCTTCCCAGCTTCCTCCTTTGGTGTAGTTTTAGGCTCTGACATAAAACAGCAACAGCAGTATTAGATAATGAAGTCCAGTTTAAACTATTATCTATCCATCCATTCATCTATCTATCTATCTATCTATCTATCTATCTATCTATCTATCAGCTATTATTTCCTCAAAGTGTTGCATTCATTTTACTTCTGAGAAGTTGTGCATATTCAAATGAATGAATGAATGAATGAATGGTTTAATTCAGCCTCATTTCCCTCCCTCGTGGTAATGGTCTTGTCATCCTCTTGGACCCTCAAGCCCTCCTGCTAAGTGTACCCATTTCCCCATCTGCTATCATTGAGTCCTGGATAAAAGGTGAGTGGCAGAGACTGTATTGGGGTTATACATGTCCATTCAAGGTTTGGGCACCAGATGTTGCACTACAACTCCCCTCACCATCGATTAAGGAGGCTGAAAATGATGGGAGTTGTAGTCCAACAACATCTGAAGACTCAAGGTTGAAGAACACTGATAGCACAACAAGATGTGGTCCCTAAAGGTTTTTTAGTGAGTTGTGTATTGTAAATATTTTTGTTAGTAAGAACATTTAAACTCTCTCATGATTGTTGTGCTCATGATTACTCATACAAAATTTCATAGAATTGTGATACCACCCTGCTCTTGAATATATTATAGAATAGTAATACAGTCCCGCCCTTGAATATATTACTGAAGTAATAGTCATACCTGCTTTCTTTCCAACCACTGGCGTTGTTAAAGGAGCTGCTTCAGGTTTGGGTTCTGCGGGCGGCTTAGGAGATTTTAGGGCTGTAGAAAAAGTTTATATATATATATTTACTGAGGTTGCAATTCTCAACACACATACTAGGAAAGCTTCACTGAGTTAAGTGGACTTACTTCTGAACAGCAATGATGAACATTATACAATACACATTTTTTAAAATCCTTTTAGTCTGCAATCCTACACATATTTACCTGGGAGTAAGTCCCATTGAAGGCAGTGGGGCTTACTTCTGAATAGACATACATAGGCTTACACTACTAGTACTTCTTAGAACAGTGATGGCTAACCTTGACACTCCAGATGTTTTGGGACTACAACTCCCATCATCCCTGACCACTGATCCTGTTAGCTAGGGATGATGGGAGTTGTAGTTCCAAAACATCTGGGGTGTCAAGGTTAGCCATCACTGTCTTAGAATCATGAAATAGATTTTCACTGGCCTTAGTTTGTCACAGAAATAGACAGTGGTATTTGTTGGGATGAATCTTTAACAAGCAAACTTGTTGGAATGAATCGTTAACAAGCAAAACATAAGAAGAAGAGTTTGGATTTGATATTCCGCTTTATCACTACCCGAAGGAGTCTCAAAGTGGCTAACATTCTCCTTTCCCTTCCTCCCCCACAACAAACACTCTGTGAGGTGAGTGGGGCTGAGAGACTTCAAAGAAGTGTGACTAGCCCAAGGTCACCCAGCAGCTGCATGTGGAGGAGCGGAGACGCGAACCCGGTCCCCCAGATTATGAGTCTACCGCTCTTAACCACTACACCACACTGGCTCTAAGCAGAACACTACAGAATTCTCAAATGTGATTGCATAATTTACATATTTCACAATCTGATAAAACAAGGAGTTGCACCAGCACATAAGGGCATAGGGTGGGATTCAAAGAAGCTCATGTTATATTGGTGCTCTATGGATTTTACACTAACATCAGAGTTAACTAGACTGAAAGAAAATGGTCTATAATCAGTGGTTTTAAAATGTCCTACCTGTAGCAGGCTTTGGTTCAGGAATTGTGGCTGGTTTAGGCTCTGGAACTTTGAACAAAAAAATAAAAAATACCAAGTAGGTCAATCAATATTTTTTTAACAGAGCATTGCAAAACCAACAAAATACATAAAAATAGTTGGAGAGACAAACAGCACAGTTAACAGAAGCCTTAAAGACATTCATATACTACTCCAGGGGGACAGAACCAGCTTGAACCATATAAAGACAAATAAGAGGACATTTAATGAAGAAGAAGAAATGACTAGGTACTGCATGAAGAATTAGGGAACAGCTGGAAGAGCACAAAGATGAGAGCATTTATAGCTGGCTTGTTTTAAAGATTAGTGCAGCTCACAGACCAATATTCAAGATCAAATGCGGTTTTAGTCGTATAAGCGATTATAAGAGCACTACATGTTTGTACCTTTTGCTGGTTCAGGCACAGGTTTTTCTTTTTCTTCCCTTTTCTTGAAAGCTGGGATCTCAGTTTTCTTCTTTTCAACCTCCGGTACTTAAAAAAAATATTTGTTTTATGCGGAAGCTGAATTCATATATTTTGACTTCCCTGATGCATTAATCGAGTTTATCCTGAACCATGTAGCTGGTGTGGTTTATTTAAAACAAACAAGAAATAAGTTCAAAGCCTGTCAAATCACTATATGTGGCGAAGATGAACAGCTGGGACACAATAGCGATAATGAGGAAGACAGATTGAAAATATCATTTATGGAATATAAGTCAGATGTAGCTTTCTACAAGACTTCTTACAGACAAAGTGAAGACTGAAAAGACAGAGTGTGTCGAGGGGATGGGAGAGGGAAAGTTGTTACATTACAGATTGTGTCCCCAAATTTCTGAATATTCAAAATGGTTGTGATTTTTCTTTCCATGCTGAGCAACTATTCAAAATTCAGATGGTTTATTGTTTCAGAATCAGAAAGTATATGTGAATATGGGGATCTAAGAAGGGTCTCCTACTGCTTAACATCATGGCAATCTGATTTTCGTTGTACCTTCAGGCTTCTTAATCTTTTCAAAAGGCTTGAGTGGAGCTTTTGGTTCCTTCTCTGGCTTAGGTTCTTCCTCTGGTTTCTTAACTGCTCTTGTGACTTTAAAAGAAAAACAAATTTCTTTCAAGAACAGTGTGATGAAGTGACGAGGAACTTTATTAATAAATGACATAGGCCAACAAATAGGCTTGGTTTTACATCTGGAGAAGAGTGACCTATTATTTCTCAAGGCTGATAAACTGATCACCACTTAAAATCTGCATGGTGTGATAATCTACAATCAAGTCTCCATTAAGAAGTCCTTTTTAGAATTGCAGGTGAAATCAAAGCACCGATTACTGTATATTCAGAAGCAAAAGCAACAACAGCTTTCTTTATGTTGAGAATAACGTAGACACCTTAGAACTCCCAACTGTCTGGGAGCTTCCAGCATAAGCTATGGTTTCTAGTATAGCTTTATGCCTAGAATCGGCATGTCTAGAACTAGCATTTTCTTTGAACCAAAAAAGGACATAATCTGCTTGATGAAATTGCTTATGGGCTTCTCGAGATCCTATAGTTGGATGCAGGAAGAACCTGAAGTGGCTTAGCTATTGCAGTCAGACCTCATAATGTGGCGTTAGGACTGGAATATCACAGCAGTGGGGTCCTCCGGCTTTTGAAAAAAGCAACACGGCTAAATTACCTTTTTTCAAAACAACTTCTTCTTTAGGTGGTGGAGCGGCAGGCTCAGGTGTGGGTCTCCGTGGCTTCAGTCCAGGTGCTTAAAATGATATTAATTTCAGAATAAGCGCACATGCAATCATTGCCATTGGGTGCTTGATGTACTATAAGCATTTAAAACTGAAAAACCTCCTATTATAAGAGAGCTATGCCTTTCAGTTCCATTTGAATAATCACAAAACATGGAGAAATCAGCTACTTTACTTTACTTTTCTCTTTTTTAAGTTTGGTCCTCTCTTTCACAGATACTTTATTTCAGAAGGAGTTTTTTTAAAAAGCAAAAACAACCACCACCATTTTTGTTGCTAAACTTTAATTTTTGACTTTAACTTTAGTATATACAGTGGTACCTCAGTTTTTGAACATAATCCGTTCCGGAAGACCGTTCGACTTCCGAAACGTTTGGAAACCGAGGTGCAAAGGGCAGCCTACAAAATCAATGGAGAAACTTGGGGGGACGGGGACTCAGTGGAAGACGTTTGACTTCTGAGGCGCATTCAAAAATGGAAGCATTTACTTCAGGGTTTTCAGCGTTCAAAAACCGAAACATTTGGCTTCCGAGAAGATCGAAAACCGAGGTGCCACTGTATAAAATTGCTAGTCATGATAGCAAGGCCATGATGAAGAAGCCACAGAATGCTCCATCTGAAATGAAAGTATGCTTCAGTAAAAAGAAAAAGGAAAAAAAAGTGAATCGAGTTGAACACAAAGCAACCACAGGAAGCCACACATGGAAACAGAATGAAAAATATACTACTTTGTGAAATATACTAAAAACTACAGTCTAGTGCTCTTTAAGATGAGAACAAGACACAAGGGTCTGTGGGCAACTTACCACATAGTGGCTGCATAGGCTAGGGAAGGGCCTTCTTAGGATGCATGCGGCCTGAACACTTTACATTGCTTACTTTGGTTCTTGCATATCTGATCATACAATAATTTGTTTTCATGGATCTATATATACTTAGCAGAGAGGACATCCACTTCTGTTGAAACTTTAATAGATTGTGTAGACACAATATTCCTTCCTGACTTATGAGCTATAAAGACCCTATAATCAAGCTTTCCCCTGTGAATTTTGTGGGAAACTATTATTACAAAAGTGTGTGGGGTGGTGGGGGTGGAATCTTGTTTTGGGAAGAGGATCTATTTCCCTCTGTCTTGAGATGGTGGGAAAAGAACAGATTTTTAAAAAGTAAATGCAATTCTTGTAGAACCAAATGTTACTTAGGTGACACACTGAAAAATTGAACTATGTTTGATCTTTTCATGATGCTGTATAAGATCAGATTATTGCAAAATGTGAGATGTAGAGTAATATTTTTTATGGAACCTTAAAAAAAGCTACATATAGCTGTTTATTTTGATAATCCACCGCTGATTTTCATTAGGAAATAACAAATCTTCCTCCCTGTCCATAATGCTTTGAGTTCCATTTTCTCTATCCTTAATTCTGAATGCTAGTTATATTACATCCATGCTTGACACATGCACTTTCAAATAACTAAATACAATCCAAAGAACTATAAAACAAGTTTCACACACTCAGCGGGACTTTGGACTTGTGAATCTCAGACAGCAAACAAACATGCCACATGTTGACTGGTGTTTCAAACTCAGGAGAGTTTCAAAAGCAGTTTGTGAGGTGACATCGTCGTCATCATTTGTTAAATTTATAACCTTTCCTTCCTTCTGAAGGAGCCCAGGGCAGCAAACACACAAAAGACAAAACGATTAATTCATCTAGAAACACCCAATACAATTCCAATACAGGTGCAGACTGGGAAATATCTCTGTTTAAAAGGCTTGTTGAAAGAGGAAGATCTTCAGTAGGCACCAAAAAGACAACAGAGACATCACTTGTCTAATGTTTAATAGGACAGAATTCCAATGGGTAGGTGCCAAGACACTTAAGGCCTGATTCCTACATTATGTGGAACAAAGCTCTTGGTAAGATGGTATCTGAAGGAGGCTCTCTATCTGCAGAGCACAGACTGATTGAATGAATGTATAATGAGGTTTTCTACACCATGCATAAAGCCTTAGACAACAGGTAAAATTAACCCTCTGGACTGCGAATCCTAATTACAAATTTCGAAAAAAGATAAAAATGAAAACCGCGAGTAGGGACATTAGACCGAAAACCATTCAGACAACATTCAGTTAGACTTACATTAATATATTAACAGCGCAATCCTATACACACCTACTCAGAAGTAAAAGTTTAATCAGGCTCACTCCCAGGTAAGTGGGAATAGGATGGCAGCCTAAAGACCACACTTTCAAAGAACATTATTATGTGTCAATAGGCATTAGTTATAAAACTGGGGCTTAGTACAGTTGTTAAATACTGTTGGGGTTGCTGCTGATACCTTTAAGCTGAACCTTTTCCTCCTTAACCTCCTCTTTTGGTGGGAAAGGTACACGGGGTTTGGGTTTTTCAGGTATCTTCTTCTCCGGTTCTGGTTCTTTAAATGATATTGCGGTAGATTCAGTGCAAATGTAATTATACTATATAAACCTCAGATGAAAACCATCTAATGTATCAAAGGAAATAAACTGCTTTTATAGACTCTATTCGTAAAACTCCCAGTAACGCAAGTGCAAAAATAAACAACTCAGCTGAAAATATCTGATGGCCCATGGGTTCAAGATTTTTTTTTGAAAAAGTCATTAGTAAACTTCCAAGTCAATTAAGAGGGAAAGGTCTTGTAAACGAGTGTTTACATGGTCAAAGATAATGGGAATCACCAACACAGTTACAGAAAGCAATACAACATAGGAAATACACGCATACAAACACACACACAAAAATAACAAAACAAAACATACTGGAGTGTACACATCACAGAACAAACACACCTAATTCTTATTCGGCAAGATGGAGATGGTACAAAAGAAAGTGGTATATTTCATTCACACTTTAGTATATACCTTCATCTGGAATTATCTCCTCTGTTTCTGGAATAGGAACAGGTACTGGTTCTTCCGGTTCAATTTCCTCTGTAACCTCTGGCTCTTTAAAGAATATCGACAACGAAGATAAGATTGCCATTTAAAAGATCGAATGGCAAGAAGAATTGGAGACATATTGCACAAAATAGCGGGGACAATATTACAACATACACATTCACAGACAAACACACCAGTGTCACAGTGTATTTTTCTACATAAATGGATGGAAGGCCCTTAAATGGATGCTTTTATAAACAGAAATTGCACCAGGCCTCTAGGAACCCTCTGCAGCCCTCTGCACAAAGACCTATATATTCTGCATTTGATGGGGCTTTTGAAAAGTATATGTCCAGATTATATTCTCACATATTTTAAAAGATATTTTTTTTATATACATGTGTTTTTCCCCTTCAAAGAAGTTGGGGCAGCTTTGATGGCCAGATAAGTTCCAATTTTGTACGAAGCAACTATCTGATGCAGTTGCGTTTCATTCAAATGTTCAAGATTCTAAGCGTGGGTTTTCCAGGGTTAGAATCGCTTGCAGCCATTAAAGGCTGTGGCTTTAAATCCGTAATAAGGTAGAAAGGCAGACTGTTAACTTTCAACAGATGGACTTCATAAAGAACAGACAGAGTCCTCTACCACCACCACCCCGCCTTACATATACATACAGGACCACATAAAACGTAAGACCAAACAAAGCGGACATAGCAGTCTGGATAAGAATGACGTCGTGATTAATAGGGAGAGCTACCTTCTGCAGGCAGAGGTTCCGGCTTTTTAGGAACTGCAAGAGGGGCCTCTTCTTCTGGCACAGTTTTCTTAGGGACTTCAGGGACTTCAAGAAATTTTAATTAGTTTTACTTTCATGTAGGTAAAACAAACAAGGCATTAAAAGCAAAAACGGAGCTGCTAAAGGTATTGAAGTTACCTATTGTGTTTGGACACAAACACTCCCTCACCCCCATCCCCACCTAAGTTAGGCTCACCTTGCCATTTATACACATTAGTATGATTTATAAATCCAGCAGCTGGAACAAACAAAGCAAGCAAGATAATGATTTTCTCTGTGAGTGATAAAAGTACCTTTTGCGGGAGGAGCTTCTGGTTTTTTAAGTGCAGCAGCTGGTTTTTTCTTTTCGGGAACTTTCTTGGGCTCTTCAGGCACTTTAAAGATAATATTTCTATTTTTACTTTGAGAATTATTGAAGTAAGAGGTACCAGATGTTAAGAAGAGGAACGAAGAATTAAGGACGTATCAAAAGCAAGATTAACGCCACAGACAGATACATAGACATACATCGTATCTAGAGACATACAGACTTCATATTATAAAATGACCACGAGGTTATTTCAGTCAAGCTAAAACTATAGAAGAGACAGTACAGAAGAAGAGAGTATTTTAAGAAGAACAAAGAAATTATCTTCTTTAGGTGTGGACATATACCTTTAGCTGGTGGCGGTTTGATTTTTTTAGCCACAGGAACGGGTACTTTCTTTTCTGGGACAGCTTTCTTGGGTACCTCAGGCACTTTAAAGATATTAGTTGGTTTGTTAAAAGACAGGGAAAAAAATATATCCATCAACCCACAGGCACATCAGACATCACCTTCATCCAGCTTCAAATGAATAATTCTTCCTGAATCTCTTTCCATTCATACATTTAAGTTTTTTTATTTACTTGCACGTCAATTAATAATGGAAATTTCAAATTCTTGCAGGCCTAAGCAAATTGCTTTGAAGAATCAGAAAGAGCCTTTCTCTCTTTCACACACACACACACACACACACACACACACACCAATGTATACACACGACAACTTTGTTTACAAGAGCAGCTTTTCGAATTGCTCAGCAGAAAGTTGGCAAAGCAACACTTGTCAACATTCTGCTTTAAGAAAGACACACTCTTTGTACTGGAATAGATTATGCCATATACCTTTTGCTGGTTTCTTAGGTACTTCCGTAGGCTCTCCAGGAGCAGCAATGGCTTCTGGTTCCTCAGGAACAGCTCCAGGTGCTTCAAGTGCAAGAATGTCCTCAGACCCCTCAATGACGTATTGTTCTGCCTCTTCCATCTCATAAGCTGCAGCGCTCTCAGGTTCCCCAAAAGCAGTTATGGCCTCTATGTCTTGGTGGACGGAAACATGTTGTCGTTCTCTCTTTCCAATAAAAGTATGCACCTCTCGTTCCTCTTCATGCTCCTCGGTCTCTTTAGCTGGTGGGCGTTCTGGTTTTTTGAACAAGGGTTCGGGCTTCTTGGGCGGTGCCGCAAGCTCTGGTTTTTTAGGCACAGCGGCAGGTTTCGGCTTTTTCGTCACCACAACGTGTTCCAGTTTCTTGGGAGCAGCTTCGGGTTCAGGTTTCTTAGGTGCAGCAACAGGCTTGGGTTTCTTGGGCACAAGAGCAGGCTTAGGTTCCTCAGGAGCAGCAATGACTTGGGGTTCCTCAGGAACAGCAACAAGCTCAGGCCCTGCAAGGGAAATGATGTCCTCAGACCCCTCAATGACGTATTGTTCTTCCTCTTCCATCTCATAAGCTGCAGCGCTCTCCGGTTCCTCAAAAGCAGTTATGGCCTCTATGTTTTGGTGGACGGAAACATGTTGTCGCTCTCTCTTTCCAATAAAAGTCTGCACCTCTCGTTCCTCTTCATACTCCTCGGTCTCTTTAGCTGGTGGGCGTTCTGGCTTTTTAAACAAGGGTTCTAGCTTCTGAGGCTCTGGTTTTTTAGGTATAGGAGCAAGTTTCGGCTTTTTAGGCACCGCAATAGGTTCTGGTTTCTTGGGCGCAGCCGCAGGTTCTGGCTTTTTAGCTACAGCAGTAGGCTTTGGCTTTTTCGGCACAATAGCAGGTTTCGTTTCTTCCGGAGCAGCAATGGCTTCTGGTTCTTCTGGGACAGCTTTGGGTCCTTCAAGTGAAATAATCTCCTCTGATTCCTCAATAAAGTATTGCTCATGCTCTGTGATCTCAAAAGCCGTCGCACTCTCAGGTTCTTCAAGTGCAACTATAGCCTCTATGTCTTGGTGGACAGAAACATGTGTTCGCTCTCTGTACCCAACAATCGTTTGCACCTCTCGTTCTTCTTCATATTCCAAGGTCTCTTTAGCAGGTGGGCGTTCTGGTTTTTTAAGTACAGCCTTTGGCGGTTTCGGCACGGCTGCAGCTTCTGGTTTCTTAGTGACAATGGTAGGCTTGGGTTTCTTAGGCACAATAGCAGGTTTACGTTCTTCGGCAACAACAGTGACGACTTCTTCTTCAAACTCAACAGTGACTTTTTCTTCTTCATAAACACTAATGGTCTCTGGTTCTTCAGACACAGCAAAGCGTTCTGGTTCTTTAGGTAAAACAAGAGTTACTTTTTAAACTGGCACAGTTTTCCGAAGTACTTTGGGTGCTTAAAAGAGATTAGTTTTACTTTTAAGAAGGGGCAAAAGATATGTAGCTAATATGACGAAGAAGATCGAAACATAATGCACAATTATAACAAAATCAGCAATTGTGTGTTTGCATACTAGGACACAGAGAAAGCAGTCGTGATGAAGTTCAGCACAGCTAAGCACTTTTTCTCTCACACACTGGACTGAACCAACAGTATTGTTTACAAATGAAATTTTAAGCAACGGAGCACAGACAGAACAAGAATCTCCCAGACATCTGCTTTAAACATCTGCATCAAAACCACATTCTTTATAATTGCATTAATGCTGAAATGTACCTTTAACAGGAGGAGGTTCTGGTTCCTTAAGTACAGGCTTTTTAAGCACAGGAGTTGGTTCTTTCTCTTCGACGACAGCCTTCTTGGGCACTTCTGGCACTTTAAAGATATTAGTTAATGCTTACTATTGAATTTTGAAAGCACAATGAAATGTAAAAGACGGGGAAATGTCAAAGCTTGAGATGTAAGGTGAGGGGGCATGCATGCTTTTGTCCCCAGAATCTTGTGCCAACAAACTACCATGAAGTACAATCCACTTGTACCACCAGTAGAACTATGAGGATGGAGATGCTAGGCACATAAAGCTACTCAAAAGAATGCATGACATAGACTCATAAGGATGTCCAAAAGATGATCAATGATCAAGAGAATAAGAAAAGGATGGTTTTCGCTTCAGGATTTGATCAGATATAACATATACCTTTAGGTGTTGGTGGTTCTTTCTTTTTGAGTGTAGGGACCTTCTCTTCAGGCACAGGTTTCTTGGGCACCTCTGGCACTTTAAAGATATTTGTTTGTTTTACTATTATTAATTCTAAATGCAATGTGCAAGATTATGAGATCAAGATACCATGAGACACAAAACATGACGATATACAACATTATCTACTACATAACATTGAAAATTTATCTCAGCCTCTCACTTTTCTCTTTCATTAAAACAATCACTAATTCAGACAACGCAGATAGAAAACAAGGGTATCAAATATAAACAAAGAAAATGCATTTACAACCCCACTGTGACAAGATAGTATTACATCCCCACTCCTCATAAACAGTAAATCTGTAAAAAGATTGGAGTGGTTTTAGCCTTGGTTATATTTACTCTATTACTGATGACTATATATGAACTGGGTTTTTAGTGTCACACTGAATGCAATATTTGATAATTTTTTTCTTCTGGGCCATCATATATTCCTAAGGTGTTCTCCTTAATTCTCAAAACCCAATGACATACTCAAACTGATGGTAAAATCCAAGTACATGTTAATAGGATGTTCACATTAAAATCCAATGACTTTAATGGATAATGAATAAGTTTATGCCTTTGACAAGAATTTTGCCACCTTATTGGAAGATGACACAACACAACTGGAAGTTTACATCTTTTCTTTGAACTGTTGATATTTTGTATTTTGATTTATTATTGACATGCATTGCCTAGGCATACCACCAACTTCTTTGCGACCCACCAAGCTCAATGCAACCTAAATGTCACTGGCAGCTCATAAACCTCTGGCTTTTCTTACTCAATGTGATTAAAAAGACTATAAAAAATGTATCTATTTGATACGCATTTGGATTACAGGTCACTTTGGGCATAATCCAGTTAAAGTTAAGCACTTTGTGCTTAATCCATCCATTGAAATTAATGGGACATGCATAAACCTCCTGCTTATGTTTAGTAAGAAGTAAGTCCCATGGTGTACAATGAGCTTTTCTCTCAGATGTGTGCATAGGACTGTAGCCTTAAAAGTGCTTAGCTTCACCCGGATTGTGTCTAATAAATGCCACATTTCAATGGGAAGTAATAAATGAAGGAAGTGAAGGCATGGGAACAAAGCAAAAGCTGGAATCCTGCTCCAATTAAAACCCATGGGAGTTTTACCACTGATTCTATATAAGCAGCATTGTACCCAAATATTTTGACTATGATTATTTCAGAATTGACAAGTACCTTTAGCAGGGGGAGGTTCTGGTTTCTTTGGTACTTTTTCTTCTGGGACAATTTTCTTGGGCACTTCAGGCACTTAAAAGATATTAGTTTTGAATGTGTGATTGTCAAAGATATAACAGATTTGAAAACAATAAACACAAAACTTGAAAACAGTGACAAAAATGATATTCAAATACAATGTTCTCCTCCTCTCCACAAATGCAGACAGTATATTTTCTTTATTTTCATGCTATATCTCTGGTTTGTTTTTGTTAAATGAGCACTCCTTCCCTTTCCTGAGAAGTTATGCAGATCTCTAAAGTGCGGCAGTTTAATTGCCATCCTATTTCTTTGTCCTTCTGTTAAATTATCACAATCAATGGAAGATGAGCATAGCATTAGTAAGGGATAGAGATGCTTCCTGGTACGTTCTCATTTGAATTTTCCTTAAGTATATGAACTACGCAGTTTATTTTTCAGAAAAGTTCTGCTACCAGGGTTGCTGAAAGTAAATAGGTCAACAGCCAGGACGGCAGATTACTCACCAGGAGCTAAGAGTTAGCTAATAAAGAAATTATTTTATAAAATAGGCTGAAAGCCTTCTGGATATCTCACATGAAGAAGACATGTTGTACATCATAAGAGAAAACATGGAACACAAAGTACAACATATACATCAGAATAAGAAGATGCTTCCATGTGACCACAATAATGTTGACATGTACCTTTAGCTGGTGGGGCTTCTGGTTCCGGCGGTTTCTTTTCTGGAACGACTTTCTTGGGAACTTCTGGCACTTTAAAAGACATTGGTCACTTTTAATGTCCGATTTATTTACTTAATTTCACGAGAAATTTTATACAGTACACTGCTTTATTGTAAAAATAAAGTAAAATTAAAAAAAATCCTCAAAGGGGTTTCCAAAAAAAGATAATACAATTATCGATAAGAAGAATTAACAACAGTAATTTAAGACTTTTGAAAAGGTTAAAATAACAATAAACAGATTAAAACATGCACCAGCTTTCTAAATGTAGAAGATAAGAGCAAAACGCAAGGGAAAAAACAGTTTCTACAAGAAACTGCAAGTTGCACTCCTTAGATCTGTTCACAGAATCGAGTGAACAGATTTGAATTTGCCACCGAAACAGTAGACGGAAATCCCAGGAGGTGGCAAATTTGAAAGAACTAATCATGCAAAACAGTAATATTATAAATATTCCCAAGATGCTAAGATATACCTTTGGGTGCTGGAGGTTCAGGCTTTTTCACAGCTACTTTTTCTTCCGGGATTTTCTTTGGCACCTCAGGAACTTCAAAGATAGTAAATTGTTTTAAGTCTTGGGCTTCAGTGATGTATGCCAGTAATTAACAAGAGCAGACGAGGGGAAGGGAGACCAACATAAAGGGCTATTTTTTTTCTAAAATACATGTGGGACACATATTACATGTGACTACATTATGAGAAGTAATATCAGAGGGAAACTAAGACTATTAAATTTACTTTCACAAATATTCAGTTATGTGAAAATAATGTTACATCTATAAAGCAAATCTGATGTTCTTTGTGGCATTTCTGGTTATGACATGTACCTTTAGCAGCAGGAGGCTCTGGTTTTTTAGGCTCAGGAACCTTTGCTTTTTCCTCAGGGACCACTTTCTTGGGTATTTCCGGAACTTGAAGGGAAAATAATTTCATTTAAGAATGCGAATATCAAAGAATGTGCAGAAGATACTAAGGGCACATGAAAGTCGTAAAACACAGAACTTCAAAAATAAGGACAAAACTGGAGAGAACTGGTATGACACAATTAAGCTGTACAGAAGTAAACCTCCTGTCTTTCTTTACGGATCACACAGTAGAAACACACAGACGGAAATCAATATTTTCCTGTCTCTCCCCTAGATAAAGGTTAAATATTCCTCCCAAGAGCAAACAAAGATGTTTCATACGTTATAAGCAATACACACCTTTGGCAGGTGGAGCTTCTGGTTTCTTAGGCACTTCAGCTGGTACTTTCTTTTCCAGAACAACTTTCTTTGGCACCTCAGGCACTTGAAAACATTAATATTATTTTTTTTACAACAAGTTGTTTAAGAAACATACACAGTTGCAAACACACACACACACACAACCCCAACATTAAATAGCAGCACAGATCCATCATTTGAGTTCGTCATTCCCACATGTTGTTCTTAATGCAGTGATGACCACCAAATTGGTTGGCCTTCAAAGGGGTTCATGGGGGAACAAGGCTACCAGTGGCTACTAGTCATTATGGTAGCGTATTACTTCCAGTATAGGAGGAGTATGCTCCTCAAAACCAGTTTCTGGGAAATCACAAGTGAGGAGAGTGCTGTAGTGCCCATGTTCTGCATCTATTTGGTTGGGTGCTGTGACAGGCAGATTAGATGGGTTTTTGGTCTCTTCTTATGTTCACCCAAATATATTGCAGATATACAGTATACTAACACCAACAGACTTCAGTTTGAAAAATGTGTACTAATCAGTGCTATTTTTCTAGAAAAAGAGGTGCCGGTCCTTGTTCCTTTAGAATGGCAATGGCGCCCACCTGAGAGGTGCCAGAACTAAGTTCCGGCGAGTTCCGGCTGAAAAAAGCCCTGGCAGTACTAACTTGTCATTCTTTCTTTAAAAATGAGGCCTACCTTTGGCAGGTGGAGGTTCTGGCTTCTTCGGCACAGCCACTGGAGCTTTTTCTTCTGGGACAGGTTTCTTTGGTACCTCAGGCACTGAATAAGATTAGCTTGTGTTAATGCCATGCATTCCAAAGGTAGCATATGTTAATCCTGTCACAGGATGGTAGCAGGTGGACACGATCTGGTATCAATTATGTCTAGCTTCAATAATGTCAACTTAAACACGTACAGTGGTACCTTGGTTCTCGAATAGCTTAGTTGTCGAACAAATCGGCTCCCGAATGCTGCAAACGTCCGACGCAGCTTCCGCTTGCATGCAGGAAGCTCCTGCAGCCAATTGGAAGCCGCGTCTTGGTTTTCGAACGGTTTCGGGAGTTGAACGGACTCCCGGAACGGATCGAGTTTGAGAACCAAGGTACTGCTGTGTACCATATATACAACATGACTAATAAGTGCTATCGTTGCTGCCATGTATTCTATGTGAAAAATAATGACAAGGAAGTATGAAAGAAATGAAGTGTAGATACTAAAAGAGCAGTAAGGAACTGACGGGATGGGAGCATCTTATTTGTTGAATACATGAAATGCACACACCTTTAGCCGGTGGCTTTTTAGGCACAACTTTCTCTTCTGGTACAGGTTTCTTTGGTACCTCAGGCACTGTTAAAGGAAGAGTATGGATTTTGCTTACTCTTTGGTGCAGGACGACACAAATACCTTCTAAGACACAAATGCAAACTGAGGCTGCAGTCTAAACTCAACGCACACTAGGAAGTAAGTCCCACTGAATATTAACAAGTGGCAACATTGCTCATCTTAAGGCTGTAATCCTAGGTCCAGTTATGTTCGAGTCCCATTGATGGCACTGGCCATCATCTAATACACAAGGCTTTGTCTTTGAAGGCTCTCATCTGAAATGTGCCATCTCTCTGAGACTAGGTGGGTGATGACTGGGGTAGTGGCCTTCTTGTGGAACTATTTCCCAAGGGAGGCTCACCTAGCATGCAGTCTTTTTTGCCATCATTGTTATTGACACCATCATTAACATTTTTTTTAAAAAAATTATACATAATTTAAATAGAAAGTAATAGTAAGGAAGAAAGCACAGCATTGACAAACCAGTAACAGAACAGTAAATAATTAAGCAGTTAACAATTTAACAACCGACACTACAATAAATTAATTTCAATAATAATTTTAAAAGGAAATATAATAATTTGAAATAAAGTTATAGTAGATGGGGATATTTAAATAACAATATTCAATTTGTATCCTTTATCTGTAATGTATAATTTGAAATTTGAAATTTGACGGAAACCATAATTATATATTCTCCTAAGATATTTTGATGCCACCCTATTTATTTCACCTGCCTGTTCACTGTTGAGGAAACAGTCTTACTGATGCTAGTCTTATCTGCTGTTTGATCATTTATATTGTTTTCTTATTTTTATGGTGACCTGCTCTAGAAATATTGATATTAAAGGCTGGCTGTGAATCTACAAACAAGCAAACAACTAATATTAGCTTAAAGGAGAACATTTCTGCCACTTTGGTATCCAAATACCACACTTGATATAGTCTACTAAAGTGAAGAACACATAGCATTTAGAGATGATAATGTGCAGTATAAAAAAGTAATACAAATTTAAAATAATAAGATATACACTGGCCTGGTTCATGTGACACAGTAAGCTAAGCTATGGCTTACCAGAATTGTGCAAAAGGCTTTCAATCACCAGCTTGCAACCACTTTGCTCCTCCATGGTCCTTTTTAGTATTACACTGTGCTGAGCTCAATGAAAGTTTAGTTTAGTGTGTTGCCAGAGCCCAGACTCACTGTTATCTGCTCAGTAACCACGAGCTGTAGCTGAGGTTTGCTCTTACCATGTCATGCAAACCAGGCCAATGCTTATCCTCCTGGACCAGCCCTAACCCACTGCTGCTTTCCATCGAACGGGATGTTACCTTTAGCTGGGGGTGCTTCTGGAACAGCAGCCGGCACCTTCTTTTCCGGGACAACTTTTGTGGGTACTTCAGGCACTTTAAAAGAAATAGCATCATTTTCCGTTACGTTTCAGTTTGTTAAAATGTAGGCAAAAGTGTCAGGAATAAAGAGGCGCCTTTAGAGGAATATCAAGAAGGTTAGTGGTAAATATTAAGTGGTCACAGTTCAGGGGATAAGTAAGTTCCATTGAAATCGATGGGGTTTTGTATCCATTAACTCTCTGAATTGTAACCAAAACCTATCTGAACGTTTCCTATTAAGAAATGAAATCAGTTTTTAGAATAAGAATAAGAATAGAATGCAGAATTATAAACGGGGGTGGGGGGGAAGCGAACCCATAAACCCATTTCTTTTTCTTTTGGTCAGAATGAATGGCACCAAGACTGAGGTATATATACCTTTAGCAGGTGGAGGCTCTGGTTTTTTAGGCACTGCAACAGATATTTTCTCTTCTGGCACAGCCTTCTTGGGCATCTCGGGAACTTTAAAGATATTAGTACATTTTACTTTGAAGAACTGAAAATGGTTTGTAACACGGCATGAAGTGAAACAGATTTATTCCTAACAGACAGAACATGACACACGGACATGGAATGACATGGACAATATTGGCATTAAAATCACACGGGTGGGTATTCAATTGAAAGCAGGAGGCTCCCCTTTACATTGTATAGATATAGACCTTTTCTCAAAACATCTATAGTTGGCATATGAACAAGCACCACAACGTCAATTGTTGCTGAATATTAGCTGTCCAGGTGGCAAATCTGAACAAATCATTCAAAGTGACTGAAGAGAAGGCACTAGGATAAAAATTCCCCTCTATACAGGTCCCTCATTCATATATATAAGTAGCTATCTTTTATGGGCTGATGGAAACGGTTGAACTCAACTGAACATTTGAAAGATTTCAAAACACCTGCTGATATATCTGTTTTGTAAGATTATTCCCACTGCTGCTACCTTCCTGACAGTGGTTTGAGTATGTTTATTATTATTATTATTATTATTATTATTATTATTATTATTAATTATCATAACTAGCATTTCCCCTTTCATCCTGGCATCTGACCTCATGTTTTATGATGTATTGTGTCGCATTTGTTTATAAAGGGAAGGATGCCTATGCATCAAGATAAGAATACAGCTGCAAATGATATTCCTATTTCTGCAAAAATCAGCATGGGAACTTTTTAGGACACAAGATTATAAGGAAACAAGAAGAGATAACTTCTTTTTTTACTTTCTTTCTTACCCAGCAGAGCTTCTGTTTTTTTTGCTTTTTGTCAGCACTTTCTAGAACAGGTTTCTTGGATAAACCAGGTACTTCAATAAAGATATTAGATTGTGTTAATTGTACGAACCAAAGAAGCCACAATAAAGATAAATAACAGCAAGACCATAAAGACTTGACACCAAACATTGACATTAATTTGGCACATTCACATTTACGTATGACAAGAAAAGTTGCCGGTACAAAATTTATAAACTAACACGAAACAAAGAAGATTTCCCCCCTCCACAAACAAGACAAACATTTCTTAAGCCAAGAGTGTCTTTTCCCTTTGGGAATGACGTCTACCTTTTAATGGTGGAGGCTCTGTTGCAGGCACAGCATAAGGGTCTTGTTTTTTAGGTTTAGCAACCATCACAGCCTCTTCTGGTATTTGAGCCTCTGCAGCTTCAAGCACAACAGCAGGCTCTGGTTTTCTGGGTTTGGAAACAGCTGCCTTTTTCTCTGGCTCTTGCCACCAAACTGTTTCAGGCACCACTGCATGTTCTGGCTCCCTGGATTTTGCTCTCTTTTCTTCTTCCACTTCAGGTTTTGCTATTTCAAGCGCCATGGCAACTTCCGGTTCTCTGGTTTTGGTGACAGCCATCTTCTGTTTTGCCACTGGAAGCTTTGCTGTTTTAGGCACTGCAATAAGTTCTGTTTTTTTAGGTTTAGCAGCGGCTACCTCCTTTTCTGGCACACGAGGTTCTGCTGACTCAAGAACAGCAATAGGTTTTGGTTTCTCAGGTTCAACAATATCTATCTCTTCTTCCAGTTCAGGCTCTGCCATCTGAGGCACGACAATGAATTCCAGTTTCCTGGGTTTGGCAACAGCCATCTTGTCTTCTGGCATGCAAGGCTCTGCTATTTTAGGCACCGCACCAAGCTCTGTTTTTTTAGGTTTAGCAACAGCTGCTTTCTTTTCTGGCACATGAAGTTCAACTGCTTCAAGAACTGAAGTGGGTTTTGGTTTCTTGAGTTCAGCAATATCTATCTCCTCTTCTTCCACTTCAGGCTGTACCATCTGAGCCATGACAGTGGATTCTGGTTTTCTGGGTTTGGAGACAACCACCTGCTCTTCTAGCACTTCAGGCTCTGCTGTTTCAGGCTCCACAACAGGTTCTGGTTTCCTGGGTTCAGTGACAGCTATCTTCTGTTTTGGCACTGGAGGCTCCACTATTTTAGAAACCATAATAGGTTCTGTTTTTTTAGGTTTAGCAACAGCTGTCTTCTTTTTTGGTACATGAGGTTCTACCGTCTCAAGAACTACAACAGGTTTTGGTTCCTCGGGTTCAGCAATATCTATCTCCTCTTCTTCCATTTCAGGCTCTACTGTTTGAGGAAACCCAACAGGTTCTGGTTTCCTAGGTTTGGAGACAGCCACCTGGTCTTCTCGCACTGGAAGCTCTGTTGTTTTAGGAACCACACCAAGTTTTGTTTTTTTAGGTTTAGCAATGAATAGCTTCTTTTCTGGCACCTCAGGCTCTTCTGTTGCAAGCGCCACAAGAGGTTCTGATTTTCTGGGTTCGGCAACAGCTATCTCCTGTTTTGACTCTACTGTTTTAAGTATCACAACAGGCTCTGGTTTTTTAGGTTTAGCAACGACTTTCTTCTTTTCTGGCACATGAGGTTCGACTGCCTCATAAACTGCAGCAGCTATGGGTTCCTCAGGTTCAGCAATATCTATCTCCTCTTCTTGCACTTCAGGCTCTACAATGGGTTGTGGTTTTCTGGGTTTGGCAACAAGTGGCTTCTGTTTTGGTACCTCAGGCTCTGCTGGCTTTGATGCAGCAATAGATTCTGGTTTTGTGGGTTTACGAGCAACTATCTTCCTTTCTGGTGTTTGAGGCTGCGTTATTTGAGATACTTCAGTAAGTTCTGCTTTCTTATGTACGGAAACTAATTCTGTTTTTTCATGCTTTGCAATGGATATCTTCTCTTCTGCCACTCCTTTTCTGGTCACCTCAGACACTTTGAATAAAATCAATTCCCTTGTAAGAATTTTTAAATCACAAAATGCAAATAGTAGCATCAAACTGAGCAAGAGTGAAATAATGAAAATATGTCACTTTTGTGACTTTGGTAGCTTTACGTTTTCCTCGAAGAGAGAATGTACCTTTGGGAGGTGCAACCTCACGTTTCCTAGGAATGGCGGCAGGATACCGTTCTTCCATTTCTTCTAGAAGCATTTCCTCATATGTTTCTGTATCTTAAAGATATTAGTTTTCTTTGAGACATGCAAAATCATACTTGTAAAAAGCATAGGACAAAAAAGACATAACCAAAGACTATGACCAACAAACAGAGAGCCCAGCCATATTTATTGTAGAATAAACATATACTTTTCATTTAGTCACAGAAGCAGGCCCTCTTCAAGGTTAAATAATTTGAACCTTTTGCTCTGCTAATTAGAGATGCTCAGACTGAAACCAGATAGGAGTGCAGCACAATTATTTGCTTAAATCTAGGTTTGCTACAATCACATATAAAGTAGGGTGCCTGTTGTTAACAGCAAAGGGGGTGGAGAAGTGAAAGGTTCTGAAAAATGCCCCTTCTGCAGTCCATAAGTCCCTAAACATTTTTTTCTGGAACTCCTTTTTACCCCACCTGGGCTCTGATACCAGAAGTGAGCCTAGCTGGGAGAAGAGTGCCTAAAGTGATGGACTACAATGAGGTAAACCACAAGAGATCCCTATATCCATGTGTCCTTTTTGGTCCTTTAATAGGTTCCACTTCCTGCATTATACATGATTTGGCACATTTGGGTCAAGCTAAGGCTGCTTACATAATGTACATTTAAAACATCCCAGCTAAAGAATCCCGAGAACTGAGGTTTACCCTTCACAGGCCTACAATTCCCAGAACACTTAACAAACTGCAGTTCCCAGGATTCTTGGGGTGGGTGGGCGTGCTTTAAATGTGTTTTGAGGTCTTCTCCTATCGCATCTGATTTGAACCTCAGTGGATGACCAATCTGTCTTTCAGCTGGAGAAGATAAGGCACTTCCTTCCAAGCATAGTAAGACATGTTGGAGCTAATAGGGTATACAGGATATAGTTGTAAGCCTTGCTCTGTGCCCAATAAGAATGGGACACCTTTGCTGGTGGTGCTGTGGCCCATAGATTGCAGCAAAACACTGGGTAAGGTTTCCCCCAGTATCTTGTTTGTGTAATGAGTTCGTGGGGAAAGCTGTCCCATGAGCCCTTGCAAAGGGGAGAGGCAAGCCTATATAAGACTGTGCACCTCTGGAGCTCAGGGCCATATTGCCTAGAGAGCTTTCTGCCCATCCACCCTTGGGTTAGAGCCTTCACTGGGCAATTTTGGGTTGCTCAGGGCTGTTAAGGATTTTCTCTCTCTCTCTGAGCCTGATTGGCACTTGGTTGGGGTTTTTTCACCTTTCCCTCAATGAAATTATGGCCTTTCTTTGTTAGGGAGAGGAATGTTGTTTGTATGGGAGTGGAAATGGCATTGGGCAAGATCAACGTAAGGGGCCTGAGGAGAGAATTGACCACATCACCTCCAAGTTCAGTGTCAGGGTATCTGCCTGATCGGAATCTGCACCCTGGTTGCCCAGTGAGACCTTCCTTGCTTGGCTTGCACCATGACAAAGTTCAACACTGGCCAACTCCCACAGAACAGGTTTGGACCGTGCCAAACTCAGTGGATTCATTCCATCAACATGGTGCTTGTAGAATAAGGAACTGATCCTGGGACCCAATGCCATGCCAACCCTTACCCTGCCTGCTGCTATCAATAAGAATTGGGCCTGATTTTATCACCATTGTACAGTCTGGTTATTTTTCTGCTCTCATGGGTCACATAATTTGTCCACCAGGGCAAGTTAAGGCTCACCCATCAACTGAGCACTAGTCATGCTTTTATGGTTAGCCTCACTAGTTATAAAGTTTGGTCCCACTGAAACCAGTTGGTCTAATCTAATTAAAATCTAAGTGCTCCACCTTTCTGGTTTCTGGTTATTCCAATCTTCACTTAAGTTCTGAAAAACGTTTTTCATTGCTACTGAACTGTTCTATCATTAACTGGATCTTATGCTATTTTCTTTATCACCCAAGTTTTCATTTTTCTCCCTTAATGCTTTATGAGAATGGTTTTTATTAGGCTACATCTGAGACACACGAAAAGCAGCCTAAATAATTTCTAAACCTTGAAACAATTCCCCATGTGTGTCTATTGCTGTATTTGAAAATGAATTTACTTAAAGTCTATCCAATTAGTAATGTGAATGGAGTGTGAATGGCCAATCAAATGGCCATAAACACCTTTAGTATACATGACAACCTGGGCTTGGGCTCTGTAACATAAAGCAATGACAAGTTAGAAGACTTTTAGATAAAACATTCTAATTAAAGGATTATGTACCTTCATAGTGTGTAGCTTCTTTCCTAGATACTTGAACTGTTACTTGTTCCTCCGAAATGGCTTTCTTTCGTATCACAGGCACTTTAAAGATATTAGTTTGTGGCAGGAAATTAAAAAAATTGTGAAACACAAAGAAACAGACAAACTAAAGAAACAGTTATTGACGTTGGCACACAACACCCCAAAATTTATGACAATGAGCTATTATGGCACATTTAAATGCCTTGAAATTTGCTAATTCATTATCACTTTCACCGAATTGCTGATGTACCTTTAGCTGCCGGAGGTTCCAATTCTTTTGAGACCGATGGAGTAGGAATTATTTCTTGTGAAACAGCCTTTTCTCGAATCTCAGGTGCTTTAAAGATATTAGTCTTTTTTTAGAAACGTGGGCATTTTAAAATAAGAGGTTATTGCAGACCACAGACAAAACAACAGGACACACACACACATATTTCAAAGATCTTGGAAGAATTTGACACGTATCTTCCATGATAGAATTATAGCGACAAAACATTTCCTTATGACCAATTGAGCCTTCTGCATTCGTCTCTGCTTTGCAAGAGCGGCGATTCTAGATGAAAAGCAATATTCCTATTCCTATTCAGATTTCTAGTAGAGGTGATCTGAATTTTATCCCATTTAATTATTCCCCCTAAAATTGCATGGAATAATTTGTAATTAATTTGGCAAGAAATTAGCCTACATTGCACAAAACACTGAATTATATAAGAGAATAGCAGGTGGGGAAATAAAATGGCGAAATGTCTCATTTCATTGCAGTTGTAACTACAGGTGTGTTACCTTTGAAGGGTGGTGCCTCTTCTTTTGGTACTGGAGTAGGTTTCTTCTTCTCTGGCACAGCTTTCTTTGCCGCTGGAGGCACTTTAAAGATATTAGTTTATTTTTGAGTATGTATACAATTATGTCACACATAAGACAAAAAGGAACAGACCAACAAAGGGCCTGGATAATACAATGGTAGTTGCTTGCTTTTGGAAGTTAGCGGAAGAGGTGGTGTATGTACCTTTAATGGGCGGAGCTTTCTGTTTTATAGGAACACCAATGGGAGCCATTTCTTCTGGGACAGCTTCCTCTTCCAGTTCAAGCACTTGAAAGATATTAGTATATTTGAGACGTTTCAAAAGGACACGCAAAGGACAGGTTAGAAGAAGAAAAAAAACAAAAAACAGCACACAGTGAAGACCAGCAGATCACGGAAACAAACGAAGTCAAAACAAGAATAATCCTAGAGCTAAAGAAGCACAACTCATTTACGATTTGCTCTCTGACATCTATGTTGTTTCCTTTGGCTTTTAAAAGTGAAATGGCTAACAGCAGAAACAGTGATTTTTGCCACAGCAGCTGCATTACTATGCCCCTCTTGACACAGTGACAACAGGCTCTGCTCCACATACCGTACTAACAACTGAGATTCCTTCCCTTATGTCTATGTTTGGCCAAGTGCATTTGTTTCAGACTGTGCAGGACAAATGATTGATAGGAAGCTTCGCAAAGGAGCTTCAGCACTGGAGCCAGAATCCCACCATTGAACCATAAGACCTGCTACTTCACTGCAATATGTCCTTAGGCCAAAACATGTGGACAATAATATTTTAAATCATGACATTTTGATTAAGCAAAACACAACACGATAAGGTGTTTGATATAATAAAGTCTACAAAATCAGACACCTTCTTACTATTTTCAGTGCCAATTAAATTGTTAAACTGACTGACCGGCTTTTCAAGCTTACTTATTTTGCAAATTGAATAAAACTCTGATGTACCTTCAACTGCAGCACCTTCCTTTTCTCTGGAGATAAAATAAGTAACTTTTTCTTCCAATAATGTTTTCTCATGAACTGCGGGAGCTTTAAAGATATTAGTTTTCTCTTAGTTGGTTTTTTAAAAAACAGTTATAACATCTTTAAACGCAAGACAACAATAACACAGAGAAAAGAATAACTAAAAGAATTCTTTTTCCATTTTAAATACTTCAGGGGCAGAATATCATTTTAATGGTTTCCTACGCAGGAAAGAAGGAGATAATGAGCAATTTAAATTTAATAAAGTGGCTTGATCGATAAAATATATTTTCTAATATATTTTCTAAAATATATTTTCTAAGAGCTACACCTCTTTTTCTTTATGCAATAAATGCCATCACTTTATTTAGGACATCTTCCAATCACAACTGTTGTCAACATAGTCAACAGATTTTTGTAACCCAAATGAAAGTGTTTTCTCCAGATTTCATAGGATTTACGATACACTTGTGCCAAGAACATCTAAGGGCCTTATTGCTGTGATTTAAGCACACTGATCATGCAACTACACTGATGGAGATATACTTTTTTGTTCTTGCCTATTCAAAAATTTCATCTACCTTTTACTGTGGGAGGTTCTTCTGCTTCATAGGTAGTGACGGATACTTTTTCTTCAGGGACAGCTCTCTTGGGAATGGCAGGCACTTTAAAGATAGAGCATGTACTCAAGCTTATTTGGAGAAATACACACTTCTAAAATAATGTGCACATTGCTGAAAGTTCTCCTCTGAGGCGTTAGTGATAACACCAAAGTCGAGAACACAGGAATGTCAACATTCTTTCTGTCTTACTGCTGAATCTACCTTTAGTTGGTGAAGGTTCTTTTCTTTTGGGAACAGTCTTAGGCACTTTTTCTTCGGGAACAGCTTTCTTAGGTATCTCAGGCACTTTAAAGATACAATACTTTTGTTTAGTTATTTATGAATCTTACATGAATGGTATATACGTAATTACAAAGGAAGGGAACACAAAACACAAGGACATACCATGAATACGTACACATACAGAACAAACACAACATACCAACAAAGGTGCACAACACATTTATACAAAATACACAGAGAGAAGATGAAAGATACACAAGATAGCGAAGAAGAGTGAAAGTACCTTTAGGTGGCGGAGTCACTTCTTTCTTAGGAACAGCAAGAGGTACTTTTTCTTCTGGTTTCTTTTTTGCTGCGGGCACTTTAAAAACATGTATTTCTTTTAAGAATTTGCCATTCTTTGAATTATGAATCAAGTGCAAGAATAAACAAAACAGACTTAAAATGCCACACAAAACGGCAGAAAGGGGTTTAAAAAAACGACACAGACGCATAGGGGCGATATTGATTAAATGTCAAGTTCGACAGAGAAGGGAAAAAAATTATCTATCCTAGTTTGTTAGCTATACTGATCTGCCTTCTCTTATCTAGTTGCTTACACATATGGAAAACTGTTCCACTAAACGTAATGAAACTTAGGCGGTTTGGAACCACAATCCAACTATACCTTCTCTCAAGCCCCATTCTTCCTCTGAAAAGCCACTCTGGAAGGTCTCCTCCCCTGGCAGCTGAATGGTTGCCAGCTGATGGGGAATTCCCCCCAGTTGTCATGGCCATGGGTACAACTTTCTGCCCAGCGAAGCTAGGTTCACATTGACCAATCAGAGGCCCAAGCTGGGGGAGTTCCTCGCTAGCTGGCCAGGCATTGGCTTAACAGAACTGAGGGAAAGCTATCAGATGTGTACATAGCTCATGCCCTTAGACAGTTCAGCTAACAGGTTTGTATCCAACTCAGAGCAGACACAGTGAAATTAATGGGCCTATGTTAGTCATGACCTTTAATTTCATTGGGTCTGTTATGGCTATGAGTAACAATGGATACAACCCATTGTGACATATTAAAGTTAATGTCCTATCTGCGATCTTAACAGCTAGTGAAAACTGAAATGGAAGGACAATGGCCACCCATAAGGGCATCTGATTTTTCAGGGTACATAAAGGAACAGATTCAGCAGCTTTATATACCTTTAGCTGGTGGAGCTTCCTCTTTTTTAGGTACAGCAACTTTTACTTTTTCTTCAGCAATGGCTCTTTTAGGCACCTCAGGCACTTGAAAAACATTGTACGAAGGAGTTTTTAGTTGTTTACAAAGAAACCAAATTGCCAGATTCAGAAGACTGTAATCACAATTACAGAAGAAGTCTCTAATCATTAAAGGAGGATACACCCATCATTAGCTTTTAAACTCTTCAGTAACAACAGCATCGTTGGTTTGACCCACTCTGGGAATCCTGTCCCTCAAATGGAGTCTTGTAAGCACAAAAGCAGGGGACACTGGGGTGGATTTGGGGGGGAGGGGAAATTTGGGCATTCAAAAGAAGGTTCAATTTCAGGGCAGCAACAGACAACAGGTAAATTAAGAATTAATATACCTATTGCTGGTGGAACCTCATACACTTCCTCATATTCTTCAATCTCCTTGGTCTCCCGAACCTCTTCATAGTACTCAAGTTCCTCCGGTTCTGGAGCTTCTTCATACTGTTCAAATTCTTCTGGAGCTTCCTCGTATTGCTCGACTTCAGGTTCTTCTGGAGCTTCTTCATATCTTTCAGGTTCTGGGGCTTCCTCATATTCTTCAGGTTCTTCACCCTCTTCTACCTGAAGAAACTCCTCAGTCTTCTCGTATGTCTCATATTTCTCATATTCTTCATAGAAGTATTTTTCGACAGTGACCTGTTCTTCAGGGATGGGTTTCTTACGTACCACAGGCACTTTAAAGATAGCATTAATTTTCCATTATTTCAAAGACTTGCTGGTGCATAAGCATACAAAGCAAGCATAGAAAGAAAACCACCCAAAGTTATCAAATAATTACAAGAAGGGTTTTGAAAAATAAAAAAGGATACCTGTAATGCTAGTAGCCGATAGTAATATACTAGAAGATGTTAGAAAAGATTAATAATAAATTCTCTTTACAAGATATTTAGAGATGGGCAAAAACAAACTTAAATCAAAGAAAATTCTTCCACTTAACAGCAGATATTTTTTCCTCAGAGATGTTAAAAAATACAGTGCTGTTTTAGGTAGGCGTTTTTAAATTGTTCACAAAGTATAAGAAAACCACATAATTCATAAATCATGAATAAAAATGAATGCAAGAAGTTACTAACGTATAATTGACAGACTATGAGAAAACAGACATATAATTAGTAATATGAAAGAAGAAAGTTATAACACAGATAAGAAGAGATGTACCTTTGGCAGGTGGAGCCTCTACTTTTTTAGGAGGAGCAGTTGGTACCTTCTTTTCAGGGACAACTTTCTTGGGTACCTCAGGCACTTTAAAGACATGACACCGCCACTTTAGCTTTTTTATATATATTGCTCAATATCAGTCAAACTACAAGATCACAAGCAACACTCAGACGTACAAGATGACACAAATCACTACGCTGATTTAGGACGCAATCCTATACCCATTTCCCTGGGCGTAAGTCCTATTGATCTCAATGGGACTTACTTCTGAGTCAAACTGTATAGGATGGCATTCTTTAGTTGGTTCAAGTTCAAACGTAATGGCACAACAACAACAAAATGACTGGTTAATGGCATGATGAATGTTATCATCTTATGTATCTATATATAGATTTATGGATATACCTTTCTCTGGAGGAGCTGCCACCTTTTTAGGAACAGGGACTTTCTCTTCTGGGACAGGTTTGGGAACTTCAGGCACTTTAAAGAATATTGAGTTATTTTAAGAATTTGGTCTCGAGCCAACACAGACAAACACATATGACAAACTTTGCAATAAGTTTAAGAGCTATCTATTCAGACAACTTTGCCATATTCCCCAAAGTGAACATCAGGTATGACGTACGACAACCCTACTTTAATAGCTAATTAATTAATAAATACAAACGGTTATCAGTGTATGGGCAAAAAAAAATGTGCACACCGTTTTAAAGATTGGATATACCTTTTTTGGGAGGAGCTGACACCTTTTTGGCAACAGGAACTTTTTCCTCCGGAACAGGCTTAGGCACCTCAGGCACTTTAAAGACAGCATAGACTCAATTTAAAGGCACCACACAGACAAACATATAAGACTTCACAGCATTTTTAGTTATGTGTTTTAATGCTCCTAGACATAACGATAATTTCTATACTTAAAGTAAGTATTAGAAGCATTCTGGTTTTGATATATGGCTATACCTTTTGCTGGAGGAGACGGCACCTTTTTGGGAACGGGCACTTTCTCTTCAGGGATGGGTTTAGGAACCTCAGCCACTTTAAAGAAAGCATGATAGTGTTTTGAGAATATGTTTTGTTTTTAAAAAATCCTCAGTGCTAACACAACACCAAGAAGCACCAAGAACAGGAAGTTGTGTACAAAAAGCAAGAAATGAGCAGAATGAGCACTTCAGCAATTCAAGAACTCAACAGACAATATTCTGCTGGGAAGCAGTTTTCCCTACATTGCAAACAGACAAAAGTGACACAGGACAAACATGTTGTGCTATACACATTTTGAAATATTTCCTGCACACAGTTTAAATCCCCCTGAATTCACTGGCAAACAAGAAGTTTCTTTTTATCTTCTGGAAGGTCAGGTTGTTAGTACAACTGAAGAAAACATACACTAATTCTTTGCTACTCAATGTACCTTTTGCAGGAGGAGGCTCCACCTTTTTGGGAACAGCTGCAGGGACTCTCTTTTCTGGGACGACTTTCTTTGGCACTTCTGGGACTTTAAACACATATTTTCGGATTAAGAATTTTGTTTTTAATCCACTTCGGAAAGAGAAACATAGCTCACATTGGGGTTGGGGTGGGGAGGGGAGCACAAACACAGGTCACAGCATAGGCCACAATCCAATAATCTGCTTTAGGGTTTGTGTAACAGAATTTGTGACTATTCCTCTCGGAACTGCAGCCATGCCATAATCACACACTACATTTGAAATTTTGCGGAGTTTCCAATAACTAAACAATGCACAGCAATCCTATTCATGTTTACTTAGGAGTAAATCCCACAGTGTTCAAAGACGTGTCATTATATCAAATCAGACCATGAGTTAAGGTTAAGGAATTGGGTCTGGAGCTTTTTACAACTGGGTACCCTAGGTCGGCAGTTCGAATCCCTGTGACAGGGTGAGCTCCCGTTGCTCGGTCCCAGCTCCTGCCCACCTAGCAGCTCAAAAGCATGTCAAGTGCAAGTAGATAAATAGGTACTGCTCCGGCGGGAAGGTAAACGGTGTTTCCGTGCGCTGCTCTGGTTCGCTTAGTCATGCTGGTCACATGGCCCGGAAACTGTCTGCGGACAAACGCCTGCTTCCTCGGCCTATAGAGTGAGATGAGCACGCAACCCCAGAGTCGTCTGTGACTGGACCTAATGGTCAGGGGTACCTTTACCTTTACCCTTTTAAAGGGGTCTGGGAAGGGAGATTGCTGTCCAGAGGTCACATGGAGGCCAATGGGCCATAGCACCCCATTGAGAGGCGGCCTGGCGGGTAGCATCACACTTGATGTGTGTCAGGGCGTGACCTCTTGACCCAACTATCAACAACCAGCAGGCAGGCTGGTTGATCTCGGATACCTACCCAATGTCTTCTCCAAAACTAGTTCACATGGTTTGCCTCTAACACCGGATGGCGCACCTCTTGAGTATGGCTATGCAAATATCTTTACTTAGAAACAGTTATCTTTTAATACTTAAGTGCTAGTTACAGGTAGGTAGCCATGTTGGCCTACCATAGTCAAAACAAAATAAAAAATAAAAAAATTCCTTCCAGTAGCACCTTCCAGTAGCACCTTTGGTATTTGAAGAAGTGTGCATGCACACGAAAGCTCATACTAAGAACAAACTTAGTTGGTCTCTAAGGTGCTACTGGAAGGAATTTTATTTTTTATTTTGTTTTTACTTAATGCTATTATTTATGTCTTTAGAAACAGATTTGTAAAATTATTTTCAGAGGCGTTATAAAGAAAATTACAGCATGAAACAAGATCAAGAAAGAGAAGTATTTAGGCTGCAATTAAAAGTATGTCTGCAGTTCTATGCCCATTCACTTGGGAGTAATAATTCATTGTCTCCAATGCTGTTTTACTGATTACCCAATGAAACTTCCCTGTTGTTTCCTCCCGCCTGCAGTGCCCCTCTGTGCACCCTCAAAATTCACATATGGAAGTCAAGGGACTATGGAAGTCAAGGGGGGGGAAGGGAAGTCCCACTGAAGACTCTGCTTGCCCAGAATTTGGTAAGCCTAGCAGAATTTATTCCTGAGTAAACATGCATAAGATCAGATTGCATGGCTTTTAGAGAACATAAAGCAAACGACACAGATCATATTATTGCTCTTATTTTTAAAAGAGGTCTTTGATGAGGATAGTGATGAGCTGAATGTACCTTTTTCAGGTATAGCTTCCTCTTCTTCAGGTATATAAACAGGTGCTTCTTCTGGGACAGGCTCCTTTGGTATGTGCGGCACTTCAAAGATTTAATTTGAAGAATGTGATTTATGGTTTTGTCGTGACAAAGAAAGAGACAGAAATAGAAAGAGCTGACAGGCAAGGGACAACAACCATATTTGACATACACAAGCATCACATCTAAGATTAAAAAAACACATGAGATCAAGAAGACTGATTATGATTGGGTTGATATACCTTTAGCTGGTGGAGGTTCTGGTTTTTTGGGCACAGTGAGAGGCACTTTTGCTTCAGACACAGCTTTCTTGGGTATCTCAGGCACTTTAAAGACACCAAGAAACAGACTTTGTATGCACATTGTATCACAAAAAAAGAAAGAACAGATGTAGCAGAAGACAAAACATAAAAACCATTGATATCTTGGTTGGGTGTGTCTGTGGTTGCAAATCTACACATCCTTGTTGCTTCTGCGTGGTTAATATTGCTTGTTGCAATATTCTGCACAGATCTCTGTGTTAAACCATGGGTAAAGCACTTACACATGTATGTATAATCTATATCTTTCAAATGTCATTTCAGATACCTTTAGGTGGAGCGGGCTCTGGTTTTTTGGGGACCGCGACAGGCACTTTCTCTTCTGGCACGGCTTTTTTCGGCACGGCCGGCACTTTAAAAAGATTAATTTGCAGATTGATTTTACTCCTTCCAGTATTGAGACATCAAAAAGCAAAAGAACTAAAAGAAGAATGTGCTGCGTCTGAAGCACAAGGGCAAGGGGATTTGCAGATCCGCTCTTAATGAAACCACCAGGTTTTTCTCCTCACTGATATAATGTTTCTTTAATATTTATATTTACAAGCCCACCCTTCATTGTATTGACCACCCAGGGAGAGGTACAACAAACTGCAGCCCTGCTATGTAATGTAGCAGGTCAATTGCTTACAACAAGGCTTCCCAAACTTGAGTCACCAGCTGTTTTTGGATTATAACTCCCACCATCCCTAGCTAGCAGAACCAGTGGTCAGGGATGATGGGCATTGTAGTCCAAAAAACAAACAAACACCCCAGCTGGAAACCCAAGTTTGGGGAAACCTTGGTTTAAAAGGATGACCAGGTGAACAAGGGGATGATACCTTTAGCGGGCGGAGCTTCCAGTTTTTTAGGAACAGGTACTTTCTCTTCAGGGACCACTTTCTTGGGCGCTTCAGGCACTTCAATTGAAAGAGACAGTACTTTGAGCATAGAATTTGGTTTCCAAATGAAGATGGAGAACAGCGACACAAAACACAAGAAGACATTCACCAAGAAGATTTTGTTGTTGTTGAAGAAAATAAACAAGAAGTTACATTTAACAGCATTAAAGGACTACTAACACAATTATTGTTTTCAGTTTGCACGGCAGTTTTACCACATAAACGTGCCCAAAGTGGGTCGTGACACAACATCAACACAACAGGAAAATCTAAGTACATCATTGCAATTAACAGCCTAGTTGTAGCCTAATAGGTAAGTTTATTTGCACAGGGCAAGCCTCGCACTGATTTACCTTTAGCTGGTGGGGCTTCTTTTCGTTTAGGAACCAGAACCTTTTCTTCCGGGACGGGTTTCTTTGGCACCTCAGGCACTTTAAAGATAGGGCAAGAGATTGTTGAGGACACCACACCATTCACACAACACATTAAAACAGAGAGTCAACAAAGGGCACTGCTAGTGATACGTCTACAGTTGATCCCCAGCCCCCTAACACCATTGAGCCAACAAACTTCATGAACTGAAAGCAAGAGTTTGAGGACACCAAATGAAGAGATGGTGTACCTTTTGCTGGAGGAGCTTCCTTCTTCTTGGGGACAGGTGCAGGAGGAGCCTTTTTCTCAGGGACGGGCTTCTTCGGTACCTCAGGCACTTGAAGGATAGGATTGTATTTAAAAGAATGGACGCACCAAGACGCACCATATGAACACAGCTGTATTGCAACGCTATGACATGACCCCCGCAAGCTAAGTTAACTTAAGGAAAGTTGCTTGCTCCCTCTTCCCCCTTGCAGCCACTTGCATCCACTGAAAATCCTCTCCAGAGTGTTGTGGCTCCTTTCTGAATACTGTGAAATGGGCACATATAGCTGTTTTTTATAATCAAGCCAGGCCATTGGTCCATCTAGCTCCTCATTGTCAATTACAGTCATACCTTGGATCCCGAATGCCATGGTACTCGGACGTTTTGGCTCCCAAATGCAGCAAACCCAGAAGTGACTGTTCCAGTTTGCGAACTATTTTCGGAAGCCAAACGTCTGATGGGGCTTCCACAGCTTCCAATTGGCTGCAGGAGCTTCCTGCAGCCAATCAGAAGCCGCGCTTTGGTTTCCAAACGTTTTGGAAGTTGAACGGATTCCGGAATGGATTCCATTCAACTTCCATGGTATGACTGTATAATGACAAATAGGGGGCATTCTTAGTCCTACCTGGGAATGCCAGGGATTGAAACTAGGACCTTCTACATTCAAAGCAGATGTTTTACCACAAAGCCACAGTCCTTCTCAGATGGGAGCACTGGTGCTGGGAGGGGAGAGTAATTCAAAATCAAAGATTCAAAGATAAGTTATTTAAGGGGAGGTCATGGAGGAGAAATTTCCAATCTCCTCTATGGTTAAGATATATTGCTCGGCACATGGAGAGGGCTGGTTGGCAATGCAAGAACATGGGGACACTATCAGATGCTAGACATTTTCTTCCTGATCTCACTATTCAGTAGAGCATAGGTCAATGCTATCAGATGTTCTATATATGTTTTTGTAATCTATTTCACCCCAAAACTATATGCGGTTGTCTTCTCTGGTTATTTACTCCCTGGGAACTGTGGTGTCACAGGGTTTTGGGACACAACTAGCTTGCTGAATTGACATTTTATTCAACTTGGAGAAGCCTGGGTGGAAATGAAATATACTGTACTCCTGAGAAAACAAAATAAAAAAATTCCTTCCAGTAGCTGTACTCCTGAGAGTTTTGCTAGGACTGAAGACACTGCCTAGCTCAGACAAGCTCAGTGTTCCTGGGATATTCTCTAATTCAACTACAGCTATTTCTACTTGCAACATGAGCTGCACCACACACATCTCATAACAAAGGAGAGCAAGATGAACTGAAAGCAAAAACCAAATAAATAACCAAGCAAACAAAAGCCAAAGCCAAACCAAGAGCATTTTTTTATTAAAAAAAAAGATCCTATTTTTTGGTAATGCACTTGTAAATTGGGATTTTACCTTTAGCTGGGGGAGGTGGAGGAGGCACTTCTTCCTCTTCCTCATACTCAGGAACTTCTTCATAATGAGGAACTTCCTCCTCTTCATATTGAGTTACTTCCTCCTCATATCGGGTGACTTCTTCCTCATAATGAGAGACTTCTTTCTCATATTGTGTGACCTCCTCCTCTTCATATTGTGTGACCTCCTCCTCTTCATATTGTGTGACTTCCTCCTCTTCATATTGGGGAGCCTCTTCCTCCTCTTCATATTGGGGAACTTCCACATGAACCACTTCTTTTCGAATAACGGTCTTACGGACTTCAGGCACTTAAAAAATACGAATTTTCAAGAGTCTTAGCTAATGTATTATTAACGCATACTAAGAACCAAATTTCACTGCAATGAAAGAATCAGGCTAGGACAAGAACACTCAGATATACAGTAGCAAACAGTATACACTTATGGCACACAAAGAGCACACATTGGCACAATATTAAATGTACCTTTAGCTGGAGGTTTCTTCACTTTAGCGGCAATTGATATGGGCATTTTCTGTTTTGTGGGAATTCTCTCAGGTTCTTCAGGAACTTTAAAGACATAGTATATTTATGTTTCAGAGCTTTGATGGTAAAGGTACAGAAGGCCATAAAGAGCAGCAGGAAATTTGACAGAAACAAACATTTATGTTGCCAAACAACTGAACAAACATTTGGACAAGATGTAGCTAATGAATAGTTGCAGGTATAGTCTTTATACATCCGTCTTCTTACTGGTGTAGTGCATATACACCATTTTGTTGTTAGGATCAGTGGAGTCTATAAGTCTAACATATTGGAAAGCTGCCCATTTCTTCAGGCGCTATTACTTATAAATACTCTAGACCAGGCATCCCCAAACTTCGGCCCTCCAGATGTTTTGGACTACAATTCACATCATCCCTGACCACTGGCCCTGTTAGCTAGGGATCATGGGAGTTGTAGGCAAAAACATCTGGAGGGCCGCAGTTTGGGGATGCCTGCTCTAGACAGTAATCTACAGGATTTTTCAAGAGAACACATAGGGACTTTCATTGCAAGCTGCTATGGTAAATCGAAGGAGTGGAAGTCATTGAAAGTCTGATTACACTAAGTGGGTATTATGCCAAGTCTCTGTTTAGGTTACTGACATTTTGAAGAAATTTCTGTGTTCTAGAAGAGATTATGTGGGAAGATTGAAGCCTTCAGCTTTATGGGATGGGACAACTGTAGCAGTCATCCAAGCCAAAAATGAACAAACAACCCAACAATTGATGCAAGCTGTGAAATTTACTCTGTTGGAGGGTGGTGGGGCCAAACTACCAAAAGTCAACTGTTATCTGTGCTTTTAGGCCAACAAACTGCTTCTTTTTTGCCTCATCATGAATGAAGTTGAACACCCTCAGCAATTCTTACATGAATACTATCCTGCATCACTGCTTTATATCACATATCAGTGAACTTCTTTAGTGAATTAGCACTTACACTGGTTTGGTTCTAGAACTAATAATTCTGCTAATGTAAGAAAAAGACAGATTGGGCTGTTTCCAAAGATGCACCTCCACCGATGGGAGGTTGTTTTTTGAGAAAGTGGAGGCTTCTGTCAGCAGAACAGGGAAGGAAACATCAGTTTTCACCAAATTGCCTCCCCCCTCTGCATCCTCCATGCCACCTCCCACAGAGCACATTTGTGAAGCAGAGGCATGGGAGCGACAAGAGCAAGAGGGATTTGGCAAAAATCACTTTCCTCACCGTTTGGCTGATGGAAGCCTCTAATGGATCAGTAGAACACCTTTAGATACACCTCATTTTAATATAAAAGTGTAAACTGAGATGATATCCACATGCTTCCCAAAGGCATCTCATGAAACACTGTGAAAACAGGATGCTGGACTAGATGGGCCACTGGCCTGATCCAGTAGGCTCATTTTACATTCTCACCCTGCCATTAATCTATACGGTGAATTGGTTAGGATTCCTGTTCCCCTACCCTGGTTGAGTTCATACCTGTATATGAAACTTCCTCCTCTGTATGAAGAGAAACAGACATCTCTTCCGAATACCCCCAGTGCTCTTCCACAACTATTAATGAAGACAGAGGATTGAACTTTAGCATTTCTTATGGGAAACACTATTTGAGTCCGACAACGGGAATTTCGATAAGATTGATTAATCAGTTACAAAACAAACGCAACTTTTAAGGCAAGGCTTCTAGGTTTAAATAAAATAAATAAATTGGGGGAGGGGAGTGCCCAAAGTAATATCCTCTCAGATGTATTTGGAGCAGAAAAAAAAAGAATTTCCTTAATAACTTAGGGTTGGATATGGGAATTAATAGGCAGGTTGTTAGCACGTTAACTACTTGTACTTTGATTTAGTTCACTTCGAAGCTTGTATACCTTTTTCTGGAGGGGCTGCTTTCCTTTTGGGGACAGCAATAGATATTTTTTCTTCTGAGACAACTGTCTTTGGAACTTCTGGCACTTGAAAGATAGGAAATGTAAGAAAACCACGTTGTGAATTTAAAACCCTCTCTCTGAAGTGTTGCTGGTCTTGGAAGAGGATTATAGAGAAAGAAAACTTCATAGACATTTGATATCTCAAGATTTTCTAATACAGGAGACCAACATGACAACATAATATTAAGCAGACATACATTTAGCAAAAACTTGACAATACACTTAGATAATTAACTGGTCTGCTTTTGGTTTATGGAATTTGCTCTTTTTCAAGAACAGAAAGAGTTATTTCTTATCCAAAGGCATCATAATGTAAAATATTCACTGCAGATTTTTAAACAGAAATAATATTTATGAAATCATTTATTTTATTTTTAAAATAAATAAAGATCCAAAAGTGTGTACACTGCAGAAAACTTTCAAGAAGGACATTAAGATTTAGGACATCTTTTAACAGTGACAGAGAAATATCTCACAAAGCAAGAATGCAATAAGAGATCTAAAGCACATGACAGTTTTACCCACATAAAAATAATATTGCAAAAGTCCTTACAAACTACGCAGTCAATACAACAAACTGCTGCAGATCAGCAAAGGCCAGCTGCTCAAAGTTGTGCAGGCAAAGTGCCTACAGGAATTCATTAACACCAGCGTTTCAAGTGTCCCAATTTCACCCTAATATTCTGCATTTGTTTTGACACAGAGCAGAACATTTCTGTGAAATTTAGTGTTATGTACTGAGTTGAATAGGATCCAAAATGCAGCAGTCTGATTGGTCCTAGAACAATAGGATTCAGAATGCAGCAGTCTGATTGGTCCTAGAACAATAGGATTCAGAATGCAGCAGTCTGATTGGTCCACAGGAGCCACCCAATCCAGCTCCAGGGGGAAGTGAATCCACAACCTGATTGGCCTACAGGAATATCCTGGAATTAGCCAATCACGTGGGGCCCATTGTGTAAATAATGTATATAAAGCAGACGTTCTGGGGGAACATTCATTCCTCGCTACTATGAGCTGAATAAAGAGCATGAAATCCACACTCGACTCCGAGTATATTTCATTTAGTCAAGTTTACTTTTTCCTTATCAGAAGCAGTTGGTTCACAACTTCAGCAAGAGCCTGTTTCTGATCTATTCAAAAGCTCTCTTGTACAGTCAGAGAAAGCAGATGTACCTTTAGCTGGCGGTGCCACTGCTTTCTTGGGAACCGGAACGGGGACCTTCTCCTCCGGCACAGCTTTCTTTGCCACAGCTGGCACTTGAAAGATATTATTTATTTTCAGGTGACTTAAATTATGTACATGTGACAAATATAATCGGGTAACAAAACGATTCAAGGTACAGAGATCTTGACAGTGTACATAAAACAAGAAAAGGAAACGCAGACTATTTAACATAATTAGACCACTAGGGCAAACGATGGGATGTAAAGAGTTACCTTTGGCATGCCTGAAGAAACAGGCACGCTAAAAAAAGGTTTGTGTCAACTTTTTTTGTTTGAACAATAAATTCTTTCTCCCTCTGCTATATTCCTCTCCCATGCTATATCACAAATAGCCTTTGAAAGTTCATTTGGTTTCAAAAGTGGTTTGCTGTGTGTCATGGAGGGAGATATTTGAGGACTGAGTCCCCTAGGTTTCCCGCATTTGCTGTGTAGTTCTTTAGTTCCCAAGAAATCTTAAGATACTTATATAAATTCCACAGAATTTAAAACTCTATATACCTCTTTTTGGTGGAGCCTCCTCCTTCTTAGTGACTGTTATTTTTTCTTCAGTGACAACCTTTTTCTTGTGTACTTCGGTCACTTAAAGACAACAAACAAAGGTAGGAATATTGCATGTGGTTCCATCTCAGAATGACAGGAATATATTTTGAATACAACCCAGTTCCATTTAAAAATACTGATTTATTATTTACCATATATAAAACATGAATGAGACAGTAAAAGAGACTGGGGAACTGACAACATTACTGAAAGAAGATTGAAAGAGGGGCCAATACATTGTGACGGTTCCTCAAGATATCAGTGTGCATAAAACCCAGATAATTCTTATGTGAAATGGACCAACAAAATATATACAGGGCGCTATCTAGACAAAACACATGACTGACATGATTTTGTGTGTGTTACCTTTGGGTGTTGGAGGTTCTTTTGCTTTAGGTGGTGCCCGTTCCTCAGGAGGAGCTTTCTTGACCACTTAAAAATATTACATAATTTTATTATGTTGGAGTGATTTTAATATCAATAGGAAAACACATTAAGAACTTACAACACATACATTTCACTGAGTAAATGCACAGCCAGATTGCTTAGAGACAAGCAATTGCGCACACTTAATGCAAAAGAGATTAACATCAACTCAAATAGTTTAGATGACAGACCCCCCCCCCCAAAAGCATTTTGCCTAAGGTTGCCATATTTCAAAAGGTAAAAACCAGGGCATGCTGAAAGTTGTTGAGCCTTTGAAATTCTGGTAATGTCCGAGAAAATCCAGATGTATGGCAACCCTAATTTTGCCTAAGTGAAAAAAGCCGTCTATATGTATACCTCTAGCTGGGGGGGCTTCCACTTTCTTGGGAACAGCAACTGGTACTTTCTTTTCTGGTTCAGGTTTCTTCCGAACCTCAGGAACTTCAGGAAGAATATTTAAGTATCAGTTATGTTCGTTGTGCATGTTATTCAAACAGTATAGAGAAATAAGGAGATGAATCCATATTTCAATGAAAAATTCAGTTGAAATGTTCAGAGGCTAATTCTGTTTTATATACACACAGAAACACACACACACTAAGATATACTCATCTCTGCACAGCAGAATAAAAAGATACACACGGTATCTATGAAAGCAAAGTGGGCCATTGCTGGCAATTAGGGTTTTTAAAATTGAGAAAGGCACAGGAATTTGCAAACAGGTCCTTGCCAGTCAAAAAAGATAGCTCATAATACTTTGAGCACTACAACAACAACAAAAACAAGCACAAATACAATAGTAACAAGCATGGGACAGACAGCTGTCAAACATCTATATTGAAGAGTTGATACTATAATACCAAAGAGTTGCTGGTATACCTTTAACTGGTGGGACTTCTTCATGCACTGTCTCCTCAGCGTAGTAGGCCTCTTCTGTTAATGTAAAGATATTAAGAATGTATAGTTGAATAGTTGACATGCACATGCTGATATAATTAACAAAACAGGAAAGTCACAGCTCTTACAAACACTCAGTGGAAGTATCACATATATTTACTTTCATGTCATGTTACTCCTAGTACATGTGCAGGTAGGTTTACTCCAGGGACGGCCCTCCTGATATTGCTGGACTACAACTCCCATAATTCCTGACCATTGGGCCATGCTAGCTGGGTCGTTGGGAGTCCAACATGCTCTGGAAGGCCACAGGTTCCCCATCCCTGCTTTCCTCTCAACAGAGGCCATACTCTCTCTTCTGATCATTTCATGGAAAAAAGTGAGTAGATTACTTCCCAGTTCCCATTGAAGTCAATGTAAACATCCACAGTGACTTCAGCAGGAGATGACATATCTCAACTTCCTTGAAAATATCACATCCATGAAAGGGCCTATCTCAATGGTTCTTGTAATAAATAGGGGGAGCCTTATGAAATGGGGTATTAGATCACATCCTTTAATTCCATAGCTCTTGGCTTTAGGTAAATTGGATTTCATGTACTTCGTTTTGTTTAGCGCTAGGTGGCTAATATGAAGGCGACTAATATTTGGAATTATTTTATAATGACAAGCAAGTAATAAATCATATGAATGAAAGAATAAATAAATACATATTATCTCTTTCAAATATGTAGCTCTTTTTCTTTCTGTTTCTGGTCGTTCCAGCTTTCTTGGGAGAGTGATGAGGCTCTGAAAGTTGAGCCACCCTAAATAATATGTGTTATCTGTGTAGGAATGTAGGAATCTTTTATTCTTATACAAATTGACTTGCAGTGCTCGGCCTATATTTGTAAATTTGAGAAAAAGAACAATTGGGTTCATTTCTGTATTTTCATGTGAAAATAAGAATGATGGGGGAAATAAGAAAAGAAAAAGTGTATGCACTCTTAAATTTACTCTTTTAAACCTTTGTTTGGGTTCTGAACAAAGTAAATCATATCATAAGCAGCAAATGATTGGCTTAATTTCAAAAGGTCATTAAATAATTACATTCAATTCAGCCCAAAGGATATAATGGCAGATATTATATTATACCAACATTTGCTGCTGGCTGTTGAATTGAGGCATACCTGTTACTTCAGAAATCTCCTCCTCTCTCTCATAAGAGATCTCCTCTCTCTCATAAGAAATTTCCTCCTCCCTTTCATAAGAAATCTCCTCCTCTCTTTCATAAATTTCTTCTTCTTCCACTTCTTCCTCCTCCTCCACCTCTTCAGGCCATTCTTCCACTGTTAATATTTTAAAGATGGGTTATTTTTAATTTTGCTGTGGGGTTAGATGTCCTATAACCACCCTTGCCAGGTCAGTGTAGTTACTACAAACAGGCATATACCAAAGACATGAACTGATTTGCATACACAAAAACACACATTCATATCAACTGCAATTCTAGGGATCTCAGATCTTTTCCCATAGCAACAGGTACATAAGAGAATTAATAGCAAAGTGTCTACATCAAAGTTAGCTACTGCAAGGGTCTAGATGACTTGCTAAGGTCTCCTGATCTATGGAATCCTGCATTGTGCCATGTGATGACTCCATCAGGGGACAGATTCTTACAAGAAAAATTAGGTGGAGTTTTATGTAGGAAAACCCATGTCGCACTACAGGTGTCCTATGGGTCTTACACCGTGTACCCTTGCCCCTAAATCATGACTTCTTTCCGCAGAGTATGGAAAGTTGAAAGGATAATGGGTTAGATCCAAAGGTGATCTTCATTTGGAAGAAAACCTTTTCCAAGCATAGTTGGACTGCTTCTGACTTAATGGAAGAACGTTGAATGACAAAATCTACCCCAGTTCCATAGCAGCTCCTCCATTTGCACTAGGTCTCCTGTAAGACTTTGTGCAAGATTTACTTCTGCTACCATGATATAGGTCTGTCTGACTAGAATGGGGGGCTCAGCCATGAATCTCACTGGGTGACTGGACCAATCACTATCTCTCAGTTTAACTCACCTCACTAGGTTGTTGCAAAAGCAAAATGAAAGGGGGTGAGGACCATGTACCTGTATATCACCTTGAGATTCTTGGAAGAAGGGTGGGATAAAATGTAATGGATAAATAATAAATGCTATTGACATTCTGGGTAACCATGGAATTGGATCTGAGAAAAGACATTTCCTCTGAGGATCTTGCCTGGGTGTCAGATGTTATACAAATGTCCAGAGACACACAAACACAAAACTGTAATGGCAGATGTTAACAGGGAAGAGCAGTGAAGAGCAGCGACAACAAAAAGTGCCTGAAAAGAGTTAAATTCCTCACAATTCTAATTATTTGCAAATATACCTTCAGGTGGTGGAGCTTCCATTCTTTTAGAAATGGCAACAGATACTTTTTCTTCTGAAACAAATACTTTCTCTTCTAGAACAGCTCTCTTAGACACCTCAGGCACTTTAAAAGACATTAAACGCATTGAGTTTTAATGGGGATATACAGATTCCTGACTAATATCCGAGGACGTTTGTCTGAACACTTGTGCAACTAACAACTGCAAAATGGACAAGTAAACTACATACTGTTCTTTACTATGCAACATACAAAGTAAAGCTAATACGGAACTGCAAAACAAACATAAGCAAATCCTTCCCTCATGACAGGGATGGGGAAGTTTTCTCAGCCTGAGGGCTGCCTTCTCTTTGGCACAACCTTCTGGGGGACACATATCAGTGGTGCACAGAGCCAGAGGCAAATGTGGAGAGAGGAACTAATGCGAATTTGACAGTAGGTCAACCTCGCTTTATTATCCATCCATCTAAGCATCCACCCAGCCAGGCAAACATACCCAAGGAGGTAAAGGTAAAGGACCCCAGTTAAATCTAGTCAAAGGCAACTATGGGGTTGCGGCACTCATCTCGCTTTCCGGCCGAGGGAGCTGGAGTTTGTCCACAGAAAGCTTTTCTGGGTCACGTGGCCAGCATGACTAAACTGCTTCTGGCGCAACAGAACACCGTGACGGAAACCAGAGTGCACGGAAACTCCGTTTACCTTCCCGCCGCAGCAGTACCTATTTATCTCCCTGCACTGGCGTGCTTTCAAACTGCTAGGTTGGCAGGAGCAGGGACAAAGCAACGGGAGCTCACTCTGTCGCAGGGATTTGAACTGCCAACCTTCTGATTGGCAAGCCCAAGAGGCTCAGTGGTTTAGACCACAGCATCACCTGAGTCCTTTTACTCAAGGGGGATACAAAGCATGGCCGATGAGATATGTGACCTTGGGAGGGTATGTGAGCTTGAGAAGACCAGATGGAGAAGCCCACAGGGCTGTATTTGGCCCTCAGATCTAAGGTTCCCCATTCCTGTCCTATGAGAATATGTTGAACAGTTGCGAGCAATGTGACATGGTACAAAACATAGAATGATGGTCAGCATACGAAAGAAAGGTAAAAGCTCTTTTAGATAATAAGACCATTGACCACTTAAATGCATACCTCTGGCTGGGGGAGCTTCCACTTTTTTGGGAACAGCAACAGGTAATTTTTCTTCAGGGACGACTTTCTTAGGTACCTCAGGCACTTTAAAGAGACCATTTAGTTTTAGAATTTTTTTGAAGTAACAAGAATGATGTTAAAAGTACAGACTTCAGCTATAAAGAAGAGGTGGCAACTAAAAAGATACAGAGGACATTTAAATAATAGTGCCGATGTAAAAGTCTCTCTGTTTTGTTTTGTTTTGTTTGTTTGTTTTGAAGGATAGCATACCTTTAGCTGGAGGAGCTTCTTCCCTTTTCCGTAGCCGGGGCACTTTTTCTTCAGGAACCGCTTTCTCAGGTACTTTTAATAATGTTAAAATAAGAATATGTAAGAATATGTAGAGACTAAGAGGTCATGATAGCTATTATCAACAACTATACACAAAACATATATGAAATGAACATACACATGATTAAGAGGAACATGCAAAGAGAGAAACAAAAGAGTCTTAAGATTTATTTTTACATATTTTTCAAATATATAAGATATGAGTCTTGTACCTTTGGGTGGCGGAGGCACTTTCTTCTTTGGAACAGGAATCTTTTCTTCTACTTTCTTAGGTACCTCTGGCACTTTGAAAAAAACATCAGATTTATGAATATTGGGATCAAATATTGTTAACTATTATAAGTGAGGAGAAGGGTCCTATATCAAGTTGTGAGTTCACTTACAATTGAACCGGGCACTTTACTGAATTTAGATGTGTTACGATAACATTGCACATCGTCCCTTTAGTATTTTGGTGTTTAACTGAAGAACATTTGTTAATGAAGATGCTGTTTAGCAAAACAAACAAATATAGGAAGACAACGGTTACGACACGAAAACCATCACTGCTGAGGGACCTCAGATCTTTTCACGACACGTCATTTGAAGCAACAAATGAAAAGAGCTGCTTATGAGTGGTGGTATCATACCTTTAGCAGGTGGCTCCACTTTTTTAGGAACGGGAACAGGTGCTTTTTCTTCTGGGACTGGCTTTTTAGGTACTTCGGGCACTTTAAAGATATCAAAAGCAGATTCTAAGAATCACCCAGACACATAACAACTGATCAATGACACCTCACATTTAGTGATTATATTTCACAACAAGGAAGAGATAGTATTTTGGAAAGGAATGCTCTAACCCAGAAGAACCTCCGTTTAGGATTCCCTGTGGGCAGCAGCCCAAACATCCACATATTCAACACATTAGCTTTGGTAACCAAACACAGAAAGACGCTGGATTTGTAAAACTCATTCCAAACAGTGATTGCATATGGGGGACAAAACACAGGGGACATTGGTTCTTTGGGTGGCTTTCGTTTCAAGAAAAATACCTTTAGCTGGGGGTGCCGCTTCTTTCTTGGGAACAGCAGCAGGCTTTCTTTCTTCTGGCGTAGGTTTCTTAGGCACCTCTGGCACTTTATCATTAAAAAAGAGAGAGGTTTTAGAACTTGGAACTCCTGTTTGAGGCCCGACATCCAAGATTGCACAGAAATATATGGAGAGAAGCCGAAGCGAGATAAATGGCAAATAAAGGCATCAGGCTAAATCTGTTAATAGGTAAGGGTAATCTGTCATTAAAAAAGCTGCACTGGGCATACATCCCATTTTGATCCACATAATTGAGTGCCTGTATTAGTACCTTCTGTACGCGGCATGCAAATCTAACAGTTATCGCACCATGCAGAAGATATTACGTTAACAAAGTGAAATTTGGCAAATGCGCTGGGGCTGGAAAACACTGCCGGCTTTTATGCCTTGCCGGTTGCAAGGGCATGCAGGCAGCCAATGCCCTCTCAGCCTGTGAGGCACACCCCCTGGGTGAGGCCACTGGTTGGCCAATTTGAGATGCAGCAGCTGGTGGGAACACAAGCCAGATGCCCAGATGACTGGGGGGGGGGTTCCCCAATGGCTGCCTGGCCATGTGTGCTCTGTTCTCACTGCCCAGGGATAGTGGCTGAGCACAAGGGACCACAACAGGCACCCACCCAGGAAGGGGTAAGCGTCCATTACACAACAAAGCAAAATTTAGCAAATGAATATTTGCCTGTCACTAAAGAACATGTATATTATATACACTTTGCTTGCAGAAAAAGACCACAAAGCCACCTAAGTAACACATGGATGGACACATTTTGGAGTATGGAGAAGAGTTCAGATAAGCAAGATGGCAGGATCAGCTCAGACAATGGATGTACCTTTAGCTGGCGGAGCCTCTACTTTCGGAGGAGGAGCAGGTTTTTTCTTTTCTGGGACTGGTTTCTTGGGCACCTCAGGCACTTTAAAGACACACAGGTATAAAAGGTTTAGGGAAGTGCTACAGGCCTACAGTTGCTCATAGCAGTGAAGAAAATGTTTGATATGCCAGCGTGGATTTAAAACCATGTATCTGTTTAACAAAGACAGTTATGGCTATTGAAGATTAAACCCGCGTATAACGTTTAATATCTTAGTTGTCAAGGTGTCTTTCTGATGCAGTAGGACAGCCACATTTTTGGCTGTGTGTTTATCAATCATCTAGAAGATACGCAGGCAAAAGACCTGTCCGACATATTGTTATATATTATTCACCTTTAGCTGGTGGGGCCTCCACTTTCTTGGGAACTTTTTCTTCTGCTCTCTTCCTCACCTCAGGAACTTTAAAGATATTAATTTTGGGTTAATCAGATGATAGTGGTCATCAGAGCCACCCTCACATTATATATTTGAAAACTTAAGGGCTTTTGTGACACATGTAAACATACATAAGCACCCAAATCTGATCAACAAGGATACAAAATAACTGCAGATATCAAGTTCTTAATGGATAAGAGTTTAAATCAGGGTTTTCCAAAACTTGGGTCTCCAGCTGTTTTTGGACTATCACTCCCATCACCCCTAGCTAGCAGGACCAGTGGTCATGGATGATGGGAATTGTAGTGCAAAAACAGCTGGAGACTGTTTGGGAAACCCTGGTTTAAATAAACTCACATCCTAAAATAGTAGTAGTAATAATAATAATAATAATAATATAATCTACCTTTGGGAGGTGGAACTTCAGGTGCTTCCACATAGAACCTTTCCTCATCGTACTCATCTGGTTCTTTAAAGAGAATTATGAGATAAAAAAGTTACATTTACCCTCCATTTTAGATAATACTGAAATGCTACATGTAGACCTATTAAGATGATGGACGAATGTGTGGAAGAAAAAATTGCTTCTGCTATCCACACCTCTAAGCATCCATCTGATCTTTCGTATGGAGTCTAGGTGTGTACAAATTGTATGTGCTTAGGCTCTTTCCACACAGTGCTTACAAATTTGGGAGCAACAATTCCGGGCATGATCTTAATTCCCACCACCAAACATATGTATTGGTCATCTGAATAGTGATAAAGACATGCCCAAACCCAGGGAAGTATCAACGATGGTGTACAATGACAGCTACACATTTCAACAGTTAACAGTTTAGATGAACTCGCATAGTACAAAACAAGATAAAACTGATTTTGAAAAAGAGCGAATCTACCTTCAGCTGGATATTCCACATAGAAGCTGTCCTCTTCATACTCTTCTGGTTCTTTAAAGAGAATGGTAAGATGTAAAAACTGTACTTCCACTCTGTTTTAGATAATACTCGATTGGTACATAAAATGACAACTAAGAAATGCAACAGCAAACAGACGTTGTCTATTCCATCAATCCTGAATAATCCTTGCACTCCCATGTGCTCACAAAACTCTTGTGCATGAGTATTGCCCCATGCAGTTCAGTATAGGGAGCAGATCCTCACTTGTAACTCTATCATCAAGTAAAGAAGAATGTAAGAATTCTGAGAGGGAGAATTCCATGAATGCAGAGAGGTCCCACATCCATAATATACCATTGTATCGGGACAAATTTAAAAGGCACCATTTTCACACAAGACCCAAGACAGCAAGGAGAAAAAAGAAGTGAGGAAAGATAGTTGTAGTTACCTGAACCGTATGTGTATTCTTCTTCTCTATGATACGAAACAGACACCTTTTCTTCTGAAATGGTCCAGTGTTGTTCTGTTGGTACTTTAAAAAGCAAGAATTCACTTTAGTGTTGTTTTTTTTTTAAATTAAAGATTTGGTAGACAATGAATCTATCCTTATGGAAGTCGTATAATACCACATACTACATTTAGCGAACTCAGCACCACAGCTCAAAATTACACCATTAGGGTGGGTGTGCCACAGCAATAAAGAGAAACAAGATCATAAACAGGTAACAATTGAGACCATAAACCACAAAAAGCGTTTTCAAGCATTTTTGTTTGCAAAGAGAATGTACAAAAGCCCTGTCTTGAAGACCAAGAGAGTGGACACATACTTTTGTGAGTATACAGGAGAAGTTGTATTAAATGGTAACATATAGTGTAAATTAGATGACTATAGAAGATATTAAAGAAAGAAACCAAAAAGCAAGAATTCTGAGCCAATATAGACTCGGTGCCTAGGTGTTGTGGAAACCCCACAGGACTTAAGAAAACCCTGTTCCCCCACATTCATTTAAAGCACACACCCCCTCTATAGAGATGAGAACTAACATTTCTTCCTCTAATGGTAAATTAAGACCAAGAACGACAGGATTGGAGTCAAAACGGATGACTTTAAGGAGGCTTAAGGAGAAACAAAAGAGGCACTAGCATGCTTGGGAGTTGGTGTGTTTTGGAGTGTCATGATATGGGAAGTAGAAAAATAGAATTCTGGTAAGTGTAAGGGGATCTGGGGATTTCTCAAGGCATGGTCACTGTTCCTGCATAGAGAAAGAGAATGCCATGTGTTACTGCGAAGTGGGAACCACACAATGGGTTAATAAAAACCAGCAGTCACTGCAGGTCAGCACAGAGTTAACATATGGGCATGCATGCATACATTATGGAAATATTCGGATCAGAGATTACATATAAACACTGAAAAAAGAAAAATGTGTTTTGTACCTTTTCTCTCTACCACTTCTTCATGGACCACCTTTCGTGCAGGTTTTGGTGGTGGAGCTTCTGGAGCTTAAAGGATATAAATAGTTAGTCCCAAGCCTTTTTGGTCACCATCTAGGCTAAGATTACATGCAGAAAATGTAACATCACACTGCATATGCGCTTGCATTTTTGCGTCACTCGTGGGATACAATTTACAAAAGACCAAATTAATACATAGCAAAGGGTTGTATCCAAATAAGTCATTCTGTTCATGCAAGGACTTCAATCTGCACAGTAGAAGTCCCCTTGTCTCCTCATGCTCTCCTACGTGCCTCCCCCAAATCTGCTCCAAGGGGTTGGGGAAAACCCCAGAACTCTTAGCTATAACCTCTTGCTTTTAATGGACAACTCATCTCCATTTGCTCCCCCATCACTACTTCCTTCCCTCTGCTAGTAGCTGGGCACCTAGTTTGCAAGCAGGAGGTGCAAGGTCCCTGGCATCTCCAATTAAAAGGGACAGGGTGCAGATAACACGAAAGGCATCTGTCATGCAGACCAGTGCCAGTCAGAGGAAACAATACACTGGATCAGATGAACAAAGAGGTTGACCTGTTAAGGCAGTTTCATATATTTCATTGATATGAAATTGATGCAAATGTATTAATAGCATGGTCTACTGCTAAGCACGTGCAATTTACATCATCTTCAGTAATACCTCTGGCCCGTTTGAGATGTTCTTCCTCCATCACTTTAGCCTTTCTTTCCACCTCTTCGGTTACAGGTTTCCGAGTAACTACAGGGAATTTAAATAATTTCACATTAGCTGGAAACTGGTTCATTTTACACAGAAGTTGCCTTAAGAATATAATGGGAATATGCACTTTTTAAAAAGGAAAGAAGAGGAAAGAAAATGGGACTGTGAGAATCTGAATAGGACTTGCTGCAGTGGGAAATGTTTTGATACTAAAATTCTAAAGGCCATACCTTTTTCTACCACAACTTTCTTCTCTACTTTCTTGGCTGAAATCTCTGGTGGTTTCTGTGCAGGCGGTTCTGGCTTTCCTGGGACCTGGACAACTGTAACATACATTGCATTTATATTAGGGAACATTACCTTACACCTGTTTCGTGCCATAAACATAAAGGATTGTATAATTGAGAAAGAAAAAGAGTGCAGGGAATGTTAACAGTTGTGTATTCATGGTCCAAATGGAAATCAACACTGGCCACCATTTGCTTAAGCAGTGCAACATTGTTCCATATGCAAAAGAATTTCCTTAATTTTTTATATGATCTGTAAGGCAAGATATAGGCAGATTTAGATTGGATGAACATCCATTTGAAATATTTTCTGAAACTGGATTATGCCGAAATGGCAAAACTGGCCGGAGAGCTCAGGAACCAAGAGGACCAAAACTTTAATAAAGAATGAGGGGAAAAATGTAATTTACTTGAGAGACCACTGTAAGCAGATGAAAACTTTAGCAGGATTGCAATCACACTTGTAATGTTGAAAATATTATGGACAAAATGGAGAGACATAAAATGTTGATGATGAAATAATAGGCAATTGAAAAGGCTGATAATAAGAACCATGGAGGGGAAGGTGGGAAGATTCGGAAAAATCTCTAAATATGGATATGTATTTTGTATTGTTATAAGTCTACACTTGTAAAATCAAATAAAAATTATTTTTTTAAAAAAATGAAATATTTTCTGCAAGTATATTGTTGCAAAAAGCAAATTTTGATAGAAAAAAAGGAAAAGCAGCTTTTCCAACCACATTTGAGCTCTCTTCCCCCTCCAAAGAACAGTGAAATGAGAGATATTGGAAATTAATCATACTGTATAGTACAGTGGTGGGGAAGCTGTTACCCTCCAGATATCATCCTTGCCAAATGGCTATGCTGGCTGGGGCTGATAGGATATGGAACACATCAACATCTGGAGAACCACAGATTCCTCAACTGTGATATAAGCGGAAAGGCAGCAAACAAACAAAAACACAGAGAAAACAGTAAGGAGAAAGCTTAAAAAATGAAACATACCTTCTTTGCGATGAATTTGCTTCTCCTCATAAGTTACTTGTCTTTCTCCATATGTCCATTCCTCTTCTCCTTCATCGTATCCTTCTTCTATTTCATAATGTTCATGCTCCTCTCCGTAATCCTCTTCCCATTCTTCATATTCTTCTTTGTGAACCTCATATACTTCTTCCTTCTTCTCGTAAACTGCTTCTTTCTTCTTAGCTACAGTGGTTACTTTGACTTCCTGAGGTTTCTTTGCAGGAGCTAATAATAATAATAATAATAATAATAATAATACAAAGCCCAATAAAGTTGACATGGGTATTTGCAGTTTTCAGAATAATCATTCCATACATGTGTTATTGTGCTTTGAAATTGTACAAATGAAGCTTTTTGTCATGTAGTTTCAATGCCATGTCATTCTCAAAGCAACAGCAGCATGGTAGTCCTAAAGCAGATTGATTTATTAGAGCTTATGAATGGATAGATGAATTAAATGAAAGCTTTCTGCTCAGTGGAAAAGTTTGAAATTCCTGGGTGAAATCTAGGGATAGATGAATCTGTCAATGACTGTTTCTCTCAGCTTCTTGTTTTCCCCCAACCTTAAATTCAGTTCTCTATCTTTATGCAGCATTTATTTATTTGTTTATTGAAAACATTCCTCATGAAAATCCACCAATAGTTTTCCATGCAGTTTTGACTAATGTACATATTTTTGCAAGTAATTTTCCCTAATATAATGAAGTGTTTCGACTAATTTATGCATTTTTATGCACACTTGCCCCTAATATACAAATTTTGGGTTGGAGAACTACATTACAAAATTTGAAGGAGTGTGAATTTCAAAGGAGAGCTGTATTTCACTTTGGCTATTGGATCAAAAAGTGTGAAATAGTTTGTCATTAAAATGGAAACAAATTGAATGTCTCCTCCATTCCTATGAAATACAGTTCTGCATGGAAGTGTCCACTGATATAAGAGAAGGAGAGGAGATTTTTTTTTTTTTTTTTTGCTGAACCCTCTCCTCCACTTTCTGCTGCAGCCCCTTGTGTCCCCAGAAAATCGGTTCAAGAGGTTTCACTCTAGAACAGCGTGGAAGGTGGCAAAGGGGGCTGCAAGGAGAAAAAACTGATGGAAAAAAACTGCCTCCTAATCTCTTGTGCTAGTACACACCTGCACTAGATCAATAGATATTCTGCTTTAATTCTACCCAGTGTCTTTTTAAAGTCCTTTAAATAAACTATCAGTATTTCAGTGGGTATTCTAGTCAACTGATAGTTAAATAACCTGGCTCCTGAAGGAAATGTTGAAGAAAGAGTTCAAATTAGTCTTATCTGGAGAATCCTGTAAAGGGGTTCATAGGATTACCTTTGCATGAATAATGACATTAGGATGACTGAAGGAAAAATGAAGAATGACAGTGCCACATTTTAAACGGTCAAAGCAATAAAAGAGGGGGAGTGGATGCCATTCTCCCCAGAAAAGATTATTTTCTAAGTATGTGCATTTCAGTATTTGAGTCTTTACCTTCTGCTGGAATAATTTCCTGTACTTTTGGGACTGGGACTGGGACTAGGGCTGAAGGTGGGGGTTCTGGTTCCTTTACCACTTCTGAAACATTTACAGATATGTCTGATAAGCAGTTTGATTGAGCATCATGAGCTAGCCTTTGGATTTAATTTCATCTGGTCTCATTAACATCAGTCAGATGAAACTGAACTGAGATCTTCGCTTTGTATTGTCAGACGCACGGCATTCTCGTTAACATTTAAAGGCAAATGGAAGAGAAACAAGTCTCGGGGACAAATATTGCTAATTAAGTCTTCTGTCAAATTCAGCAGCGATAACCCAACTAAGGCTGCAATCACAAACACACACACACACAAGACCTAATAATAGCCTCCTGAATCAGCCCGATGGCCCATCTAATCCAGCATCCTGTTCTCACAGTGGCCAACCAGATGTCTGTTGGAAACCAGGGAGCAGAACATGAGCACAAGAGCAATTGTCCTCTCCTGTGGCTCCCAGAAACTGGTATTCAGAAGCATTGCTACCTCCAACTGTGGTAGAAGTGGAGTACAGATGTCATGGCTAGTAGCCACTGGCAGCCTTCCCCTCCATTAATTTGCCTGATACTCTTTTCAAGCCATCCACAGCTAGGGAGGAATTCAATGTCATGCTAGGACAACTGTTCCACCATGGGAAACATTTTGGCTTGCCAGACAGAACGACCCCCCTCTCTTCCCACTGTGTGCTGTTCTGAGGGGTTTCTTGACCCCTCCGAACCAGTTTCATGGGGAAGGGGGGACACAGAGAGAGGGGAAGCCCCATTGTGCAAGTGGAAGTCCCCGTGCAGGTCTTCCACTGACAGGACTCATTAGTGGAATCCTGCCCTTACAATGCAGTCCTAACCAGGCCCACTCCAATGTAAACCCTATTGAATTCTTACTCCCAGATAAGTGAGGGCAGATTGTAGATTGTAAGTCCCATTGGCTGAGTGGACATGTGTACGGCTGCTCTGTGACATAAGCTGGAGATGAGTCTTAATAACCAAATAGTGCTGGACCCCATTGCATGAACTACACATGCTACACATGCTTTCAGATTTAGAAGATGTTCCTGAACTTATGCTCTATGTGCATTTGTAGTAACGTGTGAAAACTCCTAAAGTTTTTAGAATTAGAGGAACGTGGTCCCCCCCCCTTTCCTTTGCTGTGATTATGGCTTAATCCACACTGGTTAACATATGTTCCTTATAAATCAATTTTATAATATTTGAATCAACACTTCTAGTATGATAGTACCTTTAGGAGGGGCAACTTCTTCTGGAGCTTTTGGAACCACCTTTTTGGTGACTTTCTGCACGGTTGTCTTTTTAACGACTAAAACAAGTACAAAATAAATAAAGCCATTAGCCACCCAGAATGAACCCAGCAGCAAGTGAAAGTGCATGTCAAGATCTGCACTTCTGAGCATGTATGCAACAGAACTGTAATACCTTTTTCCTTTTTCTTCTCTTCTGGCATCAGAAGGAAGAGAGGAAGAGCAGGAGTTTCTGATAAACGCAAAGGAAAATTCAATCAATGAACATTCATATGGCACACAAGTTCTAAACCACCTGGTCTCCCACCCTTAACAGTGGAATCTTTTATATATAAGGTTTACCTTCAGCTGGAACTTCAACAGGAACTGCAACTCTAGCATCTGGGATATCTGGAGAACCAAATGTGCAAGGAAAGGGCCCATCAAATTAATCTGGTTGCATCCCATATACGAATAAGAATCTCATTCTAGAAGTGTGGATCCTTATGCAGCTTAAGTGACACCACAACACACACACACACACACACACACACAGGAGGTACACAAAGCTTTGGAAATCTCTTAAGGCTGGTATGGGGAAACTTTGGCCCTCCTGATGTTGCTGAACAACAACTCCCATCAGCCCTGGCCACTGGTCATGCTTGTTGAGCAACTTCTGGAGGGCCGAAGATCCCCATCTGTCATGAAGTTTGCAGAAGTGCAAAAACTTATTTCCAAAGTAGGGGAACCTAGCACAGCACAATAAGGAACGAAAAGGGATATAGCATGCTAGCTGACTTTTCTGGAGGGGGGAATAAATTAAAAACCAGGAGGGAAAGAATAGTGTGTCCTGGAATGGAATGGAATAGACTGTCCTGGTTCAGTTAGAAGATGACTCTTAAGTCATTTGCCCTTATGAAAAAGCACTAAATATACCACTTGGCTTAGATCCAGATGTTGCACCCACTGACAGGAGCATCCTGCTAGTGGGAGCAGAACTCCGGCGGAAGGAAAGGAGATGACTTTTGCCAATTCCGCCTTCCATCTGCAGTCCCTTGAACCCTCTGAAAATCTGTTCCAGGGGGTTAGGAGGCCTTCAAAAATGGCAGAAAGGATGAGGTATTTTCAGGATAGAAGGGTGGCTTTCATTTGCAAGCAACTAAGTTTGGCTCCAACCCTTTAATTGTCCTATTTGGAACACACAAGAACAAATAGCCTATGCTTACTGAAACTAATAATAATAATTTATTATTTATACCCCGCCCATCTGGCTGGGTTTCCCCAGCCACTCTGGGCGGCTTCCAACAGAATATTAAAATACAATAGTCTATTAAACATTAAAAGCTTCCCTAAACAGGGCTGCCTAGTATGAAGGCTGCAGGCTTTTGTGCACGTGCCAGGGGATTTTTTCAGCCCCACCCCCATCTAGAATAATCCAGAGGCCATTGCTGAAAATCTGGGGAGGCTCCACAGTGGCATCCAACCCAGAGGGGTAGGGGCTTCCGGTGGAAGGGGAAATGTACAGGTAGAGATCCTCATCATGTGTGGGCACTCTGGTGTTTCAAATACAAAAATAAAACTTGATACATATGAATTCATGTTGTTGTTTTTTTACCTGGGGGCTTCACTTCCAGTTTAATTTCTGCAAGAGAAGAAAGTAGATTTGTATTTGAAATTATTTCCACTTCACAGACATCATTTCCATATTTCCATCTTACGTCCTGTGTTGTTGTTTTTTAAAGTTGAAGAAAGCATTTACTAACCTTTAGTAGTCAGATAAAGTTCAGCAGTGCTTCTTGCTTCACCTCTTGGCTCAAGACGAGCAATTACAGAATACACCCCTGAAATCACAAAGACAATTTGTTATGTGACATCATTTTTGTCAGCAACTGGGGGGGGGGGAGCAAGGGAAGGAAGCAAATTGTGTAACATTACCTTCATCATCTGCAGTAACATTGTGGATAGTCATGTAATGGCAACGGCCTTCACTTCTGAAACTGTACTTTTGACTCTCCCTGAGTTCAACTTTGCCTTTATACCATGTGACGACTGCATCATCAAAGGATACCTCGCACTCAAAGGTTGCAGACTGGTATTCGCTCACCACTATGTTCTGAATGGTCTTTGTAAACTGGATGGGTTCAGCTGTTTTGGAAACAATTTTTTTTAAAAAATGTTACAATTATTCCTTTACACAAACATTATTTTTTCATCCTTAAATGAAGCTTTGCATACATACATGACTCCACCAAAAACACAAAGAAAGTTATACAAAGAACTAAGCATTCAGTATTTCATGACAGCGAGTTCGTACACTGGAAGTAGATCCGAAACTTAAGATAGTTGGCACAGTACTGTGCCGTGTCAGAATCAAGAGAAGCCAGGTAAAAACCACAGCATAAAAGTGCCAAATGATGAAATGGGGTGGAAAAATCCCTCCCATTATAAAGTCAAGCTATAAGAATGTTCAAAGAGAAATAAACGGAGATAAGAATGAATACAATGACAGCATGACTGATATCTTGGGCAGTGGGGGAAGAAGTATAGCAGAATTTTCTTCCATCAGAGGATTTCCCAGCATTGTCTTTTCTGTCTTATTTGTCAAGATTATCCCAAACTTGCTGATTCTTACATAAAGATGTGCATATACAAACCTTCAATTGTTAGGTCAGCAGTTGTTTCCAGATGGTCAAACCTGCAGGTATAGCGCCCCTGGTCTTCTGTTCGCACATCTTTGATAATGAGCCTGTGCATCTTCTCTGAGACTTCAGTTGAATATCTACCTCCTATCTTAAGAGCCTTTCCATTTCTGAACCACTGGGATTTTGCATTTGGAACAGAAAACTGACAGACGAAAGAGCACGTAAAGCCTTCTTTGAGTGAAGTGTCACGCAGATGCCGTTCAATTGCTGGTTCTGTTAGCAAGTTCAAGTACATATTTTAGAAAATGCCAAGCAAAATCAAACCTTAAGGTTGTGTTAAACAGAAATTTTGCACTTACCAATCACAGTAAGCTTAGCGCTGGCAATATGTGGTCCACAGACCACTCTGTAATTTCCTTGATCTCCAAGTTGACAATTCCTGATTTTAAGTATGTGTCGGTCACCTTCAATTCTTATTTCATACTTGTTGTTAGAGTCCAGTTTTTCCGTGCCTTTGTACCAGGAAAGTTTGATTTCTGGATAGTTAATTTTAATCTCACACTCAAACACGGCATCTTCATCTGTTACTACAGTCAGATCTTCAATATCTCTGATCAGAGTGACGGGCTGAAAAACATTTTTCATATGTTTGACTGTTTCAGAGCACTGCCTATGCTATGTATTAGCTACAGTTGTCAGCACACATAATTATATTGTGTAATATATGGCAATAACTACCTCTGTCTGTGTAAGTCTTTGTTGAATAAATGATACCAGTTCATCAAACTCTTGTTCTTCCCTTCTAGATCTCTCTGTTACTTCAATCTCCTGTTTGGAACAAAAACCATGGTTTAAAATGGAAGAAAACCTTCATGCTTTTAGCTATTCCCTTTTGCCAAAACTTTATGAATATGAAGCAGTTCTGTATATTCATTGCAGATCTAACTTTCCTTACATGCAGGACAGCTCAACTCCAATCCTTCCGAAATGCTGAAGGTTACCCAAAGAGAACCCAGTAAAACTATCAAAAGCACATATTTTCTTCTCTACTGTCCCTAAACAATGCCTATTAGTCTATACACCTCATGTGCTGAGGTATGATTGACATCTTTTAGAGAACAACACTGAGTAGGGTTTGCTGTGAAGATGCCACGAATAAACTATTCCCAAAAGTGAATGTTCATGACATCAGAAGCAACAGCTAAGTTCCTAATATAAATCTCTGTAATTGGTTAACTGTATATCCAGAATATTGAACACACTTATTTAAGCAATAATAGCACAACACATTTCAAAAAATTACTCTGAAGCAAATGCATATGCTGGTATTTACCAGTCTATGAGTTTCTTCTTCCTGGCTTTGTTTCAGCAGCTCAAAGGCTTGGAGGAGACCTCGGAAATCGGTAATTCCATACATACGTGCATATTTTTCATATTCTTTAGGATCTACATTTTTCAGAAGTTCCATTATATCGATGGCCTTTTCTTCCTCATCTTCCTTCCTTTTAGTTGGGGTCCTATAGAAATAGCAGAATTTTTGGTGCTGTTCATAAAAAATATGCTCTCTGTGTTGAATGGTTCAATGTTATGAATTGCTAAATTGCTAAAGCTATTTTTGGTCATCTGCATACTATCCCTTGCTTTTTCCTGTTAGACTAATTGCAGTCGTTAACTGTTGTCAGCAGGCTTACCATACCCATTGAGTCAATCACCCATCTCCTACTACCCTTCTGAGAAAATCCCCACAGCACCCTCCCACTATATATTAGGGTCTGGTGACTTCTGTTTCAGTGTATCTGAAGAAGTATGCATACACACGAAATCTTATACCCAGAACAAACTTAGTTGGTCTCTAAGGTGCTACTGAACAATGTTTTAATTTTTTTTTTTGACTGCGTCAGACCAACACGGCTACCTACCTGAATCTAGAATCCTTTTTTTTAACTCAGCCAAGCTTACCTCTCTGTGCACAATGTATAGGTTTGCACTTAGTTAACTTTTTAGATAATTTACATTCCTTTATGTAACATGCCATGGAGAATCATAAATTACATCTTGACAAGTTTCTCTTAATGATTTTTCTGACCAGGAAAAATAGCTTTTCATTCATGCCCTTAAAACAGCATGTCTGAAATATCCCTGTGGGTCTGCTGTCATGCTGTGGGATATCTCATTCATATACAATTGGATAAGGATTGAATCATGCTTAGAGTAGCCTCTCTGAAATCAGTGGGACTTGTTAGTCATGACTCAGTGGGTCTACTGTAAGCATGATTAAGCACAACCTAAGCCATAATGTTTAATTTTCTCAAAAGGGATGACTGTTGTCCTCAGCATTAGAGAGTGGATCAAATAGTGGTTTCAGACTTTAATTAATACAACATTCTGTTAGTCCCTAGTGCTGAGAAGGCTGCATAGCATCTACTATATGTTTACCAGACTGAAGTTTGAGTGTCATGATCAGGTATGGACTGATAGACTTCAAGAGGCATGTTTAGTCAGAAATAAGTCCTGCTGAGTCCAGTGGAACACAGCTGCTATTAAGAGTGTTTAGGGTTGCTGCCTCACCTTCAGATTAAAACATAGAGCAATTCTAGTACTGTACTTACTTCTTTAGTTTTGCTCTAAGATCCCCCTCTATCACTTCTTGTTTCTTCTCCTCAACCTGTAGGTTGACGTTGCTGTCAATTTCACCGTGTTGATTGAAAGCCACACATCTGTAATGCCCAGAATCAGTTTTTGTTGCATCCTTTATTTCCAGCTTGGCTTCATCTCCTCTTTGCTGAATGCTAATGCGACCTCCTTGGTTCAGTTGCCTCCATTTCCCCTTCATCCATTTAACATTGGGGATGGGATCACCACCTACTTTGGCAATAAATGTTGCAACGCTCTCTGATGAAGAAGAAAAGGAAACGAAATGTAGTAAAGAAAATATCTGTCACTGGCCGGGGGGAAACAGCAGTCAACATATGCCAAATTCAAGTATTATGAAAGAAGGATATATATATATATTTTTGAAGCTTGGCTTACTTTCGATGACAGTGATGCTTTGAGGCTCCGAGACGAAGTAAAGCTTGCCATCAGTTGGTGCTTTCTTAGCCGCTGGTGCAGCTGCTGCTTTTTCTGAAAAAGCATATTGAGGGAATTAAGTGGTGGAGCAGACAGTGACTACACTAAAACCAAACAACCACCACCCATGCCATAGATGAGACCATCGACTAAATACATGAAATACTACCCAGCTTATGTATTGGGGTCCTTTTGTTTGATTTAATTTTATACCCCAGCACAAGTCATGTATAAAATACAGGATACCAAGGAACAACTAGCTCAGGGTACTGAAGCAAATGCTTTTTGGGTGGCAATACTATGAAATAATGCATGTGAATATGCAAGTCGTAGTGTGATACGCAGTCACGTGCCCAGCAAAAATAAGCAGTTTTGACCTGCTAATTTATATGTGAAGCTGCTCCTATTTACTGTAACAGGGAGATACTGAATAGACTGATACTGGAATTTTGAGTTACTATTTCATCACCTAAGCATTCAGTTTCACTGTACCTTTAATTGTCACTTTTGACTTGCAAGAATCAGTTCCAGCTGCATTCGAAGCTTTGCATATATACTCGCCAGAATCAGTCTTAGTAACTGCCTGGACTTCCAAAACAGCGGATCCATTAGCAAAGCTCAAGCTGCATTTATCAGATGACCTTAGCTCTTTCCCAGCTTTTAGCCACTGGATTCTGATGGGCTGCGATCCCTTGACATGGCAACTGAGCTGCAAGATTTTACCTTCTTCTATTGTTGCCGGTTTAAGAGGTTGATCAAATACTGGTGGTTTTTTGGGCTCTGTAACGCCACCCGAAGGGACAAAATTATGAAAGCAAGAGAAGAAAAGATGTTAAGTAATAATTTCTCTTCCATAACAAGATACAGATCTGGGTTTGAAGAAGAAGAAGAAGAAGAAGAAGAGTTTGGATTTGATATCCCGCTTTATCACTACCCGAAGGAGTCTCAAAGCGGCTAACATTCTCCTTTCCCTTCCTCCCCCACAACAAACACTCTGTGAGGTGAGTGGGGCTGAGAGACTTCAGAGAAGTGTGACTAGCCCAAGGTCACCCAGCAGCTGCATGTGGAGGAGTAGGGAATCGAACCCGGTTCACCAGATTACGAGTCTATCACTCTTAACCACTACACCACACTGGCTCTCCAGTGAATGCTGATGAATCCATTCCATTTCCCCAGTACAATATTTATACGGTAGAAGTAGTACAAAAACAATGGAGGTATGAAGTATGCATACTTTAACGTAGCACATAAAGCTGTTATTTTGCAAAGAGAAAGGAATATGAAAGCATTGAATTAGCTGCACAATATGCATTATCACCTTTTATGTTAACAGCCGAAAATTTGATGATTTCACACCAAGCTACCAAAGATGTACAAGCCAGAAAGGTTGGAACAATATATTACACAATTAGTTGCAATCCTTCACTTTTGATACCTTTGATGTGTTATTGTTAAGAAAAAAAGGCATTTCAAAGAGTCCTTACAAGGATAGCAGTTCAATGTAAGAAAAAGCAGGCACTCAATGCATTGCTTATCTGATCAGACTATCACAAATGCAGCTATATCTTCAAGCGCTGGGAAGCATTAAACACTTTCTAACTTTTGAAGCAGTCCTTAATGGATTTATTTGCAAAACATTTTTATGCACTGTTAACAATAAGTGTGAGCACTAATTATTTATAAAAAAGTGATGAAAAGATAATATAGCTTTTTCAGAAGGCTTAGTCTTTACAGAAAAACATCTGGAAGATGTCTTTTTCAAACAATAATCACTATTTTTGCCTCTTCAAGCATGCATAAAGCAGCATTATTAAAGAGTTTAGTAAACAGCAGAACATTTTTAATAACAGAAATGTCAAGTAATGGACAGCTTCAGAAGAATTGCCTACTATTTTCCGAGTATTACAGTTTAACTCCTGCAAGTCCTCTGAATAAGTAACATGGGACTGGATTTCATCACCCAATGTAGAAGGGTAATTGCAATTAATGAGTATTCTAGCGCAATTAGACAATCAGAAAACACCAAGAGCTTATGAACTTAAGAAGAAAAATAAATACCATGAAGGCTGTCAACTGACCTTTAATAACCACAGAAGAAGTACAGAGTGCACTCCCAGCCTCATTGGACACTTTGCAGGTATATAAACCTGCATCAGTTTGTCCTGAATTCTTAATTTCAAGGAGAAGAGTGTTGTTTTTGAATGATATTTCGCAATTAGGGCTTTCATAAATCTCCTGGTTATTCTTGTACCAGGCGACAGTCAAAGGCTGGGAGCCAGAAACGCGGCCCTCAAGTTTAAATGTGCTCCCTTCCGTCTCTTCTACAGTTTCCGACAGCTTTTTGGTGAAGGAAGGTGGAGTCTGTCGTTCTGTCAGAAAGGAAGAAAAATCTTTGTCACCCTCCGAACAACTGTCTTCTATTCTCCTAGATTTCCCTGTTTACCGTCAGTGGCTCACATCCAGCAGAATGAACTTTCACTTGCATGATGAGACTTCCCATTCTTCTCCATCCCCCTAAAGACCAAGTGCTCCCACAAATCTGCTCCAGAGGATTGAGTGCCCCCCAAGAACATATCTGTGGGAGTTCATGGGACTGCATGGGGAAGGAGAGGAAGGGGAAGTCCCAATGGACAAATGGAAATCTGCTCACATGCCATGGGCTACCACCTGAACACTCTTCAATGCATATTTTCAGTTTCTTCCAGTATGTCTTGTCAAAATACAGATGTTGTGATGTTTTCCAAAGCATCACATAATCATTGTAGCTTGAACACTTAGACCTCCTAGGCGAGTGGAAGGCACTCATGCAAGGGGTCTCCAGAGTTTGTCGATTCAGCCACCTCCTGCACTACATCACACACTATTACAGGTGATCCTCTGAAATTCAAATGTGACTTTTTGGAAGACGCGGGGAGAAGTAAACAAAAACAAAACCCTCCACACATGTGAAGATCTGCTCACTGTTCTTTAGAGAGAAGCCAATATGATATAATGGAATCTGGTACAGATTAAACACCCAGTACCTTTAATATTAAGTTGAGCTGTGCAAGAGTCCTTTCCAACTTCGTTGCTAGCATGACACGTATATTTTCCAGAATCCCCTTTGCCAACTTTCAGAATTGTCAAATGGGCTATGTTTTCCACATAGCTGATCTGGTAGTTCCCTCCAGTTCGCAATTCTCGGTTATCCTTTGACCAAGTAACCTTTATTGGGCGTGTTCCAGAAATGTGGCATTCGAAGTCAGCACCATCACCAGCAACGGCGTCAACAGGTGCAATTGGGATGTCAAAGAACGGAGGAGTCTTCCCTTCTAAAGATTGGAAGAAGTAAAAATAAGGTGTAACTTTGTACATGTTAATCCAGATGAGTTACGTTGTTAAGAAAGAAACACATGGTAATTGCAGGAAGTGGCCCAAGTCACAGCATATTCATCTTTTAGGATAGGCACGTAAGTGGGGATGTGTCATAGAAACATCCCATTGATGATATCAAAGAAAAGTACATTTGACACTTGACAAACCTGTAAGGATGAGTTTGGCACTAGAAGAAGCAGTTCCAATAGCATTGGAAGCTGTGCAAGTATATTGTCCTGCAAGACTCATGTCAGTTTGCGAGATCTGCAGAGTTGCAACATTGTTTAAGTATGACGTTTGCACATTATAGCCATCTCTTATTTGTGCGCCATCTTTATACCAGGTTACTTCAATGGGTTCGGAACCAGTAATGCCACAATCAAATGTAATTGGTAATCCAACAGTTTCGTGAATATCTCTTAATTTCCGGGAAAATGAAGGAGGAAGTTTAAGCTCTGCAAGGGAACAAATATTGTACATTGGAGTGCTGTTGACCGAATGTTTCAGTTGTTGCACTTTATTTCCATTGCTTAAGATTTTTTCATAGAGGTAAATAGTATGCACATTTGTAGCAAGATATGTCCCCAATCTAGCTTAAAGGCAGTGATGCCTAAATCCCATTTAAATCAGTGAGAATTAGCTTAATTGGCTGCTAAAGCTGAATGGGAGTCATTGTCTTTTTTTCAAACATTTCTGATAAACAGTGAATAGCATAGAAGATGGAATTCATTTTTAAAGATTAGCCAATATTTAATTATTCACTATTAGCAAGAACAGAAAGATTGAATCCTGTGGGCAGGAATGAAGTTACGGCATAGATAAGTTCTAGTCAGGTCCATGACACAGATGGTTCTATAGTGAAGCATCGTAACTTGTTTATATTATATCTATGGAAACTTGCTGTTGAGGAATAAAGAACAGGGAGAAACTTGGGGATCTTTTGCAGATATATTCTGCACCATGCCATCGATGCAATAATAGTGAAATGGTGATGGATTTAAACTGTCCACACATTATTCCATATTATTAGCTGCCATGCCACGTTTCTCCAGTGTGTTACCCCCTCATTGATAACCTGGAGAGACACTCTTGCACCACAGCACTGCAAAAGTGGGACAAAACCCCCTACAAAACATGAAATGTGTGGCATGAAAAGTGACAGGATTTTAGCAGGACCCATAGGATGTGCATGGATTGGAAAGAAGCAGTACGTCCACTGTCAAAACTTCTGTGGGCACAACCAGTTTTGAAAGCCAGATCACTGCTGTTATGCCATCATGAGCACACACCACTGTGAACGCACAAGAATAAGGAAGTCCAGGGTCTCTGGAGCTTTGAAAAGCATATTGCCATATTCACCTTGAACAGTGAGTAGTGCTGAAGAGGAAGCTTCTCCAATACTATTTTCTGCTTTGCAAATATACTCTCCACCATCGTTGCTACCCAGCTGAGTGAACACCAGCGTGGCAACTTGGTTTTTAAAGTGCATTTTAGAGGTAGCAGTTGCTCTCAGTTTGGTGTCTCCTTTGTACCATGATACAGTGATTTCTGGTGTACCAGCAATTTGGCACTGCAATGATGCAGAATCCCCAACTGTCACCCGAGTAGGTTCCAGGCTTCTGACAAAATAAGGTGGTTCTAGAGAATAAGCACACAGACTCAGTTACAAAACCAGTCAGACCCTTCCCACATGTCACAACAATCATAAAGTTAATGAAAAAGGGCAGCCACTTTTAAAACAATCTACAAACCTAGTATCGAGACTGTAGACTGTGAATTATCTTGTCCCGAGTCATTTTCTATATGGCAAGAATACAGCCCACCATCGTCCAGTTTGCTACTAGAGATCTCAAGTATGGCAGATGTTTCAGTAGTGGTGATACTGTATTTTTCTGACTGTGATATATTTATAGCATTTTTCCTCCAGGACACTGCAATAGGAGGTGTACCAGTGTATGTACATTCCAGGATTAACTGCTTTCCTTTCTCAACATTGAAGTCATTCAGTTTCTTCACAAATTTCGCTGGTTCTATCAGAAATAACATGAGAGCAAAAGTTTAAGATAATTGCCTGAGATTTGGGATTTTGTTCCAGTGTAAACAAAGGAAGCCAAAACAAAGAACAAACCTTTTACAAAGAGCTGGGTTGTGCAAGAGATTTTGCCAGCTTCGTTACTAACAATGCAAGTATAGTCTCCACTTTGGGCTGGGAGTACATCAAACAGCTCCAGTTCAGCCACTGATTCTTCCAGAGAGATGTTACATCTATGTCCTGGGGATAGTTCAACACTACCCCTAAACCATTTCACATCAAGAGGAAGGGTTCCTTTAATGATACTTGTGAAAGTTATATTTGCCCCAGATAAAACTTGCAGAGGTTCTGGTTTCTTCACAAAAGATGGAGGTTCTAGACATACGTAAAAAGAGGTTAATGAAACATAGTTATGGTTGAAAGGCAAACAGCTGTATTTACAAAAGATATAAAGAATATAAGGAGCATGAGTTTTTTTTTTTAAAAAAACCTGATATCCTGTTCTTATTATTTGCCTAAGTTTCAGTATTTACCTCTGACAATGAAATATGCATCACATTCATCAGATCCAGCGACATTAGTTGCCGTGCAAATGTAATTTCCAGCATCTGACTCTTGAACAGCATTTACTCTTAAAGAACAAGTGTTATCTGTAAGAGTTGCCTGATACTTTTCTCCGCTAGTGATCTCTTCTCCGTCATGGAACCAAAAAACAGAGATGGGAGGTGACCCAATTACTTTGCACTCAAGTACAGCAGATGAACCCAAGAGTCCATGTGTTTCCTTCAGCTTCTTTGTGAATGAAGGTGGTATAATGCGATCTGTGGAGCACAAAGCAAAGATAGAAACATTATGGCTTGTCTTCACAGGCTTTTTTATTTAGTTAAAAAAAGTAATAGATTCCCAAGGGCTTAACGATAATTAAACTATTTATCGGCATAAGAAGTTTGAGATGGATCTTGAAAGCAGGCATATGCATTCTCTTCATTTTAGAGGCATGTCCACAGCTTCTCCTTGTCTCCACATCCAGTATTGTGGGCCCAATTATGTGGAACTCTCTCCCAGCCGACATTAGAGTAGCCCGCTCTCTGTTCAACATCAGGCATCAGGTGCTTTTTGAAGACCTTATTTCAGCAGGCATTTTAAGGAAGCTTTCCATCTTTAATCATTCACTTAAATTTATTTTATCCACTGTCTGGTTTGATCGTACAGCACTTAGAAATTTCAGTGGTTAAGCAGTATAGGAAATCACTGAATTAGATAAGTAAGTCCATATATCAAGATGCAGATGGGATATTCCCAAGTCATTCAACTAACCTGAAACCTGGACTGATGCTGTGCAACTGCTTTGGCCTACATTGTTTTTCACCTCAAACGTATATTCTCCACTGTCCTCTATTCCTGTATTCAGTATCTTAAGCCCAGCTACTTTGTTGAAGAAAGTGATTTTGTATTTGTGGTCAGAAGAGAGCTCGTGTCCGTTCTTGAACCACCGAGCAATCAGCTCTGGTGTCCCGGCTACCGTACACTCCAAAGTACAAGAATCTCCAGTTGTGACTTTCATTGGTTCTGGTTTCTCCACTATAGATGCTGGCTCTGGAATAAGATGCAAAACGAGTCACATTTGTAAATAAGATGTTAATATGTTAAAATATTTTATTCTTCAGTATGCTTTTGTTTTGTTTTGTTTACTCTATACCAACCTAGAACTGATAAAGTAGCAAAACACTCCTGACTTCCGGCATCGTTTTTAATCTGGCAGGTATATTTCCCAGTGTTGCTTGGTTCTGCATTTACAACCTGAAGGATGGCAACTTTATCGGAATATGACATCCAGACATTTTCACTTTCTCTGATGATTTCCCCTTTGTCTTTCATCCAAACAACAGAAATCGGCTCAGAACCTTCTACCGTAGCTTGCAGTTCTGCTGGGTCCCCAACAACGGCAGTGGTGTCATTAAGTTTCTTCACAAACCTTGGGGGTCCTGATCAAGAGGTGGAAAATATGTAAGTGATGGGTAAGAGAGTAAGAGTTTAAAAACCTGGAGCGGCCGGGGAAAACATGGCAATGGAAAGTCTTTTACAAACCTTTCAGCATCACAGAGCAGATGCAAGTGTCACTTCCCACATCATTGACAGCTTTACAGTGATATTCACCAATGTCTGCCGCATCAACGTTGAGAATGTGAATGCTAGCAAGGTAATTCTCAGACAAAATCTTGTACTTTTTGCTGCTTCTTATTTCTCTTTTATCTTTGTACCATGAAACATGGAAGGGAGGAGTGCCTTGAAGCTCACATTCAAGGTGAACATCAAAACCTTTCAGAGCCTCTACTGGCCGCGGTTTCTTGCGGAAAACAGGAGGAGCTATAAAAGAGGAGGTTTGGATTTCTGTTAAAGGCGAAGGAGCAACGTTTGAAAGAACAGAGAGCACACCATTAAGAATGAAGGATTGCAATGAAATGGGAGAGAAGAGACATGCAAAGGAAATTTCCCATTCCAAATAAAGCGGCCCACTAGTGGCCTTTAATGGAAACTGACATTGGCTTGCTTAGTAGAAGACGGTAAGCCCTTGCAACCTTCTACAACAGGAAGGGTAGAGAAAGCAAAGGAAGAGCAGGTTCTGACCTTTCACTTTCAGTGAAGTACTGCTGTTCGCGCTACCCGCTACGTTTTGGGCTTCGCAAGTGTAGTCTCCACTGTCTTCAACACTCAGACCGTGTATTTCAATGACTGCCACAGAATCGATGAACGACATGCTGAATTTGTCACTGGGATGAATTGGAGTTTCACCCTTGTACCACACAATGTTGATTTCTGGAGAGCCACCTATTCTGCATTCAAATCTAGTCGAATCGTGCTCTTTCACAACTCTGGAGGAGTCTAACTTCTTAATAAACCTTGGTGGCTCTATTAAAAAAACAACAACAAGGAAAGGAAATGAATACATAAAATTGCTTGTGTTAATTTTGCAAGATCTCAGGAATGTGAGTAATCTATATTAGCCATCAAAGTGCATTGGCAAAGAGTTTACGGTCAATCTACGGAGGCAAATTGATCCCTTACAAGTCAAGCCATAGAGCACTCAAGAACAGTTCAAACCACATCTGCCTCAGAAGTATATTTCATGGTGGTATGATAAAAAGACTGGAGAAGCACACATGGAAGCACAGGGGATTCTATCAGCCCCTCCTTGTAAAATTTAAATTATCTCCATTATATACAAGACAAAATAGGTGAAATACAACTGATAAATATAACCACAGAGGATTAGGCCCTCAATGGATGGAAGTCATGATGGCTGTAGGCTACCTCCAGGATAAGATCAGAGGCAGCAAGCCTCCAAATAGAAATGGCTGGGGTGAAACAGTGGGAGGGAGCTATTGCCCTCCTCTCCTGTCTATGGGATTCCCAGAGACATCTGATTGGCCACTGTGGGAAAGAGGATGCTGGACTAGAGAGCCTTTTGATCTGATCCAGTGGAGCTCTTGTGCACCTACCCTTGCAAATACTACACCCAGAGTTAGTAACCCACACTGTGATCTATTTGCTTGAGCCTTCCCTGCACTCAACAGCCTCCCTCCCAACTTTAAGAAGGAGGCTGTCAATATTGCTCACTGCCCCAGCAACATTTTGCTCCTCTTCCAACCTTGAGTTCCTCCTAGAATGCATGGAGACAGCCAGGAATTGACATCTACCATCACTACTGCACTGTACCAGGCTAGGGAAATGCAGTGGACCTGGCTGAACATGCCTTCCATACTCCTTCTCTGTGGAATGGGGCTTACTTCTAAATCTAGCCTAGTATTCTGAGATTAGGCAGGGGAGCAGTGATTTTGTGCCTTTGACAACTGTGCATTAGGAGGATATTCAGCAGGTAAAGTTTCCCCTGTTGTTGCATTATCATGCTGGGGAAAGCTCCATGTATTGAATCTCTGCTATTCATACAATGCCAAAGTCCTTGATAGAAACAACTCAACAGGCCTGTTTACATCAATACCCACTCAGATTCCTTCTAAACATGCAATATCTGAAGGCTGATTTCTCTATGTAATGTGATTTCAGATCCGGCCTGAAGTTTTCCCTAAAGCTTGTCTATGTCCAGTTAAAGTTATGGAAGTTCATAACTCTCTTGCCCATTTAAATAATGGCTGCATGGGTTGCAATCCAGTGATGTCCCTCCGCCAGACTGATTGAGTGGAAGATTCCATTGGAAGAATGAGAAGGAAATGTGTGCAATTTCCCCTCCCATCAGCAGCCCCAGGCGCCCATCAAAAGTGCTCCAGAGGGTTGAGGGATTCTTTGAAACATTGTGAAAGGTGGTATGAGAGGTTTTGGACTGTGGGGAGGGAGAATTACTTGGCATCACCTCTCTCCCTGTTCCATTGATGGAAGCCTCCAGTGGATCCAAGAGTCTTCTATCAATGGAGAGAGAAGACTGGACACAACACTGTATTTTCTTATCGCACAAATAAACACCAAGTTCTTTTCTTATTCTGGACCACAGATTTCCCAGCTTAATCACACTTCAGTGGAAAACATGATACCACAACTCAAGTGTCACATATTAAAAGGAGAGTCTATGTTCAGCCTGTTTACGGCCTAATAAATTTCCACAGGCTGCTAATTTTAAACAGGCTTGTAAGCAATAAACGAAAACCCTGGTGTGGCATTAACATGCTCAAGAAAATAACTCCAAGATGGTTTTTATCAGCTGCTACTCTAGATACAGAATGCCACCCACTTGTGCCCATTTTAGCTGGAAGATTCAAACATGTTTTTAGTTTTACAAAATGGGGGAGGAAGAAGAAGAAGAAGAAGAAGAAGAAGAAGAAGAAGAAGAAGAAGAAGAAGAAGAAGAAGAAGAAGAAGAGACATACCACTTTCCATCAAATTACCTTTGAAACTCAGCTGAGCGCCACAAGAATCCTTCCCAGCACTGTTGCTTGCATAACAAGTGTAAAGTCCACCATCACCTTTGCCTACTTTAAGAATTGTCAGTGTGGCAGTGTTTTCTACCAGTGTAATCTTGTAATTGCCACCAGGGCGGATCTCACGGTTATCTTTTGCCCAGCTGACTTTCATTGGCACTGAACCTGTGACATGACACTTGAAAGAACCACTTTCTCCAAGAGCAACGTCAAGGGGCAAAGGCTTCACATCAAAGAATGGTGGTTTCAGGTGTTCTAAAGAAAAGAAAGAAAATCAAAAAGTGAAAAGGGGATGGCAGGACGTATTGCCTTCCCTTCAAACAGCAAACTTCTTCTTAGTCTGTTGTTACAGCTCTGTGACTTGTTCACGTTCTTTAAAACTGAACCAGCATGCAACAACTTCGGACCTAGATGTTTACAAACCTGTGAGTTGGAGCTTGGCACTGGAAGAAGCAGTCCCAAGAGCGTTGTGAGCTGTGCAAGTGTATTGGCCAGCGTGAGCCATGGAGGTTTGCAAGATCTGAAGCGTCGCTATATTGCTTAAGAAGGTGGTTTGAATGTTGTCGTCATCTCTCAGCTGCACCCCATCCTTAGACCAAGACACTTCAAGTGGCTCAGAGCCAACAATGCGGCAGTCAAAAGCTATAGGAGAACCAAGAGTCTCCTGCACATCTTTCAGTTTTCTCGTGAATGAAGGAGGAAGTTTAACATCTGCAAAAAAATAAATTGCAGGGTATTTATTGACCATGCAAGAAGACTCAAAAGAATACCTGGGTCAGTATGCCCTGCACATGTGGAGAATTCCAATAAAAATCAGCAGAGCCATGTTCTCTGTTCCTAACCCCTCATGCCCCACACCTATATGGGCACACACAGGGAATAGGAGGTCTGTGTGTGCTCCCATCCCCATCAAGTCATCCCTTTAGAACTCATGCAAGTTCAGTAATTTGCAGGGTTTGGAGAGAGAAGGAAGGCTGCACAGAGACACAGGAAGAACTCAGAGATATCTCAGTCTCCTTACAGCTCAGCCAAGCAGCTTGTGGACATGCTGAAGGTCCCGTCACCATGCCTGTGATTCAAGTGGGTCACACACTTCAGCATATTACACACAAATATTGTGTGTAATATGGCAAGGGTCAATTATTTTAAAAAGAACCATCACCTTTGATGGTGATTGTTGTCATTGAAGTAGTGAACCCAACGCTGTTTTCTGCTTTGCAGATGTATTCGCCAATGTCAGCGTTCTCTACCCGGCTGAAAGCGAGTGAAGCCACATTGTTCTTGAAGTGCATTTTATAAGCCTGTGTAGATCGGAGTTTGGTATCTCCTTTGTACCATGACACTTTAATTTCCGGTGTTCCAGCCACTTGGCACTGTAAAGTTGCAGGCTCTCCAATGGTTACCTCCAAGTGATCCAAGTGCTTAACAAAATGAGGTGGTTCTGCAGCAGAAATAATCATAGTCAATACCCATAGTCAATCTAAGCACATCAAAAGATGGCAATTAATACAACAATAGTTAAGACAGCAACACACCTATGATTGATACCAGGGCATGACATACATCCTCCCCAGCATCATTTGCAACTTCACAGATATAGTCTCCTTCATCTTCTGTAGAACTATTAAGAATTTCCAGAATGCCTGATTTTTCTGTGGTGGTTATATTGCATTTTGGAGACTGTGTGATGTTTAAACCGTTCTTCTTCCACTTTACTGCGAGTGGAGGAGTTCCGCTGAATGTGCTTTCTAGAATTATGGATTTCCCATGTTCTACGCTGAAATCACTCAGCTTCTTCACAAACACAGCAGGCTCTAAGATAAAGCCATATGAAAGAAATGGTTAAACCAAGAACTGCAATATGGGTGTCTCTCTGTGTGTGTGTATATCACACAGACATGCACACACACTTAACACGTGTACGTGCCATAATAATAGCATTTGGACAAACCTTTTACAAAAAGATGTGTGGTGCAAGAAGCACTGCCAGCATCGTTCGTGGCAAGGCAGGTGTAATCTCCAGTCTGGAGTGGTCCCACTTCGAACAATTCCAGCTCCGCAGCTGAATCTGCCAAGGTGATGTTGCACGTTTTCCCTGGCACGAGTTCTCTACTCCCCTTAAACCAGTTCACTCTGAACGGAGGAGTTCCCCTAATCAGACTCCTGAACGTTACACTCATTCCAGGTAAAACCTCCAGCGGGTCTGGCGCCTTTGCAAAAGAGGGTGGTTCTAGAATTACACACAACATTTAAAAAAATTAACGCAAATGTGCCAGGTAGCTAACATCTGTATAAAACAGGTTGTCAAGAAAGCAAGATAAACACGCCCTGGAAAGATTCGCAATGGATGCCTTGTCTATCCTTTACTGACCTTGTACTGTCAAAAAGGCACTGCATTCGTCAGAACCAGCTACATTCTCGGCAGCACAGGTGTAGGGACCTGTATCAGATGAGTCCAGAGCATTCACCTTCAAAGCACAGACATTATCTGAAAAGCCGGTTTCGTATTTGTCCCCTGGGAAAATTTCATTTCCTCCATAAAACCAAGTGGCTGAAATAGGAAGGGAGCCGGCAACTTTGCACTCCAGAACAACCGAGGAGCCCTGCACGCCAAAGGTTTCTTTCAATCTTCTTACAAAAGAAGGAGGGACGACGTGGTCTGCGTAGGGAAAGGCAACAAAGAGCCAACGTTTAAGAGGAGAAACGACAGAAGAGAAGGGCAAATGAGAAACCAAAAAGATCCCAAGCTAACCTGAAATGTCGACGGAGGAAGTGCAGCTGCTTTTCCCCACTTCGTTGTGCACTTCAAAAGTGTACAATCCCCTGTCATTCATGTCCGCAGAGAGAACTTTAAGTGCCGCTACCTTGTTGGAAAAGCTGATTTGGTGCTTGCGGCTGTTGCTGAGTTCTCTTCCGTCCTTAAACCACTTGGTAATTAGCTCTGGAGTGCCACCCACCGTGCACTCCAAAGTAAAAGCATTGCCAGAGGTCACCGTCATGGGCTCGGGCTTCTCTAAAATCACAGCCGGCTCTGGAATGAGGGAGACAATCCAGAAAACTTGAGTTTTGAGAAAACCAAGACTTAAGGAGCAAAATTAGCCTGCTGCTGCAATTGCAAAGGCAGCCAAGATTCAATTCTTTAGAAGGGGATGGGTGCCTGTACCAACCTAGAACTTGTAAATGCCCTGCACATTCTCGCATTCCAGCATCGTTTTTAATCTGGCAGATGTACTTCCCACTGTTGGTGGCTTCGGCACTTGCAATCTGAAGAGTTGCGATGTTATCCGAAAAGGAAATCTTGAGGTTTTCGCTTTCCCGTATTATTTCACCTTTGTCCTTAAGCCAAACGACGGAAATGGGTTGGGAGCCTTCTACCACGGCCCGCAGTGCTGTGGGTTCCCCGGCGTAGGTGGAGGTTTCGCTCAGCTTCTTAACAAACCGAGGAGGTTCTGGCAGGGAAGAGAATTCCTTACGGTAAGAGGAACGTGGCAAGGAAGCCGCAAAAGAAACGCAAAGGAAAGGATGGCCGCAGACTTTGCACCGCGGCCGCACTCATTACTAACCTTTGAACTTCACGGCACAAGAGCAAGTGTCGCTTCCGACCTCGTTTGTGGCTTTGCACTGATATTCCCCAAGGTCTGCCGCTTCGAGGTTGAGAATGTGGACGCTGGCACTGAAGTTCTTGGTTGTCACTTTGAACTTCTTGCTGCTTCTGACTTGCTTTCTGTCCTTGAACCAGACGACTTCGAATGGTGGTGTGCCTGCTATTTCACACTGAAGGGTGACATCGGAGCCCTTGAGTGTGTCTACGGGGCTGGGTTTCCTGCTAAAAACGGGAGGTTCTATAAAAGAAAGGAGATGAGGACATGTAACTGGACTCCTGGGAGGGGTTTCTTGCTAACAGGGGCAAGACATCCAGAAACAGAAGGCAGGAGGTATGCTTGTAAATCCTCATTTAGGTGCCTAAGAAGATTCTCTCTCTGGTTCTCCTAAGTGCTGGGTGCATAGCAGGTCAATTTTAGGTCATTTCTATTTCTAAAGCTGCAAAGTCTTGCTTGGAAACTTTGGCATCCCCCCCACAAATTCCTGTTGCGTGTGGCACTGAGTTTTCCAAATAAATGCAGTTAATAAGCATGGGTGTGTACCTACGCATACCGTTTTCCACTCCCACATCTGCTATTCTCAAACTGACACCCTCAAACACATGCTCTAAACCTTCCATGGCCAAAGGTTTATTTTCTTACGGTCCTTCTTCTTATCCCTATAAGTACTGCACTTTATTTTATTTTTAAATAGAAGAAATCCTGTAAATCTTTCCCCACTGTCCCCTGCAATAGCAATTCACATCTTATGTCTTATCTAAGTATAGAGTGTTGCTAGGAAGTAACAGACGATCACCTGGCAGATTGCGTAGCTGGCACACACAAGAGAAAGCTGCTCCTCCTACTCCTGTAACCTCATATCTTGTATTATCACCCACTTCTTTGATCCGTTCACCTGTTGCCTCATCTTGTCAACTTCCTAGCTATTAATTAGATGCTCGAGAAGTATATCCTAACTGAGGCATAGGTTATCTTTAAACCTTTCACTGCCCGTAAACTGAATTTTCAGGGAATAGAGGGCCTTCTCGGTGGCTGCTCCCAGACTTTTTTGGAACTCCCTCCCTACAGAAGCTAGGCTGGCTTCCTGCTTCTTGTCTTTCAGCCAGCAGGTGAAGACTTTCTTGTTCCAACAGGATTTTGGGAACTGACTGCTTTTAGTGAAAGGGCTGGTGCTGTGTTGTTTTTATGGTAATTATTGGTATGGGTTTAACAGATGCTTAGATCTGTATATAGCTTTGATTCTGTCAATGTTTAATTGTTTTTTAATGATTGATTTTCTGTGTTGTTAGTGGTTCTTATTTTTATCTGTAAGCCACCTTGAGTCCAGTCAGGGAAATAGGCAGGGAATAATGATAATAATAATGAGGTACTCTCATTTTCCTACTCATATTGAAATACTGCCCCTCAATGAGGCCAAACTTAGATTCTCAAAATGTTTAGGGGTATGCGTACCCTTGCATCCCGTCAGAAAAAAGCACTGATGATGACCCAAGAGCTATAACCATCTTAAATGCTGTAACCAGATAATATGACATTGGAGAGCTGTGATGGGTGTATGTGTGTGTGTGTGCATGTGTGGCTTTTTTGGGGGGGGTGTGTGTTTTGTGCTTTTTTTTCTTTTTTTCTGGTTTTTACGGGATGGCATACAATTTCGTTGCACTTGTATAGCGTTGTGCTTGTACTTGTGCAATGACAATAAATAAATTATCTTATCTAATGGTGAAGATGATGATGATGCTAATAATAATAATAATAATAATAATAATAATAATAATAATAATAGAGTTTACTCTTTTCTGTCCTGTGCTACTTCACAGTTCTGTAATTTTTGACACAGGCCAGTGATAGGTAAAGGCTGGAGGGGCCACTGATCCTCTAAGACTTCTGCTCCCGTTCTTAAAATTTTCAAGATTGCTTTACTATATCTATTTGCATAGTGTGCCCGACCTCCTCATCCGCACTGCCACCATTTTCACTACAGTCGAGGAATCTTTGGATTTCAAACATCTCTGCCAGTACTTTTGACTACACATTCCCAGCATTATAATTTAATCATCCAACCATTTAAGGGTAAAGGAGGGGAATGCCTGCAGCTCACTGGTAGAGCATCTGCTTTGAACAAAGAAGCCCCTGGGCTCAACTCCCTAGCACCTGCAGGTAGGGCTGGGAGAGAGTCCTGACTGAAATCCTGGAGAGCCACTGTCAGCCAGTGAAGATAACACTGAGGTAGATGGACCAATGGTCTGACTCCGTATTGAAAAAAAACCCACATTCCAGTGCTCCTAAGTGTTGGGTAGAGTGGAGGAAGTCAGAGTAGACATTGGCTTCTAACCTTTCACTGTGACTGTTGTACTGCAGCTTGCGGTGCCAGCAGAATTAAGCGCTTCACAAATGTAATCTCCACTGTCTTCATGGGTAGCATCAACAATGATCAGCACTGCTGTGGCGTCACTGAATGCCATACGGTGCTTGTCGCTAGCATGGATTTCGTGGTCATTCTTGTACCACACAACTCTGATTTCTGGGGAACCACTGATCTTGCATTCAAGTTGACATGAATCACCCTGTTTCAGCATTCTTGATGGTTCTAGTTTCTTCACAAATTTAGGAGGTTCTGAGAAGCCGGAAGGAAAGTAACATTCAATATGGAGAGGAATAAGAACTATTAAGAACATGCGATTATTATTTTTTGAAGTGGAAATCATAATATGGTACTATCAAGGAGGATAACAACAAAAGTTAGTAAGTGTATAAGAAATCTCCGTTAAAAACAACAACAACAACAACTGCACAAATTCTGACATTTTTGCTGAAATAAGCCATGGCCCTGATTCACCGAACAGCAAACACAGCAAAATACAACCTTTGTTTCCTCATGCCTCCCTTAATGTCAGTCCACTACAAAGAAGGGAGACTGGTGGGAAATTGGCAGCCAGACTCAACATAGGAAAACTCTTCTCCTGCACCTGTGCTCCCCAAAACAGATGGATATTTTGAGAATCAATACTTATGAGACAAGCCTCTCCCAGGTACAATAATCTGGAGGAGGGGAGGAAGGAGCCTATCTGTGCCCAAGCGTTCCATCTGCTTCCATCTCATCTGTTTGTTGACTGGCACTCAAAGCCCTCTCAAAATTTCAGCCTGAGGGGTGGGATGCTAAGATGACATCCCTGACAGGTGCACCAGTGCAGAGGCCAATTGCTATTTCCCCTACTCCCCTTGCAACTTGTCTACATCTACTGGAGAGGTGTGCAAAACTCTTGGTAAATCCCTGCTAATGGATCAAGCTATCTATGTATATTTTCCCATGCAGCTATTTTTTAGAATGTAAATTATACATAAACTGTAAATGAATCAAATCCACCTCGACTTTTGCAACAGCAAAAATCAAAGAATGCTATAAAAGCTACATTTAACGTGGGCATCTGTAAATCACAACCAGGGTGTATAATTTGTCATAAGAATCCATCACATTTCTATGAGCGCAAATATTATTCTTTTGCTCTACTGGGGTTTCAAGACACAGTAAGGAGAAGAAAATAGTTCGGATCTTAAATACTTACGGATAGTTTCCTATGAATTTTTGTTAATTTGAAAGAGGTCTGTCTTTTTCTTTTTTTACTTCTAACAGTTAGAAACAAAGAATTCTGTGGAAAAGAAATCCCAAGAAAATCCCTTTTCTGTATAAAAGATCAGCCAACTTAAATTCAAATACCTTTCACATTAAGCTGAGCCGAGCAAAAGTCTTTTCCAACATCATTGCTAGCTTGGCAGGTATACTGTCCGCTGTCTCCTTTGCCTACTCTCATAATTCTCAAATGGGCTGTATTTGCTACAAAGGTAATGGCATAGTTTCCTCCAGTACGGATTTCGCGGCCATCTTTAGCCCACGTTACATGCATAGGTTGGGCTCCAGTAACATGACACTCAAAGTCAGCACTTTCTCCAACAGGAAGATCTTTGGACTCAGGTGTGATATCAAAAGAGGGAGCTTGTTTGCGTTCTGGGGAATAAAATGAAGAGGAACGATTGGATTTCTTTCGGACGCGGTAAAGCTAAATACTGTAAAATCTTTTTAGAGGTTAGGAAGAGTGGTTGAACGTAACAGATGAAAACAAGAGAGTCAGTATGAAACTAACCTGAGACTGTGAGCCTAGCACTAGAAGTAGCAGTTCCTACAGGATTGGTAGCTGTGCAAGAATATTGCCCAGTGTGACTCATCTCAGTTTGCAACAGCTGAAGAGTTGCCACGCTATCTATGTAAGAGGCCTGTACATTAAAGTCATCTCTTAAAGGCACACCATCCTTATACCATGTAACACTAATAGGCTCTGACCCATTTAGACGGCAAACTAATTTGATTGGGAAGCCAACGGTTTGCTCTGTATCCTTTAATTTCCTTGCAAAAGAAGGTGGACGTTTTCGCTCTGCAAGAAAAGAAGCGTGCAATAAACATACGGCTTATGCAGGCACCTGGACAGGTGAAAATATTTTTTAAAGAGTGAAAGATCTGTAAGTATGAGTTTTTAACCAATCCCAACTAAAATAATCACCTTGAACTGCTAAGACAGCCTTTGAAGAGGCTGTTCCGACACTGTTTTCTGCTTTGCAAATATATTCCCCACTGTCACTGGCATCCACTTTGTTAAAAATAAGTGTAGCAACGTTATCTTTGAAGTACATCTTATACTCAGGAGTGGATCTTAATTTTGTATCTCCTTTGAACCAAGATATTGTAATTTCTGGGGTCCCAGTAACTTGGCATTGCAAAGTGGTATAGTCTCCAACTGACACCTCAAGAGGTCCCAAGTGTGTGACGAAAGAAGGAGGTTCTGAGGACACAAAGAGTCAGCATTAGGATAATGGCACCTGAAAGTTACAATGAAGAAACAATGAGGGTTTTTTAAATTAAAAAATCTTATTAAAAAGGCGCTAAAGACAGACCTAAAGTGGATACCAGTGCTTCACAAATATCTTCTCCAGCCTCATTCTCAACCATACATGTGTATTCTCCTTGATCATCCTTTGTACTGTTAAGAATTTCCAGAATGCATGACTTCTCTGTTGTGGTGATGCTGCATTTTTCGGATTGGCCTAAAGTTACGCCATTCTTCTTCCATGTCACTGAAATCGGAAGGCTACCAGTGTACCTGCTCTCTAGAATTATGGATTTGCCTGGCTCCACACAATGGTCGCTGAGCTTCTTCACGAAAACGGCTGGTTCTAGTGAGCAATAAGAAGTCAAGTATTGGCATCAACGCTGCACAAACACCTAAACATTCCAAAGCGAAAAACTGCAATCTGTACCAACCTTTTACAGAAAGATGTGCCGTACAAGACACTTTGCCAGCCTCATTAGTCACAACACAAGTATACTCTCCACTCTGCTGTGGCTCTACATCAAACAGCTCCAGGTCTGTGACCGAATCTTCCAAGTAGATGTTACATTTATCACTTGGTACGAGTTCATTGACGCCTCTAAACCACCTCACCTTAAATGGTGGTGTTCCTCTAATAACAGCAGAAAATGTAACACTTTTGCCTGGTAAAATATCCACAGATTCAGGTACCTTCTCAAAAGAGGGTGGTTCTAAAGAAGTATCAAAAGTAACAATAGATCAGTGGATAATTAAGGAATCATAAAGTTAAAATAAAATTTTCCTCAAATCACAGCACCAAGAGAATGTAATTTTGCTCACTAGAAAGATTATGGAAGATTTCTGCAAAGATTTAGCCACTTATTGAATACTGACCTTGTACGATCAAAGCAGCCTTGGTTTCATCAGAGCCTGCTACATTAGCAGCTTTACATGCATAAGTTCCTGTATCAGATGAGTTCAGTGAACCAATCTGCAAACTGCAAACACTGTCTGAAAATGAGATTTGATGTTTTTCCCCACTAGTGATTTTATGTCCATTATGGAACCAAGCAACTGTAATGGGAAGGGATCCAGCCACTTTGCACTCAAGAATCACTGAAGAAGCCAGTACACCATGAGTTTCTTTAAGTTTTCTTGTGAAAGAAGGTGGAATAATCCGATCTGTGTAAGAGGAAGTAAAGAAAAGAAAATAAGGACCCCACAAAGGAGAACCATTTCCTGGTGGGAATACGATGAAGAGAAGCAACAGAACTGACCCAGAACATCAACGGAAGCTGTGCAGCTGCTTTTGCCAACATTGTTCTGCACCTCGAAAGTGTATAAGCCACTGTCTTCCATTTCTGAATCAATAATTTTAAGTGTGGACACTTTGTTGTAGAACGTAATTTTGTATTTGTTGCTAGTTGTTAATTCTTTTCCATCCTTAAACCAGCCTATTGAAAGTTCTGGTGTTCCACCCACTTTGCACTCTAGGGTACAAATATCTCCGATGGTGACTTTCATTGGTTCTGCCTTCTCGGTGATGACAGCTGGCTCTGGAAAGAGATTCAAGCAATATCTACCTGTGAATATCATTGTCTCCTTAGCCATATGGCTTAATACTGCAGTTACAGAAATCACTTCTCTAAAGCCACAGTTTTCTACTTAGGAAAGGAGCCACTACAAAGCTATTAATGGCCCTCCTTTTCTAGAATTGAGATACACAGTAAATACCACCATGCCACTTATCTCTCTCCCGGAGAAGAGGAGCTGACTGCCCAAACAATAGGAGCAGAGCAGTATGAAGCCCCCAATGGGTTACCTGAACATTTTGCTTCAGAACCCCTTCTCCAATACTCTGTAATGTGCCATGCACACTGATGGCATGCTCTCTCTCTCTCTCTCTCTCTCTCTCTCTCTCTCTCTCTCTCTCTCAGCCTCAAGGCTCTGGATGTTAATTAGCCTTCCCAACTTTTAAAAGTAACTCTCTTTTTTAAAAAAAAGAAAATAAAAGGCCAAGTTTGTGTCATTACCAACCTAGAACGGTTAAAGTAGCTATGCACTCCCGGGTTCCAGCATCATTACTGATTTGACAGATATACTTCCCAGCACTTGCTGGTTCTGCCTTGGCAAGCTGCAAAGTGGCAACATTTTCCACGTATGTTATTGTCCTGTTAGCACTTTCTCGGATGACCTCTTCTTTGTCCTTGAGCCACGTCACCGAAATCGGCTGAGAGCCTTCCAAGGTGGCCTGCAACTCTACTGGTTCACCCACCACAACAGTAAGGTTGTTGATTTTGGTCACAAATTTTGGTGGTTCTGAAGAGGAAAGAGCCAATGGGCATCAAGAGTTCCAACAAGAATTGCACATTTTTTCAAAGACAACGATGATTGCACACCGTATTTCCTCAAATAGTACCTACCTTTAAGTTTTACCATACAAACGCAAGTGTCGCTTCCGACATCGTTCTGAGCTTTGCACTGGTATTCACCAATGTCAGAGACTTCAATATTCAGAATATGAACACTTGCATGGTAGTTTTTGGATGTGACTTTGTACTTTTTACTGCTACGGATTTGCCTCTTATCCTTATACCACGTAATATCAAAAGGTGGCGTCCCAGAAATCTCACATTCAAGGCTAACCTCAGTACCCTTGAGTGTATCTACTGGAGATGGCTTCCTGCTAAATATGGGCGGTTCTAGGATGAAAGAAAGAATCAGGCGTCATTTTAAGAAAGTTAGCTCTATATATATGTTGCTAGTTTAATGTGCATGCAACAGAAGCACCTTTTCTTTTCACAGCTGGCTTTTAAGGGTAGCCAACGGACTGGAGTGGAAGCATGCATGTCCCAGTCTGCCAGCAAAGCTCCACCTACTGAGGTGCCCATGATTGGGCAGTTTAGAGCACGTGGCGGGCAATCCCAGCCTACAATGCGGCCGGCCGCATGATCTTCAATGTGCACGCGAGTCCCAGCACTTGGGAATGGCTGGCAGCTAGCCCACAAGAGGCCGCAACTGTTGCCTACCTAGAATAGGGTAACTGGCCATTTCAGCACTAAAAGCAGTGACCATCCTAGAATGCTGAGCCAAAAGGGTGGGTGGGTGCAGGAATGCAATTAACAACCCTTCTCTCCTCCTTTCACATGGAATGTAGTCCAACTGACTGATTACTTATCCTTTCTGTAACAGGCAGAGAGCTGCCTCCTCTTGCAGAGATTCAGTTGATGCCAACCCTGACATCTACTCAAGCATTTGATTAGTTGACTGGAGGAGATGTTTTGTCACTCTATCAGTGTTTGTGATGCAAATTTGACTGAATGGTGGTTGCAGCTTGATTTAAGCACCCCACTCAATGACGTTAATGAAGAGTGGGTTATAATTGCCACCAAGCTTATGCAGGTAAACATCTTTCTGTAATAGCTAATTGATGATCTCTGGGTTTTGTTTTGTTTTTAAATGTAGTTTTTACTGTACAGTTGTTGTAGACCACTTTGGTTTTTGGGTTTTTTGTTTAACAGTGGCATACAAATATTGTAATAATTAAATAACCTAAATAAATAATAGTAAATACGCCACATCCCTTTGAGCATTCTTGAGGGAAAGAGCGAAAGCCGCAGGTTAGAGAATACTTGTTTAAAATTAATCTGGAGGCTAATTAGATGAGAAATAGGACACTGTCCACAATGGGCAGTTATAGCAATCTAACAGTTAGTTTAGCCATACAAGAATCAGAATGAGCTAATCTCAATCTTTTTAGGGATAGTTAGTCAACAAGAGGGAAGTCCGCCAAGGCATGTTTGCTAACCTTTGACTAGGAGTTTAGTGCTGCAGCTTGCCCTGCCAGCAGGGTTCTGTGCTTCACATATGTAATCTCCACTATCGTCTGCACTAAGATGCCTCATTTCAATGACTGCCACAGAATCTGTGAATGACATCTGGAATTTTTCACTAGCATGGACTTCGGTGTCACTTCTGTACCATACCACTTTGATCTCCGGAGAGCCACTGATTTTACATTCAAGCCGTGTGGAGTCGCCCTGTTTAATGACTTTAGACGGGTCTAGCTTCTTAATGAACTTTGGAGGTTCTGAGAAACAGAAGAAAAATGAAAGCAAGGTAAATAGGAAGAAAAGAGGGATTGTGTTGAAAGGTATATAGAATAAGAGGGGAGAGAAATCTAAAAGGGTGCTTAACTTCTAGTTTTAGCAATGCAGGAAGAAAAGTAACCCAGAAACATTTACACAAAAGACCGCAGAAGACAATTAAGAAAAGCGCAACACAGAACACATTAGCACACCTGTTATGCTCAGTGTGGTTGTACAAGAATCGCTGCCAACATCGTTGGAAACTTGGCAAGTATAGTTTCCACTTTTTGATACATCCACAGAATAAAGATTTAAGAAACCGGTCGACCCTTCAATCCCAAATAAACAGTTAGGTCCAGACACAAGTTCTAAATCTTCTTTAAACCACTTTATTTTAAAAGGCGGTGTTCCCTTTAAAGATGCCTTAAATTCAACTGTTGAATCAGGTATAGCTGATTGACTTTCTGGTTTTACCAAGAAGCTTGGTGGCTCTAAAGGTTTTAAGAAACAAAAGAAAACTAATTAGGTTCCGGCGCAAGAAATATGGCCTGGCAAGCCACAGCAAACCAATAAAGAGAAATAAAACATGTGTCAAAGTTAATAAGAAAAGAAAGGTTCTATATAGATAACATCAAATGGGATCTACATTCAAAGATATTAAGATAATGATGTGAAGTTGAAAAAAGATTTATATTTTAATACAGTGTATAGAAAGAAGATAGAAATCCAAACCTTTCACAGTTAAGACGGCACTACATGAGTCACTTCCTGCAACATTTGTTACGCTGCAAGTATAATTTCCAGAATCTGTCAACTCTAGGTAATTAACCTCGAGAGATACAGTGTTCTCATGGCACAGATGCCTGTATTTTGCACTCTCGGGTATCTCTTTTCCATCTTTAAACCATTTTGCAGTAATTGGGAGTGAGCCAGAGACTTTGCACTCCATATGAATAGATGATCCCAGAATTTTATCCATTTTTGGCAATTTTTTGGTAAACGAAGGAGGGATTGCTTGATCTGCCCAGAAGGGAAGGAAGAAGGCAAGTAGCATCAGATTCCTTGCTTTAGTCTTTCTTCTTCATGAAAAATACACAGGCAATTAAAATGTTGATTGAAAAAGAACATGCTCCATTTTGACCAAACAAAATACAAACCTAGTACAGACAAAGTAGCCTCACAGGTACTGCTTCCAAACTCATTTTCGACCTTAAAGGTGTATGTGCCGCTGTCCTCCTTCATAATGGATTCAATCCTGAACCTAGCCACATTATTGTCAAAGCTCATGGTGTAATATCTACTGGGCATGAGTTGTTTGCCATCTTTGGACCATTTTACTTGAAGCTCTGGTGTTCCAGCCACAGTGCATTCTAGAGTCACTGGGTCTTTCTCCGTAACTTTAATTGATTTAGCTTTTTCTATGATCTGAGCAGGTTCTGGAGTAAGAATAAAAACACAAATATATTGAAGTCTTCCGATGAGTAACCGGCAGAAGACTGGTGCTTACTGAGGAATCAAAATAGGAATCAAAACTCACAAACCTTGCACTAAAAGTAAAGCAAAACACTTCTCAACTCCTGACTCATTCTTTGCCTGACAGGTGTATCTCCCACTGTGACCGAGGTCAACATGCCTGATCTTCAGTCTCGCCACATTGTTTTCAAATGTAATGTGGAAGCTGTCATCGTTTTCGATGATTCTTTCATCTTTTATCCAAGAGACTGTTAAAGGCTGAGAACCAGCCACAGTGCATTGAAATACAGCAGAGCTCTTCAAAACAGCATGGATGTTTTCTAACTTCTTGATGAAGGTTGGGGGTTCTGTGTTTATTAAAAATATAAAAAAGCCGGAATGAAACCTGGGTAAGGTTTAAAATTTGCTAAAGGGGATGAGAGAACAAATGGAATGTTTCTTAGGCGTTTTCCCTACTATGATTACTGAACTGACCTTTCAAACTGACTTTTGTGCTACAGGAACAGCTGCCCCCTTCATTTGAAATAATGCACTGGTATTCGCCAGCATCCTGAACATCACAGTTCATGATATGAAGGGCAAAAACAGTTTGCTGATCAGTCATGGTGTATTTCTTGCTACTTCGGATCTCGTTGTTGTTCTTCAGCCACGTCACTTCAAACGGAGGAGTCCCTGTGACTTCACACTCTAACACAGCATCGTAGGTTCTTACTACTTCCACAGGTTTGAGCTCCCTCACAAATGTGGGAGGTTCTAAAGTAGTAGAAGAAAACAAAGCAACCTCAGAAATAAGGGGGGGGGGAACCCAACCGCATGGTTGAGGGAACTGGAAAAGGAATTCTTAGCAACTAACCTTTCACTTTCAGTTCAATGCTGCAACTCTCACTACCTGCGTCATTGCGGGCCTCGCAAATGTAAGTCCCGCTATCCTCCACTTTAGCATTGGAAACTTTAAAAGTCGCCATGTTGTCTACAAACGAGACTCCATATTTAGCATGGTCCAGCACTTCATTCCCATCAAGGTACCAAAGGACACGGATTTCCGGTGTACCCTCTACCTGGCATTCAAAAGTGGTAGACTGTCCTTTTCTCAAAGCTACTACAGGGCTAGGCTTCTGAAGAAACCTAGGGGGCTCTAAAATAAAATTAAAAATAATTATTTAGAAAATAGTAATTGGCTTTAAAAAAACACAAACCAACCAAAAAAACCAAGGTAGATTGCAATCCTATGCACATACTTACTGTAATACCCATCTAACACAGTGGGACTTACACTCAAGTAGACATGCATAGGATTGAGCTGCGCAAATCGCAACTGATAACCCGGGATGTAAAAGTGCAGACCTTTCACAAAAAGAGTTGCCTTGCAGGTTGTTGTCCCGACGTCATTGCTTAATTGGCAGATATAGTTCCCTGAATCAGACGTCTTGGCCGAAAAGAGTTCCAGCACGCTTGAAGTGTCATCTTTGTAAACTGAGCGAGAAGCTCCCGAAAGGAGTTCTTTGCTATCTTTGAACCACTTTATTTGTATGGGAGGCGTGCCGCTCACGAGAGCTTTGAGTTGGACTCTAGCAGCCGGTACCACATCTTGTGACTGTGGCTTTTCAACAAAGCATGGGGGTTCTACAAAGAGTGGGAAGAAAGACGAGGAAAAGAGGGAGGTCATTTATTTTGGAACAATAAACAAAAAACCAGAATCAAAGCGACATGGCGAATACGTCTGCCGCCTAGGAGAAAAAGTACAAGATGTCCAAACCTTTGACGGTTAAATGTGCACTGCATTGGTTGCTTCCAGCTTTATTTGTTGCCTCGCAGGTATAAGATCCACTATCTGCACCTTCAAGCTGGTTGATCTCCAAGAATGCCATGTTATCATGGAAAGAATACTTGTGCTTTTCACTAGCAGTTATCTCTTGGCCATCCTTGTACCACTGGATACTTATTGGATGTGAACCAGACACTATACACTCAAGGTGAACAAAAGAGCCCTTAATGCTATCCATTTTCTTTAGCTTTTTGGTGAATTTAGGCGGTATGATCAGATCTACCCAAGACAAACCAAAAAGATATATATTAGATTAGGTTGCCACTTTGCTTGTCTTTGGCATAAAAAGAAATTAAGAATTGCAGTTGTGGCCAGCACCCACCAACCGACCCACCTCCAAGAGAAGAGGGATACACAATACAAACCTAAGACATTAATGCTAGCTTTACAGCTGCTGCTTCCGACATCATTTGAAACCTCAAATGTGTATTCGCCGCTATCTTTCTTTTCTGTAGAAACAATCTTTAGCATAGAGACTGTATCGGTAACACTGATTTTATATTTGTGTCCCAAAGTCAACTCCTTTCCATCTCTGAACCACTTGGCAGTAATATCTTTTGTTCCTGAAAATCTACACTGCAATGTGGCTGGGTCGCCCTCCGTGACATCAATTGAAACAGCTTTATCAGTGATGGTGGCTGCCTCTGTGATAAATACAGGAGCAAATATGAGTCTTGGTGACTTGAAATGTAGACGTTAGCAAAACACGATGCTATAAATTAAGGAGGCAGGAGGAAGCTCTACAAACCTTTTACTGTTAGTAAAGCAGAACATCTTTGGATTCCAGCATCATTTTTAGCCTGGCAAAAATATTTCCCATCGTGCTTCACTTCTATGGCCCTGATCATAAGAGTGGCCACATTGTTCAAAAAGGTCATTTTGGTGTTATCGTCTTCAACAATGTCATCATTATCTTTCAGCCAAGAGACTGTTATAGGCATGGAACCTTTAATAGTTGCTTGAAACACTATTGTGCCTCCTCTAAGTGAGCTAATGTTCTCAATCCTCTTCACAAATTGTGGGGGTTCTATTGAAAGAATAGATGCCTTGGTGAGTATTAGCCTCAACTAAACATCAGAATAAAATTATTATATTTTCCAGGCAGTACTGACCTTTCAGAGCCAACTCAGAGCTACAGACACAGCTTCCTACATCGTTTGTTACCCTGCACTGGTATTCTCCTGCATCTGAAGAGTCAAACTTGAAAACTTGGAGGCTAATCAAGGAATTCTCAATGCTTATTCTGTGCTTTCTACTGCTCCTCACAGGTTTGTTGTCCTTTAACCAATAGACCTCAAATGGAGGAGTACCTAAGACCTCACATTCCAGTATCACATCTGAGTCTTTTAACACTTCCCTTGGTTCAAATTCCTTGACAAAGTAAGGAGACTCTATAGCACAAGACAGAAAGAAAGAGTGGGGATTGTTAATTGGTTCTGGGACCTTTTAAAGGCTCGAAAGACTTGCTGAGAAAATTGAGCAGAGGGGTACTTTTGCACACACCTTTTACAACCACGATACTGCTGCAGGTATCTTTCCCAGCATCATTTTTTGCCTCACATGTATATTCACCACAGTCTTCAAGAGTGACATCCAGGAGTCTGAGTACTGCTGTGGAGCCCACCAAAGTCATCTTGTGTTTGGCACTGTCTTTAATTTCCCTGTCATCCTTGAACCAAGAGATTTTAATTTCAGGCGTGCCTGTTACTTTACATTCTAATTGGGCGTATTCTCCTTTCTTAATCAACTGCGATGGCTCAAGTCTTTCCACGAAAGTAGCGGGTTCTGTGGAATTAAAGAATGTTATTAAGAAGAGTTGTAGAAAGAGGTTAAGGGAAAATAAGAGGCAGCAGGCAAAAAACCCAAGCATATCATCATAAGAGAAAGAGTTGTGCAAACCTTGGACAAACAAGTTTGCACTGCATGAGGCTGAACCGGCCGCGTTGCTGACTTTGCAAGAATAGGTGCCTGAATCAGCAGGTTTCACAGCGTAAAGCTCCAAGTAACTCGACAAAGCTTCAGTCATTATGTAACAAGCTCCGCCAGTTGTTAGCTCAGCATCACCCTTAAACCACTGTACAGAGAGTGGCGCTGTTCCCTTAAATGTACTCTTCAAACGCACTGTTGACCCGGGAGATATTTCTTGAGACTCTGGCTCTGTCACGAAGCTAGGTGGCTCTACACATTGTTTGAAAGAAAGAGTTGGAAAGAATCAGTAGTGCAACTTAATGCAGTGAGGAGTTAAAAAGAAAAAGAAAAAAAAACGGTTAAAAGAGATACTGAGAAGAGAATGCAAAAGAAGATGTCAAACCTTTTATCGTTAAAGTTCCATGGCTTTCTTTGCCCCCTGCAGAGTTAGTAGCTCTACAGGAATACACCCCTGCGTCATTGGTATCCAGGTGTTTGATGTCCAAAGATGCTGAACCTTCTTCGTAGCGTATTGCATACTTGGCGCTGGCAGTGATCTCTTTGTCATGCTTAAACCAAGACACTTTTATTGGAAGAGAACCTGATACTTTGCAGTCAAAGTGGCAGGAGCCACCAACCGCGCTATCGACGTTCCGCAGAGGTTTGGTAAAGAATGGAGGGAGGGTGCGATCTGTTCCAAGGCACAGCAAAGAAAAGAAAACCAAAATATATCAAAAAGAGTGTTTTAGGAGTGTCCCCTCCCACCTCCCGCCTTCTAATTGTTCTACCATCTCAATCGCAGTAGCATTACTGGATTACCAACCTAATACAGTAAATGAGGTGGTGCACGAACTGCGTCCAACATCGTTTGAAACTTCAAAGGTGATTTCGCCAGTATCGTGCATTTCGGCGGTGTAGAATTTCAACTGAGCAACATTGTTCTTAAAACTGATTCTATACTTTTTGTTAGAAGCCAGAGGCTTTCCGTCTTTGAACCATTTCGTTTTTAGCTCTGGAGTGCCTGCAACAGTGTATTCTAGAGTTGCTGGGTCTCCTGCAGTCACCTGAATGAATTCAGCTCTCTCAACAATGGTAGCAGGCTCTATAACAGAATTAAACAGTGGTCATTATAGAGCTAATGCGAACAATCTGCCTGTGTATATGAAGAATTGTGTGATCTTAAAGTGCTCCTACACTGACCTTTAACTGCTAATTCTCCAAAACATGTTTGGCTTCCTGCATCATTCTCAGCCAGACATGTATATTTACCACCAGAACTAATCTGGACATCTGAGATTTGCAAAGTTGCAATGCCATTTTCAAAGGTCACTTTGACTTTGTTATCTTCTTTAATAATATCTTTCCCCTTCATCCAAGTGACAGAAATAGGAGCTGAGCCTCTCACAGCTGCCTGTAAGAAAACTTCATCCCCACCAAGAGCAGTAACATCTTCGATTTTCTTAATGAAAGAGGGAGGTTCTAATTTGAAAAAGAAAGGAAGAAAGAAAAACCCTTATCTATCATTATTGCATCATATGTTGGTTGGTTCTGCATTTCAGATTTTTTAAAGAAAATAAATTGCCTTCTGGATACAATGGCAACATCTTTTATGGATTTCTACCTCTGAATGTTAGGGGGAAATTTACCATTTCAATCTGGAGATGGAGGAACCATTATTTGTTGAGCAATAAGTAAATGTCTTCCATTTGACAGCAGGAAAATTAATCCAGGTGAAGTAGAGGTGAGGAACCTGTGGCTCTCTAGATATTGTACTCCAACTCCCTTCCCATTAGCCAATGGTCAGGAATTATTGGGTCCAACAACATCTGGAGGGTTACAGGTTCCCCATCATTGATGTAAACCAGGAGTGGAGAACCTTTGGTCCTCCAGATGTTGATGAACAAATCTATCAGTTCCTCTTTTTTAAAGTATCAAATTGAGTCCTCACATTTCCACATCAGTATGCGGTTTTTAAAAGAAGTCCTCGTGAAAATTTATCAGCATTTTAGTGTGAATTTCTTCTACTACACAAATTTTAATGCTGTTTTGCCCAATATCCACAATTTTCAACAACTATTTTCCATTTTAGTATTCATTTCCTGGCTAGAACACTGCATTGCAAAATTCAGAGAAGTGTGAATTTTAAAGGATGGCCATGTTCTGGTCTGCATATTGTTTTGAAAGGTAAGGTAACCTTTAAAAGAGAACTGAATTGACTTTCTCCCCCACCCCTAAATATGTGTAAAACAGCCTCTTGCTTGGGAATTAATTTCAATGGAATCTGTTCTCTGTCTTTATTCCTGCGTTCAAGAATATAAGAAAAGATTCCAAGAAGCAACAAGACACAGAAAGAGGAGGAAAGGAAAGGAGACAACTAAAAAAGAAAAAATATGTTTTCACGAAAGAGTTATTTTCTCCTTTTGCACTATGTTAAAAATAGGTTTTGTTTGTTCACTTGCTCACTAACCTTTCAGTATATATGTTGCACTGCAAACACATTTTCCAACTTCATTCGCTATGGAACATTCGTATTCACCAACATCTGCACTATTAAATGAAGAAATCTCCAGAGAGATAAGAGACTTTTGGGAAGTCAACCTGTATTTTTTACTACTGCGAATTTGTTTCCTGTCTTTAAACCAACTGATTTCAAATGGTCCAGTACCAGAAACCTCACAATGAAGAGTGGCATTCATTCCTCTCACTACGTCGCCCGGCTCAAGAGTTTTGATGAAAGTAGGAGGCTCTATAAAATCATCAAAGCATGAATAAAGAATTAGTGACCGATAGTACACTTGCAACAGAACAGAGCACCTTGAAAAGAAAGCATCCCTGGGTTTAAGAACAAACCTTTGACAACAATCTCAGTACTACAGCTGTCACTGCCAGCATCATTAGCTGCTTCGCACGAGTAACTTCCACTGTCATCAACTTTCACATTGGTAATATCTAGCACAGCCACGTTATTGGCAAAAGACATCCTTTGTGTGTCGCTCTCTCTAATTTCTTTGTTATTTTTGTACCATGTCACCTGGATCTCAGGAGACCCTTTGATTTTGCACTGAAGGTGTGCTGACTCTCCAGGAGTCAACAAGTAAGAGGGATCCACTTTCTTCAGGAATGATGGTGGCTCTAGAAGAAAAGTTCAGAAAGAAAGAAGCCTGAAATATAACACCTTAAGAAGATCGGTTTGATAGGACGATTACAAAGACAAGCAATGGAGAAGCATGCAGATATCTATCTAGGACAAAACTCCAATTCCTGCCATTGCTCTCAATTCTGCTTTTTTATCATGGTAAACGAGGACTTCTCTAAAGAATCACCTAGGACAGAAAAATAAATAAATGACAGTTTTAGTCAACACTGGAATAAAGTTTGCACATTTAAGGAAGTCAGACAATAAGCTTTAGTTAAGATACAAAGACGAATGAGAAAGATTGTAGCTTTTCTTTTTACAAAGAAAACCACACCACACTTGGAGAAATGTGCTATGATTAGCTTTTTCCTTCTTAATGTTACCTCTCACTTCTTCATTATTTGGAACTAACAAATTGGTTCCGCTTCCGAGTGGGACCGGGTTGCGCTCAGGCCGCCAGGCCCCACCCCCACCTCAGCGTGGTGCAGGATAGCGTCCTGTGTCACGTTGAGGGTGACCCGGCCACTCCATTTGCCAGGAGACCAGTCAGGGCACTGTGGGGGCATGGTCGGGGCCCAGTTAAACCCGCGGTGCGACTCTGGCAGCTCCTCTTTGAAGTGCAACTACTATAAATAAGAGGACACGAATGGCACCAAGTTTAGCAGACCAACAATTTCCTTACCTCTGATTGTTACAGTGGCCGAAGAAGAGCTACTTCCAGCCTCATTTGCAGCAGTGCAGGCATATGTTCCTGAATCTTTAAGTTTAGACAGAGGGATATCAAGTGATGCTATCTTGTCTTCAAAGCAAATCTTGAAATCTTTGCCTGGAGGTATTCGGTTTCCATCCTTGCTCCAGGATACTGTGACTTTCCGGTCTTCGTCCACTTGGCATTCAAGATGTATCTTCTTATTGACTGCAGACTGAACAGACTGCAGTTCCTTGATGAATCGTGGTTTATCAATAACAGCTATTTCTGCCTGGCAGATGTCTGCTCCAAATTTGTTTGAGGCTTTGCAGGTATATACCCCCCTGTCGTTTACTGTGAGGCGTGGAATCTCTAAACTGTGCTTATTCTCAGAAGCTGAAATCTTGCAATGTTCTGTGGAGGAAATGGCGGCACCATCCTTCTGCCACACTGTGTCGATTACAGGGGTGCCTGCCACTGTACAGAGGAACCTGGCACTCTTACCCACAAAAGTAGTAATAGATTCGGGTCTGGTTAGAAAGGTTGGAGGAAACGCTTCTGCAAAAGAAAGGAGGTAAAGTTGACATTGACTTGGCCAATACAGCAACCTTTCTCCCCAACCCCAGCACCAAAGAAGGGAGACAGAAATGCTGTCTCCATATACACGCATTAAATTGCCTAGAAATAATATGCAGTAAAGATTCCCAAGACTCAATACATCCAGTAAATCATTAGGATAATCTAGCAGTTTTAAAAGCCATCTATCAAGAGTTATTTGTTATCTAAAAGAGCAGTTTTAAAAGCCATCCATCAAGAGTTATTTATTATCTAAAAGAGCAGTTTTAAAAGCCATCTAGCAAGAGTTATTTAGTCATGAAATTAGGTTTACATGTGACGATTTGAAGTGCATGTCATGAATTAACCAGCAATATAGATTCCAGTAAGATGAAAGGTATAGGCAGTTATTATTGTAATAAAAAGGCCTGGAGAGGTCTTTTTAAAAGAGCAGTGTCATTATGTATCTTTTATTCACTTCAAGATGGCTCCCACCACCCACTACTTCTGTAAGCATGCATCTCAAAGAGTAAATAAAATCAACTGCATCCAAGCAAAAACATGATCAGACGACTCAGTTAATACTATAGTCTTCTTGAGAAGCTTAAGACATTTAAGAGAGAATGTTTATGGGTGAATATGATGGAATCAAAAGACATTTCAAATGCCTCTGGGCACAATCCATTCCCTTGCTGCATTCTTCTCTCCTCCCGACCCCAGTGTGAAATGCTTTAAGTGTGGAAGTTCTTGCCTACAATCTCCTTCGCCAACTGCAGTTCTTCCATCACTAGAGAGAGGTGCTTGTACCAAATGGTGCACATCTGAAATGAACTAGAGTATTCCCTTTATCATTCGTAAGTTTTCCTCCATGCTTAAAAGATTTCCGAAATAATATACAATAATTACAAATGGGTAATTTGACCATATCCTAAGTTCTGTTCTTTGACTCAGCTTCCGATGGAAATATTTTTTTTGCTCCTGGATATGTACGTTGAACCTGGGGGCCAAATACCTGGTATTTTCTTCTATATCTATATGCACAGAAATGGAAATCCTTCGTCTGCTAGTCAATACCATTGGCCCTAGATGCATTTTACAACATACTAACGGTGAACACGTTCAGTTACCTAACAAGGAAGCAGCACAGGGTTCATGTCTCGCACTTACCAGTTACCGTTAAGGTTGCCTTGCTGCTTACGCTGCCATACTTATTGGAAGCTTTGCAGCTGTATTCGCCACAGTCAACTACCTGCGGTCTCGAGATTTGAAGAGTGGATGTATAATTAGTGGTGTGTATGGTATACTTGTCGCCATCATAGATTTCCCGACCGGCTCTGTACCATTGAAACCGTACGTCTGGCGCCATCTCAATCTCGCAGGTGAACTTGGCAAGGTGGTTCACAGCTACTTCTTGGGATTCCAGCCTTCTCCTCAGTATGGGTCCAACTGAAGTTAAAAGTGAAAGAATAATGTGGTTACAACCATCCACGTTCATGTGGATATTGTAATACTAATAGCATGTATGGTGCTTATAAGTGTACATTCCAAAACACTGTTAATAAAGTGACCAACAGAAATGAGATGTGTGGTTTCATGAGCTATCCAAGGAAAGTGGCTGTAAAGAAAAATGGTTGTCAGAGGTGAAAGCAAACCGAAAGCAGTGCTCAGTCTACCAGAGGGCTACATAAATTGCAGTGCATAAGATACTCTGATGTGCTACTTACTACTAAAGGCATGCAAACAACATGATATATGAAATTATACCAGGTTGTACCAGAATATTTTCAACATGAAATGTGTGACATTATGCTAGAATGGTGCAATGACGTGCTGTGCAATCTCTTGGCACGTCTACTCAGAAGCAAGTCTCACTGTCCTCAGTGGGGCTTCCTCCCTAGTAAGCGTGTTTAGGATTGCATCTTTATTGTAGCAATGAAAAGGAAGAGTGAACCAGGTTGCTCTGTGGATATGGGGATGAAAGTGCTGCTAAGACATGCACTCTTTTTAAAAAATCTGAAATTACAAATAGTTTTATTTAACAATCATCATTCGTGAAACAAAAGTTAATTTTGTTTCAATACCAAAAAGTGCAAAATGCAAATAAAAGGTGTGAATAAGAAATATATTTAAAGAAATAAAAGTTCCAAAGAGGAAACAAAAAGTGGAGAATCTGTGATTAGTTTGGTGATGCACAGCTGAAGTTTATATACTTCTTATATCTGTATCCAAAATGCTACTAGAGATACAAATATGTATATGTGTGTTCTATTCAGTTAGCAAATGAGTGAAAATAGGAAAGCAATATTTTATCCCCATATTCCAACCTCTTTTTACAACTGTGAGTTTCGCTGCTGCTGTTGTTTTTCCACCTTCATTCAGAGCCTCACAGGTGTACTCTCCTTGATGCACTTCCTTGAATGCTTGGTTGATTACTAGTGTGTATGTGTCATGGTCTTGCAAGCACTTGAACTCATTTCCTGAAGATACCAGCTTATCCCCAAAATACCAATTCACCACTTTAACATTTTCTATAATGGAAGTAAGACTTACACTGTCACCTTCTTCAACAACAGTGTCTATAAAACTTTGGCGCATGATGGGACAATCCCTGCTCACTAGACTGTCTTCTCGTTTGCTAGCCTTAACTACATGTGCCTCCTCTTCATTTTCCTCAAAAAGTTCTTCCTTTCTCTCTTTCACTCTTAGAGCATCTATTAGCCTCTCAACTGGGGCTGCTGCTCCAGGAATATCAAGGGTGAGTGTGGTTGTACCTACATCTTTAATGTGCTCACTTAGAGCAATAGTTTGGACTTCTTGAATAGACACAAGTTGCTCCTCCTGTATTTCTGATTCAGTACTCAGGTAAGCATGATGTGGCTCAGGTGAACCAATAACATTACTGACAGATTGTTGCTGAAGAGGTGTCTCAGTTACAGTAGCAGACTGCATTAGTTTGGAAGGTGAACAAGAAGTAAGCAACTTGTGGTGTTTAGGTTCTGCTATGGCACTGGGTTCCTCTGCTGTCAGAACATGTTTCTCGTCATAAATAATGGAATGAAAAGCAGCTTGCAATTCGCTTTTGAAATCAGCTGTCTGAGAATATATTCCATCTAGAGAGAGAGTTATTTCTGCAGTATTGGAACTTTCCAAGATTATAAGGCAAGTGCATGTTGCATGTTTAGGTTCTTTGATCACGGCTACAGTTTTTAATTGAACGCTCTCAATATCATCTAAAGCATCCAATGGAAATAAGTGCTGTTCATTTGTCAGAGCTACTTTCAGGGCCCTTCTGATCTGAGCCTTCATATCTAAGCTACAACATACTGGAGTCTCAGCTGCAAGTTCTTCTTCTTTCTGAAGCACTTTGTTTTCCCATGTTTCAGGCACATCCATAAGCAGCCCCAGTTGCTTCTGGGCCTTTACATTCTCAGCATCTGGCCTTGCGATCTTGTCCAAGTGCTCTTCCTTTAATGGCTGTTTTTCCTCCAATAACAATGGGAGCCTGACTGACTGGCCTTCTTGGATGCGGGCTGCAAATTCTTGCTCTGTGGCTTCCAAGAGATCGATGCTCTCTATTGGAACACCTTGCTCCTCAATGCAGGTGGATTCTGAAGGCAACCTAGGCTCAGACACCACCTCACAACTCATGGCCTGAACAGCCTCAAATGGCTCAGCATGTCCTACATCCAAGACCCTCTCTTCAGTCACATCAGATACCTGCATCACTGTTTGAAAGTCTTCCTTCCTCAGGGTAGCTTTCTGCTCTTTTCCTGCTTCGGGGAGGATTTCTTCTTTGGGCAGAAGCATCTCCTCAGTCACAGTAGTCAGACACTTACGAAGCTGAGGCTCCGCTATAGCCACAGAGTATTCTCCGGCAATGCCACTCTGAAAGGCCTCTAGTGTCTCGGCAGGTATCTGGGTTTTTTCCTCAGACGCCACAGCACGTTTGAGCATTATTTCAGCTTTCTGCAAAGCATTTTGGGGTTCAGGTTTTTGTACAGCCAAGATGCCTTCCTTGGGCAACACTTGCTCAGTTTGGCTCGTTTGGAGACGCAACACAGAAATGGGTTCCTGGGTGACCTGAATGCTAACTGCCTCTGCCAGAGGAGGAAACTGCTTAGCATCTTCACAAGAGGTGGAGACTTGTTCTTCTGTTACTAAGCAGTGTAGCAAACATGGGCTTTTCCTAGACAGCGCCTCATCTTCCAGGGGCACCTCAGAACTAAAATGCTCTTCTCTAGGAAGTGAGCCTTGTCCATGTACAACAGGCAAATGCAGTGGCTTTTCACCCTCTCTTTGGATTTCTGCTACCACTGTGCAGTCTAACCTGGGAAGGTCCTCAGTGTGTTCATCAGAGAGCTGCTGCTTTTCTATGGCAACCAGAGCTGTTTGAACAAACCTGTCCTGTTCCAGTGAGCCCTTCTGCTGCTCTGCAATGGTTGCATCAAAGACGGACTCTTTGGGGAACATCTGTTCGGAGGCAATCGTAGCCACGTGTAATACATTGGATGATTCTTGGGTTGGACTAACTTCTGCAGGTGAATCAGCGTAATCAATTGCCTCAGCATGAGCTTCACTTATCTTGCATTGTTCTGCTGCTACAACAGACTGAAAAAAACTGCCTCGTTCTTTAGCTGGTGTGACATTCTCCCACTTGTGTGTGTGGTCTGCCAAAGAACTTTCCTTGGACAATTCTTGGATGCCCTCAATTCTAGGAACATACACTGCATGTTTAGGCTCACTGGTTTCAATAACTTCCTCAGCTCCTGGGACTGAGAATACAGCAGACTCACCGGGGCTTACCACATATTTCTCCTCAGATATAATGGAGGCAAATTGAGATGTTTGCTCTATAGCTGACATTGGCCTGACCATTTCTGGAAGCTTGGTTTGCAGCCCCTTTTCTTTGTCTTCTTGGTTTATTTCCTCCACAACAGGTAAACAGATGTCAGAAACTCGGTGGTACTGGGAGCCCGGCAATTCGACTATTGGTGGGCTTTGAATTGGTTCAGAGTGTTGCTCTAGGAAACCGGGGTGCTCCTTCACCTCACCTGTGGTAAAAGCTGAAGAAGCCACCTTTTCATTGGCCTGAGAAGATGGATCTGCAATTTCTCCAACTTTGTGAGACTCAAGCAAGGCTACTTGTTGGGTAAGAAGGGCTTCCTGTTGTACAGTAGCTGTTGAGTAGGAAGCCACCTGCAAAACATCTACCTCTTCACTATGTAGTGAATGCCTATCTTCAGTTCCAATTGTATACATCACATGCTGCCCGTCATGCCTATCATCACCAGGCAGTTTAACGGCATATATCCGTGAGACGGTAGCCTCGTCACTTACAGTTTCTTTATATGACTTGGTGCGTGTTTTCTGTTTACTCTTCTGTTCCTTATATGGAGCCTCCCCAGGCACGTCTAAGAGAACAAGAAGTTCTGCACTGCTAGAGGCTTCACCTATGAGGTTGATTCCCTTACAGGTGTATAAGCCACCATCGCCCTCCTGGCAGTTATTCACCATTAGTGACCCAGAACCATCTCGATTATGAATGATAGTGTATTGTGCACAGGAGAAAATCTGGTCGTTTCGCCTAAGCCACTGAATCTCTGGAGGTGGATCCCCAGCCACTTTGTACTCAAACACAGCAGGAGCACCTTGTGCACACTGAACAGGGTCTAGCTTCCTAACAAAATATGGAGGTCGAGGACTTCCTGTCTTCTCTGTAGCGAATTCTGCCTCCAGTTCCCTTTCATCTCCCTTAGGATTGACCTTCAGATAAGCAGAGCAGGCCGTCTCTCCATGGATATTACTAGCAATGCAAGTATATTCCCCTTCATGGTCAAATTTTGTGGAGAGAATAATAAGGCTATAGTTTTCATCATCAAACACAAACTTATAGTCTGCAGATGATGTCAGCTTAACACTGTTGAAATACCATTGTATCTGTGGTTTTGGATCCCCAGTAACTACAACAGAGAGTCTAGCTAAATCTCCTAAACTTATTTCAACATTTGACACATGCTTGAGGAAGGTTGGGACATTGCTCTTCTCCCTTTTAACCTCGAAACTGCTAGAATAAACTGGAATTTCAGGCATGAGTTCAAGTGTTTTATCTCTATCAGATAATTGTAGGCCGCTGGTGTAACTCTCAGTTCTTTCTTCCTCAGAAGACACAATAATAGAGCTAGAAATCTCTGTATGGGGAAAAAAATTGTTTACATTTTACTAAAATGCATTCTTGAAAAATTCATCTTGTATCTACCAGATACTATCAATCAATTATCATGTTAGGACAACACTTTGTAATGCTGCAAGATGATTAAAACATTCATATATTTTAAAATATACCTTGAATCAAAGGGTGGACATTATTTTAGGATGCAGTTTATACAGTGGTACCTCAGAGGTTGAACGTAATCCGTTCCGGAAGGATGTTTGACTTTGGAAATTTTCAATTTCCAAGGCGCGGCTTCTGATTGGCTCTTGCAATCAGAAGAGCCAATCGGAAGCCACTTGTCTGCTGCGTTGGACGTTCGGCTTCCGAAAAACATTCACAACCCAGAACACTTTTTGTGTTTGCAGCGTTCGGGAGTAGATTTGTTTGGGAACCAAGTCATTTGAGTACAAAGGTACCACCGTACTGACAATTTCCCATTTAATCAGTGCATGAATATTGGGGGATATCTGCATATAAACTGAAGGCATAATACAGCACAGATATTTGGGTTGGTGTTTATTATGTATAGATAGACTCAGATGTTCACTTTTCCATTAGTACTAGAAAAGCAAAATCACAGCTCCCATCATTCTAGAACATTAGCCATTGTGGCTGGGACTGATGGGAATTGAAATCTAGCAAAGTCTGAAGGGCCACAGGTTCCCCACTGAAGGCAATCTTCCCCATCCTGCTGTTCTACAGATGTTTTGGACTACAACTTCCATCTGCTCCAACCAGTATGGCTGTTTGTCAGGGATGATGGGAGCTGAGAGCCTCAGAAATCTGGAGGATACCAGGCTGAGGAAAGCTGATCTAGGAGATACAAGAGTCTGCAATAAATGTTTGATGATTTAAGTACTCCCTTAAAAAAAAAAAAAAAAACAGCAAAAATTTGGTGCTGTAGATCTGTGAGCTGAATGCTCATTATGGGGTGTTCCTGCTGACAGAAGGGAGAAGAGGAAAATTTTGTTGATTCACCCTGCATCCCCCTGAAAATTTGCTCTGGAAAGTTTGGGGAATCCTCCTGTGGCTGTGAATGCAAGGGGAAGGAGGAATCCACAAAAATTATCTCTCACATTTTCTGTCAGCGGAATCCTCCACTGGAACAAAGAAACTTCTGCCGAAGAAAGGAACCCTTCTATTAATGGAAAAGGAAATCTCACTCCAAGTCAAAATATAAAGAGAATATTAATTGGGATAGGAATTCAGTAACATAGCACACAATAATAAATATTTAAACTTGTTATAATTTTTTACACTGGTATATAATCTTCTACGTATGTTTTGTGTGACTTAAAGTACACTTAACACCTAATTAAGCAATTATTCTTATTGAGTTTGTGAATATAAATAACATTTAAAATGTTTGCTTTATGGGGCTGTTTTATATCTGAAAAAGGAAAGTGGTCTGAGGTGTAGGATGGTAAGTATTCACTGAAATGGTCTACTGATTCTACAGCACCGATCCAGGGGGGGAAAAAGATGCTTAAGTCCCATTGAAATCAATGAACATTAAATCCCATTCATTTCAACTGAATTAAATGGTCAAGCACAACTAATGCACTCCACTTCATGCCATTCAGTAGAAACATAGAATTATGGTGTTGGACATTAGCCCTAAGGCAGGATGTTCTAGAGCTCAGCCAGCAAAAATTAGTTCCAAGTCAAAGACCCAAACAACTGTTTTATGCCAAGTCGGACCATCAACCATATGGTTCAGTACTGAGAGTGCCAGTGTTTCTTTTTCTACCCAGAGGTATTTGATCATATAAGGTCTCCTAGGCAGTATAACCTTCCTCTGGAAGGAAAACATAAATCCTCTTAATCTTCAGAGACCAGGTGGTTCTCTCAGCTCTTGATCAGAAGACCTAAGGCTGCTCTGTGGTCCACATATGGTCCACATACACTGTGCCAGGCAGACAAGTAGTCAGGAAACAACTCGGCTTTCCCCATCAATTGGTTGCCATCCTTTCTTATGGCAGTTGACTCTGCCATTTCACATGTTACTTCTGTTCCCGCACTGGTGTTTTGGGCATGAGCTTCTGCAGGTCCTCCAATGGGGGCATGGATCAGTTAGATATTGACTTCCTAATCCATGCCCTCACTTTTGCCACACTTAATACTACAAATTCTGCAAAACTACAAAACAAAGCAGCTCTGTGTTTCAAAGCAAAGCTTCCGTCTTTGCCCTATGTAAGATTCTGCAATGATAACCACAGATAAAGTTGATGGTATGGAGGCGGACACGTTTTCGGGACTTTTACAAAAACCACTCACTTTTGCCACACTAAATACTACAAATTCCTCCCTTTTTCTAAAATGGCAATTAAGATCCACAAATGATTAAACTATGATATGAGACCTGCAGGTATAGGGCGGTATACAAATTTAAATCAATCAATCAATAAACAAACTATGAAGCTCTACCTAAAAACCATGGGGGAAAAGAATCCCTGGCGGCACAGAATTCTCTTTGTCTCTGTCACAGAGAACCATGGGAGTCTTGTGTATCTTCAAGGTTCTAGGGAGGCCTCTGTACCTTTGGGGCTCTAGACTGCAGGTATACAACATGACATTTCCACTACAAACATTTAAAGTACTCTGTTGGAACACTGCAGGTATCTACTAATGGTTAGAATCATAGAATCATAGAATCATAGAGTTGGAAGAGACCACAAGGGCCATCCAGTCCAACCCCCTGCCAAGCAGGAAACACCATCAAAGCATTCCTGACAGGTGGCTGTCAAGCCTCTGCTTAAAGACCTCCAAAGAAGGAGACTCCACCACACTTAATTGAGCATGTGTGCAAATGACTGGTACATGTTTTATAATTTAAATGCCAGAGTAAGTTATCTGTTCTTTGTTTGACAGTTACAAAGAGAACTTTCCCAACATCCCACCCTCTGTTCAACTCTAGAAAAAAATGATGTATTTCTAGTTTCATATGTCTGGAAGGATGGGCATAAAGGGTATGACCTTCACATACATACCACCATTGTTTAAGGGTCAATAATTAATTCATCAATGAAGAGTACAAAACCAAAGTCGAGTATTGCATTTTGAACTTTTATTAAAACAATATGTACATTGACATTTAAAATGTAACATCAAATATGAACAAATAAAGCTCTTTCGATCCATGTTTTTTTTTTTTTTTAAATACCCTGTAACTATGAAAAAAAAGACATCTGAGTTGACACTGGAAAAGTGTATAGCTTAAAGGCTAGCTTTGGAAGATAGGAGTTGTAGCCAACATTAGTCCTACTTAGAGCAGACCAACTGAAATTAATGGGTATGACTAAATTACATCCATTAATTTAAATGGGTCAACTCGGAGTAGGGCTTAGTTGCATGCAATGCTACAGGTGTAGCTGCCAGTCTTTGCTTTCATCACAACTACTTGGCCATGAATTCTGACTGTAACCAATGGTTTGGATTTACAGGATCAGGCCACAGATAAAGTAATTGCAAAGATACTACAAGCTGGAAGTGAGTGTGAGAGGTCAGATATGGTGGCTGAACTTCTTCAGAGTGAAACACCGTGGGCTTTCTGATAGCATCAGACCATATAATACATTCAATGCATATTCCCTAATATGTTGGGATAGCTGCACTTCATTTGCTCCAAAACTGCTAGTCAACTATATCGGGAATGACAATGGACACAATGCTATGAGCAATTTCTACCCAGCTCAATGTTGGATCAGAAATTTCATTTCTCTTATACTCTTACACTATTGAAACATTTTAACTGCCATGCAAATTATTTTAATGCCTACTGTCAGCACATTGAGAGTGCTGAAATACCCTGTGATATCCATTGTGTCAGTTTAGTGTTTCCAAAAGAACCCCCCCCCTTTACCTCTTACCTTAGGTTTTACATATAAATGCCTAGTATGTTAACAGGTGTCTAAACTGCTTGAAATTTCTAGTCAACTGAGACTGAAAATGGCTTTGCTGGAAACAGAATCAAACTTGTAATTTTGAAATCAGTGGCAGCGAGATTTCAGTTCTGAGGATCCTGTGATAAAGGAGCCATACAGGGTTCTTTCCACAGATCATCCAAGCTATTGGACAAAACATGTTACGCATGTCTCGGGGCAAGCAGCTGTGCGTTTCAAAGCAAAGCTTCAAATCAAATCAAATCAAATATCTTTATTACGGTCCAAGACCAGAAAGAAGCAAAGCTTCCGTCTTTGCCCTATGTAAGAGTCTGTGTTGATAACCGCAGATAAAAGTTGATGGTATGGGGTGGGCATATTTACAGGGTTGGTTTTTTTTTTTTACAAGACCTGCTCTATATTTTTAATAGTAATTCTAACATTTTTGGGAACTTCAGCAATTCCTAGTAATATAGCATCAGCTTTGGGATTATGTGGTGCCTAAAGCCACAGATTTTTGATGAAAGACTGAGCACGTAAATATAGAAATAAGAGCATGCGTATGCACAACTGAGTATATAAATGCACCAATTTATTTAAGTATAAATTATCATGCTTCTTTTAAATATCAGTGTTGAAAATAATATTAAGCAGGAACTCTCAAAAGTACAATTTCATATTTAAAGGTAGCTGTCTCAGAGTCAAGTGGTATATTCTTTTCTAGTGTTAAAATGCTATTTTCATTTATTAATTTGTCTGAGTTAGAGAATGTGCTTTTGGTGCTGATCACAATAGTGACTAGATTACCTATGTATTTCCTTTTTCCTTTTTTTCATATACACAGAGAGTGAAGTCCTATACAGATCAGGGGTGCCATCTTGAATAAAATATTGAGGGGGGGGCAGGTAAGCCTCACCCCACATAATTCCGTCTTTCCCCCTTTTTAAGACACCGTCTTATAATTTTTTTTCCTCAAAAAAACACAGGGTGGCTTATTTTTGGGGGATGTCTTATTTTTATTACATCAGTATGATACGGTACAGCCTCCCCCTGCGCGCTGAGAACAGGCGGGGCAGGAAGAGGCATCTCCCCCCCCCGCGCCTCTCCCTGCGCGCTAAGCAGGCGGGGCAGGACTCTGCAAGAGGTGCGTCCCCCCCTGTGCCTCTCACTGGTTCGCTGGCTCCCTGCGAGGGGCTGAGGAGGCAACGGGAACAATGGCGGCACCATGGCTTACTTTTGGGGTACGTCTTACTTCTCACAAAGGTAAAAAAAACCTGCCATGGCTTACTTTATGACTACGTATTAAAAAGGGGGAAACAGGGTTGATCACAAGACATGGCACACACACACACACACACACACACACACACACACACACACACACACCATTTGAATGGCAATGCCCATCAACTTTGGAGAGCCACCAACCCCCTCAAATAAAATATGGGAGGGTGAAAGGAGCTCACCCCCTAGGAGTTGGCTCCTATGATACGGATCAACATGGAGGTAAACCCCATTGCGTTGATTTAGGTTTACTCTCAGGCATATAGGGTCTGGAACTGCAGCCTTAGAGTCCCAAACCTAGGCATGTTTACTCAGGAGTAAAATCCCATTGCCTCCAGTGGGATTTGGTCCCAGCTAAGCTTGCATGCAACTACAGCACAAAACATTTTACTGAATGAAAATTGTACAGTGGACAATATTCATGTCTGTTCATATACTGAAAAACATGGTTTTAAATTCATACTTCTTTTAGTCTATGATGACAGAAGTTTAAAAACAGCAAAGAGTTTTATGATACTTGAAAGACTATCAAATTTATTATGGTGTAATTTTTGTGTGAATGTGCCATAATAAATTTGTTAGCCTTTGAAAGTTCGCAAAACTACTGTTTTGCTGCAACAGAATAACATGACTATCCCTCGATAAAGAACTGTTTTTTTAAAAAAATAAAATAAAATTTTGGATATCAAGGCCTTGGCTTGAGATGGATTTCAGGGTTCTGTTTCATTTCATCCATTGCTAGAGATTAATTGACCACCTAAAGTTTAACCATCTCTAATAAGTTTAATTTCAATATATTTTATTTATACTAGCTTCACATTAGCATATTTGCCTGTTTTACATTACATTTTCCTTCAGCTAACAGGTAGTTTTAACTTGGTAAAAGAAAAATAAATCTGAAAGTTTTTTCTGCAAACTCCACTGTGACAGAAAACCCAAATGGGCCAATTTGGTCTCTGATTCTCTTTGAATCAGGGTATTTCAACTGGCGTCATGTGACTACTCTTCATTTGAATTGGAATGAGATCAACATAAGTCTCAGTTACTTCAGTGGGAGAGAAATAACATAAGATTTCAGGATCTGTTCAAGAGAGAATGTTATTTTCTGATACAACATTGCAAGAGGGAAATCCTCATTTTTTTCAGGTACTGCATTTAAAATTCAGTGTGCATATAAAGTACAATTCCAAACAAGTCAGTTATAAGAAAAATAGGGGTATCAAATATTTCAAGACCCTCTTAACAAAAATGCAAATGCACCTTTTAAATAAAACAGTCATATTTACATGTATCAGACAAAGATGGTGTACACATGTGGGTGACAATTACAATGATATCATTACAAGGATGCATACGGTGTCGGGATCAATGGAACTCACTTTGAGTGAAGCTTAGCCTGTAATAAGAGCTAAGCATCACTTCATCTCCACAGTAGTTCCCGGTAGGGAGAGTCTTGGGGAGGGGCCAGTGAATCCCACTCATAAGGTTGCTTCAAATAACAAGAAGCATCAAAATTACTGCTACATAGTCTACCGGGATGGAGCTCTAAATGCGGTGCAAATGTGCTGTCTCTTTAAGAATAAATACATTTTTTTGAAAAGCAGGACGTTCAGCAGATTATTAACGAAGCACTGCTATAGGCAGTCCCTGCTTTGTTTGTTGCTACACACTTATACTCGCCTTCATCAGTTTGGACTAAGCTTCTTATAGTCAGACTGTGACAACCTTCCTGACTTTCCTCCACACAGTATCTCTCTTCATGAATCAATGCCCCATTTTTAAACCAGCTTATTGCTGGTTTTGGAGAACCAACTACTAAACACTGGAAACTTGCAGAGGTACCCATGAAAGAAGCACAATCAGAAATATGTTTCATAAACTTTGGAGGTGCTTCTGTAACTTGAAATTCAAAGCTGCAGCTGTCTGTGCTCTCACCTTTAAATTCAATCTGCTCTTCTTTGGATGGTTCAGCAAATACATCAAAGTTAATATTTACACATGCTTCTCCTTCCTCTTCCTGCTCCTGTTCTGTAACAGCTACCAGTTTAACAGCTTTCTGAGAATCATCAGTGTCACCTTCAAACTCAAACTCCAGCTCTATTTCCGTCTGGTTGCCATTTTGGATAGTATTATCAACAAGCAAATCAATCTTTTGAGGCCTGCCACTAGTGCTATCCAAACTTAGATCTGCCTCACCGCCATCATTGGTCACTGCAAGAGCCCCCTGGCCCTCAGTTACAGCTAACAAGCACCTACATATAGCTTCTCCAACAGCATTAACAGCTTTGCACAAATACATGCCACTATCAGAATGCTGTACATTCTGAATTTTAAGACTATGACTTCCATTCTCACTTCTAACAGCATACTTCCAAGCATCTGAAGAAATGCACCGATTTTCCTTAAACCACTGCACTACTGGGGTAGGACAGCCCGAGACTGTACAATGAAACAATGCCTCAGATTTTTCTGGAACCTCTATGTCAAAAACAGGGGTGGTAAAGCGTGGAGGCATCTCGGTGACTTCAAAGTCAATTGTAACATCTTCATTCTCTTTCCCAAAAGAAGCCTTTGTGTGTTCCACCAGAGATAAAGGGAGAACATCAAGAGACACAATCATACTTTGATTATCAGAAGTGAGTTCAGGAATAGTGGCTATTTTCACTTGCCTCTCACATTCCTTAATCTCAGTTTCATCCAGCTCTACTTCCAGGAGAATTTCCTGAGGCGAAGGTGTTCGTGACGCTGACCCTTGTTCTATATCAAACTCTATAACATGTTGATGAGTTACTGGAGGAGGAAGAGCCAAAGCTCTTCCATCATGGGGTAACACTTGTACTTGTGCGATATTCTTGGATTCGCCTATGATATTTATTGCATGGCACATATATTCCCCTCCATCTGTTTTTTGAATGTTGCAGATTTCTAAGATACAAATATCACCTTCTTTTTGTATTTTGACCCTTTCATCTTGTTCAAGTAATGACTTATTTCTATACCATTTCACATCAGGTATGGGAGTCCCTACGACCTCGGCAATAAAACGCAATGTGGTGTTCTCATAGAGTTTCCTTTTAGTCAATGGCTTAATAAATGCAGGGGGCATTTCATTTCCCTTTGGTTCCATTGCTTCACAAGGTGTACCGAACATTTCAGCACGTAGCTCTTCGAGAGAAGAGCTCCTGTGCTGCAAACGAGAGCCGGTGGGTGTTTGGTAACGCTCTGGTGGGGTACTCCCCCTTACTAGATTTGCAGGAGACCTCATTGGAGCTCTGTTGGACTCTGCAGATGGTGTAGAATATCGCTCCTCTGACGGTGTAGAATATCGCTCCTCTGATGGTGTAGAATATCGCTCCTCTGATGGTGTAGAATATCGCTCCTCTGATGGTGTAGAGTATCGCTCCTCTGAAGGTGTAGAATATCGTTCCGGGCTGCCAATTGGTGTGTGATAAGACTCAAAAGACATGGGAGATTCAAAATGATCCACTGACGATGGTGGTGTGTAGAATCCCTCAGCCTCTACCATTTCGTCTCCGCTCATGCTGTCAATATCAATAGACATTTCTGATTCGGGAGAAAAAGGGCGGATCAGTTCTTGCTGTTGCTTGTAATAATCATAAACGGTGCTAAATGTAACATCTTCAACCTCCAAGGATGTGATAGATCCCTCCCTGGTCAGAGTCCTGGATGAGCTATCTCTGACATCTGGGATCTCCTGCTCTCTGGCATCAAGCAAATACTTTGTAAGAGAGAAATCTGCTCCTTCATGAGCAGGAGGAGGAGGAAGTTCTTGAGCGTGAAGAGTAGTTTCTACGGTACCCCCTTCAGTTAGATTTCCTAGAGGAGGATTCACGAATTCAGTAGTTTCACATTCTCCTGTCACACCTCCCTGGCTTATAAGTGATCCATCTTTTAAAGAAAGAAGGAACTGGGCCAACGAGGGTTCCTCGGCTGAGCTGTGTGATGATGGTTGGTTGTCAGGCATTATTTGACTATCAAAAGGCTTCTCGATACCAGTCCCCTCAGTGGAAGAGCTCCTCGCTTTGATCATGGTGTGCTCAGCAACATGTGCCTTTTCTCCCCCTGTTTCATGAACACTTTGAGGCTTCTTTCCATGTGCAGCTTTTTTCAAATCAGATATGAAACTATCAGCTTCGAGGACACCAGTTTCTTTCACTTGGTTTTGAAAATACTGACTGAGAGAGATGGGTTCTGGCTGTCCCCACAGAAAGGCCTCATCTGGCATCCTAAGCACTTCCTCCTCAGAAAATTTTCCTTCCTGGTCGCAGTGCCGTTTTGTAGCAGGCTCCTGTTCAGTAGAAAGGCTAATCGTTTCTAAGGCCTTCTTCAGTATTTGTGTCACTGTCAGCTCTGCTTCTGCTTGCAATTTTTGTTCTAGGGAATTATCTCCCTCTAGCTGCACCTTATAGCTCTGACGGAGTTCCTCACTTAGAGAAACTCCTTCCTCTGGTACACTTGCCCTCTGTAGCTGTTTTATGAAACTCTCTGTCTCTGTACCCACCATCTCAAAAGCCGACCTCAGATTAAAGGAACCCACTTCTTTCTCTGCTAACGTTTCAGCCTCCTTCAATGAAAAGTCTTGTGATAAAGATGCAGCATGTGCTTTCAGATCAAACATTTGCTCTTGTGTTTGTAGTTCTTTCCCTGGGGACAGGGTGCATTCTTTGTGGTCTCTGCTCTTGTAGAGGACATTGCTTTCAGTGGATTTCAGCTGCTGCCCTTGAAAGTCTTCCATTTCCTCTGAAGCAGAATACAGGAATTTGAGAGCTATTTGCCCCCGTGGCAACTTCTCTTCTTGCTGTTGATCAACATTTTCTAGATTCAGAAAAGCTAATTTTAAATCAATGTCTTTGTTTTCTGGGGATGTACATTCCTGAACATTTTCTTCTTCCATCATGGTTTTCAAAGAGAATGAATCTTTTTGGCAAGAATGCATTATTTGATGTGCAATTTCCATGGTACTCTGTGTATCAGCCTGAACTCCTTCAGAAGCAGAATAGAGGTTTTTAAAGTATGTTTCTTCTGTCTCTGGTAGGTGGCTATTTTTTTCTATATCTGAGTAAGCTTGCTTTAAGTCAAAAATGCCATTTTTAGGGGGTAATGATTGTTGCAGTGCACCACTTTCTTCCTTTATAGTTTCATTTACTTTGGAAACCTCTAAGTCAGATTTTTTGTGTGCATGTTCAGCAACGTCAGCTTCCAGGCTTTCAGCAACTGAATATTCAGTTTTAACATATTTCCCCCCAATAATTTCTATGTCTGGAACAGTAAAAACAGAATCTTGATCCTTTTCATGTGTCTGTTTTTCCTCAATGTGAATTTCCTCTTGAACAACAATTTCTTTGTTATAATTAGATTGTTTAAAGGGAAATTCTTCTTCAAAGGATAATATAGTTTCCTTGAAACTATATTCTGTCTTTACTGGCTCAGTATCTTGGGAAAGCTCTTGTTGAGAAGCTCTTTCTTGCTCTAGAAACAAAGTGGGAGATGGTACAATTTCTGGGGTTTTGTTGACATCTAGTTTCATTTCTTCAGAACCAGAATGCAGAGCTTTCACTAGGACATATTCCTGGTTTTGACTATCATTTTCTACATGCAGAGAAAGTTGTTTTAAATCAAATATTCCTTCCTCTCCCAGTTCCTTCTCTTTGTTGATGTCCTGGCTATAACTCTCAGCTGATGTGTCTACTTCTGCACTTTCTATTATCTTGTCTAGGTCTGTTCTTTCAAAATCTGAAAGTTCTTTGATAATGATTTCCTCTTGTTCCTCAACAACATTTTCTGTGCCCAAGGAAGCTGGATGTAAACTAACTTCTTCCTTCTCTAGGCATAATGCATTTTCTCGGGCATAATTTGCTTCGTTTACAAGTTCACCTTTTTTAGAAATACCTTGACTAGAATCCAATCTTTGTTCTAGACCTGATATGCCAATTTGTGCTGCTTCTGTGATTTTGTTTGTATTAGCTTGTATTATTTCAGAAACCAAACATTTTTCTTTGACATACACTTCCTCTGATTTAAGTCTGTTTTGTTGTTCATCAGCAGTTTCTGTATCTGCATGAACCGGCGTTCCATCAAGTGAGATATCAAGTTTGCCAGCAACTGGACTTGGGCCTATGAGTTCCTGAGTTTCAGTTTGTTCTTGAGCATTCTTATCTATGTTGTCTTCAATAGTAAGCATTTGTTTTAAATCAAATACAAATTCAGGCACACTTGCATCTGCTTCTCCTACCAATTCTTCACCACAACGTATTTCCTTCTCTTTCCCCTCACCAAAGCTAGTGAACTTTTCCTCATGGATCAAAGTGCCTTCCTCTTTGTCAGATATAGAACTTCTGAATGCTTGCTCTTTTTCTACTCTGAACAGATCTTGCTTTTCATTGGGTATTGCCTCCTGCAGATTTTCTTTGTTTACAACTTCATAGTCAAGTTGTTCTTCCTTAGGTGCACTTTGGAGTTCATTGTTTGTATTTTGCAGATGTAACATACTTCTCTCTTCTATGGCTGACTGATCCTGAGAATTCTTGCTTAATATATCAGTAAAACATTGATCCTTCTCATGGATATCGCTGTCTTCTTGCAGCATCTTTAATATAGGTGTGGAAAACCTATGATCCATAGATTCTTTTGCACTTGACTCCTGCTCAAAGGTGCAGATTTGTTCTTTAACTTCCTTAAATGGTATGTCTGTGATTATCTCACTTGAAGGTATTTCCTCGTGTGATATACCTTGAGTTGGTCCATACTGATGACTCTCCGATTCGGGTTCCAGATATGCTAGTGTGAATGCCAGATCTTTAGAAATCTTCTGCATCATCTCAAATATGTCTCTTACAGTTTCCCCTTCATCTTTTACATCATGACTTACAGAAATGTCTTCTCCTGTAACTGACTTCTCTCTTTCCGTATGACTCTCTACAACCATTTCAAATTGACAGCTTGATGATATTTCCATAGCTGCATGTTTATATGTGCTTTCTACTTTGGCTTGTTCAGCAGCTGTATCTCTAAACTCCTCAACAAGTGGTGTGTCTGCTAAAATTTCTGAAATACTGGCTACCTTTTGTTCTTCTTCTGCATTTGATTCCATCTCTTTATGTACTTCTTTTTGCTCCCAGATCTGGAAATGTGGGTGTTCACTTTCATCAGCAAGTAGAGACTTCATTACATCATTTAGATAATTTGGCAGCTGGGATTCCATTTCCTGTGCTGGTCTACCTGTTTCTTCCCCTCCGAAATCCAGTTTACTAACACTGTGGAACTGCTGGCTTACAGAATAGGCTTTATCGCTAAAACTACTTTCCGTAAGTCCTACTGAGGATTCAAAATAACTCCCCAAATGTTCTCTTGCAATCTGGTCCTGAGTTCCTCTGACTTGGCTTTGGACAGCTTTGAGCTCAGTTTCATCAGAAAATATTTCCACAGTGGGATCAACTGAAAGATAACAAACAGTTTCGACTATGCCAGCTTTGTTTTCGGCAACACATTTGTATGTGCCAGCATCAGATATGGAAACCTTGCAAACGTGTAACCTATAAATGCCATCTCCCTCCTCAAAGTAACACTTTTCAGTGGGGATTAAAATCCCATCATTCTGCAGCCATGTTACAATTGGCGGCGGTTCTGCAGATATTAAGCATTCAAGTACCACCGAATCACCTTCTATACATCTAACGTGTTGCTGAATTTCTTTTACGATTTTGGGGGGTTCATGAGCCACATCAAATGAAAATTTAAACTTATGCTTTAGTCCTGCAGAAGTTTGTTCTTCAGGGGGTTCTTCAGGCACAAACTCAACAAACTGAGTTAATTCTTTAAATTCTTCATCTTGTTCTGGAGTTGGGGTTGGAGCAGTTATTTTTATCTCCACAGGAAGTGAAAGCAGATCTGGATCCAAAATGCAAGGTCTGGGCAGGTTAATCTGTGGAGGCAGGAGAGTGGCTCTGCCATCCATACTTAAATCAGGTTCATCTTTTTTTGAATACTCAAATGCCAAACTGAGTTCCTCTTCCTCTTCTGCATAGTCTGGTGAAAGCTCAACTTTACATATACTGAATGGTTCAAATTCAGGCTTTTCCTTTGCTTTCACTTTTAGCATTCCTGAAGTTGTAGCAGTCCCATGCTGGTTAAATATCACACAAGTAATGGAGCCTTCCTGATCACAGACAATGGTGGAGAATGTCAGTGTAGAACTATTTTCTGTGGTTCTGATGTTACATTCTTGGTTACGTGACAGTGGCTTGTCATTGTTATACCAAGTGACTGTGACCTGTGGATGGCCTTGGAAATCACAATTAAAAATACAGCTCTCTCCTTCACTTACTTCTTGTGATTCAATTTCATGAACAAAGAAAGGGGGGCATGGCTCCAGATATTTCGGAAGAGGCCTCACCAATTTGTCAGGTGGTTCTGTTGTCTCCGTTTCTGCTTCAGTGACCTCAGCCAACACAGACTCTTCAGTTTCAAGGGAGCATTTGTTTACTGACATTGCCGTTTCTACAGTTTTGCTCATTTCCCTGATTTCAAAAACAGGCGCAGGTTCATTAATGTTCAATGTGATTGTATCAGACATCACCATATCAGGTTTCTCTCTCTTACGGACATCATCAGTTAAAAGTACATATACCAGGGGAGAGGGGTTTTTCTTAATGTTTTTTGTTGCCTTGAAGTCTTGAGTATCCATTCTTGCTTCTTCTGATTTTCCATGGGTATAGGTGTGGTTCATCCATCTTGTGTTCCCGGTTGTCTTTGGCTCTTTTTCTGGAACTTGTGGCTTCACGTTCCCTTTAGAGACTACTACCTCCTGTCTCCGGAACATTCCTCCCCTATTGCTTTTATCAGGAAACTCCTGGAGAATCTGAGGAGGCCCAGGAAGGCCCAGGATCCGTTCCATTCTAACCTGAAATTTTTCTGATGTTTTCTCAAGCTCCCTGCTAGAACTTCCTACAGTAACTTCATTAGTGCCTGACACTGTCGGTAACATGGCCTTTTCATTAATCTGCTCTATTGTTTGGAAAGCAAGTCCCTTTGTCTCTATATGAGATGCTGCACAGATTGAATGAGCCAACGGGCCTCTTTTATTCCCAATCCCTACAATTTTCGCAGAGGGAATGTGTTCCTCTGTCGATCCCTGTGATAGAAGCACTTTTTTCTTTTCCAGCATAACTTTTTTTGCCTCGCGAAGTCGCTGCAACTTTACTTTTGTTTCCTCGTCAAGCAAAGCCTCTCCTTCACTACATCCCCTATTTGCACGCCTGTTTCTTACCCATTCCTTATCGTATACAAATTCTTGTCTTAAGGACGGGAGACTTTCAAAGCTTATGGTCCTCACCATCCCTTTGGTAGGAGAAAAAGCTCTCAGCACTTTCTCCGTCTCCTGCTTCTTATCAAATGGAGAACCAATACACCGCAGATCAACTTTGAGCCTTTCGTCTCTCCTTTTCTGCACCAGATGCTCTATACGTTCACAAGTACGCTCTGACTGTTTCAAAAACTCTAGGTATTTGGCATTTTGTTTGTTACCATGTGATACCAACAACGAAGCAGTGGACTCAGCTGAACCCTCACTGTTAATAGCAAAAACCTTGTAACTCCCTGAGTCCCTTTCCTGAACTTCTTTTACCTCTAGACTGGAGCTGTGCATATCCATGCAGCTCTCACTCTTTATTCTCCTTCGCACACTTTGGGGGATTTGCCTGTTGTTATGGTACCATGTTATTTGGGGCAAAGGAAGGGCACTCAATTTGCACTGGAAAACAACTGGGTCTCCAGCCATAACAGACCGATACTTTAACTTTTGTGTGAAAGAAGGTTTCTGTTTCTCAGACCAGGAATGCATAAATGACATTCCACTTGTGCTCTTCAGATCCGGGAGAGATCCATGTTGCGGAAGATCTACGGAATCAGCAGAAGCAGCCTGTTTGCCAGCCGGGTTTTCTGCATATTCTGGCTCTTCATCGAAGAACAGTTCTGCAAAAGAATACCATTACATTACAGCGTACTCCGTCCTTTCCATCACACAGTTGGGAAAAAAAATGAAAAGAAATGAAATAGCTATAAATGAAATTAAATAATGAGCATGCAACAGATTCATCACAAATCCATTAAAAAAAATTCACTCACCATATTTGTTCGAATAAACGCAACGCCTTGCTCTGTTTTAAAGATTCTGACACGAAAATCGTTCGCTGTCGGTTCTTTCTTCCAACTGCGGAAATTTCTTCATCAACAAGCAAAATGAATCTCAAAATGACATGTTCCTGTGGGTGCATGTTTTACTGCCTGAAAAGCTTTTTATTTTTTTGTAATTTTTTTGCATTTCTTCTTTGCAAAGAAGGGGAGGGGGATCTTACCTGACTTGCAGACAGTAGAATAAACGCCCTTTCTGATCCCTTTGATTGTGGGTTAAAATGGTCAAACAATAGAAAAGATATTTTTCAAAGATATGAAAAAAAAAGTCAACTGTAAGTAATTTGCTAAAACAAAATGAGAAGGCGTTTATTCGAACTAATACAGCTGCTAACTTCACAATGTTATGCAAAAAAAGAAAAAAGGAAAGAAAGCAAGCAACATGGCCCAACTATGCTATCTGCAAGCCAGTGTAAGAGTTTCCATAATGGAGAATTAATATCATGTTCATGAAATGGGAGGGCAACAATGGAAACAAGCCCCTTTCCCATCTTGCAAAGTGTTGCATCTTAAACAGATGCCAGCCCATGTTTTTTGACCAACTCATTCATGTTAGAGGACTAATGTGTTCTGAAACCATCCGAAGCAATTCAGTCTAAAATTGTCCCATGCATTAGAAGAAGGTATATGAAAGAAAAGCTTTTGCAACCAGCTGCATAGCACGACGTGAAAGTAAAGACGGGCAAATCTGTGAAAATGAAAAGTTTTAAATGGACTTTAAAACTTGTATCCTTTTTGTAATAATGCAGGTTATCCTGAGCATATTAAAACAAAACATGCGGCATATTCAGATATGCTTCAGAATATGTTTTGCTTTCTTGGTCATACGTATCAGCTTTTCAAAGGGGTTACTTTTTTTTATGCTAAACCTTCCTTTCCATATAAATGTTTGTGTGCGACTGTACCTTTCACTTCCATTTCAATCTGTTGTTCTATCTTCTCCTGCAGAACTCTTTCCAGGGCTGTAATAAAAATAAAAGTGTGGTTTAATGGAAAGAAAGTTGAATGTTGCAGGAGAAGAAAATAAAAATGATGCATTGATAGGGGGAGGAAAAAAACCACACAAACATACATACACATACATGCCAGGAAGTGCCTGATAAGTTGAAAACAAATAGTGGGAGGATGCTAAAATATTGGGGATTTCCCCCCACAGCATTTTAAAGGAGCTTTCCCCTCCCCCCCATCTCCCTCTCTTTCTTTTTTTTCCTAATTCAACATGCCTTTAACATGCCTTTAACACCATGAGGAAAATATTCAACAATCCACAGCCGCTTCATTTTATCACGGACTGTGGATTGAACAGGTTTCAATGACGGTACGCAAGAGGAGTATATGGAAGGAACATGCAGTTGCCAACCTGTCACTCTCAGATGTGTGCTGCACTCGGCTTGTCCCGCAGAATTAACTATTCTGCACTTGTATATACCCCTCTGATTCTCCTTAACTTTCAGTAAGTTTAAACTGCACAGTGGGCCATCGTGCCTTAAAGAGCACAAGGCGGAATCCTCAACTATTAGCTGGTTATACAGCCAGATGACACAAGGTGTAGGGAAACCCTTGATTACACAGAACAGCGAGACATTATCTCCTTCTTTGACAAAGCTTTCTGGGGGCAGAGTTTCAAGGAAGACTGGTACTGTGGCACCAGTTTCGGTGATGTCTTCGCACGGCACAACATCAGGGTAGTAGTCTCTGATCCTCAGTTTCTCAGCTTCTTGTACTTTTTGAGCTGTAGATATTGTCATGCTCGTCGTTTCCGTGGAAGACTCTTGTTTATATTCATAGGCTGTTTTAATCTGAGACTCTTTGCTTGTTTTAATGCTTTTAGTATCTGATTCAAGGGTAATTTTTGTTACTGTTCTGGCTTGTGCTTCTTTAGCTAGGCAAGAATAAAGTTAGGATAAGATTAGATGTTTTGCAGCAAAAAAAAAAAATCTGTACTCAGAAATATATATGTATATAAAAGCCATTAGTATGGTAAAAAGAATGTTCAGCGTGTTAGTGCAAAAAATCAATTGAATTTTCAGTCTTTTATACTATCCTGTTCCACATTTAAGGGCTCTATTCATGCCAGTTTAAATAGAAGGTGCAATTAGATCCACAGGATTTGCGTCATTGACATCAGAGGAAATAGAATTGGCCCACAGTAACTTTTACAAGTACATCTTCAGTTTTAGTCAAGGCTTCTTCTGCATAGCCTAGAAGGCAGCTGCAGCGCTTTTCAATGACGTGTAGAAAAGTCAGGAAATCCACCAGTTTGTAAAAGCAGGATATATAGCACTGTTTGGGGTTCGAGTTGTTGTTCCTACTCTTCTGTGTGCTAATCGTGCAGCTATTTCCATGCCATGAGAAGAAAACCAAAAATCAATTCTTAGTCTTCATTGCTTAAACACAAGAGAGGACTATAGGTGAAGACATTTGTGACACCTTCGTCATCTGATGTTGGATGGGAAAGCAAGGCACATGACATGTGAAAGTTTCTTTGTCTTAACCGTAACAAATTGTTGTGGTCAATGAAAGAATGAAAAAAAGATGCAAAATTCCAATTTTAAAAGAAAGCTGGTATGGGCGGAATAGGGCATTCAGAGAATGGCTCTGCTAATGGCAGCCAATATCTGCATAAAACCCTTTGTAAACTAAAATAGCCTAGATTAAAAGTTAGACTACGTAGCTATTGGTGTTTTTTTTTTAAAAAGCTTTCACAAAAATTAACAGCTAGTAAAGGAGAAATAATTGTAAACAATTTCTTGTACTTCTCTTTGATCCTATAGGAAACTTCCAAATTGCTTCAGTATTTCACTGCAAATTGACTAGTCCTTGCTTTTGGAGATGAACCCAATACCTCTAACTTGCCAGGGGAAGGTATGGTTCCTACCTTACAAGCAAATTACATATAGAGTAGCTGTGCATGTGGTTAATTTATGAATAGAGCCCGAAATGTAGAGGGTTGGGGGAAATGGAACTCAAAACTGTAATTCTAAATTAAATACTAGCACAGGAGCTATAGGCGGTGATGATGAGGATGAAATGAGATAACGTCACATAATGTTAAAAATCAGATAACCACCTTCTACGGTTAGTATAGCAGTTGTTGTTACTTCTCCATAGTCGTTACGAACAGTACAGCTGTACAATCCTTGATCTAAAAGTTGGACATTGCTTATAGTGAGGAAGAGAACGCTTCCATTTTGTGACAGCCTTATTCGTTCAGATTCCTGTAACGTTTCTCCCTCGTGGGCCCACAAAACGTCCGAGAAGTTTTCGCTTTCCAAAGCGCACATAAACTGAGCAGTGTCGCCACATCTCACAGTGAGATCATGAAGTTTCAGAAGAATCTTTGGGGGTGTCTCTCTCAGCACTTGAATTGAGGTTGCAGATACTGTGGTGCTTTCTGACTTCTGGGTAATGGCTGTGGCACTGAAGCTTTTTCCTTCCTTCCCAATCTCAGCTTTCACAGTAGACATTCCAGAAAGGTGTTCAAAGGCCTGCACAACCATTTCCCGTGATGCCTCCTGCTTGGATTTAATTTCTCTTACATACACTTGAGTTTCCTTCTTTGCAAAGGGGGAAGCAATATGCACTTCTGATTTTGCCTGGATAGACTCTTTTACATCTTTCCCAGAACTTAGCCTATCTAAGGCTTGCACTGTGTAATCAAGTAACAAAACATATGATTAATATCTAATGCACTGCAGTGGGCCACGTTAAAAGCAAAACGCTATGCCATAGATGATAAGAATGAAATGTCTTCGTTTGAAAGCCTTGCATGCCAGCTGCATTCATTAAAGGTGCCCTCAGGAGGCAGCAAATATATTACAGAAAAGAACAGCCACAATGATGGATGGGGAAAAATGAAATACGCTCATGCTGGTAATATGTGGTAATTATTTGACTCTTCTTTCCACTGCAGTTGTCCATGGCAATTTGAAGGTGGGTTGTTGTTTTTTCTGGATACCCTGACAATATCCCTTCTTTCCCCTTTAAAACCGAGTAGAGCAAACGTCAGAGAATGCTACCAACTGCTAACAACTCACTGCCTTGAAGTGTGTGTGTTTAGTCTACCAAAAACAGGTGTATTATCTGAGCAATAGACCAGGATGCAAGTTCTAAATGACACAACACTTTGAAAGTACAGGAGACGAGAGTGGTTTATTTGGTTACCGCTAGGACTACCGGTATTGACATTAGTGATGGCACTGCTAGTTCTTTAAAAAAAAAAAGTGTGAAATGAGGAAGAAGAGAAGGTCATTAGTCACAGTGTAGAAAAGTGTGGTTTATGCAACAAACAGAATTCCCTAGGAACAAAAGCGGGGCTTTACCTTCAGCAGTCACTGTAAGTGTAGCCATGCAAGTTGCATCTCCGGCACTATTTCTTGCTTTGCAAGAGTACTGCCCGGCATTTTCTGAGAAAGCATCTACTATTATCAATATGGCTGTGCCTGTCGACTCATCAAAATGGAAAACTATGCCTTTGGTTGGCAACATTAGCTGTTGATTATGAAACCAGAGGATTTCTGGTTTCGGCATGGCGGAAACCCTGGCTTGGAATCTGACTGTTTCCCCGCTGCATACGCTGCAGCTTGAGATAGGCTGGATAAAGTTGGGCCTTTGGGCAACGGGGTCCTTCTTAATGGAGAAAGATGAAGAAACATGCCTTTGGGAATGTGAGGTAACTTCTTCAACCTTAAACCCTGAAAAGAAGCATGTCAACTTTTAATTTCTTACCCTGAACACCAGTCAATTTTCTCTAGCTGCCCTACATGCCCTCTTCCTTTATTTAAAAACACATCCTTACAGCATGACATTCTTCCTTTCCCTAAGTGACAATGTTTAGGCTCTGGGTACAAGCAGAGTGGAAAACAAAACATTTGAAAACCAGTTGAGTCTAAATGTATAAATGCTCTTCGTGTCACATATCTGAATATTTGTTTCCTCTGACAAATATTCACATTTGAATTGGCATGATGCAAGTCAATTAAATCCCAATGATTTTAATGCCTGCTACAGGCATTTCAAATCATTCTAGATATATTACCCTGAAAAACAGCAACAAAATCAATATTGTATTGCAGGTTATGGGCTTCCCCCCTTGTATTTCAGCAAGTGTTGGGAATGGTAATGAAGTTAGGCATTTCTGTTCAACGGGGCATTCATTTCTAATTTCAGTGTAAGCTGCTCTTCTTTTTCATAAAGGTAAAGGTAAAGGGACCCCTGACCATTAGGTCCAGTCGTGTCCGACTCTGGGGTTGCGGCGCTCATCTTGCATTATTGGCTGAGGGAGCCGGCATACAGCTTCCGGGTCATGTGGCCAGCATCACAAAGCTGCTTCTGGCGAACCAGAGCAGCGCACAGAAACGCCGTTTACCTTCCCGCCAGAGCGGTTCCTATTTATCTATTTGCACTTTGACGTGCTTTCGAACTGCTAGGTGGGCAAGAAGCTGGGACCGAGCAACGGGAGCTCACCCCGTCGCAGGGATTCGAACCGCCGACCTTCTGATCAGCAAGCCCTAGGCTCTGTGGTTTAACCCACAGCGCCACCTGGGTCCCTCTTCTTTTCATACATAAATGCAATTTTGCCAATATTAGCGATGCCTAATAATTTAATGTCGTTTAATTAATGTGGAAATGGGACTGAGTCATGTGTAAAAGTGACACGGACAGAAAATAAACATATTCTCTCATCATCCACATGGCATATCACAATCTGCTTTTTAAGCATCCCCCTGCCTCGCAAAACTAGAACTAGATATTATGGCACATGCATGGTGGCTGCAACCATACCAGCTCTACATCTTCTCTTTGTTCCCTTTTAGCATGTATGAATGTAAAAACCATGTGAAGTGGCCTTATTTTGTGATGAGCTTCCCACTTGTAAATGGGGGGAAATAGCAATCAGCACATCACACATTTTTGTATTGCAAGATACAAAAAAGGAGGAGGAGGAGACTCTGGGGCACTGCTTTTTAGCATTGGCAGCCAATAGGCATCCTTCTGACCTCAGTCTCAGAATTGGTTTGCCACACAACATGGGACTGGGAGTGCTCCTGTTTGACAAACCTAAACCCCCATTGTCTGTACACTAACGTCTTTTTCGCCTAACGAATGACTTCCGGCAAAACAAAATGGCCGCCGCTAACGAATTTCTTCGACTTAAGAAAAGATGTTGCGGCCGCTTTGAATAGGATTTATTCGACTAACGAATTTTTGAATAGGATTTATTCGACTAACGAATTTTTCCCCAATGCGTTCCTATGGGGATTCGCCTAACAATTTTTTTCGCCTAGCGACGATCGCGTCGGAACGCATTATCTTCGTTAGGCGAGGTACCACTGTATTGCATTATATTGCACTGTTCTTTAGATACATGCCTTCACTTCCTTTCAATAGAAATGCGATTTGGCATTACAAATAAATTATAGGAATCTGTTTATATCAGAGGGGGTTTATTTATTTGTTTATCTTTGGTGCATGCTGGATACTAATTGGAAACAGAATGGAAAGATGAAAACTATGGAACACTGGAACAACGTGAAATGACATTCTGCAGAATTTATACTGTGGAGACCATATGGGCACTATTGACATCAGACAATGGGGTTGGTTATTTGAGTTAAAAGACACTGACATGACAGACAATTCCACATAGTTTTAAAGATATATATAAATATATATTAATGTTAAAACACATGCAAATTTAAACAGTGTCTATTTAGACAGTACACTGTACCTTCCAGCTTCAGTGCAGCCGTACTTGACACCTGGCCAACAGAATTGCCTGCGACAAAAGTGTAAATTCCTTCATCCTCTGGGTATGCTTCTGCAATCTCAAGCTGGAAAGTGTCCTCAAACTGAGTCATCCTAAAGAAGCGGGATGGTTTGATCTCTTTGTCTTTGCTATACCAAGCTACTTTGAGGTCTGCTCAAGTGAAAACAAAATAAAAAAGAGAGACATATACATGTAAAGTTTCTAGTTTCACTCTTGGGGAGCAAACTGATGAACAAGTTGGGAGGTTGGTTTCCCAGATCAGAACTAAAGAGATACTTGATATGGCAACACTGTACTGAGTTCTTCCCCCTCCACTGTAATGTCTAGGCTGCAATACAGTTTTCTGGAAACAAGTCCTATTGAATTCAACAAGGCTTATTTCTGAAAAGTGAAGCCTAAGATTGCACTGTTAGACCAATCCATGTTGTTCCCTGCTGCCACCTGTGCCACCCACCCTGCCACCTCCAACCGCTGGTGGAGAAGTGGTACCAGGATTGATCCCAATTTTGAGCAACATTCTCACTGATTTTTGGAAATCCACTTCTCCCCACCTAGTGTTCCCTTACCCCTGCAAGCAACACCCAATGACGTGGAGCCAGGGAAATGGCATAGGAAGTCTGATTAAAGTATTTCAGGGGAAGGCAGGGGAAGACACAGGTCACTGTTGGTGGCAGTCCCATGTTGAGCATCACATGTAGTTCTATCCTCAGTGTACACCTAGTGAACCTCAAAATTTTCTCCTCTGTTCTCCTTCCATTTCATCCAGAATTTCAGTGAGCGTGAAAAATGAACAATTCTACTCTGGAAATTGGCAGCTTTGGATATCTGGGGGCAGTGGAGGAGCACATGAGCAGGTTTGATCTGGGCTATGACAAAGAACTAATCTAAGGATAATTTCATGCTGTACTGAGTAATATGCAGAAACATTCATGAACAATCAAAAGAGAGCGGGCGTTCCCAAGAACAATTCCCCATGCTCTGGTTCCACAAATATATACATATATAAATGCTGTAGCTTTCAACATGCACATCAAAATGATATATATACCCATATGAGTATATATATGTATATACAGTATACGTAAATCATTCTGACATGCTTTTGCATAGCTCAAAGTTTGCCAATATTTTCAGTGTAAACTCCTACATGCTTTTTATGATGACATGTTTTTAGAAGTCTTATCAGAATTTTATTTTTGTAGTTAGGGACATGATCCATATGCACCATGAGCGTAGCGCCAACCAATGCCTGGAAGTTCCTCTCTTTACCCGTATATCCCACCTACATATCAACATGGGCACATGGAGAGGCAGCATAGTTGTTATGTCTGGGGGAAATGAGTGGTCTGTGCATGCCTTCTTCATCCCCAACCTACCTTCCCTCTTTCTGCCCTCCGCACAGTGCAACTGGTTTCTGCTTGGTGTATGTGTAACTCTCAAAGCAAGAATGGGGAAACGGTGACGCTCCAGATGTTGTTGGATTCCATTTCTCATCATCCCTGACCACTGGTCATGTTGGCTGGGGCTGATGGGAGTTGGAGTCCAAATGCCCCTGGAAGGCCACCGGTACCCCATCCCTGCCTTGAGCCTGTCATTTTGTGCTCTCTGTGCATGTGCAGACCAGAGCAGGGCAGGTGGGGGAAGAGAACTTTTTGAGCCCTTTTTGGGATACTCAGTTCATCACTGCTACACCCATCATGCAAATGGATTGTACGTTCACAAATTGTTTTCCTAGGGTACATATCAGTATTTATCTAATTTAAAAGCAAATTGTCCATTTGGATTTTTATGTGTGCTATATTAAAATCTATACATATACTTTTAAAATCTATCTAATCCAGATTTTTAAATATGCATGAGGGAAGTATTGTGTGAGTTTCAGTAAGTTCACTGGGGGAATTAAAAGAACTAAAATGAGTGTTTTTATATACAAGTTGAACTATTGTGGCAATACTGATGGTTTTAAAATTGTGACGTGGCACTTCATTCTTCTCTTAGAATTATATAAAGCTCAGTGTTTTGGGGGTAGGGGGGCATTTACCCAAATATCTAGACTGCTCAAATTTACTCACTCTCTCCATATATCGGTAACCATATGCAAACAGTCAAACTGATCAGAACTGCTGGTGATCCAGGACTGTGGATCAAGAGGTCTATGTACTCTCAGATGAACTGGCCCCTCCATTCATTTCAACAAAGAGTACATAGTTCTTTGTTTCTATAGAAGCTCTTTTATAAGGAGCTCTGTGTACATATTAGGGATCCCACACCAGCAAGATATTGGAGCACACGTGATTTTAATATGCCCAAGTCTTTTGCATATATGATGAGATCATTCTGCAGTTAGATATATGGTCTACTGGGGGTGCTGGTTATCAATGGTTCAGTTTCAGAGCTGGTTTAGCTGATCCTTGGATTCCATGAAATATGGTGGACAGGGCAGGAGTAACATAAATACTTTTAGCCATAAAATGTCTGAAGCATGGGCTGATTCTCACTTTACTTTTGGTACTTAGGTATGTGTAACTAAGTGCAAAATTCACATCTGACACTGAAGTATCACTGTACAATTGGATTGCGAAGTTTAGAGGTCAGAATGGATTGCAAGTAACATTTTGGATAGGTTCTAATCTCTCTTCCACATTCCTTTTCAAGCAACTTTCCTAGTCATGTAACACCTTTCTCGTTATATATATATATATATATATATATATATATATATATATATATATATATATATATATTCCCAGAAAAATGAGAGACATATTAAGTGCAAGTCTCTCCTTTAAAAAAAATAATTGCATGTGTCTGCTAGGAAAAGCACATGATCCTTTACTGATAATTCCTTTTGGGGTGTTTTTTTTTTTTAACGATTAAAGGACACATTCCAAATTCTCTTCTTTCTAATTCAACCTACATACTCAAACACACATGAATTTCTACTCGAGTACATGTACCCAAGTGCAAAAAATAAAGTGAGAAATGATGCTCAGTGAAGATCCATTCTTTCCATGGCAAAGTTGTGTCAGCAGCTGACATCCAAGGCTTTGTTCATTTTTCAGGCTCATTTGAAACCTAGGAGAGTGTGGCAAAATGCCGCTTTGAATTAAAAGTGGAAGGATGATTACAACTGTGCCTACCTTTTTAATGTTTAGTGACACTGCAAAATGGAGTCCCTGGTTATGGGACCTCTCTGTCAGTATAAGACAAGTTGGGTTATTGTATACACACAACTGAATCTACATGGCGATGGGGAAGCCTGGCTTCAGTAACTGGTTTGTTTGCTTGTTGCTGTTTTTTAACCTACTAAGTGCACCAGGTCGAACAAGGAGTACAAAAGTGTTTTATGACTTGGTTAAACTAACCTGTCCCTGTAACTCTGCACTGAAAGCAAGCAGACTGTCCCTCAGAAGTAATAGCATCGCGGAGTGGTGCGATAATAGTAGGTGGGTAAATTGGCACTTCTACATCAGGAGAAACAACTTCTGGGACTAAGGAAAAAGATCAAAGAGTGATTATTAGCCTCCATGGAAGAGCACACAGTGCAAAATATTGACAATGCCAGTTTCAAAAATGCTCGAGGTTGCTGGGAGAGCTTGCCTTCCACTGAAAGGGACGCAGAAGAGGTGGCGACTCCATAGTTGTTCTTCGCTTCAATCGTGTAAACGGCAGCGTCTTCTGGGAAAGTCTCGATCAGCAACAGGGTGTATTCTTGGGCATCATGAAGAAATTTGACCTTAAAGCCTGAAGAAAGAGGCTGTTCATCTTTGTACCACGAGATCTTGGGCTGCGGCTTTCCTGATACAACAGCACAGAAGCGAGCTGGCTTTCCAGACTCCACGGTGGCTGGCTGAAGCTCCTTTTCAATCTGGGGTGGCTCTGGAGCTATAATTTTTTTAAAATATATACATAATCATGTACAGTGGTACCTCATGTTACATACGCTTCAGGATACATACACTTCAGGTTAAGAACTCCACTAACCCAGAAACAATGCTTCAGGTTAAGAACTTTGCTTCAGGATAAGAACAGAAATTGTGCTCTGGCGGCGCAGCGGCAGCGGGAGGCCCCATTAGCTAAAGTGGTGCTTCAGGTTAAGAACAGTTTCAGGTTAAGAACGGACCTCCGGAACGAATTAAGTACTTAACCAGAGGTACCACTGTAACTAATTTCTAGCAAGATAGATTCTATTCCTTCCTGCGATTGCATGCAGGTTTTCAGCATTTATGTGACACATAGTGCAAGGTAACTAGATCTGGAGGAGAGAGGACCAGTTTCTAGCTGTATCTCAGCAAAGAGATGTTGGGCAACAGGCAAAGAGTTGATTTGCACATGCACATGTGATGGAAGAAAGCATGCTTGAAACCTCTGCCATATTAAAACAAAACTTCTTGGCTCTAGAAAACTAGCACATCAGGACAATGACTAGGCTAGAAAGCTTTCCCTGACACAATGGTTTTCAGTGGTTGGAACATTCAAACCCATGATGTCCCACCACAACCATGAAATAATATGGTCCTTGAAAGACTTCATCACACTTTTCTCCCCTGAGTGTTGCTATTCAGGCCTAACTTGCAGTTTAGCCTTAATCATGGGGTTGTTCCAATGATAAATGGGGTCAGGGACTATAAAGTAATGGTGAATACTAGAAAATAATCATTTTTATATCTCAGATTAGGGTTGAAGTGTAAACACCTCAAAGAAAAATAAACTTGTCTGATCAAGACGACCAAGTACATGCAGAAAGATACAGCTTAACAAATAGCTAATCATGAGTACTGCAATCCTAGGCATGTCTGGTCAGAGTCCAATTGGATTTACTGCCCTAAAATTGTGTATAGCAGGGATGGGAAATCTGTGGCCCTCCAGATGTGGCTAGACTACAATGGCTATCATCCCTAATTGGCCGTGCTGGTTTGGCTGATGAGAGTCCAACAACATATGGAGGGCCAGAGGTTCCCTGCATTTGGCAACACAGGACTGAACCTTAACTACTTGTGCACTGTTGCTGAAAAGTGCAGCTTGAAATAGTTCAAAAGAAAAATAAGAAGGGTAAAAAAAGAGAAAGCAATACACTGCAGAACACAAATCTTGGCTGGCCTTGCAAGTCAGTCCATTTCTTTTGCTTGTCATTGACTTCACCCAGGCCCTGTGGTCTTGACTGCAATGTCATGCTGAAGTTCAGCATTGGCAAGTGCGTTTGTGGAGGCTGCTAATGTAGCTTCTTATATGAATTAGTATTCCAATAAAAAGCAAGGTAAATCTGTATACACACCGTTCACATGGAGAGTGATGGAACTCCTGTTTCTTCCAGCTAAGATGGTGTATTCTCCAGCATCTGTATATCTAGTTTCAGTGATGGTCATCCGGTGGACTTTTCTTTCCACCACATAGTGATATCTCTCTTCAATGTGGAAGTTGATCTCAATTCCATCCTTATACCAGCGAGCGTCAATGTCGTCTTCATTGACCTCAAACTCTACCACGGCTCGCTGTTTCTCTATGACCTGTCAATAAGCAGAAACTTATTATTTTCCCCATTTCTGTTCGTCTATTCTATTCATCAAACAATACAAAATAAATCTGTTATGCAAACAAAAATGTGCAAACAAAACAAACACCAGTGATTTTTTTTTAAAAAAAGGACTGTATAGATGTAGTTACATATTTCGCCTATTATTTCCCATTCGTATGTACAAAAGTAGGGACCCACAACAATAGATTGTGTTATACCCCCCTACCCTAATAAGTGTACCCTTGTTTAGGACTCTAGTAGCAGCCTTGCAGCCTTGTTCAGGGGGATTTTTTGACCTCGTGGGGTGCCGCCCTGCCATGCTATCCCCAAGCTACTGCAAGTCCTTGGGGGCTCAAGTAGGTCAATTCCACACACACCCCTTTTTGTTCATTCATTCATTCGTTTGTTTCTTTGTTCCTTCCTTCCTTTTTTCAAATGGCACTCAACATTCCTGAGCTCCTTGAAATCACCAAACAGAAGCCCTTGAGCCTTAACAGACTATTTTTGTAGCTGATCTTTTTCTCATAGTTTACAAGATGAATAACTTTTCAAAATAAGTGGGGAAGCACATCACAATGTATAAGCAGCTCCAGATCTGGGTGAAAAGTTAATGACAACAAAATGACCAGCTTTCCCTATACTACAGTCTTCACTTCTCTAGACACCAATGAAGGAATAATATCAGATCAACACAGTGTGCACTTGGGAAAATAAGAGGGTTTTCATAGTTTTGCCGGGGGTTGGAGAATTCTTAAAGGGAACTATAAGGTTTTCTTGTATGCGTTGACATTAACTGATTTAAATTAAGCTAGGAGGGGAAATGTAGTTTTATATTTTGTATTTTGGGGTGTGTTTAAAAATATCTAAGGGGACATGAATATGTGAGAGAGAGCCCTGTGCACAGAGTTTTGTTCCAACTGCTGAAGAGAAAGATCATTGTTCAACTTAAGAAGCTCTCAGTCCATGAGAGCAATGCTCAGCCACATGGCTGTGTACCTTCTTCGGCATATGATTTTGCTTACATTTTCACAATGGCGAATTCAATATTTTTTCTGACTGAGATCTGGGAGCGGATCTTTGAACAAAATGCTTCTACACATTAGTATGGGTTTTTCCCCAAAATAATTAACACCTGAACATGATTGTTTGGTGGAACCAAAATTTCTCCACAGATTTTGGCACCGAGTTTGGAAAATCTATTTGAGAAACTGATGTTTCAGTGATCAGGGGCAGGTTGGCTGTATTGGTCATCAAAACAGTAGGAAGTACTATACCTGGACGGTTTTTTGGAGGCTCCTGATGCGAACATCACGCCCTTCCACTACCAAATTAGCGCTGGACATATTTCCTCCTGCCACTACTGTGTACTTCCCAGAATCAGACATCTTTGTGGTAGTAATCAGGAGACGATGAACGAACCGTTCTCTCTGAACTTTCATTCTAAAAATAATTCAAGCAAATGAAACTTAGAAAGTGCGGTCTCTTAACATACCAATAACTATATGTATATGGTATCTTTGTTTGATTCAGAAGGTCATGCTCTTCCCTCAAAGCCTTCACTCTAGCCCAATAAGTTCTGTTCTGTCTGAAAGTTGTCATAGGACAGAGTTGATGACTAGTACAATGGCTAGCCACTGTTGCCAAGCAACATTTGAATTCACCATCCATGTCCTGTATGCTTGTTACAAGCAGAAGCAGCTCTCAGGTCAAAACTTCAACTTTTCTTTATATTCATTTTTTAAAAAACAAAACAAAAAAACACCACAAATTACCTGTCTTCAAGCTGTAGCTCCTGTCCATCTTTCATCCACTGAACAGAAATGTCAGGTTCTGAGATCTCACATTCAAAAACAGCTTTTTTCTTCTCCACAACTTTTATGTCTTTGATGTGCTTTCTAAATTCAATGTGGCGAGCTAGAAAAACAACAACCGTAAGAGATAGTGTCGTTATGAGCCACTTTATAGTCCCAGACGATTAATAATTGCTTAATTTATACTCCCCCTTTTCACATCAGAGCGCGACAATAATTAGCTTACAACAATTACCTGTTTGTTATATGCACATTTACAAAGAACGGCAAAACATTTTGTATTGAAACTAAAATAACAAGAAACAAAATAAGAAGCAGGTAGAATAATTTCAACAAAATAAAACAATTAAGACATAGCAGTAAGATTAAAGAAAATGGGTTTCTTTAAGCATTTCTTAAGTCGCTTAACCAGTTCGGCCTGTCGTATCTTTTGGCTGACATTACCAATTTCAGCCACATTTGGACAGTCTGAGCTTGGTGAGCATAGGCAAAAAGTTCATTTATTAATAAGCCGAGAAATGAATGAGTCTTTAGCATGTGCATATAGCTCCTTCACTCCTCCTATTTCTGGTGCGAGAAAATAAGCCAGTAATTCTTTCAATTAACCACAGTTTTCTGGTTTGTCCAAACTGGGAAGCTATGACTACCACCTTTGGAAGAAACCAGAGTATTAAACTATGGCATGAAGTTTCTTTAATATCATTTCAAAAAAAGAAACTCTGCTTAATTAGAGGCTTCCTGGTATAACTGCAGCTCATGCAAAGGAAGGAGTGAAGGGGCTACATGCATTACAAAAAGGCTAGGTCACATGTCAGTTCAGGATTATCCAAACCAGTTCAGTAGTGGATCTGTTATTGGCACGCCACTGCAACGGCTCATCCACACTGCTCTGGATTGATGTTTGCTTCAATTTAGTGCTTAAGAGCTAAAATAGATGGGAGAAAACTTAATACCTTCCACATATAAAGTTGCAGATGAAGCAGCTTTCCCAGCAACAAAACTGTATTCAGCTGCATCTCCAAAATGCACATTCCTTATCGAAAGTGAATGTGTAAGTTTCTTAGTTCTAATCTGGCACCGGTCCGTTGATTTTATTTCCACACCGTTCTTCAACCACTTGTACGTAATGCCTTCATAATTAACAGTCACTTCGAAGGTTATTGTATCTTTCTCTTCTGCGTTGATGTCCTTCAGCATGGATGTTATCAAGATAGCTGGTTTTAAAGGAAATAAAAAGGGAAAATATTTCATCATCATCATCATTATTAAACGTATCAGTTGCTTTTCTTACAAAAAGTAAACTCAAAGTCACTCCCCACAACAAAATAAATAAATAAATAAATAACATATATATTTAAACCAGCAAAATCTTTAAAAACCCAGCCTCGGATTGATTTCATATGCATGTTTTTGAAACAAGACTCAATGAACTTTACAAAGAAGAGAAAGCATATTGCAATTTTCTAGAACAAAAAAGTTTGGAAATTGAGGGGTTAAGTTAGGGGCTGTAGACAGGATCCAGATTCTGAGGTCCCCCCACCTTCTGTTGGCCACTTAGACATGTGGAAAGGGGCTTCCTGCCTGTCAATCATCTGGCATCACCATGATGTAATTAAGCCAACGGATACATTGGCATCACCGAGATTCAGTACCATATCCCAAGAAAGTAGGCAGGCTAAACTTTTAACCCCCTAAATTTACAAAGACTGAGCATAAGAGGCTGTGCAATGTTAACTTTACTTCAGGCAAGCATTCTGTGCTCATGTCCATTTTAAACTTACGCTTCACTGTCAGGGTTGCGCTGACTTTGTCATTTCCGCAGACAAAGGTGTATTCGGCAGAATCCTCACTGCTGGTGTTCATGATGTTGAGCTGATGGAGCTTTCCCTGAACCACTATTTTAAACTTCTCGCTCATTTCAATTTCCACTCCATTTTTCAGCCACACAGCGGGCACATTGAAATGAGACACCTCGCACTCAAAAGAGGCCGTTTTGGTCTCGGCAACCTCAATATTTTTCATGGTCTTTGTTATGTGCACAGCTATAGAAAACAATATTGATAAAACACACAATTAGATAGTCTTTTATAATGTATCACGAGGTACTTTCAGTCTGATATTTGATAATGGAGCTTGATTCTAATGATAGATTTGTTTTAACTTACTTTCTACAAAGAGTTTTGCTTTGCACTCAAGTTGTCCTACTACTGCTGTGTATTCTCCAGCATCAGCGGGAGATATATTTTGCAAAGTCAGCTTGTGGACTTTCCTCTGGGAGCTCAGTCGGTATTTGTCGCTGGGCTTGAGCTCGATGTTCTTGTGGAACCATTTGACTGGGACGGTGTCATGGGACACGCTCACTTCAAATGAAACAACGGCATTCTCCAGAGCAGTCACATCCTTTGGCTTCTTGATTATCTTGACAGCTTCAGGGAAGAAGTTACCAACAATTTAGTTAAATGCTTGGCTTCAGTTAAAACCACTGTAAAACAATTGGCTTCAGGACTGGAAACTGCAAGAAGTTTTTGTTCCCCGAGTTGAATGTAGCATGGAATAAATGAGGCAGCACTGCCCATGATGAAAGCCAGTGTGGTATAATAGTTAAGAGGGTCGGACTAGGAACTGAGAGAGCAGGGTTTGAATCCTCACTCAGCCACGAAGCTCACTGGGTGACCTTGGGCCAGTCACCATCTCTTAGCCTAACCAATCCCACAGGGATGTTGTGAGGTTGAAACGTGGAGGAGGAGAACCATGTACACCAACCAGCTTGAGATCCTTGGAAGATAAAGGTGGTATATAAATGTAATAAATAAATGTTTTGGGCTCCCAGTATGTTTCTGAGCACAATTCAAAGTGTTGGTGCTGACCTTTAAAGCCCTAAACGGCCTCTCCACCCCCATCGTTCAGCCCAGACACTGAGGTCCAGCCCCAAGGGCCTTCTGGTTTCTCTCTCCCTGTGAGAAGTGAGGTTACAGGGAACCAGGCAGAGGGCCTTCTCGGTAGTGGCACCCACCCTGTGGAACGCCCTCCAGGGCCGTCTTACCCATAGGCACTAGGGGTGCGGGGCACCCGGGCATGGGCTCTCAGGGGCGCCAGGCTGAGAGTCCGGGGCCTGAGAGTTGAGTCAGGGGAAGAGCCCGCCCATCGGTTGGAGTGCCACGACAAGCTCGTCTGCTGTGGGCAGCTCTGCACCGTAGGTTCGGGGGTGACCAAGCCAGCAAAACGCTGAGGCGGCTGGCCAGCTCCGCCCTCCTGCGCGCCTGGGACTGGGCAATCTGGGGGGGGGCGCCGGGTGGATATTTGTACCCCAGCGCTGTATATGCTTAAAACAGCCCTGATGCCTTCCCATCAGATGTCAAGGAAATAAACAACTACCTGACTTTTATAAAACATCTGAAGGCAGCCCTGTTTAGGGAAGTTTTTAATGTTTGATGTTTTATCGTGTTTTTAAAATTCTGTTGGGAGTCACCCAGAGTGGCTGGGGAGGTCCGGCCAGATGGGCGGAGTATAAGTAATACATCATTTATTATTATTATTATTATTATTATTATTATTAATCATTATTATTATTATTATTATTATTATTATTATTATTATTAAAAATGCATGCATCCTTCCTGCCATCATCTCTGTTCACAGCCCCGCCCCTGTTTGTTTTTTTAAAATGTTTGTAGCGCTTAAAAACACATCCCAAAATCTTTTACTAGAAATGATAATAGGACAGAGCAAATGAGTGTTGACAGTGTATGGAATGATGTGTCTTTATCATACCATCATTCAACTTGCTTTAATTCTTCCCAGCCTATTTATTGTGTAGAGGCTGACTTACTTTCAACATGGAGTCGTGCATTGGCTCCTATCCTTCCCAGTTTAAAGCTGTAGACGGACTCATCAGTTACAGCGCATTTCTTGACTTTCAGTGTGTGGGTTGTCCCTTCCACCTTGATCTCATATTTGTCACCAGAATGCAGCTCAACGCCATTCTTGATCCACTGAGCTCCTTTCACATCAGGATGAGTAAGTTCCACTGAAAAAACTGCATCTTGTGTCTCTGTTACAGTCAGGTTCTTCAATGTCTTCTTGATTTTGACAGCTGTTTGAAAAGAACAAATCAAATTGTTGACGTTATACAGGTAGATATTATTATGATGATGTATTAAATTTCTATACCGCCCTTCATCCAAGGATCACAGGGGGGTTTACAATATATATATATATATATATATATATATATATATATATATATATATATAAACACACCATAGTAACAAAACCCCAGTTTAATTAGCCAGAGGCCTAGGAGAAGAGGAATGTTTTTGTCTACAAAGGCACCAGGTGAGCCTCCCTGAGGAGAGCATTCCACAAGTGGGGAGCCACCCCCAAAAAGGCCTGTTCTCGTGTTGCCATCCTCTGGATCTATCACGGAGAAGGCTCATGAAGAAGGGCCTCAGATGATGACCACAGGGTCCGGCTCGGTTCATATGGAGAGAGGGAGTCTTTGAGGTATTGCAGTCCTGATCCATTTAAGGCTTTATAGATGAAAACCAGGACTTTGATTTGGGTCCAAAACTAACTGGCAGCCAGTGCAGGCAGTTCAGGATCGGTGTAATATGCTCAAACCTGGCTGCTGAATTCTGCACCAGATGAAGTTTCTGAACCATCTTCAGAGGCAGCCCCACAAATAACACGTTGAAGTATCCTAACCTAGAGGTTACCAGAGCATAGACAGCAGAAGTTAGGCTATCCCTGTCCAGATAGGGGCACAGCTGGGCCACCAGCTGAAGCTGATGGAAGGCACTCTCCCCAGTCAGGATAGTCCTATCCTGAGAACCCCCTCTAAAAAGGGTGTTAAGGTGGGTGCTGGTGAGAGGAGGGCCCTCCACCCCCTTTCTGCTGAACCTCTCAGGATTGAAGCTATATTGTGTTCCAGTGTTGGCTCATCTCATAACTGGAGTTCCCAGTTTACACTACTCTTAGGTATTTTGTAATAAAAATGTAGTAGTATAGCTACCAATTGCATAGCTGGAATATACTGGTAAGCCCAGACAAGCAGAATCCATAAAGTTCTTACATTCAACCTGTGTTTTGTTTTCTATTTATCCGTTCCCCCCCAAAAAAATATATTTTACAAAATTATTAACCGGAGTATCCATTTTAGGAGATTTTTTCCAATTCGTCCAGTGTGGAATTGAGACAAACTTTCCCCACTGATTACTCACTTTCAACTTTCAGCTTAGCTGATGTTTTTGAAGATGCCACTTTATAGGTATATTCGCCAACATCATCTACTTTGCTGATTGGGATATTAAGCCTCCTCTTCAAACCATCGGATTCACTTTTGCAGCGATCAGTCATTGAAAGTGGTTTCCCATCCTTCAGCCACTGGCCCTCAGAGTCTGGATTGGTTACTTCACATTCAAAAACAGCTTTCTGGGATTCGGCCACAGTTAGATCAGTGAGGGGCTTTGAAATGGCGCCACCTGTGGGGAAATAAAGGACAAGCTTGTATTTGGTGTGTCTCTGATTAGATGCCTACTGACTACACTAATAGTCTATGTTGATGATGCTCCTGGTGCAGTAGCTGCTATCTATGCAGACAGGGAACTGTTGCTACCATAACCAGGGTGAGAGTGATGTACATAACCTTGTGAGGGTGATGTGCTCCCTAGCACTCTGAGGCATTGCACATTTGTATGTTCCTGTAAGTGACATCCCTATAGGCCACATTAAGTGGTGGTCCCAGAGAAAAACTGAACAAACTGAAAAACAGAGGGCCTTCTCAGTAGTTGCACCCACCCTGTGGAATGTCCACCCATCAGGTGTCAAAGAGTTAAAAAATTATATGAACTTTGGTAGACATCTGAAGGCTGCCTTGTTTCGGGAAGCTTTTAAGGCTGCGTGTTTACTTAATTAATCAAACCATCATCATCACCATTGTTGCCGTATTGATCTCTATTGGATACATAGACCATGTTGACCTGATGATATTCTCCTTCCCCTTGTTTCCATGGAGACAAAATGGGTTATAATGCAACTACTCCCAGACTAGGAGTTAGAAAGGAATTCCTCTTCTTAGGAATGTCCACTTTTCTCCAACTATCATTCACCATGGTTGGTTGGTTTGATAGGTCTCATGGAATTAATTATGAACTGAACTAACAAATATAAACAGCAGGGCATTTGACCATCAAGAAAAAAATCAAGTGCTTTATAAATAACTAACCTGCTACAACCAGTGTCCCAGATGTCTTCTTTTCTCCAGCATAAAATGTATACTCTCCTTCATCGTCTTTCATCATGTTTACTACTGTCAGTTTATAGATTGTGCCATGTGCCTCGATCTTATACTTGGGCCCAGCTTTGAGCTCTTGGTCCTTAAAATGCCATACAACATCAATCCCTGCGTGGGACAGCTCAACTTCAAAGGTTACATTCTGAGTTTCGGTGCAGGTGATATCGTGAAGACCTTTAATAATCTGAATTTCTGTTGTTTAAAAAAAAAAGGTGACTTAGTAGAATCAAGTTGTTACTTGTTGCACGATCAGAATATGTATTTTAATAAAGCCTGCATATCTGAAGAATACTTACCTTCAATTGTGAGATTGCAGCTGGTTTCAACTTTGCCTACTGCCAGTTTACAGTGTCCTTCATCTGATGCATATGTCCTGGTAAACACTAGCCTCTGCTTTGTGCCTTTGGAGACAGCTTGGACACGGTCATCAGGTTTTATTTGCTCATCATTTAGGTACCACTTGGATGAAGACACATCAGGGACTGAAATTTTGCTTTCAAGGATGGCTCTTGTACCCTCAATAGCATGGACATCTTTTAGTGGTATAATAATTTCCACACCTGCAAATTGCAGATAAGAGATTACATGGAAAGATCAATACATGGATTCTGGTGCTTTTAGCTTAAGTATATAAGAATGTGAGAAATGTACAAATATAGATGGAACCAAGATCCTCCTCCCAGTGTAATTATCTGAAGCATCAGGTGTCCATATGTCTCAGGCGGCTTTACAGATGGCATGCAGAAGGTCCCAGGTTCAATCACTAGCAATTCTTGGTAGTGCTGGGAGAGAACCCTCTCTAAAACCCTGGAGAGCCACTGCTAATCAGTGTAGACCAGGGTTTTCTAAAGCTGTTTTTGGACTACAAATCCCATCATCCCTAGCTAGCAGGACCAGTGGTCAGGGATGATGGGAACTGTAGTCCCAAAACAGCTGGAGATCCAAGTTTGGGAAACCCTGGACTGAGCTAGATGGACCATGGTCTGATTCAGTATAAGGCAGTGCCCTATGTTCCCATATAGCTATCCCCGGTTGTTGTGGTGATGGGAGAGATCTACTGCTTCTATACATATAGGTTCCATTCTGTACATGCAGGTTCCACTTAGTTTTCATAACATGCAGTTCATTTGTCATCCTTTTGTTAAAGCTACGTAGGATGGCTGCCCTCCCCACACATAGCGCAGCAAATTTTGCAAGACAATTATGCCTTGCATTTTGTTATACGACTTCCTAAACACAGGCACTTACTATAGACTGTGACACGGCCAGTGGTTGAGAGGAGCAGGCTAGGGATGTTGAAGGAGTATGCTCCACTGTCTTCCTTTGTGACATCTTCCACCAGCAACATATGTGACTGCTTATCTACTACAATGTGGACACGGTCACTTGGTTGAATCTCGACACCATCCTTCATCCAGACGCCTTCAGCGTTTTCTTGGGAGAGTTTCACTTCAAGTTGCACAATGTCGCCCTCGCAGACTTTCTGGTCAGCAAGACCTTGAAGGACAGCGACAGGGCGTGCTGTATGGAATGTGAAAGAGAAGCAAGAAGTTATTAAACAGTGATCAGGAGCTTCAATAAAATAGGGATGGGGAACCTTTCTCCCCTAGCCAGGCTGCATCTGTCAGTAGCCCTGCTCTGGATGCTCCTCAGTTGCGTTTGACTGGCAGGAATGTGTCCTTGAACTCTGAAAATATCTCTTGATTGCTTGGACAGAGTGCTGTCCGAGGACATCCTGGTTGCAAATCTTGGGGGACCTGCTCCCTGCTTTACAGACCTTTTCCCACATGGCATGGGTGGGCAGAGCCCGGACTGACTCCAGCTACATTCATTCATCAACCTTTATTGGCATAAAACAGACACACATATAAACAAAACTGGATTGATACTTTCCTAGTGGTACAAAGCATGCTAAAAAGAAAAGAGAAAAGACTCCGCTGTCCGCCGTCACATCTCTGGGACTTCTGATGGCTCAGCCGACTGCAGAATATTACGGCGAGAGAAAAGCAAATGTAGGTATTGAGCCACCAATTTGGTAAGCTCTTGGTCTTTCCCTGATAATAGGAACTGTAAGACCTCCTGCACTGGTCTCCCTCTAGGGATGCAGAGCCGATCCAGGAATTGCAGACGGATGTCATCGTAAAGTTTACAATGGAAAACCATATGCACGAGGCTTTCCACTTGGTGGTCATCACATGGACAAATCCTCTCACCCTCCGCCCTGCCTGAGAACCTACCCCATAGGAGGTTCGATGGATTTACATTGACATGCGCTTTTTTATAACAAGGGGCAATTCGTACATCCCTTCTGCGCTCAAGGTCTTTAACGCCAAAATTATTTCTCAACTGCTCTACGGCATTCCAGTCTGGATGCAAGGGTTCACCCAGATGGTAGAACGGACTCCAGCTACAAAAGCTGAAGCTGCTGAAGATGCTAGAGACCATCTTGGTTGTCTCTTAGTGCAGACCCAGGTCACTAAGCCTGAACTTCCACAGCCACCGCCTGTCATGAACCATCATTGACAGGACTGGCAGCAACAGCAGCAGTTCTATGGTTGTGATAATGTTTTATTTTCTTGCTAATTGTGCTGTTTTAAATGTGCATTTTATATTTGACTTCCTTTAGTAATGTTTTCTTTCAAAATGTTCTAAGATACTTTTTTTTGTTAACTTTGCTGCGTTAAATGTGCATTCGTTAACAGTCATCAACAGGTTCACCACAGCTATCAGCCTATCACCCATTCCCACCACCCCTCTGAGTAATACCCCTCCCCACCCTCTCACTATATATAAGGGTCTGGTGACTTCTGTTTCAGTGTATCTGAAGAAGTGTGCATGCACACGAAAGCTCATACCAAGAACAAACTTAGTTGGTCTCTAAGGTGCTACTGGAAGGAATTTTTTTATTTTGTTTTGACTATGACAGACCAACACGGCTATCTACCTGTAACTGTGCATTCTATAGTTGACCTTCTTTGTAATGTTTTATTTTGCAGTCTTCAAGATAATATTTTTATTTCCCATTAATTATGCTGCTTGGAATGTATACTTTATAGCTGACTTTCTTCTGTCATGTTTTGTTCTGGATTTATTTATTTGATGTTTTAATGTAGGATGCAAACCTCTTTGAGTTTTTTTTCTTAAAAATATAAAGTAGTATAGAAATGAAATAATAATAGTAATAGTAATAGTAATAATAATCTGTGTGCACGCATGCACACACACACACACACGCACACACACACACACACACACACCACTGGAATACTGCATTGTTGAATGGGAATGTTACCAACTACACAAAGACAAAAGCTAGACTTGTGGTTCCACCCATCTGCACTTCTGGCCTCTGCTTCCAGCTCCACCCACCACTAGCATGATGGAAGGCTACTCATGATAGGATATGGTCTTTGGGCTGGGGGGAAAAAGGTTTCCCCCTCCTGCTCTCAAGTATTTAGAAGGCAGAACAACTTACGCTTCATCTTCAGTTTACAGGAGGTCTTTTTCCCATCTGCCACAAAGCTGTATTCTCCTTGATCTTCTTTAGCAACGTCTTTAACTGTGAGGATTTGGCGACCTCGGCGTGAGGTTATCAGATACTTATTACTGGGTTTGAGCTCAACCTCATTATGATACCATTTTCCTTCGACATTTTCAGGCGAAAGCTCACATTCCAGTTCCCCCGAGAAGGTTTCTGGGACTTCAACGTCTTCCAGTTCTTTAATAAACTCAATAACAGCACCTGCGTTCAGATGCAAACATCTCAGTAAGTGATTTTATTACTTACAAACGTTCCATAATGTTTCTTAGCAACTGGGTTAAAAAGAATGCCCAGTTCAAAATATTTCCATCTTTTCAAAATGTGGACTGATCCAGCAGGCTCTTCTTATGTTTCTACATTCTATGCTAATCTAGGGCTATGCCCATGCGCCAATGATTTAAATACAAAGATAGAGAATCTGCAGCCCCTCCCCCAGATGATATTGGACTCCAAACTCCCATCAGCCCCAGCTAGCCTGAAAACAGGGTTGTTTGTTTTTAACCATGGGCCGATTGAATAGTGCAAGGCTGGCTATTTTAAAAATGACTAGGGTTGGGAATCAGAATGGTTACATGATTGTCCAAGCACTCATTTTGATTTTGGTTCACTTTGTCGCTGCAAACCTTCCAAGAATTAAAGAATCAGGGACTTGGGCTCAGTGCTCATTGGTTACGCAAAATGTGCAGCTGATCAGACCAGTTGTTTGATCTGGCCACTGGGGAAATCTATGGTCTGAGAAGCCTGCACCAAGAGCCACCCATTACACAGCACCACCCATATTTCTACAGTAAAAAAGAGTGGCTGTGTAAGGGCTCAGGGTTGTCTCCTCAAGAGTAAAGAGCCAGAAACATCCATTCTTCTAAAGCTAATACTTTATTTACAAACTATGTACATCGGAGCATTTAAGATTCATGTCCGCTTGAGTCGGTTCCAGAATCCGGGAGTGGCTTTCATCGGTTCCTCCCCCAGCATAGAAGCTTTGGGATTCCAAAGCGCCTCCTACGTTCCTTACGCTTTTTCCCCCTACGCATTTGGGGCGACGGACGTAACTGCCCGCTTTGTTTCTCAGACCACTCAGGTGGTGCTGAGGCTGTGTCCGCATCTCTGAGCCCCAGCTCCACCGCACTGCCTGGCAGTTCCTGCTCCTCACCACTGGGGCTTTCCTTGCTATCCCCGCTGGACTCCGAGCTGCTTTCCAAGAGAGGCTGCACTTCCCTCCACCCCTCCTTCCCCGTCTCAAAAGCCTTGCGTGAGGTCAGATCCCTGACAGATTGAGATAGAAATGACGGTGTCCTAGAGTAACCTTTGCCCTCACCTTCTACAATTAGCTTGGCTGTTGTCTTTACAGACTCGTCTTCCACCAGGGCACAGCTGTAATCGTCTGCATCGGACTTATCAATCATTAGCACTGAAAGGAAGTGACCCTTCCTGTCAGAGTGCGTTCTGTATTTGTCTCCATAAGAAATCTCCAGACCATTCTTGTACCACTGCACTTTAACGAAAGGCTCGGAGGTTTCACACTCAAAGGTTGCCATTGAATCTTTCTCCTTAGCAGTGACATCTTGTAAAGTCTGTGTGAATGTGATATGCTGCTTGGCTGCAAAGAAAATAAAGAGAGACCAAAAGATGAGAATGAATATTATATGACTTGAGCATAAAAAGAAGACAACATTTTGGAAAGGGGGCAAGAGGCCCCCTTTGGAAAAGGGATATTACCTTGTACTAACAAGAAAGCATGACTTGAGGTTTCACCAGCTATGTTAGCGGCTTTCACCATGATGCTGGCAGAGTCCTCTGCTGTTACGTCTCGGATGACCAGTTCACAAACATTATCTTCTGGCCAGAACCAATAGATGCGATCTGACCTCTCAATCTGCACACCGTTTTTGAACCACTGGCACTCTGGGTCTGGTTTGCCCACCACACGGACGCGGAAATGGGCATCACTTCCTTGGCCAACTGTCTGGCTTTGGATGCGTTCTAATATTTTGGGAGCCTCCATGCTGGGGCTGAGTTGGACCTTCTCTGGCTTGATGGTTGGAATAGTGACTTTGCCTTCTTCCAACAGGGCTTTCTTCTCTTCCTCAGTTAACTCTTTGGTCCAGTGAAGAAGTTCGTCCTTTGTCTTTTTAAGCAGCTCTTCATATGACTCGTCCTTCTTGCGAGATTTGAGCTCCACAGCGGTGATTGCTTCGAAATAGCCCTCCTCCGTTCTGCGCTTGAATTTACTGCGGAGTTCTTCAGATTCTTCAGACACTTTTTCGTGGCTCACTTTTTCGGCCTTCTTAAGTGTCACCACCTCTTTGGTAGTTTTCTCAACGGGCTTGTCGACCTTTTGAACGTCAAACAAAAGTTTGCCAGGCTCCGTTCCTGGAGCTTCATGCTTAGGCTCAGGTGCTCGGCGAAGCACGGATCTGAAATCTTCCCGCTGCTGAATCTCAAGCTTCACCTTGTGTTCTGTTGCACCTTCGGGGTTTTCAGCAGCTACTTTTACTTCACCTGTATCGTAGGATTTGCAGTCCACAATATCCAAGTAATAGATTCCATCATAACGGAGTCTAAACCTCTTGCTTTTACGAATGAGTTGGCCATTGAGGTACCAATTGACTTTGGGCTGCGGATAACCAGTCACCCGGCAGCGGAACCGTGCTATTTCACCCTCAATAACTCTTGCTGGCTCAGGGACCAAGACTATTTCTGGCTTCTGTTTGACCTTCTGATCTTCTGTAACTCCAGTAAGAGCGCCCTCATGGGCCATTCTCTCGAGTTCTTCAATGCGTTGCAGCCCCATCCTGCCTTCTGGCAGTTGGGATTCTTCAACAAGGCTCTTCTCATCCTTAACAATGAGTGTCGCCGATGTGTGATCAGTGCCATATTTGTTTGTAGCTCTGCAGGTGATCACTCCACTATCTCTGGGATAGGATACATCATAGTCAAGGCTGCAATATCCAAATTCGTTAATCATTCTAAGCCTGTTGGCTGCCTCCAAGGGCTTGCCGTCGTGCAGCCACTCCACCACCATGGTTGGGTCACCAATCGGCGTGAGTCTGCACTCAAAATGGGCTGGCCCAAAGCGCTTCAGCCTTAAGGAAGTGAGCTTCTTCTTGAAAAACGGCTTCTGTTGTTTTTCTTTGTCGTAAAGGTCACCTTCCTCCCACTGCTCTTGACCATAGCGCAAGTGGAGAGGTTCTAGTTCTGGTGCTGCAATCTCTTTTGCTCTGTAAGTCCCCTTGGGAATGATTAATCTCCTCTCTGGTTCGGGTTCGGTGAACTCAACTTCAACATTCACTTTACACCGTGTAGTGTCACGTCCCGCTTTGTTGATGGCTGTCGCAGTATACCATGCAGCGTCATGTCTCACAGTGTGCTCGATTTTCAGGGCGGCTTCTCCCTTTGTTCCATCAATTCTGAAACACAGAGTGTCAAAAGTAAACATTTGCTCTTCGTAGAGCTTTTCGGTCACTTCAATGCAATTGTTTTTTGTTTTAATGGTTAGCAAATTCACAAACGCTGCTGGAGAATTTCACTGAAATCTACATAAAATCCTACTCACCCACAATATCTTATTTACTAGTGCTGTGGAAGTTATTGAACTGGTGTATGAGCATTGGTTGGAGATGCCAAGAGGCCTGAGGATCTCATTTTATCTTACACATAACTCTCCTTAATTTCCTTACTCATTTATTGAGTTATATTTCAATTGCAGTGTAGCCATTGCATACGGCATTGTTTGTACATGTGCATGTATACAAATAAATGATTTCTTTCACTCCATTACAGATGAAACAAGTTAGTTATATATTTACCGAACAAAATAAATTAAAGACTCACTTTATGTTTGGATATTTGTGGGGTACGATGATGTCACTGTTCTTCAGCCACACAATGTCAGGATTAGGATTACCCCTGGCCCGCACATTCATTTCCAGTTTATTTCCCTCCTTAACACTCATGTTCTTCAGCTTTTCTACAAACAGTGGTCTCACCAAGTGTTCCTTAGCTAAAAAAGAAGAAGAGGACAGGTTATCAGATGAAGATACTGAGGAGGTAGACTAATAATCAAAGACCCATGTCCAAAAGAGGTAGAGCAAATACCTTCCACTGTCAGAGTCATTGTGATGGATGTTTTGCCTGCTCGGTTTTGGGCAATTACAACCCATTCCCCGGAATCATCAGGTGTAGCTGGAATAATAAGCAGTGACTGTGTGCCATCTTCCTTAATCACTATTTTATGTGTATAATCGTTAAGGACTTGTTGACCTATGGAAATAAATATACACATTATTTTAGATCGGAGCGTTGTATTCCTTCATTGTGAATCTTTGATTTTGCAAAGAGCTGCATGGCGAGTGGTGAGTTTCTTACCATTGTGGAACCAGTATGTTTCTGGCATGGGTCTGCCCACAACTTTGAGGTCAAATCTCGCCGTCTGCCCTTCTGCACATTTAAATGAGGTTGGCTTCAAGACGAACACTGGCTTGTACAACCTCTCCAGCTGTGCTTCGTCCGTCTCCTCCAGTCTCCGTGCAGGTGAGCGTGAAGGGGAACTGCGGGCAGGGGAGCGGCTTGGGGAGCGAGGAGAGAGAGACCTGCAAGATAATAAACCATCCTATTAAACACATGCTGCTAATGATATCTGAAATGTAGCAACCTACAGGGAACCTCCATTTAGTAATTCCAGTTACAGCCATACAGATGGCTTAAGGGGGGCTTATGTCAATTAATTAAGAAGAATAAGAGAAGAAGAGTTTAGATTTGATATCCCGCTTTATCACTAGACGAAGGAGTCTCAAAGCGGCTAACATTCTCCTTTCCCTTCCTCCCCCACAACAAACACTCTGTGAGGTGAGTGGGGCTGAGAGACTTCAAAGACGTGTGACTAGCCCAAGGTCACCCAGCAGCTGCATGTGGAGGAGCAGAGACGCAAACCTGGTTCACCAGATTACAAATCTACCGCTCTTAACCACTACACCACACTGGTGAAGAGTGCTGTGTTGTGGGACATACAAAATACTGCTTGTATGTGGCCACAGTCACCCTAGACCAGGGGTAGTGAACCTGTAGCTTTCCAGGTGTTACTGGACTCAGTTTCCCATCAGCCCCAGCCAGCATGACCAAGGGTCAAGGATGAGGGGAACTGTAGTCCAACAACATAAGTAGGGCTACAGGGTCATCACCTGTGTTTTGGCTATAATCTAGTGGGCCACTCCTCTCCCCAGACTAAGTTGGGGATGTGACCTATTCTGCACTGGCTGCCATTTAGCTTCCAGGCCCAATTCAAACTGCTCGTTATGACCTATAAAGCCTTAAACTGCTCAGGCCTGCAATACCTCAAGGACCGTCTCTCCCCATATAAACTGTGCCATACTCTGCAATTCATCATCTAAGGCCCTTTTTCATGTGCCTCTTGAGGTCCGGAGGGTGGCCACACGAGAACAGACCTTCTCTGTTGTGGCTCACTGTTTGTGGAATGCTCTCCCCAGGGAGGTTCGCCTGGCGCCTTCATTGTATATTTTTAGGCGCCCGGTGAAAACTTTCCTCTTCAACCAGGCCTTTGGCTGATTAATATTCTACAAGCTTTTAAATGTGTTTGTGGGAAGGAGGTGGTTATTGTTTTGCTGTTTTGCTCTAATCATTTACTTGTGTTTTTATCTTGTATTTTTCTGCGAACCGCCCTGAGATCTTATGTGGAAGGGTGTATATAAATTTACTAAATAAATAAATTAAATTAAATAGATTCTCACCGATATCTTCTAATCATTTCAGGCGATGGGATATAACCTGGAGACCCAGTTGGTCCAACAGGCTCAACGTATAATTTTGCAGAGCATATGGCATTTCCTTTTAAGTTACTGGCAAAGACAGTATAAATGCCTTCATCTTCCGGTAAGACAACAGGTAAACGCAGGCTGGCTCTGCCATCTTGTAGAACCTCCATGTGGTAGTGGTCTCCATGCTTGATACGCTTGCCATCCTTGTACCATGCAATCTGCATTTAAAAAAAAATATCAAACTTGCAAAACTATGTAGGTGGCAAGAATGAGGTTCCCTATAAATGTCCTAAATTTCCCATGACATACTCAGTTGATTTTCACACTCTTATAGTTGGTTTGGTAACATGAAAATGTGTGGATATGTGTTCTCTCTTTCCTTTTTCTTTCTTTACAATACATGAAAAGGCACGTCAAACTTAAAGAACGAAAACACTAAAATAAAGCTTCCTCAAATTATATCTGTTTTCAGCTAGCTGTGTGCAAAACTTCAGATGTTTTACTTTTGTAAACTATGAAAGGTGTTACTTTTGCAAATTGTTTTTTTCTGTTGCAGTCAGATGAATGAAGAAATGTCCCCTATACAAACATGATTTAACTGGTGGTGGCGGGAGGCGTACAAATAGCACACTGTTTGTTCTGTTGTAAAGTACGTACACACACACACACACACACACACACACACACACACACACACGTCAGTTTGCATTTCTTAGTGCAGAAAGTATTGATCTGATGTATAGAGATCTTTCCTATTCTGATTAATGCAAGAGGGTTCTGGAAGTTTCTGGAAGCTTCTCTGTGTGAAAGCAACTTCATGATTGTTTGGGTTATAGCTTCAGAGAAGCTGAGCACAGCTGGCTTGAACTGGTTCTCTTATCTCTTCCAATTAAGGTCATGCTGACTATAAATATAGGCCAGAAGGAGCCTGGGTTTTACTTTCTCTTTCTATCTCTCTTCCTTCTGGTGTGGTGTTCTGAACCTAGTATGCTTAGGGCGGTGGTGTCCAAACTTTTTTCAAAGAGGGCCAGATTTGATGAAGGGCCATGAGGGCCAACCAGAGGGCCAACCAAAGTTGTTGAATTTTTTTAGGATTGAAGTTGTTGAGGTTTTTTTTTATGATTTTACCCCAGGGAATAAACTACCACAGGGGCCAGATTAAACCGGCCAAATTAGGCCCCCAAAACAGACTTTGGACATGCCTGGCTTAGGGTTAACGTTTAGTTTTGTTATAAGTTTATAAGCTTTGTAAGTGCTGCAACTGGATTTTTATGAACGTACTGGATTTGTGACCATTATGCTTATTTGCCTTCAGTAGCAAGTAAAAGCTCTGCTGAATGAAGTACAATGGTCTCTGGTCTATTTCTGGGAACTCTGCTACGTGTTTAAGTTTTTCCTCCACACATACGGCAATACATACCTTGGGCAAAGGATAGCCAGTCATCTTGCAATGGAAGGTCACACCACTTCCCTCAAGGATTCGGTAATTCTTCAGCCTCATTTCAAATTCCGCTTCCACTGTTTCGGATTCAGAAACATCAACCACCATTTCTTCTCCATCTTCTTCAAGGAGTTCCTCCAAGGTGGTCTTAATAATTCGGTATTCAATTTCTTTGATAAGTCTTTCTTCAAAGGAGGAAATGTGAAATTCCTACAACAAAAACAAAATAAGTGTTCAGTCTGTTTAATGAGGGTTATATTCCAGTTTTTAGGACAACCACAAAGCAAAGAAAGAAGCAAAACAGAACTGAAACGTCTTGAAATTATAAACGACTACTTCAATAGACTTACCTGTTCTTCAGCAAAAGTTCTGACAAGCACAGTATCTTTTGCCATTTTCTTCATAATTAGAGCTTGTTCTTTTTCATATTCTTTTTCGAAGTCGGCATACAAAGTCGGTGGGGCTACCGTAGCCACTTTAGGCTCTTGTACATATGCAGTTACTTGGGTTTGATAGAGTGTTTCTTGAGATTTTAGGTAGACCTCGTAGTCAGCTAAAGGTAAAAATATACTCATTTTAGTAAATTGACATATGAGTACATGTTGCCATCTGAGTGCTGGTTTGATTGGGGGAAAGGGTCCTAAAACAGAATATTTTTGTGCTGAGTTAGGGACACTGGTTCTGCCCTTCCTTTATAGTTGCATTATAATTAGAATGCCTTTTAAAAAAACAACAGATGTTATAAAACAGAGGCCCCTAAGTGATTTGTTGGGGCTCACGTGTGAATTGTTAGGTCTCTGTGATTGTGCCAAATATATGTTGGAAACAATATGGATCAGATGCAGGATAACAAGCACAAATTTCCAATGCTGTGTTCTGATACTAAAAATGTTAACCAATCCCTGGTTAAGTCAACATCTAAGTTTAGCCAACACCATCCTTCTTGTGGTATCAAATCAAACCAAATCTTTATTATGGTCCAGAGACCCAACAATTCATTACAGAACAATACACAATTCCGACAGCCCGTCTTCAGGTTACACAAGCATTTTGTTCAGGCTTAGGAATAGGGATCATTGGTTCTTGCAACCACCGATAGAAACTTCGCCACTGCTAATGTTCTGTCATTTGTCCAGTCTTCCAGTAGGAACCTGACATAGTAAGCCTCTGATTTTCCCGGGAAAGGTACTAGCAAGGGTAATATCAGTTCTTCCCTGGCTTGCTCAAATTTCACACAGTGCAGCAAAATATGTTTTATAGAGTCAATGTCTTGAGCACATGAGCATAGTCTGTCCTGGTATGGAACTCCTCTCAATCTGCCATCCAACACTGCAGAAGGAAAGATGTTAAGTCTGGCTTTTGTAAATAGCCTTCTGTAATTTGGAACTGTCAGATTTTTAATATAAGATGTTAACTTAAAGGCATGCCCATATTGTACTCCTACTGCCAGCGGACTGCAGACTGCATGTGATCGATGTCACAAGTCACTGTGTGCAATGTCCCAGAGTCTTTGCTTTAAAGTCTTTAGGGCACCTTCATAACCCAGGCAATAGAGTTGGGTGGGTGACAGACCAATAGAGGTGGCTTTTTTTGCCATTGTTTTCTGCCAGTTGCCGACATACTCCTCATTGTTCAGGTGTTGATATAGACCCTCCCCTAGCCCAAACACTGCAATCTTGTGGTATCTATGTTAACTCTTATTGCCATTTTCAGCTATTGCCTTATAAAATCCAGGGATCTTTGCTCTTGTACAGTGTGTAAGAAACCCTTGTCACTTCTTGCCATGTTAATCTGGAGAAGCTGAGCAATTGTGACAAGCGGGAGACCTACATTTGGGGGGCCCTGAAGCTTGAACTGTCATGGGGGCCCCTTCGCAACCAGCAGTGAGGTCTGGGTAACTGTTGTCTTCTTCAATGGGGTTGTTCCATGACAGATCACCACACATTTACAACATCAGTGCTACAGTGGCGTGCGGTCAGTGGACTAGGGGGACAAGGCTAGTCCCCTAAATGTTCCTGGTAAATTTGAGTATTAAAGTATTAAAGTCTAGTACCTCCTTCCCAAAGCCTGGGGAGCTTCTGCCTGGCTTGGGAAGGAAGGTGTGGTGCTCTCCAACAGGGGGAGAGGTATGATGCTCCCACACACATCCCCCCCAATTGCCCTTGCAACCTGGTGCCTCTGGCCCTAACGGTTCCTCTACAAAAATATTCACTGCATGCCAACGTGTGCTATGGACTCTCAAATTTTTGCAATTGTTAAAAAAGATACAACAACAAAAAATTAATCATTTGTAGTTATATTGGGTCTACTGGAACCCAACTTTTTAAGCTTATACAGTGGTCCCTCGACTTACGAATTTAATCCTTTCCGAATGGACATTCGTAGGTTGAAAAGTTTGTAAGTCGAAAAAAGCGATTTCCCATAGGAATGCATTGGGAGAAAAAATATTCGGAAATACTCATAAGTCGAGGAAACCGCATCTAAAATTCGTAAATCGAGGAAACCGCATCTAAAACCAGCAACGATTTCCATTCGGATGTCAAAAAATTCGTAGGCGTGCGGCCACTTTTTTCATTCGTAAATCGAAAAATTCGGATGTCGAGTATTTCGTAAGTCGAGGGACCACTGTATAGACTAAAGTAGCTATATATCCAGGATTAGGAGCCCTGAAGCTTAGGCTCCATTAGTTTCATAGTAGACCCACCCCTGCTGTGACTTTGTCAATTCTTAGACAACAGTGTCTCCTTGCCCGAAGTTTGCCAATGCAGTGCCCATGGGCACCGATATACCCACAGAAGCCTTTCCTCATGCCCAGAGGGTCCCATACCCTCTCTGAAATTAGGAAGCATTCTATAGAACAATAGAACAAATGCCACTTTGCAAATATGCCCATCAGCCCCAAAAGGTTGGCAACCCCTGATACTAGCCTTCCTCTTCTTGATTTTTTTCCCCTTCCCAAAATCACCAATTCCCTACTCACATACCTTCTTCCAGTAAGGAAGCTGATGCACAAACTTCCCCGTGTTTGTTGCGAACAACAATAGTGTATTCTCCGGCATCATCGGCAAAAGTCATTGAAATTTCAAGTCTGCATTCCCCAGTCTCTTTTTTATGAAGCACTTTGTATCTTTGGGAACATAAGGAAAGAATAATCATAAGAACAAACAATTCCAAAGGCATAATAGGCTATGAAAGTATAACATCTGTGATGGGGAGCTGCTGATTCAGCACTTCAAGAAAAATGTGTGGTCCAGTGCTCAGGGTTGGCCCTAGCATGTAGCAAGGTGTAGCTGAGAAAGTTAAGGGGACAGATGAAGGCAGAAATTAATGGTGCAGCAAGACTTATCCCTAGTATGAGGATGGAGTGACATTTGGTGCTCTGCTTCAGGCAGAAAAATATATTGGACCAGCATTGATAATGCTCTCAAGACTCTTCCAGTGCAGATTAGGGTCCACATAGTCTCCCACATCAAAAGTTCTCTGGGTGCGAAGAGCCACTATGTTAAGAAGAAGATTCCAACATAGCCTTTTGTCCAATCAGCTAACTATCCACATTCAGCATGTTTCTGATGTGGAGGGCAGAGCATCCCTATCCGGAAACAATACAGTCCATCTACAGTATTTGAACATTTGAGCCAGGTCTGAGATGCCAAGATCACACTACCATGCTAATTTTGGCCTGGTTTCAGAAAGCAGGGGTGTACCTAGGGGTTGAGAGACCCGGGTGGTGCTGTGGGTTAAACCACAGAGCCTAGGGCTTGCTGATCAGAAGGTCGGCAGTTCGAATCCCTGCGACGGGGTGAGCTCCCGTTGCTTGGTCCCTGCTCCTGCCAACCTAGCAGTTTGAAAGCACATCAAAGTGCAAGTAGATAAATAGGAACCGCTCTGGCGGGAAGGTAAACGGTGTTTCCGTGCGCTGCTCTGGTTCGCCGGAAGCGGCTTTGTCATGCTGGCCACATGACAAAGCTGTACGCCGGCTCTCGGCCAATAAAGCAAGATGAGCGCCGCAACCCCAGAGTCGGATACGACTGGACCTAATGACTTTACCTTTACCTAGGGGTTGGCCAGGTTCTCGCCCATCCAAGGGCACAGATCCAGGGGGTCACAAAAATCATGCCTCTCCACCCTGACTTGGAGTGGCTAGGAGCCCAACTGCCCATCTGTTCACTCCCTGGGCTGCTCCACTGCCACTCTGGGTGGCCAACAGCTCCTTGCCAAGAGCGCAAGAACTCTTTCTGTTCATTGAAAGGAATCTATGTGTTGTACCTAACATTGACGGATGGAAATGAGCACGCACAACACATCTTTCTCTTCCCTTATCTCCCCAGGCTGTCTGAAGGGTCTATTGAGCAGTGTGGGTTGTGTTGCACAAAGCAAATCACCCCAAATTGGGTGGAAGAATCTTGTACTCTGTTCCCTTCCCTGATTTTGTACAGTTATCCCATTCCAACTGCAGCTGCATTAGACATAGCTCTGGGGTATTTCATAGCTCCTCTTGACAATGAGGAAGGGTTTAGAGATGGGGGCATATAAATGGCTGCAAAGAGGAGGAGAAGGCAGAGGGGAAGGAAAAGATGCATTGAGCAAGCTGCCTTCTGTTCACCCAAGATTGGATATAACCAATCTTGCAGAGGTTGAGCAGTACTGCAGAGCAAACAAATTGTTTTGTGTCTAGGTATCATATCATGTAGACAGGGCACACAACTGTAAAATTCATATTGTACCTGTAGCCTGTCGTAAGAGGAAGCCCAGCTTTCTTCCAGTAAACATGTGGCTTTGGGTTGCCCCCAACTTGGCACTCAAAAATGACACATCCACCTTCAATTAACTTCTGTACGATCGGTTTCCGTATGAAGAATGGAGCAGCAGCTTCTCCAGATATTTCTTCTGCAGCAGTGACCTCAGTCATCACTACATCTTTCGACTCCACGTAGCTAGAAGAGCAATCACAGAAAAAAATGTAAAATGCAAATGTCACAATCCATCAGGCGGTAAGTATGAAAGGAGTCGCCACAATCCAAACACTTTTAAAAATCATTACCGTTTTTCTTCTGTGATCACTTTCGCAGAAACAGCTTCCTTGCTCTCAAACTCTTCTGAGACTATTATAAAATAATAATAATACTGATGTCAGTATACTTTCCATGATGGGGAGTTGGTACTTCTGAGGAGGTCAGATAATGAGGAACTTTGTGACCTAATTTAAATGAAATGCTAAACTATGGTTTAGCATTATGAGGCCAGGTAGGCATAAGCCCCAGGTTTACATGCTCTCCTTCTCCTTCCAATCATTATTTCCCACAAACCATCATTTCCTGTTATGTCCAAGTATAGGTAACTGTGTTGTTTTCCCTAAACCACAGTTAGTTAAATCAAACCAGGACAAAATAATGGTTTTAGACCCTTCTTTGTTAACTAACTGTGCTTAGAACCACAGTTACTGCATAGTTTACTCAGCCACCTACTTATGATACCCAGGAAACATTCTCATTAAGGGGGCAGCGCCCACCTGTCAGCTATTGTAAATAAAGCCTCCCCTCTGTTTTTTTTTTCCTGTACTTGCCTTGTACGGTCAGGTGGCATGAAGTGCTTACACTTCCTGCCTCATTGGTAGCAGTGCAAGTAAATCTTCCGCTGTCTTCTGCAAAAGCTTCTCGAATCATAAGGCGAGCGACTCCTGCCTCAAAGGTAATCTGAAAATCTATGGAACTCTCGATGCGATAGTCTTCTCTGTACCACGAAACAGTTGGTGCTGGATATGCAGAGATGCGACATTCCAGAGTGACAGACTCTCCCTCCATGACAGTCACATTTTTCAGGACCTAGATAACACAGACCCAAATCCATTTAATTTCTCTGCTCACAATAAATGGTGTTTTTAAGAAGTGCAGGAAAATAGCCCTTTGCTTTAAAATGACTAAACTTGGATTTAAATTGATGCTCCCACTAAGATCACCGCATAGAAACAGAACAAGCCATTTCAGCCAAGGGAACAAAGCCATATATGCATTCTTCTGTGCTTTGAGTCTGCTCCCTCCATTGAACTGAATGGGGGGAACCCCTTGCATGCAACAATTTCATATTTGATCCCCAAATGTCCTGCTTTTCCTTAGGACATCCCTAATTTCATCGGAGAAATGTTAGAAGGTGTGGAGTTATGTGACCCCCAAGCCAAAGAGATAAGTAACTCTACAAGCTTTAGAAGACATCTGAAGGCAGCTCTGTATAGGGAAGGTTTTTTAAATGTTTAATGTTTTATTATGTTTTTCTATATGTTGGAAGCCACCCAACATATGACTGGCATTTTATATGACTAGCTGCCAAACATCTACTGATTGATCTTGCTTTTCATCCAACTGACTACATACACTAGATGGCACCAGAGCGTCGTCGTATTTTGAATGTGGGAGGGAAGGAAGGAAAATAACAGAGCAGATTACAGTCGGAAAAGTGCTGAGCATCGATCACTTACTGTTACTATGGATGGAGGTGTGGCAGGAACTTCTGCTGGTACTGCTGGAACTCTAGCAGCTTCAATCACCTAGGGATATATAAAGCCAAGTTAATACAGGACACGCAAGGCTGAAGAAGTCAAGGGCACCATGCATGAGAGTGGAAGTAAGACAATAGATCCTCGCCTGTCCTTCTCCGCTGCTTGCTGTGACAAAGTGATGTTAGGGTCTTTAGAGATGAATAGTGCAAGACAAAAAAACAACAACCACCAACACATGGTACACAAAGGTCAGTAGGGGAGAGATATTGTCAAGGGGGGTGGGGAAGAGGCTGGTAATGGAGGAGAGTTGTAAACACATTGGGTTACTCCGGATGCAAATCAAGATGGTTGGGGGTGACCTTAGTGACACACCTCTGGTTCGCCTTCTTGCATTAATTCAACGCGTTCCCGTTGCATCAGGCCACCTGTCATGCTCACACCTATTTCTCTCTTCATTTCAGCACCATAGCGCTTCTGATAGGTGTCAGCTGTCTCTACAAAAGGAAACTGCGGGGAGGCTACTTTCTCCGGCAGCATTCTGGGTTCGGGTGACTTTGCAAGAGGAGGCCTCACAGGCTTGGTGATCTTTGGAACAGAAGTTGCTGACAACTCCTTTTGCAGAGTAGCTATAGCAGATCCTGCTATGGAAACCTAACCAACCCAAGAGAAAGAGAATTACCACTCTGCTACTTTTCTGCAAAGGTGCACAATGAAATAGCCAAGCAAATACATGTAAAAAAAGAGAGAGAGAAGAAAGAAAAGCAACAGCAATTTTTATTGCAATGGGCAGTTGTTGAAAGATAAGTAATCAATTCTTTTTTGTCTACCGACAATTAGCTGTTATAATTTTTGAAATAATGAAAAATCATGTTTTAATATTTTGGCATTATTCAAATTAAAATCATTCCAGATTTGCTATTAAGCAGCCAGAAGTCTCGTAGAAGTCATGTGACTTCTAGGCTTGTTTGATAGAAATTCAAATGATATTACCCATGATAGCATGGTAAATATTAAAACATACAAAGTTAGGCTGCTAATTCCCTTACAGTTAAAATGCCCAGATTGTTACATTAGGTATCCAGTACCTATCTGTATTTTATTTGGAAGAAACGTTACAGTAAATTCCAAACATTTTTGCATTATTTACATGTACTTGAGGCTTTTAAAAAACGGGGTGCATTCGTAATGTAAAGATGAAGAGATAACACAAATCTAAATTCTAAAAATGAATTAGCTGGGATCATTAGATGATGAGGCCTGTAAAGGAGTCAATTAAAATGTCAACTAGAAGTGGGAAAAGAGGAAGATTGAAGCACTGCGAAAGCGTAAAGTACTAGTGGAGACGTATGATATAGTATGGATTATGTAGGTGTAGCATGTTAATTCCTAAACTGATTTAGTATGCAGCAGAACGGTTGAGGGAGAAAGAATAAATGGTTTCATTTTAGGAATTATTCGATTAATGCATGGGGCGGGCATTTAGAGAGAATTCTCTACTCTTCTTGAGAAGAAAGGTGTATGCCAGGCACGTAGCATTTTATTCAGGACTGTTTTTCTTTTCCCCTCCCCACTCCACCTTATTGTCCCTTTCTGGACAATAGCTAGTATGATTATGAAATAATAATTCAGAAAATGGAGTTTCTCGGGTGATTTTACAGACTGCTTATGCAGATAGATCTGCAGTATTTTAAGAGAGAACAGCGTAATAAAATATGAAAGAATGCCACATCTTTCCCTGAGGTGTTTTCATGTTAAGATTGGGAGGAGACAAGGAATGATTTATGGGCAAGATCCACAAACAAACCTCCTCACTCCCCTTGCGTATCGGCCACTTTGAACTCGGACCTGCATACAGAAGCACACATAGTGCTTGTTTCAGGTGATGTGGCTGTTTGCCTGACATACCCTTCCTCCTCCTCCTCCTCCTCCTCCTCCTCCTCCTCTTACCTCATAAGTGTGATCTGGTTTAGGAACAGAAATTTTTGAAACTGTAAAATGAGGGCTTGCTGTGCGGGGACGTGTGTGTTCCACATGGATTGATTTTTCGACGGACGTTTCGGCAGTCCTTTTAATCTACATTAACCGACAAAACGTTTTGTTGAGCATAGCATGGCGCATACCGAGCGGACGAAACAGAAACAAATATTTTCCAGCAGCCATCGGAATGGCTGCGTGGTTACAAACGGGAGCCTAACCTGTGTTGAGACAGACATCCCCATTTTTTCAGCAGCTGTTATGTGCCTCTCAGGAGGAACGTGAACCTCCTCGGTTTTCACTACTCTGGTGACCACATGATGTTCTGGAGGCAACTCAACAACGCGCCGTGCTAAAGTTTGTTCTTTGTATCCAAGTTCCAAAGCTGCCTGTTCCGAATAAGCTTCTTCCGCATAATCTGCCTCTCTTGGTTCTCTAGTGCGTGCTTGATCAACTGCGTGAACAACTGTGGCTACAGCTTCGGCTCTTTTGCCAACACCAATCTAAAGACATTTACAGAACACCGGCACATATCTAGGTTAGTGACACAGAATGGCTAGCATAGAAGACATACATGCAGGCTTATCTGGCTGTCCATAATCCAGGTGCTTCTATATTCCATGTTTATGTTTCGAACACTCCCTGCTACAATCATATGTATACATTATGGCCCCATGTATTCTGGAACTCCTTTTCCTCGAATACAAATTGAAAAGTCCATTTGAAATATCTGGATATGGAGGGTGGAAGATTGCACTGTACATGATGCAGACAGATAAATGCACAAATACAGTATGTCTCATATGAAATGTTCAAATACTGTATTTGAAGACCAACTGTGAGCATTTCCCTCCTTCTGGGGGGTCTGCTCCGATTGGATACTTGTGTATACGTATATATGTATACAGAAAGAATAGCATTTTCTGAAACCCATATATATAAAGTTCAATGCAAATGAAGATTTACAGACAAAAACATGTATGTACAAACAGACTAGCTTTTCAGATAATTTTGCAACACATATTTCAAAAAGATATTGGATGGTTACATGGGACCATTTTATTACACATCTGCTCCTTATGAATGGTAAAATTCTCCTACAGGTGAATTGGCTCAGAACTTTAAGTTCCGGGGTAGTTTGGTCTTTCGCATGGTCTCTTGGTTAAATTATTGTTTGTTTGCCTGAGCCTCTCCACACTTTAAAATAAAGTGCATCACAAATCCCATTTCATTAAACTGTTACTTATTTGTTTAAAAATGCACTGTATTTTTATCTTGTGGGTTGCTAGATCTAGATCATTCATTGAAGAAAGTTATTTTGGAACCTCAAACCTAATGACAAAAGGATTTGGAAAGTAAGTTGTGACTATTTTCTCAGCATTCTGTTTCATCTAGATAGAAACGCAAGTAACAAAAAATATACATGTGAAATAACTGTACTTTGGAAAAGCTATCTGTTTCGGGAGGGGGGGGCATATTTGCCATGCTCTGGAACAATGTCACAAGTGCGGATGTTGCAGAGTTTTAAAAGAACTTTGATTGGTGCGTTTCACATTTTTGAGAGCTCTATTCACCTGTTCGTGAACTAGATGGATCTGTTCTCTTTTGACAGCAGCTTCTTCTCTAGCTCTCGATATTGTCTCTTGCTCCCTGCGTTTGTCAACAGCAATGATTTTCGGAGCTACGACAGTTTTTTCGGCTTCCTTTCTTATCTGATCGTTATATGGCAAGAACAGAAGTTTAAGTCACGTTAACGCCTCAAAAATAAAAGGTGCCAGAATGAGAGATGACACTGGAATGCGCAGGCAGGGAAAGGTTAACAGGATTAAACGCTTCGTGCCTTGCAGAATGGCCCAGGTCTTGTGCTGAATAAATACTGGCACTTGGTTATTTAACTGGATGGCTAGTTAAACATCAGAACATTAAAACACAATTTAGTATATGAATTTTTCAAAGCCTGAAATGTTATCACAGGGAAGCTGTGAAAATATTAGGGCATACTGTAATGAACAAAAGACAGCGCCCCACTTTCCATTTCTCTTAAGGGACCCAACACCAGCAGGGTATTTTTGAAAAGTTAGTACATTTATTGAAGGCATATGATAATGTCAATATGAGGATGGGATATGAGAATGACATCACCCAGCAGGTCTATTCACCTTTTCTTGGATAAGGTGGACTTGTTCTTGTTTGGCAGCCATCCCCTCTGTGGTTTTAACTACTGTAGTGGGTACTTTGTGTTTATCAGTTGCAATTACAACCTTAGGTACAGAAGGTTTCACGGGCTTCACAACTTCTTTCCTCATCTGATTTTTTTTTTCCGTAAAAAGAGAGGTGTGATTATATATGATATGGTGTTGCAAAAATATTAACTGGACATCAGGGGAAAGCAAGGCAAAGCAAAAGGAGCAAAAAGAAGAATTTCTATGCAGACCCTAGAATTAGTGCAATGTAAGGGCTGCACACAGTCCCGTCTTAATCCTTTGTGGATCTATTGGATTCAGTAGAGTTCTGTCTAAATTGGGAAAGAGGCAACCAATTTATAATTTAAGTAACGAAACTCCTTTTGCTGATTACTTAAAATGGCCTCCCCCCCCCATTCCAGCAATCAGTGAGAGTACAAGGAGTTTTCTTTCAAAGATCCAAAAGGTACATTTATCACCACAAGCAGACTTTCTGTAGCTGCATCATGCTTGATATCCATGTGGAACCATTTGTGGAAACAGTCTAATATTTGTTGGACTTGCAAGCCGAACTAAGCTGCCATGTGTGATTTCTGAGATTTTCATAATCCATGGTTGGTTTGTTAGGCCAACACAGTAGGCCGTTACTTTGAGACATTGACTTTCACATTAGCAAAATAAGGCCCAATAACAACATGGAAACCAATGAGACATTTTGAACTGGGCATAATATTTCATGAGTTTCACTTGGAAAACTGTGATTGCTGACAAATATTTGGGTTGGTGTTTTTCCCCCTGCTTGGTGTCTGCAACAAAAATCAACTTGTAAAATGTCAATAATTATCTAGCAAAATTTATGAGCATCCTGGTAAGGAAAAAAAACCAGTTTGTAATCTTACAACCGCTAAATATGCAGGATTCCTCTTGAAATCATCAAAGCTTCTATTGTTGCAACATAATACAACTCATAAAGAAAGGGAATTTAAAAGCAACTGGCAAAGAATAACGTTTGCAACCAAGACGTAGATGGGTTAACGGCACATTTTTAAAAGCAGTATTCACCTTTTCATGATGAGTGATGTGAATTTGTTCTCTTGCAGTTGAAATTTCTTCTCTGGTTCGCGAAATCTGTTCTTGAGCCTTAACTGTGTCAGTGGCAATTATTACCTTGGGCACAGGAACTTTCACTGGTTCCTTTTTTATCTGTTGTTTATGAAAAGAAAGAAAGAGTTTAAGTTATACCAAATCTCAGCAATAAATCACAGCACTTTATCCAGGAACAAGGAAATAAGCCCCAGTGGCCATAATCCTAGACAGAACTACTGGTAAGTGAAACTTAAGTATATGGAAATCAGTATGCTTAACTCTATACTGCCTTGTGGCCAGCAAGCTAGAGCTGGAACAGCTACACATTCTATGCTTGAATAATTATGGGACGTATTAAATCCTATAGATGCCATCCTAAACACACTGGAGACTGATAAAAGAATTCTCCATAGAATAATTTATTTGAGGGGAAACTCATGGTGTAAATTATTACTGTGTGATATAACTGATGGGGAGTTAGCGAGATTAGGAGTCTGAATAACAAGGAGACCATCCACAGTGTATCCTCATAACAAGGAGACCATCCACAGTGTATCCTCACATCCCAAAAAGAGTGTTCCTGTTGTGTAACCCAACAGCCAATTATGAGCTCTCCCTAAAAAAACTCCATTCTATTTCCCTTCTTCTCAACTAGCATTCAACACCCGTGGGTGTTGGATGCTAGTTGAGGAGAAGGGAAATAGAATGGAGTTTTTGGGGAGAGCTCATAATTGGTGTTTTTTTTGGGGGGGAGGGGGCCTGTTGCACCTTAAAAAAAAGATTGAGGAAAGGGTTACTTTAGATTTCCTGCTAAACATGCTGATTCTTCCCTCTTTGTTTCTCAGTGGTCCCCATTTGGGGGTCCTGTGTTTGCTTTTCAGTGGAGTGACACTACATCATTACCTCTAGAGAAACAAGAGCATTTTAACATTTAGGCTGCATTCCCATAAACAAAGGGTTTTGTGTGAAGAAAGGGAAATATCTATAGACATTTTTTTTCCTGAGGGCATGTATTACTGTTGTACTGATTGCATATTCTTTTATAATAGAACAATCCTCACAAGGAAAATTCTATTGTGTTCTGAAAAGCAACAAGAGCATCTTCTCTGTTTCATTACAGGACGTTGACTGTTCTTCTGTGCTGAACTGAGGCACAATGGAATTTGACAGAGTGCATAATATTCACATGAGCAAGAACTTCAGGAGGTACTCATCTTTAAAGAGGAGTCCACACTCCTCTTTCCCTCCCACCTTAACTTCTCTCCATGGTCCTGATTTAAAGTACTGTAAGTAAAAGTGAAATCCGGCATGAAATTATCAGATGCTCACATATAAATCATGTGACAGCAAGCTCTACGATGTCACAGAACACTTCACAATGAATGGAGGAATGGTGTAGCATCGTGAAACACGACTCACAGAGAAGGATGGGGGGGGAGTGGGCATCCCAGAACTCTCTCAGAAAAAACGGCAGGGATACATATTTTTAAGCTTAAAACTTTCAATCATATGGTGTAGAATCAGGAAATATTGGCCTGCACAACAAGGACGGCTCAGGTGGGATCCAGTGTAGCATTAGTGCCTGAAGTTTGAGGGTTGGTGTTGTTTTGTAAGTGGTTGTGCCAGATACAATGGTTAACTGCCATGAAACAAAACAATAGCAGTTGTGCAACATCCTATGTAAGTGCAAGACACCCACTGGATTTGGCTGTTGTGTGGTGCTAAAAACAAGGAGCCCACTAGTGGAATGGTTGTTGCATGGCACAACTGGATATCACTGCTTAGTTTCATGGTAAGGGGATTATGATAGCCCAGTGAAATTTCTGGCATCATTTTTTTTCTTTGAAAACTCCCCTTATTTTTAAAATCAGTTTGCCATGTTTGGAAGGAGAGCAGTTACTGATCGAGAAAACAGCAGGGGGGGAAATTACAGCTGTTCCGGGCTCACATAGCTAATTTCATTATCCTTTGAATTCTACCCAACATCTTTAACATAAAACCAAACTTTAGAGCATTTTCTGTGTTAATGCTCGTTGTTGGTTTGCTCTCAAACCAATAAAGCTCCTGGGCACAACCAGCCCTCTCTAATCTAGACACATACGTATATATACATCAGCCACAACCAAGAAAGACTTGTATGAATGTTAGCAGTGACAAATCAATGAATCAGGGCTTGGAAGAGTGATGTCACAATAAGCACACATATCCTATTATGAGGCTCTTCCAAAGCCTAGCAAACAAGACAAAAGGAAAATGGATGCATGGCTTATCATTGATCATGAGGTATACAGCTTGCAAATGAAACAAAAGTGACAAGAAGTGACCTTCCCATGGGTAAAATAGGTACTATTCACCTTTTCATGAGTGATGTGTATTTGTTCTTGTTTAGTAGCAACTCCTTCTCTAGTTCTTGATATTACCTCTTGTTCTCTGGCTTTACCAGTAGTAACAACTATGGTAGCTTCCTTTTTAATCTGATCGTTGTGGTAGAAACAAAGAAAACCAAGCCTTAACATTTATTTCAGCAAACAGACACTTTGAAAAATAAATAAATCACAAACATCATGACAGCTGGAGGAGTATATGCTTGGGGAAAAGTTATTTCAAGCTCAGCCCAGGGGGTGGGAAGATAAGTTAAATATTAGGAACAGCTTTGTCAGTATGATAAAATTAATGTTAGATTAACCCAAACTGTCTCATTGAATCATTGTTTATTGGGGTTATTAAAATTGGTCCTGGGACATCTGTACAGTATAACAATGGTTTAAAAACTGTTAGCTGGCTCCTGCCATTAATATAAAATGGATTGGTGTATTGATATTAGTTGACCCCAATGGTTTATATTCAGATGTTTTTCTTTACCATTATTACATGCTTATCTGGAATGCTTGCTAGTATTTTGTTAATTGTTTGCTGATTCATGCGGTGGTTGTGTGAATTGCAAGGAGAGGATGTTATAGATACATATATAGAGAGAGATATTGCTGTTTTATTGTGCTTCTACCTGCTCCTGGACAGGTTGAATGTGTACTGCAGTCATTGCTGTCCTTTTAGCAGTCTGTTCTACAGCGCTTGGATGAGGTTCTCTCACTCTGGCCATGTCTACAGCAGCAACTACTGTAGCAACAGCTGCTGTTTTCTCAATGCCCTGTGGGACCCAAATGAGTCACATGAAAAGACATATATTTTCTCCCATAGGCATAAAACAACAACAACAACAACAACAACAAACAGCAACAACAACAATGTAACACCATGGTTGCTGAACACAAGGCAAGCAGATGGACTTACCACTCAGTTCAGGAATGGGAATCTTTGGTCCCTCCAGAAACTGTTGGACTCCAACTCCCACCGTCCCTCACCATCTGCCATGTTGGCTGGGCCTTGTGGGAGTTGCAGGCCCAACAACATCGAGAGGGCCATAGGTAAGCCATCCCAGACTTAATCCTATTTAGACATTATGGTTCCACTGCCTAAATAGCCATATAAGCAGAGACTGGTGGACAACTTTCTCATAATTCTGTGTGAACAGGCCAAATTCACTGTCAACGCCTCACAAGACAGAGCCAATGAGTTGTGGTCTTTCAAAATGTTTCTGAAGAAAGGTCTTACCTCTGCTGCCGCTGCTGCAGCCGCAGCAGTAGTGGCAGCAGCGCCAACTCCGATAGCAGCCGCCGCTGCAGCTGTGCCACTGACAGTGATCTGTTCCTGGACACCGTATCTCCCCTCCCATCTCTCTTCAGTCTTCATCTGGGTCGTACTTGTCGTTATTCTGGTGTCTCTCATTCTCGTTTCAGACGTGGCTACGTAGCCTTCCTGCTTCCAAGGAGGAAGGACCTCAGAACCCTCTGCTGCCGCTGCCTGTGCTTTACGCACCAAGATTGGGGATTTCACAGGCCGGATGGGCGAGGTGGAGACTGAGAGCCTCCCAACCCCAGCAGGAGACACGGACCTGTGGGATAAACATAGCACATTGTTGATGCCACGGAAAACAAAAGCAGCACTAGGGCAGCCTAGTATTTAAGCACTTGCTTGGTGGTCTTGGGCGAGAAGGAACTGCATGCAAGGGAGTGAAAAAACTGGAAATATTATTATTATTATTATTATTATTATTATTATTATTATTATTATTATTATTATTATTTTATTTATATGCTGCCCATCTGATTGGGTTGCCCAACCACTCTGTGTGGCTTCCAGTAAGATATTAAAATAGGTATGGAGCACTGTGTCTTTCCTCAGTACCTAGTACAGAAGCCAAGGAGGCTGCCGGAGGAGGGAGACCCCTTTCCCCTATACCCAACATAGAAATGTAGCAGGTTGCTGGAGGAGAGGAAAAGCTCTGCCAGCTCCGAGCAAACTAGTAAGCACTTTTGCGGGCTAGGGTCAAAGTTGAGTTAAAACATCTGGATCTGATTGCACAGGTTTCCATACTCTGTGCTGTATGCGAACTGATAGTGCTGAGTGCTAACAGAAATCAGCGGAATATGTTCAGGACTTGGAGCGTAAATTAAACCGGTGCCATGAAAATTCAGGGGGAAAGCATATTGATTATTTAGCATCAGGAGAAAAGAAAGTGGAGTAAGTAGGCCGGAGTTGGGCAAGAATAAGAAATTAGTTCACTTTAGAGCTCTTAAGTGGTGTCCCACTTAATTCAGCTACATTAGTAAAACAAACGAAAAAAACAAGTGTTTTGAATGCATTTTAAACATGCAACACCAAATCATGATGTACAGCACAAAACTTTCCAATGCGATTTTACATGGCGTTCTTTTTTCTTTTCTTTTGTTATAATGATTTAATTTATGACTTATTTATAGCGAGGTTTTCCCCCCTGTGTGGAGATCCACCCTAAGTCAAACCTGAAGAAGACTAAATGAAATCAACGGATTTAATTTAGTACCCAGTAATTAAATCTAGAACTAGTATTCTATATATCTACAGATTTTATTAACATCCGCTCAGACTCTGAATAACAGCAGTGTGGGCTCAATACTTATTGGTAAAATCGACTTATTCAGAGGAAAATAAAAAGCAGAACTGTGTCCTGCAGGGGACACTGTTGCATCAGTGTTGTATTTTATATAGCTTCTCAGGGGTAGGTTATCTATGAAGTAAGCAATTGTCCCCCCTCCCCAAATCGTTGCTATTACACACACATACTATATTTATTTATCTTTTCTTTAACAAAATTGCAGGCTGCTTGATTGTCAAAAAAAATCTCTAAGCCGTTTACAAAGGCATAGAACGTACATGAAATCTGCCAAGAAAAACTAAAGTTTAAAACAAGGTTTTTGTTTGTTTTAAATCAAAATATGAATATAATCGCACCATAGACTTAAATTGCAGATTGAGATACATGCCAGTTTTACGTGTCTGGGAAGGCTTGCCTAGAGAGAAACATTTTTAGAGGTGCTGGAAAGAATACAGTGAAGGCAATTGCCTAATGCCAGTGAGCAGGGAGATACAGAGAGTAGGACCTGCTACACAGAGAGATGAATTCTTGCAAGTGTGGACTGACCATTATGTGGCATTTGCAAATAAATTATTATTATTATTATTTTTTATTATTATTATTATTATTATTATTATTACCCTACCCATCTGGCTGGGTTTCCCCAGCCTCTCTGGGTGGCTCCCAACAGTATATTAAAAAAACGATGAAACACCAAACATTAAAAACTTCCCTAAACAGATGTCTTCTAAAAGTCAGATAGTTGTTTATTTCCTTGACATCTGATGGGAGGGCGTTCCACAGGGTGGGGGCCACTACCGAGAAGGCCCTCTGCCTGGTTCCCTGTAACCTCACCTATCGCAGTGAGGGAACCGCCAGAAGGCCCTTGGAGCTGGACCTCAGCTGAACGATGGGGGTGGAGATGCTCCTTCAGGTATACTGGGCCAAGGCCGTTTAGGGCTTTAAAGGTCAGCACCAACACTTTGAATTGTGCTCGGAAACGCACTGGGAGCCAATGTAGGTTTCAGTGCCGTATGCTCAGTGGGCATACTGAGGTGAAATTTTACCAGTGTGCAGAGAAGAGACCCTAAGTTCCAAGCGAGGATGTACCTCATTGCCTGGTATATTTTATCCCCTTGCTAAACTGGGCAGTTTCTTCCTTTTAAAAGTGCAAGGTAGTTACCACCTTTTCAGGGCAGGGATAGGGATGGGCAACAGAAACAGAAACACATAAGCCGCATGTGTGCCTTGCTAAGGATTCCCACCCAACAAAAAGGGCATGGAACCAAATGCACCCATCCAAACAATCGGCTTCCAGGCCATAGCATTTTCTGTGTATCTCATTCCAATTTGTATTAAGGTTGCCGGAAGGAGGTTGGGGAGAAAGAGAACTTTGTTTAGGCGTTAGAGTGGTTTACCTGACTGGAGATGGTGTTGGAGCTCTGACATGTCTTACAGGAGATGGCGACTGTCTAACCGGGGATGGCGACTGCTGTCGTGCCATCTGTACTTTGGCAGCACTTATGGGCGGAGTCGGTGATTTAGAGGTAGGCCGCGGTGGCATCCGCGGAGGAGCCTTGTGTGGCAGCTGTTGCCCAGTGGCACTCGCCTCTATAACCATCTCAGCAGTTGCAAGTGTTCTGGCGTCAAAGTGGGCTTCTATTTTCTGCAATGCAAATAAACAGTCAGGAGAATCTGCAGCAATAAACACAGACATCCTCAAAAACTTCCAGTAAACCCGCCTGCCAAAATACAAACCTTTTCAACTCTAGTTTGTCTTGTAGCTTGTGTAATCTGAGCAGTCGAAATAATTGTCTTTGTCTTTTTAGCGGGAACAGCCTCTTCCTCACCTAATAGAAAGGGAAACCAGACTCTTAAATTGCAAATATAAGCAATAATTGGTTTTGTGTGTGTGCGTGGGAGAATAAAATCTGTTGTTCCAATTTTTTATGTTCACATATAAACACAAGTAAAAAAACAAACAAAAAAATACCCCGAAACCCTGCCATCTGTTTTTCTTGGGCATCTAGACAATTAATGGGGGAACTGTTGATATAAGATTAGTCTTTTTGTACAACTATGTAATTAGGCCAACTGTGTAATGCATAATAATTAAGATATTGATGTTTCAGAATCAAGGCAGCATGTCATATAAAGCCTAGTAAAACAAAATGACTGAAACATAGAAATATGTTCTGTGTGAAAGTATTATTTGGTGGCTTCCAAATAACTGGCTCACTTTCACCAAGTTTCGTGTGCTTCCTTGAATCTAACCTAGAGGAAGTATGGGGGGGGGGGTCCTGTTGTACACGTATAAATCCTTTTGCTGATGGGATGCATTAGTTGGGTACTGTGCAGAGCTCCCCCAGTCCAGCTGGGACCCATGCGCACATGGAAACAAGCTCCTACTCATGTATCCCTAGCCTGATGGGGAATCTCATGTGATATATGCATAATTCCACAACCTGACCCAACAGCAATGATGGAGCAACCTGGAGGAAGGAGGAGGAAGAGGAGGAGAAAGAGAAGAAACTGCCATAGACCTTCATTTACCCACTGGAGTGCCTGTAAGCATATTCCCAAGTGAGTCATTATGAAGCGACAATACACAACAGGACAAGCCCTGAAGATAAGAATTCAAACCATGCCTTGCTGAGTTTTTATAGCAAAACAACTTTCAAAAAATTATAGGAGAAATGGATGCAATAACAAAGATAAACCTTTTGCCTCACACATACATAAGCGATGCCTAATTATTATTATTTGTATACAAAAAGGGGAAGAACTGCAAACAGTTATGTTGATGTGATTGAGGGGTGGGAGGGTGAAGAAATGCTTTCTCTCATGTTGAGGTATTTAGGATAAGTTTCTTTTTTCTTTTTTTTATAAAATTTTTATTGGGTTTTACAATTTTTAAAAGCACATAACATACATAGTGGTTAAATTCTCATACTTCCCCCCTCTCACCCTGGGAAGCCACAATCCAACCCCCTCTCTCACAGGGGTAAACATATTCATTGTACATTTAACCTTACTTTATTTTGCTAACATTGCTTAAGCCTGACCCCATCCCTGGGTCAGATTCTATCTTTCTCACAAATTTTCGGTTGACTTCCTCAAGTCCCCCCTTTGTTGAATTCATTTTAAATCCTCTTTAACAGGTTGAAACATCTATAGTTTGTAACATATAAAACCAATACATTTATTTATTAATCCTAATTTAATTTTAAGCCTAAGCCTACTAGTACTTCTGCACCTCCTCATTTCTTATCTTCTGCAAGTATTTAGGATAAGTTTCAGTCTGGAGCGATTTTTTTTTACAACCAAGTTACAGATGCTTGAGAGACACGATGTTGATGGATCTGTTGACGGAACAGTAATAGCCGTGTAGGCACTGCCATGATGATACAATAGGTCTGTCTGTTTGTCTGTCTGTCTGTCTGTCTGTCTGTCTGTCTCTCTCTCTCTCTCTCTGTGTGTGTGTGTGTGTGTGTGTGTGTGTGTGTGTGCTTTGTGGCTCACACACTTCTGATGTTTTATTACCTTGAACCAGAAGTTCGGCTGTTGAAGTTGCTCGTCCCACGCTGTTTGTGGCATTTACTGAATAGGTGCCGGAGTCTTCGGGGTAAGCTTCTGCAATTATTAAACTGTAGAGGTCTCCTTCGTGTAAAATTTGGAAATCAGGGGAGCTTTGAATTTCTGCTCCATCCCGATAGAACTTCACCACAGGTGTAGGGATTCCAGTCACTCTCACGTCAAGTCGAACTTGACTTCCTTGTCTTGCTGTTGTGCTCTGTAGTCGTTGTGAAAAGTTGGGTGGCGCTGTTTCAGCTGTGGTTTAAAGAACAAGAAGCATGCTCAAATAAGAGGGGAACAAAAAGACCAGTTCCTGGTCATATTAATCGATTGTGTTAAAATTATTATGCTAAAACAGGAGTGGCCAACCTGTGGTCTTTCAGACATCATCAGGCTACAACTCCCATCATCCCTGACCATTGGCCCCACTAGCTGTGACTGATGGGAGCTGGACATCCAATAGCATTTGGAGGGCCAGAGTTCACCCATCCATGTGTTAAAATATTAACTGTGTATTACATATTACCAATAATTGTTCCAGTAAAGGAATCCCAGATTTTTTCTTTCATACACCTTTGCGGCAAGAAAATTGAATTATTATTATTTTAAAACGTTGATTATCATTGATCTTATTTATAAGTATAGTGTCACTAAATCAGAGGAAATTATTGTGTCACTTTTGACTGAAGCATTTCAGTGCAAACTCTTACAAGAAAAGCATCAGTTGAGATGATCAGAAAACAAAGGGATTTCTTTGTATCGGTTAAGTAGTTCCACTAAAATCAGTAGCTTCTGGTATGTTAAATATTATTCAAAAATTATGAGGCAGGATCAAAACATGCACCCAGACACTTTACATTCTCAGACTGTAAGGATATTTGTCTCCCGAAACACCTGTACTTTGCCTTTTGGAAATTCTGTGTACATGTGCTGAACAACACACATAAATATACATAAAGTAATATGTTATATGGGCACAAATGCTTGATTCTTTGGATACTTATATCATTTTCAAGGGAAAAGGTTCACGGGGGTCCAGTGAACACAAATCTGTTGCCTCGGCCCAGTATACCTGAAGGAGCGTCTCCACCCCCATCGTTCTGCCCGGACACTGAGGTCCAGCGCCAAGGGCCTTCTGGCGGTTCCCTCACTACAAGAATGCCAAGTTACATGGAACCAGGCAGAGGGCCTTCTCGGTGGTGGCACCAGCCCTGTGGAATGCCCTCCCACCAGATGTCAAAGAGATAAACAACTATCTGACGCTTAGAAGGCAGCCCAGTTTAGGGAAGTTTTTAATGACTTATGTTTTAAGGTATTTTAAACCTTTGTTGGAAGCTGCCCAGAGTGACTGGGGGGACCCACTCAGATAGGTGGGGTATAAATTAATTAATTAATTTTATTATTATTATTATTATTTTGAACTAGCTGACCCGGCCATGTGTTGCTGTGGCCCAGTTGTTTTACATAGCAACATGCCAGGAATGCCAGGAATGGAAACCACAGCCTCCCCATTTTCCCAGTGCTGGCTCTGCCCCCTGCGCACACGACCCCCGCTTTCGCCTGCCTCCCCACAGCTTCTCCCATTGAAATCCCGCCTGTCTCCTCTCCCAGCAGAAAGGCTCCTTCCCCCCCTTCCCCCCCCTCAGACCATCCCTCTCCCAATCCTCCCTTTCTCCCTCCCTCAGAAACGGCTCCTTTCACGCGATGCGGCGTGATTCGCTCCCTGCCCCCGCACTCTCCCTGCGCACCCCAAGACTCCCCTGTCACCTCCCGTTTCTGTGTCTCCGTTTCTCTGTCTCCTGCTCCATCTCCTCTCTGACTCTCTCTCTCTCTGTAGTTTCTGCGCGCCTTCCCTCTGACGACGTGGGTATGCTCTCGCATAGTGTGTGTCGTCAGCTGCCAATAGCCTATTGGCGTACCCGCCCTCGCCTCCAAGACCCCCCCCCTCTCCCTCGCCTCTCTCCTCCTGGGCTCTCTGACCTTGTATAGCCTATATCACAGCAGTGATGTCACCGCATTGACAATGGTGGAGGCTATGTAGTATTGTGATGTCATGCTGCTCACTATGTGATTGGTTAGGATCTTAAAAAGTATGTTTTTTCCATTTTACTTGTCGCTGGTGTGACATCTATGTAATATTTTTACGTAAAAGCACTCCAGGAATGGAACCCAACGTTGTGTCAAAATTTCAAAGCCATCAGTGCAGTACTTTCGGAGATTTGAGGTTACGAACAAACTAACAGTTACATTTTTATTTATATAGATTACATGTGCATCGTGGGGACATCATGTGCAGGCCTCATGTATCCTATAGTTCAGGCATGTCCAACAGGTAGATTGTGATCTACCAGTAGATCCCTGGAGGTCTGCAGTAGATCACTGGTAGATCATTGGCTCCCCCCAAAGAAGCTGAACAACTGTGGCTCCCCTAAAAAAAGCTCAAAATTTTACTTCCTCCCTGAAAAAACTCAACAACCCGACCCCCCCCAAAATGGGCCTCCCCCTTCCTAAAAAAAGCTCAAAGGGGGTAGATCCACTGCCAGTTTTTAACTCTGTGAGTAGATCGCAGTCTCTTGGGAGTTGGCCACCCCTGAATGACTAGTCCTTACTTCCAAGCAAAAGTATTTAGGATTAAGGGGTAAACTAAATATGAATAATCTTATCATGACATAGTCTTTGAATATACAGTAGGATTTAGAAGTGGGGAGGGAGATGAAGCAGCTTGCTTAATGGTGCTGATCTCTTGTGCCTTTCTTAATTTCATGCTTCTAAAAAGTAGTATTTGTGGGTCATTTCACTGGGTTGACAGGTGCCAGAAGGAAAGTGCCAACTGTTGATATTCCCCTAACTGCAACATACCTGTTACGAGTAGTTCAGCGGTACTAGTTGCTTGTCCAGATCCATTGGTGGCTTGTAGGGTGTATCTTCCACTGTTAGCGGCTGTCACGGCGGAGATCACAAGTTTAGCGCGGCCATCGCTATACGAGATCTGCACACCGGGCAGAGTTGCAGCAGAAATAACCTGACCATCCCGATACCAGCTCACCTCAGGAACTGGGGAACCTTTAGCAGGAGAAAGACAGTTTAAAGTGTTAGTGTTGTTAATAAGGTTGCCATAGTGGCTGTGGCAATGGTCACAAAATATCTCTGATTGTCGCCCATGCAGTTTTCAAATGACATAGGGCCTCAGATCCTGATAAGGCAAGAAGAATGTGATTTGAGGGCTGTTGCATTTTGAGTAAACCAACACTGGCCATGCCCTTGACTTGCCAGAACATGTCAATATTCATTTCTGCTGTCTATGCAGTTGGAGCCATCTGGCAATCTTCTTTTTCCACCTCCTAATAATTAATAATAATAAACTCTCAATATTTCCATCTAAATTTTCAACGGAAAGAATAGCTGAGATGCAGACAATGAGAAGGTAGCTTTCCTAGGTGACAAATAGAATTTAACTGCTTGATCTTTTTTTAAAAAGGGATAGCTCAAGAAAACTGAAGGAGTTGAAATTATTTGCACATTTGCACTATACCCTATAAAGTGGTTGTATTATAAGGGAATTCCATATCCAGCAGCATAGGAGGTAAAATTAGAACAATTGAAGAGCCTGTTTCAAGTCTCAGGTTCTCTGTGAACATACTAGGCAATCTTAAGGAAGGAACAGCCAGCTTTAGCTTTCCACCTGTAATGAGGGGATACTTGTTCTGGATAAGGCCAGCCCTACTGTTAGTCAAAGCAAGGACACCTTCTGAGCACATCAACCATTCTCCGTTGTTGGAGGACATAAACTATACATGTGCTATATGGCCTGTCCTGCTATATAAGCTGTTGTCCTCAGGGACAGCGGAGGGTTAGAGTCTCTATCCTGCTAACAGTACTGAAGTAAGATTCAATTGGCCGGCACAATTGGCTTCTGTATATGGAATGGTGTGGAGATGGAACACCATTTTGTCCTTTGCCTCAGGCGGTAAAATGCTTTATGCTGGCCCTACATCACATAATTTTTGCAAGACTTACTGAGCGGATGCATGTAAAAGTTCTGTGATAATTTAGAAATGTGATGTATAATATAAATAAAGTAACAGTTTTATGTTGTAGTCTGAAAGATTATATTTTGCGATAATTTGGGGGGAAAGCCCCAATTTGTTGACATTAATATACAGCTAACAACCTAACTTTAATATCTGAGCTGTAAATATAGATATGCAGTCCTATTTTGCATTATCATAGGTAGTAAAGGTAAAGGTACCCCTGACCGTTAGGTCCAGTCGCGGACGATTCTGGGGTTGCGGCGCTCATCTCGCTCTATAGGCCAAGGGAGCCGGTGTTTGTCTGCAGACAGCTTCCCGGTCATGTGGCCAGCATGACTAACCAGAGAAGCACACGGAAACACCGTTTACCTTCCCGCCAGAGCGGTACCTATTTATCTACTTGCACTTTGACGTGCTTTTGAACTGCTAGGTGGGCAGGAGCTGGGACCAAACAACAGGAGCTCACCCCGTCGTGGGGATTCGAACCACCGACCTTCTGATCGGCAACCCCTAGGCTCTGTGGTTTAGACCACAGCACCACCCGCATCCCATCATAGGTAGAGAAATACTAAATTTTAAATGCCTGATTATTGATAAGAGGGAAAGAATTGCAAGTGCGAAGTTATACTTCTTTGGTGATTTAGGAGCTCAGATTTCAAGAGATAAAAATTGCTCACAGATTTTAGTGCATTAGAAACCCAAATCCTGAATCACTGTCAGCCCTGTCCAAATTGATGAGCGGCTTTGGGGAAGGAGGGATTTACAACACCTTGCAATGTGAGTTAGTGTTAACAATAAGATTACTTTGTGCAAAGGATTGGACTGGAGACAAAAGCAAAAGAGAAACCGTTTCAGAAAACTACCTCTCCCTGTGATACAGAGAGCCTAGGAAAATACTCCCAGCATTTCCCTGTGCCACCATGCTCTGGTCTCATTGACATACTAAGCAGTCCAGTGAATGTGGCAGATGGAATAAATCTGAGGGATAAAAGGAATCTTAACCCATAATATGGGGAGTGGGGAACATTTTTCAGCCTGAGAGTCACGTTCTCTTACGTGCAACCTTCTGGGTGCCACATGCAAATGGTGGGCATGGCCAGAGGCAAAAATGGGGGGACACAACGGGTTTGACTCTTAGATACGTATGATAGGCTACATTCTAGCCATGCAAACACCAGTGGCTTCGATACTCTCACACACCCCACAGACCTCTCACAGGAATTATCACCCTTCGAGGTCTATTTTAGCCAGGCAAATCCTACTTTGACTCTGACAGCAAAAGAGGAGCTCAGTTGAGAAGCCCCCCGCCCCCCGTTATGATTTACCTCACTGCATCTAAGGCCAGATTAAGGCATGCTGAGGTCCTAAACTATGTCAGGTTTAAGAGGACCCAGACCGTGTACAACCACACACAAAATGTATCATTCTAACAGAAAGGACAACAGAAATCATAAATATCTGTGCATGCATATACACTGGTGCATAGGCGAGAATGCAACTGAAAACTAACAATTTAACTAGAACATATGGTATGTCTTGCATTTACATTTAATGCCTTTACATTTAATGAGTGGAATTGGTGGGATATTGTACTAAGTGGGCAGTGTGCTTTGAGGAACAAGATCCACTTGCACAATGGGACTTCCTCCTAATCTTTCATTGCTGATTTGGGGATTGCCGGGAAAGAATAGGGAACATGGTTCCATGCATGCAACAGTTTAGCTGAATCCCACCCATTTCTTTTTGTATATAGAGGCCCCTTATAATCAGAGGCCATAAACTGCAGCTAAACTGAGCTTGTGTGTAAATCTAGCACTGAGTGCAGCTTCTGTGACCAAGAGATCACCACAAACACCACGGCTGAGTTCTGATACTAGAAGTGACCTCAGCAGAGAGAAAAGGTGTTTGGGCAGAGGGGCTGCAGGGAGGTATGCATTCCTCTATGCCCCTTTTGCTAAAAATAACCCTTTCCTTTTGTGTGTGAGAGATCGAGGCAGTTCCATGTTTAAACTCATGAGACTGTCGCCACCGACACTTCAAGCTTAGCCTTTGGATATAAAGGCAATAGAATTTACTTTCAGGTAAGTGTTAGGCAATATAGATTCCCACAGGTGAATGCACAAATCAAAGTTCCAAGAAGGATTGCCTGCCTTGCCCTGGCTCACACTGCAAAATATATGGTTTCTGGCTCAGAAGAAGGAATTAGAGTAAGCAAGGATGGGGCATAGGGGGAAATGAAGCCATACAGCTAGGACTTTGCAGGAGGGGCTGTGGGGAAAAACTTCCAGCAGCACAGAACTGAGTCCTGGCAAGGCGGCTCATGTATCTTAGACTGGTTCTGCTATTATACTGTGGCTCATGTATCATGGCTATACACAGGAATAAATATATATTATGTTGCCTATGCCCAATGTGTGGCCTATGATCTACCTAAGGTATGTATTCTGAGTCATGGGGTATTTCCACATTGTGTTCAGTTCCAGTAATATGGCCCTTAACTTTAAAACATGTGGGCTGCTATAAGCTGCACCATGATCTCATTTGGCCTGGCAATGCTTGCAGCACATCTAAAACAGGACCTGCCTTAGTGAAATCTGGCTTTGTGGACAGAGACTTGGATGAATTTGGGCCACTTTGGAGCATGACTTTGTGGAAGCTTAAGATTTAAGGGATTCAGTAATGGAACTCCAGCCTTTGGTGTGATCCAGCAGGGCTCCCCTTCTACGTTCCTAAAACCAGCTTACTGCCGATTCATCCCATCACCAGCTATTTCAGCCTGTGGCAGCTGCATCACCACCACCCACTCTAGTCAGCAAGTAGCTTTTCCTGGACAGTCACTGAGTGCAGAGCATCAAGACCCCAATTATTCTCTCCTCCAGAATGGCCTGCTGCCATAGCTTGTTACCCACAGATATTTATCATGATTGTGCCTTCGTCTTTATGCTTCATTCTCCCTTGCTACTGTGCAGAGGCAACAAACCATGGATCTTGGCTTACCGTGATATCCAAACCAGAGATCATGGTTTGATTCCCTTTCACCTCTACTATTCTAAGTTTTCACTCTAATAAACCATTATCTCTTGCCAAAATTTGCTTTTCGGCTACCAACTGCACTTTCTCAGAATGAGAAACAAACCACAAACACTGGCTTGGATGTATCCATAAGCCAAAGTTTATGGTTTGTTTCCTCCCAGTGCAAGCAGGGAGGATCAAAAGAGCCCCCTTTAGACAGGTTCAGGGTGCATTATTTACTATGTAGTACCAGTTTACCATGATGTGAACTGGTTCTATATCTGCTAAACTGTAGCCCACAGAGAAGGAAGGGACTTAATTAACTGAAGTATTTCACAATGGTGCACCTTGACTGTATATAGTATATACTGTCGAATTAACCCCCCCAAAAAAACCCTCACCTCTCAGCACCCCCTAACAAACCTCTGTTCCCAGGATTACTTGGGTGGAAGTAATGACTGTTAAAGAGGTATTAGAGTCCTTTAAATGCATGGTGTGTGAGAAACCTTTGCGTGGTAAATAAATTATGCAAAGTAGTCCGCACAGGAATGTGAATGGTCAGACTAAAGCCTTGCTGTACATTGACAACTATATTTATCACTCTACCAACTAACATGAAAGGTCTTCGCTGAAGCAGTCCATTTCCCCCATTTTAGCTTAGGGCTGAAGTTTTCCTCAGGATAGGGGAAAAAAGGATACTCAAGGAGGACTACTAATATCTGCCTCTATCGGTGGATGTAGTAATGCTTCTGAACACCAGTTTCTGGAAGCTGCAGGAAGCTCTTGTTTTTGGGCCCTGCCTGAAGGTTTTTCCACAGGCATCTGGTTGGCCACTGTGAAAACAGGATACTAGACTAGATGGGCCTTTGGCCTGATACACCAGGCTCTCCTTATGTTCTTATGGAATCATGTGGTGTCAAACTGAGGCGTCAGCAGAGGAAGAACCAACATTGCCTTTGATGTTTCATGCCTTTGTGCCATAGGGGGAGCTAAACCCCCATGAAGACACCTAATACCCTGATGTTGATGATGATGGTGATAATCCTAATAATCCAACCCTTTATCTGATCCTCCCTCAGTGGGCCACCACTAGTGTAGTCAGTCACCGCCATCACCCCAGTGCAAGCAGGCAGGGGACCAGTGTGGGATGGAAACAGAGGGGGTAAAAGAAAGCCCACCCCCCACCTCAGATGATCTGATACATAGGAGAAACACTGTTCCCCTTGGCCATGGTGTTTGGAGAAACCAGCAAAAGTAAAGGGAAGCCGTGATTGCGAGATAAAAGCCTTACCACTAATGTGAGCCTCAAAGGTTGCGGCACTACCCTCCAGTGCCACAACGCTTTGTAACGGCTGCGTGAACGTCGGCGCTTTGGTTGACATCTTTAAAGGCACTCTGAAAAGAAAGACGGAAATAAAAAGCGTATGTGAGACGTTGATCCTTCTGAAGTCCTGAGCATAGAGAGCACAACCAGGTGACGTGAAACTCTTTGCCCTACACTTTCCACTAATGACATTCTTGACTGGGTCACACCCTAATAGCAGCATTTTATGGAGGTTGATGGATTGTAAGTATCCCAACTATCTACTGCTCTGATTAGCACAGGCAGTGACCTGGTTGCAAACGGCTTAAAGGGAGCTGCATATAGAATCATAGAGTTGGAAGGGGTCCCGAGGGTCATCTAGTCCAACTCCCTGCAATGCAGGAATCTCAGCTAAAGCATCCATGACAGACGGCCATTCAACCTCTGCTTAAAAACCTCCAAGGAAAGACAGTCCATATTGCCAGTTACAGGTAGGTAGCCATGTTGGTCTGTCATAGTCAAAACAAAATAAAAAAATTCCTTCCAGTAGCACCTTAGAGACCAACTAAGTTTGTTCTTGGTATGAGCTTTCGTGTGCATGCACACGAAAGCTCATACCAAGAACAAACTTAGTTGGTCTCTAAGGTGCTACTGGAAGGAAGTCCATATTGCCAAATGGAAATAAGCACGCTGCTTAAGAGCCTCCTATCTCATGCTGCCATTGCTTTATTATCTGACATTTGCTGCATTCCTTGAGCCAGAGCTTCCCTAACTTTTCATGTTGGTGACACACTTTTTAGACATGCATCGTTTCGCAACACTGTAATGCGGCTTTACTAGCAAACCGGAGGTTAAACTAACCCCTTTCCAGCTCCAGAATGAAGAAGAAGAGTTTGGATTTGATATCCCGCTTTATCACTACCCGAAGGAGTCTCAAAGCGGCTCACATTCTCCTTTCCCTTCCTCCCCCACAACAAACACTCTGTGAGGTGAGTGGGGCTGAGAGACTTCAGAGAAGCGTGACTAGCCCAAGGTTACCCAGCAGCTGCATGTGGAGGAGCGGAGACACGAACCCGGTTCACCAGATTACAAGTCTACCGCTCTTAACCACTACACCACACTGGCTCCCAGGAATGAGCTCAGGGAGCGTTCACGCGACACACCTACACGCTGCAGCCGACACACAAACGTGTCGCGATGCATCGTTTGGAAAGCTCTGCCTTAAGCCCTTCTCAAACCAGAAGTGAAAATGGAGGGGTGGAGGGTGGGAGGAAATGATTTTATTCAAAATCACAACACTGCCCTAAAGTGCTAGTATCATTTCCCCGTTCCACGTGCCTTTAAATGAGTGACCATTAAAGTATACTGGAAATCTTCAGTCTATTTTGGAAATTTAGAAGTGTTTAAAAAGAACCTCCTTAGAATGCTTGATAGTTTCCTTTAATACAAAAGATGTACTCTGTTGGGAGTGGTGGGGGGAAGCAGAATAAAAATGTACTTGTAAAACATACAAGCAGCACAGTTGAATCTGGGTTAGAGAGTGAGGAGCGCTGTGAAATGTGAGCCAGGCTATAAGATAACTGACATTGATGGTTTGAACAACTGCAGGAAGGTGCAAAATCTGACCCCACCCCACCCCTAAAACATTTGTTGGTGAAACACAATGTCCTCACTTTCTGGCAAACCACATAAGAAAAGCCGATAGTCATGTAATAATTCAACTCAGTATGCAGGACCTATAATACCCCTCTGTATTTACTTGCCTGCTGGATTTGCCATAAAAGAGGCAGGATCAGTATTCTGATATCTTTAATGAATTCCCACAAAACTACAAACTGAGGCACCAGAGATTTTACGAGTGGCATACGGGAGGCCTATTTCTTTCGGTTATCTTAAAAATGTAAGTTCAGACAGCAGAATTTGATTGAGATAATAATAGAAAGCTTCATAATAGCAATATGAACATGCTGCCTTTTTGTGCATATGGACCATTGTGGGCTCCCTTTCTTCTTAAATAGCTACAACTTCCAGATTTCTAGCAAGTGAATTCCTTTACATGAATTCATCGCAACGCTTAGTCTTAAATTGAGAATATTCAGATGACTTTACAATGTCATTTTCCAAGTTGGGTTCCTCACATTATCTGAAGCAGAAAGAACTGAGCTAAAAGGAAAGAAAGCAAAGGCTGCTCAAGGCCACTTAATTCCATAGATGTTTCAGTCCCCAAATTTGTTTTCTTCTCTACCTTAATGTAGTGGGGAAAATTGCTGTTTATCCAAACGGTAATCTTATATGACTTTTGTATCATTAGTATTTAGAAAGTATGCCTGTGAAATGTCACATTCCAAAAATAACCACCCCAGGTTTGACTGACAGCAGGCAAGTGGTCCAGATCGGCAGTGTAACGGATACCCCAGCAGCTGATTCCCTTAAAAAGTCATCAGCGACTAGCCGATGCCATGTGCATTTTATCAGAGCTATTCTGGGAGCATCTCCATTTATCTGCAAGCAATATAACCTTGAGCACTCCCTGGAAGCATTAAAAGTTAACCAGACATTTTAATAGGCATATATATATATATATATATATATATATATATATATATATATATATATATATATATGAAAAATAGCTTTTCACACTCAAGCACATTTAAAGACATATTAGCCAACTATTACAAAGACCTAAAAATTCATTCGCCAAGATATCTCTATTTCTGCATTCTGGTTTAAAAGAATAATGTAGGACTTCATGCTTTTTTCTCCCTCCCACCCCTTAATTCGAGCTACTAGACACTCCTAGGTACATGCATTTTGTACCAGGGGTTTACTTGACATAGAAAACACAGTTCAGTCAACCCAGGCATGCCACTCACCTGATTGCACAAGAGTGCCTAAACTGGGTGGGCTACGCCCAAACGTAAGTTCCTTAAGCGACGTCCTTATCCAGAGTATGATTTTAAACAATCCCAACATGAGAATGGTTGAGCCTCTAGCCGAAAAAAACAAAACTACACGGTTGAGACGGTGTAGTTTTGCTTTTCCCTGCAATCCCTACACCCGAGGCGAGGCTGGGAATGCACGACTGCTCAGAAGTGCTAACATGGTTGTTTTGCTTTTTATACCCCAGATCTGCTGACAAGTCTGCCTCTGTCACCTCGGCGTCACTTCTGATTGGCTTCCCCAGCAAAAAGGGGTGTATGTCCGCTTAATGCAATGGGCCACCTGTTTGCCTGATTGACAATGCTAATTTTGGCACTAGAAAGAGAGGCCGCGCTGAGGAACAAGCAACCAGTTTTTTCAGAAAGTATAGTTGTGTGGGGGACTGGGATTGTATCTGATGCTACTAAGAAGTTCATGCCTTAGGGCTCTTCCAGTCCCAGTCCAGCCAAACCACCCATTTGCCTCCTTGCGAACAAAAAAAGGGCAAATTCAACTGTCCATCTCCAGGTCAAATAAGTAAGCTGGTTGCATACCAGGTGGACTTATTATACTGGAAGAATATATTATTTTGACTTAATAAAGCCTTTACATGTCAGAGTGATTAGGACTTCTGAAGAAAGTTCATAGAATCGAAGAGTTGGAAGGGACCCCAAGGGTCATCCAGTCCAACCCCCTGCAATGCAGGAATCTCAGGAATTTAAGGGATTGCTTCTAAAAAAAAAAAAAAAAAAGTAAAGGACCCCTGGACAGTTAAGTCCAGTCAAAGGCGACTATGGGGTGCGGCGCTCATCTGGCTTTCAGGCCGAGGGAGCTGGCGTTTGTCCACAGACAGCTTTCTGGGTCATGTCACCAGCATGACTGAACAGCTTCTGGCGCAATGGAACACGGTGGCGGAAACCAGAGCGCACGGAAACACCACTTACCTTCCTGCTGCAGTGGTACCTATTTATCTACTTGTACTGGCGTGCTTTTGAACTGTTAGGTTGGCAAGAGCTGGGACAGAGCAATAGGAGCTCCCCCTGTTGTGGAGATTCAAACCTTTTGATCAGCAAGCCCAAGAGGCTCAGTGGTTTAGACCACAGCACCACCTGCGTCCCACATTGCTTCTAGGACAGGCATAGGCAAACTTGGCCCTCCAGATGTTTTGGGACTACAATTCCCATCATCCCTAGCTAACAGGACCAGTGGTCAGGGATGATGGGAGTTGTAGTCTCAAAACATCTGGAGGGCCGAGTTTGCCTATGCCTGTTCTAGGATGACTTAAACAAAGCATGTTCCAATGCAAACAAAAGCATTTATTTATTTCATATAAAGTGGAGATAATCCTTGATCAGAGATCAGAGGTTGGACCTAGCAAAGAGAAATAGAAACTGTGCTGCAAACAGCAGAATGTTCACAAAGGGGTAGTGTTTTGCAGTCCACCTCCCCGCTTTGCAGAAAATGAAAGCAGAGATAAGACGTTGATTGTAACCGTGGTGCCCTTCTGTTCATGGAAGGGCCTTGGATGCAGTGAGGCTTCCATGGGGGAGAGGAGGTGGGTTTTGGTACCAATCTTGCCTTCCCCATGCAACCCTCTGGATAAGGGCCGGCCCAATACATTTTGGCACCTGAGGTGAACCCCAAAATGGTGCTCCCCTCCCTGCAAGGGAACAAGGGGTGAGTGAAGATCTACATCAGGAACACTAGGGGGAAGAAAGATTAACATCAGGATCTGCTGCACCTGTGGATCCTGCCACCTGAGGCAGTCACCCCACTTGTCCTCATTGGTGGGCTGACCCTGCTTTGGCTCACCAAAATCTGCTCATTGGTGTTCATTAATTTCAGTGGGTATACTCTGAGTAAAGCTTAGTTGAACACCACTTAAGGGACATTTTAATTTGAAAAGTGGGGTTGTCTCCATCATGATTATAAGAGATAAGTCACCTTTACTCCCATTTGTTGGATGGGGAACTGAGGCTGAAAATAGTGATTTACTCAAGGTTTCACGACGAACTGTGACAAAGGTTGGACACGGCCCAGCTCTCCAAGATGGATGGTGAGCACAACTTGTCTTGGAAGTTTATGATGTGCTGGATGCAATGCTGGAAACTTAACTTCATGATTAAACTTTCATTATGTGGACAAAACACTAAATTGTAGCCGAAGTGTTAATCCATATTACCAGGGGAAACAGCCATGTTATTAGGCTAGTGTGGCATCCCCAAACTCAGCCCTCCAGATGTTTTGGGACTACAACTCCCATCATCCCTGACCACTCGTCCTGTTAGCTTCGGATGATGGGAGTTGTAGTCCCAAAACATCTGGAGGGCCAAGTTTGCCTATGCCTGGGCTAGTAGTTAAAATCTGGAAGGTAACAATTTATAGCAAGCTCCCCATTGAATGTCTTCTTAAAGACTGAACCATTTTTAGGGGAAATATTAATTCATTTATTTATTAAATGTATAGCCTGCTTTTCATCTAGGGATGGAAGAGAAATTTCACTCAGTTCACATTTAAAGGAACCCACTTTTCGGAACAATATATGAACCAGAACACAGACACCTTTTGAAATTTGCACTTTTCCAAATTTTGCAGTGCTGTTCTTTTGTAATGTAAACAAAAATCAATATACTCAGCTAAAGTGTGCATAACGTTGCTTAGTGAACATAACATACAAAAAATAAGGGAAACTGCTTCACAAAAAAATTATTTGTTCTATTTATTAAATTTATACACCTCTCATCATGCAAGCATCACAGTGTAGTTTGCAGTATAAATATGTATCTTAGTAGAAATTCACATGAAAATACCGATGAATTTTTAAAATACAAACTGATATGGAAATGTGGAAAACTGAACTCAAGACTGGGAAAACGAGAGAAGCGGAGATTGATCGTTTCACTCGTCTTTATTTTCCCCACGTGTCTCAAAGTAGCTTCTCAAATATTGCCATGCCCGGTTGTCACTATTTGAATTTAAATACAATGAGTGGCATGGGCCAGGAGTCAGCTTCGCCTGCTGAACAGCAGCCTGAAGGGGGAGAAGGCAAAGTGACTCCTCCTGCATCTGATCAGCTTTCAAGGACACAAAAGCAAAGGCACTGATGAGAACCAGCTGGCTTCAGCCGAGCTTCCAGCAGCAGTCAGATGCTGGTAACAATGCCTGTAGTTCTTGGCCCTGCTTCCTGCCCATCTTGACCCTGGACTCTGTGATCATTGGCTTCTCTGATCCCTGGACCATCAGACCACACAGATTGCTGTTTGGCTAACCCTGGCACTGGATCTGACTTCAATATCTGAAGTAAGTACATCTCGGAGACTCTTCTGATTGGCTGGCCTCCCACTCCGGTGAGCTCAGCACGTTGTTGTTTAGCAATGAGACTACAACAAAGCATTAGTGCAAGAATTTCTCCTTGTGCAACTGAATAATCTCCCCCTCTTCTTACCCCACCCATGCCCCATAAATCTGTTCTCAGATTTCCCTGCAAGCCTCCATATCATATTGGAGGACAGTGTTCACTTGTGTGTTTCCCTTGTGGTGATAGTCCTTGTACTCGTGCAAAAATGTAGAATCGTGCCCTATATAGTTATATATTTAGGATTAAAATTACCTGTACTCTCACCTTCTTTGACAAACAGGGCAGGTTTGATATATGGCTATCGCCTCAACTCAACGGTGTCCGCGTAGGAACTTAGCATTACAATAAGTAGCTCATGGCCTGAGGGTTCAGTTCAGGCCCCAGGGGACTTTGTCTTGTTCCCAAATTCTACAGACTTTCCCCTAGACCCTAGTTATATATAACGGCTATTCCCTCGGCTATTCAAGCCAAACAAAAAACAAAAAAACAGAGCATCAAAACTGTGTCAGAACTTCTGTGGTTGTTTCTACTAAGGAGACGAAGTTTAAGCCTCCCCTGTGGTTGTGTGTCGGCTTGTGTCAGCCGTAGGCAGCTGAAGCCAATCTTGCTAGGCCTTCAGCCCAGGCCCAATTTAAAATATGGCAGCTACTAAAATTAGTTGCTGACTAGAGCACTGGAGTATATGAAGTACTGATACGAACCGCAATGACAAGGCACAAGTAATTCAAAAGCTCTTCTAAGGGTCAGCTTTACTCCTATAACTATAGCCCTTTTCAGACATTCTTCTCTACTTGGTTTTAAATCTCCACACGGAGGGAATAGCAGAATACACACACACACACACACACACACACACACACACACACACGTAAGAAAGATGGAATTTAAAAACCTGTAGTCTAGTAAGCATTTGGGGTTGTTGTTTTTTGCATTCCCAGTGATTTACAAATAAATTACTTCCATCTATAATGACCAGTCATCCTTAACCACGTGGTTTATTACAGAATGGCTACTGTGTAACATGTGATTTATTGACAAACCATGAATTGTGGGTGTTGTCTGAATGAATATGCATTATGTCTAGAAACTGAAGTTTCATTTTTGTTTGCTGCTTTTTCAACAAATCAATAATTCTGAAAGATAAGGAGAGGGATGTGTCTTCCCAGGTGCTGTTTATATGCACATATTCACATTCTGATGTGTTCACAAAATGTAAGAGGGGGGGGGGAATAAATGAACTTTACACTAACATTTTTCAAGCAAAATATTTATTTCTTATGGACAAGTTACATTTTTTAAGTTTTAGTTCTTGCTATGCGGTTGGATATAATATAATCATAATGGGTTATGTAGACAGATTTCACTTCTGTGCTTTTGCTGTGAGGAGGAAATGTGTGATAAGTTAAAGGAAGCAAACAAGAACATAGTCCACAACTTTTGTGACAGATGAGCGAAACACTTTACTCTGGGCTAAGACATAAGAAGTCATAAACAAACCCAAAGGTGCATCCCATCTCACACCTAAAAATCGGAGAGCTCAGTTGATGTGCTCTTTAGAGTGGCAATTTCCAATATCTCTAACCTCCTTAAAACTGAAAACATGGGGTCATATATTGTGACACATTTTCTTATTGGAGAAACGCACACAAAAAGTGAAAATTGCTAGGGGGGGGGGAGTATGCAGAATAACTTTGCAGCTTTTCGAGTTAATGGAAGTTAGCGTGGCCATCCCCTGCCTTCCCCTTATTCTCATTTGTGGTTGCAGTAATAACTTTTGGGTTAGGAGGGAGCGACACGGCCTGGAACCTGCATGGAAGATGCTAGAATATTGCCACCTGCCTGTTGGACTCTTTCAAACTGATTATGCAACAGTATATGATTTATTTGTAACAATCTTTATATTTTGTAACTTGCTTCGTATTCATTACTTGTTTACTTTTACGCTGAATTATTTTCTTTAATTTTTTCTCTCTGTATAATATATAACAAAACATGGTCTTATCATCTATTACCATGTAATAAGGGTAACAGCCTTCAAATTGTGAAGCTTCAAATTGTGTACACCCGCATGACGAAGTCACCCCCAGTGATATACAGCCACATTCAAGCAAGGATCTGATACTATCGTGTTGTGGATTTCGCCACCCTGGCAGTCAGTGACATGGGTGAGGAAACTCCCAACATAATTAAAGGGTGAGTGCTCCTGCACGTTATAAAGTAAAGGGGGGAGAACTCATTATAGAGGTGCCATTTTGTGTGTGTGACTCACGTGCGTTTCAGCCTGAGCATCACTGACATTTCTTTTAAAAAGCTCAATATAAAGAGCAGGATAAGGACTCCGTTGTCAGAGAGATGCTTTGAGCTAATTGCTCTGATGTGCCAGTCTGGCATGTTTGGAATAATAGTAGGTAAGCCAGCTTTCATTCTGGTATAGCTTCCAAGTCTGGCCGCAATGCTAACTGTCCACTCAGAATAAAAGTAAAGCACTCCCCCCCCCCATTTGACTTTTTCCTATGAAAGGAAGGCCGGGTGGAGATGGAAGAGCTGAATTCCCCATATTGGAAACTCAGATATGGGCACAATCTGAGAGGGTACATCCCAGGAACCTTTATAAATGTGGTCTGAGAGCTGTGGCAGAGGGGTGGAGCCTTTTTCATCCTGAGGGTCACATTCCCTTCTTGGGCGCACTACCAGAGGTCACATGTCAGAGGTAAAAGTGGGTGGAGAAATAAAATTTATCTTTGTACACCAGGCTAGTTTCTACACACCCTCGCACATCCCTCTCTATCCTCCACCCAGGTAACTAAGAGGCAAGATCAGAGTTCAATGACATATTCCAGCTAGGCAAAAACACTCAAGGAGGGTGTGGAGCAAGACTTGGGGGGGGGGTGTTCCAAGGACCTGGAGGGCCACATTTATCTTGTATTTTTATGCTGTGAACTGCTCTGAGATCTATGGATGAAGGGTGGCATAGAAATGTAGTTAATAAAATAAACATTTGCCCCCAAGGCCTGAGGATCTCCGCCCCTGCTGTAAGCGATACTGCTTGTGTACCTTTGGAGTGCAAACAGTTTCACTGGTCATCTGAAAACACTGCTGTCCCAGGAAAACTACCTGGGTGGATGCAATTGGGCCAGACCAATTTCCTCTCTGCTATGAAACTGTCTTTAAAGTTGATGGATGAACACAGTAAGCCTGCAGCTTTAAACTCATTTAACTTGTGTGCATTCAGCTTTACTCATATGACAAAAATTTAAAAGGGCAGCATGGTTCGGGGGTGTGTGTGTGTGTGTGTGTGTGTGTGTGTGTGTGTGTGTGTGTGTGTGTTGGGAATGACTTTGCCAATCCTGCCAGCCATTGAGCCCAATTGGTTTTGACCAAACACAATTTGGCCTTTGAGTTTGATCCCTGCAACTTAATCACTGCATAAGTTGTGGACTTACTGTAGACAATAATATGACCATGTAGTGCAACTCCAACCTGAACCTTTCGTATAGAGAAAGTAATAAATTTAAAAACTTTGACTATGCCCTCACTGGGCCCAAAGAAAGGTTCACAGGAGTTGGTGATGATCAAAAGTCTTTACAAACACGTAAAATAAAACTTCTGGGTATACTGAACACAAGAGATGACCACGCAATCTGTGCCACCTGCTGTGTGATAATTCTAAAACCATTTTGGGAAACATTATGAAGAGCTTGCTGGGGAGGCCATTTCTGAATATCCTCATGATTCTGAAACTTGTACTGTATTTCTCCATTAACATTTGTTGCTTGAATGACTCAGGCTACATCTTCCGACTCTTCCGCTTGCAGTCTTGATGGGACTTTGGGGTGGCGATTAAAGGACAGCTGTATGGTTTTTCTGTAGTCAAAAGAAGGAAGTCCAGTTTTCTAGTGCAACCAGGATAGCTGGAGATCACAACCAACCATTACCACCAGGGCTTAAGTTGTTTCCAAGCTCACTAGAGGTCAACCACTCTTTGAACAACAGGGCTGTGGTTCTGGAATGCATGAAGTCATATTTAAAAGTGCCACCGCTGGGCAACTTCAGTCTGTCTCCACATTCTTGGATTAAATAGGAGGTTTTTCAGGACCCATGGCATAGTTCACAGGCAGGTTTAAGCCCCGACACCACTATTTTTAGACACTAAGTGCTGATTATCACTTCCTCTATGTGGGGCATTCCAGCCATGCTCCATACAAAGAAAAAAAACCACGACAAACTTTATCAGCTAGTATTATTGCTGCTTCATGAATGTTAATAATCACCAAATAGCCACTTCTCCAAAGTGCTGTGAAAGTACGTGGTAAACCATTTCAAACTGCTGGTGGGAGAATCGCATGACTAGATTTTCACAAATGCTAAGTTAGCTGGCTGCCTTAGTGAAAAGTTTTGAGTTGGTCAGAGGCAAAATCTTCAACAATGCTTGGAAATCCACACATTCTTATTGACCAGAAACCCGATTCATTAAATGACACCAACACAATTCTCAATATTTCTCCCTCCTGCCAGAGGGGGTCAAAGGCTATATGTATCCCCGTTGTCCATCTTGATTTCTGAGGTGACCTTAGCACACGCACACACATTCAAAATTTTGTTAGGAAATAATTGTTGGGATCTGAAGAGGGTTGAGGCACTTAGGTGCATGCCAATGAGGGAATGGCTGGTTTCCCTTTTCACCTACAATCCTTTGCTCCAGTACTTAAAAGGGACCCTCTGCCTTTAGGTGTAGCTTTTCATGGGGGAAGTGTTAGTGTGCGTGGAATAGTTTGGGAAAACTGGGGTGTGCACAGCACGCAAGACACTGCACACAAGAGACCCTGCACACTCCCCTTTGGCTACTTTTTTGTGTGGCATTTCCTCTGATTGTTCAAAATGGTACAGTGCTCATAGGAGAGGGCGGTATGAAATCTCTGTAAATGAAATGCTCAAATAGCTGCCGCAGGACTTTACAAGGTAAGAAAACATAAATTGAAGTTACCTCACGGAACAGTTTTTAGTTTGCCTTTGACCTCTCAAGCAATGCGAATCCTGACCTTGTAATGCTTCAGGTGCGTCAGCCTTCACTTTTCCTGATGAATAGCGGCTCTCCTGCTTTGATTTAGTCTCAGTTGCACTAGGAACATTTTTATTCTCTGAAACAAAATGGGGATGTCAAGCCAGAGTTGGGAGCAAGGTCTTCATTTATTATACTAACGTGACTCAATAATGTGCGCCAAGTTACCTATTACTCTTACGATAGCTGAGCAAGAGGCCTCCCCGACTTCATTAGTGGCAATGCAGAGATATTTCCCAGAGTCAGCAAGGACCGCATTTCTTTTTAAAAGGTAATAGGTGTCCCCTAATTTCTCAATCTGCAAAACAATGAAATACAGATAGAGGGAGATTAGCTGTGTGAAGCCGGACATGCGATGTTCTTCCCAAAGGAGCATTTACAAAACACTGTGACATACACTCATTCCTCTGGCTGCCACCCTGATGCCATCTTTTGTCCAAATGACATTTGGCCTCGGTCTTCCAGATATTGTACAGTGCAGGTTTAAATCATCTCCTTCTTGAAGAGTAGCATGTCTAAATTTTTTAATGAAGCTTGGCTGCACTCCTCGTACTACGAAAAGAAAAGAAAAGAAAAGAAAAGAAGGGCTATATTGCTTTTTTTTAAAGGCAAAATGCTGCTGCTGAGATTGAAGTAAATGACTTCCCACAGCAAAGATTCCTTAATGGTTGAATTAGCTCCTTTTGGGTATCGCGATCTACAGTGGTACCTCTGGTTACGAACGTAATTCGTTCCGGAGGTCCGTTCTTAACCTGAAACTGTTCTTAACCTGAGGTACCACTTTAGCTAATGGGGCCTCCAGCTGCCGCCGTGCCGCCGCCGCACGATTTCTGTTCTCATCCTGAGGTAAAGTTCTTAACCCGAGGTACTACTTCCGGGTTAGCGGAGTCTGTAACCCAAAGTGTTTGTGAGCCGAGGTGTTTGTAACCCGAGGTACCACTGTAGTGGGCATGAGAGAAAGCTTTCATACTGTGTACAGGATGTAAATTGTTGGAGGTAAGTAAGCATATTTGTGTGGTGGGTAGGAGGGGGTGTTAATAACCACTTGGTATAGCAACTGTGATCTACTATATGTGTTTGGGGACGTGCAAGAAAAAAGAAAAATGAATCAGGGGGGGGCAGGCAGGCAGGAGAGAAATCCCTTCTGTGCTATTCCCCTGCTAACCAACTCCCGCATTTGATCTCTTAACATGTTTAGAAGACACACCAGGTAAATCCAGCCCCCTTTTTGCTGCCTTCCTGCAGTGCTGTGTCTACAGGCATTGACGCAATGGAGAAATAAAATGCCCTCTGCTTGATGATTTATGGCATGATAAAAAAAAATATGTATCCTTTAGTTACCTAAGCTATGCATTCCTTCTGTATCATTTGGATCATTTGGGATGACAAACGGCCGAGTGCAAGGGGGCAGAGGCCTCAAAAGAGATCAGCGTCAAAGCTTTGGTAGTAGCTTGAAGCAGACTGGCAGAAACGGACTGTAGGGTTGAAAGAGGAAAGCTTCATGCGTTGTGCAACATAGAATGACGGCTGTCAATCACCCCTATGCAGGGGTGCCGACTTGAATAAAACATTGTGGGGGCCCAGGTAAGCCCCACCTCACATAATCGATCACATGACATGGTGCGCGCACACACCATTTGAATGGCAATGCCCATCACCTTTGCAGGGGCCCAGCCCCCTCAAATATTTTATTGTGGGGGCTGAAGCCCCCACGGCCCCTAGGAGTTGGGTCCTATGCCACTATGTTTGTATGTGGAATGTAAAATTATTGTTTGAATGACATATTATTAGGCAGACACTTTTGCTGTATTGTTTTCAGTGTGCTGCTATAGTAGTAGTAGTAGTAGTAATAATAATAATAATAAATTAAATAAATAAATAAATTTATTATTTATATCCTACACATTTGGCTGGGTTGCCTGAGCCACTCTGGGCAGGTTCAAACACATATAAAAGCATAATATAACATCAAATATTTAACATTTTCACAATACAGGGTTGCCTTCAGGTGTCTTCTAAAAGTTGTGTAGTTCTTTATCCCCTTGACATTTGATGGGAGGGCGTTCCACAGGGTGGGTGCCACTGCCGGGAAGGCCCTCTGTCTGATTCCCTGTAACCTCACTTCTTGCAGTGAGGGAACCGCCAAAAGGCCCTTGGAGCTGGACCTCAATGTCCGGGCTGAACGAAGGGGGATGAAGATGCTCCTTCAGGTATACAATTTAAGCAATCCTATCCAGACAAGTAATTTTACAATGTGATATATATCCAGATATCACTTACATATTGACACATTCTTATGTCAATGTGTTTTTAATGTTTTATTTTATTGGCATGTTTTACTGTACAGTCGAACCTTGGTTTTCAAACATAATACATTCTGGAAGACCGTTCGACTTCTGAGGCGCGTTCAAAAACGGAAGCATTTACTTCCGGGTTTTTGGTGTTTGGGTTCCGAAACATTCGTCAACGGAGACGTTCCAGAACCGAGGTTCCACTGTATATGGTTTCATGTTCACCACTTTGAGGATTTTGTTGATTAGGAGGCTTATAAATAGTGTTTAAAAATCATATTATGAGGACTCTGTGCTTCCTATTTGGGTGGGGGAAATAGTTATCCGTTATTCGCTCATGCCACTTTAACACATATCTGTCTTTCAGAGTTGTCCAATATAGAACCTCCGAAGAAAGAGCAACTCTGTCTTGTTGGCAATAATCCAGTAGGACTGACTGCAAAACAGGTGGCTGCTCACTATGGGGTCTAGTATGCTGAAGTAGTTTCAAACTGCACAAATCTGCCTAGTCGCACTTGTTGATAATACAAATTCAGGCAGTGGATAGGATCCAAAGAACCAGACTCCTAGTTCTGTCGCACTTGAGATTTTTCAATCAGCCTTGCTCTATACTACATGCCTAAGAGCTTTTAAAACAAAGAGGATTTCAAAAGTAGTTTTTGATACGCCACGATGATCAGCCGTTCAAAGTGGGAGGCTAAGTCACAAAATCCCATTGGCCACACACCAGTCCTCGGAAGCTTTTAAAGTAGCAATTTGCATTCCCCAAAATGTCTTTGCACTTGCTTACACACATGTAATCACCATGTGCCAGAAACCATAATGTGATAAGCATTCCAGGGGGGCAAGGAACAAAGGAGCTTGCTTTCATTTTTAAAATGAAATTGCCATAGCTTATTTAATTTCTTGAATAAAACATTCATTTATTTGGTCTTTGAGGGACTCGCTGTTAGTGGTCCCCTGTGGCTCAGACGCATGGCTTGTATGAACTAGGGACCACCCTAATGCTGTCAAAGCTATGTCACAAGAAGGAATTAGCATAGCGTTCAAAGGAGCCCCTCTTACTTCTCCCCTTTGGCAGTGGTTAGCGGAGTTATTATTGGCCCAACACATCACCCCAAGCACAGTGAACGGCTGGAGCCCGGCGGAGTTGCTTATGAGAAGGAGGCTCACTACCCTCCTTGATTGTATGCACCCCGACCAGGCTCTTGAGCAATGGCCATCCACTGTGGTGTGGGGGGCTCCAAGAGGGTTCTCCCCGGAGGACCCTGTGTACGTCTGAAACTATGGGCCAGGGCAGGGTTGGGTCCCAGGTACCGTTGCCCGCTGTACAGGTCCGGTTTCCTACAAGGTAGGTTTGGAGGGGGGACTGGTTTGGAAGAGACACCTCGACCAGATCAGAACCAGGGCACCTCCAAACACGGAACTTAAAGCGGAACCAGAGGACAGAGAAATGGGAACTTCAGAAGATTCTGTGCCCAGGCCAGGGTGGGAACCAAATGGGTTGCCGGTGACCGAGTTACCCCAGCAGGGCGACCTCAGGCTCCATCGGCCGTGACCCCTTCAGAGCTGGCCTCGCTGGCCGCCCCACTCAGACCGCGGGTACCGGAGGAACCTCCCAGGTCACCCACTTGGGCACAGGAACTGCGACGGTCCCAGCGGGAGCGGAAAAGGCCGGCACACCTTGATGACTATGTTTGTTCCTTTTGTTAGGAATTTGGGGGGAGGAGTGTTATGTATTGGGTTCAACACATTTTATGTTGCCAGGCGCATTCTAACCAATCGTATAAGCGTTGGTAGATGAATGTTCTAATGTGAAGTAAGCACAGGCACTGTCAACTGTCAGTTCTTGCCGGGGTTTTTAGTGTGTGCGTCCTGCGCGTTGTTCTTGTTTTTCTAGGAGTGAGCTGTTGTCACTAGACAAATGTTGAATAAACGTATTTGAGGAACTTATACTGCCTTGTGCTTCTGACTTTTTCTGAACATTTAACAGCAGCTTACTTCCCATAAAGCTCTGCACCCACAAGTTCATAAAATCATAGAGATGTATAGTTGGAAGGCAACCCGAGGGCCCTCTAATCTAGCACCCTGCAATGCAGGAATCTCAACTAAAACATCCATGGCAGATGGCCATTCAACCTTTGCTTAGAAACCATGGAAGGAGAGTCCACCACATTCCAAGGGAGTTGAACAGCTCTTACCTTCAGAAAGCTGGGGAGTGAACAGAGTCTGTTCCCAGGCTTTTCACCTACCTCAAGTGTTCACCCTTGGCTGACCTATGATAGAGCTCTGAGTCAGCGCTACCTGCAAGGGTGCAGGGAGCTAGTCAAACCAGAGCCTATGCAACCACTCACTTTTCTGTAATCAATAAAGTTGTGGCCTAAATTCTGCCAGAAACCAAAACTAAAATTTGAGTCAAATGTGTGTTTATTTATGGGGGAGGTCTCTGGGTCTGAACACGCAAAAATATCTAAAAGAAATAAACAAGCCTGATAGAACACAGTTTTACCACATTTGATTGGCAAGCATGTACATGACTGTCATAGTCTATGGGTTCATTAGGAAGAGATACCCATGAGCATGAAGAAAGAAAAAAAAGGACAGAAAGTGAATATGTTGTATCCTGCCTGCTTGTTAATTGCTTTTATTTTCCACCACAACTCCTTTCTCCTCAGAGTATCTGTTAGGCAGTGCCTCTACATGATCAAAATGTGTCCTTTATTTTATTGAATTGGAACATTTCCTGGAATACCAGGAAACATAGACCGAATCACCGTTGCACCTATCACAGCTCTGCTTCTTCTTCTCCTGGCCAGGTTCCTGGTTATTTATATTGCTTCATACCAGGAAATCCTGACTGCTAATTCTGTCCTGCAGGGAAGGAATAGGCACCATCTTCTTTCTGAGCTGAGGAGGGATTTTAAAGAAGCCCGGTAAAGTGAAGCATTCATGGAGGATTTCATAGGAAAAACATAAGAATTTGTCTCATGCCAAACCACCAAGTCCATCTATCTCAGTACTGCATACCCTTCAACATTTATCTGATGAAAATTGGGACATCTTATTCAATACTCTCCAACATTTCTCTGATGAAAACAGGGATGTCCTAAGGAAAAAACAGGACATTCTGGGATCAAATCAGAAACTGGAATGGCTTCTGTAAATCCAGGGCTGTCCCTGGAAAATAGGGACACTTGGAGGGTCTGGATTGTTTACTTTGACTAGCAATGGGTCACCAGAGTTTCAGGTGGGGGTCTTTCCCAGTCCAACCTGGAAATGCAAGTGATTAAGCTTGGGGGTCTTGTACCCTTCTACCCCACAAAACACCACTGTTCCCCAAAGCATTCCCCCACAGCAGAAACCTAGAATGTGCACCCACCATACCTCTGAAGCACATTCAAAGCATATTTCCCTCCCTCAAAGACTTCTGGGCCCTGTAGTTTCTTAAGGGTTGCTGGGAATTGTAACTTTGTGAGGAGTAAGCTACAGTGCCCAGAATTCTTTGAGGGGAAGAATGTGGTTTAAAGTATGTAGACAGCCCCAGTTGGGTTAATGTCTTAGACCAAGAGTGGGGGAACTTTTCAGCCTGAAGGGTAAGTCCTTGTCTCCACAAGGCCTGCAGGCCAAGCTTGACAGCTGGGTGCTGTCTATGGCAGATCCATTCCTTGATCTAGACCAGGATTCCAGAATGTTCTGGGCTAAGTAAGCATTGACTAGTCCACCTCAGGGCCTACAGAGTATTGTTATGAGTTTTTGGGTATCAGACTCCCCTAAATTCCTGAGTCCAATAAGGGTTCAAATTTAATCAGGGCACATGTTAAAATATAAGCCCAGGGCAGTTTTCTGACCAAAAAATAGCCTGGGGTAATGGGCCCTTAGGAGGACAAAATGCAGGTGACGAGCCATTAGGAAAGCCAAACAGAGGGGGCTTGGTGCCCGATGGCAAATAGGAGGAGCCTCCCTCAGCTCTTTACTTTAAACTCTCCTTTTAAGAGTTGAATTTGCTGTGACATGATCTAGGGGGGAAAGGTGGCAGTCTGTTAAAGTCGCAAAGCTAGAGAGAGGGTCAGAGCAGAATATCTGGTGTCTGTTTTGAATCCAAAGCTGTGACTATAGGAGAAGCAAGACCCTCTTTCTGTGTTAATCCTGTGAACCCCTCCACCGTAGGCTCGGGTTGCATATATGTGTAACTAAACCATTTATCCTAAAGACACCACAGTCTCTGTTGTGCCTCATTTCCGAAAGGAAGCACAGAGCCTGGAACCCCTGGAATCTCTCACCGCTTGGAAATTGGGGTGGCATGCAACAGTATCCTGGAAGGGAGAAAACCAATCTGTAGTAACTGTGAGCACAAACAAGGACTCTAAAATTAACCTCTGTGTCTAACAAGCATAGCCTCAGTCTGGGTTCTTATAAGACTCCCAGGCCTCTTGAGCAAAACAGGTGCACTCACTCATCAGCCACCAGGCCTCTGAAGCGTGTTTCTGAATGACTTCAATCGAAACCACTTGGAAACACACTTCAGAGTAAAGGCCATGTCTTAGCCTACCTGTCATTATATTAGGGGTGGTCAGGTGGGTCTGGTTTGGGGTTTCCAAATGGAATATTTTGCATTTTCAGTGCCATGGGTATTTAAGTGTCATACTGTCAAAATCTCATTAGTCCTATTTAACCTGCTCAGGTTAATAAGAGTCATTTTTGTGCTGTTAGGGTCCGTTGTTTAGACTCTGTTGACCAGGCTTGAAGAGAGGTGGTGTCAGGGGTGCCAACGTGAATAAAATATTGGGGGGGGCAGGTCAGCTCCACCATACATAATCGATCACATGACACGGTGCATGCACACAATTTGAATTAATTGCCCATTAACTTTGCCCCCACTGGCCCCCTCAAATATTTTATGGGGGGCTAGGACCCCTCAGCCTCTAGGATAGTGGTTGGATCCTATGGTTGTGCGGTGTGGTCAGAATGTTGGGCTTGGATCTGAGAGACCAGGTTCAAATCCCTGCTTATAACTGAAGCTCACCAGACGACATTGGGCCAACCACAGTCTCTCAACCTAACCTACCTCACAGGATGTTGTGAGGATAAAACTGGGAGACAACCATGTTTGCCAGCTTGAGCTCCTTGGAGGAAAGATGAGATCTAAATGGAACAGTACATATTTATTATTATTATTATTATTAGTATTAGTATTAGTATTAGTATTAGTATTATTATTATTATTATTATACTGGAAGGTCCCTTGGGTCGCCAATAATTTCAACCGGTAAAGCTGTTCCCAGCATAATAATAATAATAATTTATTATTTTTACCCCGCCCATCTGGTCGAGTTTCCCCAGCCACTCTGGGCGGCTTACAGCATAGAGATCCAGTGTTATGGTTTGGGGCTGGTTTCTTTCGTAATTTGTTTGTGGCCGTTTGTTCATGCATTTTAGAAAGAGTAAGAGCTTAAATCACAATTAGGAATGAAAGCAGAGTTGAGTTGTCACACTCCCCTTCCAGACAGCATTTAACTTTAAGACGTTTTGTGTCATGTAACTGCTGTGCGACAGGCAAAAGTTAAACAGGTGTCGCTTTCCTAGCCAAGCCATGAACATTCAAGGGGAAAGCAGCACCTGTCTGGCAGCTGCGAAAGGCCTCTGAACTCTTGCCGGTGGAAAGTGCTTCTAGGAGAGAGAAACGGGTGGACTCAAACTCCAACACTCTCAGTTTATAAAAGCTTGAGTACTTCACAAACTTTTCCAAAATAATTTAAACACACTATGCAAATAGCCTTAAGGAAAAGGAGCTCCCCACAGAAGGATGTTCATCCCCATTACTTTGTAGGGAAAAGAGTTTCTGTTATGTACCAGGAAAGGAGCCTCCAATCAATGAAGCATCTAATAATAGATCTGCATAGTTATCTGCAGGCCTGCAGCAGCATTGGCAGAAAGATGGATGGAAGCACATTTTATGTAGGGGCAGATCTGACTGCTAGACAAAGGAAGGGAGAATTACATTGCCGTGAGTAAACTCCAATTCCGCTTCTATGAAACACCTCCTCCTCTCTCTCTTCACATAGCCAAGAAATAATTGAAGGAGTGAGGACTTTTTGCTCTTTTCACTTAGAGCCAGTTCACATATGAATGTACATTACTTGCACCAGATGTGTGAACTGACTCCACTGAAAAGGATTGCATTTCAGGAGAGGCATGATATGAAATACATGTGTTGTGTTAGAACTGTGATGGTTCATTCACATGCACTAGTCTTTGACTGCTGATGCAGCTATCATCAACGCATGTGTGAAGCAGCTGTGTTATCTGAGACAGCATGTGAAACTATTGCCAGCGATTTTTGGAACACAACTTTTCCCCTGCTCTGTTACCACCTGTGCAGTATTCCAAAAGGAGTTACAAGGAGAATTTTGTTGCAGTTTGATTCATGTATAAGGGTGGATGTAAAGGAAGCTCCATTGACCTTGAAACGCGAAGTGGCAGTTATGGCCTCCTCCTGGCCGTTGGAAATTTGAATTTCCTGCCCACCAATCAACCAATCGTGCATGAGCCCGGAGGCAGAGCTTCAGGGGGCGGAACTGACTGGGACTCCATCAGGAGTCTTCACTCAGGTCCTTTCCCTCAAGATATATTCAGGTCCGCCTCCAAATTCTGTTGCCAGTCAAGAGTTTTATCTCCCACCCTTGTTAGTGTGGTTTGCTGTATGACCTTGCTATGGAAGTTTCAGCCGCCGAATTCAGGGCCAGGGAGGAATTTCTCCTCCAGACAAATTGGGCCTGCCTACCTCATAACAATCGTCACAACTTTCGTTGAATAAGGCATTGGGTAGGATCCTGAGTCAACAGCGGAGGAGAGGGCTCTAAAAGTCTCTACCTTCCCTCTCCAAGGAAATGGGGTATCCCATTAAAGGAATCCTGGGGGAGGTACTTCTGTTTGTACACCCAGACAAGGGCTGAGGGCCATAACACTCACCAAATTGGTAGTCCCGAGGGGTTGCTTCTATTTGATGCATGTCATAGTGCAACCCTATCTCAGGAACGACCCCCATTCAGTAGGCTGGGTGATTCAGGATACAGTACTCAGGGCCTAAGCCAAAGCCTACTTAGATCTGTAATCAATAAAAGTTGTGGCGTGTTTTGATCCAAGAATGTTGTACTGTGGTGATTCTGCTCATGCATCCCTGTTGCTTTGGCTTCTTGGAGGCAGGCTTACTGCGCCTGGGCCCACAAGTGTAGCACATCGTCTGCCCAATATATTCTGTTCATAGAACGATGATAAGTTGTCATCTTGGATCAACCGGCCTCCCTCCCTTGCTTTCTTTGCCTCAAGGACGGAGCTGCCTAGAAGACTGATCTCCTTTCAGTTTTACATGTCTCTAATAAATCTGCAGCCAGTTGGCTAAAACTCCTCTTCCCTCCATCTTCATACCCCCTCCCTCCCTGCCATTTGTAATAGATATTCTTTCCATAGCACACTGTGCACTTGAAGATTTATTTTCGTATTGTAATTTTCTTTTAAGAGATTGGATTTCCTTAAAAAGTTAATTTCCCCCAAAGCAGTCATTATAAGGAAGAAGAAAGTTATTCTCCAAGAAAAAAAAAGTTACACTAATATTTATCAACCATTTTTTAAACCACATAGATACCATATATGTATGTCTCCTCTTCCTAGGAAACGGAAGGAATTAACGATGATCAACTTGTCATTTGGATTTGGTGAAAATGTACAAGTGAACTCTCCTTTTAAATAGCATCATTTTTTCCCCCTTACCTTTGTCAAAACTGGCAATATATTATTTTATGAATCAAAGATATTACATCCTTCAAGGCAAGAAATTCTAATAATACAATGTTGCTCTGGCTCCCACATTTAAAAATAAAAGAAATGCAATTTCCAAGCAAATTCCTTCTAAGACTCTTAACTTGCTTTGAAAAGTATCACTCCTTCCTTATTTCTTTAGCAAGGGCATACTCATTAACATTTTATTTGCTTTATATTTTATCATGTTTTAAACTACACCACATCACCCACAAGCATTTCTCCTCCTTTTAAACATCATTCTGAATTTCTTATTCTATTTGAAAACATTCAAGAGTGAATTAAAATGATTAATGCGTCAACTATTTCCGTATCTTCTCGCTTTGACAAGTTGACACGCAATCTGAAATGGGCAAAACCTAGCATTGCTCATTGTCTTAAGTGCCTGAGCTGCAAGGCAGAAAATCCCCTGTTCAAAGGCTTCTACATGGGCCTTAAGCAAACCAAAATGTAGTATAAACACTGACAACTGGGAAACACTGGCCTGCGAGCGCTGCAGTTGGAGAACAGCCTTTACCAAAGGTGCCATGGGCTTTGAAGACACTCGAACTCAGGACGTAAGGGAGAAACATGCTAAGAGGAAGGCACGCTTGGCAAATCCACACCGTGATCAACTCCCGCCCGGAAACCACTGTCCCCACTGTGGAAGGACGTGTGGATCCAGAATTTGCCTCCACAGTCACTTACGGACTCATTGTTAAAACCGTGTTTATGGAAGACAATCTTACTCGGCTATGAGTGATCGCAGAAGAAGAAGAAGAAGAAGAAGAAGAAGAAGAAGAAGAAGAAGAAGAAGAAAACCATTATTCTTCCAGGCTCGCCCAGCACTGCTTGCAACATGGGAACAATACCGTCCTACCTTGCATAGTTGTTGTACAGATTATTGAGACAATGGGAGTAAAGCCCTTTGAATTATGCTTTAAATATTCTAAGTGTATGAAACCTTGGTGCATTTTCATTAAAGCATTCACAGTATTATTATTATTTCTTAAAAAAACAGGAGATAAATTGAAGTGGATGCCTGCAATCCAATCGTAACCCATAAATAATACATTTCTTTTTTTATTGCTTGTGTTTAGTTCTAAAGCACAAAAAAACCTACTAGGTGTCTTTACAAATCTCTTCCCCCACCCCCAAGTAACATTGATATAGTAATGAATGAATAACGACAACCAGTGTAGCTGTGATATTAATATCAGAAGCACTATATTCAGAGTGACTCATAACCAAAGGGGGTGAAAGGGATGTGAGGTGCAGCGAAAGGCGGCCGTTTGCTGTCGTCTCCAAATGTGAAAGTTAAAGTCCCGTGATGCTGGTGTGCTGCTGCACTAAGTGAACAGCCAGTGCGCAAGTGAAACAACCAAGTAGAGGGCACAGATGATTATCCAGTCTATTCTTTTTATAGGTGGCTTGTTACCTTGCACATGGAGGATGGCACTTGAGGAGACTGTGCCACTAGAATTTTTAGCCCGGACCACATAGAGGCCAGCGTCTGTGTCACACACCTTCTCAATGAACAAAGCATACTTTGTGTCCTTGTGTGAGATTTTTAAGTGTTCATCTCCAGTCACTTTCTGGCCCTTCTTGTACCTGAAGCAGAGAGTCAGTTTTCAAGTCAGGTTAACATGAATGTTTGTCGAAGCAAAACAATCTGTCGCATCAAACAAGCTCTTACAGACCTATGACAGGAAGTTGGTGGTAGGGGCAAATCGCTAACAGTAGTTCCCTGCCTCCTGGTGTCCTTTATTAAAAAGAGAGGTTGGGTTTGCAACTATTTAGGGTAAGTTCTTGTGGTTAAAAAAATGACGGGGGGGGGAAGAGAAGGGAAAGGTTGAATTAGCAGGAAAGAGGTTAAATAAAGCCTGGGATCTTGAAGTATGTGTTCTTAAAGGGGAGCTTCTTGTGACATTTTGTTTGGCTCCATAAAGGCAAGGCAAGAGCCCCTGTTTCATTTATAAATGGGAGCATTTATTTGACCCAAAGAAAACTGTCCTGCTGAATTGACTGGGGTTATTCTGTAAGCGAGAGAAACATCAGAACAGGGGATTATTATTGTTTTGTTTTGTTTATCATTGGGGAACATGCCCCAAAATAATGTTTGGCAATGTTCTGTGTCTATTTTGTGTTACTAGAAGACTGTTACTGTCCCCATGTCATGGCTAGGTAATGTGCCTCATTCCACTGCTAATACCATCCTGTGACTTTGAGTGGGGGAATAGGCCATGAGAGGGAGAACCGTCACTGCAAAAACACCCAAGAATGGGTGGACATTGATACGTTAAGAAGTAGGTAAGCTAAGAATTGTAGGAGGCAATTTATTTAGTCCCAGCAAAATCTATGAATTTGCTATCCCCTGGCTGACCTCTTATTTACCAAGAGCAGCCTATCATTTAAAGTTGACTTGGTGGAGGGGGGGGCACCGACTGCCCCATCTTTTCCACCACACATTTTTGTGAACCACTCGATTGGAAAAACGAATGGCACTGCAGATCAGCTAATTACTTTTGCCCCCATTGCCTTCCAACATCTGCTCTTTCGTTTACATATTACCTTAGGTCGATTAGTGTTCTTTTATATATATCAGGCATAGGCAAACTCGGCCCTCCAGATGTTTTGGGACTACAACTCCCATCATCCCTAGCTAACAGGCCAGTGGTCAGGGATGATGGGAGTTGTAGTCCCAAAACATCTGGAGGGCGGAGTCTACCTATGCCTGATATATAGTATTCCTTTCTTCTTCTTTTTTGGCAAAAGGCATATTTTGTTGCCATCAATATTAGAACATCATAACGTCCGTGCTTAATTCCTATTGAGAAAATTCCCTCCTGGACTTATTTTTAATCATCTTTCTGTTGTAATATATATATATATATTGTTCATAAGCTGAACAACCTGCAGTAACATTTTTATATTAAATAAAATGGTCTAAGTATTAAGGTCTGCTTAAATCTGGCAGCAGGTTTCCCAAAGGAAAGAAGATTAGGGTATTTTAAAAGCAAAAATAATTTCAGAATTGGTTAGTGACAACACAGGGTCTGTTCCATTTGCTTCTCAACTGCATTCTGATAATCTGTTCAACATGGGTTAGTTTCTGGTTTCAAATATGTTATATGCACACACATAAAGATGTTATCTCTCTACAATTCTGCTTTCTTTCTGTGTGCAGTGCAGGTAGACTAAAGTAGCTGCAGGAGTATACACTGCCATAAAAGAGGCAAGGAATAAAGGATAGAGGAAAGAAAATAAGTGACGATGTGAAATCATCTTAGAATCAATCTACATTTTACTTAGCTAACTAAATGTGGATCTGCAGCAAAATATATGTGGGAAAATGTCTTACTAAGATTCAGCTTTTCCTATCTTACTATGAACCCAAGAAGCTCCGTTTAAAGATGAAAACAAGTAGAAATTCCTCTTCTGCACTCTCTCTTCCCCCTCCGATTTCATTACTGGGAGTCTTTTATTACCTTTTATACTGGGAGCCTTTTTTTTTTTTTTTTTGCCAAAAAACAACAACTTTTCATCAGCTCTGTATCATTCCAGAGCAAGAACCAGCAAAATAAAAGCTGTTGGCCCATATCCCGTTTTCCAAGGCCCTTCTGCTGGAAATGCATTTTCTTTCTAAATTGGCCTGTGGAAGAATTGCCACAGAGCTGCAGTGTGGTCATGGATTGTGATGTCTGGATGTCTGGATACAGCCGAAGGACCTTTGCGTTGCTTGAATCATAGCTTTGGCATGGCTGCATTGGAATATCTTGAGCAAGACAGTGGCCTCAATCCAGAAGATTGAGTGACCAACTCTGAACTTTCACTGGGCTTTGGGGCTGTCCCTCTTACTTTCTTTTAGGAATGTAGCAACTTGAACCTGAAACTCAGGGTGTCTGGAGTACTTATTGTTGAAAATGGGAGATTTTTTTTAAAAAGCAAAAATCCTCAAGATCGATCACTGCATACTGTGTTGGGGTTCTTTGGCTGGGAGCCTATCAGGCCCAGTTTCTCATCTGACAAAGTGAAAATGCCCAGTGTTTCATAACAGGTTGTGGTGACATTCTTGGGCATGCATAAATAGTAATGTGGTTCAACGAATCCAGGACAAGGTAAATAATACCCCCCATTTTTCCTCTGCTTTCTGGGTAATATGGACACTGGTCTGTCAATGTAGAGCAATTCACTCATACTCATAAGCTCTTTGAAAATGAATTTTAATGCACTTTTAGCAACTGGAATGTTTTGTTGGGAAATTGAGATGTTTATCATTTTATCTTAAAATATTTATTTAATAATTTGGGTGGGGCATGCTTTGATCACTTTGACATTTGAGAGTTATGGTGGCATCAAGGCCTAATATTACATGCCTATTATGACTTTTGAATTGGGCTTTGGCTGGCAATGGAATCATGTGGCGCGATCCAAACAAGTAGCTCTGGTTTTCTAATTGGCGCTCAGTTATATGTGACTCCGCGGGGATTTCTCTATTTATATTTAGGTTTTCTCATTGTAAGCTACCCACCAGGTCAGCGTTGGCTCTGGGAATCCTGTTACTTCTACTTCCAAAGTCACCGGAGAACCTTCCATGACAGTTACATTAGACAGAAGCTTGGAGAAGTTAGGCGCCTGTCCACAAAGGCTGACCATGCTGTTCTTTTCAGATATACTTTTAATCTCTTCTCGGGTGACCATCTGCCTCTGGCAGCTTCTGGTGGTGTCTGATTGAAACAGGAGATCTGAGAATGCGTTGGGTGAAGCATGCAGCCTATCTTGGCTTTTAGTGAAGTTATTTCCGTCATGCAATTGTCCCTGTGCTTCTGTCATGCTTCTGTGGACCTCGTGGCGTTGCAAACGGGTCTCGCACACTTCACTCATCATGCAATAGGCAGGCTCTGCCTTGGGCATGCATGTAAGGGGGCTGGCCCCGGGCATTTCTGGTGGACTGTGAGCAAAAGGGGACTCTGCTTTGTGTTTTGAGTGGTAGCTTAGGGTAGAGGAAGAAAATCTCCCTGGCTGATCTGACGTGTGTTCCTTTTTGTGACCAGGCATGTCAGCGTAAGCAACGGAGGTTAAAGGATCGCATTCATCCGTCATTCTTTTGCCGCCAGCATTTATCTGCATTTGCACGCTATAGGAGCTGACATGCAGGCTACGTGAGCTACAGCAAGGTGGCTCTTCTAGCTCTGTTTCAGAATGCAGAAGGTTGGACTCTGGTGTCTCAGAAAGCGGTGGCAGAGAGATATCGTCAGGAGATATACACTCATATTCATCTCCAGAGGGCACTTCTTCTGCCAGCAGCTCGGCCTGAAAGCTATCCTCTTTGGCAGAAGACAAGAGGAGATCTGTGTCTCGTGAAACAGAATCCTCACCAGCTGAGCAGACAACTGAAATATCAGCCAATATCATCTCTTCCTAAGAAAAGAGAGAGAAAAGGAGGGAGGGAGAAAGAGAGCGACTGAACAAAGATAATTGAATTATTATTGTTTATTGTTTTCCCTTCAAATATTTCTATGACATGTTTTATTTTACAGGGGAATTTAATTTCTGAAAACACAATAAATTAGCTATGTGACTGATAAAGCTTTAATTTACAATTTAGTTACAGTATGAAATCGAGCTTATTATCACGGGGCTTTTCAGTTCTATCAAAAATAATAAACCCTTATAGCAATTCTTTTTAAATAAACCAGCGCGTCCTGTCCCAGGACCCTGGGGTGGGTAACAATTACTGGTACCCCTCTCCTTCCCATTTCCACTTTTGTAGTTCTTTCCTAGGAGTGTGTTCCAGACTTCTGATATCAAGCCCACTCCTTTAACTCTCTTATAAATTAGCCATTTCCCCCTTAGGCTCAATCAATGCTTCCCATTCTCACAGGGTGGTCAATCCCATATCTATGATTTAGCCTCTCCCCCCCCCCCCGCAATCATTTTGTGATTTATTAGAAACAGGTGCAGCTCAGAATTCTCTCCACTCCAAATGGAATCAAAGAATCCATACTGCTAATAGTCCTCAACTGGCTGGTGATCTAATGCAGAGGCTGCAAGTTCTTTTTCCAACACAGAAGATGCTAAGCAGAGAGGAACCAAATGCAGCTGTACCTCAGGCAAGCGTGCCAACTCTAGGCGGGTGGAGGTGCCGTCAGCCCCCTCACTATTCCTTAGCAGGGGGCTCAGCCCCCCTAATATTGAGGGGGCCGAGGAGGCTGAGCCGCCAAGGCGAGTGCAGCATCAAAAGCATGTTCTTTCTGAGCACACTAGAGGAGGAGCCATTAAAGCTGTGTGTGGCGCTGGGCAAGGCTTCCGTGAGCCGCGAGGCACCCCAATCTTCGCCCAAGGTGCCACTTCTGATCTCAGCTTTATTCAGTGAGTGAATACTCGCAATTGAACCAAGAAAGAAGGGTGCTTGTCTGTAAGTCATGCTCCTGATTCTTAATCATTATAATGATAGGGTTGCAAAGCACCCATCAAAAACTTTTCTACTAATAATGGACTTGTATACACACACGATTTCAGGCAAAATTTCAAACTCATTAGCCGGTATGACAAAAATATGTTAAGAATCAGTGATCTGGATTATAGTATGCTACCCTCAATAATAATAAATCATGCTGTGCTATGTAAAAGACTCTTGAGGAATAAATGCAGGTGGCTTAGATGAGACAATCGTATTTTTTCAACAGCATGTAGGAAACTGAATTGAGAATTTCATTGGGCTAGCACTAGGCACTTTTAGAGGGCGTTTGTGCCAAGGAGCTAATTATGTAAGCATCAGACAAAAGATGAGTCTAGTCACTAAAGAAAAGTAACATAAGGAAACAGGGCAACAAAAGTAATCTATATAGGTAGGTAGGAAATTTTTCTGATTTTTGTTTTCTGAATGCAAGTCATGGTTTTGCTTTGAATAACCTTGGTTTACAAACATTTTAAAACAAAACGGATTACCTTTCTAGTGTTGGCAGAGGCAACAGTGTTCACGGTCTTGGTTGCAACTGGGCTTTCAGCTAATGTGCTCGACTCCATCTATAAGTAAGCCAGTAAGCAAATAAAATGAGTGCATTGAACATGGTCACTAAGAAAGCTAAATGGCTCAATATGTAATAAATTGTTTCCCTAAAGATATACTTTCAAGACAAGGGATTATTCCTTCAGCCGAATCCCACTAGATTCTGGATGAGTGTTTGCGTGTCCCAGTTGCATTAGGCAGAGGTAAACCAGTTTGGCAAATGCACTGGCTAAGTATCTGCCTTAACCAGCCCGCCTGCTGGTTGAACTCACAGTTGGGTCGGCACTGGCTTGACATGGATCAAGTGTGCTGCTCATGCGAACGCCACATCATGGAAGGGGTGCTATGGCCCCCATGTGGGCTCTCGGACAGTACTGCTCCTTCCCAGATCCTTTTAACAGGGTACCCTATGTGAAAGGATGCCACTCAATGGCTTATCTACCAAAGTTGTGACGTTTTGTTACCTGCCAACAATTCTATAACTATGTCCAACACAGAAGATGCTAAGCAGAGAGGAACCAAATGCAGCTGTACCTCAGGCAAGCATTCCAACTCTAGGCGGGTGGAGATACCATCAGGTAAAGGTAAAGGTACCCCTGACCATTAGGTCCAGTCGCGGATGACTCTGGGGTTGCGGCGCTCATCTCGCTTTAGTGGCTGAGGAAGCCGGCATACAGCTTCCGGGTCATGTGGCCAGCATGACCAAGCCGCTTCTGGCGAACCAGAGCAGGCCCCTACCCCCACAACACCCAATTGGGCAGTTTTGCATGCCAGCTGGAAAGGGGGGGTCTTTTACCCCCCCCAGTTGTGTGAAGTGAACCCTCCATCTCCCAGCTCCCAGCCTACCATGCTGGGCAGCAAATGGCAGCCCCTGCAAGATCGCAGTAAGGCAACATTTTGTGCCTGTGTGAATTGCTCCCCTAAAACCAGTTTTCATTGACCTGAGCTTAATTTACCCAAAAGTAAGATGGTTAAAAAGGTTTGCAAACCTGTTGTTTTAGCTCATTTGTCTTTTCCTTTAGATTTTCCTTGTTTGTCATCTGTTTCTGTTCTGCTTCTTGCTCATCCTCTAAAATATCAGAATTTTTTGCTTTTCCCTTTAGTGAGTCTTCCTGTCAAATGGAAAAAAGGAGCTATGGTAGCTGAGTAAGGCAATAAAAATAGTGACTAACTTTGTCAAACATGTCCTATATAGTTGTTCTTTTTAGATTTAATTATGCCAGTAGCTTTTAACACAATAAAATAGAATACAAAACCAAAACTACAAGTGAATGGACATAAATTAATAGACAGCAGCATCCGAAACACAAAATTGAGATAAAAAATTAAAGTAGGTGTGGGGAACTTCCAACCCTCCAGATGCTGCTGAACGACAACTCCCATTGTCCACTGGCTGGGACTGGTGGAAGTGGTCATCTAAAAATGAACTATTTTCACATGCTTTTTTAAAAGGATGATGATTTATTGAATTTATATACCGCTCTATACCCAGAGGTCTCAGGGCAGTTCACAGAACAAAATCAAAATATAAAACCACAAAATATATAATCAAATTAAAAACAACAACCCAATAACGCCCTCCCTCAAGGCTTAGAGAGAAGAGAGTTAAAAACAGGCCTCATAAATTTCATTTTTATTTTATTGACATTTATGAGGCTAAGTAAAGCAGGACTCTTCTGAGTAGATCAACTGTGTTGACCTTTGGAGGCATATTAATCTAATTTTTGCCATCGTAATAGGTTATGAGTCACATGGTAGCTACCCTAATGATCACAGTGTCGGATGTGACATACATATTGCAGGGACTCCTGTAAATAAATAAAATTCAGCTGCAGAGATCTTCTACTGTTGATTTTGTGAATTATGCTTACATAATTTGTTGTTTGAATTGCTCTTTTGGGGAAGCCATTTTATTCTGTTATGGTTGGTGTCTGGAACATTTTTATTTACTTAGAAAAGCAGCATATAAATGCTTTAAAATAAGGAAGCCACATTGAGTTTGCGTGCCCAGGTGATCGCCGCCTGCTGCAGTTAAAGAAAGGACTTGGACAAGCACCTTGGGTTCAAATTAGGTCACAACTTTATGGATTACAGATGTGAGTTGGGCATGACACTGGGCACCTCCCATATTATCCAGCCTGCCAGCTGGACAATTGTGGGGTGGGGGTGGGGGTGGGGGTCAAACCTGTTAAAGGATTACCTATAACATGCACCAGATACAATCTAACTGGTTTGTCATGCTGGGAAGTGCTTATGGCCCTCAGCCCCCACTTGGGTGTTTGGGCAGAAGCACCTCCCCTGAGAGACCCTGCTGCCATGGAGGGAGATGGAAGAGGCCTGAATCTTCACCTCCTGCAAAGACACAGGGTCATACCCAATGCCATAGCCACCAAAGTTGTGATGATTGCTAGGAGGAAGGCAAGAAACCCCAGACAGGCCTGAGGGCAAAATTACCCTCTAACCCTGAATATGTCGACTGAAGCAATCCGGTGTGGTGTAGTGGTTAAGACTGGTAGACTCGTAATCTGGGGAACTGGGTTCGCGTCTCCGCTCCTCCACATGCAGCTGCTGGGTGACCTTGGGCTAGTCACACTTCTCTGAAGTCTCTCAGCCCCACTCACCTCACAGAGTGTTTGTTGTGGGGGAGGGAGGGAAAGGAGAATGTTAGCCGCTCTGAGACTCCTTCGGGTAGTGATAAAGCGGGATATCAAATCCAAACTCTTCTTCTAAGCACAGACTCATATAGAATTAGTGTACACAAATCAAATATAGGTTCCAATATGGAAAAATAATTACCTCAAGCTTGTCTTCAAGTTCTGTTAAGGAGCTACACAGTTCACTGATAGACTCAAGAACTTCTTTGTGTTTCACTGCTATTTTCTCAATGTATTTGTTTCCATCTTCATTACCTGTAGTTTACAAAAATTTGAGTGGTAGCACAAGTACAACATTTATATTAGCCCAAAGTAGTAAAAATGTAATATATCTAGCTTTATGTTCAGATTTTTAAAATATATATTTTTACAGTATAGACCGACATCTCTATGTAACAAAGTGCTTAATTTCTGATCATGGGAGGAATTCAGCGTCACATTCTTCTAATCATTCCATCAGCGTGAGCATTTCTGTTTGCCAGACAGAACAATCCCTCTCTCTCTTCCAGAGGATATCTGGAGGAGTCGGGGGGCACATGGGGAAGAAGAGTAGGAAAGCCCCATTGCACTAACATACTGACTTAGTTGAATCTGGGCCTACAAATCCCAGGCAGTTCTGACTGACATACTTACACAGTACAGCCCTATGTTTTATTTCTTGCTGTTTATTTAGTTTATTTATAAAAGTATTTGTAATTCATACAGTATAACACAGTCTACAGCAACATATACAATAGTACATAGAACACCATAAAATATTTATTGGACACATCCCACTTTTCAACCTTAAACTGATCTAAAACATTTTTGAACATAATTTTAGAATACAATTTTAACTGCTTCTGATAGGCCCTTCACAATTCCCAGTACCTTAACCCACACTCTGGGGGCATGCTTCTGCCATGGCTCAATCTACACAATGAAGCTATTTGTATACAATGGGTTTCGGCATCATCTTTTGGAAAGACTTCATGATTGCATAATGTGGGTTGGATCCAGACTTGTCCCTCCACAAACAGTGTTATTGAGACATTGCAGCGGAGGGCAATAATGGTTAAACCTCCCTTCCCTGTGTGTCACAATGAAAAAACCCCCAAATTTACCACTAGACAAACAAAATTTGATTTCCAGCAACACATATAGGAGTCAGCTATACAGCTGCAAATAAAACGTTTTTTTAGAAAGCGTATTTCTAACCCAAACAGAGTGTTCTGAGTGGAAAATTTTCAGGTTTTTGAAATATGAATCTTAAATCTGATTTTTGTTGTTGTTGTAAAGTCTTTATAGGACCCATATGCCCAGGCTAAGCATGCCATCTAATATTTATTTGCTTTCTGAACAAAGGAATCCTGAGATGATACAGCTGTGTACACACCATACCTTTAAGGTGTTCAAAGCACCACCACCACCCCAATAAAATCTGGGCACTGTAGTTTTGCCCTTCACTGAGTTAAAAAATCCCAGTGAGCCTTAGCAAACTACAGTGCCCAGAATTCTTTGAGGGGGGGGGAATATAACTTGAAGCCATTGGTTCGAAAGCACAAGAAAAGAGAATCTGACTGAATATATAGAAATACTTTAGCCGAGATTCCTGCATTGCAGGAGGGAGGTGGACTAGAGGACCCTTGGGGTCCCTTCCAACTCTATGATTCTATGATTCTATGAATGTGCTGCAAAGGTATGATATGGATTTACCGTATTTTTCCATGTATAAGACAATGCTTTTTGCTTTTAAAAAATAGGCAAAAATTGGGTGTCTTATACTCGGATAGTGAAAGCAGAGGGGGGACGTGTGATTAATGGCAGCAGCAAGCAGGAGATTGGCAGTGGTGATTGGGCGGGTGATTGGTGGCTGCGGCAAGGCCTGCTGGCGATTGGCTGTGGCTGCGGCAATTGGGCAGGCGATTGTCGGCTGTGGCGAGGCAGGCAAGCAATTGGCAGCAGCGACAAGTGGGCGGGTGGGCTGTTGGTGGCAGCGAGCGGGCAGACAATTGGCTGTGGCAAGGTGTACGATTGGCAGTGGCTGTGGCAAGTGGTTGGCAGTGGCGGGCAGGCGGGTGAGCGATTGGTGGAAGTGACCTCCCCCACTCCCTCCAAAAGCTAAACAACTTAATATCTTAATTTTGGGTTAAAAAAATAGGGGTCATCTTATACACGGAAAAATACGGTAAACTTATCTTCCTTCTTTCCCAAAAATGTACATAGAGGTTTCAAAATAATAGGTTCTTACCATATAAGTCTTTAGCGAGGTTTGTAATCTGCTGAATTCTTTCCTCTTGCTGAGGGACTATTGGCTCAACAAACTTGTTGAATTGCTTGTAAAGTGTTTCTACTGCCTCCCTCGTCTTACACTCTGATGAATATTTTTCAACTCTAACTACTGTAGCACTTGCTTCTTCACACCAAAATAGACACTATGAGAGAAATGAAACAGAAAATCCCAGTATATTAAAACATGTTTTCCAGTTAAATCACTGATGGCTCAATCAACGGTGTCAAACCTGTCTAATCCTTTCCATAATGCTAATTGCTGTGTTTTTGTCTTGGGGTTTGTGTGATCTTTACCGATATTCAAGAGTGGATGGCAAAAAACTATCCCCAAACTGAACCCTGCTGCTTAATTTAGAAAAAGCCATTATATTATTGATAGCCTATAACTTTAAATAGTTAGTGTGTGTGTGTGTGTGTGTGTGTGTGTGTGTGTATGCGCTTCACATATGCTAACCAAAAGAGTCAATGTAAGAAATACAATGCAAATTAAACATTCAACACCAAAAGAATACTATGGTGACAACTATTACTTTTAATGATAAAAAGTCTACCTTTTAAGTAACATAATTAAATAACAATAAATATAAGAATCACAAATCAAATCATATGCAAAACTTCAAGATGCATCAAGATGGAACATTGGAATGCAATATAATGCAGAAAGTCTCATAAGTATTACAAAAACAACAGTAACAAAAATCATTTCCATACACATTCACTCTACCCAATACTAATCAAACACACAACCACCATTTACATAATCACTCAACAATCACTCAATAAACAAGTCTTGAAGTCTGGGGTGTGAACAGGCGTTAGATGAATGAGAACTATTATAGTCATTTAACTCCAGGTTCTTTCCACAAAGTCTCTGGTCCATTTAAAAAAAACTCTGAAATGATGGATGAGATGCACATAGGCAATGTACATTAGTCCCATACCTCGAACCGGCCCCTTAACACATCTGTAAAGTGCATTTGTGGTTTTTGTATACCTCTTCCATCATCTGCTGCAGGCGCTCCATCAGATCTAAATTTTGTTTGTAATCCTCCATAATCTTGCCAAATTCACTCAGCTGTTTCTCTAATTCGTTGATTGAGCCAGAGAGTATCTCAGCTTTATCACTAGGCTGAGTCGCTAAGGAATCTAAGATTTTCTTCTTTAGAGTATCAGTCTTCTTTCTCAGAACCTGTTCCAAGGAATACAGTAAGAATATTCAGAAATTCTAAAAGGTATTTTAGAAACGTTCAATAGAGCAAAAACTTACTCTGTCTGAAATCACCACAGATAATTGAAAAGCACAGGAAATAAATACACATTTCTGCATTTAGTAGGTATTTACAACTTCCATGGAGCTGTAAACCTTTTAATTACTCTCTGAAGGCACAGATTGGCCATTACTGCTCTACATCGTCTGGTTATCTTGGTGGGGCTGATAGCTAGGTGGTAGATTTCTCCCTAGCATTTTAGGACATACCTGCACAATATATTTAAAGAATTATGATACCACTTTAACAACCATGGCTTCCCTTCACTATTGGCCTTGGCTTTTGTTGATTTAAAAGCATATCTATGACCCTTTCAACAGGAATACCATATAATAATTGCATAATGCTTTGAAGACAGACGTGAAATGTTGAGTCAGTTCTGAACTTGAAACACACACACACACACACAATATCCTAAGCTAATTGCTAAAAGAAAAAGGATGTGTGACCTTTGGTGTTCTGTTTCATCAGCTGTGATATGAAAACTATCTGCTGAATGTTGTCAGTCACCATGGTGCATCTTTGAGATACATATCATGCATGCCATGACTCAACGGCTATAATTGTTACCTGCATTTTTTCAGAATACGCATCAACTTGCTGAATCTGAATTCTCAGAGTCTTCAGATTTCGCGCTTTTTCAGTTTTCTTGCTATAGTTGAATTTCATGTTATTGAATTTCTTTTTGAGGTCTTTAAATGATTCTCTGAGCTGAAAACAAACCATTATTTATGAGTGATTATTAACAGTGGGCTTCCGGTCGGCGCGCCGGAGGGGAAGGTCGGGGGACATGCCGCTGCTGGCATTCCCCGACCCGACCGGCTTTAAAGGGGTGCTTGCGACGGCGACGCAGCCCCCAAAACTCCCGGGAGTCTTGATCCCGGGACCTTAGGTCCGGCAGCAGCTCTCAACGTCGCCCCAACTCCCGCGGCGGCCACAGTAGAGGCTGCCGTGTGAGACGCAGGGCGACGGAGCTCCACGGACCGCCATTGCCCGTCGGGTTGAAGCTGCGAGCCCTTCCCAGCTGAGCGCGCTGATTTCTCCGCAAAACGACAAGATTGGCTACCTTAACCGTGAGTACTAGAAAAGTACCGAAGAATTTGGACTAATTTGACGAAGTACAGGGATGTAATTTACGGAGGTCCGTCCCTTGCTATTGTGGCACTAAATCAGGAACTTTATTACCGATGCGATTGAAATTGTAACGGAATTTGGCTTGGCAACAGAGATTCGATCCTTTTGACACCCCTGATCGGGGGGGCAACTAACTAACAATTTTGACATGTGTGGATTGAATCGGACCTGTTGGATTTTACTGTAGAACCTGGATTTTGAGTTTGGATTTGGTTCGGTGTGGAACTTTGCATAACTATGTCTTTGAAAATGGAGGATGATTTGGACAAAGGAGGCTGGAAGAGGGTCCTTGAAAAAATCTGGGAACTGAGAAAGGAGTTCCAAGCGGAAACCGCAAGAATGAGAGGAGTTGTAAACAACAGTGATGTCATCCCAGCTGCACAAAGGATGGAAGGGGGAGAAATCCCCCCCAAGGTTAAAGAGAAGCCTCGCTGCAGGAAAATTTCTTCTCGGCACAAGATAACTGGACCCAAGAAAAGAATCAAGAAAACAACATCTGCGAAAGTTAACGTTTTTCAGCGCAAGAGGACCTCAATGAAGGAGAAGAAGTTTTTTTTTAAAGACTGGGAGCTGGAACAGCGGAGAAGACACAGAGATGATGAAGCCCAACTGCAAGCAAGCACTTGGGCTTGGACTGGGGAACGGCGAGGGGAGGGTTGAGCAGGGTAGGTGGGCAACCAGGGACTGATTATATATGCGGATTTTGAACATCTATGCTGGACATGGTTTTGAGCTAGGATTATGTTAGGATCTTTCGAAGTTAGGAGCCTGAAGATTAAGGGGAGTCAGAAGGAACCTTATAGAAGATTTGGGAGGAGGACGCGGAGGTTGGAACTAGAAGATGAGGTGAAATAAGAATTAAGGATATTGTATTTGAGTTAGAATTATGTTTTGGATTAATGTTAAAGATATGTTTAGCACACCTATGTACCTGAACCAGAATTATGTTTTGTTTAATGCAGCCACTGGGGAGGTGCGGAGGAAGTCATTATGGATATGTTTTGTAACCAAGAATGGTCTACCTGAGAATAGGGTTAGGCCGAAGTTAGATAATGATTGGTCTAAGGTCAGGGAAAATAATGAATGGGTTTACCTCTGTGAGAGGGAGGGTAAGATTAAATAACTCCTCATGGTGAGAGGTGGGGAGTGATGAATACTGACCGAAATGTAAGGTTTTATGTGTATAAAATTTTAAAATTAATAAAAATTATTTAAAAAAAAAAAAAGATTATTAACAGTGATATAAAACAAAGAACCCATACAGAGATAAATAAAAAAAAGTTATTTATACTGCAATCCTATCTACTCAAAAGTATCTTCCACTGAGTGCAATAGGACTTGCTCTTGGGTAGAACCACAATTACCCAGGACTCAGGAATAAAGCCCCAGTTGAATGCAAAAGGATGTATTTCTGAATATATATGTGGTTAGGATTGCGATCAACGTACATCCTGAACACATGAGGTCCCCCCCCCCAGCAGGGAGAGAATTTCTCTGTGTGAAAGCATGTAAACCATAATTTAAATGCACTACAAGTATTTATTATTCTGAGGACATAGTCCTCTGAAAGGAAATAAGTTCCCAGGCCCAAATTTCTAAAAAAAAAAAAAAAAAAGTTGATGCACTTCATCACCACTAAGATAAGTGTCAAAACCTGTAACTCCACAAAAATGCTATAATAATACTAATGTGTAAGTGCTACCTTGGGTTAAGAACTTAATTCGTTCTGGAGGTCCGTTCTTAACCTGAAACTGTTCTTAACCTGAGGTACCACTTTAGCTAATGGGGCCTCCTGCTGCTGCCGCCGCGCCACCACCGCCGCACAATTTCTGTTCTTATCCTGAGGTAAAGTTCTTAACCCGAGGTACTACTTCCGGGTTAATGGAGTCTGTAACCTGAAGCGTCTGTAACCCAAGGTACCACTGTACTGAACTTTTCCACTTGATGCAGTAGTGAGTTTCAAGACTACTCCTCCACTGCTATTTTTAAAGAGGGCAGGGAGTAGCCCCAAGCTGATGTTCCCCTGAAACTCTTCTGCTCCAGTTTCCAACAGGACTGCAGACTCTGCAACATCTGCAGTGTATATTTTCCACTGCATCTTCGTTTCTTACTTGCTTGGAGGTCTTAAAATATAAATATGTTTGTTTCATTTTGGCCTTGCCACATAAGCTCTAGTTTCTAACCGTCAACACGACGGATGATGTCTGTCATCTAGCAACCAATGGGATGAAACTCTAGGGCATAGAATTTGATACCCATCTGAGCTTTCATAAAGGTGTCTTTGGAAAGGAGTGAATAGCCTCTTGAATTTTTCTGGCATATTAGCATTGTGCTGCAAAACTAAATGCCATGGGATGGAAGCAGATAAATCCATGGTTTTCCAGGATTTTCATGTGCTCCTTGCCAAAATAGGCAGCAGGACACCTCGTGGAGAGTGCTTAATTGATCCCAAATAACCAAATATATTTTCATTTTTACTGGCTGGAGATCTTGGAGCTACTATATTATTTCTGAACCAAATTTGTGTCCTATTTTTGATGGGAAGGGGAAGGCCCCACCCTGGTGCTGGAGCTTGGAGGGGCCGCAAGCTGATAGGCCTCCAGGGAGGCGGGTGTGTATGTTGCTGGAATGCACAAACAGAAGTGGAGAAAGATGGAAACTTTCCCAAGAAGTTGCAGCTATCCATTTATTTTTTTTAAAAGGGCAGAGGGTAACTAATAGAAAGAATGGGAAAGAGGGGGGAGGGCATGACTGGAGACCCATTAAAGGTAAAGGGACCCCTGACCATTAGGTCCAGTCGTGACCGACTCTGGGGTTGCGGCACTCCTCTCGCATTATTGCCCGAGGGAGCCGGCGTACAGCGCCAGGTCATGTGGCCAGCATGACTAAGCCACTTCTGGAAAACCAGAGCAGCACACGGAAATGCCGTTTACCTTCCCACAGCAGCGGTACCTATTTATCTACTTGCACTTTGACATGCTTTCGAACTGCTAGGTTGGCAGGAGCAGGGACCGAGCAACGGGAGCTCACCCCGTCGCGGGGATTCGAACCGCCGACCTTCTGATCGGCAAGCCCACACTGCAGCTCTGTCTTGAAATGAGGGTTGGGGAGGAACAAAGGGCTTTGCCAATCTGTTTCTCTCCACCTAAGTCTCCGTGCACAGTCTACCTTCAAAGCACACTTCTTCCCTCGAAGAATTCTGTGCACTGTAGTTTGTTGAGGGTTGCTGGGAATTGTAACTCTGTGAATGGTAAACTAGGGTGCCCAGAATCCTTTGAAGGAAAATATGTGCTTTGAATGTGCGACAATCTCACGCTTATACTGCAGGGCATTGTGGGAAGTAGATGGGAAGACACTGCCTCCCATCCCAGTCCTCCACAACATTCCGTTGCTGTCAAAAGTAATTCCAAGGTATTACAGTATTGTCTGTTCTAAGCTTTGTTTGCCTCTGCATACCCTTAGTGAAAATGATCTGTTGGTGTATTCCCTGGGATACGGTACTGGGCTTTGATGTGGGAGTCCAATGTTCAAATCCTGGCTTAGACTTGAAGCTTAAAGGTAAAGGGACCCCCGACCGTTAGGTCCAGTCGCGGACGACTCTGGGGTTGCAGCGCTCATCTCGCTTTATTGGCTGAGGGAGCCAGCGTACAGCTTGAAGCTTACTAGGCAAATAATGCCAAGTCCAAGATACCAGATGGAGCTCCAACAATGTCTCTCTAAACAGGTTTCTCCCTGGACTTCAAGGAACTGGAGTGATTGTTTCTCATCGTGGCTTACCGCAGAGTTGTTGGAAAGATAAAGTTTATATTAATATATGCATTTCATGAGCCCTTATATAGGGCAGGAAAGAGAGCTAAATTAAGTACCACACTCCTCATCATGATCCACACTCACACCAGCCCAGAATACATGCACCTTAAACTTGAGTGTATATGCAAGACATCTTTGAGTGCTGTCTTTACTTTCAGTTATAAATAACACCTCCTTTTCAATATTTCATTTGCAGTTGGAGGTCCTAATTATCATTATCATTATCAGTTTATCACAAACTGGATCAGTCACAACTGTCGTGTTTGGGGCCTCAGCTTCACCAAGAAACTGATTTTCAGTTAGTCGAAGTTGTCTTTTCCTCAGAAAGTGAAATTTGTACACTGTAGGCGACGAAAGGAATCCTTTGACTTGAGACATACGTCAACAAGAGAATTCTCTTTAACAATACGTGTCAGTTCACCAGCGTCCATTAATTAATTAATTAATTAATCTCTCCCTCTCTCTATTTGGCAAAGATGCATGAAATGAGATCTTCTTGTTTCAGAAGAAACTGCTTGTATGCCAAAAGTTCTGCAGCTGCTGCCTCTTTTCTCTTTTAGACTTAATGGAAAATCAGCTCAGATTTAGACCCTTACATTGTCCCCTGTCATGTCTTCAGCTCCAACTCAGCATATCTCCCAGTCAAAAGAATGAATAGTTCTGCTTCAAGGGTGGAATTCTTTTGTGGTAAAGGTAAAGGGACCCCTGACCAGAGCCGGCGCGTCCATTTAGGCGAACTAGGCAGTTGCCTAGGGCGCCAAAATGGAGGGGGCGCTGGCCAGCCTGCCCCCCACCCCCGCCTGCCGCCGCCCCAACCAGCAGCGGAGCAAGCAGCTTGGGCCGAAAACCGCGGCGGCGGGGGCGCCAAAAAGGAGGGGGCACTGGCCAGCCTGCCCCTCGCCCCCCACCGCCGTCCAGTGCCGCCCAACCAGTGGCGAAAATCGCGGCGGCGTGGGGTGCCCGGCGGGCAGGGGGCGGGGCACCGTACGTCATGCGCAATGACGTCACGTGGCCCGCCCCCTCGCCTAGGGCGCCAAAACCCCTAGCACCGGTCCTGCCCCTGACCAGTAGGTCCAGTCGTGTCCGACTCTGGGGTTGCGGCACTCATCTCGCTTTATTGGCCGAGAGCCGGTGTACAGCTTCCAGGTCATGTGGCCAGCATGACTAAGCTGCTTCTGGCGAACCAGAGCAGCGCACGGAAACACCGTTTACCTTCCCGCCGGAGCGTTACCTATTTATCTACTTGCACTTTGACGTGCTTTCGAGCTGCTAGGTGGGCAGGAGCTGGGACCGAGCAACGGGAGCTCACCCCGTCGCAGGGATTCGAACCGCCGACCTTCTGATCAGCAAGCCCTAGGCTCTGTGGTTTAACTATTGCTAAGTGCTGAATAGGTTAGCACCATCTCCTCCTAACATACCCATTTTGTTGCCGTTCTCTTCTCCAAAATACCTGTTATATTTTGGTTGCCTTTGTAAACATCAAAGAGTGGAACAAATGCACTGACAAGGTGGGGCAGGTGAAGCTGGTAGACTTGATGTGGCCCTACTTAAAAATAAGGCAAACGAGAAACCTCTGCATGCATCTAACACTCCAGTACTTAGTCACCTAAAAGAAGTAAACTCCCCTCTGATTCCAATAGTAAGCAAACTTCAGTTAGCCTTCTAAGTACACCACTGGAGCTGCCATGCTTTCAGCAAATTGTAATAATAAAATTTGCTGAAATCAAGTATTTATGCACTTGATTGCTTGTAAGGACAGTCCTTGGCTGTCCAATAAATTTTAACATGATATGGGGGAAAGGGTCGTTTGAATTGGCCACTCACTCTTCTATTTATTGAAAAGTAGAATGGATTTTAATCAACTTTGCCCTCTAAGAAGCTTTTCTAGTGCCTTATAGACAAAATTTGTGCAGCTGTCCTGAAATATAGCTGCTTTGTCTTAGGTAAGGAATGATGGAGGGGATGTGTGATGACAACTGCGGTGATTTATCACACAAGAAGGAGAAAACAAATAATAGAGAACAGGACACTGTTTTAATGATCTGGTTGTCATGGTTCACAAACAAAACAGAGCAACTCACTTTTTTACCACTGGTCTAGGAAAAAGGCTTTCAGGGACCAACCGTTTAATTTGGCGTTATCTCCCTAGCTGATTAATGGGGGACACTTATTTAAAACAAAGGCAATATGCAATTTAGAACAAGACTTCCACTATAAATGAAGGCAAAAGAAACAGTTTTCAACTTGTGGCAGGGTTCGGCTAAGTTGTTGTGTAGGTGGAACAAGGTCTGCTCGTGCAATGGGATGTTTCTCGCCTCTCCTCCCCCTGCCCCCCCCCCAAATCTTCTCTGGAAGGTTGGGGGGAAACTCAGAAAAGATTTAAAGGGGAAAGAGAGGTGGGGGGGGGAAGTCTGGTTGCACATGCAGACCTTGTTCCCTGTGTGCATCCCCACCACCACCTACATTGAATTCTACCCTTGGTCTTCACTGTAGGGTTGTTTGTTCCTGTGAAATAAGATGTTGCTGGTGGTGAAAGATTGCCACTGTGGAATACATGGTTCTTTAAAGAGGAACGATATAAGGACACCTCGCTCTAAATCAAGTTCCACCTTGGAACTAACGTGCACATCCAAAAGAACACAATATTTTGAGCAATAAACATGAACGTATCTTGGACAATAAAGCATTTATGAAATCTAGTGCAGTCAATTGGAGATGTACAAAGAATGGGCAATATTCAACCCCAGCCTACCCCGCCATGCATGATCAGGAAGACTTTGTGCTCAAGGGAGGGACAGAATTGTGTGGATAGGCTGCTGCTGCTCCAGGAGGCCTCCTAACCTTTAGGAGAAGGAGGACCTACAAGTCCCCATGAACAAGTATCTGCTTGTTAAGTATAACCAGCTTTTCCCCAGCTACCAGTAGTATAACATTTGTTTGCTTCTACCTGGTAGGCAATGTTCATTTTATTGTTTGATGCATGTTTTACTACTGGAGGCAAAAAGAGATAAACTGCAAAGGTGACAACTAATTTAATTATTCACTGAATTTGTAGCTATCAAAGGGCATTCAAGCTGACTGAACAATAGCTACAGTACACTTCATAATAAACTCACTACTTTAATTATAAAATCCTGTTGGATTAGTGCTCCTAAACTAAAGCAATATAGACAAAAATAGTTACAGTGTGAAAAGGGCATCTTGCACTTTCCTGTTTTATTTTATACGTGAATTCTTGCAGGTTATAGCTGGCAGATGGCAAACCCCAGCCACGTAGGGGACCCTCCTTAATGGGATTAAACTAGTTTAAGAACATGCCATATGACTTTTAAGTGATTTATGAAGAACACTTGGGCACTCTGACCCTTTTAAAGTTTGCACAAGAGTAGCATAACATTCCTGTCCTGTGTGGCAGAATACTGCCATCATTTGTGATTGCTGGTTATGCATTAAGGAAAACACTATCCAAAGTCTCACCCAGATGACAATTTCTTTTTAATTGCATAGTCCTCTGGATTTAAACTGCAGTCCATAAATATGTTTCACCCTGTACCAGTTTCATGACAGGTTTAGCGGCTTTTCCTCTTTGTCGCAGGAGTAAACTATGAAAATCAGGGATGGCTATGATTAGTACTTCTAGGCTGCTGTATACTGAGAGCACAGTAAGGAAGGTGCTGGTTGGGGACTTTTTCAGTGCCTGGAGATACAGAAACTCCCTAACAGAAGAATGAAACCAAATCTTGGCACCACCGAGGTGAAATTCACAACTTCATACAATGGTCAGTTTCACGCTTCTGTTGAGCTCAACCAGCTGGCCCAGAGGAATCAGATTCATCAAGGGAGGTGGAATTAACAGGAAGGTGAAAGAGATGGTGAGTTTGATTCTCCTGCTAAGGACTGGAAACTAGCCGAGTGCAGACAAGCTGACTGGGGAAAGTGAAATGTGATCACTAGATGTTTTATGTTGACAAGCCGGGAATAGTACCAGTTGAGGGGATAGGAGGTGGAGAGAACCGCACTTAGACCCAGACATATGCATATGTCCTCATAAATAGGGTATAAGATGTTCAACTTTCCACCTCATGACACAGAGAAGATGAAGCTTCTAATAATCGGAAAGCGTAAGAAAAATGATGGTACCGTATTGACATACTGATGCACCTAATTATGGTTAGAGAACTGCAGAAGTTTCTCACATCTAAAGGGGCTTGTTTTTCTTGAACTGTTGCCCTCCATGCTTCGTGGCAAACTGATTCTGAAATGAAGGAAACTTTGAAATGAGCAATCCTTGATATGGCATTAGAGAGGGGCGTCAACTGTTCCAAGAACAAAAGTCCTTCCGATGATGTTCAAGCCTTTGGACAAGTAGCTATTTGGATCACAGCAACTATTAATTTATCTACTATGTATCTATCTACAGCAGTTGTTTGTTTGCATTTGGACACCTCTTAAGATGTCATAATCAAATTTTGGATGATTGTCCCTGAGACAAGGCGCTGATGTTCATCTGTATTATTTGGATCCAACTGGATGCCATTTTGAATCAAGATGGTGGATCGAACATTTCAGTACTGCATTGATTTTAACCATCAATTTCAAATCTGCACTGATTCTTTGGTTTCTTAGAATTCCTGAGCAATGCTGGGTAAGAGGCTACTAGTACATCATAATGTTTGGAAGAGCTAAAAATCCATTTAACACATTTCAGTTGGGACCTGTGTTTCAAATTGTGCACTGGAAGGCCACAGCTACATTTCTGCTATACAGTTCAAATATCTCTGTAGGCCTATTCCCCTAACTGAACCACATAAAAACCAAAGAACAGAACACATCTTTTCAGACTGTAGATGACACACGTGTCTTTTTTTTTCTTTCCACACGTAAAAACTAATCTCTGTATAGTAAATTAGCATATTAGAAAGGAAGTATTAGGTACGCTAAATTAGAAACATCACGATAGCTTCATTGACTACATGCAGATAACTTTTTACATGGGACAAGAGGCATTTTTAAAAAATGAACTCTGCCCTCAGTATACCACAATAACGTGCAGCCTGGCTGTAAAACTGCAGAGAGCTGAGACCATTTCCAATCTATCTGCAAGAACACAAGTGGCATCTCTAAAATGGGTTTGTAAATCACACACCCCTCATAAACTTAACCAAATAAAGGTGAAAGGATAGCTCTACTGAAGACTACTAAACAGAAAGAAGTGAAAGGACACGACAGCTTTTGATCATTTAATATGCTTTTTTCACCAGACCTCACGTATCTCGTCTTTTGTGGTGCAGAAGTGGAGGATGTGCGACAAATCTTCCTCATACTTTTCAGCTTTGGAATCCCAGTTCACGCTGTCAGACTCAAGGGTGTTGAGCTGCTGCTGCAGGTTCTTTACAGAAACATTAAAGGAATTCTAGAATGAGATGCAGAAATCAGGCTGAAAAAGTTGGCATCAGGGGCTGCAAACTGACCTGCGACACTATTTGTTACTTCAGTTTTGTTTTTTAAAAAAACAATTTAAAATTAACATATTTTCCAGTAAGATTATGTTCTTCCAAGAGGTTGATGTGGTAACATTCTGGCAAGATTTGAAAAAACGGGGTTCAGTTCTGCATCTGCCTAACAAGGTGTGAAGCTTGACATTGGCATAAACTTGGGGCAATATATTCCCATCAGGTTGTTCTAGTTAACTGTCTGATTTTTGTATTCTGAACCTGCTACAGTGTCTTCTTTTTTTTGTGGCACCGCTTTGAGGGATAGGCATGAATCGTGTGGCTACATCATGGAAGACACAGACAGAGAATCCCTCTGGACAAAGAAAACATGCCTCGTTGCTAATACTGAATGCAGAGGAACAACTGAGCACTGGGACTTTGAAACAAATTATAATCTATCATTTTGTTATTTTTATTGTGTTGTTACCATTGTGTACTCTTTATATTAGGCCTTCTATCAAACTGTACATTGATGTACAATAGAAACGTGCTTATTTGTTTTAAATGCCTGAGTCTAGTTCTACATTAGCCCTTCTTGAATGCTGAGGAAGTAATAGAAGAATATACAATTATGTGATGCTTGCTGAGCGATACTGGCATTTAATCTCTCAGCCTGAAGGGATTTGGATGTTGCCTTGGGGTTAACTTGTAAATAGCCTAGCTCAGTCATAGAAATTGTCATTTTATGGGAAAATAGGCAGTTGTCAGGTTCAGTCTCTGGTATCCTTCTAAATCTGTTGTAAACAGCCCAACCCAGAAGTAATGGAGAAAAGGAAGCTCAATTCCCCGTATTATCCCTGCTTTCTTCCACTATTAGGGCCGTTCTGTTGACTTACAGGATGTTGCACTGCTGAAATTATATCCATTCCAAGAGTGAGTGCCAATTTGTACAGGTGCCTGATATGTGCGTGCTTCTCCTGAGCATTATTCAAGTGAATCTTAGCGTGTGGAGTGTCGCTGGGCACATCTTTCGCTTCAGGGATCTTCAATCCTCCTGATTTTATGAGGCCTTCAAGCTGAGGAGATTAACGTATTGTGTTTCGTTAACAACCATTCTTCTGTCCCTCCACTTTACAGTCACATGCCATTATGTCTAGGCTCCAGACATACACAAATTTGGATCTGAATCCAGAGTTAGGACCTGGTGTATGCTTTAGTATGGTTATTATATAGTCATAGGTGCTTCATTTAATGTGTTCATTTATGGGACACAGGATACACATGCATAGCTGTAGCAAGAGAACTTCTGAGGTTAAATAAATTCTTGGCAGGTTAAAAGTGACTATACTCACTTCCTCTTTGACATGATGGAATTTGATAGTCTTGTTGAAAATGTCATCATATTCCGCCATCTTTTCCTTTATCTCCTTATGGAGATGAATAAGCTCACTTACTTTCTCAGATTTTTCCATGTCAGGCACTCCTTTCAAGCTCAGCTGCTCTGATAACTTTAATGTGTATTCCACCTCAGCATTGAGTTGCTAACAAATCAGATGCAAGAAGATTATTGAAACTTAAAAGGGAAACGCACATTTAATTCTAGCAAATCACTGTTGACTTCAAGCCATTTCTTCCTCCTCCTTTTCTGAATGTGGAGTTCACAATAGCCTGTGAATCTCCACCCCCCTATTTCCAAAGCTAAGCCCTAACAGGCATAGGCAAACTCGGCCCTCCAGATGTTTTGAGACTACAACTCCCATCATCCCTAGCTAACAGGACCAGTGATGGGAATTGTAGTCCCAAAACACCCGGAGGGCCGAGTTTGCCTATGCCTGGATTAAGATCTGGGTATCTTTCTAAATTCTACCCCACCTTTTGCATTCATGTTAAACCGGGAGTTGTCTGCTTGCTTACTTGTTGTATCCTATTGGTCTGAAAGATGGGCACATTCAAAAGGAGGACTTTTAATTCAAGATTAAATTTGTCCTCTCAGTACCGGTAGGAATGGACAAATCAGTCCATTCCTCCTCCAGGCCACAGTTGCATGTGCTCATTCATAAGACTGTCATGTCATGTGTCTGCATTAATCTCTGATTTAAAAAACAAAACAAAACACCAATCTGCATGAAAATTTGCATCGACATCCATATTTAAATATGTATTTTCAAAATGAATTTTCTCTCCACATACATGGTTTTATACAATTTTGTTTTAACTGAGATGTGAAAACCAAGTGGGCAACTAAGTTCTGATCTGCACATTAGTCCAGGGTGTGTGTAGCAAGACATTTCAGATCAGAATTCTCAGAAAGATTTCTCAAGCATCCCTAACTTCTCATCTGTTCTCTATATAAAGCAGATTATGGCAGAATGAGGTGGATCGTCTGGCACCTGTCTCAGGGCTCAGGCAGAACGGGAAAACCAGAAGCTGGAAGATGCCTGTCCAGGTTTAAATCCCTCCTGAAAAATTTAGTCTCAGACTTTTATTTCTGTTTGGGTTTTTTGTTGTTGTTGTTGTTCTTTGAAGCATGCAAAATATAACTGGGGCGTGGTTTCGTGACATTTCTGCCACTTAAGCTAATTCCCCCCCTCCCCACTTCCTTTCCACACAAAATGCTATGTTCAATACAAACTTTATAAACAGCTTCTAGATAGCTATTTCCAAAATAATAATAATGATTAATAATAATAATAATAATAATAATAATAATAATAATAATAATAATTTATTTGTACCCCGCCCATCTGGCTGGGTCCCCCCAGTCACTCTGGGCGGCTTCCAGCAAATATTAAAATACATTAACATTATTAAAATACATTAAATAAAATAAACTGACACATTTTTCAACTTCGTGCAAAACAGTTTCATAAACTTATACATGTGCACCCATCCACAATACCAAAAATGTGAAGTTCTCTCTGTCACAAAATTATTAAGCACACCATTTCTGCTGAATTTAACATGGAGTGAAAAGTTTGCTTTAGGTACTTCTAGGAGCAAGCGCTTAGAAATGATTTGTTTCACATAGGGCATGATGTGCTTAATTTCTCTTCTCACCTGAAACCGTGGCTTCATATGGTTAAATTTATTTTGCAGTTCTATAAGTACTGAGAGGTTACTCCCAAGATCAAGTCCTGTTGCAGACCTGAGTGCCTCTTGAAGAATGCTTAAGCTTTGGGTAGTCTACAATAAATAAATGCAGATATGCAAATAGATATACGGTTGAAGTAAGAAAAGGATCAGGTTGTTTTTGCAAAAATGCATAATAAATCTCTATAGTATACAGTACTGGAGCAATGAATGAAAACCTACACATCTTAAAAGAACACACTCATATAAATGCAATATTGTGTGCACAGCAAGTGCTTTACCACTGAGCCGTTTTTAAATAAAATTTTTCCATGTTTCGCTGCTCCTGCCCAACTGTTTTTCATATATATATGTTTGGGAACATATTACGTATTTTGTGTTTTATGCTGTAAACTGCCCTGTGGTCTCTTGATGAACAGTGGCACCAGTTAAGGGATCACCTTTCCCTATAAGTTCCCATTCAACCACTTCTATCTGAGCAAACCGCACTTGCAAAATGTCATGAAGTGCCATAAAATGTTCAGTTCCAAATCTGTAAGAAGTCATTATTTTAGTGTGGCGGCACCTATGCTTTGGAACGCCTTGTCTATTTTATTTATTTGGCCGGCAACCTCCATATTGTTCTAAACACATTTAGAAAACTTATTTATTTCAGCAATTCTAGACACATGTACACACATTTTTAAAACAAAACAATAAGATATGCTAATTTTATCTGGAGTTTATTGAAAATTATCTTGCTGTTTTTGTTATGAGCATCTCTTAGAGAGTTTTCTGATTAAGCAGCCTGATTAAGCATTTTTAAATACCTAATACAATAAAAAATGTACTGCCATTAGGAATAAAGAGGGATTGTTTTAAAAGTTCAACTACTGTAGTTTATTATCCTCCTGAATATACTTTGCTCGTTCAGGATATTTCTTACTCGTGACAAGTATTGATTTTGATTCGGGGCCTGTTAAGTGTTTCTCTGATCAGCTTAGACAAAATCAAAATAACTGGTAGCCCGTAAGACACCATAGAAACTGCAAGCAGAAAGTCAGGAACAACCACATATTCTTCACTTACTGTTTTAAATTGTTCATTAAATTTCCCACACTGCTGCTTGATGGATTTCACTTGATTCATATTAAGTTTCCACATTGCCCACAGCTGTGTCAATTCTTCCTTCTCTTTGTTCAGAAGATCAATAGTATGTTCAGTCACTTGTACAACACTTCCCACATTGAGTATTAGATTCTCGTTTATCTGTTAAATGAAGAATTAAGAAACTTCTTTCTTTTTTCCTGAGAGGGGTGGAATCTAATTTATGATACTTCCAAATCTCTAACAGTAAGAGCCAAGAAAAAGCCAAAATTTCCTTCAGCCTCCACTTTTAAGATACCAAGAACTCCCACTTTGTGGTATAGAAAAGGAAGAGAAATCTGAACCCTTTCTCTTCCATAATGTTTTATTGCACCTGGAAACAAAGCCCACACAGTGTATAATGCCAGCCTTTTCCCTAACCTAACTAGCTTATTTTTTCCTTTCTGCCATTTCACCATACTTCTCTTCGATGTTGGATAAATAAGCAAACAATCTCTCTTCTAAGCTTCCTTTCCTTGAGTTCTCAGTTGTGTACGTGATTTCTCAATTGTAAGGTTAGTCCACTGTACATTGATGCTGGCCCACATACCTGTACTTGTGATACTCAGATGGCTTCCTTGCTTTTGTCTATTAGTCCATCTAGCCCAATATTGTCTACAGTGATTGCTAGCTGTATCTGGAGATACCTGGGATGTTTTATCCACAGTGCACATGCTTTACCACTTTTCTTTTGAAAAATGGTTCCATGTTTCCCTGATCTTTCCCAACTATTTTCAATATGTATATGTTTGGAAATATTTTTGGGGAAATGGCGCCAAGATTTTTAATGGCGGTCAATGCTGGAGTCAGCGAATAAAGCATCGCTGAGAGACTCACCATGTTTACTAAATTTAGAAAGTCATGTCCCATGTCTTGAGTGGAAAGAATCTTCTTTAAAACCATCTGCCACTGGTCATCAGCTGACTGTACCAAAGCCTCATTTTTAGCTTCACTATCTTCTTGCACGGCCTCCGTTATATAGAATTCCTTCAGCCTCTGAGCATCACCTCCGACCTAAAGGGGTAGAAATAAGCGAGTGTTGGTAACCCCTACATTTATGTTGGAGTTTCTCTGTGATTAACTCTGGCCTGTATAATCCTTGAATCCCTTCGCTGAAGTCAACAGAAAGTAAATAAAGCAATTATTCAAGAACTCACTATCTATTTGTTGCTCATTTCCAAATTAATTTCATCCTTAGTTAGTTAAAATGGAAAGGGATGCCGTGCCAATTTTCCCCCAGTTTCACAACTCCAGACTTCAGGAAACTGGGAATGGGTGGGGATTTATCTTTGTAAAACTCTGGGTACTTTGTAGTCTCTTCTGAGATAATTTTATTCCATTTAAAGGGACTTTGCCCAAGTGCATCATGGGTAGATCCTTTTTAAACAGACACTATATAATTATTTCCTGCAAGGGCTGGTGATCCTTTAAATGCGCTTACTGTGCACTCTCAGGGGCAGCATTTACTAGGGTATGGCTCCCTTTGGTGGAGGCCTCGTCACTAGCAATGCCAAGTGTTTTTGTAATATCTGATTTACTTACACACTAAGTGGGGTGTCATTGTCAGTGGAGGCTTTCACACTGCTAGTGGCCTAGTCACAAAATTAAAAGATGCCTGCTTCTTGGGAGAAAAGCAATGACAAACCTAGGCAGCATCTTAAAAAGCAAAAACATCACCTTGCCGTATAGTTAAAGCAATGGTTTTCCCAGTAGTGATCTATGGAAGTGAGAGCTGGACAATAAAGAAGGCTGATCGCCAAAGAATTGATGCTTTTGAATTATGGTGCTGGAGGAGACTCTTGAGAGTCCCATGGACTGCAAGAAGATCAAACCTATCCATTCTGAGGGAAATCAGTCCTGAGTGCTCACTGGAAGGACAGATCCTGAAGCTGAGGCTCCAATACTTTGGCCACCTCATGAGAAGAGAGGACTCCCTGGAAAAGACCCTGATGTTGGGAAAGATGGAGGGCACAAGGAGAAGGGGACGACAGAGGACGAGATGGTTGGACAGTGTTCTCGAAGCTACTAACATGAGTCTGAACAAACTGCGGGAAGCAGTGGAAGACAAGAGTGCCTGGCGTGCTCTGGTCCATGAGGTCACAAAGTGTCGGGCACGACTAAACGACTAAACAACAACAGTGGCCTAGTGAGGCAGCAGACCTTCTAACTGCAATCAGATTTCTAGAGAGGTGTACCTGCCATGTCCCACCATGCTTTCAGTGTTCAGCTCTCTGTCTCTGGGTGTTTCCAGATGACCTACTTATTTATCATTCATCCTAATTATTATTAATTTTTGCAGGGAGGTTACATGATGGCTTTCTCCAGTGTATTCCCCCATCACTCCTCTTATTGCAAAAAGTTTGATCTCTTAAGAAAGTGGGCTTGTCCAAGACCGCCCAAGGATTGTGAAACCTGAATTTGCCAGAATGCGATTGAATCCCACCTTGAAAACAGAGACTGTTTGAAAGCACTCTCTGTATCATTGTTTTCCTGTTTCTCTCATGCTCTCTAAGTGTAGTTTATTTTGGTAGTTTTCACACTCAATCACATACACCCTCCTCTCAAATCAGGGAATCACCTTCGCATAGCTTTCACATTCAAATAGTTCCACAGATCTCTGAATCAAGAAACCATATTCTAACAGCCAGTTCCTAGACAGAGGCATTCACTGAGTACTAAAGTAACATCTGCCAGTCATTCTGGTCCTTCAAGAGAGTTTTGTCAAACCTTAGACTCTGACCAAATATAGTCTTAGAACAAAACCACTGCAATAATTAATTCCCCCTACCAGGGATGCCAACTTGAATACAGTTGTACCTTGGAAGTCGAACGGAATCCATTCCAGAAGTCCGTTCGACTTCCAAAATGTTCGGAAACCAAGGCGCAGCTTCCGATTGGCCGCAGGAAGCTCCTGCAGCCAATCGGAAGCCGCGGAACCTGCGCCAGACCTTCGGGTTCCAAAGAACGTTCTCAAACTGGAACACTCACTTCCAGGTTTGCGGCATTCAGGAACCAAAACATTCAACTCACAAGGCGTTTGACATCTGAGGTACGACTGTAAAATATGAAGGGGGGCCCAGGCAAGCCCTGCCCTGCATAACCGATCACATGACATGGTGCACACACACCATTTGAATGGAAATGCCCATCAACTGGGGCATATTCTATTGGGGGTGCTGAAGACCCCTTGGCCCCTAGCAGTTGGTTACTATGCCCCCTACAATACTCAGATAACCATCTCATAGGTACTTGGGGAGCTCATAGTTTATTGCATTACGTTCTAAACAACATTGGTCCACCTGGCTCCGTACCACCTACACAAGTGTGGGCAACCTGTGTCCCTCTGTCTAATTTTATGTGGGTAACAAGGAGGGAGGGTGGCAGAAAGTGAAAATGAGAGAAAGAAAAGCATCTACTTTGGGCTGTGGCCCCACCCACTGCTGGCTTCCACTGACCAATGGCATGCAGCCCCTGACAGATTACCCCGAAGGAATATGACGCTCGAGTGGAGGGGGAAAGTACCTCATCGGATGACTTTAAAAATGCTACATACGGCTTCAGGATTTCCAGTTTTGAGCTAATATTCCTGTTAAGCGTTGTCAGTTCTTCATTCAGGAGGTCAGTTTTGTTAGAGAAAACTGCCACTTCTGTGGTTTCCAGTTCTTCCATCTCTTTAAAAATTCTCACAGCTAATTCCAGTTCAGTTGCCATCTCCTACAGCAGCATAAACAGAGAAAAATAATGTGTAATGTGCACATTCTATTTGGCCTACCAAAAACTGGACCACTCCCCTATAGCCCCCCCTCAGGTCAAAAAACCAAAAGAACTCCCTCTGCACAAACGATTTTAGGATATTAGCGTTGGCGAAAAGTGTTTCTGCTTGTGCAAAGTGGGACAACCACCCCCACCCCAGATTTCCTCTATCTACCACAGCACTTCCTAAGGGTTGGAGGACCCTCAAGCATTATGGGCTATTTCGCCAAGGTCTGTAGTAGGTTTGAGTGGGTGGGAGCTGTGATGGCAGATTTAAATAAAAAGCAAAAATTAAAGAACAATATTACAATATTGAAAATTAAGATGAAATGTGCTTAATATTAATTCCATCACCATGTCTCTAAGCAACCATATAAAAAGCAATTTGAAAATCAGTCTTGTTAAAACATTTCTTGCATTGCAGGGGGTTGGGATAGATGACCCTTCCAACTCTGTGATTCTATGATTACAGCTTTCATCCCAGCCAGCAGGGATAATGGGAGTTGCAATCAGGCAGCTTCTAGAGGATCATAAGTTCCTTATACCTGGCATAATGGCAAGATTATTCACTGGTGTGCAGGACTGATATAGAAAAGCAAGCCATTCCTGAAGTACCTGGTGAAATTTGCACAGTAATAACATATGGCTCAACACAGGGGTTTTTTTTAAAAAAAAAATACAGTGTAAAAAAAGGATTTTACCTTAGTTTGATTTGCCAGCTCTAAGTATTTGTTCAGGACTTTCTCTGATTCAGGGACAGATGATCCAGGATTTATTGCAGCTGAGACTATTGGACCAACGTTCTTAATCTTTGTAGAGGCCTTTGGTTTTGAATAAAAATAACTAGTTAAAAACATTGAACTACTAATTTGCATGCCGCCAAGGCTTGTTTTGGACATAATGGCATAATTATGGGCTAGAAGTCTTCACTGTGATGTAGGTATAAGCATTCCACAGGTAGAGAAGTTTTGATAGGGGAGTGCTTTCAGATAAGAGATTCCCCCACATGCATTGTAAAATGACACGATTCTTTGAAAGAGTGTGCGATGTGTCACCACATATATTTGAGTTGGTAAAAACGACACCATATAGTTAAAAATGAAGTCATGTTCAACTGTTCCTTTTTGGGGACAGAGATTTTGCATGTGCACGATTAAGACTACATAGACATATATACTGAAATGCCTAACCTCTACATTTCCAGCATTACAATTCAAACACATATTACGGTAGTTACTGTTTCATTGGCCAAGAAGTAAAAAGCAGCATGGATAACTAATTTCACAAACTCTCTTCTCTCCGTAAGAACACTGTCTTCATTTTTAAGCTGAGTACATTTTCGAGTCTTTGGCATTATCGCTTGTGGACGTAATTGTGCATCGTGCACATAAATTTACATTTGTGACAGCATGAATGGAAAAAATAGCCATGATGGCTTAGCATATAGAATTATATTGTATATATAGCCATTATGAGGATTCATTCCTGTTGCACACATTTTTAGAAGCATCTAAATTGGATTAAGCTGTGTCCACCAAATGCCAGGGTTGATTTTAGCATGCAGCAAATATTTCATCGTGCTCTATGCTAGTAGAGAACTGTACTAGAAAACACCTATTATGGTTATAAAGGGTAGTCACATTCCCCATAGAAGCAAGAGGCATTCATTATATCTCAAATTTCAGAAAGCATTCCCCAATTTTGTGAATGTCTGTGTTTTTTTTACAACAATAATAAAAAGCATCTTTTCCCCCCACTTGTGAGACGGGCATTAGGTGGTACTCTGCCTAAATGAAACACAATCTGCATAATTAATTCAGTATAAAACAATTGTTTTCAATGAAGGGCTTCGGGATGTTTCTACAATAACAGTGAGTGTGAAGTCCTGGCAGGGCAACAGAAGCTGACGGGCCACTTTGAAAGGGAAGCAGGCTCTGTGTTCATTCAGTGCAGCTGTCCTCTCCCCAACAAGGTTGGTCATGGAAGACCAACTATGCTTGAGAGAGACTCAGAACATTTACACACCCTACCTTTAAAGCATAAATGAGGCCCATTCATTCCCTCAAAGAATTCTGGGCACTGTATTTTACCTCTCACAGAGATACAATTTCCAGCAACCCTTAACAAACTACAGTGCCCAGAATTCCTTGAGTGGTGAAATGGGCTTTGAACGCATTCTCCATGTTTAATTACTTATATTTGTTTCTGCATTCTTTTTTATCATTATGTTTCAGCCTATTCTCCGCTTTTTTTCTTTCTCCACTCTGAATATCTTTCCTCCTTTGTGGCTTTAGTGTTTAAAGTGGAAGATTTGTTTTATATATACTGTGTGGCCTCTGATCTGAAAAAGCAGAATATAAACAGAATCCAATTTAAAGAATAAATAAATGAGAGGACAGACATTTCCTGGATTGAAGTGAGAGAAAGAAAGCGAGCAATACCTGATAGAAATCTGGAGGAAAGAACTATGAGGAGCCTCTCTCCCTATTTCTCCTACATGCTTGCCTGTAGGAATTTGTGAGATCTTGTGACATATTTAGGTATACTGCACATTTAAATCTGTTGTATATATACTAGGAGCCTGGCACGTAGCATTCCTCAGGAATTCTTATAAACCGAAAAATTGGTGCAGTTTTGAAATCAATGGTTAAAATCAGTGCAGTTTTTTAAAAGTTGGAGTCCACCATCTTGATTCAAAATGGTGTCCAATTGCATCTAAACATAGGTGAAATCCTGAACCTTGATCCTAGGAACCATCATACAAAATTTGGCTACAGTACCTTAAGAGGCATCCAAACAGACAAACAACTTTCCAAAATATATAGTGGATCTCACCGAAAAATCACACCGTCCAATAAAATTGGACTTCAATTTCTATTTATCATTCAGTTATATTTATCAGAATGGGTTGCATGTTTTCATATACCTTCTTGAGATAATTGTCTAAGGAGGTGGTTAAGTGCTGTTTTTCTGAGGGAAGTTCCTTGTAAGCAGTACACTGTTTGATCAGCCCATCTACTCTTTTGTTAATGCAGTTTACCATTTCCTGAACACCAGTCATCCAAGAACTGAAGGCAGAAACAAAATGACAGTTAGCATTTTTGCTGGTAGGTAGGATTATAGGAGGCAGATTAAAACAATTCTGAGCCTTTGCACAACTAGCCTTTGGAAAACCAACAATAATAATGTTAATTTGCAGCAAAACAGAGAAACTAGGACACGTACATTTGTGGATTTTCTTCTAACATTTTTCCTTCCTCAAATGCTTTCCTCACCAGAACTTGTGAGGAAACAAATATGAACAAATTTACTTCACATAAGTAAACCTATCAAAATGTGACCCTGAATAAAAAGACAGAATGCGGCAGCTAGACTGGTGGCTGGGAGCGGCCACCAAGACCACATAACACCGGTCTTGAAAGACCTACATTGGCTCCCAGTACGTTTCCAAGCACAATTGAAAGTGTTGGTGCTGACCTTTAAAACCCTAAACGGCCTCGGCCCAGTATACCTGAAGGAGCATCTCCACCCCCATCGTTCAGCCTGGACACTGAGGTCCAGCGCCGAGGGCCTTTTGGCGGTTCCCTCACTGCGAGAAGCAAAGCTACAGGGAACCAAGCAGAGGGCCTTCTCAGTGGTGGCACCGGCCCTGTGGAATGTGCTTCCATCAGATGTCAAGGAAATAAGCAACTATCTGACTATTAGAAGACATCTAAAGGCAGCCCTGTTTAGGGAAGTTTTTAATGTCTGATGTTTTGTCGTATTTTTAATATTTTGTTGGAAGCCGCCCAGAGTGGCTGGGGAAACCCAGCCAGATGGGTGGGGTATAATTAATTAATTAATTAATTAATTAAGGTTTGGGGGGGAATTGCAGCATACGAAACAACTTGTTTTTCCTCCCCATCACTTCCCCTTGCCTCAGTGAATTTGGGAGAAAGGGGCTGTGGGGAATGCTTTCAAGAATGTGGGGGAGAGAATTCATCCACTGGGAATCACCCTGGATTCAATCCTAATGAATGGTCAAGCTCATAAAACCCTGGGTTGCATTTCCTCATTTTCAGGATTTGCCTTATTTCTGCCTAAAAACTCCCCACGTTCCCCTTGATCATTGCTCATGTGGGAAAAGAGTATTCCGACCTGCTTAGAACCATGTAAGTTCCCAGCAATAATTGATACCTGTGAGGCAACTCCTAAATGTGTATGGGATTCTTCACTGACATCCTTAACTTACCTGTGGGCATCTCCTTTGCTAAGCAAGGTTTGTCCCTTCTGCAGGGCATCAGCTGATCCTTCTGTAATCTCTTTCTTCAGTTCCTCATGTTTTATTGCCAAGAGAGGCGAGCTTATGCCTTCAGAGTTCAGAAGCTTAAGGGAGGCCTCTACATTTCTAAGTACATCACACGCCTATCAAGACAAATACAGTTTTTGAAAAGTAAAAGACTGTGGCCTTTTAAATAAAACATATTATGAAACAGTTTTTCTTCAACTCAGCATAGAAACCATTTTGTTTTAAGAATTTATACCCCGCTTTTCAGCATCTGGGTCCCAAAGCATCTTACAAAACACATCCAAAATTTAAAACATAAATTAAACACCAGAGATTGAAATGTCAGAGGAGATTCATGGTGCAAAGTCCTGCTGGAATAAAATAGTTTTAACCAGGCTTCTGAAATTCAGCAGAGAAGGTTGAGGCTTGCTTGATTTCTACTGTGATTGAGTTCCATAGAATTGGGCCCACTACCCTGAAGGCAGGGTACGCGGGTGGTGGGTGGTCTTCTAAACCACAGAGCCTAGAGCTTGCTGATCAGAAGGTCGGCGGTTCGAATCCCCGCGACAGGGTGAGCTCCCATTGCTTGGTCCCTGCTCCTGCCAACCTAGCAGTTCGAAAACACGTCAAAGTGCAAGTAGATAAATAGGTATCGCTCCGGCGGGAAGGTAAACGGCATACATTTTTCCATGGCAGCTGTGATAACCACTCTGGCTGACAGGATTACCCCTTCCTATATTGCTACAGTTTCATAGATGGTGCCAACTCAGCATAATATGATACTCGGTAACATGGCCTTTTCATCCTGCTGTAGTTGATTAATGTAGCCACGCGCTAGGAAGCTTGCTTTAAAAGGGGGACCTCTGGCAAGTGCTGCTGGTTTTTTAAGGGGTTTTAAAGGGACGCGGGTGGCACTGTGGGTTCAAACCACAGAGCCTAGGGCTTGCCGATCAGAAGGTTGGCGGTTCGAATCCCCGCGACAGGGTGAGCTCCCGTTGCTCGGTCCCTGCTCCTGCCAACCTAGCAGTTCAAAAGCACGAAGTGCAAGTAGATAAATAGGAACTGCTCCGGCGGGAAGGTAAACAGCATTTCCGTGCAGTGCTCTGGTTTGCCAGAAGCGGCTTAGTCATGCTAGCCACATGACCCGGAAGCTGTACGCTGGCTCTCGGCCAATAATGCAAGATGAGCGCCGCAACCCCAGAGTAGTCCACGACTGGACCTAATGGTCAGGGGTCCCTTTACCTTACCCTGAAGGCATGACACCATGTTGTTCCATAGTTTTGGAGCAAGTTCCCATATACTGGCTCCTACGAAATCTTCATGCAAAAAGGAGGCTATGCTCCTGATCAAGTCCTTATATGAAACACCTTCAGCTGTGCACACTGCTCTCCTTAGTAGACAGGGAACTGAAGGAGTCATAGGTTGGTGGCTGAGCACTTGGTTTATGTGCATAAAGTTCCCAGCTCAATTCCTGGTGTTTCCCATAAAATAACCTCAGGTAGCAGGGCAGGGAAGGTCTCTCAAATGTGGTGGAGACCATTGGCAGTCTGAATATACTGAGCCAGATGGGCCAATGCACAGAGTCACTATTGAACACATCCATGTGTCCATAAGCCTACAGGGGCAGCACCAGACAAGATGGGCCGCACTGTCAGTTCTTACAACGCCAACCATTTACAGCGGTACCTCAGGTTACAGATGCTTCAGGTTACAGACTCTGCTAACCCAGAAATATTACCTCGGGTTAAGAACTTTGCTTCAGGATGAGAATAGAAATCGGCGCAGCGGCAGCGGGAGGCCCCATTAGCTAAAGTGGTACCTCAGGTTAAGAACGTTTTCAAGTTAAGAACGGACCTCCGGAACGAATTAAGTACGTAACCAGAGGTACCACTGTATTTATGAAAGGGAACATTGAATCCAGATCTCTCCTCCATGGTGAACTAGTGCTGCTAAAGCTGAGAGCACAGATATCTTGTTACATGGTGAGAGTCTCATGTACAGCAGCAACCTGTAAAGCAACCTGCTGCTGAGATTAATGGCAACTGGACCAGGGCCTTCAGTTTAAAAATGCTCTTTAGTTAAATGTCAGAAACCAAATTATCGGCTTGTTGGCTTCCTGGTGCACATTTTTCTTTTTCTGAGTATCTCTAAGCATTTAGTTTCAGGCCACAATGTTGAGAGAGGAAAAGGACCCAGAATATGCCTTCAGTTACAAGGGAAATGTCTGAATTTCTGTATTACCAAAAAGATGAAGAAGAAGAAAGTGAGAATGTCGGGAAAGTATCTTCAGTCCTTTTTACAAAATAATAAAATAAAATAAAAATGGATGTTTGTTTGACTTTCAAAAATGACCAGGAGAACGAAGTCTGTAAGGGTACGTGAAGAAGAAAAATGGATGGGGGGATATAATGACAGAATTATCACTTCGAGAGAAGACAGCAGCAGTGGAGGGTGAGCCAGTTTATGTAATTTCCCTTCTTAAACCATAGAATTGTAGGGTGATGGTGATTATTTATATTAGCCTTTTTTTAAACAAAAGTGACTTCAAGCCACTTACAGCAATAAAATTACCAGTCAGTTTTGAAAAACTCAGGAGCCTTTGGATCAGAACTCTAGGCGGTATACAGCTATACAGGTCCCATAGTGCAGGCTGGACAATGAAACTTCCCCTCCCCCCAAAAAAAATCTGTTGTAGGTTTCTCCTCAACCTTCCAGAGAAGATTTAGGGGGCACATGACAAGAGGAGACGCAGTGGAAATCCCATTGGGAGAGCCAAAAATGCTTACTTTGGGCTAGTAGAGCTGTTTACTTGGATACCATTCTCTGGACTTCATGACATAACCCATACTACCGGTAGTAATGAAGTTTGTTCTTTGAAAGGTACTGGATGCAGACAGGAAAAGATCTCTAGTTGAAATGGCTTGCTGGAAGACGAAGGTCTTCGGCAGAAAAGACAATAGAGGCAAAGCCTCTGTTACTTGGGAGTATGTTCCATTGAACTCCGTAGAAATTACTTCCTTGCAAAGACGGATAGGGTCGGGTTGTAAGAATGGTCACAACCCTCAGATGACCTGCTCTAAAGCCACTACTCTAACATTGTATAGAGTAGGAAGTTTGAAGACTGTAGCCTTCTGAAGATACATTTTTCCATGACAGCTGTGATAACCACTCTGGCTGACAGGATTACCCCTTCCTATATTGCTACAGTTTCATAGATGGTGCCAACTCAGCATAATATGATACTCGGTAACATGGCCTTTTCATCCTGCTATAGTTGATTAATGTAGCCACGCACTAGGAAGCTTGCTTTAAAAGGGGGACCTCTGGCAAGTGCTGCTGGTTTTTTAAGGGGTTTTAAAGGGACGCGGGTGGCGCTGTGGGTTCAACCACAGAGCCTAGGGCTTGCCGATCAGAAGGTTGGCGGTTCGAATCCCCGCGACGGGGTGAGCTCCCGTTGCTCGATCCCTGCTCCTGCCAACTTAGCAGTTCAAAAGCACGAAGTGCAAGTAGATAAATAGGTACCGCTCCGGTGGGAAGGTAAACAGCATTTCCGTGCGCTGCTCTGGTTTGCCAGAAGCAACTTAGTCATGCTGGCCACATGACGCGGAAGCTGTACGCCGGCTCCCTCAGCCAGTAACGCGAGATGAGCGCCAGTAACGCGAGATGAGCCAGGATGACTAAGCCGCTTCTGGCGAACCAGAGCAGCGCACGAAAACGCCGTTTACCTTCCCGCTGCAGCGGTACCTATTTATCTACTTGCACTTTGACGTGCTTTCGAACTGCTAGGTGGGCAGGAGCAGGGACTGAGCAACGGGAGTTCGCCCCGTCGCAGGGATTCGAACCGCTGACCTTCTGATCGGCAAGCCCTAGGGTCTGTGGTTTAACCCACAGCGCCACCCGCGTGTGAGTTTTCTCATAAAGCCAGATAATCTAAATGAAATAATGAATGCTTCTCTCACCCTGGGTATTATTCACTCTTTGTTGCTGTCAATTGCTATTGTAAACAGAGTATGATCATTACAAATTGCAGGGAAAGAAGGAACGATCATGAGTTTTATTCCTTGGCATGGTAAAACCTATCCAAAATATGAGGATGGCTGGGTGTGGTGTCAAAACACTTAGGATTGGTTGAAAGTGACACACATAATCCTAGATTGCCAATCGTTTGGCAGAAATGAAGGCAGTCAATAACAAACAGCCCAATGACCACTGAGCATGCTCAGTGGCCATGGAATGCTGAATAGGGGAGGTGAGAAACGGAATCATGGAAGGGACCATGAGGGTCATCTAGTCCAACCCCCTGCAATGCGGGAATCTTTTGCCCAATGTGGGCCTTGAACCCACCACTCTGAGATTAAGAGCCTTATGCTCCACTGATTGAGCTATGGGATGCATCATTTTGGTGCAGGTCCCACTTTTACCTAATATACTCTCATTCTTATGTCAGATAAAGTGTAAGCCTCATTAAGAGCCTACCATGGTTGAGAAGCAGGTCAAAAAGTTATAACAAAAGCAAACAAATAAGCAAAGGGGAACTCAATATGGACTCTTAGGCCACATAGTTCAAGAAAAGGTCTAGTATTTCTGGAGGGTTTTTTGTAATTTTAATAGGACTCTCAAAACATTTTTTTTGTTTTAACAAGTACAGTATATACTAACAGCCCCACCAGGTTCTTAGAATATAAACTGCTGGAGGCAAAATCCTTGGAGGGACTGCACTGCCCCCTCCCAGATTGTTCTGCATCCAGAGAAATACATACAAATACAGTGGTACCTTGGGTTAAATACTTAATTCGTTCCGGAGGTCCGTTCTTAACCTGAAGCGTACTTAACCTGAAGCACCACTTTAGCTAATGGGACCTCCTGCTGCCGCTGCGCCACCAGAGCACGATTTCTGTTCTTAGCGGAGTTCTTAACCTGAAGCGTACTTAACCCGAGGTACCACTGTAAATGCAATGTCTCTCTTTTTGAAATCAGAAACATAACTGTGACAAACTGAAAACAAACGCAGTGCAATATGCATAGTGTAGGCAACTGGACCACATGTTGTCAGTGGGTTAATCGTTTGACTAACCTTCGCTGCTGCAGTGAAGAATTCATTGGCTTCTTGCAACAAGGTTTTCCGCTCCTCCATACAACGGTTCACTTCCTGTTGCAACAGGTTCATTTTCTGATTTGAAAGCTTCAGGTGCTCTTTTTCAGCATACTCTTCTGAAAACAGAATCTTGAGAGCCTCTGATTTCAAATCTTCCACACTGGAGCTCCATACCTAGAAAGAGTAGGTCTGCCTCAGTTAGCCATCTGCCTGCAGGATAGCCACCCCACGAAAAAAGAGAGACGGTGGCACAGATTTAAATAAAACTTGCACATGCTAATTTACACGCATAGATTCCATACCCTACAAGTGTCCTGGGAAAAACAGGACATTGCTTTTTATTGCGAGAGAACGGTGGCCATGCTCTCACGATTGCCATGCTTTCACGCGATTTTGCAATGCAATTTCCCTCCAAAAAGCGCTTTTTTTCAGGACCCTGTTTTTGGTTGCCATGCCTGCCCAAAATGTTTGGTTTTTTGGTGGGGGAGAGGAAACTACAGTGCAAAATTGCATGAGATTACAGCAACCCAAATGGCTCCCATGGTCTCGTGATAAAAAAAACAAAAACAGGAAGATGCCATCCTAGATTCTAGCTTCAAAGTGTTGGAAGGTAGGAGATGCAAATTCAGAAAATTACTTTCTTTTAAATTACATCTCATCACAGTGAAGAAGATTGTGATCAGGTGACCTGTGTGCCTGCTCAGTGTGCTGTCCGGGTGGTGGGCAACCTCAAGACCCCAGCATTCTCTAAGGAACCCCAGGTAGGAGGGGGGAAATAACATGGCAGTAAGAGGAGCATTAATGGATAGGCAGGCAGTTAAACTCACCTGCTGTGCAGATGGTCCCAGTTGTCATACCCAAAAGTCCAAGAAGGACATTTGATTCACACAAACATATTTGAGATGATGATTATTATTAGTCATTAAATTTGTATACCACCTTTCATCCGAAGATCACAGGGCAGTCGACAACATAAAAATACACAAACAAAAGCCCCAAAATACCTAATAAACTAGTATACTTCTATTTCTTTTCCTGTGGAAAGGTAGGCCTACATGGCAGCAGGTAATCTAATTTCCTTGTGCCTGGACACCTCACAATTCCTTCAATGCAACTAGTTTTGTTGTTGTATTTAAAAAGAGTTTCCTCCACCCTTTTAAATGGTTTTATATTTTACTTTGTATTTCAACTCTCTTTTTTCCAGTTTATTGTAAACCACCTACAGAAGTTTATGTAACAGGATGGAATACAAATGCCACAAATAAACAAACAAACAAAGCCGTATACCAAGGCAGCACTGGCTTACGGTGTAGAGATAACGTAAAGAGTTACAACAACTACTTCCCATGCATAGGTTTTATTATATTTCCTATTTATTAGCCATTTATTATATGGCTAATAAATAGGAAAACCATTCCCCCGGGATGAATTTGAAACAGCAGCAAAGAAGTACAAACCTTTTGTTCAATATCCTATCCTGCTGAGCTGCAAAGTGCCCATCCTACTAAATAAGGGTCAGCAACTACCATGTTCAAGGTAATGCTAAGATGAATGGATGACAGTACCCTCAAAATTCTATTACATTGCTTAGGAACAAACATATGGGCATCTTGCTATCATTTGAAATGCAACCACATACATTCAGTTATTTGACACAATGGCATTATCAACAATTTGCCAAGTTTCACTACTGGGCAATCCAGCGCAGGCTATGCATGCCTACCGGTATGTATTCTTGAAATCAATGAGCCTAAGTGTTTTACTGTAATGCTTAAATCCCATTGATTCTAATAATGGTGATCCTATCTCCTTAAAAATGGACAGCGTCCAAAAGTCAGTCGACGCAGTGACCCTCTGCCCTTTTCTATGAAGGGGAGCTATTTGTGTGCAAGCATTCCAAGATCGCCCACTGAATATGGAGAAGCTCCCTGAACACAGAGGGCTTTGCAATCACATCAGATCTGCTGGATCAGAGCCACACACTGGTCAAAGATCACCAGGGCTCAGTTCCATTCCTATGTGACTTCATTGTGGGTCTTGTGTGGCTTTAAAAAATAAATAAATCTGTTCAACAAAGAAGGAAATATTTCCCATTATATTCTCTTGCTGGTATGGGTTGTGGTAAACTTGACGCACTTTGGTGTTTATTGGTGGTGTTAGAAGATTTCTAAATGGAAAGGTTGCCACACAGAGGTAAAAAGCACAGAGGGTTTCTGTACTGCGGGAAGTCCCAGGTCCATTCTCTGGCAGATCTAGTTAAAAAGATCTCAGGTGTCAGGTTTGGGAAAGATTCTTGCCTGATACCTTGGAGGGTCAGTACTGAGCTAGATGTGTGACTGGCCTAGTGTCTCCCAGTGGACTTCATAGCTGAGTGGGAATTTGAACCTTGGTCTCCCCAGTCCCTGTCCAACATAGCATGTTGGATCTCTGCACTCAAGAAAGCAGCTCTCAAGGCATGTTTACAATAATGACAATTTTTTAAAAACCACACACACACACACACACACACACACACACACACACACAAACAATCTCTGCCCTGTTGAAGAAAAGTGGTTGCATCTGAATTATCTATATGTGACCTGTCCTATCCCTCTGTGTCCTTTAATAGCCAATGAGTATGCTAAGCTGGCAAGGAGGAGGCTGCTAGATATCACAACCGTGGTTTCCATCCCTATTCGGGAATTTGGTGCTATACATGTAAATGCAGGGGGGTGCCTCAACAGAGACAGGGACATGTGCATAAGGCCCTCTTTGGGTTGACACCAATCTTGCATAGGCCAGGGGGCACAGCCGGCACGCGCACGGGTGTCTTAAGAGGCAGGACCAGGGTTGACGCAAGACATTTTGGTGCCTGAGGCAAACCACCAAATGGTGTCCCCTCCCTGCCAGGTAAGAAGAAGAAGAGTTTGGATTTGATATCCCGCTTTATCACTACCCTAAGGAGTCTCAAAGCGGCTAACATTCTCCTTTCCCTTCCTCCTCCACAACAAACACTCTGTGAGGTGAGTGGGGCTGAGAGACTTCAAAGAAGTGTGACTAGCCCAAGGTCACCCAGCAGCTGCATGTGGAGGAGCGGAGATGCGAACCCAGTTCACCAGATTACGAGTCTACAGCTCTTAACCACTACAGCACACTGGTGCAGTGAAGATCTACATCAGGAATGGGGTGGGTGGAATAAAAATCTACATTAGGATCTGCTGCCCCTGTCCTTTGAACGCCTCACTAAAGTTCATGTGGTGAGTAGGCTTGGTGGGTGTGCAATAGTTCATTGTGTAGACTGGGGGATTTTCTCTTCGAAGCCACAGGCACAAAGCCCTTTTCTTGCCTATCTGCAGGACTGCTGAGATAATGATTTGATCTACAAGGATGAACTGCTACAAGTGAGCTGCTTAGCACAGAGGATCAGTTGTCATCTGCAGTGATCCACAGCAGCCAGAGACATTCCTGTTTTAATACTGCGTGCTATTTGGTGACATGACATCGTTGTCACTTCTTTCCACCAAGAGCAGCAAAAAGCCTGCTGTTGCCATGCCTCTGCAGATTTCCTGAGCTACATAAGTACCTCTGAAGACACACAGCATTATACATAACCTGTGCTCAGTGTCTCTCCACAGATAGGTCATGCTATTTTACTTTTTTGCCTTCTCAGTAAGTAACCTTTAAAATTGCAGTTCTCAATATTCCATTTGGCACAGAAATTGAGCCCCTTGTAGATCTCTTGATTGATCTGGCACTTTTGAAAAGATTGGTGCAGACAGGGTGAAATTATACTTTGTTTTTTTAAAAAAAATAAAATAAAAAATCTGGACCCTTTTGTTCAAAAGAGGCTGTGAGGCTTTCAAAAACATGAAGCAGCTGAGAAAAAAGAAGCACTCCTATGGACCCTGAATTGCAGAAAAATATTGGGTGTGATGCAGCCAAAGTTAATGACTTTTAAGTCCCATTGTATCCAATTATAGTGATTAACTCTTTCCCACTGAAGTCAATGATACTTAGATTTGTTTAGCTTTCTAGACTGTATTCAGAATGTTTATTTTCTTAAAAAGCCATCATTGGGACAGACACTCTTAGAGTTGATTTCTTCTTCTTGAAATTGAAGGATACATAAATGGAAATGAAGCATGACACTAAGATTTTGCTAAGGATGAAGAAAAAACTGGGGGTGGGGGGAATATGTAAAGCAACATGTAAAATGATTATTTAAAACAAAATATATGACTTTATCAACAGCCACCCCATATGTAATAGGTAAAGAAGCTGTGGTGTGCATTCTTCTTTTGCAATGGGGAAGCAGCCCCAAATCTCAGTGACACATTGAGTTTTTGCTTGCATTTCTTAACTAGTTTAGCTAACTGCCATTCATATATTTCCCCTTCTATTAATTTGTCTGGTTATGGAACCTTAGCACCATAGTTTTTAAGAGTGACCTGCCTTGAGAGGGGTTGCCACTTGTCAGAAACCATGAGCAAATACATATTCTTCCCAAAAAGGGCAAAAACATATAAACTAGGGCTAGATCTACACTGCTAAGAAAAACGCTATAAAAAAACTATATATATATCTCCCATTGACAACAGATCGCTGCTCTACAGCGCCCTCTGGTGTCACATTTTTATAACGCATTTTTAACGTTATAACTCACCAGTGCAGATTAGTCCAAGTAATGTAGAGCCCATGATTTAATGAGTGAAATGATAATCTTCGGGGAAAGATGTTCCTATATCAATACAATAGTCCACTGTAAGAAATTGAAGGACTACAGTGGGCATGTTTTAGATAAGATGGTTCTTACTTTAACCTTATTTTCCATTTCCTTGTGCTCCTGGAGTAATTCTTCATTTTCTTTTAAAGATGACCCCAGCTTTTGCTTATGAAAATAATCTTTTATGTTCTTCTTGTACCAAGAGGTGATCTGAAAAAAGTAACAATATTTTAAGGGCTGGTATGCTCCCATGTAACTACTGAAGTGAGATTAATCATAAGGATAGTTATATAATAACCCATAGTGTGATGAACAAGATTAATCATAAGCAATAAGCATAGGTGATTAGGATCACATTCCCAATCACTGAATGGATTCAGAACAGTGGTAAGAACTCTCACATCCAGCTTATTGCTATTCAACCTATATCTTTATAGAAATAGCTCAGCCTGCTGTGAATTGGTTTGAACTGTACTGCTACATTGCGAGTTATCTATTCGTTTAAAAACAGCAACCCAGTTTAGCTTCATTTTTAATGAGAGCATGTGAAAAATATTGTCTTAGCCAAAAGAATAGGAAATTTGTAAATGAGTCTAATAAAGGCTGGGTTTCCATAGCCCAGTTGTCTGCGCACTGAAGTTTTAAACAAATCCTGTTTACAATGAATGAGGACTTGTTTTCAGTCTTCACTTTGTTTTGTGATTTGGTGTTTTATTTGATAAAGGAAAGCATTGCCCTAGGAACTATAATTATTTCACATCCACGTCTACTCTATTTTAATCCTATAAAGCTGCAGGATGTTAAGACAGAACCTATTCTCTGAACTGTGGGCACAAACAGAGGAAGGAAACCAGTGACCCCCAAGCAGAATGAATATACTTTTAGCTCAGGGCCTGCATGTAACTATCATACGACAATCCCTTACCCTGGAGAATGAGGAATAAATGATCAGGGACCTGGAATCCTTTGCTTATGCAGTTGTGTGCACAAAGGCTCTTTCAGGTATTAAAATGAACATGAGGAAGTCAGGCATGCAAGATCCTTCTCCCTATTCCATTAATTCATATAATGCCTAAACAGAGTAAGAGGTATGTGTAATTTGATATCACATGGGCTAAAATGCAGCTATTTTATTTACTGGTGTATTGCATTATTACCTATATATACACCATATATTACCTACATATACATCCAGTATAGAATTATGCTTAGCCTCCTTTAATTTCAGTGGGGCTTAAGCATGGGTACAGAACCGTGTTAGACTGAGGCCCTAGTCTGTCCTTATATGTCACGATTGGAGCTATTAAGTATTCCTCTATGAATATTCTGAAAGTAAACAAAAATGCTTCCCACAAATCTACAACAACACACTCAGCAAATTACCTAAGGAGTTCGGTGTAGCAAGGGATATAAAGAGATAATTAATGTAATTAAAATTTAATTTGATGTCACACCACAAAGCTGCTTCCTAAGTGCTTCCAATTTATTCATTTTGATATGTTCCTCGTTCGAGGCCTGATTTCATTTTTAAATCACAGTACTGGAGAGGTGGGGAGAGATTATATATATATATATATATATATATATATATATATATATATATAATGCTCGGTGTTTCTTAACAACCTCACAACTAAAGGGGATGAGTAATACTTAAAGTAAATTTATGGGTCTACTCTGAGACTGGCTATCACTATGAATTGAGTGGCTCAGTTCAGATGCCTTTCCATGTGTCCATTTTGGCATGTTTGCAGCAGAGACAAAAGGAAAACTTAAAAAGTTCGCCCATTGTCAGGCAGGAGAGGAACCAACCCCACGGCAGGTTGCCAGGAACGGACAAGACAAGGAAAAGCCCTTACCATCGGCTTTTATTCAATATTCACATAGAGAGGCTTGGGAATGTGGCCTCGCGGAATAATGGCGTTGCTCCGAGTGAATCTCCACCCCCTTCCATCTCTCTCACTTCCTCATGAGTTCCAGTTACAGGTAGGTAGCCGTGTTGGTCTGCCGTAGTCGAAACAAAATTAAAAAATTTAAAAAATTCCTTCCAGTAGCACCTTAGAGACCAACTAAGTTTGTTATTGGTATGAGCTTTCGTGTGCATTCTGAAGAAGTGTGCATGCACATGAAAGCTCATACCAAGAACAAACTTAGTTGGTCTCTAAGGGGCTACTGGAAGGAATTTTTTTTAAAAAAATTATTTTGTTTCCTCATGAGTCATCGCTAAGGGTGCTAGAAAGTGCCCTTGGCCTTTGAGCTCTTTGCTCTCCTACTTTCAAGGCCCGCCGTGTTCTGGGAGGGGGGTGGCTGGAATGCTTTCTAAAGACACTGAGTCTGCCAGCTGTCACTCCCCTGGTGCTTCCGCTTCTTCTTCCTCCTCCTCTCCAATCATTTCCTAGCTTTTCCCTTCATCTGCCTCTGAGCTGTGACCTCCCTCAACCCCCTGTTGTAATTCTGAACTGTCTCCTTCTTCTCTGGAAGGGTCAGGCTGGGGAGGCAGTCTCCACCATTCCTCCTCTGCCCAGTCCCTGACACCCCTATTAAAATAACCTCCCACATCCCAGCTACTTGGCTATGTCTATCTTCTGAAGCTGGGCTTCCAGTGACTTAAGATGGGTGCATGAGTGCCCCCTGACTGTACACCTGCTCCTTTGAGAGGAGCGCAACTCCATGAACAGGCATATTACCCAATTAGGCAAGTGTACGATTGCACTGTAAGATACATTTACGCTGTTATAAAAATGAAAAGCCACCCAGCAAAATTGTGTAAGCTGTGCTAATTGATAATTGTGCTCTAAATGTTAACACTCTGAAATGTGCTGAAATGCAGTAATCTATTATCAGCTACTAGGCGGCTGCCTGCATCCTCACTGCCTGAGGTGTGTGTATTTGTTAAAGAAGATTTGAAAACCAGAGCCACTGGAGCACTACAGAGATAAGCATTCACTAAGCACTGTAGAAAGCTTACTCTCCCTTCACCCTGCTGTGGAGGGGATAGGGGATAGCAGATTTAACCAGTTTCCCAGGATTGTTAGAGGGACTCACAACAAAGTCCAACATGGATTTTGTAAAATAACTTGCTGAAACTGCACTGCTACCCATGAGAATATGTGCTCTGGGAAAGTGGCAAATCTGACAAATGACTCATAACAAATGACTCCTGGAAGACTAAGGTCCAGAAAGGGTTTTGCCTCTGCTACCATCAACCCACATCACTTTAAAGAGGAAATATTGTACTCCACGGCCGTGGCGAGAGTTCTGGTAGCCTCGTATTGGAAAAGTGACAAGCTACCAAGCAAAAAAGAATGGCTTTTTAAAGTCATGGATTATATCGAATTAGCTATATTATCGGAAAAGGTTAAAGAAAATTCCAGAAGTGGGGTCGCTGAAGAGTGGGGCAAATTTTTGGGTTATCTAAAAAAGAGGTGTGACCTGAACAAGCTACATGCTCTGCAATAGCTCTTGCATAAAATTGTTAGTTAGTGAGAAACTAATTTTTAAGCAAAATAAATACCAATCGAATGGATCTTTAACATTTGGTTTCAGAGCTTTAAAAAAAAAAGGAAAACAATAACAACAACAGGAATATGGTATTTGGAATTGGAATATTATATTACATATGAGTTATCATGTGATGCAATGGAGTGCTAGTTGAGGGAAGCCAATTTAGATACAAAATCTACACAAAATTAAGTATGGAAAAAAATATGTATCAGTTGGTTTGTTTATATTATTATATTATTTAGTTGCTGGAGATAAAGAATCCAATGTATTATGAAGAAATCTGTGTAGACATGCATAATAATCTTTTATTTATGTATTTATGTATACATTTATGTATTTTTGTGTTTATTAGTTTTTGCCCTTTTTTCTTTTGTGATCTCTTTTCTTTCTCTTTGTAAAATGAATAAACAGAAATTGAAAAAAAAAAGAAAAAGGAAATATTGCAGAGAAATGATCTTATGGATCATGCCAGTTGCGTTCTGCATGCCTGAACTATTCAGAAGATTTCCCCTCCCTCCAGAAACAAACCTTCAATTTGTTTCTATGCATTGTGACACTAGATGGCGATGCTGAACTATGGGAAATTCAATATATTTTTCAAAACGTTTTTTAAAGCATTTTCATAGCGTTGTTTTTTTTATATGTGTCTAGATTCCACCTAGATGCTTCTGCTACACCAGTATTCCTGCTATCTGACCTAGGATCTTCTGTCCTAGGTAACAAGTGGTGGGGCTGTGGATGCGGTGGTTGTTGTTCTGCTCCATTAAGCCTGCACCACTTCTGGCCACGGGGTTTGGATTGTGGACTTAATACATTTATTATGTCCATAGCTTTCACAGGCAAATGTCTACTTCATCAGGGGCACCTGAGGATCTGAGGTATTGTTCATAAAAGGTGTGCCAGCATTTTTACTTGTGGGGAATCATTTAACAAATCATAACCTCTGACCTTGCTGTCCACCTTGGAGCAGCAAGCTGTGAATAAATGAGCTCAGGAGCCTTGAAAAACTGTGATTTAGTTGCTCTCCTCACAAAGACATAATTGGGAGCCATTGAGAAATGTACAAACACATATACATTAATAACGGATCTGCTTGCTGAACTAATTATGCACAAAACAGCCCTGCCTGCCTTTATTTTTCATTAATAAAAGGGATTTGCTGAAAATATTTGAGAAAGAATAGTTTGCAGCTGCCAGGGATTATGATGTTTCTCAGATGATTGCACTGCGGTTAGGGAAAATATGCCATTTTTAACGCATTATTACCTAAATGCCTGCTCCCAGCTGAGCTGTTTCTTGCTGTACTGAAGCAAACTGAGGTTGTTACTCTAGCTCCTAAAGTGAGATCATGGGAAATGGAGCTGATAGTCAACTCTCTTCCATGTCCCATTTGCGATACCAAAGTTTACAAATTCTGGACACAGTACATAGCACCTGTGTGGGGAGGTGGGATCCTTGCCTGCTCTGAAACCCTTTACAATCCTGCACAACCAGTCTTTCGCTCCATGCTCCCGCCTAGCATGGCCATACTGCAGTGGGCTAGTGGAAACTGTTGCGGGCCCACTCGCAGCGACTCCTCTCCAGGGAGCAAGGCCTAACCTGTGAAGGTGAACAAAATGGACAGGACAGCATTCTGGAATTTAAAAACTGCCCACAACTTTATTGATTCCAGATGTAGTTTGGACTTCGCTCAGGCATCGGGTGCATATCCCTTTCAGCCCCACTGGTAAAGGGCTGACACATGACAGGGCCGAGCCTAGGATTAATGGGTCCTCTGCAAGATGCAGGTCTACATGAATGGCCCTCACAAGCTGCTGAAGGAATATCTATGGCCCATCTGCCGCACGCCTTGGCTTTTGGACAGAGACCAACTAGACCCCTCTAATGGAGTACCCTGTTACTGCACAGTCCTGAGGTGGGGGTGATGCACCACTTCACCCCCTGCATGATGTTAGTCTAAAAGGATTCCACCCAATGCCTTATCTGTGAAACTATTGCTATAGGGAAGGCAAAACCTGCAAACGGCACCAACCTGTTTGCAGGCAAAATTCCTTCTTGGCTTGGAAGGAAAAGGTTAGCATACAAAACCCAAAGCATTACTGAATAGGGTGGGAAGGGAGAGATGTTCTTCAGCCGACTTCAGTCCCTGGGGTCAGCGGCAGCCAGCCTTTATAGGGCTGGGGTGGACCAGAGTGAAGCCTGCTCCACTCTGGTCCGCTCCCAAGCCCCGCCCACACAGCCTGGCCAGATTGGCCAGGATTCAAATGGACAGATGGCAGGAAAGCCCTATCTACTACTATATTTTAAATGATGATGATGACACAAGTGAATTTTTCACACTGGAAACAAAATCCCCATGGCTGGCAAACTTGTACCAGATATTACCAAACAAAATGTACAGTATAAAGAATGAATACTTTTCAAGAAAGTATTTTTCAAACTTACTTCATGAAATTTGTTTCGCAACATTGGTTTTAACCAGTGAGAATCTATCTCAGTAATGAAAATATTATATTCCTAGGCAGATCCTCGGTTGAGCATTTCTCAGGAGACAGAGCAAAACAACCACCAATATGGCATCACCCTGGGCCTTCTGAATTATAGCTTGTGGTATCCTCATGATTTGCATGCCAATAGCTGTGTGGCTCACATTTTGTAATTTTCACACCAACCTCCTTTCTATTATTTTAAAATGGGGATTTGTTCTCAGCTACCAGACTATAGCCAACGGCTGTGAAGATGACACCTCTGAAGGAACACGGGATTTGTCATTCTGGGTACAGATCAATCTAGTCAAGAAACTGGTAAATCTAGTCTTCCCATGGGCAATTACAAGCATCTGATGGATGCTTCAGAGTTTCCTAGCAAGCCCAAGCAAATTCATAAGGCTTTACTTGGGGGGGATGTTATATAAAAATGCAAAGAACAATTTGTGATTTATAATGTACCCATAGCGCATTACAAAACAGGTAATGTGATGCTCTCCAGGGGGCTATTTGAAGAGCTTTGAGAAAAACCCACGACAAAGCAACGCTGCTTCCATTTGCATATTTAATTTATATGCCCAGGCTGCCAACTATGTCAAAGAACACAAAGCACTTTTTCCTTACATATTTGTTAAGACGATCTCTGTATAATGCTATACAGTGGTACCTCGACTTAAGAGCGATTCGACTTACATGTTTTTCGACTTACGAATGACTTCCGGGAGAAACAAAATGGCCGCCGCAACCAAATTTTTCGACTTACGAATGGAAGTCACGGCCGCTTTTAATAGGATTTTTTCCACTTACGAATTTCGACTCACGAATTTTCGACTTACGATTTTTTTCGCTCAATGCATTCCTATGGGGATTCGACTTACGAATGTTTTCGACTTACGAAAATTGCGTTGGAAAGCATTATCGTCGTAAGTCGAGGTCCCACTGTATGACTTTTCAGTTTTAAACTAAACTTCCTTCCTATGCTATGACTTACGACGTCTTGGGAAGTTAATATTGATTGTCAATGAGTAAAAGGAGGGTTCATAGAACATATCTGACTGATACCACAAAAAGCATGATATAGGTGTGAGGCCCTTGTTGTCATCAAGGGCCGCATACCATTTGCAGTAATCTTTTCAGTACCAGGTAAAGACTTAACTTTCCACCCAGGCTTTTGATGGACTGAGATGATGTTGGGTTCTGTTATTAGGGTACTGCCAAAGTTTCCCATAGCTTGTCACAGAGGGTTTGTTTTGTATGCATGAATGGAAGGTGTTTGTAGGAATTCTTTTCATGGTATAATGTGATGTTTATGTTTTGGAATGTGCTGTAAATAGGAAAGTCAGACAGAAAGTCCCAATAAGAAATGGAAACAGATGCAGAAATTTCGTTCGTTGTCATGACCAGATTCACGTCATGTGAATGGAAGCAACATTTATTTGTTAACACTAGGGTTCCTTCCCCCTCCGCAAAAAAATAATATTATGTAATTAATTACGTTGCTGAAACTTCATTACCTCCCTCTCCTGCTATGATGCTATGCACATTTACTTCTGCGTAATCTCCAATGAACCCAGTGGGACATACTTCTGAGTAACTATGCATAGGATTCCCTTGCAAATCTCATACATAATGTTGAGATTTGACTCCAAACGCCATCTGAACACTAGCCTATGGTGCTGTTATCAGCATATTTACATTAAAAATGGAATGGAATGGGAAATCTGGGGATGTGATGTGGCTTATGTAGCAGTCCTAGCTTTTCCCAGCTGGATTTTTGTGCCTTTAAGAAGAAGAAGAAGAAGAGTTTGGATTTGATATCCCGCTTTATCACTACCCGAAGGAGTCCCAAAGCGGCTAACATTCTCCTTTCCCTTCCTCCCCCACAACAAACACTCTGTGAGGTGAGTGGGGCTGAGAGACTTCAGAGAAGTGTGACTAGCCCAAGGTCACCCAGCAGCTGCATGTGGAGGAGCGGAGACGCGAACCCAGTTCACCAGATTACGAGTCTACTGCTCTTAACCACTACACCACACTGCAAGCCTAATGATCACACCAATATCGCATCCCATCAATGTGCTTTATCTGATCCAACACATTAAAGCCTCACTTCACAGTCCTGTTTGCATGCATGCATTTACATATACAGTTATATGTGTCTCTCTTTCCTACCTGGTTTTCCTGGTGATGCCACTGGCAGATTTGCAAAACCTGCTCCAGTCCTTGGCGCTGCAGCTTCAGGTATTTGTCCAGTTGCCTTCTCCTGTCCTGCAGGACTTCGAGGAGGCTGCCAATTTTCGTGCAGCTGCTGTGGGCTCCCTGAACGAATTCTGGGTTCACGTTCGGCCCGTCACATTTGAACTCCTCTATGAATTCGGTAAGGTCGTGGCTTTTGTTCAAGAGGACCAGAGACTTTTCTAAGAGCTCTGTGGCGGGGCAGGGGGAGGGGAATAGGCAGAGAGAAGAAAGGTGGCTAACTCCTCTTATATGGTGTGATGTTCAGGGTGGACCACGTGCAAAAGGATTATTGGCATATATATCTAAGATTCCCTGTCATATATCTAAGTGGAAGATAAACCATAGAACTGTCTCTCTCTACCCCCCCCCTTCATTGTGGCACATTCAGTTTCCCTGGGCCTGTAGCTTCAATCCACATACTGCCTCAGGTTCTAAGCCAGGCATCCCCAAACTGCGGCCCTCCAGATGTTTTGGCCTACAACTCCCATGATCCCTAGCTAACAGAACCAGTGGTCAGGGATGATGGGAATTGTAGTCCGAAACATCTGGAGGGCCAAAGTTTGGGGGTGCCTGTTCTAAGCACTGTATGCCTCAAACACACTGCAGCTCTCGAACTCAGAGCTTTCCAAACTGTGTGTCGTGACACTTTAGCGTGTCGGATGCAGTGTGTAGGTGTGTCGCGCGAACGCTCCCCGCGCTCCTCCTGGGGCTGGAAAGGGGTTAGTTTAACCTCCAGTTTGCTAGTAAAACTGAATTACGGTGTCACAAAATGATGCCCGTCTAAAAAGTGTGCCACCAACAAGAAAAGTCTGAAAAGTTTTGCCCTAACTGATCTCTACATGTGTAACTTGTATTTTATTGTGCTGCATACAGCGCATAAACTACCTGAGACCAAGGCCACGTATCTCTGGCTTTCAATACGAAAGCTGCATTATTCGGCTGTGAAGTACACAATATTTGAAAAAATGTGTGATCTGGCTTTCAGCTGGCAGGGGTATAAACCAAACCAAAGTTGGGAGTTATTTCTCCAACTCATGTGCCATCTTACCTATCATCCCTTTCTATTGCCAGTCATCGTTTTGCCTTTATCAAAGCACCTTTTAATGTTTTCCCTTCGAATTCCCTTTTTCATAGATTTTCTAGGGGCCAAGTCTCGGTTTTATGTTCCTGTGATAATAGATCGATCGAAACACTTCACCATATAGTATTTATATGTCCATTATATTGTGTTGTCCGGAAGAACTTACTGTTACCATTAATCCACAAGTTGCCTGGGCACCCGGCAGATTTTCACCTGGCCTTTTTATTGCAAGATACAGATCAGCATGTAACTTTACAAATGGCGAAATTTTTAACTTCCGTTTTGACATATAAACGTTGTAAAGGACTGCTGTTTGGAAGCTGAAAATTCCTTATAGTATCTATTTCTAATTTGTACTCTTTTAAGTTTTACTGGTTCTAATTTTTTAAATCAAATTGTACTGTGTATTTGTTCTAGTTCTGTTGTTCTTATGAGCTTAAAGCTGAAATAAAGTGATTGATTGAACCAAACCAAACCAAACCAAACCTGTACTGATAGGGATTCAAATACACATGAATGTTATATCCAGCAGAGGGCAGTGATGACATTCAGCAAACACAACATTTATTACCAGGTGACTTCCCACAGAAGCAATTCAGACATCTGCATATTATTGGGCAGGGCCGACAGACTCTGAAGCCCAAAATATTGAGCATGTAATTTGCATATTATGCCAGTGGTATTTATATACATTTGCACATTTGCACTGTGATACTTGTTCAAAATGCCTTCCATTTTTTGAGGGGGCGGGGGAAAGAAAACACTGCGCAGCAATGTGTAGCATCACAATATGATAATAGGCAGTCTGAGCACCACCACTAAAATTATTTCCCCTCAAAAACGCAAAAGGGCAGAGTTCAGCATCTAAGTGCCAACATTCTCTCTCTCTCTTTGGCAGAACAATTTGCTCAAGTACTTCACATGTTCATTACCACACAGACGCTCTTACCAATTGACATTTCCCAGAGTCTTGACAAATAGTGATTATTGCAACTGATGAAAAATCACAAAACAGCAGACATGGTGTAATTTACGGGGGGATAAAACTTTTTCTTGATATAATGAGAAAAGCCTCGGAATGTGATTTGATTGGGAAGGGGTGGGGAGGGAGAGACTTCTTATTGCTCTGCTTTTGAAAGACATCTGTGCCTTCTCAGGATAAATGCCCCTGAGATGCATGTTAATTTTATGTCAAAATGATAATACATAAATGCTTTGACAAAGGTGTTCCTCCTCAGAGAGAATCTTGTCAAAAATAGAGTGTGAAATGCAGTGCTGAATCACTTATACCTGGGGTAGCCAATGAGGGGCTCTCTAGATGTTCTTGGACTATAAATCCCATCATCCTTGACCATCAACCATGTTGGCTGAAGCTGATAAGAGTCGGAGCCCAAACATCTGGAGGGTTCACCACCTTGGCATCCCATGACTTATACCTTAAGCCAAGGGTCAGTAAACTTTTTCACTGTCCCTCAGACCTTGTGGGGGGCCGGACTAGATTTTGGGGGGAGGGGAATGAATTCCTATGCCCCACAAATAACCCAGAGATGCATTTTAAATAAAAGCACACATTCTACTCATGTAAAAACACCAGGCAGGCCCCACAAATAACCCAGAGATGCATTTTAAATAAAAGGACACATTCTACTCATGTAAAAACACCAGACAGGCCCCACAAATAACCCAGAGATGCATTTTAAATAAAAGGACACATTCTACTCATGTAAAAACACGCTGATTCACAGACCGTCTGTGGGCCGGATTTAGAAGTCAATTGGGCCGGTAGTTAGTCTACCCATGCCTTAAGCTGTGTCCCCAGAAGCAATTCAGCCAACATTTTGCAATAAAGTCGAGGCTAGTGGAAGAATGGGCAGGGTTAGGTTGAAGGCAGAGGTAAAGCATGATCAGGGGTTAGAGCAGCCAAATTATACATGCCTCATTTGTTTATCTAATTTCAGGCCAGCAGGACAGAGTTGAGAACTGAAAAATACCACCAGATATTTCAAGAAAGCAAAATAGGGCCCCATTTAAAAGAAGCATCGTGCTACTTTAAACAGTGTTGGCTCCCCACCCCCTCAAGAATCCTGGGAACTGTAGTTTGCATGGTGCTGAAACATAGACCCTTATTCACCTCGCAAAGCTACATTTCCCAGAATGCTCTGGGAAGGGAGACCAATTGTTAAACCACTCTGAGAACTGTAGCTCTGTAAGGGGAATAGGGGGTCTCCTAACAACTCTCAGCACCAAGCAAACTACAGTTCCCACGATTCTTTGGGGCAAGCCATGGCTGTTTAATAATACAATTTTAAAAGTTTAGTGCAGATGGGTAGAAAGAAAGAAAGAAAGAAAGAAAGAAAGAAAGAAAGAGGTTTTTTTTTTTTTTTTGGCAAGACTGAGGTAATGACTATACTTCATTAATGACTGGAGTATTTTCTCCTCATCTGCTTACCTGTTCATGAAATCTGATTCAGCTGCCCACACCACAAAGTGAACAATGCAAAAGACAATTTTAATTACATACATAACTACCCACTTCTGAATCCTTATCTTTCTGAAAAGACGTAAAAACAAAGAATAAATGGTATTGGATAGACACTCTTGTCCCTTTGGGAGAAAGCCATATTTTTCAAGACCGTTTTCCTTGTGGCAAACAATTTCATTTGATTGTTTTCAGTGATGGACCTCTTTTTTTGCAATGGCAATCAATCACTATCAACTGTTCCAAGGCCAAATTGCTGTGTGATGATGAACGCTTCACACCAATGGAGATTGAATTGAGACCACCAAACTCATATTAAAGTGACCAGGCTTCAATTCACTATTCTGTCGTCTTGAACAGAATTACATACGATTCAAGCCACTAGCTTTTGAACCAGCTAGACTTAACCATGCAAAAGAGAGAGAGAGAGAAGAGATTTAAAAAATATGAAAGTAGTTACTGTTGCATCAAACAATCAACTGAAATTTAAATTTATTGTAAACATAACATTTGACTAAAACCACATGTCTAAATCTCAGTGGGGAGCAATAAACTCATGAAGGATTAGAAAAGCATGTCAAATTAATTTCAATTGTCCTTAGCTTCCACAAGATGCTCTAGTGTCATATTTGTAATGTTTATATGGCAGGGATCACTGTATGGAAATACTGTTTTTATAGCAATTAAAAAGTATCAATTTATTCAGGCCTGGAAATATATCAAATGTCAAGGAAATAAACATCTATCTGACTTTTCAAAGACATCTGAAGGCAGCCCTATATAGGGAGATTTTTTTTAATGTTTGAGGTTTTCTGTGTTACTTTGTTGGAAGCTGCCCAGGGTGGCTGGGGCAACCCAGTCAGATGGGCGCCATATAAATAATAATGTTGTTGTTGTCATTTTACACCTCCACCAAAATCAAACTCAGTTTCTATGTTAAACTCATGTACAGAGAGAACCAAGTTCTGTATCCCAGCCTTCCTCAACCTAGTGCTCTCCAAATGTTTTTGGGCTATAATCCCATCTGCCCCAGCCAGCAAAACGTCTTGAGGTCACCAGACTGGGGGAAACTGGTATGTATTCTAGATCACAATTAAGAGTAGCGACCAAATGGTTTTAAGTGGTAAAGCTGACTCCAGTTTTTAAGAACCTGTACAAATTGTTCCCTAGCTAGACTGTTTTGTACATTACCCTACAGAGGTACAGCTCTATCTTGCTATATTTTTCTTTTCTTTTTAAGAATAGCCTTCCCTTTTATTCCTTCATTCAATCTTCTCATAGAAAGATAGCTTCCTCCCTCAAAAGCAGAAAACCAACAGCCATAGGAATGATGTTTACAGTAAGGAAGGTGGCATGCCATCACATACTCATTTAAATAATACGAAAAGCATGCAAGGACTTTGTTGAACCAACATCCATATATTGGATAACAAACCTAGTCGCTCATAAGGAAATGTGTGCCACATGCAAATCCTAGGTTACTTAAATATGTTGGGTGGGATCCAGCTAAATTAGCACAATGAGTTTTAACCAGACAATGAAAACTTCCCCTCCTTCTCCTCTCCCTGTGCCCCCACTCTGCCCCCCACACCCTGTAAATCTGCTCTGGAAGGTTGAGGTAGCCGCTGGAACAGAAAATCTTTAGATTGCTAGGTATTTAGCAATAAGAGCTGGCCTGTGTATCCAAAAGGCTTTATATAAACAACATGTTCAGGTGAACCCTGAAGGTTGCACAAGAACAAATTTAATTTTAAAAAAACCCTAAGGGGTCATGTTCCCCCTCCCCAAAACAGACGCCCAATGAGGATTCAGTATCTTCACACCATGGCATGTTGCACCTCAGGCAAAAAAGAAAAACAGAATCCAGGGGTGGGGGGAGAAAGTCCTGCTTGAGATCCCAATTTTATTAATATTTATCACAGGTGGGACCTCCAACAAACAGCTGCATTTATGCTAGAAGGTAAGAGTACACTGCAACATTTCGTTGGAGGTCCCACTTGTAATAAATAATAAGAACTGAGGGAGTGAAATACACAAGGAGCTGTTTTAGAAGCCACACACCCTTTGGGTCTCAACTTCTTGGACGGCGTATGCTGTAACTGCATGTTGCCACTGAAGGTGTCTTGTGAGCTTTCTCTCTACTATACCCAATTGCTGTTTGCTGGCACCACTCTGCTAAAACTAGCATTGCTTTTAAAAAGCCCTTTAAATATCCCATCAGCTTCTCTGTGTAGTTTTTGGCAGCCAGGAGCCTTGGAGCTGTGTTTTTGCAGCTTTTACAGAAACAGACACTTTCAGATGGTGTATCAAACAGCAGTTGCCGAGGGTGGAGTCATCCTAAATATCTAGATACAACATAAAATGGAACTGTGAGTGCTGCACATTTCCTTTCCATGTTGCCGGATCATTTCCTGCGGCCTCCTTTTTATCCTGCTAATCCAGCCTCCCAGCAATGATGGACAACAGCACCCAACGGGATACCTATACAGCACACAATTGCCCGGTGCCAGAAACTGATCACGTTTTTCGGCATTACCTGGGTGAGGAGCAAAATGAGGGTATGCATCCATTAAAATAATGCTGTCGGGTTCTGGAATCAGAAACTGAGTTCTATAGTTCCATGCAGAGTGGCTTCAGCTATAGCAGATAGGCCTACAAAGGAGCACTGTTCAGCCAGAGATTGTTCAGATCTGGACTGGCAAACACCCAAGCCATCTGATTTGACTGGTATATAGGGTGTGTATAAGCATAATGGGTTGTGTAACTCACAGTCCCTAGGAAACTGTGAGTTGCCTCTTGCCACCAATCAAGGATGGCTTCAGTTTTTCTGAAGACCATTGGGCAAGATACCATCCCTGGACTCTGTCCTCACTCAGTGAGTCTGCCTCCTCACTGCAGGTGGCATTTGGCAGCAGGGCTCCTGCCCAGACTGTGAGCCATTGGCATATACTCCACCATGCCAACCCTCGACACTGGTCCTGCACCAAGGCTTGGTCATCTCTGACAGACCTTGCTTCCAATGTCTTTGGCTCCTATCCTTCCATGTTCCAATGGTGCATCTCTGCTTAAAACTACTTTGACAGATACCATTTTGAGTGCAGGTCTCCAAAGTCATGGTAATTGTCTTTCCCAGAGAAATGTATGCCAAGATGAGTCCCACTAAACCAGGCCCAGCTGCCAGGTGGCTCGGCTCATGCCAATTGCAGGCTTCCAAGATTTGCTGGTGGGTGTTTTTTTGTTTTGTTTTTAATGTCATTTCCCTGAAATGCAGCGTACACTGAAATTTGGAACATACTTGTTTTCCCATGCAAAACTTGTCATAAATATTTGGGCTGAGCACCACGAAGCCACGCTTACTGCGTTGTAAAAAATCCATCATTCCATTTCCTCTGGAATATACCCAATTGCATATTTGCGGCAGGCAAAACTGTAAAACTCATCCAATGTCCACTCCCCTGGGACTATTCGTTTCGTTTTTGAATTGTGGCATATATATTTTTTGTTCCGGTTTCAGATTGCTTTCCAGCATGAGAGCTGGTAGTCTGGAAGCGAGGCAGACTAGTAGTTGAGCTGAGAGCCGGCAGGCAGGGTGGCGAGTGAGTGATCGGGCAAAGCAAGTGAGTTGGTGTGCATCGCAGGTAGGATGAGAGTAGTCATCATCTGAGCAAATAGTTCTTCAGACCAAGCAGCCAATGCCAGCTGGTTTATACAGCTAAGGGAAACCCTATTACTCCCCTCCTGCCTGTTGCCCCTCGCCCTGAACTTGCAGCCGCAATACTGCTGTCTAGCCATCAGCAGTGGCAGCACTCAAGTGCTCCTTCCTCTCCCAAGCGACCACACTGGTGCAGAAGACAGCATATGCAGGAATACCTAGATTCCTAGCACCTTACTCCAAACAGGAGGCCTGCCTGACCCTGTCTTTTACAATTACTTAGAAGGAAGCCCCAAGCTTTTTAAGTTGTGTTTCTGGAGACGGATGCTATCCTGCTGTGCTATGCAATTGTAATTACTTTACCCATCCCCTATGGGGTTGCACTGAGCCTCTTGGGCTTGCCGATCAGAAGGTAAGCGATTTGAATCTGCAAGGCGGGGTGAGTTCCCGTTGCTCTGTCCCAGCTCCTGCCAACCTAGCAGTTTGAAAGCACACCAGTGCAAGTAGATAAATAGGTACCGCTGCGGCAGGAAGGTAAACGGCATTTCCGTGCGCTCTGGTTTCCATCACGGTGTTCCATTGCACCAGAAGCGGTTTAGTCATGCTGGCCCCATGACCCAGAAAGCTGTCTGTGGATAAATGCTAGCTCCCTCAGCCTGAAAGCAAGATGAGCGCCACAACCCCATAGTCGCCTTTGACTGGACTTAACCGTCCACGAGTCCTTTACCTTTACCTTTGCTACAAGTACAAGGAGTACTGAAGCTGGGGAATTCTCAACCCTTTGCTCTCTGCTAAAGCTGTTGAAAAGCCTTTTGAACAGGAGGGTTGGGGAACCTCAATAGTATGATGGAGTGCATGGACTGCTGGAGGAGAGGGAAAATCAAGCTCAAGTCGTCTTCAACAGGCTTCTCTATGTCTGCAGAAAGTACCTTCCATTTGATTTGGGAGAACTACCCTATCTATAGATTTTTGTTGGGGGGCACCCTCATCTATTGCCCCTAATGTTCCACACTATTGCTGAGGTCCCTTAAGCCTCAGGAGAAGCTTTTGGGGGGCTCTCTCACGCCTACTTCGTTCCCACTCACTGTGTAGCTTGGGGAGGGACATATCACTCTTGCCAGAGGCCTGAACTGATTCGCGGAAGAGGGATTCTCTCCTCCAGACTTCCAACTCACAGGAAGTCAGGCCATAGGTTCCCACCCACTATGATAGACTACACTGTAAATCAGGCAAGCCTGGGCTCTATGGAGAAATAGAACTGTTAAATAAAAAGTTAGGAAAGGAGGAGGGAGGAAAGAAATGAAAATAGATAGAATAAGGAAAGGTAGGCAAACCTTTACATGTTTATAATTTCAAGTACTTGTAAAATTAGAACAGCAGTCCAGAAAAATTACTTTAGATTTTCACCTCCTTCAACAGAAGTTGTAAGCAGCATTTATCCATGACCCAATTCTAAATATGTAATAATTATGAATCTTCTAAATTAAAGAAGCAGTGGGGGAAATACCCATCTGTACCTCTTGTATGTTGTTCATGCTGATGCAGGATTGCTCTCAGGGATTCTGGATTCTCAAACTCTTGGGAATTCTGCAGGAAATCTTCAACTTGGTCGATTTTGATTGCAAACTGTTGAAGAGCCAAGAAGGATGACAGAAACCACAATTTAGTTACACGTGACAACATACCAACTGAAAAGTCTCATCTCAGGTCTTAGCATAAGCTCTCAGAAAGGTGGGAAGCATTTACAGTGATGGCCCACCATATCCTTCATCCTGCAATTGTCTTTTTGAGAATTAGTAGACTTGATCTGTTTTCTAGCTCTAACAGTCATGGCAGCCATGTGCACCAATGCTGGGTGGGGTGGGGTGTGGGGAAGACTTGTGAAAAAGTCTTGGGTTCTTTGGTGAATACCACTGGAATGAACAGTGCTAATGTCTACTGTTCTGGCCCAAGGATTCTAACCTAATGCACAGCATTGGACTCCATGTGTACTTCACTGCTGCCTATGAGGATCTCTTTGCAGAGCAAATGGCACTGATCACCCAATGGAAGGGAGGGGAGGGAGGGAAATGGGATAACTCACAGACAGTCCCAGCTTCAATCTCTGGCATCTCCAGGGAGGGCTGGAAAAGACTTTTGACTGAAACTCTAGAGAGCCACGGCTAGTACTGAGATAGATCTACCAATGGTCTGACCCTGTATAGGACAGCTTTGTCTGTTGATGTATTCAGTCCTGCCACCCTAAACAAGTAATCAGAGTTGTTGGATCTGATAGAAATGAGCATGCAAGGCCTTGTCTAGAGGTCAATCAGCGCCTGGATAGCCAAGATTAGCCAGTAGCCATCAAATAAACCATGATCCTAAATGCAATCATCTTGGAAGGAAGTCCCTTTGATTCCAAATGAGTGTACTTTCAATTAAGTGAGGCCTGTTAAGTTGCCAAAGAGGAGAAGGGAAAAGATTTGCCAGTATTCACCATGCAGAACACAATGGCTGCCACCTATGTACCTCTGGATGAGTAGGGGCAGCCAATGTTTAAGGAACAATTGTAGCCCGCTACCCTATTCACCCATTAGCCGTCCGTGTGGAGGTCTGATGCATGGAGTGGAAGTGGGACTGTGCTTCCTTGCCATGCTCTTGACGACGGCATGTCTGCAGCTTCTTCACCTGCCTGGCTTTGTTCCTCTGGCTTCCACGTGTGTTTGGCAGAGGTAACAAGCCAGCTATACTCTCATAGGTTCCTTCACACAGCTCAGAAGAGCAGAGCCAGCCAAGGATATGATGCTGTGGCAGGACCAGAAGTCGTGGCCCCAAACCATTAGTCCTCAAGAATCGGAATCCGACAAGAATCGGAGTGAACAGGACAACAATTAATATACCACTTAAAGCCAAACAGGCTTCTAAGCGGCTTACGAAGTACAAGCATTAACATTTAAACACCCATAATGAAAATTCAGAATAAAGCCATCCCATTAGAATATAAAAAATATCAACATTTATAGCGAAAATATGCAACAAAACAATCTCTTTAAAATAACGCTTTGGAATTTAAAGCAACCCTTTTAAAATTAAAATAGGAAGCTCATCTTGAGGTATTTTCTGGACAAGCCCTAACTTTCAAATCTTCATTGTCACAATACTCTTAAGGGAAGGAGCAGCAGGAGAGTAATGTAAGCCTCACAGGCTGCATCTAGCCAGCAAAGGCTTTCCCCTCCTTGCATTGAACTTCTGCTGTTTAGTGTCCTTGCACCAATTAACGCATTAACGAGTCGCCAAATGGCAGGGACCGAAAAGAACCCTTCATAACTACCCTGGGGCTGTAATGTCTAGCAGCATATTCATTATGCGGTTTATAGCACCACATGCATGGAGGGCTTCTACCCTGGTGATGTACATTTGTGGTGATAGCTGCTGCTGGCATGGAAGATACACATGCATTTTAGACAAATCATCATGAATTAGGGTGATTAGTTGTTGTTTTTGAAGGAACAGCCAGACAGAGGCAGCTTCTGTGTAGTTCAGCTAACCCAGAGCCCTAGTGGAACGAACCTTCTGCCAGTGTATGGGAACAATTGAATACAACCTGTTGCTTGAAGCAAATTACATTAACTTCTAACTCAATAGTAAGCACATCAATTTTCCAATTTACATTCAGGAGGCAGAGAATCATAGAAGAAAGAACCCAGAAAGGACATACTAAAAGGCAGAAGGTAGCAGCAGTAGCAGCAGCAGCAACAACAACAACAACAACAACAACAACAACAACAACAACATGTTTATACCCTGTCTTCTGGCCCTACCCAAAACCAAGGAGGCTGACAACCCATACAATTACAAAAAGACAAAAATATAAGCCACTCCATCAAATGCAACCGAGAACAATTAAAATTGTAACACCTACCGGTAGCAGCAAGATAAACAAACAAACAAACAAAATTACATCAGTATAAATACTCAAGCCACACCCAGCTCAAAATGCCACCGGAATAGGAATCTTTTAAGCTGTTTCCTGAAGGAGGGGTAGAAGAATAGCAGACAGATCTTCCTGAAGATGCAGTTCTATAACCAAAGGACCACCACGGAAAAGACCTCACACATGAGCAGCCATCATCCTATCCTCAGGAGGAGGAAGAACAAACAGCAGGACATCAAACAATAACTTAAGCAAATAGGCAGGTTCTTATGGGAGCATGCTATCCTTTAAGTACCCTGGGTCCAAACTTCTTAGGACTGTAAATATCAAAACAAGTACTCTGAACTGCACCAATTGTTAACTACTGGTAATTGTGAACCAATAAAGTGGCCTAAGGACACGTGTTGCTCCAGGCAGTGAGTACTAGCCTATAACCTTGACGTTCTGGGCTGAAGGTTGTTTCCGAATGGCCTTCAAGGGTAATAATAATAATAATAATTTATTATTTGTACCCCGCCCATCTGACCGGGTCCCCCCAGCCACTCTGGGCGGCCTGTGGGTAGTCCCACATAGATGTATACTCTAAGATGGAAATTGGCAAGGCATGCACTCCTCTGACCTAAAACATGACTGACAGGCACCTGACTAGATTTTCCTAGTCATTTTGCTATACTAGCATTGCCTCCTATTGTTTGGAGGTGGGGCTGGGGTATGCACGTTGTGTGTGTGCATACACACACACACACACAGAGAGAGAGAGAGAGAGAGAGAGAGAGAGAGAGAGAGGGAGAGAGAGAGAGAGAGAGAGAGAGAGTCCAGCCTGCCAAATATGGCAGGGGCAAAAGGAAACGTTTTTGTTGTTGTTGTTGTTGTTGTTGTTTTTGTTGCTATTTAGTGAACACTAGAAGTTTATATTTAAGCAACATGCAACCTTGGCATCATTTTTGCTCCTTTCTAAAACTCACGCTGCATTTTAAGTAGGGCAAATATCCTTTGGGCTGAAACTGTCGGAGCGAAATAAATAAATAATAAAGCAAATCTCAGAAGTTGGGGATGCTGAAACTTCAGATGAAATTAAGAAAGATGATGAGAAATAAGCCTTCTGCTCTGCCTGCTTTTCCTCACATGTTCCATCCTGGGTTTTTTTTTATGATCTTTACGATATAAAACAAATCCATTATCCTTCAACGTTTGGGATTTGACTTCTGATTTTCATTAAAGAATATCCTAGAGATGAGGCTTGCACTTTATCATAATAAAACAAAGATTACACATAATCACATTCTGTCATTTAAAGCAAAACATTTCAGTGAGAATTTTCCAGTATTTCCATTTTAAGTCAGTATGACATTTCCCATTCGCCCCTCTGCTTGGATGTTTTAGGACACGAGGCCTGATCCTTGGTCCCACTCCTGCTGCCTTACAGTACTCTGAGAGCAAAAAACAATGTTCTAACAAACTGTCTGCTAGTCACTTTTTTGTGTTCTTCTTAGAGATATTTGCTTCAATCCAGAATTGCAATGGCGGGTGCCATAAATATCATCTGGGACCCTGCAGAATTTACGTATTGCTGCTTTTCCTACACTGGGTCATGATTCAAAGCTGGGTCAACAACTAAAATATAACAGAAAGGTGGAGATGAGAACTTGCTCTGCTCCCCAAGGTAGAGAAGAGGCAGATAATAATAATAATAATAATAATAATAATAATAATAATAATAGTAGTAGTAGTAGTAGTAGTAGTAGTACCCCGCCCATCTGACTGGGTTGCCCCAGCCACTCTGGGCGGCTTCCAACATATAGGTAAAGGTAAAGGGACCCCTGACCATTAGGTCCAGTTGCGGACGACTCTGAGGTTGCAGCGCTCATCTTGCTTTACTGGCCGAGGGAGCCGGCGTACAGCTTCCGGGTCATGTGGCCAGCATGACAAAGCCGCTTCTGGTGAACCAGAGCAGTGCACGGAAACGCCGTTTACCTTCCCGCCAGAGTGGTTCCTATTTATCTACTTGCACTTTGACATGCTTTCGAACTGCTAGGTTGGCAGGAGCAGGGACCAAGCAACGGGAGCTCACCCCGGCGCGGGGATTCGAACCGCTGACCTTCTGATCGGCAAGCCCTAGGCTCTATGGTTTAACCCACAGCGCCACCCGCGTCCTTACCAACATATATAAAAACATAGTAAAACATTAAACATTAAAAACTTCCCTATACAGGGCTGCCTTCAGAAAGTTGCTTATTTCCTTGACATCTGATGGGAGGGCGTTCCAAAGGACGGGCACCACTACCGAGAAGGCCCTCAGCCAGGTTCCCTGTAACCTCACTTCCCGCAGTGAGGGAACCGCCAGAAGGCTCTGGGAGCTAAATAATTTCTTTTGAAATGAAGTTAATGGGTCATTGGGAAGGGAAGGGAAGGGAAGGGAAGGGAAGGGAAGGGAAGGGAAGGGAAGGGAAGGGATGGTGTGCATAACTAAGGGAGAGGGGGGAAATGATAGACCTGGCTAATGTACATTTTCAGCATCAAACAAGCCAGGATCTTTGCCGATGCTTCTTTATGAAAGGATGCAACTTGCAGTGGATAAGCAAAGCATTGGGAGTGCTTAATCTTTCTTCTGCCCCACTTCCTTTCATGCAGTGTCTGACCTCCCCACAGCCCTGTTGCAGGGAAATAGCAGTATGCTAGAGGGGATAAAAATGATTTTCTTGTTCAGTTCAGATTGCTTTCTCCCTTCCTCTGTTACTTTGCCAGGACTTCTTCTCCCCCAGCACAAGCAGAAGCAGCAGACCACAATCCCTGGCTTAGCACTGTGTCCAAACTAGAGGCATTTCTCAGTGGACAGGGTCACTTTTGAGCAGCTTAGCTCCCACCTGCAGTGGCTACCTGCCATTTTAAGTTACCCGTAATGTAATGCCCTGGTCCATTGATCTATGAAATGTATTAATACGTCTGTAGTTCCAGTAGGACTATGGCTTGCATAGATCTATGGGGCAGGGGCACTGCATTTTGGGTAACGTAAGGCGGCAGATGGCCACCATGGATGGGAGCCGAGTTTAGCTCCCTCTCAAAAGCACTGCCCCAAATCCATTACTGACACACTGTCAGAACCATGCCCAGGGTGCCTGAAGTCCGGTGCCAGTCCCAATGCCACCTCTTACTTCTTCAAATCTGTTTTGTAGATCGTAAGCCCCTTGCGATATTATTTGTAAAGAACCATACGCAGGGATGTCGCTATAAAAATAAATAAAACTAGGATATAGCATTATCAAGGCAAATTTGAAGGCTCCTAAACAGGTGAAACATATAAGGAATACAGAAGGAATCAGAAGTGGCTCCTAAATAATACCCAGGAATCTAGGGTAATTTCAATAAGTGGAGTGAGTATTTTTAAGGAAAGGAACCACCCGCCCCTAAATTGTCACAGACTTTCAGATGAAGCAGCAACTCAAGCTGAATTTGGAGGCTCTGGCATTCCTCAAGGTGACTCCCAACACATCAATAACCTTTGCAGCCATCTAATTTTACAACATCTATATATTTAGATTATCCTTAGGTAAGATACCACAATACTGGAATACTTTCCCCAGATATTTTCATTCCAGACTTTGTCCTGAGCGTTCCCTTTTCAGGTGAAGCGGAAGCACACCTGATATTATCTTACATTTCTTTCTATTGTAATGGAATGTTGTAAACAAGGTATATGACCTGTTTATTCAGCATTCATCCTGATTTGCTTCCACAAAGCTTCTGGAGAGATTTGACTATGTCTGCTCTTTGGCATTCGTTCTGATTTATTTGTTGGGCAAGTACACAACACTGAGCATTCATTGTAACTTGCTTGCGGGGTGTCTTTCTGTCAATCATTCATCCATCCTACACTTCTCAATGAAGTTCCTCATCACTTTCCTAATGGCAAAAAGACTGTTTTCCAAAAAAAAACACAAAAAAAAAACCCAAGTGAATTTGTCTTGCCTGGGCGACAGGATGCAATTTAATCAACTTTAAACGGTGTAAACCTAAATTACTGGCACATGCTTGAATTCCACCCACAAAAGATTTTTCTTTAGAGTTAAGTATAATTTCAAGTGTTGCATAGAATGACCCACTTTCAAGCTCACCATAAATACAAACAAACCACTAAATAGTCATGGATTTCATCAGGCTTCGGGATCTTATTTAAGTTCAAGCAGTGATGATTCTCCCTCAGGGCAAGTAAGAAGAGATCTGCTGAATCTGACCAAAGGGCTTCAAGGTCTAACATTCCAGCCCAGTGTTTTGTGGGTTAGTTGGAATGGTGTTTTTTTAAAACAACAACAACAACAACAACGAAACAAAACAGAAATATATTGTTTTTTATGTTACTTTAAAAAATAATGATTTTACAATTATTCTTTTCTACATACGAACCTCCAGCGCATTTTCAAAAAAATCAGAAGTCAGCTTCAAAAGTGACTTGCGCTTCTCCAAGACAATAACAAGAGAATCCCATGCGTCTCCCATAGTTTCTGCCATAGCATCATACAACTGGCTTTTATCTTTGGCTTCGGCTGCAGTCTTGTCCGCTTCGCGTAACAGGTCCCAGACTTGTTCTTCCAAAGGCTGAGAAGGGAATAACAGAGAACATGAACCGATCAGAAATTAAATTCTTAAAACACCATGGACGGCAGCCCGTTTCATTATATGTGCAAGTCTTGTTGTCAACAGAGCTCAAAATTGCACCAGTAAATTTTATTTGTTGGTTTCCAAGAATGTAAACATGTTTACACCTGGTGCCGAAAGCTCCTGGGAGGTGTTAGGCGCCCAGACCTGGGGTAGCAATAGGAGGCCTGATGTGCTCTTTCCACTCACCTAACCTCAGTAGGAAGGGCACCCACTGAGAAGAAGAAGAGGAGTTTGGATTTGATATCCCGCTTTATCACTACCCGAAGGAGTCTCAAAGCGGCTCACATTCTCCTTTCCCTTCCTCCCCCACAACAAACACTCTGTGAGGTGAGTGGGGCTGAGAGACTTCAGAGAAGTGTGACTAGCCCAAGGTCACCCAGCGGCTGCATGTGGAGGAGCGGGGACACGAACCCGGTGCACCAGATTACGAGTCTACCACTCTTAACCACTACACTACACTGGTTCTCACTGAGGAACAGGTGGGCCCTTGATATACCCTCTAGATCAGGCTTCCTCAACCTCGGCCCTCTAGATGTTTTTGGCCTACAACCCCCATGATCCCTAGCTAGCAGGACCAGTGGTCAGGGATGCTGGGAATTGTAGTCTCAAAACACGTGGAGGGCTGAGGTTGAGGAAGCCTGCTTTAGATCTCAATAGAATTGTTTTCTTTACCTGGGAAACAATTCATTGAAATGTAATAGATAGATTGGAGTCAATGGGACTTGTTAATCACGGCCAAGTTTCATTTCAGTGCTTTCAGTGGGACTTGGTTATAATTACATTTTGTAAGACTCTGGCTCGAGTGAACCAGAACACCACTATCAATTTTTATTTTTCAAAGGTGGCATGTCTCATCCCCATATTTATAAGTTATATTAGAAAACATGCACTTGATTTTTGTGGAAGGCTCCCGCAGTGGTGTAGCATGGGTTGCTAGCATCCAGGGCATGTAAAGTATTGCGCCCCAAAACTGGTGTCTCCATGTGGCGCTGCAGAGCAGTGGCAGAACATGCGTGTGCGCCTCCTTGGACTGGGGCGCTGCCGCCGCCACGAGTCTCGCTATCTGCCAGCCTCCCCTGCCAGAGGCGGACACCACGCAACCAAGGGATGCAAGGGTCCATCCTCTCCTGGCTACTGCTTGGCATGCTGCTCAGGTAAGGCAGAAAGGGAAGCACTTTCAATCGGAGTGGCAGCTGCAGAGGTGCACCCCTTAAAAAAATTGTGCCCAGGCCAATCACCCCGGTAACCCTCCACCACCACCCATGCTAGGCCCCTGGACTCCCACAATTAAGTAATTGCTTTAGGACTGTCTGTTGCAGGAAGTGACTCAGAAATTCAATAAACTAAGCTGAACTAAACTTTTTTCAGTCTACATTCAATGTTGGTCCTACTCAGTGCAAACTCATTGAAATCAATGGATGTACTTAACTTAGGCCATTTGTTTTAATGGATCTATCTACTCTGTTTAACCTAGTTGGAGAATACTCATAGTGCCCGCCGCTGTTAATTGTTCCTTCTTTATGGCCTCCCTCTCACAACTCATACCACTTTTACATATGTGAGACAAGAAATGAGCACGCTAGTTATTCCTTAGTTTAAGGAACCGCTTCCAAATGAAGGTAGGGTTCAACAGTTGTGCAGAAGTGGGAATTTCAGCGGATGCCGCTTTTCTCACCTGTGTAACAAGTTGCACCAACTACACAACTTCTATGGGGAGGCAAAGCTTATGCTTCTCATGCAGAAAGATCCATCGTTTTGAGGGAGCAGATCTGCCTCCAACCATGGAGAACCACTGCCTCCCATCACTACTGAGATAGATGCAGAGATATGGCTGCATGACTCATATATTTTTATTTGTTGTTGTTGTTTTGCATTAATTAGTCTCTTGTCTTTGTCACCAAGTAGGTCTCCAAGTGACACACTCAAGAACATCTACAGTACATCTAAAATCTGCATCATATGCTCAGAATGGTTAAAGATACAGAAGCTCTGTCCTTTGCATTTGTTGCTGTTGTTGTTTAGTCATTTAGTCGTGTCCGACTCTTCATGACCCCATGGACCAGAGCACGCCAGGCACTCCTGTCTTCCGCTGCCTCCCGCAGTTTGGTCAAATTCATGTTAGTAGCTTCGAGAACCCTGTCCAACCATCTCGTCCTCTGTCGTTCCCTTCTCCTTGTGCCCTCAATCTTTCCCAACACCAGGGTCTTTTCCATTTAGTTACAGTAATACCTGCAGCAGTGAAAGGTGTTAGGGAACACCCTCTAATTTATTCATTGTTCAAATTGAAGTACGGTAGTCTGTAAGTTTGGCTCTGAACAAGTCCTTTCACTTTCTGTTCTTTTACTGTCTTTGCTATAAAGAGTAACAAATGCTGCATGTTCTATTCATTTTAAAATCTTCAGAGTGTCTTCCAGAGACCTGATTTATGTTTGGCTATTTTCATCTGGAGTCTTTATCGTGACAATGGATGAATGGAGTGCCAATTTCTGCAGTTACATTTGGTGCTGCTATCAGTAAGAATATATAATGAAATGAGGAACCTGTAATAGGCAAATTAAAGTCCAGGATAACTCATTCTCCTGATACAGACTGTAATCAGAACCGAAGATAGGAAAATCTGAAATTCTCCTGATAGAGGCTGAGCTGAGAATAGGAAATAATAGAACACTAATTCATCATTGCGCTAAACTCAGAATCATAATCTCCCGGTTTCTCCCAAGACACCACCCACCGCTATCCTCTGTGTCGGTGATGGGTTGCATCTGAATAGGCTGTTAATCTGCCCTTCTTCAAAGAAAAGCTTTTGAGAAACACATTTCAGAAAATAATGGAACTATTATTCCTTAATTAAAAAGAGAGATTAATAGTTGTCAGGGGGGAAATGAAGAAAGGGTCACTAATTAATAATTAGCATTTGAAATAGGAACCATGCGTAAACAAAAACAAGTAAATACAGAGTTCTGTGAAGCTGCTACAAAGATTTCATCTGAATATTGTTATCTGTGGGGCATTAAAATGTACTGGAAACAAAATGCATGTTCTTAGCATTAGTTTGACCAAACTGAGGGAGGCAGTGGAAGACAGGAGTGCCTGGCATGCTCTGGTCCATGGGGTCACGAAGAATCGGACACGGCTAAACGACTAAACAACAACAAGCGTTAGGGGTTTCTCTGGTAACTTTTTTGGATAATAGAAGCGTCTGTTTTATGGATGCTTCACTTGTCATTTGGATCTCATGATGAGGACTAAGCCTTGCCTCCCCATCAGATCTTGGGGACGAGTGGTGGTGGGATGAAGATACTGAAGATTTACATGAGCACTGGTGACCACAATCCCCAGTGCTACTTTTCTAGAAAAAGAGGTGCTGAACTCACCACGAACACCTCCCTCGTTCTCTTATCATGGCAATGGCACCCACCTGAGAGGTGCCAGAACTGAGTTCTGGCAAGTTCCAGCTGAAAAAAAAAGCCCTGACTATGCCAAAGACCACCAAGGGTTTAATAAAACTCCAACCCTGAGTTTGCTCCCTTGACTGCTGCTTCTCATCACCATTTTCTTCCTCCTTGCCTTCAGTTGCCCACATTGGCTGTGGCAACTCCCATGTTTCTGTCATTTACTTATTGCGGAAAAATAAAGGGAAACAAAAATATACCACTAAGGACTGAGCATATGCATTGGCCATGGAATGGCGGCTGCCAAGAGGAACCAAAGAAAGTCAGGAGGAAGTGGGGAAAGAGTATTCTGGGAGACACCATGGCTGGCTGCCATTGTAGCCTGATTCCAGCTTGCTGAAGGGATTTGCCTATGGGTTCGCAGACTTCCAGGCAGTGCCAACTTTTAGAATCATTCATAGAGTGAAGTCACTCAGGGAGAACTGGGTGCATTTTGTATCGGCTAACAGAATGAGCTGTGATCCAATCAAAGGCCGGCCATTCTAATCCAGCCTCATCTCCAGCCCCTTCCGGTTGTAATGCAGAAATAACAGCACTGGCCAACCTTACAGGGCTGCTTTGAGGATTACTGTGATAATGTAATCAAAGCACTTTGTACATGGGGAAAGCGCTGCATAAATTACGATGATGACTGTAATGGTTATTGTTGTTTGGTGCATTCATGTAGTTATTTTATTTAAAATTCAGATGCTGCCAAGATTTTCTATGAACCAGATTAGGGGAGGGAGAGATGGGATCATGAACATGCCAGGGAAAAGAAGGGTCCTTCTATTTGACCTACAAATAGGAGGCTGCTTACTGTCTTGTTCGGCAACCCAGGACCAGAGACTCCAAAATGTTCTATATCAGTTGCTATATTTCTCCCCAGTGGGATATTTTTATTTCTTAATATTTATTTAATATCATTTTAAATTTTATTTAATTAATATTGCATATCTTAATATTTCTATTATCCATAAAGAGAACTACCTTCTCACACTGCCAGAAGGACTGATGACTTTATTATCAGAGATATGTTAAAAGAGAGGCAAGTTCCCATTGCAAGGGCCTTTGTTATCTCTGTTATCATTTCCTAGTAGAGGAATTAGAAAAGAATGTACTTTATTATTACAGAACCTTCACAGGTAGCTCCACTGAATGAATGAATGAATGAATGAATTTGCTTGCTTTCGTCAAGTAGAGAGGGGCCCATAATGTGTGGTAGATAACACATTGGTTCGAAAATGGTTGTCCTCCAAAAAGTACATTTCCATGGAATGAAAAGGCTGCTGAATGATACATAATGCCTAATCAAAAACAGAGTCCTATGCATTCAGATCTAAGCTCCAGCAAGTTCAAAGGAACTTACTCTCCCAGGTAAGTGGGACTAAAGGCTTAATGTTTCTATTAAAAACACTGAACATTTGTACTTCAGTCCTTCTTAGTCTGGTCCTTACTGGAGCAGATCAAAGTCCATTTTGTTCAGCATTCTGTTTCTACCGGTAACTTTGAAAAGCCAGAGACATAAGAATGCAAAATAAAAACACAAAATACATAACAAAGCAAAAACGAAAGTAAAACAAAACAATAAACTCCTTCCCACAGATACATTTCAAAGGCCATAAAATGTTAATCAGCCCAACGCCTGGTTGAAGAGAAACGGTTTTGCCTGGTGCCTAAAACTATGTAATGAAGGCGCCAGGTGAGGCTCCTTGGGAAGAGCTTTCCACAGATGGGGAGCCACCAAAGAAAAGTCCCCGTTCTCATGTTGCCACCCTCCAGACCTCTCATGGGGGAGACCTTTGCAGGCCACAAAGGTGATGGCCTTTCCCTGTTGTTTGTCTCCAGTGCCTGATATTAAGAGATATACTGCTTCTGAATATGTAAGTTGCATTTAGCTATCATAGTTAGTAGCCATTGACAAACATAACTTCTATGATCTTGTCCAATCGTTTTTTTAAGGCCATCCAAGCAACTTCCCATAAACATTTTTGTAGCAGTGAATTTCACGTTTAACTGTGGCATCTGTTAAGCCAATCATTTATAAATACTTGGCCAGGTCTACCAGAGAGTCATAGAAAACTTGGTATAGATTGCCAGCAAAGGATGGCAGAAAAACAAATACAGTGCATGGGTTACATATCCATCAATCACCAGATAGCAGGCCCCCTTAAAAAAGCAGCCATGAAGTTCGGTCCTAAATGGACCAATGAAGTCTTGTCTGTCTACTGAGTTCCATTAGACTCCAGCCAAGTTATGAAAGTGGCCTGTGATTATTTTGGTTTTAGGCATTCCTCATCAAACAATTCAAAATACAGATTCACCATAATAAAAAGTAGTTTAGGCTATCCATTCCACATTGACAATGGTTGTTATATTATGCTGGTAAAATCAGTGTTTAAGCTCCCAATGTGCTATTTCTTTCTGAAGCTGCTAATTATGCTAATAAATTTGTTTCTAAGCTTCTGGCATGCTGAATCTCAATGAGCAATTTGTTTTTTAATTGGAAGCTATTTGCCAATAGGTAAATGGGCGCGCTTGGCCATTATGCTCTTCTCTTGTTGGGCAGAACAGCCTATGAATTCAATAAATATATTTCAAGTCAGCCAATTCGTTTCCAATGCCAGCTGTTCCTCTTACCATTCATTACGTTTCGTGCACAGAGCAAAGTCTATCGCTGACATTTATGTGGTTTTGAAACAGGACCTAGGTATTGATTCACCCAGAAAAAAAGTATCTTGGAGCCATAGCTAGCTTGTCCACAAGAGGATTTTAAAGGCCATTCTCCATAAGAGATGGAAGCGTTGTTCCCATGTACATTTGCTCAAGGGCAGGCTCTAGACACATTTCAGACTAGTACAAATGGAAAGGGCGCTGTAAATACTTTTACAGGCTGTTGCTCGATATTCCATGTCTTCACAATTTGCTCTCCATAGCAACAAGGAGGTCTGTTAAGAGTGCCAGAGAAGGGGGAAAGGAAAACCAGTTGTGAGAAACAGAGAGCAAGACAGAACATTTTATTGAATCAGTAAGTTTCCAAGATATTGCCCATGATCCTGTTGCTTCAATTCATACAAATAGCATATTTCATCCAGGGGCATGTCCTGTGCATGTATTGGCAAATCCCTGTATATGTGTAGACCAGGAGTAGATCAACCTAAGGCCCGGGGGCAGGATCCGGCCCAATGGCCTTCTCAATCCAGCCCACGGATGGTCCGGGAATCAGCATGTTTTTCCATGAGTAGAATGTGTCCTTTTAGTTAAAATGCATCTCTGGGTTATTTGTGGGGCCTGCCTGGTGTTTTTACATGAGTAGAATGTGTGCTTTTATTTAAAATGCATCTCTGGGTTATTTGTGGGGCCTGCCTGGTGTTTTTACATGAGTAGAATGTGTGCTTTTATTTAAAATGCATCTCTGGGTTATTTGCGGGACATAGGAATTCGTTCATTCCCCCCCCCAAAAAAAAAATATAGTCCGACCTCCTACATGGTCTGAGGGACCATGTTGGAGGCTGCTCAGATCTAGGCACATCAAAGAAGCGTTTCAGTTAAACACGTTGCAAACTTTGTGTGAGAAAGCAGGTTAGCAAAAATGGAACTCCACAGCACCATCTGGTGTCACAGTGTTAGAATGCATAAACAATGCATATAAAGCATTTTGTCCTTTGCCAGTGTAGCTGAGTCCCCAGTCAGATGGGCGAGGTATAAATATTATTATTATTATTATTATTATTATTATTATTATTATTATTTAGGACATCCCTGTTTTCATTGGAGAAATGTTGGAGGGTATGATATATGCGTAAAGTACAAAGTCTCTGGAAATCATGAGAATTCATGCAAGCTTTGAACAGTCAGTTATTTTTCATTGCATTGTGCTTATTATTCCTTAAAGGGGGTATGAGCAATTTATTTGTTTTGAGAATGCAGGAATTATGCAATGTGTATATCACTCCCAAGTATGACACCACAAAAATATAGTGGCTGCCGTTTTTTCTTCTGGTAGACTGCCCAGAACTTTGTACATATGTCTGCTTGTATATTGCTTGTATATACTTCAGTATACCTGAAGGAGTGTCTCCACTCTCATCGTTCTGCCCGGACACTGAGGTCCAGTGCTGAGGGCCTTCTGGCGGTTCCCTCGCTGCGAGAAGCCAAGTTACAGGGAACCAGGCAGAGGGCCTTCTCGGCAGTGGCACCCGCCCTGTGGAACGCCCTCCCACCAGATGTCAAAGAGAAAAACAACTACCAGACTTTTAGAAGACATCTGAAGGCTGCCCTGTTTAGGGAAGCTTTTAATGTTTAATAGATTATTGTAGTTTAATATTCTGTTGGAAGCCGCCCAGAGTGGCTGGGGAAACCCAGCCAGATGGGCGGGGTACAAATAATAATAATAATAATAATAATAATAATAATAATAATAATAATATTTAAAGGAAAATCTATCCTGTGACCTCTGTGACTGCCATGAGGCCTAATCTCTTTATATTATATTTTTGTAAGGAAAATTGTTATCAATGGCCCCTCAGTCCTACCTGTGAGAACAACAACTCAAAAAGGACTGGGAGGTGGACTGGCTTTCCAATCAAAATATTCTGTGGAGGGCCTCTGTACTGTCCCTGCTTTCCATCTCTTTCCCTCAAACTGTTCCTTCCCCATCACGACACCTCCCCCCCCCCATTAGGTTTTCCACACACTCAACCCTGGAAAACATTTCTCTAGCATACATGTGGCAGTGACCACTGATAGGGTCTGGACTGCAATTGCTTAAAATATCTTTACAGTACAGAAGGCCATCAGGGGTCACATTGCACAGTGATAATGTAAGCTCCATCACAAGGTCACTTGGAAGTTATCCTAAGAGATCATTTTCCAGGTTCAACTGTCTGATGCTGCAAGCCATTTTGTAATGCCTTGTACCACAAGAATTTAGTTTGCAAGCTGTGTTAAAACTCATTATCCTGGGCAAGCCAACTCGGTATGCAATATTGTAGTGTGAGCACAGTCTGGCACACGGTTAGGATTCCTTAAGCCTATTTATTTCATTTGAGTTCAAATTTAGGCCAAAATTGCATATGACACAACACCAACCTCCCTGCTGCCGCTCCGTCTCCCTTTCCCTCCCAGAAAGAACCATTGACCCACCTGGTGGGAAGTAAGCATAGCAGCTCCAGGCCACCTGGTAAGCCGCTTCTGCTAGAAATACATAACTCAAGAGCAAATATGTTCAGAATGCATATTTAAATACGCATTTAGATCTGGAAATGGAGTGGAATAGCCCTGTGAGTGAACCAATGTGAAAGTCGCATGGCTCTAAAATAGGCTGGTATTGGTATCCCTACATGTGCCACACCTAACCACAGTAGATAGTTGCACTGTCACAGAGAGTACATTTTATGTTATAACGGACAGCTATCTACTACTATGTTTGAGGGCTGGGGCATGTATCAGGTGCTGCAAAGTAAAGTATATTCAGATTAAAAGTTTGCACTTTTCACCGTCCAGCGTATTTAATGTTTTATCGTGTTTTTAGTATTCTGTTGGGAGCTGCCCAGAGTGGCTGGGGAAACCCAGCCAGATGGGCAGGGTATAAATTATTATTATTATTGGATAGAGCAGTGCCTGTGACTGCCAGGGTGCCTGTTATGGCACCTGTGAAATACCTCAGTAAATATCCCCTCAAAAATGCACCATTCACCAGAGACTGTTTGCTTCTCTTGCTTTGTTATTGTTTACAATTGGCTCAGCCTCTTCAGTATTGGACGTGCCCCTTTAAACATGGCCACTGGGTGCCACAATTCGATGTCCGCTCTCCCTCTTGTCCTGAACAGAGGAGAGGTGCAAAGAGCAGGTGGGGAGAAGCATGCCTTCACCATTTTGTGGTCCTCTCTCTTTTTTCTGCCCTTTCAGATGCGTTCAGATGCTTCGTGTTACGCCAATGCCCCGCGGCAGCCATTTTGTGGCATGCGCCCAAGAGCCCAAAACGTTTGGCAACCGCTGAGCTAGAGGTTTACAGCCAAACACCATCACTAAGTAAAAATTACTCAGACTCCCCAGAATATGTTTGTGACCTATATGGATGTGAGGGAATAAAATAATGTTATCTTAACATAATGGACACTTCCACTTCAGTAATGGGGGTGGGGAGGGGAGACAGTGTTCTGTCAATTCTGTCACAACACAATGAATAAAGTGGAAAATGAACACCCCCTCCTGGAAATGCTAGGGACTGTACCTTGATATAGAATCACAGAATTGTAGAGTTGTAAGGGACCCTGAGGGTCATGTAGTCCAATGCAGGGTATGTGTGAACTATGGCCCCTTCTCTGTTAAATGTGTATGTAATTTATAGTCTCCGTGTTACATGCCTTTAGACCAGCATAAACTTTCCCCCCCAATGACCACTTGAAAACTATAGGTGGTCTTGCTGGACCACCTAATAATCTCTCTTCCCCCCCCCCCCCAATACTAGCCTCATGGTCAAAACCTGTGCCGTATTATAAAAATAATGGGCCTTAAGCTTGACTGCCAAGAAAGGTCACTGGTTAAAAAGGTGTGTGGGAGAGGGAAGAGAATGATTAAATGTATCAGCATTATATTATGAATATTATAGGCCCTGGGCCAGCGTTTTGCTAGGCTGGTCAAAATGGCTTAATCTTCCTTGTCAAGAATAAAAAATCAACTGTGGGGCCCAGTATAGATATTTTCAACTGTTCTTTCCACAGTCCACCTGAAAGGATTACCAGAGGTCCACAGACCTTGAGCTGAGAACCTCTGCTACAGACGGTTCTCTTTCCATGCGAAGAAAACAATAGTATATGTTACATTGCAATATTGTCTGATATTGCTTCAAACCATAGAATCACATAACCATATAATCATTTGCTTTTCTTGCATTTGCCAAGATTCTTTGAAACAACTGAACCTTAACTGCACCTAATTCTCCTTTCTGCTTTGGGCTGCTTTCCAGAAGAGTGGCATTATGTTGTTATTAACGTTTCCCAAACTGCTACTACAGCTACGGAGTACTAAAGATACTAAAACAAAACCCATTATTTTTATTTTATTGTGTAAATCCTCCCTAAAAAGGTTAGTAAAGGAAGTTTTATTGAGTTGCAAGCTGAACTCTGAGAAACGCTTCCTTATGGCGATCACCGATTCTGCATACTGAAATAATATACTGAAATACAACTATACGAGAGATAGAGAGAACAGATGCTGCGTAATTAACGTTTCTGTGCAGAAAGGGTGCTTGCAGCAGTGAAAATTAAGCAGGTCTCTTGTTGCTTTCCCGAATCTAATTCGGAGTCCGTAGCTTCTCATGCTGATACATCTGTTTTAAATAAGGGATAAGATATCTAGTGGCTGAGATGTGGGGCCGATATCTGTTTGCCACATCAAGCTTATTGCATCATTCACACTATCCATTTGCACACATGCTCGGCAGACTGCTCTCTCATATCATCCCTCTGCTAAATTCCTCTCCTAAATGAGCCCAGAGCAGTTTAAGTCTGCCTATACACCACCCACAGACTTTCCCTGAGACTCAGTCCCCATTGGACTCAGCAGGACTTACTTCTGAGAAGACATGCAATACGGTTGAGCTGAAAGCATTGCATTTGTTTTAATGGGAATCTGCTCCTGCCACAGAAGTATATAATGCCTGCATTTCATTCTGGAAGCAGAAACGCGATGCACTTCTGTTGCTCAAGCCAAGCAAGTCTGGCTTGGGTAAAAAGGTAAAGGGACCCCTGACCATTTGGTCCAGTCGTGTCCGACTCTGGGGTTGCGGCGCTCATCTCGCTTTATTGGCCAAGAGCCGGCGTACAGCTTCCAGGTCATGTGGCCAGCATGACAAAGCCGCTTCTGGTGAACCAGAGCAGCGCATGGGAACGCCGTTTACCTTCCCGCCGGAGCGGTTCCTATTTATCTACTTGCCCTTTGACATGCTTTCGAACTGCTAGGTGGGCAGGAGCAGGGACCGAGCAACGGGAGCTCACCCCGTCGCAGGGATTCGAACCGCCGACCTTCTGATCAGCAAGCCCTAGGTTCTGTGGTTTAACCCACAGCGCCACCTGGGTCCATCTGGCTTGGGTAGGGTCGCCCTATTTCAAAACGTGAAATTCCGGACACAAAAAAATTGTCGAGCCTGGACACTATTTCCAACGGACGAATCCCGGACATGTCCGGGAAATCCTGGATGTACGGCAGCCCTAGGCTTTGGGGTGCATCGTGCATGAAACCCTGAATTATTATTTTATTATTTATTAAATTTGTACACTGCCCCTCGTCCGCAGATCTCAGGGTGGCTTGCAACATAAAACCACAATATAAAAAATGCAAGATGCATAGTAAAAAATAAGAACAACAAAAAACCAATAACCCACACACACAACACATTAAAAAGGGCCCGGATTGGGCCCTTTCTGGCTGCTGACCAGCTTAGGATCCAGTGGAATAGATGCATGAATGGCTCAGCTCTGGCCCTGTTCCACCCCTTTGCAGGTGGTAGCCTGGCAACAGCTAGGGCAGCAAAGCCCAGCACAGAAGGGTGGGAGGAAGCCTCCACCACAGCCTAACCTGTTCTCCCCACTCCTCTGGCAGCATGGATTGAGGGATAAGATTGTTCTGCTTGTATTGGTCATAGCAATCTCTTTGTGAAATGAAACGTTCTTACATAACCTCACAATAAAGGTCATTCTTATAAATCGTGTCCTCCCTCAAAGAGGGCACGTGTTGCAGTGAGACCTGGAGACTGACCTCCTGGCTGTGGGGGGGTCTATTGGATAGCCACAACAACCGATTGGTAGGTCCCTTGTTGCTGGGTTTAATCTGGCCAATGGGGTGCAGTCTAAATGGATCGAGGGACCTATATAAGTCAATGCACGTATCCCAGAGCTTCCTCTTTCGCCTCGTGCATCGGAACACCCACCCACCTCTCCCTATTTTTAGGGCATTTTGGGATTGACCTTGCTATGCCGTCGTGTGTCATCTGTTGTTGGGACAGGGGCACGGCAGGAATTTCCCCCACTTGGCTGATTGGCTGTGGCCATTTGGGTTTCGCCTGCCACGTAGCAAATCGTCACAACTTGTAAGGTTGCGGATAGGCACTGGTTCATGTGAAAGGGATGGGAGAACGGTCTCGCCATCCCTATGTGAAGGGTATTCTGTTAAAGGAGTCCAGGGACTCAACTTGGTTTGGCCAACCCCCCAAAAGGGGTTGTGCCTGTGCCTGAGTCCAGGGGAGCATCTGGGGAGTGGATAGAGTCTGCTCCCAGGCTTTTCACCTGCCTCAGGTGTTCACCCTTGGGCTGACCTATGACAGAGCTCTGGGTCAGCGCTACCTGCAAGGGTGTAGGGAGCTAGTCGAACCAGAGCCTATGCAACCACTTACTTTTCTGTAATCAATAAAGTTGTGGCCTAAATTCTGCCAAAAACCAAAACTAAAATTTGAGTCAAATGTGTCTTTATATAGGGGGGAGGTCTCTGGGTCTGAACACGCAACTGTAAGAGCCCTTCATCCTGCTGGCAAAACCATCCCATAACGGGGAGAAAACCCAGACTTTTAGCTTTCGTGGCAATGTGAAGCACCTCTATAATTAATATATGGAAGTAACCTTGAGCACAAAGATTAACAGATAATATACCAAGAGCCAAAAAAATCATTTAAAAGAAATAAAGGTGACAACTCAAAGGTTAGACCTACTGAGAGGCCAAAGATTCCTTTTTTTAAAAAGGCAACAATTCAAAATTAGAAATGCTGAAGAGAAATATTTTCCTGTTTTGTTTCCCCCTTGAATATTTGCATATAAATTACCGTTTGGCAATTTCATTTCAACAAATGGAGCAAATAAAGTAATTAAGAGCTATCAACATGCATCTCAAAGAATGAAGACCAAATTTTATCTCTCTCTCTCTCTCTCTCTCTCTCTCTCTCTTTCTTTCTTTCTTTCTTTTTAGAAAAGTTAACTCTGCATAGTTCCAGGTTCTCCAGTACATTTCACTGTGACCTTTATTATGACAAAGAACAGGACTTTGGCAAGCGATCAAGAATGTACGGATGCATCCACATGAGATAGATAGATAACTTTATTGCAGCTATAAGCTCAAACATATATACATAAATAGGCACACAAATCAAGCCTCTCTTACAATCCGTTAAAAAAATAAAAAATAAAAAAAAAATTAAATAAATTAGATTTACATAGGACTGATGAAATAAAATATATACAATCAGTCAATGGAAATAAAAATGACATCAGCCTATGATGTCATTGGAGCTATTGACCTGGAAAGGGTGAAAATAAATTATTGAGATTCGTGTAATAGACCATTTCTCCTCTTGTGGTTCAGAACCGAAGTCAGATACCTTGCCACTTGCAAGGTTACCGTAGGGTTGGAATCCTGAAATAAAAAGGTAAGCTGCCTCTCCACTGGCAATCCAGAAAATTTTTGGACCAATGGGGTCAACAAATTTCTCCTCGCATTACTGTATAAAGGGCAAATAAAAACAATGTGCAGGAGGGATTCCCTTGACAGCTCATCACATGAACATAAATCTGATACACTTCCCCTAGAGAATCTATGTGACAGGACCCCCGAGGGAAAGGCATTAAACCTTGCCCTAATAAACGCAAAACGGTGCTTTGCAGTAATAAGGGATGAGAAGTAAGATGGAAGGTGCTGGCCCGATGTAATACCCAAATGCCGGGGAGAGCATACTCCCCCACCCAACATGTGATTATGCTGCAGCTCGATATCGTCTAGTCTCAAATTGATAAGTTTTTTGGCGGAAATTAGATCTAAATTCAGAACTTCGGAAGGAGAAATTCCAATATTTAGAAGCTTGGCATGGATCTTACTTGCCCAGGGACTAACAAATTCGTCCCGCCATAGGCATTGGGCTAGGTAGTAGTCCGGAAGTCTATGCCAGAGTGTTAACCAAAAGTTTAGAGTTCTTTTCCATATAAGTGTTTCTATTGATGAGATTTTCAATTCTAGACGTATCGCCGCGTTACTCACGCAAGGGGGGAGTTTCAAGAGACGACGCAAAAAATAATTTTGGGGCGTCTCGAGGGGTGTGAGGTTGGACATAGCAGCCCAAAGTGGTGCCGCATATGAAAGTATAGCGGCTACTTTTGCTTTGAACACCCTCAGTCCCGAGGGTACATGCAAGGCCCCATCGGAATAGTAAAACTGCAGCAGGGCATGGGACATTGTTTTAGCCTTGTTCAGAAGATACTGGATATGAGATGTCCATCGTAAGTTCTGTTGATGCATCCACATGGATCTTCCAGAGGTTGGTCCACATTAATCACAGAGCAGGAAGCACAACAAACAGTTTTCAAAGAACACCTCGGCGATGGCTGGCACGGTTCGTATCAATGCACATGTTTCGTATCAATGCACCTGTAAAGTATTCTTACAGGGGATAAGATCATCATAAGTTTTTATTTCTCAGATCTGCCTGTGTCTGTTATGACACAAAAGCATTGTGAAATGAAAGAGAAAACACAGAGAAAGTTACAGCATAATCCTATGCATGTCGGTTCAAAGAAGTAAGCCCCAACAAGTCCAATGGGACTTACTCCTAGGTAAGTGTCTATAACGTTGCAGCTTTAAGTTATTCTTAAGTCTGCAGCTTTAAGTTATTCTTAAGTCTTAAGTCTGATGGAGCTCAATGGGAGAAAATAGCAACCACTAACTTAAAAGCCATTGTTTTCAAAGGGACGAAAGCATAACTCTCTCTGGAGCCAAATGTCTTCCTCTCCCCTGTCACAGCCCAGTTCCAGAATATGAATCTAAGGTGAGCAAGCTGCAAAGTAGGACTTTTTTGTACTAAATTCTTCTTACTTTATCTACAGAAAATGTGGTGTACTACCCAGACAAAATTAAGCACATTGAAGCCCCTTACTTCATTCACTGAAATATGATAAATTCGATGAAATTCCGACAGATTTCAGTGCATCTGTGAAAATCATTCAATTAAGGGGACATGGGCTGCAAACCCTGGGTGTAAGACTCATTAGCCACAGAGGGACTTACTTCTGAGTAAAGGTGCGCAGATTTGTTCTGCACAAGTGTTTCACTTTAGCTGGGCCGCTGTGGTGGTTATTACTGCAGTATCTGTGCTATGGCTACCGCAGTATTTGTTTGTTTAACTATCTGTCCAGTGTGCCTTACTAAAGAAATATCTAAAAACACTAAAATGAATCAAACAAAAATAGGATAGCATGAAACGACTGAGCATAAAAGAAGCTAAGTGGCAGCCAATGAGGCAGTTTTAAAACATTTATCACAAGCTCCAGAAGGACTGCCCAAATAGAATTTTCTTTATGATTCTCTCTCTCTCTCTCTCTCTCTCTCTCTCTCTCTCTCTCTCTCTCTCTCTCCAAAAGGCGTAGAGTCAGCCATACAAAGTCCATCAATAAGTGGAACTCCTTAACACAGCCACATACCTTCCCACAAGCTACAAAGGAAAATTGGGACACGGCTGTTTCGGTGCCAGGCTCGTATGGGAGCCAGGTGACTTGCATGATAGCATGGCCTTCCAAAATGGGGCGCCTTTGGAGGCCATGTTCTTGTGGGAGCCGAAACAGGACATCCTGGAATCCAATCAGAAGCTGGGATGGCTTCTGTAGTACCGGGATGTCCCGCTTTAAAGCAGGACAGTTGAGGGGTATGTAGGAGATCCTCCTATCTCTTCTAATCTAGTTACAGTGGTAGCTCGGGTTAAGAACTTAATTTGTTCTGGAGGTCCATTCTTAACCTGAAACTGCCAGCATTGTATGGTTCCATTGGTATTCTTCTAAAAGTGGGTTGCTGGGTTCTGAATGAATTGCAATTTTCAGGCAGGCTTCAAAAGCAGCTCAACATAGAACACATTACAATAGTTCATCCTGGGGGGACACCAAGGTCAAGTCACTCTTCAACAGGAGGACAGAAGCCTGGCACACCATCATAAGTTGGTGAAAAGTGCCCTGACAATGGTGCTACCTGGAATCGCAGCAGTAAGGCTAAGTGCAAGAACATCTCCAAACCCTGAAGTACAACCCTACAGAGATATGGTGAACCACAAAACCCTAAATTCATCAGGCCACCCACCATTAACATCTTCATTTTTTTCTGAGCTGAGCTTTAGTTTGTTCGTCCCCACTCAATCCATCACTGGGTGCTTCCTGACTGTTTTCGGGCAGAATTCAATCGCAGACCAGCAAATTCAGGTTGCACAATTCTCTTTGACTTGGAGGACTTATGCAACAAATCCACTTCTCCGAAGGTCAGAATTTCATTAAAGACTTTCATTGCCAGAAGGAAGGTGACAGGAAAATGTGCTGGAAAGTGTGGCATAACTGATTAACTCTATGTTGTATAACCAGGGCTTTTCCCCCCCCAGCCTGAGCTCACTGGAGCTCAGCTCTGGCACCTCTCAGGTGGGCACCATTGTCACTCTAGGGGAACAAGGGAGAAGTTCATGGTGGGCTCTGGTACCTCTTTTTCTAGAAAAATAGCACTGTGTATAACCTCTCTGCAAACAAATCAGAACAAATCCTTACTAAATAGCCAGTATTGCCTAATCTTCCCTTGAACAAATCAGAATGAATGCTCAATAAATAGGTTGGGCGGCATTCAGCTAAGTTTGACTTATAGTAGGCCCATTGAAAATAATAATAAGTTAGTAATGTTCATCAATTGCAATAGGTCCATTCTGAATTAAATCTAGTTGACTATCATCTGTTCTCTGTTAAACCCATCTGTTAAAGGCCTTCACTGCCTCACCTAGCTCTGTTGAAAAGGAGAAATAAAAATGACCATCCTCAGAATACTGACAGCACCTCAGATCTCCTGGTGTCAATAGATGTTAACTGTCATCAAGCTAATATTCATTCCACTATCTTCACTTACATCAATGTTATCTTCAATTACAGTACAGTCGTACCTTGGATCCCGAATGCCTTGCGAGTTGAACGTTTTGGCTCCCAAATGCCGCAAACCTGGAAGTGAGTGTTTCGGTTTGCGAACGTTCTTTGGAACCCAAACGTCCAATGCGACCTCTGCGGCTTCCGATTGGCTGCAGGAGCTTCCTGCAGCCAATTGGAAGCCACACCTTGGTTTCTGAACATTCTGACTTCTGGAATGGATTCTGACTTCTGGAATGGATTCCGTTCGACTTCTGAGGTACCACTGTACTGTTATCCATCATCAGTATGATTACCTACAGTCATTACTTAGCATTCAAGTACAAAGGTCGTTGAAGCAAAGATACCCAAGTGATTATAGAAACACTGCATAATTGCAAAACAAAACTGTACTTTGAAGAAGAAAGCAGATGTCAGGTACTTGTGATGTCTGTGGGGCATGCAGACTAAAGCAAGAGGCCTTATCCTCGTTAGCCAGTCCTCACTCTTGAACCTGGAGGTCTAGCCAGTTACTGTTTGAAACAGGTTAAAGCAGGGATGGGGAGCTGGTGGCCTATTAAGCTGTGCTTGGACTCTCAACTCCCATCAACACCAGCCAACAAAGGGTAATGGGAGTTGTAGTCTGGCAGACCACACATTTCCTCATCCTTAGTCTCAAGTGTGCTTTAGTTGCCTAAATGCCTTTGGAACTGTTATTGGTGTGGTTCATTCCTATGTACTTTAGTGGACAAGCTGAATGATGTAATTGGTTTATGTGATTAATTGATTTGTGAGGCCGGGGTGAGGGTGGGGGGCTTTTAAGGCATAGCTCTCACAAAGCAGGTTACCTAACTTTTACTTCCCACAAAAGCATTTGTTGCTAAGCTTGAACTTTTCAGCGGGCATCTAGTTTTCAGTGTGCAGAATATATATTGTTATGAGTTTGTAGGGGGTAGGATGTATGCCTGAGACCCTTCTGATTCCTGGATCCAGAAAATGCTAAAATCTAAGCAGGGATTCAAATTGTTGAAAGAGCCAAGCAAGTTTATTGGTAATGGCCCTCTAGGTTCGGGCTATTAAGGTAACAGAAGGTGTGGCTCTATGCCAGATAGTAAACAGGTGGGCCCCGTTCCCTCAACTCACTGGTAGTTAGAAAGACAAAGGGCAGAGTGGAGAGTTGTGCACGTGAGCTAGAAACAAGAAGCCAGAAGGCTGCAGGCTGCAGGCTGGGCAGCTGGGAGACAGAACCATGGCTGATTTCTTTTGGAATCCAAGGATGTGGCTATGAGCGAAGCAATACCCTCTTGGGGTGTTAATGCTGTGAACCCTTCCAACATAGGCTCAGGTTGTATATATGTGTAAATAAACTACATATCATTAAGATACCACAGTCCCCACTGTCCCTCACTCTGAAGGAACCCCTAGAATCTTGCACCGCTCAGAGATTGGTGTGGTATGCAAAAATATGATATGGGTGACTTCAAGAGGTGGACACTCCAATTCATTCCCTGCCACCCTTATTCACTCACCCAATCTTCAGTCAGGAGGGTATAAAGAATAGATTAAATCCTTGCTCACCTAATGGTGGTCTTTGCTAAACCTTCATTCCCATTGACTTTGAGTTGTCCCAAAGATGGAGCCTTCAATAGTGTAATTTCCCACTTCCATTCTGAAGTAGTTCAGAGTTTTACCTCATGATTCCCTCATTGTAAACACCGAACCCAATTCTGATTTTATTTCCCCATGCAAGTGTGTTTCAAGATTACTTCAAAACGTGATTTCTCGTCATGAGTGGCACTGAAATCAGATTTCTCATACGCATTGCACTGAAATGAAAGCATATGTCTCAGAGGGTATGCATTTCTTTAGAACGCCCTTCAATAATATTCTGCCTCCAAGAATGTTCTTTATTCCTCCCTGGTACTTTCAGCTACACAACTTACAAATCTTTTTTAACTGGCCCTTATTTTAAAACCCTATTCAGATCAGTTTATGACATTTAAGCACAACGAAATGATTATTTTAAACTTTTTAGTACCCCCCCCCCAAAAAAAGTGTTAAACGTTTTTTCCACCAATGCTATATGTAGGCTGTGGCGACCATTTATTTTATTTTAAATATCAGCACAGCTTAATACGGTACAAAAATAATAAATAAATGGCCATGACTTGTATATGCACCAACATTTCAAATACACTGTTTGAGCCTCTAGTAGTGCATTAAAAAGTAATCTGCACAAAAAACAAATGTCTCTTCCCTCAGAATACCCATGCGGCTGTGTGACGGCTTATCTGATTAATGGTGCTGCCTAGAAAACAGGAGCTATATAAATGCCTTTGTTTACTGTAGAGCCATTAATGACTTATTTCCTTTCCTTTTCCACAAAGATGCTGGCAATTGTGGATAGATAGATAACGACCCACATTTGGGATTCTAAACACTCTTCCACCTACACACGCACCTTCCAGACATCCATGCAATAGATGTTTCCAGCAGTGGATCACTGGGCTTATGTTACCTTCCTCACCTGCACTGATTGGTGGGGATGGGAATGGGCTCCTTACCACCAGCCCACTAGGGAACACTGTGACGTTGTGCTTAAGAGTAAGCTCTGGTTCATTCATAGTCATATTGTCTTACGGCAGCCATTACAGTTAGTAGCTACAAGGAACGCTCTTGACAATCCTGAGCTCATCTGCTCCATGCTTGCAGTCCATTCTACCATATGCCTGGCGGTAGTAGCTGCCAGTTGCCAGATTAAGCTTTGGCATGCCACCACAAGAACAACTTTCATTAACATTTGCCGTGACACACTGAAGGTTAAATCCTGCATGTGGTTAAATCCTGCATGTCGTAGCAAAGGCATGTGGGAAGCGAGCCATGGGCAAGCCAAGAACAACACATGGCTGTATTATAACTGGGTGCCTTATTACGCGCAACAAAGATGGAGTCATTTCTTGCTTGCTTTTGTGAGGCTTCTTTAAGCAACCCTTAGGAACTCCCCCACAAGGATTGTTTGTGATGAAACGTTCCTACAAAGCATTAAGCAGTCTGAGGACTGGCGCTCATTTACAACTTTCAGAACAAGGCTACAATGCGACCTGTAATAATTCAGAAAGTTCATGTCGCATGTCTTACCTTAAGCTTCGCCAGGAGAAGTTCATGATCTTGTAGTAATTTTTTGGTCTCTTCTTGATTGCTGCCGATTTCTAATAAATTTGGTACTGATTCGGCCAGCTGGAGCTGCACCCAATCCCCACACTAAAAATGCAAGCAGAAACATTGTCTTAGGTACAATTTCTCCAAATATTTGTATGATGTGTGTGTGCGCATGATCCAACTCAAAAACTAACGGTCAAGCACTTAGTAAAGTCTAGTCTTTTGATTTAATCCATGCAATGGCTTGTGAGCTCTAATGAACCAAGTTTTAGGAGAGGAAGCATGCAACATTCTCTCTGCCCCTCAGATATATAGGGCAAGGCTATAGCTCAGTGGTCCAGCATCAGCTGTGCATGCAGAAGGTTCAATCCCTGACATCTCTAGGTAGCACTGGGAATGTCCCCAGAGTGAAAACCTGGAGAGACTGTGCAGACCAGCCTTTGTCAAATTTGGTCCCCAAATGTTGTTGGACTATAACTCCCATCATCCCTGACCACTGGTCCAGCTAGCTATGAATGATGGGAGTTGTAGTCCAACAACATCTGGGGACCCAAGTTTGAGAAAGGCTGGTGTAGACAACACTGAACTAGATGGACCAATGGTCTGACTGTGTACAGCTGCTTCCTGTATTCCTATATTGTTGAATTACTTGTGTTGAAAATGGCGCAGTGCTTCAGTGTGAAGCTAAATTGTTCAAGTAAAGATTTTCAGTATGACTTTTCAATTTCTGAAGTGGAGATTGATATGTGCAACATAGGGGCATTAATTATTTGTCCATGCATTAACATCAGAACAATTCCTTCAAAGAATTCCCTCCGACCAAGTCAGATCAAATGCACTTTGTATATTCTGGATGCAATCTTGAAATAATACAAGAAAACAAAACCAGAGTCCCGTATTTCAAATCAATACAGCTATAAATCAGTAAAGATTGTCCTGGTTATGTTACCAGGCTGTTTGTTTAATTCATTTTAATTTAAAGTTCTGTTTTCTTCAAATGAAGAATATACACTTTCTTCAAGACTATTTCAGTGATGCTTACTTTATGCACAAAAAATTAGAAACCTCCCCTCTCCCATCCTTTGCAATGAAAAATAATGCACACTCCCCTATGTCAACCACTTTGTGCGGAAATCAAAGCTGAAATGATCAGACTCTAAGCTAGTCAGTGGTGCTGAGCTATAAGCACAAGTGTTTAGAGCCCTTAAGCTTACCTTCAATATAGCTATGATGATTTTGCAGTCTCCAGCCTGAACCAGAACTGAACTCACGGTTGTCGTGGAAGGTGGACCGTCAGAACTGACATTGCTTGACATGTTGTTGTTGTTGTAGTAGCAGAACCGGGCTTCATGCGAAAAGGTTCCGTCTCCGGAGCTGTGTGAATCGGCCGGTCATTCCGAAAGGCAACGGACAGGGGTACTTGGCTTCATTCCGCAAAAGAGCTCAGCTAACACCGATTGCTCTGCCAAAAGGAAAGAACACGAGGTTAAAAATAGACGCCCCCATTGAGTTTATCTTTCTTGAGAGAGGCCGGGGCGGGGGGGGGAGAGAGGAGAGGTGACACACCCCTAGTTTCGTAGCTTTAAACTGCTGTTGCTGTCTGGCCCCTATAAATATCAGTCTTATAAAATGCCTTGTAAGACTCTGACATCCTCTGTTTGCTAGTAATGAAGTGCTACACACTCAATAAAAAAGAAAAAATAGCTTTCTCCAAGTATTTAATAACTACTGTGCCTCAGGCCTTATGCCTCAGACCAAACAATCATCCAAGTGTGATAAAATCTTCAAACAATGTCCATATATAAGTATGTGTATATATGTGTGTGTGTGGAGGGAGAGAGAGAGAGCGCTTGTGTATATTTTCTTGCTTTGTAAAATATTATCTGCTTTATAGTTCCGATGTAAACTGCACTGGTATTACTCTTAGTAATACAAAGCAGGCAAGAAATAGATTAAATAACCACATAAATAATAAAACATCGCCCTGTCCTGCAATAATAATAATAATAATAATAATAATAATAATAATAATAATCGGAGACAACATAGATGCCTCATGGCAGATATACCTTTGAGTCCAAAGAGTTTGGATCCAAAAGAGACATTCTAAATCATAGAGTTGGAAGGGACCACGAGGGTCATCTAGTCCAACCCCCTGCAATGCAGGAATATTTTGCCCAACGTGGGGCTCGAATCCACAACCCTGAGATTAAGGCATTTAGTGGCATTTTATCAAGGATGGGGAAGAGAGGAGATAACTATGGTTCCCTTAGCCCAGCTTCAGACCAGGAGCGATTAGTTATCAGCGTTACCTATATCTCTGTTTATTATGAGCATTACAAAAAAAAAAAATCAAAATCAAAACAAATACTCTTAAAAGGCACTGCTTCTTTGTTCTTAATAGTTTAATTCTGAATATATCCTCCATCACACCTCAGAAGGTTGCGGTGACTCTCCCCATGTGTGCAAACACAACCATCTCTTGAAAATGGTGACCCTGAATTTTATTGTATAGGGTTTATAAACTGCCTCGAGATGCTTTTGTACTAGGCTGAGTATGCACGTTTTAAATAAATAACATTTTTTGTAAATTGTTGACGCTCACTCAGCACTTCACTTCCTAGCAAGTAACTCCTGTATTTCCTGAAATAATAATAATATAATTATTTATTATTTATAAACCTGCCCATCTGGCTGGGTTTCCCCAGCCACTCTGAGCAGCTCCCAACAGAATAATAATAATAATAATAATAATAATAATAATAATAATAATAATAATGCAGTAAAGCATCAAACATTTAAAATTTCCCTAAACAGAGCTGCCTTCAGATGTCTTCTAAAAGTCAGATAGTTGTTTATTTCCTTGACATCTGATGGGAGGGCGTTCCACAGGGCAGGTGCCACTACCAAGAAGGTCCTCTGCCTGATTCTCTGTAGCTTCACTGCCCGCAGTGAGGGAACTGCCAGAAGGCCCTCAGAGCTGGACCTCAGTGTCCGGGCTGAACGATGGGGGTGGAGACACCAGGTGATATCCAACTAAGTTATGCTGAGAGTAGACCCAATGAAATCAATGGGTCTTCTCTGAGTATTACTAGCCTTGGCAATCATCTCCTGAGTTGTGTACCTGCTCAGGACTGACCCTTCAATTTCGATGGGTCTTTTATTCTTCATTTACTTTTTTAAAATTTGCAACTGCAGCGATTCAAATACATAACTTTTTAAAATAATAATAATAATAATAATAATAATAATAATAATAATAATAAATGGTTGAAGCCTGTATTCAGAACACACAAATACTCCCAAGTATGACACAGCACGACTGAATTTATGAGATGTCTCTTTATCAAGGCGTTTCAAAGGGGCATGGTGCCCAGCTCATTGGAATGAAACACTGTGCAAGGAAGAACATTTATTCAGCGCAGGGGGAAATCACAGACAGTGTTTTAACCATGCCACGGGGTCAGTACATTAAATCTATTGCTAGAAACACAGAGCATGCCAGAAACAGCCTGAGGTATGAGGCAACAGCTGTCTTGATTCCCAGCGACAGGACAGCTGAGAAAGTGAGACTGGCGTTTAAGGCCGCAGGTCGCTTGTCAGATGACAGCGTGCGCATCAAAGAAGCCCCATCAGGGGCATGTATATGTACATAGATCAATCACGCATTTTGGTGATTTATAAGAAAACTTATGTTAGACATCCTGACCCCTGCAGACACTGAATGGGATTAGAATCTGCAACTCATCTGCTAATACTTCTGTTTATTATTTAATAGTTATGTGTTGGCCTTCATACAAATATATTCCAGGGTTTTTTAAAACAACAACAACTAAATCACGAGAAAAAAGAATCCCTCTGTATTTTGCAAAGACAGAAATCGTAATAGTTCCCCAGCTCATGTTCACACATGCATGTCCACCACTTGATTTCTCTGCATGTGGCTGCTGTGCACTTGGGACTGGTTCTGACATGCATGGTTATCGCTCAACGTCCACAACTTCAGGTCGTCAACACAGATTTGCCATCACAGTCAGGACTTGCCATGATCTCCTTAAATGCAAGGCTTTTCGATGGAGCAAGTCTACATGGCCAGTTACCAGTTATCAAGGGCGCAAGAATAAACTAAGTGCAGAGAAATCAAACAAGTGCATGTGTGAATCATCCATTTGTGACTAGCAGCTGAAGGTACGAACTCACTGCCGTGAAAAGAAATGTGCACGAGAAGATGGAAAGCAAAATTAAATTTCTGTCTATGTATCTGTGATTTGATGGTTTTGCAAGAGCAGGATGTGCATGTGTGAGCCAGCCCTTCCTTTAAAGAAGGGATGGGGAATCTGCGGCCCTCTAGATGTTGTTGTCCTGTCATGCCTGACCATTGGCCACATTGGCTGGTGCTGATGAGAGTTGAAGTTAACATCATTTAGAGAGCCCCTGTTTTAAAGATACTGTCATCTATAACGCCTAATTTATTGCAGGGAAAGGTGATGTTAGATACCACAATTGTTCTAGCTCTACTACGGTATTGAACTGGAAAAGAGCTGGTGCTGAGAAGTGCTTAAAAGCATGAAATCACCATTGGGTTGTTTCCAATGGTTGTGCTAATGGAAGGCAGTTTAAGCAACCGATTCTTCTTTTCCTATTCTGCTCTGCAGCTCCTGAAAAGTCTCTGTGGACTGTAAGGGGGCTCAACCAGACTTGTCCTTGCCTCACCGCTTTCCCCTGGGGAAACCCAAACTTTACTACTGAATCAGAGCAAACAACTGTTGGGTTTTCTCTGGATTGATGTTTGCTCTGGTTTATTACTAAAGAGCAGGTTTTCCCAGGGAATGGGACAAGGCAAGGGCAAAAACGCTTGGACCCATGCATAGAAAACCATGCATATTTCTAATCCAAATAAGATGGCCTTGTATGTGTTTGTGTAGGTATTTAGTCCACCACGTAGTCCAGGCATCTGTCCAAAGCTTGTGCAGCCTCTCCTGATTCGACTGCTGCAAAAAAACAGAGCTGGGTATCACCGCCAGTGGCAGACCTACATTTTGGGGCCCCTGAAGCTTGGACTGTTATGGGGTCCCTTCACAACCAGTAATGAGGTCTGTGTAACCACTGTTATTGTCTTCAACTGGGGTTGTTCCACAACAGATCACCACATTTATTAATAATCATAATAATGACTATTGCATCTCAGATTTTGGTTAAAACTGCTGTACTGGATTATCTCACATGTCAAAGTCACTGGTGTGAATAAAAATGTCCCAGGCCTTATAGTTTTTGACTTGTGCATCTCAAATTGGGTTTACTGGACCCCCAATTTTTAAGCCAGCGTGGTGTAGTGCTTAAGAGCGGTGGACTCGTAATCTGGTGAACCAGGTTCGCGTCTCCGCTCCTCCACATACAGCTGCTGGGTAACCTTGGGCTAGTCACACTTCTCTGAAGTCTCTCAGCCCCACTCACCTCACAGAGTGTTTGTTGTGGGGGAGGAAGGGAAAGGAGAATGTTAGCCGCTTTGAGACTCCTTCGGGTAGTGATAAAGCGGGATATCAAATCCAAACTCTTCCAAACTCTTCTAAGCAATGTGGATTAAAGTCACTTCTGGGGCCCCTCCAGGATTAGGGGCCCTGAAGCGTAAGCTTCATTAGTTTCATAGCACATCCACCCTGGGCCATGATCATTGCTCTAAATCTTCTAAAGACCACTATTTATGACATAGGATTCCCTATAGTGCTTATGTAGAAGCAACAGAGGCTGGACAAGTTGGTCAATGCAAATTCATCTGATAAGTAGCGTACCCCCCCAAAAATAACACAGGCATGAAACTATGACCTAAAAACGGATGTGAAAGCAAAAAGAGAATCTGATCAGGTTCTTTACTGCAGGAACTCTGGACCAAACATTTCAGCCTCTCAGTAAATAACCATGAACCGGTCTTGGGAAAATGCAGTTAAAGAAATATGCAAGACTTAAGCCAAATACAAGGCAGCCTCTCTTGAACAGCATGACTCAGAGAACCAACAAGGAAGCCAACCATTTGACTGGCATCAAAGCCTCCCCTCAAGAAGGTTGTGTGCAGTAAGATAAACAATCCGTAAAGGGACTCATGTAAAGGGGAAAATAATGATTATACGAAAAAAGTACAGTAATAAGGAAGCAATGGATAAGAGAGTAATAAAAACTTCCAAAGTGCAAAGTGCAATTTGGGAGCCTGTACTAACACCCTAGTATTGTATATCTATAAAACAGAGTTGATTCCCTCGGGACATTCTATATAACTTTATAATGCTACAATTGGTATAACCCCTGCTTTGCATGCAGAATGTCCCAGGTTCAATCCCCAGGATCTCCTGTGTTCTGTGGACAATCTGATTGACATTTCTGCTATATACATATTTAGCCTGGCTCTGCAGGTCACCCTGGTACTCAGCCATCTCAAGTTCAGGAGTGGGGCTAGTTCAAGTCAATGAGATAACAGCGCTCTTACTCTTAAAAAATGTATTTTGAACTTCATTTTCATGAATGTACATATTTGAATGCATAGTTTTACCCTTGTGCATATGCATTTTGTAAACATTGCTCGGCTAGAGAAAGGCACTGAAAAATTCAGAGAAATGTGAATTCAAAGGATGGCTGTGTACTGTTTCCGAAAGTGAAAAATAAGGTAGGCTCATTTTTACTGTGTACTGAATTTAATTTCAATTCTTAAATTTCAGCCGAACCCCTCATCTCTACATTCAAACCTCATCCAGCTTGTAATGTGTAAGCTTACATGCTATTAGAGGGAATAGAAAAACTGGAAAAACGTTGGGAGGCGGTAATGTCAGCAAGAAGAACTGTAGAAACCCTGTTAATTGCCCATTTAGAGCACTAAAACAACATTGTTCCATTCTTTGAGCTAACCACAGTAAAAAATACAGGCGATTCTCAACCCACAATGGAGTTGCCTTTCGGGGATAGTGCCTAAAGTCAAAAATCGTGTATAGCCAAAACACCTATCGTTCAATGGTGGGAGGTGTTGCCAAAGTCCTTTTTCCTTTTCCCGCCCCCTTTATTATTAATTTTTATTTTTTGACAATCATGCAAAGCTAAAGTTACATGCAAGTTATATGCATGTAAGTTGCAAGTTACCTGTAATTAAATATTACTGTATAACTGACAATGTGATACTTATTCTGCCGAATCCTATGCATGTTGACCTAGGAGTAACTCCCACTGAACACAATGGAACTTACTGTCAGGAAGGTGTGCACAGGATTGCAGCCTTGGAGCTCTTTTCAAATCCAATCACAAGTTTGTGGTGCTGAGTTTTTTTCTTCTTCTCTTTTTTGGGGGGGTAAACATTCTCTTATAATTCTGTGAAAGGATTGTTTAAAATAGTTCCATCTATCACCATGGAGCTTGGTGAAATATTTTGAACCGAGATATAAAAGGAAACACAGAACACACAGAAGGTTTTTCCCCCCTTTTTCTTTTTTAAAGACAAACTTATCATAAATAGTATGTGGCCTAATGGATGATTGAATTGCTAAAATGTGGCAGAATCAAACACATCTGCTTTGAAGAAGGCAGGCGCTGTAGGAATTGCTCAGACTTCTGGAAAATGTGATAGCAAAATTACTGAAGGGAACATGAGACATTTGACAGCTATTTGGGCATTGAGGGGGGAAAAGAGCTAAAGGGGATTTCAGTAGCTGTGCCAATGTTGAGCCTCACTGTGGAGTTTATTGGTTTTAACAGTTCCATTTTCCAATTATTGATGTAGCTGCTGCCCCATGAAAGAGCCACAGAGACAACAAATGAGCTGAATGCAGCTATGCACAGAAGCAGTGCCAAAAAGCCAAAGTATATCAAACTGGGAGGGGAATGCCAACACCTCACATTTAGGCCTCATCTGGACCATACATACATGTACTCTCCAACATTTCTCCAATGAAAATAGGGACGTCCCATTCCATAATGATAATTTTACTACCATATTTTTCCGTGTATAACATGCCCTCGTGTATAAGACGCTCCCTATTTTGGGGGACTCAAAATTCAGAAAATGGGGGGGGGGAGATTTGGGGAGGCAAAGTTGTTGAGCTTTTTTTAGGGGGGGTTGCAGAAAATCGCTCACCCGCCTGACCTACAATGCCACTCGCACACGTCACAAAGGCCACCTATCGTCTGCCCCTTGCTGGCAGAAGCCGCCAATCGCCTGCCCAATTGCCGCAGCAACAGCCAATCAACACCAGGCCTTGCCGCGTCCCCCCTATGCACTATCCATGTATAAGACGACCCCCAATTTTTAACATAATTTTTAAATTATAAACCTTGTTTTATACGGTAAAGTATGGTATTTATATCCCACACATCTTACTGGGTTGCCCCAGCCACTCTGGGCAGCTTCCAACATATATAAAAACATAATAAAACATTAAACTTTTTTTTTTAAAAACTTCCCTATACAGGATTGCCTTCAGATGGCTCGGGGTGGGTTGGATAACTCCATACCCTCCAACCTTTCTCCAATGAAAATAGGGATGTCCTAAGGAAATTGTGGGATCAAATCAGAAACCGGGGCGGCTTCTCTAAATCAGGGGTGTCCCTGGAAAATAGGGACACTTGGAGGGTCTGTACATATAAAGCAGTATCATACCACTTTAAACAGTCTTGGTGTCCCACCCAGAATCTTGGGAACTGTTGTTTGTTAAGAGTGCTGAGAGTTTGTAGGAGCCCCTTATTCCCCTCAAAGAGCTGCAGTTCTCAGGGTGGTTTAACAATCAATCCCTCTTCCCAGGGAGCTCCCATTAATCGAAAACGTTTAGGACCCACTTCATTTCTGTGGGTTTTAATAGTTGCAACCCACCCTGGGGGCTGAGGGTGAATAACAGAATCATACAATTGTAGAGTTGGAAGGGACTATGACGATCATCCTAGCCCAACCCCCTGCAGTTCAGGAATCTTTTTGCCCAACATGGGGCTTGAACTCACAACCCTGAGACTGTCCAGGCTTAAAATGATGGCATTGCTGGTGATGAAAATGGAATGCAGCCCCATTATGATACAGCAGCACGCCACACTTGGGCAGCAAAATGAGGGGGGCACAACGGACTGTACCACTTTAGACTGCAAGCGGGGATCGCACTTATGACGGCTTCCCTACATTAAAAACTCCCTGTGAATGGAAAACTAGAACAGCAGTGGACGGGTTAAGCTAGCTCCCTTTCTCCTTTGATGTGCCAGTTTTCCACTTGCAAGATGGTTTACATGAAGGGACGTTCAGCAACAGTACTTCTGGAAGTGGTGCAACCCATTCCACATGCGCAGGCAATCTAAGACCACGCCGCCATTTTTCACTTGCAGCCTCTGTAAAGCAGCAGCAGCGGCAGAGCTCATTGTGTCGGAAACCCAGCCACAACACTGCTTAAGATTGGAGAAGAAGTGTGGTGTTTTGCATTGCACCTGCGCTTGCTCCCTCCATGGGAAACTTGTTTTGACCGGTCTGATGCTAAACACATGCTCACTCACACACACACACCTCTAACACACTGAGAAACTACCTTCTCACATAAATCCAGATCTCCAGACATCTTTATGTCAAAGATTGAGCATGCATGACATGGCAGACAAAAAAGTCACTTCTCCTTCAATCTCTTCGAGATTAGGAGGGTCAGAAATGATAACCTGAACACCCAGATCGGAGAGGAGGCTGAGCTAGGTACCGAAGGTTAATTCCCATGACCTATTTGCAGCTATAGCGCTGTTCCTTTTAAGCCGGGTCCTTAGGACAGTGCTATAATTAAATATGATCTCTGTTTCACTTTGGGCAAAGTGATAAGTCAGCAAAGGATGAAAGAAATAATACTGTATAATATCATTCCTTTAATTAAAAAGAAAAGCAATACAGCAAATCACATACCTCTTACATGGTGATTTTGCTTCATTAACTACAAAAGGGTCAAGGTATTTATACCTTGATAAATAATTCTGTAGGCAGAGTTGTTGTTGGTTTTTTTGCAGCAAAAAACCGAGCTATTAAATAATCATTTAATGTGCAGACATACAGTATATGTCTTGCCAGCCAATGTGGATTGTGCACTTAAACACAAAAGCACACTAAGCAAAAAATTAGGCACACTAAGCAAAACAAGAAAGCCACATTCCTTAATGGATGGAAAGCTGTCTCTGTGGATTCAGATTTTAGAATCCTTTTTTTGGTGGGGGGGGGGATGATGAGAGGAGACAGATAGACTCCACTACAGCAATCTTCACAAGTGAAATTAATTGCCAGAGTACGGGGAATGTTGAATACGTTTAAAAACAAACAAACAAACCACCCTTAAATACCAGCAGGGTATTTTCTGGATTTATAATTAACTCTTACTTTACAGTGGGGGGGAGAGATGATGATACGGACAGAGTAAGATCATATTTAAAACAAAGCTAGCTCTGTGTTGCTCTGCACAGCTTATTCAAAGTTTGTGCCAGGGAGAAGGACTTCTGCTAATAGCGAGTGTGTAACATTTCTGGGAGTTTTTTTTGGTTTGTCCATTTAGCGAGCTAGGATATACTGTAAATCAGTGGTCCTCAACCCCCGGTCCGCGGCCCGGTACCGGTCCGTGGATCAAATGGTACCGGGCCGCCCAAGGAACATTAAATTATTTCAATTTTATTTACTGTGGTGTTAAAATGTTAAATCACTTTATATTCATTTTTGGGTGTAACTGTATTTTATTTTGGAGGCATGTTTAAATACAATTAAATTAAAATTATGACATCAAAACAATCTAAAATATAAACAATCAATGTCCCCCCCTCAGCGGGCCGCGGTAAAATTATCAAACGTTGACCGGTCCGCGACGATAAAAAGGTTGGGGAGCACTGCTGTAAATGCAAGGCATTTGCCCAATCTCTTGCCGGAAGCATCTAACAAGTGTGCCCCACCCACCCCCTCGCTCTCTCCACTCCAATTGTTAAATTGCCCAGCATAATTTAACGAGATTGAAATCCACATAACAATAGCAGCGTATTATTTTACTTATCAAAGTAATTTCTTCTCTGCTCTCCATAGTACAATGACCCCCCCAGCTTTCTCTCCAGCTTTCTTAGTCAAGCTGTTGTACCTTTTAACAGACAGCCTGGCATGTAGCTAGCTATCCATAGTAAGAATATTTATTATTTATTATTTATTGTATTTATATACCGCCCTATACCCGGAGGCCTCAGGGCGGTTCACAGAACAAAATCAAAGTATAAAACAACAAAATAGATAATAAAAATAAAAATAACAACCCAATAACCACCTCCCAAAAACCCACATATTTTATTATTATTATTATTATTATTATTATTAATAATAATAATAATACTGTAAAAGGAAGAGAAACTTTAAATCCAGCCAAACCAAGTCCTATCATTGGGCAAAGAGAGGCAACTTCCTTAGGTGACACATGTTGAGGAGTGTCAGCAGTAGCTGCCCATTCCCTGAGTCCCCCTTCCAGTTGCCACATGCAGGGCCGGTGCTTCCATTTAGGCGAACTAGGCAGCTGCCTAGAGCGCCGAAATGGAGGGGGCGCATAAACAGCCCCACGCCAGCGGTCGGGCACGCCCGACCCAGACCGCACACGCCCTGCCGCTCTCCGCAGAAGGGGTGGATGCGGAGCGAGCGAGCGCCGTCGGGAACTCGGGAAGGGCGCAGCGAGCTTTTGGAGGCAGCCGGCTCAGCGCGTGTACACTGAGCGTGTCGGGAATGGAGGGGGCGCTGGCCAGCCTGCCCCTCGCCCCCCGCCCGGTGCTGCCCCAACCAGCGCGAAAATCACGGCGGCGCAGGGCGCCCGGCGGCAGGGGGCGGGGCACCGTACGTCATGCGTGATGACATCACGTGGCCCTGCCCCCTCGCCTAGGGCGTGAAAAGCCCTAGCACCGGGCCTGGCCACATGTCCTGGGCTCCCTAATCTGACACGCTGCTTAATGTGTGATGAAGGAAGCTATCCCATCACCACTGACTACTATCCCAGACACTCCAAGTGTCCCTATTTTCCAGGGACTGTCCTGGATTTACAGAGGCAATCCTGGTTTCTTTCTTTTTAAATCCAAAACCCTGATTTGATCCCATAATGTCCTGCTTTTCATTCGCACATCCCTATTTTCATCGGATAAGTGTTGGAGGGTATGGAGTTATGCGACACACACACACCCGAGCCAAGGAGATAAGTAACTATGCAGCCTTGAGAAGACATCTGAAGGCAGCCCTCTATAGGGAAGGTTTTCCATGTTTAATGTCTTATTATGCTTTTATATATGTTGGAAGCTTCCCAGAGTGGCTGGGCCAACCACCAGTCAGATGGGTGGGGTATGAATAAAACAATATTAATCTAACCCTATTTTCATCAGAGAAATGTTGGAGGGTGTGCTATCCAGTGAGTCAGCTTCTGTGAGTGTAATGTGAGGGGTGTGTGTAACAAAATGCCTATAGTTAGCTTTTGAATGAATCCTGTCAATGTAACATTTACTGAAAAAACAAATACAAGGCAGTGAATTCCTGGCAAAGGCTGGGTGCCACATGTAGGCCAGTCGACTTTTCTAAGTTGGCTGCTTAGCTATCACCAAACAGCAGGCAGCTAAAAGGTTTTGAATTTACCTTATACAGAGCTAACCTCCACTCTCTCTCTCTCTCTGCAATGCCTCAGAAGCTGCATGCCAGTACTGAGCACAGTCAGAGTCACCACACACTGCCTCTGGAGATGCCATGGAGGGCTTTGAAGATAAGGAATGGCCAAAATGTGGGTAGAAGCCACAATTATGTATGAACTAACCTGCCAACTACGTGCAGCTAAACCCTCTGGTCAATAGAATCGAAAGCCTCTTACCACACACTTGGTATCTTAGCATTTTCTGAGGTTCTGGAAGAGAAAGAACATGCCCCTCTTAATATAAATATGTTACTGGTGCTTGAAGCATATGTAATTCCCTTCAGTCTCAGTTTCGATCCAGTTCACTTCATGCATGTATTAATCCAACTTTATCACCGATGCTTTTTTATATAGGAGCGGGCTACTCTTTAATTTTATTAATTTATGAGTCAGCTGCCAAATGAGCCTCGCTGCAATTTGCAAACATGCTGTAACAACAACTAAACATATATATATTTTTAAGTGGTGCAAAATAACTCAAGACAGGTTCAAAGAGAGCCCCAAATAATGTGTTAGGTAAAGGTAAAGGGACCCCTGACCATTTGGTCCAGTCGTGTCCGACTCTGGGGTTGCGGCACTCATCTTGCTTTATTGGCCGAGAGCCGGCGTACGGCTTCCAGGTCATGTGGCCAGCATGACTAAGCCGCTTCTGGCAAACCAGAGCAGCACACGGAAACGCCATTTACCTTCCTGCCGGAGTGGTTCCTATTTATCTACTTGCACTTTGACGTGCTTTCAAACTGCTAGGTTGGCAGGAGCAGGGACCGAGCAACGGGAACAGGGGTCACCCCGTCGCAGGGATTCGAACTGCCGACCTTCTGATCAGCAAGCCCTAGGCTCTGTGGTTTAACCTACAGCGCCACCTGGGTCCCTGTGTTACTGTCATGTTATTGCCCTTCTACAAGTTGGTTTACTCTGCTCTGTTTTTTATTCAGTGCAGTTTTCTCTTCATTTATATGTCTTGGACCCCTGGCCTACCTGGCAGCAAGTCAGTATGTCAAGTCCCCAGCCCAGCATCAATCCATGTGTCCAAAGGCCAGCATTCAAAGTCTAAACCGAACCACAGTCCCGCAGAGATCCTGGAGCATCCAAGCTGAGGCCCATCAACATGGGCAATTGAGCAGACAGAGCATCTCAGCCCTGCTTCCCTGTTGGACTTTGCAGGCTGATTGCAGCACCTGGGTCTGATGAGGCAGGTGACCCTCACCTGCTCCAAGGGAGGAATCACACCCCTCCTCCCAGAGCTAGCGAGCCCCACCTGGCCAGCTAGGAAGATGGGCTGTGGGCCTTTGTCTGCCTCAGCCTCCTGGAGCACCCTGCCTGCTTCTCCCTACACCTCAGAGCCTACTGTATTTGTGGAGACAGGGACCCCTCTGGTTCTGCTGATGGGTCCTGCTGCTCTGGTTCCTGTGCACTGACCCCCATCCCCACGTCATCCTTCATCATCTCATGAGTACTTCCCACACCAACCTCTCCTTCCTCAACCCCAGCTTATTCCAGTGTGTCCCAGTTAGGCCTGCCACCTTTGTTCTAGCAAAATACAGGACAGGGTGGGATGGAGCAGTTGGGGGGCATTCCCCCCCATCTGGTGCTTAAGTGACTTCAAAACAATCCATTCCAATCTATTGCAGCCTAACAGGAAGGCCCCCTCTGTAATTTGTCACACATAAATACGAATTTGTGAATTTGTCTATGCTTGGCTACCCAGAGCTTAAATGCATGAACTTTCACATATCCTTTCAAACACATGCATTCGAAGAGGATCCCTAACTTAGCACGGGGGAGGGGGGACCTGCATTGCAGGGGGTTGGACTAGATGACTCTCGGTGTCCCTTCCAACTCTACAATTATATGATTCTATGAAACCCAGGACAAAACTGTGTCGATACAGGACATGGCGTTTTGCATTGAAATACGGGGCAATCCTGTATTATACAGGAGAATTGGCAGCCCTAGCATCCCGGCTACACCCTTCGCCAGGATCCTCTTCCTCCTCCCCGTAGTCCTACCAGTTCATGACATAATGTGTGATTTTTTAAAATCACAAAAGCTGAGATTCACACTGAAACTCCAGGCAGTTTTGCTTACCTGCACAATTGCTTACCTGCTGAGTAAGGGGGATCATAGCTGAGAGACTGCTGGCTCTATTGCTCCTCCTGTTGCAGCCTCTTTATTTCCCTAACCCCTTTTGGCCCCGAAGGGATGAAACCATGAGCCACAGAGTCACAAGGATAATGGCAATAATAATAATAATAATAATAATAATAATAATAATAATAATAATAATAATAATTTATTATTTGTACCATGCACATTCGGCTGGGTCTCCCCAGCCACTCTGGGTGGCTTCCAGCAAATATTAAAATACATTAACATGTTACAGATTAAAAACTTCCCTAAACAGGGCTGCCTTCAGGTATTTCCTAAATGTTATGTAGTTGTTGATCCCTTTGACCTCTGATGGGAGGGCGTTCCACAGGGCGGGAGCCACTACCGAGAAGGCCCTCTGCCTGGTTCCCTGCTGCCCTTTGTTTCCTCACCAGCTCTCTCCCTAACAATGGCACCGGCAGCAAGGATGAAGGCCAGCCCACTGAAAGATAGGAGTCCACCATGAGCACAGCTTGTCCAAGCTGCCCCACTGAAATCCAAATTTTATGCTGAAATTCGGGTTACAGTCAGTGCCACAATGGGCAGCAATCTTCTATGTGGGTTTTTTAATGCATAGCAATGTATTCAGTTCTAGACTGTGGCTCCCTGGCCCAGAAATCCTATGCCTGAGGCAAACATTTGTAATACTAATATCCTACGTTAAAAGCCAGAACGATTGTTTTTTTGCTTTTTTTTGTACATCTGCAGTTAGGTTTTGAAAACTCTCCCTGGACTATTCTGTTTTGATCAAGCTAACAAGGATCATTAAGCACACATTAAATCCTTACCACTTTGTGCTTTTTCTTAACAATTTGCATCAATAGACAGTAGAAATTCTGTTGAAGCCTACCGTAGTGTGATACCTTCATTATTCTGAACAGGCTAGTTATAATCATTCAGATTATTATTATTTTATTTATTTTAAAGGTGCATGAGTTGTTCAGCCAAGATTGTTATAGCTATTGCAGGTTTTGACGCCTTCTGCTCTTTTAACCAAATAAAATGCATGGGGCTTAAGTATAGAATACGCTGGCGACTGCTTGTGAAGAAAAAATGCCGTATCATTCGCAACTCAGGGACAAACGTGTCTAACAGCACAAGGAGAGCCCTGCTAGATCAAGCCAATGGTCTGTCCAGGGCAGCATCCTGTTCTCACATTGACCAACGAGAGGTCCGTCGGAAGGCGACATGCAGGACATGCATGCGGCAGCATTCTGCGCACTTGTAATTCCTACCAACTTGTAATTCACACACACGCTTCCTCCAATGGTGAAGGCTGAACATAGCCGTTATGGCTAGTAGCATAAGTGCTGGCTCTAAGAGGCTGAGGCACTTTAGCCCCCCTCAATCTTTTCTTTTTCTTTCTTGAGCCCCTGCTGCCGGTGCCATTGTTGAGGCCCAATGCGGAACTGGGCACAGAGTGACGTCAGGACGTTGTATCGGACCGCCTCAATGCTCTTTGGGAGATGGCTCCTCAGGCTAGTAGCCATTGATGCCGTCCATGAACTTGCCCTCTTTTAAAGAGATCCAACTCAGTGGCCATCGCCACATCTTGTGGGAGCAAATTTCATAGTTTGGCTAAGTGCTGTGCAAAAGTACTTTCTTTTGTCTGTCCGGAATCTTCTAAGATTCAGCTTCATGAGATGCCACCGAGTTCTTGTAGTATGAGGCGGAAAGACTTCTCTCATCCACCACAGATAATTTTATACATCTCTAGAATGTACAAAATAACTTGCCTTTCCTTCAAATGAAAAAAATGTTGTCACCTTTCCTCACAGGTGAGTTGTTCCAACCCTTTAAATTGTTTGGGTTGCTAAAAGGTTGAAGAGCATCCTTCACTGGAGTATTTGATTTCAATCCAATTAATGCAAGTTATTTGACCCCAACTCCTCCTTCTGTGCTATGAACCTTCTGAAAATCTGAGTAGAGTTAATTTCCATTCCCCACTGTTGTTTTGCCAGTAAATAATTGATTCCTATGATATCTTTTCAGATTTGACACCTCTCCCCACACAAGTGGAATCGTATATTTTTCAAGCAAACAATTTGCATTCCTTTCCTTAGAAATGGACTCCACACATTTTTCAAAAACTTATGATGCCTCATTGTACCATGTTGTACGGTTCCTCTCCATATTGAGTGTTTACACCCTTGAAATATTTGCTTCCTTATCTATCCACTCCAGGCTATATATTAGCTTCTGAGTCAGACCAGAACTATTTTGTTTCCTTGCTCAAAATTCAAGCCACTCGAGCTTGCTAATTATTCTAGCTACTCTTATTTCGGATTCCATCCATTTTGGACTTTCTTTTGGGTGATCGCACGCCTAGAGGGCAAATAATAAAGTTAGCCAATGACACAGAATGGAGATTTGGTGGGTGAGGGACTATATTACATTATAATGCTTCAAGATGGAGGATTTTTAAAGGGTTGGGTAAACACATCCAAGCTTTCCGGCAGTGGCAAGCTACATATATTAAAAAAGGTTCCGGTCCTCATGCTCTTAGCATATTCCAAGTCAGAGACTCAAATGCTAAGCCACATTTTTAGCTGGTACTTCTAGAACACAGGTAGAATAATAGAACTGTAGTGTTGGAAGGGACCACGAGGATCATCTAGTCCAACCCCCTGCAATGCAGGAATCTTTCACCCAGGGTGGGGCTCGAACCCATGACCCTGAGATTGAGAGTGTCAGGCTCTTTTTCTGCCCTGTGGCCACATTCCCTCATTACAGTATACCCAGTGGTTGACAGGCCCAGAAGTACCGTAATTCTTACATTTGTATGTAAGTGTGATTATTAACTTTGTACATAGGCTACGCTATGCAAACGTCTGTGGTTTCAACACACTCAGACCTCTCCATCCGCATAAACAAGAGGCAGCAATGCAGTTCTAGAACACATGCAAGGCTGTCAGAAGCACTTCAGGGCACAGTACGGGGACGGCCAGGGATGTGGCTTGGTGAGGAGCTGTGACCTAGGGCCAGATACAGAGAGTTGGAGGGCCAGATATGCTCCCCGCCCCCCACGCCTGAGGTTCCCCGCCCCTGGTGTAGGAATATCTCCTCGCTGCCCTGTAGAAATAAATGATGTTGCACAGCTGAGACTGCAGTGTCTTTAGGATATATGGTTTATTTACACATATCTACACCTGAGACACTGGTGTCTGTGAGAGAGAGGGGGGGGGGAGAGAGAGAGAGCACTGACACCCCCAAAAAGGGTCTTGCTTCTCCCATAGCTGCAGCCTTGGATTCAAGCAGAAACCAAGCATCATGCTTTGCCTCTCTGGCTTTCCAGCCTGCAGCTTCTATTTCTAGGTCACATTACACTAAACTTTAAACTCTGCCTTCTGTCCCTCTCACTATCTGTGAGTTGAGAGGGGATGCTGGTGGTTTTATCTCTGGACCAGATAGCCTTTCAAATAGAGGATGCTTTCAAAAGGGGAATGTCCTCTGTAACATAGGATGCAGGGCCAGCCTATTCTGCATATGAAGAAAGTGCTGTACTTTCCAGTCAGAATTCCATAGTTTTCCATAGTGTTTTCCCCTAACATAAACAATTTTGTTTAAACAAGCTTTGGAGAACTCAAACTTAATACATTACCTAGGTTCATCTTAGTTTTATCTCCTGCTTTCTGTTTCTGCAGAACCCTCCATTCGATCTTTCCCTTTAACTGCCTAAACTTTTTAAAGGTAGATAGCCGTGTTGGTCTGTCATAGTCAAAACAAAATAAAATAAAATAAATTTCCTTCCTTTCCTTCCTTCTTAGTTGGTCTCTAAGGTGCTACTGGAAGGAATTTTTTTATTTTATTTTGTTTTGCCTAAACTTTTGTTCTTTATTTATGACAGTGATTATCTGTTGCTGTGCACATGTATTGAACCTACTGCATGGAACTGTACTAAAAGCTGGTAGTCTTGAAATTAATAAAATTGTGCTCTAATGGATTGGAAAGAAAGAAAGAAAGAAAGAAAGAAAGAAAGAAAGAAAGAAAGAAAGAAAGAAAGAAAGAGAGAGGGAGAGAGAGAGAGAAAGAAAGAAAGAAAGAAAGAAAGAAAGAAAGAAAGAAAGAAAGAAAGAAAGAAAGTGCTGCACAAATCTCTCTCGCTCTGCCCAGCTAAAGATACTACCCTTCCCCAATTATAAATACTTAAACAGATCCCAATATGATAAACCAAAGGAAAGGGGAAAAGAAAGAGGAAAAAAATAAAAGGATTCAATACTATGTGATGTGCCTCCTGCAGCATTGGGGCTCATAAATTATTCTGCACACGGTTCCAGAAACCCATCCCAAAATCCTTGTGAAATTTCTCTTCCTTTTGCTACCTTATTGTACTCTCTCTTTTTTGGAGAGGCGTTTCCTCTTTTTCCTTTTGCTCTAATGCAGATGTGGCCCAGGTTCGGTCCCCAACATCTCCAGATATAAGAGTAAGAAAGACCCTTGCCCAAAACTCTGGACAGCTGCTTCTGCTGAGCTATGTGGACCAATGGTCTGATAAGGTGGACCAATGGTCCTATGGAGCAGACGATAAAGGCAGAGTAGTGCACAGGGATTTGCTGCATGCCAAAAATGTGAGGACATCAAACAAAACTAAAAAACTTCAGTGTGTGAAGTTGACTAAAAGTACATGAGCAGGGTTCCCCCTCCCTCCCTCCTTCTCTTAAACAAAAGATAAGCAATATTTTGCAAAGGATTTTTAGCAAACAATAAGGGTGTGCAATTTCCCCACTAGCTTGGGGCCCTACTTAAATACGTGCAGCAGCTGTGAAAAAGGCAAATTCCATATTAAGCACTATTAGGAATTAAAAATAAAACTGTCAATATCGTTATACAAATCCATGGTGCGGCTGGGACTGCCATATTGTGTGCATATTGTGGGCGCCTCACCTCAGAAAGGGGGTATTTTAGAGCTGGGAAATGTTCAGAAAAGAGCAACTGAAACATTCGAGGGGCTGCAGCGACTACCTAGGCGAGAAAGGGGGTGACATTTGCCTTCAGTACCTGCTTGTTAGCTCCCCCCAGGCATCCGACTGGCTGCTGTGAGAACAGGATGCAGGACTAGACGGGCCTTTTCACCTGATCCGGCAGGGATCCAGTAGGGCAAGGGCTGTAGCTCAGGGTTGGAACTTCTGCTTAGTGTGCAGAAACATCCCAGGTTCAATCCCAGCAGCGACTGGGAAAGACCTCTGAATACCTGTTGCTGGGGATCTCAGGTGGACAGAGTGCTGCTCAAGTCTGCTTACCTTAAACGGTCAGGCGGCATTGCAGCCTGGCCACGGGCATGGCCAGCGATCCGGCAGCAGGTTGGCGAGGCCTGCAGGCCTGCCTGCAGATTGGCCTTTGGCAGGCAGGCCTGGTTCCAGGGATTCCCCAGGGGCATCCCGTCCCCCCCATGAGGAATAAATTGAGGCGAGCCCAACGCTCCCCCTCAGTTGTTTTTTTCCTGTGCTGCTCAAATCCTGCTTGCAGGCTTCCCATAGGCATCTAGTCGACCGCTGCAAGAACAAGATGCTGGACTAAGATGGGCCTTTGGTCTGATCCAGCAGGCCCATTTTAGGTTCTTATCCAGGAGATTTGCTGCTAAGTCAGTGTTGACAGTATTGAGCCCGATGGGCCTGACCAGTGCCGGATTTAAGTATAAGCTAAACAAACTATAGCTTAGGACCCCACTCTCTTGGGGCCCCCAAAAAATGTAAAGGAAAAAAACAACTGGATGCACATTTCCAAAATAAAAAATAAAAAAACAAATAAAATAAAACCTACATACAGCAACAGTGTTTTGTGTTGTGTTGGCTCCTATGATGTAAGTAATGGGCCCTGCCTGCTAGCCTGCTCCCTATCATTAGTTTGCTCATTTCTAATATATAGGGTGCCTACATTCTGCATGTGGAAATGGCTTTAGATCAGGCACAGGCAACCCCATGATCCCTAGCTAACAGGGCCAGTGGTCAGGGATGATGGGAATTGTAGTCCCAAAACATCTGGAGAGCGAAGGTTGCCTATGCCTGCTTTAGATACCTATTCGGTCCATAAATTACCATATAGCATATATTCAACACAAAAAAACAGTGACAATTTGTTGTTGACAAAGGACAGCTGGACATATAAAGGGCCCCATTACCTTCAGTAGCTTAGGGCCTCATCAAACCTGAATCCAGCCCTGGGTCTGACTAAAAAATATTTGTATGTATTTACATACTTATGTATGTTTTGCATTTTTATGACTATAGGTATTTTGGTGGGGAGGTTGCTTATGTTTTTTTCTTTTTCTGATCTATTTTTCTCCTTGCCCCTTTCAAAAACTTCTCTTCCCCCCCCGCCCTAGTAGTGGCCAGCTTTTTTCGTGTGCAGCAGCTGTCATTTCCATTCAGGTGCCTGGACCTACTCTGTGGTTAGGCATTCTGAGGAAAACAAAACAAAAATGTCAGGAGCGGCTGCTTCTGTTGGCCACTGCTGCTGACTCAACCCGTCTCTGGAGGCAGCAGGATCCTAAGCCCACCCACCCACTCGTTACCCTTAATTGCCACAAATAGAATGAGTGGGCAGAAATGAAACTTGCATTCTGTGGATTAATTCCTCTCTGCATTTGTTACGAAACGTGAATGACAAATGCAAGGATTTTCCATACTGCCCAGCTCTGTCCAGTTTGGAATGAGGATCAGCTGCGATCCGTGCATGCTTGGAAAGTCAGCAGCGATACCAGGGATATGTTGTCACAGATCCAGTATTTATAACCCTTGCCAAGACAGAGAGAATGTGAAATCAACAAACTTACAAGTGATTAGGATGCATACAGCAAGAAATTGGTTTTTTTAAAATCCCTGAATTTCACATCATACATTTTTGTGTCCCGTCCCCCCCCCCCCCAATATATTTTTAGGACTGCTGTAGCACAGGGAATATGAATAAAGGAAAGCATGGCATTAAAAGCACACAAATTCTGGTTATTTTTGCTTCCAGTGAGCTGGAAGGATTGCCTTTTCACTGCTTTCTTCTGGCTTACACTGAAAATAACTCTCAGTACCAAATTCTCCCTAGACTGCTAAGAAGTCACTCAGTAAAAGTTTATGGGGCATAACTTCCATTTGTAAAATTCTGAATTTTTCACTATGGTTAAATTGTTGTGGTTGCATTCTGGCAGTTTCCACAACTTTATCTCTTGGTAATGTAGAATATATATTTTGCACATAAACATGCTTGAATTGCACAAAAATAAATGCATTTTCCAGCCACATAAATTGGTTTAAGGTTGCAATGCTATAGCTACTTACCTGAGAGCAAGCCCAATTGCACTCCCTGAGACTTACTGCTGAGTGAACATACTGTGCCGCACCTCTTGCAGTGTTCACGTTTTGGAATACGTTAAATCACTGGGACAGCAGGAGGTAGCACAAAATGAAAGGTTTCTTACCTGCAAAAGATTGCGTCCAACACAGAATGTCAACTCGGCAACATAGAACCCAAACTCCCAGCAATGCCAGAAATAGGGAAAGAAGGAATTAAGGCTCCTTGCTTTTATTTTTGTACATTACTTATTTTTACACACATTTCCGGAGACTGTAAATCTCCACTGCAAGACGCTAATCCCAACGAGCTGATGACATTTGGTATTTTCACCACCAGAGGACCCTGGAAAATAAGTTCAGACCCACAAGTGTTGTCTATCTGTTGAGGGTCTATATATTTTCACTATGCACCTTGGGATCCTGTGGAGAAGCCCCAATATCCCCACATATATACAATTCAAATGTAGACACCGTGTCGTTTTCCTGTTTGTATATGGGGCAGTCTTTGATATCAATGCCTTGAATGCTGTGCGTTCAACTGCTGAAGGATTCTTCACATATGAATGCTGTCCTCAGAAATAGATTCCGGATGTCTTTATCTTTATATCTATATATGTTTGCCCACAAAACTGTATGCAGGAACAGTAAACATGAAAAGATCGGTGTCCCTTGTGTTTATATACAGTCAGTGACCATTTTGCGCAGGGATTTCCTTCCCAACCCATGTGCATCAGTTGCATTCTGCCCTACTCCCGTTCCACCATTTTTGTGACGCGTCTAGTGACATTTTGGGGTGACTTCTGGGTTCGGGGCCATGTGCACGCACAACAATCACATGTCATTTGGACACACGTTAATCATTTGTACTGGCTGGCAAAACCCACAATTTATATGCATCATCTCCGTAAGTGAACTGCATTTGTGTTATCTATTGTTCAGACATCCATTCTTAGCTACAAAATTTCAATGCACGAAACTGCCTTTAAGAATGGTGAGGTGGGCCCGGATGGCCTCTAAAGGACGTCTGCTGTAGTTCTGGGTGGTAGGCTTGGGTGCTTAACGGTCTTTTTTAGGACCGTCCAGGTGGGTGTACGTGGGCATGCTGCTGTAGAAGGTGGGACATGGAGAGCGCTGGTTGACTGCATCATAGGCATGAAGAAAAAGACCAGTACATAGCAATGAGAGGTTAATTTATCCACTCATCGTTTGCACAGCCTTCCATCCCTCCCTCCCTGGTGTTTTAAGGAAGCTTGAAACAGGATGGTCAAGGGACGTGGGTGGCGCTGTGGGTTAAACCACAGAGCCTAGGGTTTGCCGATCAGGTCGGCGGTTTGAATCCCCACGACGGGGTGAGCTCCCGTTGCTCGGTCCCTGCTCCTGCCAACCTAGCAGTTTGAAAGCACATCAAAGTGCAAGTAGATAAATAGGTACCACACTGGTGCGAAGGTAAATGGCGTTTCCGTGCGCTGCTCTGGTTCGCCAGAAGCAGCTTAGTCATGTTGGCCACATGACCTGGAAGTTGTACGCCGTCTCCCTCGGCCAATAAAGCGAGTGCTGTAACCCGAGTCGTCCACGACTGGACCTAATGGTCAGGGGTCCCTTTACCTTTAAACAGGATGGTCATTGGCGTGGGGACCAGATGGCTGAGTCATCATGTGAATAGCCAAGTAGCCAACCCCCAATTTAGAACATTTCAAGGAAGATGAAACAGACCATGAACTGACCGTAGCAAAAAGCATTGTTGGGGTGTCATATTCAAATAATGGGCAAGGCATTGAAATTGGGCATCACACTCAAAATGGCACGTCTGTGGGCATAAAAAGAAATATCAAGCACAGTCTAATCTGTAAAATAACTGTATGGCCAACCCTACACACACTCTCCCGTACTGTGGTCCATACTAGACCTGGGAAAGGTCAATTGGTAGAGCATAAGACTCTTCATCTCGGGGTCGTGAGTTTGATCCCCACATTGGGCAAAAGATTCCTGCATTGCAGGGGGTTGAACTAGATGGTCCTTGTGGTCCCTTCCAACTTATAATTCTGTGATTTTATATGGATTGTTAGGCCAGTGTTTATATGGTTTTTTATTTTTAATAAAACACGACAATAAAGCATGATAACTCATTTGGTTAGTGCGCGGTGCTGATAATGTCAAGGTTGCAGGGGGGTTGACTAGATCATCCTCAGGATGCCTCCAACTATATGATTCTATGATCTTAAAGGATGTCTGGACTGGAAATTTTGATATATTAGTTGTACGTAGTGCTTTCTTTCTTAAAAAATGTTTAGGGTACTCTCATTTTGACTCATGAAAACCACCATTTTATAGTTCAGATTGGGGAAAATACAGTAAATGGACAAAAAATACAAAGATTCACAAAATGTTTAGGGGTATGCGTCCCCCCAGAAAAAAAGCACTGGCCCTATGACTAGATCTAAGGGGGGAAACACTTAAGTGCTCTTTTTAAGAAAGATTGACTTGTGTATTAAGATGTTTAGAAACGTGTCCTTCTAGGCACATACACAAAATAAAAAATAGCATTTAAAAGAGAGAGATCAGAGAGACGCTATTCCTCTTTGCTTCCAGACTCTCTGGGCTACAGCAGTAGAGTTTTGTGAATGATAGGAGCAACTTGCCTCTATATAGAATCTCTAGTTGTGACGGTGCAAATGCTTGCTTAGCATCTGGAAATAAAGTCTCTGGTATCTGTCGTTTATAAATTTACAAATAAGCACTGCTACAAGACCGTCGCATCCATATACTTAATGGTTGATGTAAGGAAAGGCTAGCAATCGGATAAATACTATTGAAGTTTTATTGTTTTGCAGAAGGGAGTCATAGCTACTAAATAAGCCAAAGGACCAAGGACAAGTGTGGTCCAACGCTGCTTCTGCCTTCTTCCTTCCAGAGCAGTACCACCTCCTGGAAGTTAGACGCAAGTGCCTCCCAAATGTTTTCTATTCTAGTGCTTGAAACGGAAATGGTATTTGGCAAGAGCAAAAGTCCTCCTGGGCTTCAAATGTCATTAAATGATGTTTGCCTTCAGTATTTCTGTGTGCTCACCCCACCAGTCTTCGAAGTGTTTTGATTTGGTGTATCTTTTATGCCTTCACTGGGAGAAAAGTAGGCTGGACAGGTTAAACCCCTAAATACATGTTCAAGATGAAGCAATAAGCTTCCCCCACGTAGAAGAGCTAGCCATCACTCACATCCTTTTATATCTGAGCTACTGGTATGAGGATTGCAGGCACAGATGACTCAAATACATATTCCCTCCCCCAAATAAGTAGGGTGTGTGTGTGAGAGAGAGAGAGATTCCACTCCGTGCCCCACACTCAAAGACAAATGCCACAGGACTTTAAAAATGCATTGGTCTTCTTTTACTAAGGTAACCCAAAGCAACTTATAATAGATGTCTTTGTTCTTGTTACAGCAGACTATTAATTGCCCCTGAAATTTCTTACCACAGTGGTTCAAATGTTACTCTGGAATCCTCTCTTTCAAGAGAGATGAAACTAGGCCAGGTCAGAGATGTGCGCACTGGGCAAACTCAGCAGATATTGCCTTGCCAGGCTTCTGTGCTTAACCCCCGGTGAACTGTGTAGCTTGAACTTAGTGCATTCATTAGCCTTGAAAGTCATGTTTTTGTCCTCCGTTGCTTGGGGCTGAGCCCTGCTAGGCGGCGAAGCAGCTGCCGTTTCTTGTTACCTCGTGCTAAAAACCATTCTTCCTTTTGAGCACAATAATCTGATCCAAAGGAGTTAAAAGAAGAATTTTAACTTCTAAACTCTACTTCAAATTTATAGAGTTTCTACAAATTTCTACAGGGAGCGGAGAAAGTACATCAATCCATTGCAATGTACTGTAAACCTTATTTTCAATTACATAAATGTACTGTAAAAGTAAGTGAAATGTAGCGGTTTATTACATTTATTAATGCACGTTAAATGTAATTATAGTTTTCTTGCCAAAGAGCATTGAGAGATTATGTCTGCAATGACTGTACTAGAATCATTACAGATTTGACAATTTCAATTACACGTAAGCAGCTTAGTTGAGTACAGCAGAGAGAGAGAGAGAGAGAGAGAGAGAGAGAGAGAGAGAGAGAAGAAATCAATGACAAATTATGGACATATGCATGGTTTTCTAGAAAACAAAAAACCAGGAGACCAATAACATGTTCTGCTTTCCAACCAATGCAAGCAATTAAACACAGAAAACAAGTTCAGCAAATAGTCTAAATGAAAATGCTAATTTTAAACACAGGGCTCCAGATCTATTATTCTATATTACTCCCCCCCCCTGACTTAATCTAGCACCTTTGGTAACAGCTTCACTGGTAAGTATGTGGGAAATGTTTAATGACATTTAGGGATGCACGAGCTTCTCACTCTTTGCCCTGAAAGGGCAAAATCCTTCACAAGTGGCCAAAGCTATTACTCACAATGGATTGCGACCTTTCTGTGCATTCACTCTGAACATATGCAAGTTGCTCAACTCTGCCTTCTCTCCCTACTCGAGAACCCACCTCTACAAAGGCATACCTCGGGCAAGGAGAAAGTAGAACATCTGTTTTGGCAGATCAGGCTGGAGCTTACTCCTGTAGCCCAGTCTCCAATGAGATACGCTCTGTGCCTTAGCAACACTCAAAAGGAACCCCCTTTTAGCATCCTTCTGTCACAACTCCTCTCTCACCAGGGAGCAGGTGAGGCTACACATCCCCGATGAGAGAAGACTCTCCAAATGATGCTGAAGCTGTGAAGGCCCCCAGGAACCTTCTGCCCAGCATTCCTGGAGTACAAAGCATTTTCTCCCACCAATGAGACAGCCTGTAGGCTGGGGACGCAGAATGTCTTTTGCCCCCGCAGCCCTAGGGAAGTTCCCCGAGGTAACAGGAGGATGAGGGTGTGGCAGCTTTGACAGGCATAACCCTGAGCTGCCTCCTCTCAGCAGGCTACCATCAGGGATGTTTCTGATTTCCCACGAAGGATCAAGACAAGCGGGAAAATTCACATTTGCAAGCTCCCCTGATCAATTTATTGTGACGTCTCCAATGGCATCTGCGCAAGGTGAGGGATGTGGTGTGTCTGTGTTTGTGCGTGAGCTGTTAAGGGGAAGGATTCCGACCATCCAACATAGATCTGCGCCCTCCCCGTTTTCTTGAAAAAGAAAATATGGGAAGCAAGAAACTACCAGTGAATTTCCATAATGCCAGTAGTACAATTCAGCACACTTTGGACTAAATGGAGATTGTTTAACAAAGGGTTGCATCCAGTGCAGCTTTAAGTAACTAGTTTCACCAGTGCAATAATTCATGTTTGCGCATGGAACTGCCCACTATCCTCACCCCCCCCACCTAAAATATGTCTGTGTAACCCACCCACCCACCCAATCACTCAGAGCAGATTGCTACCCATCTTATCAGGCCATGTGTCTTGGGAAAGGAGCCTCTACAGTGGTACCTCGGGTTAAGTACTTAATTTGTTCCGGAGGTCCGTACTTAACCTGAAACTGTTCTTAACCTGAAGCACCATTTTAGCTAATGGGGCCTCCTGCTGCTGCTACGCCCACCGAGCACAATTTCTGTTCTTATCCTGAAGCAAAGTTCTTAACCTGAAGCATTATTTCTGGGTTGGCGGAGTTCTTAACCTGAAGCGTACTTAACCTGGGGTACCACTGTAATACTATTCCCATTTCCAAGCCAGTTTGGCAGCCCCTACAGGCTTTGACTACATGAGAGGAAGGAAGCAGAGAAGGGAGTCATATGAGAGTTATATTCCTAATGCCCAAATTGAAGCCTGCTTTTCAAAGCAGCAGCATTAGTATAAAACTTTGCTCCTTTTAAGAGCCAAGGTGATAGAGCATTTTGAGCATCTTACACAGGGTAGCTAAAAAACACAGCTGCATGTAAAACGGCATCCTGCTATAATCTTGCCTTTCTACGAGTTTTAAAAAACACTGAAAACCCAATACTGCATAAATATAAAATATTTTTTTATTTGGCTTTTGCAGATTGAAAGAGCAAATACACATAATTAGCTTTAATCTTATGCCCTATGTGTAATAATATTTTATTACAATATGTCGCATTTATCGATTTGGGAAATCGCATACCAACTACCTATTTGACATGAGCTTATTCAGGAAAGAGCACATTAACTAAAAGAACGTACTTGCAATGTTCACTAGTACAGAAAGTGGGAGGGGGAGAGAGAGAGAAAAAAAGAATGACATGTTGGAGGGGAAACTCACCCCAACAAAACCCTCTCATCATTCATTATCTGAATAGTTTCACTTGCTTCCTTTTATCTCTTCAGCTTTTCTTTTTAGAACATTCAAATCTCCTCCTGCCCTTTCTGCAGAGAGCTGTACATAGGAAAGATGTACATTCTCTGCCACACCTCTCACGAAGGCAGGAGAAAATTGTGCACCAATATTGCTGATAAATGCCTCCCTTCTCTTTTCTGCTTGGCTCAGATCTTTTGAATTTAGTCAACAGAAGAAATGTGAGGCTTACTTCCTTCTGGACTCATCTATTAAGATGTGGGGGGTTTTTCCCACCCCGATCCAGACTATGCACTCATTTCACGTTGTAAGAGAGAAGCAGACTGGAGGAATGTTTGTTCCGAAGTTGGAAGGCAAAGGAAGGGACTGCCCTTCCCACGGCTACAGACGAAGGTCTGCTACACATTAGGAAATACAGGCTTGCATAAGAGATGGTAAGATTTTAAAAAGATGGATTTTATTAAGCACAAAACAGCTTTCAATACATTATCCATACAAATTGGAAGGGGTTGGGGGGAAACCAACTATAATGAATTTCAAAGATTTGATGGGCAGGATGTATATTGGCACAATAAAAGGGACCATTTGAAAAGTAATACAAATTATAACTATAGGGTCACCACTGTCTAAACAACAGATAGCTTGCCTACAGCCTAAAAATACTACATCATCTGGAGAATAAAGAGAATTACTATTCTGTACGGAACTTGTACTTATTAGCACCATTCAAAAGCTTGCATCAGCTGCTTAGGCAAAGAAGCACCTGACTGGTTGGGGGGAAAGCTTCAGAGAAAGAAGGGTTCAGTGCAATATTTTCAGTTCCTTTTGATAATATTTAAAGTCTATGGTTTCATAGCATGTTAAATAATTATGGCTTGGTAGAAATACACTGTTAAGATGTAGAGTAAGTTTTTACTTCAAGAAGGACGGGATTCTTTCATAACAGCTGTAGAAATGCGTTTTAATGTATTATGGCAGGCGCAGAATGCAGATGACATGCTGGGTAACGTAGAGACATCTTATGAACTGGCAAATGGACACTATTAGCTCTCTGTTGCACAGACTTCTGGTTGTCTCAGCTGCTGTTTTTTCAAACAAACCAGCTTTATCTTCTCTCTAATGTGTTCAGCTGTAGAAGCCATATCACTCGGGCTCCCAAAGTACTGTTCAGTACTAAAACAAAGAAAAAACAAGCAAGGCACATGGCATTTGATCTCAGTGCATACCAATTTCATTAAAAAACACACGCACAATTGCTTTCCACTACACCTGGCTAGTACAGTACTGAATGTCTTAGGATGAGGTCCCAGACCTGACTGATGAATATGGATGTTATGCCACCATTATTTTTACACCAGACTCAAAACTTTCGATAGTACATATTCAAACTAATGCGATTTGTTTGGAGCGGCTTCAATTTATGAGCAATAAACATTGAATTCGTTCATTTAATTCTACTCTGTGAAGCAATTGATGAGCACACATCTCGATTAAAGACACCTTTTGATGGCATGGGAAGGCAATTGTAAAGAAATAAATTTTATTTAAATATTTAACTTTTTGCTATAGCACCTGACTACTCGTTGTTTTTCCAAACTGAATATTTCAGCTACAGTATTTATATGTTTCCCTCATTTAAAATCTGTTTGACTTGTATTGCAAACTGGAGCATTTTAGAATAATCATATTCTAAGGAAGAGCTACATACCCATCAGGATAAACAACAGGTACTGTTAATCTATCCAGAAGTGATTTTCCAACAGCTTCAATCTCATCAAATTGTTCCTGGTCATTTATAGATTCAGGCTGGTCTGGGCATTCTTGCAAAACCTGTAACCAAGTGGTATTAAGAAAAAGAAAATTGTTTCCAGAGTTCACTTAAAACAACAGACCAATATTCGTATGTTGGTAGCTGGTAGCAACTAACTTTTTCAGCATTTGAATGGAAAGCAACAGCCATCTCCAGCCTAGTTACTCGCTCTTCGGAAGTGATGGTGAATTGTTTCCAGACTCTGTTCAGCTTTGGAAGCGTGTCTCCTGAGGACCTAGAAGTGCATCGCAGAGACTGACACAAAACGACGGTAGCCTGTAGTAGCTGCCTTCCATAATCGTAAGTACTCTATAAAAAGGAAAAAGAAGAAAGATGTAAAATTTCAATCTCAAATCCTTGGGCGGATCTAACTACAAAAGAGCGACACATCGGCAAGAAACAAAATAGCTCAAATGCAAGTCACAAGGCGTTCTTGCACTTCATTTGACTATTAACACATCGGCCTACTTTTCCAAACGCAGGAACGAACTGCAATGGCCTTGCTTGGGAAATCCAACTGAACGATGAAAGGCGAGGGAAACGGAAAGCTTTGGGGGTTTGTTTGCTTGGTCTGAACAACTGACCTGGGAGATAGGGGATGCACACTCTTTTATGGATGGAGGCCTGCTTCACAAACCCATAGAGGTGCTTTGAGAGCAGAGAACGTTCTCCCCTCACTAAGCCCACCATGGGTTTTTTTTTAATCCACTTGCCTGCACAACAGCAGCAAGTACCAGACTCTCTGGCCTGCACCCCTGCCTAGGTCTCAAACATTCAGCACAAAGATCCCATATTCTTTCACCTTTGTGTTCCCTGTGAACTACAAAGGAGCCAAGGAGCACAGTGACAGGGTAAACATCTTCGCTTCCTGTCCCCGTTCTGTTTTTCATGAAAAAAGGACCCTATGGCTGTCTCCCCCCACCCTTTCTGATGGGCCTTTCCAGAAGGTCATTAAGGTGCTGAGAGTGCCCCCCTGAAAAGCCCTGAGTAACAACAGAGGAACACCCTTCTCTGGATCAGCACAGCGATTAACATCTGCTTAGTAAAACCGTGCCAAAACCTTTGGTCCCTTGCTTTTGGACACAGTAGTCCTATTGTTTATCATTTACTTGTCTGAACACACTAGTTCCTTTATCAAATCAAATAGCGGATCAGGGAAGTAACTTCTAAAAATAAATAAATGCAGAGCATTGCCCAGGGTGCATGGAGTAACCACTCCACATTTGTCAGATACGAAGTGAATTCAAGCATTTCAAAAATCAATCTTGTACATTTTATGATGCATGAAAACACTTTAGAGGGGGGGAAACTGTGGTTATCCCCAAGGGGATGTTCCAATAGAATAATCTTGTCAGATCTAGCCAAGGTTTCTGGCAATCAGAGCTGTACTCAGAAAACAAGCTCAGCAAATAGTCTAAATGAAAATGCTAATTCTAAATATCGATGAGAAGGCTTAGAGGCAGCTTTCTAGTGACCCACCTAGCCTGCTTACACAGTGAAAGAAATCCTTCATATACCTGTGCTACATCAACAAATTTTCGATGCTTTTCCAACAAAATTTTGGTTTCTTGAGCATCGTCCCCCAGGCGGGTATGGGTCTTCAGTAGAGCATCAAGTAATTCACTTAACCATTCTACTGCCTAGAGGGAAGAGTAGAAACAGACTGTAAAACAGAAAACATTTAAACTAACACAATCCATCTGTCACAGATGTGCTCAATAAGAGGTCTGCAGTGTATTTTACAGGGGTGCCCAAACACCCAAAACTTTTAAATTTTCAAAACTAGGCGCTCTCTCTCTCTCTCTCTCTCTTTGAAGCAAGCTTATATGAACAACACTGGCCACAATAAATATGCAGCTCAATCTCACCTGAGCAGCATCCTCTTCACATTTAAAGAGCTGAACCATTTGAAGCATCTTTAATCGTCTGACATCTACCATGTCTTCACATCTGTGAAAGCCGGAATAATAAGCAACCACATCAGAAAGCTAAACACTATTGCCTAGCACTCAACCCATCACTCCCGTCGTAGACACAACACATGAACAATTCCTCTTTCTTTCATGTGCCACTAAAGATTGGGTAGGGTTGCCATATTTCAAAAAGTGAAAACCGGGACACAAAAGTTGTTGAACTTTTTGGGCAAACTTGTTGTTGAGTTATTTTTAAGGAAATTTGCCAAAAACTACACTTCCAACATGCCATTGATCCAGATGTTCCTGGACATCTAGCAATTTTCCACCCGGACAATTTTTCCACTTGCCGAAAATCCCAGCTATGTCTGGGAAATTCTGGACGTATGGCAACCCTAAGGTTGGGTAAAAATATTACTACAACATACCATGAAAATATATATATGAAAGGAATTGTTTGAAAAATCAGCAAAATTTTGATAAGCACTTTCATTTCTTGGCCAACATAGTTCCCCATAGTTCTCCAACTTCATACATAGGTCCACTGGTTTCAATGGGTCTATTTTTAGCATGACTAATATTAGGTGTCACCTGATATACCTATGTAAGTACTGTTATCATATTGTATTTTGTACTGCTAGTTTAACTGAGGTTTCTAGCCCAACAAAAACACTGGATCCCCCCCCCCCCAATGACCTTTTAAAAATTGTCCATATCCTGTTCTGGTCGCTTAAATACTTATCATGAATTAATAGCACACACTGCCTTGTGAAGGGATGTAATTTCTTTTAGCTATTGCTATTCTCATATGAGTACTGAAAAAGCTACATTGGCTCCCAGTACATTTCCAGGCACAATTCAAAATGTTGGTGCTGACCTTTAAAGCCCTAAATGGCCTTGGCCCAGTATACCTGAAGGAGCGTCTCCACCCCCATCGTTCAGCCCGGACTCTCAGGTCCAGCTCCAAGGGCCTTCTGGCGGTTCCCTCACTGCGAGATGTGAGGTTACAGGGAACCAGGCAGAGGGCCTTCTCAGTGGTGGCACCCGCCCTGTGGAACTCCCTCCCATCAGATGTCAATGAAATAAACAACTATTTGACTTTTAGAAGACATCTGAAGGCAGCCCTGTTTAGGGAAGTTTTTAACGTTTGATGTTTTCTTGTGCTTTTAATTTTCTGTTGGGAGCCAACCTCCATCTCTGTGTGGCTTTTGCAGTGGACATTTCTTGGGGTGTAAAGAAAGTAGCAGCAGCAGAGCCTGTTTTGCTCATAGAGAAGCAGGAAATGGAGACTGAGATCGGCAGCCTCCGAGTCTTAATATCAGGGGAGAAAGATTTAATATTTAAACACTACAAGATAATCATCTGATAGATAAATCCTAAGGACTTTCAAGACTGGTTTCAGTTCATTTTCTTAGTCATAACTTGTAAAGAATACATTTTTTCAGTTTTCAGATATAAGCAGATCAGGGTTTTGTTCATGATTCAAGTTATTCTCTTTCATGATTAACTCTTATTCGTTTTCAGCCTCATCCTTTGGTCTTTTGTGCAGTACTATCAGGCACATTATGACATCTTAATGTTCTCTTTAAAAAGAATACCACAATTCCAGTTGCTGAGTTATCAAAAGGCATCAAGTGAACTAAGGCAATTTTAAAGTCATACAGAATTTTCACACAAAATGGCACAGTTAAGAGAACTTCTGAGCTAGAGGGAACTTTTCAGGGCTGCTAGGCAGCATAATTATTACCTTTGCTTCCTGAGCTGCATGTCTTCCATCACTCCCTGGATGTGATCAACATTCTCTTTGTTTTCCGTGGTTACATCTTTTCCATAAGCCCAAGATGCCTGGTTAGATATTTGATCAAGAAGACTTTGACCTTTTTCACGCAAACCTTGCAGACCTAAGTCTAAGGTACAAAAAACCCAAATTCTTTGTTTCATAGAACTAGTACATTTCCCACCCTCAAACAGGTGCAAATGTGAACAAATGACATATTCTCTCTACTCATGAATTTCTGTCCAATTCTCTCTTCATCCGTGTGCAAGTTTAGTTTGCAGTGATTTCACTCAATAAACGATACGTAACTTAACTTACTAGACTTCAAAATGAGCAAGTTTGGCAATCAAAAGCTGCCAGTCAACCCTAACTGTGTAATCTACTGTGTAGATTAAACATAGACTATAGATAAGATTAGGTATGGGGAAGGTAATATGTAAGTAAATAGGCTAAGAAAGTAGAGAAAGAAAGGTAACGGGTAAATAAACGCAAGATCTAAAATAGAAAGAAAATAAAACACATGAGGGCGAACAGTAGGAGGTGAACTTTTTAAAGGTAGGGAAGGGGGAAAGAAGTAGGTAGAGGGGAGGGGGGAGAGGGAGGGGAAGGGGGAGGGGGTAGAGGGGAGGTAGGGGAGAGGATGGACAAGGGAGAATGGATTATGATTACTATTTTTTGTATGTTATCTGTATGTTGGAGGATGTATGTTAGGAAGAGAATGGAAGATGTATGTGTGAAATTGTATGTATTGTTTGTATTATGTATTTCTGTTTTTTTTATACTCAATAAAATTATTATTAAATTAAAAAAAACCCCTAACTGTGTAAACATATAGATAGCTAGTGTTTAAGTTTCCTATTGCATCTTTTTTTTTTTAAGTATAATTTCTTACAGCCACAAAGTTAGTATTTATTATAGGGAGAGGTCACAGCTTGCTAGCAAAACGTACAACTTGCATACTAAATGACCCAGGTTGAGACCCTGGTGTCACCAGTTAAAAAAGAAATACTAAGGGCTAAGAAAGACTGAAACAGTGGAAGACAGTGACCAATTGTCTGACTCAGTATAAGGCAGCTTTATATGTTAATTATTTGTGTCCCTTCCAGTCTTATGAACTGCTATCACACAGCAGGGATTTTGAAGTTTTCCCTCTTTCTTAATTTGACTATTGTATGCATTATCTCAGTTTACGTTTAACAGGTGTTTTTCAAAAGATTAGCTGTCTTCTTAAAAGGTAAAGGTAAAGGACCCCTGACAGTTAAGTCCAGTCGCAGTCGACTCTGGGGTTGCGGCGCTCATCTCACTTTACAGGCCAAGGGAGCCGGCGTTTGTCCACAGACAGTTTTTCCAGGTGATGTGGCCAGCATGACTAAGCCGCTTCTGGCACAACGGAACACCGAAACCCGAGCAGTGCATGGAAACGCCGTTTACCTTCCCACCGCAGCAGTACCTATTTATCTACTTGCACTTTTTGGCGTGCTTTCGAACTGCTAGGTTGGCAGGAGCTGGGACAGAGCAACAGGAGCTCGCCCTGTAGTGGGGATTCGAACTGCCGACCTTCTGATCAGCAAGCCCAAGAGGCTCAGTGGTTTAGACCACAGCACCACCCACATCCCTAGTTTTCTTCTTAAAGCTTTGTAAATACTAGCACAAATCTTCAAGTCTGGACATATTATGCAGCTTAATCATAAGCGTCCTCCACATGATAACTGTTAATTAAGCTAAGGGGATCCATATGATCACAAGGGGCAGCAGGCTGAAGACATGTAGTGTGGTTTTTTCCACCCTCACTGTAATGTTCAAACACTGAAAAAGGGAAGCCTAAATGCACAGACCTTTACATGCACAGACTTCCAAGAGAGCTGGAACCCCAACTGCATGGAGGTCCAAAATGTAAAGAGGTCTATGCATACAGGCTGCCCATCTGCAATGTCCAGTCCCAACACATGGGACTTAATACACGAAAGCAGCTTTGGAAGTTTTCAGCCTTGGGAGCAGGTGGCTTGTCAGGGATTCATGTACACTGTTTATGATGTTTCCTTGCTGCAATACAAATGAATTTAAATGTACTGTTAAGACTTTTACGTCCCAACAGTATTTGAGCCAATTGCAAAAGGAAGCCAAGAGATTGCATCCAAAATCCAAACAACTGTAAAGCAAATCCAATTATTCAATTAGGCTTGCCCCCCCCCCACATTGCATTGTTGTTGTTGTTTTTAAATGAAAGGGAATTGTAATTATTCCCCAGAGAAAGAAATGGAGGGGGGGTTGCACATCTGAGAAAAGGCCTGCCATGCTCACCCAATCTCTTCTGCATGCATTGCTGAATTGTGGCCAGAAAGGTCCGTTTTCCTCTCTATGCTTAGTTACGAACGTGAGAGAAAAATCAATGTATACTTTAAAAATTATTTTTCCCCCAATTGTTCACTGTTTTATAGATTTGGAGCGTTCTACAATGTTTGGGCTTACCAACACTTTTCAGTTTCTCTTCAAGTAGCTTTAGAGTTTGCTGAATTGACGTCCCGTCTGCTGGTGCGACATCAACACACAACATCCCTAGTAGGCCGTCTAGTTGCTGAGACAACTGAAAAGGACAGCAAGAAAAACCCCAGGTATCATATTACTTCAAAAACCTGTTTCTCATGCTTCCACCAAGGATGTGCTGCAATAATGGAAGGGTGTGCTGTGACTGACTGACTGACTGACTGACACACACACACACACACACACACACACACACACACACACAGCTGTAAAGGGAGATAAAACCAGGAGATAGGGAAGCTCACAGGCAGATAACCTGAACAGCAGGCGCTCCTCACCAAAACCCTTCATCAAGAATGCTTCTGCCACACTTTCCACCAGTCTCCAATGATCAAGATGTGGACTTCCAACAAGACCTGATATGCCTCTTTGTGTGTGTGTGTGTGTGTGGACACTTCGATAAGGGCCCCAGGTACAAACAGAGTGGAAGAGGGCCAATAGTTTAAGATGAAGGAAAGTCACCACTTCTGGGCATTACAAAACAGGAGCTTATACAAAACAGGAGGAGACGCAGGATGTGCTTTAAACTAAATAAAAAAATTCCTTCCAGTAGCACCTTAGAGACCAACTAAGTTTGCTATTGGTATAAGCTTTCGTGTGCATGCACACTTCTTCAGATACCATATATCTGAAGAAGTGTGCATGCACACAAAAGCTCATACCAATAACAAATTTAGTTGGTCTCTAAGGTGCTATTGGAAGGAATTTTTTTATTTTGTTTCAACTACGGCAGACCAACACGGCTACCTACCTGTAACTAGTGCCTTAAACTGACTGTCACATAAGCACCGACACAAAATAATGCCCAATGTCTTCTCTCAAGAGCAATAAAAATAAGCTTCCTCAATGACTAGAAATTCAATTTTGCATAAGTAATAGACACATCAGAATCTTTCTACAGCATTGCAATAAATTTTAGCTGGGGCAATCAGAATAAGATCCACTGTTTGACTACTGATTCAAAGCTCTATATAATTGACTTTTTCTTTCTATTCTTTGTATATCATATTGTTGTTTTATTGCTATGGCCGATGGCTGGCGCAAATAAAGATTCATTCATTGAAAAAAATCCTCATAAAACAGAAGGCTTTAGCTACTGAACGTCCTCAGAAATGGATTGGTATATTTTGGAATTTGTTCATTCCTAAAAACCTGTTGGAACTGTTGGCCATCTGTAGTAATCGTCACACAGCAAGACTGTACAGTGAGTAAGAATGTATACTGACTTACTTCTTGGGCAACACCATGGAAATCAAGTGCTGCTTGCAACAGATTCTGCCTGAACTCCAGTTGACTGGCTTGCCGGTAACAAACATCACTTAACTGCTGCTGTAATGCTTTCAGTTCCACAAGGTCTTCCTCATCCCCGGCATTTAACAAAGCTGCAATCTGTTGATTAAGTTCCACATACACTGCAAACCACTCCTGCAAAAACAGCACAGCAGAAAGTATATCAGAACTGCAATGCTTTTTAATGTTCTTTTTAAGACGTGTATGTGTGTGTGTGTGCGCGCACACACACACACACACATTCAACCAACTTATTACGCAGGTTTACATATGCTTCTAACAGTAATGCATTAAACCAGTAGCACACAGACCTGCTCAAGTCTCCGTCCATATCAAGTCGAAAATGTCATGTCTTTTTCAACTAAGCAGAATTTTAGCAAAATCAGTCGTAGACCCGTGGAACCATTTTCAGCAAGTCCTCTTTTTCTCATCATCTTAGGATTTCTGGGTTTTCCCCTGCCGCCTTGCCAAAGTCTAGCCTCTCATTCATTCTCTAAGCTTATGCTCTTATCCGGTCTCTTTAATTTTTTTCCCTACTGCAATATCCTGTTCTTTAGCCTGGTAGGCTTTTAAAAAACAATCCTGCATCTATTTAGCACACAGCAACATGTATTCAACTGATGGTCTTCTCTACTTGTTCCCTTCATCACATCCCTCTTCCCTCCTTCCTCACTGCAGCTTTCCTTTCCATTGCCTCTGCAACTTCACAGAATTTCAGCAGCCTCTTTTCCTTCAGTATTATCAGGAGTGCACATCAGTTATCTTACTAGTTTATTATTTATACGGCATTTCTATAGTTCAGCACACTGTGCAACACTGATCACATTTAGCTCACGGATCAGGGTGGATAAAAATCAATGATTTTTTTTTAAAAAAAAATAAAAAATCAGATTTTTAAAATAAGGATTTGTTTTAAGTTTTTCATGTGTGCTAAAACTCAGTAAGTTTTTTTAAAAAAAATTGTTTAACCACATCAGTTAACAAACATGGATACATATGCTATAATGTTATTGTTTTAGTTAAATAAATGGTTTAAATTGTTATTAAGGAAATGATTGTTTTTCTCCTTCTAATAAAGTACAGCAGAAAAGTTGTACAAATATAAACAGTTAACTTATTAAACTTCACAATAATTTCATAATTATCTGTCTGTGTATTTCTAATAGTATAACCAAATCAGTAACTTTTGATGTAACTGTAAAAACTACTCTGAAAAATTATTATTCCAGAAAATGAAACCTTCATCTGGTTGTAAATATTAAGATTATACCAGCAAGAATTAGTCTTTCTGTAAAAAAAATGATTTCAATCAAGTCTTACTGACTGGTGATTTCAATCAAGTCTTACCGACTGGTGATTTAAATCAAGTCTTACCGACTGGTGATTTAAATCAAGTCTTACCGACTAGTGATTTAAATCAAGACTTAATGACTAGTGATTTAAATCGGGATTTAAATCGGGATTTAAATTGATTCAATTTAAATCAAATCCACCCTGTCACAGATAACTTGCTGATGCAACTGAGACCCAAGAGAAGCAACAGGCTACACAGGACAAAAGCAGACAGACAGGTGGGCAAGCGCCTCCACACGTCTGCTCTAATAACCCTTGTGTGCCAGTGTGAATGTACAGCGCATACAACTTTTGAACGTCTACCCTGCATGAGATCTGTGAACATGCAAAAAACACAAAAGAACATCCTCTTCTTGGTGTTTCCTTATTCTAAAGCTCCTCTTTTTCCAACAGCCTCTGCCCAAGGTGGAATTTCTAGGTTGATATCCTCAAACCATTAGACCATACAGGCTCTCAGGAAAACCTTTCCGCCTCCTCCGCCCCCCAGTTGCACTTTTTACTACGGTACATGCAGCTATGCTGCTAGCACCCAATTTAGGAATATAACTTGAAAGCCTGTTAATGGATGAACAGGATACCTTGAGAGCCACCCATTCCCATATGAACCTGCCAGCTTAGGACCTGCCTCAGAGGTCTGATCATGAAAAGTAGGTTGATGGGTACCCACCTCCCTGCACAGGGCCGGCCCGAGACATCTCAGCACCTGAAGTGAACCACCAAATGGTGCCCCACCCCTGCCAGGGAAGAAGGGGTGAGTCAAGGTCTACATCAGGAACAAGGGAGGGATAAAGATCTATATTGAGATCTGTGGCCCCTGTGGATTCTGCCGCCTGAGGCGGTCTTCTGACCTGACCTCATGTGTGAGCCGGCCCTGTCCCTGCAGTAGCCTACCAAAGCTCTCTATCCTGCATCAATCAATCAATCAGGTTTATTGCAGCTTTAAGCTCATATGCACATACAAAATAGACACAGCCAGTATTGGGTAGATACAACCAGTAATATATACATATAAAACATATACATAAAAACTTTTAAAATTCCTGTAGCATTCCATTTCACCTCTTATAAGACAACGCAGAGGTTAAAAATCTTGCCACTTGCAAGGATACGGTCGAATCAGTATCTTGCAGTAATAGGGTGAGGCGGGTCTCCACTGGAAGACCAGAGAAGTTTTGGACTAATGGTCTCAAAGGGTTTGTCCGGGCAGCACTATACAAGGGGCAACTAAAAACTATATGCTGAAGGGATTCTATCACCGCCTTGTCGCAAGAACATAACTCAGAGACTCTGCCCTTGGAGAATCTATGGGAAAGGACCCTAGAGGGAAAAACGTTAAACCTCGCTTTGATAAACGCAAAGCGATGGCTAGCATTTGAGAGGGATGTTAAATAAGTTGGTACTTGCTGAGTAGTAGAAATTCCCATGTACCGGGGTGAACATACCCCCCCTCCCAACATAAGATCACATTGCAGTCCATTATCATCTAGTCTCTGGTTGATGAATTTTTTAGCTGTGGTAAGGTCAGTCATTAAAAGATCTAGTGGGGAGATTCCAAAAAGCAAGAGTTTGGCATGGATCTTGCTGGCCCAAGGATTGGTGAAATTATCCCGCCATAGACATTGAGCTAAATAATAGTTTGGCAATCTATGCCAAAGAGCTAACCAATAATTAAAACCCGTTTCCACAGCAGAATCTCTAGCGATGTGGTCTTCAGTTCCAGTCGTATAGCCGCATTACTCACACATGAGGGAAGTTTCAAAAGACATCTTAAAAACTGGTTTTGGAGAGTCTCAAGCTGGCCAAAGTTGGTCAAGGGAGCCCATATCCTGCATTTAAATGAGCAACCTAAAAACTATTTTATTTCAAGCAAGCTTAGGTTTTATTGCAATTTTTTATAAAAAAAACATATATTACAAATTGTTATAATTTCATTGTTTTTGTTTTTTTGTTACTGCCCCAATAACTTAATGGAAATGCAGTATTATCAAGAAAACAAACAAACAAACAAACAAGAGGCTGTTGTGGCTTGACTTCCCTTTCCAGCTAGAGTAGTATAATTTCACCACTTCCGTGTGCGTTCTTAATCACTTTTCTACTTTGTTTTGTCTAGTCACATATTCTAGTGACAAATCTTTTTTGGGGAAAGTCTGTCTTATATATGCACTCATTATCTATCATGGTTTGAAGCTAATCACTGTCTGAAAATTGCTAGGCAGTAAATAGCAATAATGTCACCTTTCGAAACAGACTATGACTCAGGCCTTTAAAAGGTGGAAGGGAAGGCAATGACTCAGTGTTAAATGAATATTTAAACTCTTTTGCAGTGCCAGTGGAATAAATGACATCTGTAGTAAGACTATTGCTTGCAATAAAGTCAGAATCCTTTTTAGTAAACACAGTTAAAAAGTAATTAGCTAGTAAATCAATGAGACAGCAGATTAAAGAAACACTTGAGTTATTTAAAAAGCTTTTATGTATATAAAGGCAGTAACTTCTAATTGCTGCCTTGCGCAGCCTTGGTGTCAATTTCCAAAATCTGGCAGCAAGAGACAGATTGACTGATGTTGCCATAATGCTTTATTTACTAAGGAATCTTTTGAAACGATTAGAAATTCATGAGGTTCCAAAGACTTCCACTGGTGGTCCTCTAACGCCATTATAAATCCATAATGGAGAAGGTAACAGATGGACCTAATCTGTAACTTTAACTTTTGTCACTTTCAGTATATATGCTGCCTAAAGGTCTCTGTAGGTATGGGGGACCTGTTACGATGGTCCTCCTTGAAGACTTCCAGATCTAGATAGTTTCCCAACATTTCTGGGGGACTTTGTTGCAGGTATGACAGGAATAGGCTGCTATAAGAACTGGATGGAGATAAATCAAGGTTGCAGGGGCCATCACAAAATTATTTGGATACAACTGACATGATCTCTGGACATTGTGTGCACTACTTTTAGAAGTAGATTTTTCAAAAAACAAAAATGCTCCCGTCCATTAGGACATATCCTGGCTGCAGAAGATTTGGTGTTTGCTGACATTGCGAAGAAAAAGAATTAAGAGAAGCCAAAATGACTCAGCTTTTAATCTGCTGCATTTTTATGCTTGTGTGTGAAAGTGATTTATTTTAGTGTTTTGTATTCAAAATGATTTTATGAAGTATTGTTCAGTGTTGTTGTTGTTTAGTCGTGTCCGACTCTTCATGACCCCATGGACCAGAGCACGCCAGGCACTCCTGTCTTCCACTGCTTCCCGCAGTTTGGTCAGACTCATGTTGGTAGCTTCGAGAACACTGTCCAACCATCTCGTCCTCTGTCGTCCCCTTCTCCTTGTGCCCTCAATCTTTCCCAACATCAGGGTCTTTTCCAGGGAGTCTTCTCTTCTCATGAGGTGGCCAAAGTATTGGAGCCTCAGCTTCAGGATCTGTCCTTCCAGTGAGCACTCAGGGCTGATTTCCTTCAGAATGGATAGGTTTGATCTTCTTGCAGTCCATGGGACTCTCCTCTCACTAATTTGTGTAGGCCCACAACAAGAAGCCCCCCCCCTGCTTATTGTTGTGAAGTTTGGTAGCCATGATAACCTTTTCCCAAAAGGAACAAAAAGAGGGCAGAACATTGTGCACTGCTATCATTGACCGTGGGTGTGTTGACACTAAGAAATTAGCAGCAGAATCAAACTTGGAAGCCCAGCCCCAGCAAGATTAGTCCATGATGATATAAGTATTATGACATAAGCCATATTGTCTACTAATGGTCATGCTGAAATGCAATGTCAGAACTTGACAGTATCTTAAGAACTCACTTTACAAAAATCAATGCAGTTAATGTGGATTGAAGTACAAAAACACAAGATACTGGATGCAACACAACATCTAAAGAAACAATATAATTTATTGACCAAGCTAACAAAGGAGTCTACATTAATCCTTACTCAACCCATCTTGAGTATTTTAAGTAATGAACTGGATCTACTATGTGGTCCAAATCAGACTCCGATTGGTTGAGATAAAGCAGGGGAGGATAACCCCCTTTGGGAGGAGGGGCGGGAAATAAGGGGCAATATCTAACCAATTTGTTTTGTCAGCAGAAATATAACATAACCCCCCCCACCCTTCCCTCACGTGCCCTGCACCCTCACCAAATCTGCTCCACGTGGCTGGGGGAAAACCCAGAACAGGTTTTGATGGCACAGAGTTTTGTTGTGCAAGCAGAAATCCTTGCACTGATGGAATGAGTTAGTTGGAAACAACTCAAATTTAATAAATAAGCAAGTAATTAAAAAGTCTTGGCATGAGGACTGGATCAGCCCCACCCCAAACTTTTTTCTTTCTTTCTTTTTACCTCTTAAGACCTCACCAATATTGGAAATATTCCCTGTAGCTTTGCTTCTCGCAGTGAGGGAACAGCCAGAAGGTCCAGCGCCGAGGGCCTTCTGGCGGTTCCCTCACTGCGAGAAGCAAAGCTACAGGGAACCAGGCAGAGGGCCTTCTCGGTAGTGGCGCCCGCCCTGTGGAACGCCCTCCCATCAGAGATTAAAGCAATCAATACTACATAACATTTAGGAAACACCTGAAGGCAGCCCTGTTCAGGGAAGTTTTTAATCTGTAATACCCTGTTTCCCCTATTTTAAGACGTAGTCATAAAATAAGCCATAGCAGGATTTTTTCGCATTTGCGAAATATAAACCGTACCCCGAAAATAAGCCATAGTTATAGGCGCAGTTCTGGAGGGTGCCAAGGAAAACGCGGGGCTGGGCTTACGTAATAAAAATAAGACATCCCCTCAAAATAAGCCATACTGCGTTTTCTTGAGGGGGAAAAAATATAAGACGGTGTCTTAAAATAGGGGAAACACGGTATGTTAATGTATTGGTTTTTAATATTTGCTGGAAGCCGCCCAGAGTGGCTGGGGAGACCCAGCCAGATGGGTGTGGTACAAATAATAAATTATTATTATTATTATTATTATTATTATTATTATTATTATTATTATTATTATTATTATTATTATAAATAACAAAGGGGGGAAAGAAGTAGGAGACTCAGCAATGGATCCCCATGTAGCTGAGCTGATTAGGATGAAACTACCCCGTCCCAGTCATATTGATTATTTGTTGAGAGGGGTGGGTGCACAAACCCTCCTGATCTGATCTGTACAATCAGCTGAGGTGGTGGGGCTGTGTGTCTCGCACACACATGCTAGTAAGTGGCCAGGAGTGAATGTAGCCCTCAGGTCAAAAAAGGTTAGCAACTCCGGTTGCTGTTGAACAAGCAGAGAGGGAGAAACTCTGCCAAGAAGGAAGATTATCAGCTAAGAAAACTACCTGCAATTTATTGGGCTTTATGAAATGTTAATACTTCAAAAGGTCAAGGGTACATTTTAATCTCTTTGTTATGGCAAAGTACCAAGAAGAAACTGGCTCTGTGATTTCAGGAACTAGTCTGATCACTTCATTCCAGAGAAGAGTAAATGAGGCACAAGTTAAGATAGAAAAAAATAGTACAGGCTGAAAAATGGGAGATACTTGGGATAGCAAATCAGGAGTAACAAAACTTCCTATTCACGATGCTACATTGCAGTCTGTCACCTGTTGGCCATGAACCTCCTTTTCATCCAACCCCTCTACAGGCAAGTTAGGAGCCAGGTGACTAAATAAGAATGAACCACCTAACTTGCTGTGGATTGCAAAACATTTTCTGGTCACTGTGAAACCGGTGCTGCAGACCACTAGGGCTTCAGCTGCTGTGAGGTGCTATGGTCAGGAATTAACTGCACTGCATTTTTTTTATTCATTTCAGTAAATGAATAACAAGCTTACATTTTATACTAACCTTTAACAATATTAAATTTTAAGCTTTCCCCCCAAAGACAGGAAATAAAATGGTAGAATTGACCACCGGCACGTGATCTGGATGTTGTGGAGAATGTGAATGAACAGAACCAGTAGGCCACTTTTTATATTGCTCAGTGAAATGATGTGGGATATATGAAGATTGCTGGATACTAACAGGGTATATCACGCATTGCCCACTCACTATGCATATAATTCAATGCAAGATGATGCACGTTTACTGGTCAGTATGTGCAATGCTACTATCATTCACAATGATTTGGAGGTGATACACACTGACTGGAGAATGAATGCCATTCCCTACCCTGTTTCCCCTTTTTTAATACGTAGTCATAAAGTAAGCCATGGCAGGGTTTTTAAACCTTTGTGAGAAGTAAGCCGTACCCCAAAAGTAAGCCGTGGTGCAGAGTTTTGCCCCACCTGCTCAGCGCACAGGGGGAGGCTGTACCGTACCATACTGACGTAATAAAAATAAGACATCCCCCGAAAATAAGCCACCCTGTGTTTTTTTGAGGGGAAAAAATTATAAGATGGTGTCTTAAAAAGGGGGAAAGACGGTACATCCTCCTAGTAGAGAACATGATGTCTTTTGAATGTAGACAGTGGTCAGAGTAGTCTCCTTCCCCAATTCTCCATTCAGTTCACATTAACCCCAATATGTTCTATACTCCAGTGTTTGAACTCCTGGAAAAACGAAATCTGCCTTTGCCAGTCATCAAACAATCTATGCTCCGAGATTATGTATGATCTTAAACTGAGCATTCAAGTAATTACAATAAGTGGCTCCCAGAAAGAAAGGAAAGATGACATATATTACTCCTAAATCAATGCTTCCTTTTTGTGTTTTCAATCTCATCAGAAACACGATCACTCTCCTTTAAAAGAATAAAAATTAGTATACTGCCATGACATTAGAATTCAATTAGCAATGATTAAGATCACCAACACAGTCTGTTGCAGAAGAATAGGTGCAGCTTTCTATAGCTCATAAATCACTGTCTAAAATTCGCTAGAAAAATGTCACTGGAAAATGTTGCGCATAATGAATTATATATAAGAACAACCATGCAGTAACTTCCTCGGGAAAATGAAAACTCACACTGTGTTGACTTTCAATCTCTTCGTGTTTCTGCTGCAAAGCTTGTGAGGCTCTAACTGAATCACCTATCCCCCACTGGGTTCTAAGCTGTTCTGTGCCAGGTCCTTCAAGCCAGTTCACTACCTGTTGATCAAAACAGCAACATTTTCACCACAGCAAAATAATTAAACCCACGCGATCGAGGCTGGTTTTTAAAAGAAATTATTGTTATTCAGCTTTTGCTTAAAATAAAGTTCGCTTTTAACGGCAACATGCTCGCTACCTCAAGATAAATAAAGGCAGCGGGGGTCCTTATGTCCTTTTAGGTGCATAAGCCAGCAGACCCGGCAAGGCTGATCAAACATTTCCCAATGCTTTTCCGGGGGAAGAATTGTCTTCTTTGTGAACCTTAATAATGTGTCGTCTCACATTAGAAACAGAGCATGAAGAAATCTGGCTCATTCATTGTTTAGTCAATTCATATCTGTATTAGTAGGCAAGATGAAAAGCTGGCTTCTTTAAGAAAACCGGGGGGGGGGGGATTCTTTAGTTCCCCTGCTGAAATCTAAATTGTTCTAACTTGCAGAACTACAGCACCTGACTGTGTGTTTAGGGATAAATATCAGTATACGCCACACTATTCGCTGCTCTTTTATTACAGGCTATTTGCAGGTTGCTTAACAGAGGCCTTAAATGGCAGGTGTCAAAACAGAACAGATGGGGCTGGATAAATATTTGTCAGAATTGGTTTCGGAGCGATGGCTCCTACCTTGCACTACATAAGTCATCATAATGATCCTTCTGGCACAACCTACATGTATGGCAACAGAAAATGAGAACTATCAGCTTCCTACCAAGGGACACGTAAGAGAGGAAACACACTAGGACACTAATAACAAGCAGGCTGTATCTCCTAAATTTGGAAAGGAAAATGGACGACAAAGGCTGCTCCGCGCATTCGTGAGGATTGGCACTGGCAGCTGTCAGTGATGTGGGGTGGCTGTTTTCACCTGAGACTGCCCAAATGCACAGGTGGATTCAATCTGGTGTTCCCGTGGGTGTGTCTGCACCATGACGACCTCACCCCTGCCCACCTACCTCCAGGTAAGGAGCAGCAACACAACCAATCGAAAGTTAGGTAAGCGCCACTGCCCCATCACTACTGGTAGGAACGTACGGCATAAACCTTTTGATTCTTTTCACCTTCGCCCACTTCTACAGCAGCATCCTGCACTGTGTACTTTCGAAACTTCCACACATTTTGCAATCAGAACCAAGGGAGAAACTACTACTAAGGAAGCGGCGGTGGGGAGAAGTGTCAAAAAGCTGCCATACAAGCCAGAAGTCTAGCTCCGAGGGCCTTCTGGCAGTTCCCTCATTGTGAGAAGTGAAGTTACAGGGAACCAGGCAGAGGGCCTTCTCGGTGGTGGCGCCTGCCCTGTGGAACGCCCTCCCATCAGATGTCAAGGAGATGATTAACTATATAACCTGTAGAAGACATCTGAAGGCAGCCTTTTAATGTGTGGTGTTCTGTTGTGTTGTTTCTGTATATTATGTTGGAAACTTCTCAGGAGTGGCTGGGGCAACCAAATCAGATGGGCAGGGTACAAATAATAGTAATAGTAATAATAATAAGGCAACCACTAGCATTTTTGTTGCTTGCACCACGAAAATACATGTGAGGACACCGCAACCATACACCTGATTATGTGGACAGTTAGTCTAAGCTAGTGATTATCTTCTGTATTTTACAGAATTATCTTCTGTATTTTACAGTTACTAAACAGCAAGAATGAAAACTCTTACTGCAGTAATTATCAAATGATACTGCAAATCATCTCTTGGCATCATCCTGTTTCTATTTCTCTTAGTTCAGTTTCCTCTTTTTATCACCAAGAAGACATATACTTCTGATATACTTCTGATATACCTGGGCAGCTAGCTTAACAATATGATTTTTGATCACTCCTGCTCCAAAGATCTTTAGAATTTTTTTTTTCAAAAAAAGGTCTTCCTCCTGGCTCCCCATTTAGATATCTTCTGCAGATATCTTCTAAATAAAAACATAGATGAATGCTCAATTTCTTTGCCTGCAAAAGTTCAATTCATTTACCATGCAGCTTCAGTAACACAGGCAGAGCAAATGGATGACAATTTCTAATCAGAATGATGCAAATTGAGGTTGATGCCCCAGTAAACAAGTCTATTTAAATGCATTAATGATGGCAGTTTGCCAAACTAGGTTATAAACCTCATTCCAATCAGATGACTTGAATGCTCAAGTTACCACAGAAATAAGTCTAATATTTTGTTTCTTTTATACCTATGTAATATCCACGTCTGACTGTTTTTAAAAAAACACTTAAAAGAGATTTAAAAGTGAAAGAAATGATTATTCTAGAATACTGTGAAGTAGAATATTTTGATTTCCTGCCTCTCCAGTATTTAAATGGGTGAAGGTTCATGTGCATAGCTTCTAAAATATAAACACATTCAATTTCAAATAATAGGCCTGGGGAAATAAATGAATTGATTTCATTTCCTTTATTATCTCGACAGGGACATTGTCTGAAGAAGTGTTGAAAGCATCAATTACGTACCGATTTCCAAAGCACCAGCCCAGCCCTTCATGACCTCCTAGCATACAATTCATTACACGGGTTTTTACTCATTCTAGTCAGGAAGAGCCTTGTATGACAACTGTTCCTTTGGATTTTGATCAATGGATATGCTAACCCTATTTATCTATTAATCACTAGATAGACTAATTATCTTGTTTATATTAAATCACTATTTAGAAGAAGAAGCAAGAGCCACCCAATGACCTTCGCTTTACTAGCTTGTAGTTGCTCCCGTTCAATTTTGGTAGTTAAATCGGCATTGTTAACTGATTTGACAACACCACAAGTTAAGTGGGTGCAATTAAGACTGCTCTGTAATATCCCGACAATGTAAAAAAGCTTCAGAACCAGCCCAAATGCTGAGCTATAGGTAACCTGCTTTGTCACATGACAGAACAAAGTGACACCTGGCAGTGGGGAAGACCAATGGCGACAAGGCTGTAGGTCTCATGTCGTGAGGGAGACTGTCTCAATAAAGAAACGGGTGGGCAGTATAAGCGGGCAAGCACACACACACACACACACACGGATAGCTAAAAGCCTTTATTCCAAGCTACTGACTACATCTAGTAGCATGAGTCCTCAGTGCATTCTGCTAGACTGCCGCTTATTTAATGGAATGTATTGAACAGCCAGAGTTTGTAAGTGAGGTTGGGGAAACTCTACCGATATTATAATCTGGCTGTATTCCTACATATGAAGTAAGAAGAAGATGCAGAAGAGTAAGATAATCTGCTAGGCCGAGCGACTGGATGCCCTGTTAACAATAAATGATATAAACCAAGTGGAGCTTGGGCACCTACCTGCATTACCTTCTGTTGAATCTCCTCTAGCTGAGAGCGCTTGCTCCGTTGCCTGCATACTTCTTGGTACCGTGTATATTGTTCTCTGAGCGAGTCCAGCAACTTCATAACCTGGGGCTGAGCAAGCAGTTCGTCATCCATGGGAGACCACGAAACCCCTCCGTCCGAACCATTAAAGCGGCGTTGTTGCAATTCAGATAACAGCTCATGACCTTGAATGGTTGGAGAATTAAAACTGAGCATTCAAATGGTGCCTCAGATGTGGCATAGTCAGGTTAAAAAAAAGGAGCCAGGGTGTAAAAGACTCTAGATAAAAGGAAGATGGCTTGTGGTAGGCTAAAAGTGAAAGGGGGGTTGTTCGTATTATGGGTTATGATAAATCACTTTCAGATCCTATGCAACTTTCCCGCGGGGGTGACAGTAACAGCATGATAAAAAAATCTTCTATATTTGAAAATTTGCAGGTAACCCTTGCACCGGAGAGATGCTTAGCGAGGGTATAATATGGAGAGTCATAGAGACACTGGGTAGAAGATACACTGATCAGTGATGTCAATGATATTATCCAGTGGGTGCCTGGGCATTCACACACCTGCATTTTCAGATAGCAGTCCAAGTTACAATGACAATTGTTTTTATTCTTTACTTTTCTTAAACTTGTAAGCCATTAATGTAAATCAAGGGATATAGATTATATGATTTTTTTAAAAAAAAAAACCAAACACAATACTGAGCACCAGTTACAACAGTAAAGAGCTAACGTTTAATGTCCCCACTGACTCCAATTGCAGATATGCTTAACTTTGGCTGCAAAAATGAAACAATCCCTAAATAAACAAGTGTACTTCCTTGAGGAATGGTACTCAGATCCTGAGGAATGGATGAGCCAAAAAATTATTGCACTGGAAACTAATGTACGCCCAAAGTCTACATTTTATTTTTCCATATCCATAATTTAAAAAAAAATTAAGTAAGCATATGTTCAAGTATATGCTCCCCATTATGCTTCCCACTTGATTATTTATAAAATAACTTAAATTGTTAATTGTCTTCTTGGCATTCTCAGAGCTTGATTAGCAATTCCAACAGAAAAGGAGACCAGAACTTTATTTCTCTACAGCTGCGGTTCCCAGAAATGGAAGAGCAGAACAGCAGAGGGAGGGAGGGAAATGTACTTTTAAGTAGATAAGGAAGATATTCATAACACTTATTATTCTGTTTCGTTAACACTCCTCCACCAAGAACAAGTCTAACACACCAAGAACAAAGCTGTAGCATTATATACTATCCATATTCACAATTCACAGAATCCATGAAGCAAAGAAAAACGATGCCATAGTGGGTATACCTGTCTGCAGAACAGTTTCAGGATCGACAGATGGAAGGAAATTCAAGTCTATAGACCTTGAAATAGAAAGGCAAATGGCTGTTACTTACTTAACGTTGATAACTGAAGTTTCAAGCACTGAACACAAGTATATAGCTTTTTGACTTTTACAAAACATTCTAATAAAATTCACATTTTTTCTTTACCATTTCTTTGTCAAAACCATTTTTGGCAATGTCAAAAAAGAAAAAGAGACAAAGAGGGATCGAAGTTTCAGAAATGTTGGCATAATTGATACTGTAGGCTATTTTCCTTTTCAGTTATTTTTCATAGAAGGCAAAAATAGCCCAGGCATTCTCAATCTTGAAAAAAAAACACCCAACTGATAGCAGTAGTCAACTACAATTTCTGCATTAGCACAAGGATTAGTGCTTAATGCAAAGAGATCCTCCCCATATTCTCCCCCTACACCACCCCTGGAGGGTCAGGGGAACTCCCAAAACAGATGCAGCAGGTGTGCTGGGGTGTGTATATTCCATTATGCAAGGAGAAATAAATAATATTTTGCACAAATGGAACCCCAGTAGTCTCCATGGAAAAACCAAGTGTCAATTGCCACCAAAAATCCATGCATCTCACAACCTGGCAGAGACCGAAATAATGCATTTTAAGGAGACCTAGGAAGATAACGGGAACTAGAAACTACAGCTATACATTCCTAGGGAGTGACAAATGGTTCCATGATAAATACTACCTGTAGATACAAACAGAAATTCAAATTTGGGGACACCAGAAAGAGCAGAAAACAGAACACAAATGCAGAGAAGGCAACAGCTGCACGGAAGCACTTTCCTAGCAGTGTAGACACAAGCAACCCTGCTCTCCGGCTAGTTTTAAGTCAGAGATAAATAGCCACTTCCCACAATTCCAGACTGGCAGTGCACATGAAAGATAAGTTAGGATGCTGGGTTTGGGATTTCTGTACGACAGAGGTGTTTTGTTTTTTTAAAAAGTTCAGTATCCTAGCCAGAAACATCAGGGACCTTTACACAAACTATTTCCATTCCAATGTTGCTTTTGAAAGCACCTATGTCCCTTCCGTGAACTATAGTTTATAGTCAAAGGATTTAATTACTAATAAATTGTTAACAGAAACAAGAAAAATAATTACCTTTCCTTCTCCTGTTGGTTTCCTTTATCATTTCCACTGTTGATTAAGGCAAGCTCATCCAGTAAAGATGTAGATTCTTTTGTAAACTTTTCAAATGCCTATGTAAAATATTTAGTTACCATTACTGCAATTGATTTTTACAGACGGATTGCCTGTCTTGAGTGCTCCAACCCTGACACTGGGAAATCATCTCTAAGGCCTAGCAGTTTAATAACAAGCGAGTTACAAAGGCACAGACAAACAACATAGAACATGTTGTAAAATGGACCTCTTGTGCTCTCAAAGAACTGTTGCTGCTACTTTCTGGACTGTTAGCTCCCAAAGACTCTTCAAAGGCAGTTCTCTCTTTGTACAATACTGATTTAAACAAAACATTAGTGGCTGTGGTTTGGTCACACCTTCCCGGAAACAGGCACAATGGGCTTATTGAACACAGCCACCTGCAGAAAGTAACCCCCCTAGATGGACCAGAACCATAATAAAATAATGTCTCGTAATTTCCAGGCAATCCAGAAAGATACTGTAGCTGATGGTATTGAAAACTGCTGAACCAACAGGGATGGTATTCCTCCTATCCAGTTCCCAGGGCAATTCAACTAGGGCAGTGTTTCCCAACCTTGTGCCTCCAGATGTTTTGGGACTACAATTCCCATCATCCCTGACCACTGGTCTTGCTAGCGAGGGATGATGGGAGTTGTAGTCCCAAAACATCTGGAGGCACAAGGTTGGGAAACACTGAACTAGGGCAATCAAAACAATTGCCATCCCAAAACGAAGCCTGAAGTCAAGACTCAAATTGATGTATACTAGGAGTGGGGAACTGGATCACAATGATATCAGGTGACTCATTTTTCGCCCCAGCATTTTGATGCCGCTAGGACACATCTAACACAGCTATTACTATTTCCAACCATCACTTTCCCGTAAAAAGTGTACTGAAAAAGAACGGACAAAAAATTGCCAAGCAACTAACCAGCCTCTTGTTCAGCCAGTCCATATGATCGTAGGTAAGACTCCCTCCAAAATCTTCTGTCAGCTGGCATGGTTCTATGTATCGTGTAAGCTTATTGGCAGATACTAAAATAACCTGTATAAGTAAATTAAAATGGGCATTAACAACAACACCACACATTTAATCAACTCAATGGCTACTGATTGGTGGTCCAAAAAGCATGTTTACTCAGAAATAGTTCCCACTGAATTCAACAGTAAGTGCATTTAGGATTGCAACTTTAGTTAGGAACTACAGATTCTGCAGCCAAATGTTTAGGGAGGCTTTTAATGTTTAATAGATTATTGCATTTTAATGTTCTGTTGGAAGCCGCCCAGAGGGCTGGGCAAACCCAGCCAGATGGGCGGGGTATAAATAATAAATAATAATAATAATAATTATTATTATTATTATGCAGTGTAGCATCAGGAGTAGCGATTTGCAGGAGGAAGTGGCAGACGTGTGGTAGTGATGTTTGTCTTTATTGCTTTTCCTCAGAATCTTCCATATCCATCCAGTTCTAGGCATGTATTTCCTATCAAAAATACACGGCTGGGGGGAAATGGGGGGTGGGAGTGGGGAGGAGATCTGGGGAGGGGGGGGAGTGAAAAGGTAAGAAGCTCATCATCTGCTTTCCCCCTACAAAATGCCTTCGGTCCATTCAGTTCAGCAGAGAAACATATGCCAAAGTTTCAAAACATAAGCTGACCCATGGACTGATTTAGTTCCAGCCTTTGTAATACTTTCCCTTTTCTCCATCCTGAAATGCTACAATCCCTAAACTCATTTACTGTTCAGAATACAAAGAAGCATTTTGTACCAAATAAATACGAGCTACAGTTTGCTAGCTCTTAGTTACATGCCCATGATTCATTATTAATATTTACAATTAAAGCATAAGCAAATTTAAGTATGAATATTTCAGTATGTTAATACATGGATGTGAAACAAGTTTTGTTGGAGACAAACATTAACAAAATGCGTTGCTTTTACAGCTTTAAAGTGCGTGTGTGTTTCTGAAACAGAGAGAAACCTATTCCTGTACACCCACACCCCAACCACCGCCAGCAATGGCAAGGCTCTGACAGAATCCCAACTTTCACTTATTAAAAAGTGGACATTGTTCTCTCTCCTTACTCAGTTGTGTCATACAAAAACCACTCCGACAACCTGAACATTCCTCCAGTCTAAGGTAGCTGTAGGTTATACAAGGAATTGGATGGATATGCCAAGCCTTTATTTTGCATGACCAAAGAACTCAACAATTAGAATATTACTGAAGTTAATCTTCCTGTCAAATATATACACTGAGGACCAAGAAATGACATTTATCACAGAGTCTGATGCTGCATAGCTTTTCTGTTTAATTAAAATAGTGAGGATGGGGACTGAGACAAATCCAAGGCTACAACACACACTAAGTGGTCAAAATTGTGGGAACCTTTACAAAAAGTTGTGTTTCTGAGGTTTGGTGGCTCATAACATCATTCTTTTTTAGAATACCACAGATTATATATATCATTAGAAAAACAATTTAATGCAGAATATAGTGCAACAAACTGTGCTGAATTACCTTTATTCTACCAAATAACCAGAAAATATACACAGAAAACCATGATAAGGGGTATTTCACAACTTCTCACCATTTCTGTTAGTAGCATGGAAACCTTTTGCCACAATTACAAGTCCTACAACAGCATCCCAGGGAGTGAACCCAAGGATTTTAAGTTCATCAGGTGTTGATGTGAAACCAAGATTGTATGATTGCTTCTATCAAATGTGCTTTATTCCTTGGTTGCTTCTTGGTTGTTTATTTAATTGGCTCCACAGATATTCTATTGGATTCAAGTCAGGGCTATTACATCACTTTCTAGGTGACCAGTCAACTCTTCTCACACCATGTCTTGTTAGATACGATATAGGTTATTTGCCTATAACTTTTGATTGATCAAAGATCATTCAACATGGTTTGTAGCATTGTATTCTGCATTAAATTATCGGTCTAATGATATTTAATTGTATGGTATTGTTCTAAAAAAAATTGATGTTATGAGCCATCAAACCTTAGAAATGCAACTTTCCCCACAAATTTGGCCACTAGTGTATGTGCCCATCTGTAATTCGTTACTCCCACCACTCTCTGAAATAGAAATCAAACCATCTCCCTCCCATCCTTGCTATTCACGACAGAAGGAAAGATCCCATGGGCAAACAGTCGGAACTGAGGTTGTCCCAATTCCAATAGGAATAAAACAAGAAAATAATGAAAGCAGCTATGCAGACATGTCTAATCTAACCCTGGAAAAGGGTTACCATGTATTCAAGGGATAGCCAAGGGGATGCCCTGCAGATGCTGTGGAAACAAATGTCCATCATCCCTAGTTCACATGGCCAATGGTCCAAGATGACTTAAGTTGTACCATATTGGCCTGAATATAAGCCTCGCTTTTTTCCCCTCCAAATTCTGACCGTGAAAAGTTAAAGTGCGGCTTAAATTCGCGACCTTACAAAAATTGGCTTTTACGGTATCGCTGCTGAAACAGAACACGGTAAAACGGAATGGGTGTGAGTGCCTGCAGAATTTTAATGGAGCGGCTTATATTCGGGTATTGTCTTGTTCTTTCTCTTTCCCCCCCCCCAAATTTTGAAGGTGTGGCTTATATTCAGGCCAATATGGTAAAATGCAAGAACTGGAGTACACCATATTGGCACCCCCTGTTATACTCCAATTTGAGCACCTGGCCATTTCAGAATGACGTGTTGATCATGATTAAAAATACATTTCATTAGCAATCTGCACTTCGCCTAGTTTTTATTTTCATTAAGTTTCAACAGTACAATTTTGTTAAGACTCAAAGGAGGAGAGGACCACCTGGGAAAATGCAGGCTAACCTTGAGGGTAGCAACTGATTTGCATTTTCCCTGCATAGAGTACATGCTATGAGCATGGCTAGTGGATATGTTGCGCTCCCAAATTATGTTATCATAATTTCTAGTTATGGGCACTAAGTAGCAATTAAACATCTTCAAACAATATGTGATTTTTATTTTTATTTTACAAAAAGTGATTTAATGAAGCGTTTTCCTGTTGAAAGCACTTTAAATACTTCTGTGAGATAAAAGATTCCGCCTCATTTGTAAGAGATGTTACGGTTAGTAATGATCTGGTTCCTTGCTCTCAATGAATTCAGCAGGAAAGCAGCTTACTATAGTAATTATTACTATTAATTTCATTTCTATGGCACTTTATATTTTTAAGAAAAAATCTCAAAGCGGTTTACAATACATTCAAATATCAAATAAAACAATCCAGAATAAAACATTACTGAATAAAGGCATCTATAAAATATACATTCAATGTAACATACTTGACAGGAAATTAAAATATTATCTTAAGAATTTCAAAATAAAACATTACAAGATTTCAAAATAAAACATTACAAAGGAAGTCAACTACAGAATGCACGTGCAATACAGCAAAGTTATCTATCTATCTATCTATTTCAAAATAAAACATTACTAAAGGAAGTCAAATATAAAATGCACATTTAAAACAGCATAATTAACAAGAGAATAAAATATTATCATAAGCACAGAACGTATCTGCTGCTGTTGCTGCCAATCTTGCCAATGGTGGTTTAATGGCGGTAGTGGCACTGTGGAACGCCCTCCCACCAGATGTCAAAGAGAAAAACAACTACAAGACTTTTAGAAGACATCTGAAGGCAGCCCTGTTCAGGGAAGCTTTTAATGTTTAACAGATTATTGTATTTTAATATTCTGTTGGAAGCCACCCAGAGTGACTGGGGAAACCCAGCCAGATGGGTGGGGTATAAATAAATAAATTATTATTATTATTATTATTATTATTATTATTATTATTATTATTGGTGGGCGGCAGCAGTGGAAGCTCAGGCTCGATGATCCTGGGTCTGCATTAAGAGACAGCCAAGATGATCTTTGGTCTCTTCAGCAGCCTCCTTAAAATAAAATCTACTAAGTGACCCAGCACTAGTATATACCAACTGGCCCGATCAAAGAAAGCAATTCTTCACAACAAGGTGGAACCCTTCTTGTGAAATATGATTGCAAGTAACCTGCATCAGCAAAATGTTTCACATTTCAAATGGCCTCACCTTTTTCACGGCCAGGCTGCATACACAGCCATACCTTGGTTCTCGAACGGAATCCATTCCGGAAGTCCGTTCGACTTCCGAAAACGTTCGAAAACCAAGGCACGGCTTCCGATTGGCTGCAGGAGCTTCCTGCAGCCAATCGGAAGCCGCGGAAGCAACGTCGGATGTTCGGCTTCCAAGAACGTTTGCAAACCGGAAAACTCACTTCCGGGTTTGCAGCGTTCGGACACCAAAACGTACGCGTACCAAGGCGTTCGACAACCAAGGTACGACTGTATCAGAAAGTATGCTTCCCCCCTAATTAATGTAGATATCCTAAAATATATTCATGGTAAAAAAAATAATTTGGACATCATGCTGCTTTTTAAAAATAATTTCCAAACTGTTCAGTTAACAATGCCCTAGGCATTAAAAGCTTTTAGTTTGATCTATCTTTTGCATCTGCATCTCAAGCTACTCTTCCCTCAGAAATTACATTCACCACTGCTATTATTCCAGATCTTATCTTTTCCAAAGGGAAGCCATTCACACCAAATGTTTTTTCCTGCTCCTTATGCGAATTTACATCTTCCTTTCACAAGATGTGAAGATGCTTTAGTGTCAACAACAGGAAGGCTATATACAATATTACAGTTTCCATTTTTTACATTAATTTTTGGGGCGGGTAGAGAATCGTAAAAAGAACAATAAAGAACCACCTGGGTGCAAATGGCTTATCTGGCAACAGACTTGGGTGCAATATCAATTTATAGTGAAAAGATGAAGCTTCTTTGAGAATCAAGATATAACTGGACAGATGGTAGCACAGACAAACAGCATCAATAATTTATGCCTGAGGGCTCTTAGTTCCCTTTTGGCTTCTATGGCCACCCCTATGGTGCTATTCATGGCTAGCAAGAACGGTGGTGATAGGGCTTAACCCTGCTCTATTCAGTTCCCTAGTGGTTTTACTTCTTTCTACCAAGAGCTTCATATCAACAGACAGCTGCAATTCTGCTCATGTTAATGAAATTCTGCTGAAATAGCAAGCAAGCTCTTATCCTTGAAAGAAATGGAAATTTTGTAAAATCATTGCAAATGTCAATTTTGTTAATGACTGCACCGTCATCGGATAAGCCATGGATGTTGTTGAAGACAATACCCGTGGGACTTAATTCTGAGTAGACGTTTCTTACACTAGAAAACAATTGGATACACTTTTGTACTAGATGATATGAAATGCATTACCTCTGCAAGCTTATCTACACAAACATCACAAAAGTAGGTCCAGTGAAAGCATTTTTCTTTCTATTTATACTGCAGTCACAAGTTCATACTCAACACATGAAAATCCCTCATTGTGAACATATCACATCCATTTGTAACATTCTTATGAAGAAAAAGACCACACCAATTAGTTCCCTAGTTTCCTGTTGGATTTTCAACAGACTATAGTGGAACTCAATTACTGAAACCAACACATGCAAATTTCAGTGCAGTAATTTTGTATAATTTAAACTTACAAGGTTTTATCTTCATAATTGAGGTTCAGCTACAGCAGCAGAAAGTATCCACATGGCCACTGAAAATTCTCAATTAAAAGCCTCTCCATTATAAATTTAATTAAATACATTTTCATGATTAAGTGACTGATATTGAATTAGACCTTCAAGTCAAATAATAAAAACTGCCCACATTTCTTAAAAGTGCTAGAATCTGGATATTATCCCAGGCTCATTAGTACATCAGATTTTTACTTCAAGCATTCTGTTAATTATGTCTGGAAAATTGTCAGTGCCAAGTCATAGGAGACAGATCAGTAATAGGGGGAAACATTTACCAGAAGTAAATTTCGAACTACAGAAGCTTGCCATTTTTACAATTATTACAAGCAAACCAAGGGCCCAGATGACATTAGATAAACCTCCACAAAACCAACTTCAAAATATGTATTTCACTATGGCAAGGGTAGCCAATGTACTGCATTCCAGATGTTGTCAGACCCAATTCAGCATTTCAGAAAACAACCTACCGGTAATTAGGTTTGAGTCTGAATCCAGATTCAGATAAATTAAGCTTTGTGCTTCCCCCATTCACTATTACGTGAAAGTTTGGGTTTTTTAAGGCTATAGCTTCCCTCCTCCTTATTATTGTTTGCATTTCTTATTCTTTTTTATGAAATTAGATGAAATTCACAGGCATAGTAGCCCCTTGCGAGTGGACAAGCCCTGCCAATTTAAAGAGATACAGGTCCCGGGGCTTTTTGACCAGACACCTTAAAAAAGGAAGCCCAACATTTTTTTTTCTGACAGAAGTGGATAAAATTTGCAAGCTTCTTAGTATTTTCTAAGAGCATCAAGCATGTCACATGTCGAAAGGGTAGTTGCAACAGTTTTTATGCAGAAACAGACTTTAGGACTTGGCAACCTACTGGGGTGATTATAAAGGATTTACTGAATCTCTCCCATTGTTCTGTAGGGAATTTGTATGAAGGGAACATACATAAGAAAGGTTCTCCAAGTAAGAAGCCCATGAAGTTATGCACCAATAGTTCCACGGGGTTTTGTGCTTAGCATCTTCAAAAGTGATTTTTTTTTAGGGGTGGGGTGAGTGTGAAGAGAGAACAAAAAGGGACTCTACTCCCTGTGGTTTTTGTGGGAACCAATTTTATTATGAAAATTGCATCCTAGGGGCCCCTAGGAAAGTAGCTTGCAAAATTTCAGAAGGCTAAGTGCCGGGGCTAAGGGGTATGATGAATGAAAAAAATAAGCTTCAGGCTTGAATGCTGCCCAAATGCCACTGAAACTCAAGGAAACAAAAGTTTAAAGCTGATTTGGCAAGAGTAGATGTGCAGGTATGTGAGATAGAGGCAGAGGGACTTGAATGTCCAGCATTTGCCAAGCAAGCACCACTAACAAAACTAGCAAAGAGCACAGAACATACAAGAACAAGCAATATATTATTTCAGCATCCCTTCCCCAAAGCACTGTGATTGGACAGCTCTAGTAAACACACACACACACACACACACACACACCATTCCTCTGACTAAATGTGAGACCTGTCCGTCAAAAAGGAACTTTCCCTCATCTTCTCCCCACCATGGCATTTTTCTTTTAGCGAAGTTTGGAGATACAAGTTTTGCTTTTAGCAGGCACAATGTCTGCACATTTGAATCTCCCCAAATCGATTTGGCAATCCCTGCTTTGGTTTGGAGTCTGCCAGAGAAGTCCTGCTTTGGTTTGGACAAGACTTGAATCTGTGTGAAGCCAACATGCTTCAGTTCTTGATCTGTCCAAATCTTTTGCACTTCACAATGGATAGTGGTGTTGTTTAATATCAAAAGACAAAGTGCTGGCACAAGGAGTTGTTCAGTGAGAAATAGTTACAATAAACTGTAATGCAGACAAATAAAAATCCACCTTAAATATTCTGAGTAACTATAATACAGGTTAACAACAGAAGGTAGTTAAATTCATGGCAGTAAATTATTATCTTTCAAGTGATAATGTTCCATAATCATTGAAAATGTTTTGAAGGTCTTGTGGTAGCCTAAGTCTGAACTAATGATCATGTCTGAACTAATGATCAGACTAATTACACTTACTAACTAATACAACAAAGTACTGCAAACCCACTGTAGTGAGTTTTATTGTGATGCCAAATGAATCATTCAGTAATTGCATTGTAGATTAGTAGCTATTATAAGTGATCAACTTTTACTCAGTTGCACGTGTAACTTTGGTGTTCACATCTGACAAATGAAAAAACAGGCACACATACCTCAAAGCCAAGTCTATCTTTCTCTTTCCAAAAGCAAAAGTGTGTAACCTTCTTGTCCCAGAATTCATCCGGTTTTACTACACAGACAAGTGATACCTCAGCTGGAACAACGTTCTAAGAAGATGAAAGATACAAAATCTTAAATGAAATACAACTCATTAGTTACTATATGGTAACCTAGACCTGCACAGATAGCATTTAGATGTACAGGAAACTTTCTAGCACTTCAGCAACAGAAACAGTGGTGATAGCAAATCTGGAACTTATCAGAACCTGTGGACAACATCAATGAGCTAGATGGTCTTCATGGACCACTCAACACATCTAAGAAAATAACTGGTAATAAGATGGAACCATAAAGACAGTTTTATGAAACCCAGGACATACATTAACAATGCAATCCTATACATGTCTGTTCATTGAGTTCAGCTGGACTTATTCCCAGGTAAGTGAAGCCTAAATCCACTCAATATCAGAGTCTGATAAATGTCTCTTTTGAAAGAGGCCAAGGCTTTCAAACTTAATGAATTTCATTTAAGTATCAACTATAAGATGATTTGTTCTATATGACAGATTACAGCCGTACCTTGGAAGTTGAACGGAATTCGTTCCTTAAATCTGTTCAACTTCCAAAACATTCGGAAACGATAGCGCGGCTTCTGATTGGCTGCAGGAAGCTCCTGTAGCCAATCGGAAGCTGTGGAAGCCTTGTCGGACGTTCAGGTTCAAAAAAACTTTCACAAACCGGAACAGTCACTTCTGGGTTTGCAGCGTTCGGGAGCCAAAACGTCCAAGTACCAAGGCGCTCAGGATGCAAGGTACAGCTGTATATGGTAAGGATAGTCTTCTTTATGCAGTTTAGATTCTATATTCCACCCATTTAAGCAACAGGATAGCCTTTCTTCACATATGAAAACTGTTAAAAATTCCTTGTGATTCACAGTTGTTTCCTCTGCCTGTCAAGTTCCTTCATAATTTTGCCTCTCTATGAGGAAACACACACAACTTATTAAATAGACAGACGGCAGGAACAAAGTGCTTATTATTCAATGACCTTGACAGCACACATCCTGTAAAAGTGCATTCATACAGAACTAAAAAGGAGGAAAGCAATATGTCTTGCCACTTGACAAAAAAATGGTTTGGGGTCAAAATGTCAAATCTCATTAAGGCAACATCTGTTAAAGATTTTCATAAAGCCAAGTGCCTTCTAATGATGGTCTATTTAGAAATAGCAACATTCAAGTAGAGGACAGTTCATTCAAGTAGAATAAATAATAATGAGCAACTCTTGCATCATATCTCCAATGCAGCCTCACCTGCTGCTCCCTCTTCCCGATTTTATGTATGTACTTCCATAGAAAATATAACAAAAGTGGTACACAGCATAAAAACATAATACTATGAAAACAACAATAAAAGCACCAATAACATGTCAATAAAAACTTAAATGACATGGAGTTGAGATAATAAACATCAAAGCCCAATCCAATTCCTTTATGGGTTGCACTGTTGGAGGCAATTCTAGGATTTCTAGGGATGGTGTAAAAACTAACTTATACCTGCAGCAGCCTTATTGAAACTGAGAATTGAGTCCAGGGAATCAAAACGCTTTCAACAAAATTTCCCAAACTACAACTCAGTTCAGAGGCAGCAACAAGCTGTGTTTTTTCTTTCTTCAAGCTGTGGACGTCCTCAGGATCACAGAATTCCTTATGCGTGAGAGATGGCAAGCTTATTCTCGAGGTTTGCTCACAAAGCAGTATTTTTTAAAAAGTTGGTTTGTCACAGTTCCTACAAACCATGGTTTCCTGCACTGGACAAAATAGGAAACTGATTCGTTGCAAGCTGCAAATGAAAAGGTCATCAACTCTTCCCTTTACATGCAAAGAGCACAGCATATGAGCTCAAGACTCACTTCCGCTTCAAAAGTATCAAAGTACCATGATTTGCTGATATGTTTTAAAAATCAGACTCTACATTTTTAACATGTAAAATTACACAAGGTCTACTTTCCCAGAAAGTAAGCACCACGATGTCTTATAATACAGACTGATTAACCGCCACAGAACTCAATTCTTCACTACAAATTCATGAAAGCATCTTACCTGTAGCATTAACACAACAGTCTTGACAACATTCCACTGAGATTTTCTACCATCCACTATAACGGTAAATCCTCTAGCTTTACACTTTTCACTGCAAAAAAGACACATATTCAAAACATAAAAGGCATAGTTCAGTTATAACAACATGAATCACCATCTATTTACCTACTTAAGCTGTAGTGAGGCACTCATTGCTTTCAAGAGCTTTCCAAACAGTTTTCATTTAAGTCATATATCACATGAGATATCCTTAGATTTTCTTGAGGGGGTGTATCTATTTTTTAAAAACCCATTCAGTTTAGAAGCAAAATGATACTATTTGGTGCTTTAACGGGCATGCCCACCTTGGTATGCTTAGCAGATAGTCTAAAGTAACACTCAGCTCATCCATATTTGTTTGTTCAAGGCATAATGGAATTGTCAGAATGAGGCCACTTCTTCGATCCTTCCCACCTGTAAAATAAATAAAATAATTGTTAGTTTGAAATAAAAATAACATTCACTATTAACCAATTGGCACTAAAACAGTTTTTCTTTTTAGAAAAAAATGGAGTTTTCAAAAAATACTGTAATGAAATATGATACGTGTCCTTTTTCTATGGATGTATTATAGGAAAAGTACACACAAGTGAACGAGATACTGGACTAAAATAGAAGCTATATGCGAACATAATCACATGTTTCCAAATCAGGCTTAACTTCTGTTTAATTCTTCAAAAGTGTACTGAAGCACATAACCTAAATTGCCAAAAGATTAGCCATGAAAATAATCATTCAAGACACTCTATTTAGGACATTATGTTGTGCACAACTCAGTCATAATGAAATGCACATTCTCCCCTACAGGCTTCAAAAAGAACATACGTTGAGATCACATTACATACTTGATGTTTTTAACTGTACGCTGGTTGTGACTTTTAAAAAAACGTATAGATAACAAATAAAAAGGGCAAAGCTTTGTTAAATATGTAAACTCACAATAGCTATTTGGTTAGCAGAAGACTATGACCAACCACTCAGCAACAGAAAAATCTCCTATTTGAGCGGGGCCTAGGTGGAAAGTTTTTGGGGACTTACTGTAGACCTAAAAGGTTAAGGGGGGGGGGAAGCCTTTGCAAAAATTACAGGGTGTTTTTGTTGGAGAAGTTTCCTAGAGCTTGGTGAGATGTGCTCAAGGATTCCACAGCTCCCTCTGTCCCAAGGCTATAAAGCTTCTCTGGGGAACACAGTTCCCCAGAGCTGTAAAAATCCCCCATTGGGTGTGCTTTGCTCTGCTTGAAGATGTAACGCATGTGAAAGTCAGTATGGTACAGTACTGGTTTAGGACTCTTGGCATATGTACACCCACACCCACATATATCCTATGCCATTTTAATTTGTGGGGTTTTGGGGGGGGGTTATTGGGTTGTTTTTGCTTTGATTGTGTATTCTGTGGTTTTATATTTTGATTTTATTCTGTGAACCACCAAGAGACCTCCAGGTACAGGGCGGTATATAAATTCAGTAAATTATTCAATAAATAACATATATATCCTCTAAAACAAGTTCATCCACTACTAATTTTAAACTTTAAATTAAGGAGGTGGTGGGGGACAGTTTCCAAGCCTTTTGTAGCTGAGAACAAAGTATATTCCATGACTAGATACACCATAAATTGGCAAGAGAATGAGGCCAAAGCCTGCCATATATGGATTAATACCGAGGCTGCAGGGGACCAGTGTCTCTCTGAGATGTATTTAAGTACATCTTATTAAATCTGACGATTTAATAATCTCCATTTCTAACCTTCACCAGAAACTATGTTAAAGCAGCTTTGTGTATAAGTAGATTTTTAGCAAGGCACAGGATATATTTTCAAGACTTATGAAGTTCTATAAGGAAGTAAAGGAAAAGGAATTCTATTTTTGCCACCACTTTATTTCCTCACATTTCTAACTTCATCGGTAGGTGAACTCAATGGCTCATTAAGCAACCTGTAATGGCTAGTGCATAGAACAAAAATCATTCTATATCCTTTGCAGCAGCTGATTTTGGCATAACTGGAAACATTTCTATGGCGTTTGAAGAAAGAAATTCATTGGGATGAGTTCAACACAGTGCTGTGGTAATCATAAAACTGCCCAGCCAGAACAAAGAGATGGTAGACATGATAGGAAGACAGATGGGTGGCATCGTCTAATCATAGCAATCTTTCTGGATTGAGATTAGCTGTGTGGTGAGAACGCTGATTGGCTACGAAACACAAGAATGAAGGAAAAATATCCGGGATCTTGAAATGGATTGTGGAAGGATAAATAAATTACAGGTCACTTGGGTAGGGCTGAGCCCCTCTTGCCCTAATGGACCTATCTCCAATGCTCCTAGCACAAGACTCCGGCTTTTGCAAAACCTATGGAGATGGGCTCCACTTCCACACATGAATAGTAATACTGGTAACACCAAACCTGATTTTCTTTTTCAAGTCCCTACCACTACAGTTGTACCTTGAAAGTCGACCAGCTTCGTTCCAAATATGTGTTGGCTCCTGAATGTCGCAAACCCCGAATTGACTGTTCCGGTTTGCGAACTGTTTTTGGAAGCCAAACATCTGATAGGGCTTCTGCGGCTTCCGATTGGCTGCAGGAGCTTCCTGCAGCCAATCAGAAGCCGCGCTTTGGTTTTCGAACATTTTGGAAGTCGAATGGACTTCCGGAACAGATTTTGTTCGACTTCCAAGGTACAACTGTATTATCTTTTGCTACACCTAGTATAGAGATACGGAGGTCTCCCTCACACTATCAATCCACTCTTCCTGGATCAATAATCAATAAAGTAATGCTAGTGATTGAGATTTCTCCAGAAGTAAGCTTCTAAGCCTTCGCATCAGAAACTGCAAACAGTTTGCCATTACTTCTCCCACAGAATAGGAACTCAGCCAAGAGTAATTGGACGCAAAAGGAAGCAGGTGAAGGAAGAGGAAATGACTCAGCATTGTTCAGGAGAATATAAAGATCACATTCATACTTTTAACTTGAAGCAGCTGAGCCCTCTTAAGGAGAAGGTACTTTCCTTCCTCTTGTTGTACCATTTGCAATTATGTTTTCCTATTTAATATGCGCTTTTTGGACAATGGGACCCCCCCCCTTCACGTAGTTTTGCTTCTGGGAGCTGCATGAAGTAAAAAAAAAAGGTTCATACAAGAGTTTAACAATAGGTGGAAAACACTATTTGAGAAGGACATCCATCCAGCTTGAAAAATATTTTGGTTTTTTTTTAATGCATGCTTATAGCAAAATCAAACATGGTTCTAAGAAGAAAGGAAAACCACTCTGTCAGCTTGTAGATGGTCAATGATTGAGCCTGAATCCATCACGATAGCTGTAAGGGTTTCGTAGTGCTCCTCACGAGTAATGACATCTGACTCAGGATCCGTATATTTACATAGGTTTATTATACAGGTATGTACAAGCCAGAGCTCAAGTTTCCATGACCATCTTAGTCACTCTCAGATTCCGGAAGTGGCGCTTTTCAGGAGCGCCTCCAACAAAAGAACTTGGGGACCCCTAGTCTCCTCCTCTGCTCCTTCCGTTTCTGCTCCCTACGTAATTGGGGCGACGGGGCGACCATTTCACCCTCTGTCCCTGAACCACTAAGTTGGTGTCCGGACCTGGCAGCATCCGACAGCCCCTCCACCCGAGAGCTCATTTCCTGTCTCTCACTCCCACCGGAGGACTCTGAGCCCCTTGAGTGGTGTTCTCTGCTCTCAGCATCCGAGAGCCTTCCCTCCTCTTCTGCTGGCTCTCCGCCGGCCCCAGGTGTTTCTCTGACAATAGCAGTGAAACTGGCTTGAGAACTGAGATTCAGTGAGTCCTAAATTGCCTCAGTCCCTCCTACTCCCTGCCCTCGGAACATCTCATTTTGGATGTTCTGCTGCAGGCAGAAGAGGGAAGTCAGCACCTGTCACTCCATTCGCAGTGGGTGGGCAGTTTAGCTGGCTGAGCTGGGGGAGGAGAAACACCCCAACAAGAGCATGTTTGTTCTTAAGAAAATGGGAAATCTGGATTAGACTGGGGACGTGGGAATGCACGTTGGCATTTTTAAGGCCAACAACATTGTGTGGATGCAGTCAAAATACAGTGGTAGCTCAAGTTACAAACGCTTCAGGTTACAAACTCCGCTAACCTGGAAGAGTTACCTCGAGTTGAGAACTTTGCCCCAGGATGAGAACGGAAATTGTGTGCTGGCGGCGCAGCGGCAGCAGCAAGAGGCCCCATTAACGAAAGCACGCCTCTGGTTAAGAACAGTTTTAGGTTAAGAATGACCTCCAGAACGAATTAAGTTCGTAACTAGAGGTACCACTGTAAAGTGAATTCACAAGGAGCACCCATCCCAAAATAAATACCCATCAGGAAGCATCCCTAGATTCAAATAATAACTAATGGGTTGTTTCCACTGGTGGCTTTTGCCCTCTGATCCCCTACCCACCTACCAGCTCCTGAGGGTTGATAGATCATCTGGAACTTAATGGGACATGTCACAGAGGGCTGCAGTCAGTAAAGGGGATCAGTGGAGATTTGGTACCCAATCTTGTATGATCCGAAGCACTTTCTGCCAGTGCACACCCACCAAGGAATGCAACCCAGCAAAATATTAATAATGTATGCATTAGAAAATAGCATTTAAAGACATCAGTAAAAAGCTTATGTCGAGTTAAGCGTTTGCAACAGGTGAAATATATCACGGTTGCAATTAAAAATGATTGCCCAACATCCATTTAATGGCTGCCAGGAAAAGTTACTGTAAAAATTCTCTGCCAGGAAAGAGATGCCCTGCTGGTAAATCCTTTCATTTGCTCTACTGTTGCTCCTCATTTTCTGTACAGTTTATTAATGAGTTATTACTCAATTATAACATGTCAGCTTCTGTTTGTTTGCTATGTGGATTCCAAAATTGATTCTAAAAGAAATTTCACTTTGATTATCAGAAATCAAAGCAGTATTTTGGTAATGCCCTCCTCTGCCCCTTCCCCCCAAAAAACTCCACTTGTCCAATTCTGTACATATTACTTGGACATAAACACTGTTGTTGTTGGCAATAGAATTTTCCTGTTTTGAGGTGCAGTTCAAATTTTAAGCATTTACTTATGAGACTGGAATGGTTTATTTTTAAAGTTGGGGCTGGTGCAAACCAAGTGTTCAATCCCTTAACAGTTTTAAAGTAATTAGGAGTAGACTAGGTGAGCCATCACTTCCTCTCAAGCCCCTTCTTTTTCAGTGGAGTGGGCAGAGAATATTCTAAGCAGAGGGAAGAGGCTGGGCAGCAGGGATGACCAATGCCACTGCCCACACCTGACACCTTGACAATTCTTAAGGCAGGGATTGCCAACCAGTCACCCATGGGTGCCCAGGAAGGCCTTCCTTGGAGCCTTGGCCATCATGGTGCCACCTGGCACTAGGTTGGTAAGCATTGTGAATTTTTGTTTAGAAATGGCAGGCGCTTCTTTTGCCTGCGGAGGGTCTTTTCCGAATCGTGGGGCAGATGCTCTGTGAGTGAGAGAAATGCACTTGGGCAGAAACAAGGAGGAATCACAGAATAGTTGGAAGAGGCCATCTTTTGCCTCTTCCAACTATAACAGTGATGGCTAACCTTGACACTCCAGATGTTTTGGAACTACAACTCCCATCATCCCTAGCTAACAGGACCAGTGGTCAGGGATGATGGGAGTTGTAGTCCCAAAACATCTGGAGTGTCAAGGTTAGCCATCACTGAACTATAAGAAGAGGAATCTTTTGCCCAAGGCTCGAACTCGCCACCATGTGATTAAGAGTATGACTGTGTGGTCTGCGTATTTGTGGTCTGTGAGAGGGGTGCATGTGTGTCTGTGGTGTGTGCTGTGAGAGTGAAAGGAAGTGAGTGTGGTTGTAGCCACCTTATATATATATATTCATTCATTCATTCATTCATTCATTCACACCATGCCCCTTACAGCAGCCAAGCTGTTATATTACACCCGTTACAGCAGCCATGTTGTGACTGGCACCCACACATTTCAAAAAGTGCCTGCTGGCTCATAGAGGCTGGCAATGCTTCAGTCCCATTAAGCATGTGTACACACACACACACACACACACACATATGTATGTGAATTTAATGCAGTCAACTTCTTACTTCAGCAACATATCCTTAAGCCTATATGGTGAATAATCAACTACATAACTATCTGCTAAGACATTTGAAGGCAAGAGAAAGTTCTTAGTATATGCAGTAATTCTGAATATGCAGTAAGTTTTACAACTATTAATGAGTACTTAGGGACCAGTTACACATTTCCATAGCCTTAAAGACTACAAAAGTATAAATGGTAGTTGAGTTATTCCCTTAGATAGTTTCATGTTGTGCTGATTTAGCAATGAACTAGTAATCAGATATAATGCAAACCTTGAGGATTTTTTTTCTAGGACTACAATGTAACAAATGCTAAATCTAGATCATGTTTCATAAAATATTTAATAATATATATATTGTTCTAAGGGAGAAAGGAAAGCTTTCTGTAGGTGTTCAAAAGGAATGATTAGGAATGAACGAGGTCTCAATTATCAAATAAAAACCTGCTTTACAGGAACAATTCTTCTCTACAACAAAGCCAGCGAGATAGTTAGGCAGCTAGCCAGCACTCCAGGGTCCAACATTAATTTCAGTAGTACAAAATTTATCAAGTACTAACCAGAAATTCACAGCTTTTCAAATTACCAAGTCAGCTCTCTTCTCAGTGCATAATTTCAAAGGTTAAACAGTTAAAAAGTCAAACGCATCATAAGAGAAGACATCCAAGTAGTTTAGCCTGAGGGAGAATCTCATTCTGGTCAGTGTCTGGAGAAAAAGATGTCAGGAACCTCCTGTGTTTTTAGAATTAATTACCAGCCAGGTGTAAGCAGATACTTGATCTCACATTACTTATCAGTATTATACATAAAGTGAAAAATAACAACGCAAAACTTGTATACAGACGATTAATCATCCAAGATGGAGAAAGAAACTTACTTTCCGAGTATCCACAAAAACTAACAGCCTGAGCTTCAGTATGGATGAGGTGTATAATATATTTGTGGCACATTATCAGGAAGGATGGGGACAGAATCAAGTAACAACACGTCTCAATGAAACAGAATAGTCTGAATAAAAAACAAGGAAACTGTACCTGAAAGGAAGGCTAACTTTTTCTTCAGAATAGGTAATATCACTGTAGCATCCATCTTGCCTTCAGTTAACTTTCAGAGTTCTGAAACACAAGAAGTTGGTGTCAGAGGGCCTAAGTCAGGGGTAGGCAACCTAAGCCCGTGGGCCGAATCCGGCCCAATCGCCTTCTCAATTTGGCCCACAGACGGTCCGGGAATCAGCGTGTTTTTACATGAGTAGAATGTGTCCTTTTATTTAAAATGTATCTCTGGGTTATTTGTGCGGCCTGCCTGGTGTTTTTACATGAGTAGAAGGTGTGCTTTTATTTAAAATGCATCTCTGGGTTATTTGTGGGGCATAGGAATTCGTTCATTTCCCCCCCCCCAAAAAAAATATAGTCCAGCCCACCACATGGTCTGAGGGAGGGTGGACCGACACACGGCTGAAAAAGGTTGCTGACCCCTGGCCTAAGTCAAGAGAAATCATCCACTACAGCTGCTCAAGAGTCAGATTGTGACAGATTTATACTTGCTTCCTAGCAAGAAGTTCAGAATGTTTTATAATAAACAAACAAACAAACAATGTTAACGTTTGTAGTGTGCCTTCCTTAAATACCCAACCAATCTCTCCAATTAAAATTTCCAAGTATTTTTTGCAAGAAGTCAATTTTTTCTCCATTTTTGTACTGCTAAACGACAGTTCTGTGATCCATTCTATCTTGATTACCTAGCTTCTCCAGTACCTTTCATATTGCCCCAAATTCAAGTAAGCACACGCCAAAATAATTATCATATTCATTTTTACGCATTATTTCTGTAAATTTGGAGCTTCAGCGTTTCAGGAAAGAGGCTGGAGAGCAAGAATTTTATTCCAACCCCCAGCTGATTTATCAGTCTTCATCTCCTACCTTCCACAGTGTCCTCTCTTGCCTTATCCCTTTTGGTTTATGCATGTCTGAGCAATAAGAATGAACTTGCTAAGGGCATTTTAAGCGCTGCTGAGTACACATAATACTTGCCTTATACCTGTGTGGCTTTTGCTCTTCTATCAGTGGCCAACATGCCCATTACATAAGCATATTTATTCACTGATACCCTCTATATTTCACAATTGTGTTGCTGGCATTATGTCCTTGAAAGACATTATGTCTTTTAAAAGTCCTTAAAGAAAGGGAAAATGGAAGGCTATGATAAAATAACACAGATCACCCTACTTAGTGATCTACCTTGAACCTTCGTCTTTCTACCCAAATGATTAAGGCAGGTCACAAAGTCCTGGTGAAATAACAGAGAGCAAGGCTGAACGGCAAAGATAGCACAAAAGCCTAAGCACATCCACTGAGGGAGAAAAGACAAAAATATAAACAAGTTTGGTTTCTGACAGCAAGAAATCATGTTACAATGGGGAAAATATGTATTTGTAAAAAACACAGTAAAAACATGGAACATGCTGCCAGAAAGGAAGAGATTTTCCCCAGCCCTAATTTTCTATTTGTATTGTTTTATTGTTGCATTGCATCTTAATACTGCATTGTTTTTTATTGTGTGTAAGCCATCCAGAAAACATATGTTGATACGCAGTCATATAAACACATTTGCTACAGATGAAAATGGCTGTACTGGCGTCGAACACAGTCTTCAGAAATACTTCTATAAAACTATTACCCTTGTAATTGTCCAGTTACAATGAAGCATATAAACCTGTCCTGTTCCAAACAATCTGTTCCGAGATCCAAGCCATATGCATACAGTCATACCTCGGGTTGTGAACGTGATCCGTGCGGGAGGCATGTTCGCAACCAGCAGCGTTCGCAGCCTGAAGCGCCGCGTCTGCGCACGTGCGTGACGCGATTCGGCGTTTCTGCGCATGATGTCATTTTGCGCTTATGCGCGAGCGCCAAAACCCAGAAGTAACCTGTTCCGGTACTTCTGGGTTCGGCGCGGTCCACAACCCGAAAATGCGCAACCCGCAGCGTTCATAACCCGAGGTATGACTGTATTCTCTTCCACATGCAGATCAGATACCCACACTAAAATTAATGCTTACCTTACCCCTTAACACTGGGTTGGGGAACCTCAGGCCAGGAGTCAAATGCAGACCTCTAGGCCTTTATTTGGCCCTTAAGACTCCCCCAGGACATGCTCCTAACCAGCACTGCTCAACACCCTTGAGTGCTTTTGCTTGGCTAGAATGAGTCATTGAGCAGTGATGATGACTATTGCTTGCCGGGATGGAGAAATGTGGAAAGGGGTGGGGACCATGTGTATAGAAATCTCTTGTTTCGTGTGGCTGGAATGTAACCTACTGTACAAATGTTGAGTCGCTTTTGCCTCTGGTTTCCTGGATGGTTGCTCACAAGCCCCTTGGGCGGGAAAAAAGTTCTCCACCTTTGCTTTAACACTCGTACCCACTTAGAAGCTGAATGTTCTTATCATGTACAACTCTGGTTCAGGCAACTGTTTCCAGAAACAATATGAAATGTTGTTTTTGCAGCCGATGATTATATGCTGAATCCCGAACATAAGAACTGCCCCTGCTGGATCAGATTGAAGTTTCCTCTAAGTCCAGCAGTCTGTTTCTGACACGGGCCAACATTAGTCTCAACAGGGATATGTAAAATGTTGATCCTTGGGGAAAGAGGATAAAATCAGAAACAGAACAAGAAAATCTGACTCTCCTGATAGGCACGAAGGCAGAGTGCAAGTATAAACAGCACTGGGTTTTGATACCTATTACTGCATTTCTTTGTATGCATAATTCAAGAGCAATTCAGCTAGTGCCCTGAGAGACCTTCTGTACTTTTAAAAGCTCCTTTCTCAATGGTAGCTTCCTGTTCATGCACGAAATTTATGATATGTGCATTGGTTCTTTGTAAACAGGAAGAGAACAAAATGCCAATAATTATAGATGCATGGATCAACCTAGTGCAATCTGAAGTTTGTCCACTTCAAAACATTCAACAGATGCACTGACATCTTAAAATGTTTATTTTCCACTATCTGCTTATTAAATTTCAAACCACTTCCAGATCAAAGTAAAACTTTACATTTCTATTGCTGTATACGCCAATAATTGGATCCAGATCTACTGAAATGAGTGGTGCAAATGAGTAACTTCAGCCCTGCTAAATTCAGTGGGTCTACTCTAAGCACAACTAAGTCTCAATCCAACCTGGTGTCTTTGATCCTAACTTTTCGCTTTCTTCACAGAAGATCTACACTCCTAGAAGGAATCTTTTACGTGCAACTCTTCTTTTATGAGCACAACCCTCCTTCTGTAAGCAGTTCTTTCCATTCACAGAACCAAAAGTTAGGAGCCAAACTTATATAATCCTATGAAGTAATGAACGCTGACATTTCCAGCATATTAATTTGAACCCTGGACATTTTTATTTTTAGGATAAAAGATTTGCCTAATGAAGTCCATACTGTAACTGGGATCAGAATACCACTCTGAATATATCCATAACTTTCACTTACTTTCTAAATCTTTTCCATATCCCTAGGCACATAATTAAGAACCAACCGCAAATGGACTAATTTTTCATGAGAACAGACCCTTTTATTCTCTATACTGCTCAACATGCCTTGCACACAAACTCCCACAAGAAGAAAAAGTATCATACTGAACCTACATCGCAAAGATGAATCAAGAGCATGCACTGTATAGCAAACACAATGCAATGACCTCATGTGAACCAGCACCATTGTATTCACCTCATGGCTGCAGCATCAATTGATAATGTATATAAGTTCATTTGGCACACACACCTTTTTGCTACCAGGTGCCTTTCTATTTTCCCAAGACTTTCAACAGATCTGCTGACATTCTGCGCATTAACCTCTGAAACTTTTGATGCTGCTTTTCTTCTATGGCTTGCTTGTTTTTTTGTATGTTGCTGGTTTTTATCTTATACAGTGGTACCTCGGTTTACAAACTTAATCCATTCCTGAAGTCTGTTCTTAAACCGAATCCGTTCTTAAACTGAGGCTCGCTTTCCCTAATGAGGCCTCCTGCCGCCGGTGCCCTTCCACCGTTCGGCTTCCGTTCGTAGACCGAGGTAAAGTTTGCAGACCAAGGTAAACTTCCGGTTTTGCAGAGTTCGTAAACCGAATAGTTCGTTAACAGGGCTGTTCGTAAACCGAGGTACCACTGTATTTAGATTTTAAGATTTTTTTTGTTTTATCATTGTGTGCATTTCTCTTTGATTATAAGCTGCCCAGAAAACGTTTTGCAGTTGGGCTGCATATACATCTTGGAAATAAATAGTGTGACTATGTCAACAAACACTACAGACAACAAATGCACAATCTGCTTGTTCCCTTCTATGCACAGCCAGAGGAATAGCTGTCTACTTCACCCAGAAACTTCCAACCACTGGAGGTTCGTTTATAATAATAATAAATAATAACTTTTATTTATACCCCGCCCTCCCCAGCCAAGACCGGGCTCAGGGCGGCTAACACCAAGTTTATGGGCTCCAAGGTGAGCTAGCTCCACATTTGTGAAATCAAATGACAAAAAAAAACAAGCTATGTACATGTCAATAGCATGTTCATAGGCCACATACAAAACAGGAAAGTGCCACACGTTGTAATATGCCAATCCCGCCATAGATTACGCTTGCCTCAGATAAAAGATTTTACCATTTTTTCCTACTAAAGTTTAATTTGTGTAATGCTTATATAATATAATATAAGCATACTCATATCTTACAGATTAGTAGCAAACTGAACTCCGGCCTCTCAGAAAATGACATATTTCAATTTCATAGCAGGTTATATTTATTAGTCACTTTTTTTCAGAAAAGTGACTCAAAGCAAATTGCAACATAAAAACAAACGTTAAAACTAAAGGTAAGAACAAGAGTAAAATAAGATCGAACACAATCTACTCCACTAAAAAGATGAGCAGAAGAGACCACAAGCATACTCCAAATTTAGGACCAAAAACCTAGGGTAATAAAAATGTTTTTGCTCAGCACCTAAAAACTGGTAACGATGGGGACAGCATTCCACAAATGGGGAGTCACTGCTGAGAATATCTGTTCTTGTGCCACCAGCTGCTGCACCTCCCTTGGAAGGGGCACATGGGAAATGGTCTCTGGTGATGAATGCAGGGTGGGTTGGTTCAGGTGGGGAGAGACAGTCCTTGAGGTATTGGGGTTCTAAGCTGCACAAGGCTTTAGAGATCAGAACCAGCACTTTGAATTGAGCACAGGAACTAATAGGTAGCAAGATCAGTTATATGCTCAGATCATATTGCCCCAGTCAGCAATCTGGCCACTGATTCTGCACCAGCTGCAGTCTCCAAACCATCATCAAAGGCAGCCACACTGCAGTAATCTAACCTAGAAGTTAGAAGCAATGCTAGCAATTCACCAAATTTAGCGCTCTGCGCACCTTGCGCAGAAGCACACCTCTATTTACATAATTTTCGGGGTGAAAATGGACCCCCGGAACGAATTAAGTTCGTATCCGGAGGGTCCACTGTACTAAGATTCTGATGCTATTGTTGGATATCAGTCTCTTTTAAAAAAATAATAATCTAAATTGGCACATTAGCTATAGCTCAGTGGTTGAATACACCCTTTGTACGTAAAGGTCCCAAATCCAATCGCTATATCTCAAATCAGAAAGAGCTTAGTAACTGAGTTGTAAAAGATCTCTCGGGCCAGATGAACCAAAGAAGTATGGGGCTGCTTCATATTTAACCCTGGTAATATCCTAAAGCTCTTTGGATTGTATCCAATGCAGCTGTTCCGCTTGTGCTGCAGTCTTCTGCTTCCACAAGGAACTCACCTCTCCTTCTCTGCAGCCCCCAGATCCAGAGAGTTGAGGGACCCTCCAAAACAGCTGTTGCATCAGCAGAAGTCCATTGGCACAGCACTGGGATACAACCCTTTAAATCTGGGTATCACTTGTTCCAAACTGTTTGTTCCAAGTGATGTTTAATCCACTCTATCATACCTTCATCTCTTTTTAGCTTAATTACTGTAATTTCTCTCTCTCTGGATTTATGAGCAAGTATCGCAAACTTCAGTTTTTCTGAATCGTAGTTACTCATCTTCTCACCTAAAACCAGAAGCCAATACGCCCTATTTATCTCTTTACAGAAGACAACTTCACAGTCCAAATTAAATGCTAGTTCTCTTCTTTCTACTGTCATACCCTTTTCTGTACTAGCATTAGATATCTGTGAGCCAACATTCGTGTTTTGCAATGATCTGTCAATGCAGCATTTCGCAATGTTCCAAACACTTATTTGCTTGAAATCTTGGGACCGCATCATTCGTAAACAAAGCCAACTGGCTCTCATGCATCCATGACTACATCTGCCCATGTCCATCCAAACCAGACATCTTCTAAAATCCCTGAGGCATTAGGACTGTTAAAAACACGCACACTCAGTACTATTCTCTGTAAATTCCTCAGATCACTCAGCCTGGTTTTCCAACTCTTATTGCTATTTTATGTAAATAGGTGGCCTTCAGATTTTCTATTGCCAGGAAACATTGCACACTGACTTGTCTTCCAATGAATATCTGCTATAGAAACCATGTGTACTATAGAAGGTTCTAGGATATGTTCTAGGAAGCCACGTGCCAAACAAGACCCTGGACCTATCTGTTGTGCCTCACCGCATGAACCACAACTGTAATTCTACCATATTCCCACTATGGCCTGTTTGCAATTACAGTGGTACCTTGGTTCTCGAACATAATCCGTTCCAGAAGTCCGTTCGACTTCCGAAACGTTCGAAAACCAAGGCGCAGCTTCCGATTGGCACAGGCACCCCAGAAGCAATCACCAACAACCGCATCGGATGTTTGGCTTCCGAAGAACGTTCAAAAACCGGAACACTTACTTCCAGGTTTTCAGCGTTCAGGAGCCGAAATGTTCGAGTACCAAGGCGTTCGAGAACCAAGGTTCCATTGTACTGAGTTTCTCATTGAAGAACTCCTTATCAACTTAAAAGGAACACTAGCCTAAATCATAATATAGAGTATGCATAATATAGAGTATTCATTATACCTAGGCTTTCCTTCATCCACCATTTTAGTATTACCTGCAAGCCTAACCTACTTCAAAGAGGATCTTTTTAAAAATAAAAGTAACACATCTATACTGAAGGATGGAAGAAAAACAAATGTCCCCTGAGGAATTCAATAAGCCGAATATGAGCTATGTGCCTTTACACTCCGAATCCATTACATAATGCCTCATATTTTCATTAAGTACTTTCCAGCACAATTCTATGCACACTAAACTGAGTGTAAGCCATACTGAACACAATGGGACTTTCTAAAACATACAATTGTGGTGTCAGTTATTAATATACCTGTTCACAACAAAATTCTCACTAAAGAACTTGGGTTACACACAAGGCAATGCAAGACTAGTAAACTTCATTGGCTGGCATAAACAAATGCTTTAAGCTGGGAGGGAGTCTGTGTCATCATTACACAAATACATCTCTTGCTGTAGCATGATTTGAGTTAGATATTTTGAACATATCTATACTCCCATGCCAATCCCACACAACGAAAGAATGCTTCAAAATGTGAATGGTTTTACTTACTGTGTCTGTTGTGGTATCCGGAAACATTGGTGTCCCTTGACAAAATCGTTTTCAGATTTGATTCAGTTTTTCAAACCCTGTGGATTTAAATTAGAATTTTACAACCCATGCTTTCTTCTTACAGTTTCATGTACAGATTTGTTTGGAAACTTTTCTGACACTTCAGAGCGAGGCATTGCTTCCAGATTCTCAAGTGATGGGAACTGGTGGGGAAAGCTGCACAGCAGATAGAAAACTGCAACAGTTACTGTCGAAAAGGCATTTCCCAAAGTATTCACTCAATGGCCACATGTGAACATGCCACGTGAATGAACCTGGGCTTGCTCGTGCAGGAAGAAGGAAGGGGAAGCACACATCTAAACTAGGAATCATTGTTTAACACTATTTATGGTTAGTGCCAAAGCAAACCAGCTTCAAATCACAGGCTATTAGTCTGGCTTGTTGAAACTAACCATAGTGAGCGTTAAACTACAGTCCGTGGTTTGGAAAAGGTAAGCAGTTCAGCAGAAGTGAAAGTGAATACTCCAGAACTCTTCCTCCAAGCCAAGTTCACGCTAGGACGCAAATCAACAGATGGCACTCCATTCAAACACGTCTTAAATTTAAACAGCAGAGCCTTAAATAAAGACCCCTTTCAATATTGTTCTTAAATCAGTGGTTTCGGATTGCTATTGTATCAGCAAACAAAGTAGGTGCACAGGTGTCACAATTCTCTCATGACATTTCCCTACACAATAAAAATGGTTTTACGACCATTTTAGCCACTAAGAACTTGAATTTACATGTGGCTTTCTAGTCCCAATCTTGAAGATACCACGCTGATTCTTATTACAGCAATAAATGGATGCTAGCTTACAGCCACATTTGCACCTCCTGGTGTGTTAATGTTGCAAGGAGTCCACTTTTACAACAGAATACAATCATGGGTTTAAATCATGGGTAGACAACCTAAGGCCCGGGAGCCAGAGCCAGCCCAATCACCTTCTAAATCCGGCCCGCGGACGGTCCGGGAATCAGCGTGTTTTTACATGAGTAGAATGTATCCTTTTTAAAATGCATCTCTGAGTTATTTGTGGGGCATAGGAATTCGTTCATTTCCCCCCCAAAAAATATAGTCCAGTGCCCCACAAGGTCTGAGGGACAGTGGACCGGCCCCCTGCTGAAAAGGTTTGCTGACCCCTGGTTTAAATAGTAACATCTTGGAGAAGGACAACTCAGTGTCTATAGCAGTCTCAACAACACACATCAGCCTGTAAGGCTTCCAATCATGCAGGTTCCAGTGTTTACCTGGCCCACAAACCTAAGTAAAATTGGTCCTGCACACTAAATTATTTTCAGGCCATTAAGACTATGGAGGAAGGAAAGAGGAGAGTTGGGGAGTTATCAACAAAGGATGGTAGCTCTGAGGACAGCTGTAAATTAGGAGCAAAAAAAATAACTCAGTAAATGAGAATCAAAATTCCTTTCATAGAAAGTAATTCCATACATGTTTCAAGCTAGGACGCTCTCCAGCATGGAATATGAAGCACAACGCATTTAAAAAGTCTGTCTCCTAAATGAATAACATTCGATAATGATTTTCCCCCAACCGATTCTGATTTTTTTTTTTTAAGAGAAGGTACAATTCTCCAATAGGCCTTCTATACTAGGCTATAAATAGTCCACTGCATTTTTGTGCAGGGTGTGGAGGAAGGGGCTTTCTTCCTCTTGCAGCCCACATTATCTATGTTGGGCATAGAGGATGGACACAGTGCTCTATTCCTCCTCCACCAGCTAACTCCCTCTCCTGCATACAATTCCATGGAACTGCCTGCATGGAATTCCTTGTTGTCTATAGTAGTTACCAGGCAAGTGCTTAAATGCAAGGCTGATTTGTATCAAAGTATCAACCTCCAAAGCTTACCAAATGCAGCAAAAGTTAAAAGCTACAGAAAAATACAATGGCAAGGGATATTAATTTTCTGTTCAGTAAATTCATCAGTTTGACCTATACTTCTAGTTTCTCCTCCCAGAAGGCTCTAGTCCCTGGATTCAAGCCTAATTTGTACTTATACAAATGCTGCTTCCCAGATCCACAGGAATGGAAACAGCAACTGTTAGTTTTGCTTCTCCTGATGTTCTTAAGATTCTTGATTGCACCCTTAACCTTAGGGCTTGAAGAAGTATGCAAAAGTAGTCTAATATACCGGCCTTCACCAAAGAAACAACCACCCACTTAAAAAGTCACACCCACCCACACCAAAAAGCAGCCTAGAAAGGTTGAAGTAGTACAAACTACAGTACTACAGCTTGCTCAGAGGCACTTCTTTGCTCCTGTATCAGAACTCCAACTCTGTCATATCTGACACTTACACTTCCCTATGTCATTTGCTATTCCCTGCCTGCTCATAACTTCTTCTTTTCCAGACCAATTCCTCTGTTGGTGGCTTGAAAAAAGATATGTCAAGAAGCAGCAAACTGAGATGTACAGGATTATTTGCTTTTGATCACCTAGCATTGAAGAGTCATCCTGATGCTTCCAACTATTTACAAATAAGCAACTGAAGTGAGCACCACTGCAAATATCAGACTACAAAATCAATCTATACCTAAAGTTTCAGGAAAAGAAAAAGCTCAGATTTCTGTTGATTTAAATGTTTGAATAAAGCATAATTCTCCATGGAGCATTTCCTACCTTTCTCAACACCTAAAAGGGTCAGGGTCAGCACAGAATTTATCCAAGAATGTGATCCAATATTGTGGTGCAGACCAGATCCCAAGGCCTACAGGCATAGATCTACTGAAGGCATGGAATCACAATGTGGATTTTTATAATGGTCTACATAATTCTATATGCTTTTGAACCTTACCTATGTATACGTGGGGAGTGGATAGCGCGGAAACATGGTACAATCTCCAATACAACATCAGGATTAGGCCTTTGAAAATGGCTTCTCAGTTTTAACCTGCAGTCACCCTTCCTCTTATAATGCATCCATTACAATGCATCTTACAATGCATGCCCTCTGCAAACTAGAAAACTCAATTATTTAGTGCAAAATTAAAACTTCACCATGGCAATGAAAGAACAAGGTAGTTGTAACTGGTTTCACCTCAACAATTATGGAGCAAGCAAAGGGAGAAGAAAATCAATGCTAACTAAATTACAACACAAATGCTGATATGAGGAGGTATCTGCAGAGCCACCATTTTTACATGTTCATTTGACTGCAAAGCTCCGTTACATGTTCTTAAGAGTAAGGAGACAGGCAAATCTGCTGCTTGACAAGGACCACAGACCTATTACCTGGCTTTAATCATTGCAGCCATAAGACCTGGTGTTATTCCAGATCTTTAAAGAAATACGCATATGCACACACAAACACACACCTTTCTCCTCTTTCAATTTGCCACACAATACACGGGAATGCGTTCAAAGTGCTTTAAATCAGCCACCTTTCCACTAGGTAGGATAAGTGGGAAGGCAAAACTGTAAAAATAATGGACCTTTCCAAAACCAACGGATATAGTAGTAACCGCAACGCTGAATGCTGTGCTGAATCAACCACCCCCCTGTCATGCATTTCTTCTGCAAAACCAAAAGGATGACAAAGCCCTGACTACTACATAAGTCACAAGATGGCCAAAGAATAGTGCTCTGGGTTGTGTTTTTACTATCAGTTGCAAGTCACAGTGGAGAAGCCACCTCCAGGCTACCGACGATGCAAGCTTCTCTCCTCCGAGGCAAGGCTCTCTTTCTCTCAAAACCAACCATTCCCTCTGGTTTTGTTTTTTTTCTTTTCTTTTCACAACCCAGCATAAAGTCTGGATAGGGAAGAAGGAAATGTTTTGGTTTTTTAGAAGCAGAACATGCCAAAAGAGAGAGATCGGCTAGTGCCGTTCGGCACTCACCCGCTTGCACTCAAGGCAGGGTTTGGAAAGTGACAACACAAAGGGAAGGGAAAGGAAGTGCAGAAGAAGGAGAGACCTGGGAGCAATGGAAAAGCAGCGGAGAGGCGGAAGGCGGACTCTGTCCCGCCGCGCTTTATAGGACGGAAAATATACTGTACATGGATATAGATGCAAGTTGCAAGAAGAAACCTGTTGCTCTGATCTCAAAACACGGGCTTTGATTCATAGCGGCGTGCATGAGAGATGGGGAATTGAGGGGGGGAGGCTGGGCTGGGCTGAAGAAGGAAGCAAGAAGCCCCGCCGCCGTTGCTGCATGCGGACCCTCGCCTGCCACCACGAAAACAGAAACCCCAGGGCACAAATGGTCAACCTGGAGTGGGGTAGGGGGTTGGAAAAATGGAGGCAGCGTTTGGAAAGAGAAGGGAGGGAGGGAGAACACTCCCGAGGGATGGATGCGGCCCCCCCATCCATGCATTTTGGGGACAGACGCCCTGGACACACACACATCCCGCACTCGCCCACCCACCCTTCCCACGAACCCTCCACCCCCAATAACCGCTTTTACCTCCGCAGCTCCGGGGAGGAGGGAAAGCCGCAGCAGCCCCGCGCGAGGGGGAGGAGGAGGGAGAAACAAAAGCCTGCCGAGGCCGCAAGGCTGGGCCTGCTCGGCTCAATTTCCCCGCCCCTCCTCGCCTCTCCGCCGCCGCCGCCGAGGAGGAGCGCCTGGCCAGGCGGAGCAAGGACTCACCTGGGCCTCGGCTAGGGCGCGCAAGGCTGGTCGGCCGCAGGGCTGGAGCGAGGGAAAAGGCGGGACAAAACAACAGAGAAAACGCGGAGGGGGGCGGGATCGCCCAGGGAGCAGGCCGCCAACGCCGCCACGCTGCTGCTACTGCTGCTTCTTCTGCCCGGGCCTGTCGGCGCTGCCCCGCTGGACAAAAGCGGGGTGGGGGGGTGCTGCTTGGTGCCAAGACAGCCGAGCCCGCCCACCTATCCTCGGCGGCGCTCGCTCTCTCGCTTCCCGGAGAGGAACCTAAGCGCGGGGTCAAGGCAAAACGGCGAGGTGCATTTCTCTCCTTTACAGCCGCCTGCCGCCGCCGCCGCCTTCTCGCGAGGTGCTGTAGCGGCTGCTGTGAGGCAGGGTCGGCCAAGAGACCGCAATAACAAGCCCCACCCTGAAGGAAAAGCGATGCACCAGCCAAGCCTCCCCCAGTTCCCGGAGGAGAAGCTCGCTCGCACGGGCGGAGAAGACGCGCTGCTGCCCCCACCCACCTAGCCAGCCCTCCCGGGACATTTCTCCTAGGGGTGTCCTAAGGAAAAGTGGGACCTTCAGGGATCAAATCGCCTTTTGTAAATCCAGGGCTGTTCCTGGAAAATAGGGACACTCGGAGGGTCTGAAAAAGGGGCGGCCGAGGCTGCCTCTTCGCTGCCCCCAGCAGCTGTGTATTGGTTTTAAACCCATTTGTACATTTCCGAGCGCGATTTCACATCCATTCATTTTATGGGTATGCCGCTTTGCCGCACAAAAAATAATAATAAAGACATGCTCAAAGCGGTTTACAACGAAAAAGCAGGGGTGCATTCCAAGCCAGGGGTGCGCCAACTTGGAACAAGGCATTGGGAAGGGATAGGAAAGCCCCCCCGTGTTTGAATGGCAATGCGCCAGTGCCGGATTTGCGTATAAGCTAAACAAGGGCTCCACTCTTTTGGGGCCCCCCAAAAAAGTTAAAGGGGGAAAAAATGGATGTACATTCCCAAAAATATAAGATAAAAAAAACTTCTTAATTGTATTTCAGTTCAACAATTACTTTGATAAAATACATATTTTGTTATGCGCAAATGGCTTTAGATGCCCATTAGGTCTATAAGTTACCATATAGCATATATTCAACACAAAAAAACAGTGACAATTTGTTGTTGACAAAGGACAGCTGGACATATAAAGGGCCCCATTACCTTCAGTAGCTTAGGACCTCATCAAACATAAATCTGACCCTGGCAATGCCCATCAACTTTCGGGGTCCCGGACCCTTCATATGTTTTATTGGGGGGATGACGATGAAGGGATCTTGGCCCCTAGGTTTAAAACAAAACTTATTTCGTAACAACATAGCAAAAACAATAGCAGCAATATAACAACATGCCAAAAGAAAGCACATTCCGATACTATGAATATAACAAATTACTTAAACAACATGCAGCATCCAACAGCAGAAATAACAAAGGAACAGTTTCGCTTTAATCCCAGAAACACCCCTCCCATGATGATGCTCCCTTCACCACTAGCAGAGAATGGAGAAACATAACTACAGGTGCAATATAGCATGTAACTCAATATTTGGGAAGCGGGGGGTGGGGGTGGGGAACAACCCTGTATTTTTAAGGTCAGATTTAAAACACAAGATGCCCTTCCAAAGCTATTCTTGGCCCTCTCTGGCCAATGTTACTGCTGACAATTTCCCTTTTCTCACAGACTGCAAACATTCCGGCAACTTTGTTCCTTGAGCAGCAGAATTGTTCATGAGCGTTCTCTATCCCAACGGCTGAACCAAGTGATGTTAGTGCCGCAAATGCAATTCATTTAGATGTTTGTTTAGAATTTCTGGCCCGTTTTTTTGCATTTATTTCAGAAAATGTAAATTGCCGCGCACCTTGGTTTGTAAGAGCTATCCGATACAAAGTTGTGCAGGAGGAATGTAGGTTCCATATGTTCAAGGGTCAAAAACCTGATGAGGTGCTTTTGGTCAGTAGGAAAGCCAACTGAAGGATACACCATGTTTTCGACAGGATAGTATTTTTCTTGAAGAATCAAGTTCATAGCTTGCAAGTACTCCTTAATAACCAGCTTTGCTCATAAATGACCAGATAGCTGTGTCCCTTCTTCAGAAGGGCATATATGGCTATTGTGACTCATAGCAGGCTAAATTTCTACAACACCATTTTACATTGGACTGCCTTTGGAAGTGTTCAGAAACTTCACCTGATGTAAATGCTGCTGCTGCCAGACTACTTGACCAGAGCCCAATTTTTGAAATGCTAATCCAGTTTTATTCAATCTTCTTTGGCTCTCAGCCTGTTTTCAAGCACAATTCGAAATGTTTTGGTTTGTTTCACTGTTGGCTGCTGTTAGCCACTTTGGGACAAAAAGGCTAATTAATTTTAATAATAATAATTTATGCATGTGCGCCATCCCACTTCTATTCCAAAGATCCAAATGTGGTGTACCTGGCTCTTCCCTGCCACCATTTTATCATAATAACCACACTGTGAGGTAAATGGCTGAAGGTGCAGGCTGCTCAGCCTTACATTTTATTTGGTTTCCAGCCATTTGTGGATTACCTCAGTAATAATCTCTTTAGTGATTATTTTACTTTGCACAAGAATCAGGCTCTTTCTTGGCATAATTTCTTTCTTTGTAGTATTAGGCAGGTTTGTTTATCACCTATTACATGTTCCCTTTCTATTTTCTTTTGACAGCCTTTGAGCACGAGGTAGCTGTTTATTCTTTTATTTCCTTCTTCAAGAAAGGTGTAGTGAAGCAGTTAAAGTAATACACGGTAATGCTGATTCTGCCCAGCAGCACACCAGTGTTTTCATCCTATAAAACTTTACGACTTTTCACCACAGAACAGGCAACCACAGCTGATTCACCACATAACAGCAACGCATAGTAGTGTGGCCTCAAGCAGGGCGGGGAGTTTCTTTATAATATGTGGAGTGCCTCTAAAGAGTCAGTCAGGAAAATATTCCTGTCCATGCCGCAAAATGTTACTCGTGTTCAACTCAGTGCACCCAGTGCTACTTTAGAGCAAATAATTTAACAGCCTACTCATTGTGTAGACTTATTCTCAACTGCGTCTGAATTGCACTGAACATGTCCATATACGAAACAGTCCCCTGTGTTTAGAAATGTAACATGTCAGGGAGACAGACAACTTCTTCATATTCCAGTTTATTATCTGCAGGAATTTGTTTTCTTGATGAACATTCTGTCAGTATCTGAAGAAGTGTGCATGCACACGATAGCTCATACCAAGAACAAATTAGTTGGTCTCTAAGGTGCTACTGGAAGGAATTTTTTTATTCTGTCATAAGACACTCCCCAAGTCTGAAGTGAAGCAAACCAGAATCAAAAGATAGTGGTGATTTGGTTTGGTTCTACAGTTGGAGGAGGCCTTGTCCTCTGCCACATTCATTGGTTCATAGCTTCTTTTGTTAAAATGAGCTTTCCTGTCTTCTGAATTTTCACCTGCACCAGTACCAGCTCCTTAACTATGCTATGTCAAAGAGAGCTACGTACCTTCAGGACATGAACGCTTAAAAAGCTTGTGAGAGCCAAAGATAAATCATTCTCATTGAGAAGGATTGCTCTGTGGACTAACTTCCAAAGGCGATTAGATTAATCCACAATTTAATCACCTTTAGGATATTCTGTAAGACCTTCCTCTGTTTTAAAGCTTCCTTGCCAGTTAGATTGATGTTTACAGGAGCATGACTGCAATAAAATCAAAGCCACCCTAAAATATTTTCACAAATTAAAAAAAGCAAGCGTTCATCCTTTTATTGTCACTTTCAAGATGCAAATAACCATCAAGTATCTGATGGATGAGTCTCTAATCAAAGTCAAGCACTTTATGGTTTATTAAAAGGCAAGGCATTTAATGATACATGTGCTATGAACTATGCTAATTATAGATAGATACACACAGAGAGAGAAGGGGTGGGGGGAGTCCAATATATTTATAACATGTATGTCACTCCATAACAAAATGTTGCCTGGCTTACAATAAGGAAGTAAAATAAATACTGTGTGCATTAACTTGTGAGTAAACCCCATTAACCTCAAGTAAACATAAAGTGCATAGGATTATCCTGTCAAAGTGTTTGTGAGTGTTCAGACCACAAACAAAAGAATTGTGGAAACTAGTGTTTTTGAATGTTTTTCTTCAATAGCAATACACTATCTGATATGACATAGCAGAGCACTATTAAAACGAAGGACAGCAGTGTGTGATATGGCATGGATTCAGCTGTTCAAAGAGAAAATGGTTAAACATTCCACTGAGCTTGCATGATCCTACACGGTGCTTTGAATCTTGTCCATTATTAAACATTTACACAACACTTTTAGCTTGTACATTTTTTTTAAAAAAAACACCCTTTATCTTGTTTTGTCTTTACAGCATTCTTGTTTTAAATCACCCCCACTGACTGTACAGATGGGAAACTGAGGCTGACATATATTGACTTTCCCATATGGCTAAGTAGAGGTATGACCTTCCCACCCTCTGCCAGATCAGAACACAAAGTTCCCTTATATTTCTTAGAGCCAGAATTGGATCTGGAGCCTTTCTTGTGAATCCTTTCATCACATTAGCACATAGAATAATTATTATTTTTCACCCCGCCCCATAATAAAAAATAGGCGTGGAATAACACATTTCTTTGTCCCTATGTCAATCACAAATAAAAAAAATGGCTAGAATCTGTTCTGTTCCAAATGATGAGCTAGGCATTATGGCTGCTACAACAGCTTTAGAGATGTTATAAAGCTTTTACACCAATTGACAGCTTTTTCATCAACCATTACTTAATCCTGAGGGGAAAACCAGTATTTTTGCAATTCTCTATGCAAACATGTATGGCTATTATCTCATCCCCACCCCCTTTCCCCCACCCCCAAATAGGTCTTTCTCAGCTATTATACAGCCATCTCTTCACTGCCATGTTTTCATGTCACTGAAAGCTGGAGTAGTGGTAGTTTGCCATTATTTTATCTACTATAAGTATATGAACAAGTGTGATTTTTTTTTTTAAGGGAAATGGGTTTCCCCAGAGAGAGCAGTGGGACAAAATAAAAACCTCTCAGACCAGCACCTAGAAATCACAGGGCAAACCAAAGTGTGGATGAGCCCTAAACAGTCAATGCCGTCTAATCTGCCTGCAAGTAAATCAGGATGAATGTTCAATAAACAGGCCGTCTGAAAATGCCCCAAAGCTTCCTGCAAACACCGGATATAATCAAACCTCTACGTAAGCTTTGTGCAAGCAAATCAGGATAAATGCTCAACAAATAGAGTTCCTGAAAGAGTCCTACCTGTCCACCAGCTACACTCCATACCCAAACCGGTTTACCCAATCCAGAGCATTGCGTACCACACACGCAGCAGAAAAAATGGCCTATGTGATTTGCTGTATCTTAAACCAGAGCAGAGCAGATGCAAGGGTTTGTTTTAGTTTTGTGAAGGGCAGAAGTGAAAGTGGATTAGGAAGGATTCTTGTCGACCTATTAATATCAGGTTGTCTCCTGCCACCTGGATTTTCTAGAACATTTAGTCATGGATCTTAAATATATGCTATATATAACCATCAGTTCCTTCTGACTTGGATTTTCATTTTTCCATGCAGTGACCAAGTCTTTGGGTACTTGCTAATGCTAATCAGGCTTTCCTATAGCCCACACACTGAATATAAAGATGAGAAATGTGAGCTATTTTTAGTGGTGGCAACTCAAAGCTCGTTGCTCTATAAGAAAATGTCGTGTCCCCATCCCCCCCACCCCCGCTTTATTTTAATACAGAAGCTGATCCAACCAAAGTTTGACATTCTGTGGATTAGGCCACGGACAGTTTTAGAAGTTTCTTGCTACTCAGTTTAGCTTCATTTTATTTTAATCAGAAAAGAGACTGGCAAAAGAGAAGTATATTTTTTGATGCTTTGCTATTGAGCAATGCTCACCCTGCAGAACATGTGGAGTGTTAAGGACCCAAGAAGTAAATGTTTTATTCATTTACCTGTGAAATGAATTATTTCATCATTATAATTGAGAAGTATGTTAAGTGGCTTAGGCAACTCTGAAGGGATAAAAATTATAAATTATTTTTGCAATAAGAATAAACTTTATTTGTGTAGCCGATAGGCCATAACAACGAAAGGACAGATTAAAACTTGACAGAGGTTATAAAATAATAATGATAAACATAATAAAAATAAAAATAATAAGATCCTAGGCGGGGAACCCGGGTGACGACACTGATGTCATTCAAATGGCAGCTCTCAGTCTCATTGCTTTCTCGATAAATTTGGCAACCTTCTCTGTTATCAAGCTGTTCTGGTCAGCTAGGAGTGAGAACAGTTTGGCTTCGCAGGAGCGGCCCGGGATGGCAGATAGGAGCGGCGTTATGATCTCCTCCCTCAGATCTTTGTATAGGGAGCAAGACAAGAGAACGTGTGACGCAGTCTCTACGTAGCCAGCTCCACAGGGGCAGAGCCGGTTCTCAAATGAAATTTTTTGATATCTACCTTCGAGGACAGCGGAGGGTAGCATATTTAATCTGGCCAATGTGAAGGCCCGCCTGAATTTTGGGATAGTTAGAGTAGACAAATATGATGCCCGAAAATCAAAATGGGAAGGGGGCAAGTATGCGTACCAAGCACTAAATTTCTTAATATGGGCCAGATTATTCTGCTGCTCTATATCCTTCATGCGCTGGTCGATAATGGTTTTTGCCTTGGGGAGACCCATTTTCAGGAGATGCTGTGCTTGGAGGCCACATGTTAGTAGTTTTTGATGCACTACTTTGGACCACCGATTTCTATGAGCATCTTGTGCTACTAGAGGTAGTAGGCCGGATGGGTTTAAATTTAAGCGTAGCCAATAGTTGAATGTTCTTAACCAAGTCCGGGTTTCGACGGAGAGTAGGCCAGTCTCTAGCCGTAGAGCCGCATTTGGTGCGCATGGTGGGACTGCTAGAATCTGTCTTAAGAATTTAGACTGGACCGTTTCGAGTGTGCGGCAGTGATTTCCCGTCCAGATTTGGGCCCCGTAGAGCAATTGTGCCAAGGGTTTTGCTTGGAAGACCTCCAAAGCTGCTGGAATATGTCTGCCCCCCTTCGTAAAGTAGAAGCGAGACAGTATTTTAGCGCTTTGGGATGCCTTTTCCCTGGCATATTTGTGATGAGCCTCCCAGGACCCTGTTGCCTGGAAAACTATTCCAAGGTATTTGAAAATTTTTACCTGTTCTATTGGGTGGTTGTCTGTCTCCCATTTATGATGTCTGTGTTTTCTGGCGAAGACCATGACCTTAGTTTTTTGGTGATTGACCACCAGTTGATCTCTCCTGCAGTAGGCTGAAAATTCTCTTAGTAGCCTTTTGAGACCTACTTTAGTTCGTGATAACAGAACCGCGTCATCCGCATAGAGGAGCGCTGAAATTGACTTCTCGGCCAGTCTTCTTTTTGCAATAATTCTTACAGGTGAACCTCCTGAATGATTAACCATGTAAAAATTATTGCCTAAGTTACATATATATATATATATATATATATATATATATATATATATATATATATATGTATATGCAATTATATATACATATGTATATTCTTGGTTCATGCACATGATCCTGTCTCTCATTCTGCCATGTACAATATTTGAAGTTCTGTCTCATCAAATTGCTTTGGTTTTACCAGGTAAATGTGCATATGTTTAGATATATAACACACTCAGTTATGGTTCCCTATATCCTTTCTTCTCTCTAGCTCCCTGATAAAGTAAGTCCAGATCTCATCATGGGATGGTGAGTTGGCATGACATTTTTCACAAGAGAAATGAACAGGGGAAAGGCGCATCATGGTGGTCCAAGCACGTAAAAGACTGAAATGAGCAATTTCAATTTTGCTTAATTTTAATTTGAGTTTCAAAGATTCATCCAGATAGTTTTTCTATTATGGCCGAACTTTCACATTATTATTATTTATTTTGCTTCCTTGCCTCCTCTATGCTATTTAAAACAAATTGTTTCCTTTCTTGCTGGGGGGAGGTGTTATATAGCCAGAAGTAAATAATATATAAAAACAACAACAGACGTTTCGTCCAAGAAGTAGACCAATACATTATATGTGCAGAACATACTTGTCTGTCTTATAATCTGGATTTTATCAAGCTAATTTTAATACATTAATTTTTCAAGTAAAAAAGCAACAAAACCCACTCTAATACATATTGAATTGTGTATTTAGAAATAATGAAATTATACCATGCAGAAGAGAGACTGGAAAACCTAATAAAACCTGGTGATTATGCTTACATTATAACTAGGGTAAACAAATTCTGCTTATCAGTAATGGAATGGGACCTCATGCAATTATTTTCCTAGCAGTTGTTATTTATGAATGACATTTTTAAGGTTCTATTAACATCTTTTCAAAGATAATAAAGAGTAACATGTCCTTGCTTGCTAAGGAAGTTTCTATCTGTATTGCTGAGGCGTTGGGGGGGGGGAATGACTTGCCTAACACTTTTTTTAATACATGGGGAGGTTTTATTCTTTTGAATCACAGTGTTCTTGTTAATTAGCTGTTCCAAAAACATTCACTCATACTAATGACTTTCAGTTGCTTAAATAACCAGGAATGTGAAAAAGCTATTTGCACATATGGCAACAGTAAATATGACTTCAGATACATTAGCAGTCCACATAACCAAATATTTGGTATTCCCACGATGAAAGGACTACAGTTTCTATTATTATTATTATTATTATTATTATTATTATTATTATTATTATTACTACTACTACTACTACTACTACTATTAATCCACAAACCCTACTATTATTAATCCACAAACCCGTAAAATTGCACTCAGTCCCAGAAAGAGAGCCCTTCTGCCATTAGGCAGAGAGGGGACAACTCAGGTAGCAGTGGCTGGAGGGTGATGATGGAGGACAAAATTCTGTGTTCCAAGAACCTGACCTGGCTGCAGCCTATAGGCTAGCCTGCTGTCCTCAGGTGAAGTGAACAACTCTACCCCATCTCCAGCATCAAGGGCCACAGCTGCACTATGCATCTAAAGCACTACAGTGGTACCTCTGGTTAAGTACTTAATTCGTTCCGGAGGTCCGTTCTTAACCTGAAACTGTTCTTAACCTGAAGCACCACTTTAGCTAATGGGGCCTCCCGCTGCCGCTGCACCACCCGAGCACAATTTCTGTTCTTATCCTGAAGCAAAGTTCTTAACCTGAAGCATTATTTCTGGGTTAGCGGAGTTCTTAACCTGAAGCGTATGTAACCTGAGGTACCACTGTATTATATTAAACACTTGTGGCTTCTCCAAAAGAATACTGGTAACTGTAGTTTGTTAAAGATGCTGAGAACTGTTAAGAGACCCCTATTCTCCTCAAAGAGCTATAGTTTCCAGAGTGATTTAACATTCAATCCCTCTTCTCAGAGGAGTTGTAGCTTTGAGAGGAAACGAGGGCGTCTCCTAACAACTCTCAGCATCCTTAACAAACCACAGTCCCCACAATCATTTGAGGGAAGCCATTGTCTGACCAAAGTAGTATGGTGAGAACACTCAGGGGTCAGCAAACTTTTTCAGCAGGGGGCCGGTCCACTATCCCTCAGATGGGGGGGGCGGACTATATTTTTTGGGGGGAAATGAACGAATTCCTATGCCCCACAAATTATCCAGAGATGCATTTTAAATAAAAGCACACATTTTACTCATGTTAAAACACCAGGCAGGCCCCACAAATAACCCAGAGATGCATTTTTAATAAAAGGATACATTCTACATGTAAAAATATGCTGATTCCCGGACCATCCGCGAGCCGGATTTAGAAGGCGATTGGGCCGGCTCCGGCTCCCGGGCCTTAGTTTGCCTACCCATGATTCCACTGCTAGTCTAGTTAACCTCTGTATGTAGAAAGTGGGAGGAGGAAGAAAGTATCATATTCTCCTTTCCGTCATTCAGCAAAACATCTTGGTTGGGCCCTGGAAGGAAAGGGAGGTTCCTTAACTATTGCTTACCTTCCTTTACCTGTTGCTGGAATGTCCTGGACCACTTCATAAACCCAGCTCGAAAGGATCATGACCCCGGTGCTATATTCAAAGGATTTACAGACACTTGAGAAGAAAAGCTGAACAAACCATTGGGAACATCAGGAGTTATTGGAAATATTTGTAAGAAATATAGCACCACCAGAACTTGCAGGTGCTTGTTGACTTCACTGACACAGCCTTTGCCAGACGCACGGCAGGCAGGATATATAGGTCACCTCTCAGTCAAATGTGCCATGTACTTTCATGCTAATCACTCTAACGCCTCACACTCTGTAATCATTTTATCATTGTTAATTCTTTGGCAATTATCCTGATGAAAGGTTAAAAATGATCACAGCCATTTCTTCAGTCACATGAGGAAGGCTGGCTTAAAAACATTCTACTCTGGCTGCCTGATGATGATAGTGCCAGTTATTTTTAAATCATTTAAAGTAGCTTGGGAGTTTTTAGTGAGAATTTTCTATCTCAAAGCTAAGAAACAGGCCAGCGTGGTTTTCTCTTCTTTTTGAAACATTCCTTGCGGTTTCAGTCTTTGTGGGAAATCACTAATACATGAAATGCCCATGTAGATAGTTATTATCTTTGGTCAAGGAGGCATTTAGAGAAATAGGGCAGAAGAAAAGGATGAAAGATGGAGAAGCTGATTAACAGAGCGATCTGCATTTTTACTTGAAAGTAAAGCCCTATTGCATCCATTTAGGCTTACTCCCTCGATAGTATGTCTACAACTGGACCCTTGCAGCTGGGTTCAGAATGAAAAATAATCAAGGGAACTGAAACAATTATATTGGGGTAGCCAATATGGTACCCTTCGGATGTTGTTGGATTCCAACTCCCACCATCCCCAGTCAGCAATGGTCAGGAATGATAGGCCTTATCCCATTCTCCAATCTGAGCACTAAGTAGCAATGACAGAGGCAAAGTGAAGGGTTGATCAGCATGTGGCAAGATCTCTGACCTCTGCCCTTCCCCAGAAATAAGAGGAGCAGAATCCCATTCAATTCCCCCTCCTCATAACCACGCAGACCAGAGGGCTCAGGATTTGATAGGAATGGCAAAAACCAACCTTTTCCTGGCAATGTATACATTTTCTGTTGGTGGAAGCTTAACTTTTACCCAAGGCAGCCAGTTTAGACACTCCGATGGCTTGGAAAATGCAAGCCAGTCTTAAATAACACAAATAAAGCATAACATTTCTTTAGGCATATGCTGTCACCCACATTATACATATTTTATCAGAGCATCTTTCCACAGTGCTGACACACTATCATGTTTTATGACATTAAACTTTTATGGCTAGTTGTACTCCCTATCCTTATTCCTTAGTAAAGATTTACATGTCAGCACAATGCCTCGTGGGAGTGGTCTATTTGTAGGTAATTTATTTATTAAAAATCCACCATATCAACTAATCTGGGCATGCAAAGAGGCTCAAAACCACTGCAAAGGACTATAAAGAATTCATTTTAACCCTTTAAAATATTAAAACAGATAGTAAAATAAATTAAAAGCAGTATTACTATTAATACTGCTAATCCTTCAATAGATTACGGTAATTAATGGCTCTAAACCACAATCTCAAGGCAACATACACACAAGATAATTAAAAGCAGCTAAGAAAACAAAAACAACATACCCTCCAACATTTCTACGATGAAAATAGGGACGTCCTAGTACATTATTATTATTATTATTATTATTATTATTATTATTATTCCCCACCCGTCTGGGCAGCTTTCAGCATATATAAACATATAATAAAAATATGCAGGTCTGCCTTCAGATGTCTTCTAAAGGTTGTATACATACTTATCTCCATACCCTGCAAAATTTATCTAATGAAAATAGTGATGTCCTAAGGAAAAGCGGGACATTCTGGGATCAAATCAGAAACTGGGACGGCTTCTGTAAATCTGGGACTGTCCCTGGAAAGTTGAGACACTTGGCGGATCTGCAATATTCCGTCTCCAATAAGTTGTACAATGTTTTGTATTTTCATAATAATAATCGGTTTAAAACAGGGGCAGCCAACATGATGGTGCCCTCTCAATTTTGTCGACTACAGCTCCCATCAGCCCTGGCTGGCTTGGGCCAATCCTCAGGGTTGATGGCAGTTGAAGTCCAACAATATCTGAAGTTCATCTCTTTGGTTACCCCTGGTTTAAACAAGCACAACACATTGAGCTCGATCCCCACAGCCAGAATAACAAGCCTGTCTAAACTGTATGCCACACAAAGGTTTTCTCCCATACCTCTCCCTTCGCTGAAGCAAGAAATAATTTAAACTACAGGATTTAGTGCTCCTTAAAGAGAAGAGCAATGCCCTCTTTAAAACCAGCTGCTCTTCTTTTCTTTTCTTTTCTTTTTTCTTTCCTCCCCTTTTTATCTCAGAATGTAAGTGGCTCTCGAGGCCAACATGCCGCCCAAACACAAAAGTCTCAAGTGCTATCGGTGGAGTAATTCGGTCCACAATTCACCAGAATAAAACAATTCTTCAGAGGCCTGCAGTTGCCGTGCAGTGACATTTCATACAACCCAATTGACAAAATCCACTGAAAAGGCAGGTGCGTGGTGGAAAGGGACTTTTTCATCATCTCTTTTCCATTACTGAAACAACATTTTACATTTCTCCAGTTCCTGACGGGCATCATATCGGTTACATTACTACATGCCGTAATGCATTTCAGGAGTGTTCGTTCTTCTCTCTGCATGGCTAAATGTTTGCAAGGGGGAACAAGAACACACACCTCTATTGCTTTAAAAACCATCTCTGGTCATCCAGCGGCCCATTCACTTGCATTGCCTCAATGGTAGCAGAATGGGATCCAAAGCCAATATTCACGCTTTCCATCATTTGGCTAGCAACCCACATATTTTTTTCCATCATTTGGCCTGCAACCCACACTTTTTTTTTCCAGAACACCACCACTAATCTGATCTCTTTGGAGTCTCTGAACTTTTTGAGTTACAGTGGTACCTTGGGTTACAAACGCTTTGGGTTACGAACACTTCGGGTTACAAACTCCGCTAACCCGGAAGTAGTACCTCGGGTTAAGAACTTTGTCCCAGGATGAGAACAGAAATCGCGCGCCGGCAGCAGCGGGAGGCCCCATTAGTGAAAGTGCGCCTCAGGTTAAGAACGGTTTCGAGTTAAGAACGGACCTCCGGAACGAGTTAAGTTCGTAACCCGAAGTACCACTGTACACAGATCTCATAGAATGTAGAGTTGTAGAGTTGTAAGAGACTCTGCAGTACCCTCTTGTGTTGGTGCCCAGTGTGGCAATACCAGTCACACTTTCCCAAAACTGTCTCTGGAGATCCAACCTCTGCTTAAAAACCTCCAAGGAAGGAGAGTCCACCACCTCCCGAGGCAGACCGTTCCACTGTCAAATAGCTTAAAATGCAGAACAATGCAGAGCTCTGTATAACCCAGAAACTTGCACATTTGTACACTAAGAAAAGCTATTCCAGAGTAAAAATATACCACCTTGCTTGTTTTGAATTACATGCTGTACAACCCTCTGCATCTTTACTCAGAAGAATGTTCCAGTGTGAACCTTAAGTTTCCATAGGATTGCAGCCTAACATTGGCTAAATTGAGGTTGTCACTGTTCTCTGATTGCTCCCATGCCACACCAATGACAGACACTTCTGTATGGTTAGGGCAGACTTTATGGTTCTAACAATGCCCAAGTTTATCACTAGCACGGTATGTTACCATGAGATGTATTCTAACCACGTGGTCAGCAATTGCAGAGGTTACCGGGAATGGCATGATGAAAAGCAACAAAGATGCCTCCAGCTGTGCACACCGTTCCCTTGTCCAAGGATAAATGGCTCCATTGGATTTCGGCCATTCTCTGCAGCTGAGTTATTGTTTTGCCAAACAACTTTGCTGCTCGCTGCAGCCAGATTACCCCGGCTGCCAAGAATGTTAGTTGCAGAATTGCCATGGCTAGAATGATGTACCCTGGTGCCACCTTTTTCTCTGGGGTTCATTGCTTCACCATGAACACCTGCACGACAGGCAGAAATTAAACAGGCGGTGCTTTACCTAGAGTTAGAGTGCCGGAGAAAACTTTGCCTGCTATATGTCTACCTATGAGACAGCTCTTAAAGTAGTCCAGCCCCTAAAAGGATTGACTTTGCATGGCAGATTTCACCAATAGCTGTTGTCTGATAGCTCAGCTGGTTAAAAAGTGGTGCTGCTAACACCAAGGTTGCAGGTTTGATCCCCGCATGGGACAGCTGCCTATTCCTGCATTGCAGGGGGTTGGACTATAGGATCCTTAGGGTCCCTTCCAACTCTACAATTTTATTATTCTAAGATAATGGACCTAATTGGCAACAACGGGTTAAAATGACTCCCTTATCAGCAAACTGCAGGGCAAGAAATTCTCTGTACAAGGCACCACCCAGGAAACATGCTCTGTGAGCCACTCCACAGCCTTCTGAAGATGTCAATTGGTACAAAGTCTAGGTTTGTCGTGCAATGGCAAATGTTGGCAAACAGACTCAGGAGCAGAGTCATAGCCTGCTTTGAGTGATCACATCTCAGTAACACAGACCTTGCCATAAGAATATGGAGCCAAACGTCAGAGGTATTTCCACAGCGTTGCCAGTGATCCTTTGTTTTAAGAGAGGACCCTTGTCCCAGGTAACCCCACAGTAGATGATGAACATTTATTATTTCTACACATCACCAACCATGCAGACAACTCTTATTTCAGCAAAACCATTTTGAGATCACCACCTCCAAATGACAGGCGTCTAAAAACTGCAAGGAAATTCCTTTTTTTTTTTTTTACAGCTTTGCAAAAGGCTGGGCCTCACAGGAGTTGGCTGCTTGTACTGAACCAACAGTGCATAAACAACAAAGAGACCCCCCAGATACGAAAACGGCACTGTATGGAACCAAGAATCTATGCACCAAAAGTAATAATGTTATAAGTAAACAACAGGGTGTAATATATATCTGGAGATGGCACACCAGCCGAAAGTCTGTTTTGGCTACCCTATATACTCGAGTATAAGCCTAGTTTTTCAGCACATTCTTTGTGCTGAAAAAGCCGCCCTCGGCTTATACTCGAGTGAGGCAGGCAGTGGCTCCTATGAGGCTTTCCCAGGTTTTTTGTGGTAAAATTGGGTGCCTTGGCTTATATTCGGGCCGGCTTATACTCGAGTATATACGGTAATTTGTCTTTTTCAACCCTGTCCAATTAATCCAGTGTCCTTGGGAAGAGTGATAACCCTACAAGCCAAGTTGCTTACATGCACTGCAGACTGATGGAAGCTCTTTTGCCTGTGTAGCTGTTTTTTCGTTTACAGATTGCTAGCAACGCCTCCAAAAGGTATGTCTGTTTCTCTGGGGTGTACAGGGTCGGAGCTGAGCACCAGAGCAAGTTGGGAGAGGTCATGGCATGTTATAGCTGGGACTCTAATAGACCAATGGAGTATAGTGGTTAGTGTTGTACTAGGACCTGGGAGATCAGGGTTCAAATCCCTACACAGGCATGAAGCTGACCTCAGATCAGTCACTATCTCTTAGCCTAACCTGCCTCAAAGGGTTGACAGACCCTCCAAGTGTCCCTATTTTCCAGGGACAGTCCCAGATTTTCAGAAACCACCCGAGTTTCTGATTTGATCCCTGAATGTCCCACTGTTCCTTAGGACATCTCTATTTTCATTGGAGAAACGTTGGAGGGCATGGAATTATACAACCCCCTGAGCCAAGGAGATAAGTACAGTAACAATACAACATTTAGGAGACATCTGAAGGCAGTCCTGTATAGGGATTTTAATTTTTTTTTTTTTTTTTTTAATGTTTAATGTTTTATTATGTGTTTATATATGTTGGAAGTCGCCCAGAGTGACTGTGGCAACCCAGTCAGATGGGTGGCATATAAATAATAAAATTATTATTATAATGGAATAGGAAATCCCTATTTTCATCAGAGAAATGTTGTTTTGATGATAAAACAGGAAGGGAAAGAATTGTGTCCATCACCTTCAGCTCTTTGAAAGAAAGGGGAAATATACATGTAATAATAAATAACTAAGCTTCCATACTGTGTGGAATGTGCAACAAAAGCACAAGATTGGTTGTACATTCAAAGCACTCCTATACCACTTTAGTAGCCATGACTTCCCTAAAGAATGCCGAGAACTGTAGTTTGTGGGTAAAAGATTACTAGGCTCCATAGTTGTTAGAAGGTAAAGGTAAAGGGACCCCTGACCATTAGGTCCAGTCGTGACCGACTCTGGGGTTGCGGGGCTCATCTCGCTTTATTGCCCGTACAGCTTCCAGGTCATGTGGCCAGCATGACTAAGCCAATTCTGGCGAACCAGAGCAGCGCACGGAAACGCCTTTACCTTCCCGCTGCAGCGGTACCTATTGATCTACTTGCACTTTGACGTGCTTTCGAACTGCTAGGTTGGCAGGAGCAGGGACCGAGCAACGGGAGCTCACCCCGTCGCAGGGATTCGAACCACTGACCTTCTGATCAGCAAGCCCTAGGCTCTGTGGTTTAACCCACAGCGCCACCCGCATCCCCATAGTTGTTACTTTCCATTAAAAAGGTAAAGGGACCCCTGACCGTTAGGTCGGCAAGCCCTAGGCTCTGTGGTTTACTTTCCATTAAGAACCATCAAATTCACCCAACAGAAGAGATCACACAAATGCCATTAGGTAGGACTTTCTTCTCTGGCTCTGTGATGTGTGTCCTGATTTGTGACCTGCATGTTAAAGAGCTCATTACTGATGCCCCACACATCCATTCCCCCAGTAAGTGCTAACGTTAAACTTTAAAGAAGGAATGTTATATTCTTGAAAGATGAATTTATTAAATCAAGTCCTGACCTTTTCAAGCTTACGCAGGCAGAGTATTACATTTTAAGCACACAAAGGCAAAATTCTCCCCATTATCGCTCCTAGTCTCCTTCTAGCATATTGTGCCATCAACAAAACTCTTATCTTATTTTTAAAGGCACAACTCAAAATGCCCAATTCAAAGTGCAGGTTTAGACCTATAAAACTTTGCCTCCTCCCATATGAACTGACCCAGATCCTGCAATCATCATCGGAGGCCCTTCTCCATGTGCCTCCTCCATGAGAGGTCCATAGGGTGGCAACACGAGAGAGGGCCTTTTCTGCAGTGGCTCCCCATTTGTGGAATGCTTGCCTGACGCCTTCATTACATATCTTTAGGTGCCAGGGAAAAACTTTCCTCTTTAATCAAGCCTTTGACCTTTTAACTAGTGGTGGCCTTTAACTATCTGTGGGTGGGATGATTTTAATGTATTTCTTTTCCTACTTGGTTTTAATGTATGTAGGTTTTTCGTAAGTCACTTTGGGTTGCCCTGGGCAAGATGAAGTGACTAACAAATTTAATAAACAACAACAACAACTCTCAAAGAAGAACTACGGTTAGGTGACTATTAACCCAGCAAAAATGAAAATGAAAATTCAACTCTAAGCACACAGTTTTGCCATATAATAAATGATTGCTTTTTAGATGTAATGTTAAAATCGGGATTGTTTCCTTTCAACCAGGTTCATGGGCATAGTCAGGATTTGGGCGGGGGGGGCAGGCCTTTTGTTGGGTGAGGGGGCAGAACCTTAGTTAGTTATGTATTGTTATTTATTTTTATTGATTGCCCCCCCTTGGTTACGCCCATGACTAGGTTGAATGTAACAGCTGAAAAACAGTATTGGATTTAATTTAACAACAACAGCAACAATATCTGGAGGGTCACAGGTTCTCCATTCCTGATTTATGCTGACTAAGTTCAGACAGGAGTCCTAGGTGAAGATGCCAGAGGTTGAACCTGTGATGTTTTGCATGCAGAGGGGTGCTTGTAGCAAGGCATAAGCAATAGCTTGAGTTCTTATAAGCTGCTACAGCAGAATATGGGTTCAGATGCACATTTATTAATTTTTAAAAAGTTTTGAAAGCTCATTAAAATTGACATGAATCAGGAAGATTGCAGCTGGAATATATGCTCTTCTATATGTTCCCATTAAAAAGTAAGGTTATTTTCCTTTTTTTAACACATTTTGATCAGCCAGAGAGATAAGTCTATCCCTTAGAGATATAGTTGTGAGACTTCTGCAGCCCTAGATAAAACTACAACCATTAGAAAGCTATCAGATGAGAGCTGAAAAGTGGGGATAAGTGTAAGCAATATTACCCATATGAAACACCCATATCTATCTCGTGTGCGTGCGTGTGGTTGCGTGTAGATTTATTTTCACACTAATTACATTTTCTAACTTTAAAACGACCCCACCCCCAATACTTAAAAAACAACAGTCCTTGGACAGTAATGTGAGCATTTTTAATTGTGCTTAAGAATATTCTTCTTTTTCTTTGACAAAGGCTAAACACCCCCAGAGAACATTTCATTCCTGGGTGTAGTTCTGTTTACTGAGGCTTGCTATCCCCTGCTTTGATATTTTCATATTTGTAAAGCCTGAGATAATCTTATTTGTTCATGTCTGAACAAATCACCGCATATGATCTTTCTCAAGGGACTCTGGCTTTTGTGTGTGTGCAAACCAACAGTAATAGAAATAACCTGATGTTTACTTACAATCTCAAATTGCAGAAATATAAACCATTTTTCAGATGCATGCACACGTACATTCACCTATCTATATATAAGAGAAGAGAGGGGGAGAAAGACAGCTTATGCTGCCTAAATGAGAAAGTTGAAGAATTACATACAGCTTTCTCAAACCAGGTATCAAGGGACTGAATTTCTGGTGGAGCCATTTTTTTTGTTTTCAGTAATTAATCTGTGGATTTAGTTCCAGTGGACAAGTCTGGTGCCACAGCCAATTTCATTAGTACATGTGCCAAGTTGTACACTCAGCCTCTGGTACATGGTCTTATGGGAACCAGATGTACTTGCTCTTGCTGATAGATGGGATTGCAACAGTTCCCCCAATCCCGTGAATGACTTCCAATTCAGATATTATTTCTTTCATGTGATGGCAGGCCTGACTGTTAAAGGAGGAGATGCCCAAGTCCTATAGCCTTTTAAATGTGTCTGGAAAGAGGGCGTTACCATTTCACTGCTTTGTTTTTAATTATGTACTTGTTTTAATTCTTTGGTGAATAACTAACTTATTGGGTTGTTTCCATTTTTATTTTGATTATGAATTTTGTGTTTTTATGTTGCGGCCGCCTTGAGACCTGTGGGCATAGGGCACTATACAAATATAATTTAATCATAACAATAATTATTTTATAACTCAAATGGGGCCTGCGGATCAAGACAAATGACAATACTCTTTTGATGATCTCAGTTCCTGCTAAGGATATACAGTGGTACATCGGGTTAAGAACTTAATTTGTTCCGGAGGTCCATTCTTAACCTGAAACTGTTCTTAACCTGAGGTACCACTTTAGCTAATGGGGCCTCCTGCTGCCACCACGTGATTTCTATTCTCATCCTGAGGTAAAGTTCTTAACCCAAGGTACTATTTCTGGGTTAGCGGAGTCTGTAACCTGAAGCGTCTGTAACCCGAGGTACCACTGTAGTGTCATGAGCACTCTAAACTTAAATGAGTCTGTCTTGAACTGGGAACCCTTCCAAAGAAACACATTAATTAAATAGCTGAGTTAAACCAAGAGTGATTTTTTTATTTAAGATGTTGACAGTCTCCAGGCGTCTTGAATGATGGTCATTGACTTCAACTACTGTGAATTAGCCCACTGACACTCTTAACACAGTGGCCTCGCATATGCCATTGGTAGCTACCAGTTATATCTCCTTTCTAGTTATCTACTGAAGCACCTGGCAACCCACTTGACAACTTATGGCAGCCATAATAGGCTTTGGTGAGGTGTGCAGGTTTGCTAAGCACCATGATGTAAACTGACGTAGAGGCAGTTAATTTCATTCACATTGATTAAAATGAAAGAAAGGGGCAGCTGACATAAACCCAAGGTGTGATTCTCTGTAATAAGATGTTTTAATAATTCAGAGCACTTAATTGCAAAATGTTGACACTATAATATGAAATGGCTTCTGCTATAAATGCCAATATAGTTTCCCATTAATAATTTTTAGGGAATATGTGTGAGGATTCAGGTAAGAGTTTTGCAATTTCATCCTTGGAGAATCTCACTTCAAGGTATGTCAAGACTCGTACCTGGCTTCTAGTTAATATATGTGATGTCTAGTCCTAACTCTGTGGTGGAAAGAATTTATACATTGCCCTATTTATTTTTTTGTTCATCTTTCCACACAAAATGGAGGTCAGTAAACTGACAGTTCCGACAGCCAACCCAGTTTCTCTGAATAGTACAAGTGCTTCTTGTTCTTCCTCCTTCTCTCCTTGCCAGACAGAAATTTCACACAGGGAACAGGAAAGAGTGATGTTGGGGTATGCTATTGAGGAAACACCATAAACCACTGCTGGAGAAAGCCCCAGCATTTCCAAGTAGGACTGGGGGAGGTCCCTGTCTAAAATGAACACTGCTAGTCAGAGGTTGATAGGACTGAGCTGGATGTGAAGTCCAGGACTGCATGCAAAGTCCAAGGATTGTTTCTGCTATTTGTAAAATTTATATCTTCAGGGCAAACTATGTAAGAAACTGAGACTCCAGACCGCCCAAGTGTTCCTATTTTCCAGGGACAGTCTTGGATTTACAGAAGCCATTCCGATTTCTGATTTGATCCCTGAATGTCCCACTTTTCCTCAGGATGTCCCTTTGTTCATCCAAGAAATGTTGAAGGGTATGGAGTTATGTGACCCCCAAGCCAAGGGGATAAGTAAATATACAACCTTAGCAGACACCTGAAGGCAGACCTGTATAGGGAAGTTTTTAAATGTTTAATGTTTTATTCGGGGCTTTTTTTTCCAGGGGGAACTCACAGGAACTGAGTTCCGGCACCTCTCAGGTGGGTGCCATCGCCATTCTAAGCGAACCAGGGAGGTGTTCATGGTGAGTTCTGGCACCTCTTTTTCTAGAAAAAAAGCACTGGTATTATTGTATTTTTATATATGTTGGAAGCTGCCCAGAGTGGCTGGGGCAACCCAGTCAGATGGGCAGGGTGTACATATTTATTAATTATTATTATTATTATTATTATTATTATTATTATTGAATAGGATGTTCTTTTCATCAGAGAAATGTTGGAGGGTATGAGTCTCACAATAAAATAATAGAATGAACATTAAAGCCCCACAAACAGCACAAAAAGCTTTGACTCTAAATGAGCGCTGTTTGTTTAAAAGTCCACTTCATGTTTCCCCAGCAGTTTTAGCATAACTGGACCCTGACACAGTTCTGGCCTACGTTTTACTTAGGACTCCAGTTCTCTTATCTCTCCACAAGCTGGACACAAGTTTTCCTCAAAGTATTCATTTGAGACCACAGTTGCAGTAATAAAACCACGTGCCACTTAGACCTGCTGTCTTCATTTCCCTGGGCTCATCTGTAGATTCTTACAAGCACCTGTGGGTATTCAAAAGGATGTCCTCCCAAGGATGTTGGATTTCAACTTCCACCCCCCACCGCCAGCATGGCCAGTGGTCAGGGATAATGGGAGTCGCCCTTACTGATCAGCTCTTTAAATAATCTTGTTCCTACATCTGGAAGATGAAAGCTGTTAGAAGCCATCTACTTTTGTGTTGTTGTTTTAATCCTACGTTTAAAAGGAAACTTGCAATATAGATTACTCCCTAGCACCAGAAGCCCACACTCCCCTCTCTCAGCTTTTAAGCAAAGTCTCTTTGCCGGCTTTCTAATCTCTCATTCACATGAAGAGCAAAAACCCACCAGCCTAATCTGGTTTTGGATTCAGGTTTCTGGCTGTTGTCCCGGTGTGCTCTTTGGCAAAAGACTTTGAACACGCTCTGCACGTTTGGGCTTTAAATAGAACTCCTTTCTCTTCAAAGCTATTTTGGGATAAGGTTGGGGGGGAGTGAAATTCAAAAGGGGCAATAAAATGAGGGGGGGGTCGTTCTTTGCCAAGGCAGAACAAAAACAAAGGACCAGAAAGACAAAATTGAACATAAAAAAGTTTTGTAGTCTCTAATCCCTCTGCACTTGAGCCCCAACCCTTAATTTCCAAAGGTCAAATTTATATCCAGCTTTCATTATGCCATGATATAGGGACATCGGAAACACTTCCTAAAGTTATTTCTGTGAAGGAAGCCATGTCCAAAATCCAGGGAAACACACAATGTCTGGCCCATTGTCAGCTATGGAATACAAACTTTGTTCATGTTATTAGATCAATAAATATAAGAGAATATTATATCATACTCAAGATGCCACTAATTCCAGTGAAACATTTTGAATCTAGAGTCTATTCCAAAATAATATTTTTAAAAATCTGAATCTCATATTGCCTTAACCTTAATAATTTAATAATAAATAAATTAATAATAATGATAATGATGATGATATAATAAATTATTTATTTATTTATACATACATACATACATACATACATACATACATACATACCGTACATACCCCACCCAACTGGCTGGGTTTTCCCAGCCACTCTGGGCGGCTTCCAACAAAATATTAAAATACAATAGTCTATCAAACATTAAAAGCTTCCCTAAACAGGGCTGCCTTCAGATGTCTTCTAAAAGTCTAGTAGTTGTTTTTCTCTTTGACATCTGGTGGGAGGGCGTTCTACAGGGCGGGTGCCACTACCGAGAAGGCCCTCTGCCTGGTTCCCTGTAACTTGGCTTCTTGCTGTGAGGGAACCACCAGAAGGCCCTCGGCGCTGGACCTCAGTGTCCGGGCAGAACGATGGGGGTGGAGACGCTCCTTCAGGTATACTGGACTGAGGCCGTTTAGGGCTTTAAAGGTGAGCACCAACACTTTCGATTGTGCTTGGAAACGTACTGGTAGCCAATGTAGGTCTTTCCTCCTCTAGTGATGAAATTGATTCAAGTGGCTAAATTTCACAGCACACATTCTTTTTTAGCCAGACAGGAGACTTTCCAAACTTCTCCTCTTTTTCGTGATTTCTCTTCAGATTATTTACCATTTGTTGACATCTAGGATGCAATGTAGCCTCAATATTGGCGAAGCAATAACCGCAGTAATGAGGTAGGAAGTTACATTTGTATTTGTGTAGCTTAGAAAAATCTAATCCTCAAATGCTGCAGTTTTTTTTCTTTAAAAAAAATCAATTTAGGAGTCAGATTGCACAACATGAAAGAGCACATTCCCATTTCTTGCTTGGTCTGCCCAATAGCACCTGAATGAGAATAGGAAAACTGGTTTTGCACAGATTCTTGTTAGAACGAACAGAATTTTGGCTGCTAATAATGTAGCCTTGTCAGCTTTAGGCTTAAGCCGGAACACATAAAGCTGGAGATAAGATTATTACCCTTGCTTGCAAGCCTTGGTTCTATCTAATTGCCACACATGATGTGTTTATGCATTGTGCTCAACATCCCAGAATAAGCAAGCAAATTGGGCATCAACATATGAATGGAATTTACTCACAGGACCCAAGCCATGATCCCGCCAGCAAATTAAATGGTTGGGATTACTTACTAGTTTGATTGTCATTATAATGCAATAATTTCTTCCCACCATCTCCTCTGGCACAACGACTGTCCCCCATACACTCTTCATGATCAGGAGTGATGGTAGCAACTTGCTTAGCAGCCGCTAGGAAAAAAAGAATGTTCAATATGAACATTCAAAGTGATGGATGTGCCATCTCCCCTCTTCCACATTCTGCAGACTATCTAAATGAAGTTTGGAACCCTCAGAATAACCATTACATGATGGTGTAGTGTTCTTTCCAGGGAATGGCTGGGAAGGAAGGTAGGAAGGAAGGAAGGAGTCAGGCTTCAGGGAATTGGCTTCCTCCCCCGTGGCCGTGAATGATAAGATAAAACGAAAGGAATACCTTACCAGTTACACTCTTTAATAATCACAGCAAGAGAACAAAGGACACATCTCCTAGAAATGGCGGTGCTCCCAGTTAAGGTTCACTCCCCCCTTTGTCCCTATTAATATACGTCACTCCTACATCTTGTAACCTGAGCTTGTACCTTCTGTGCTTTCGGTTTTAACAGTTTCTGAGCTCTTGTGTCTTTGGGGAAGGGGAGTGAATGCTGTCCAGAGACTGTGAATCTGTTAACCCTCTCTCTTCCAGTTTTTCTTCTCCTAGCTGTTCCCCATCCAGTATTTCCCAGCTTCTGCCTTCTGAACTATGTCCCTCTGCAAACTGCTGTTCCAAATCTATACTGTCCTCCTGCTCCTGGGAAGATTCAGGACCAGGAGCAGGAGCAGGGGGAGGGGGAGGCTCCCACCATTCTTCCTCAGTGCAGCCCTCCTCAGCATGGTCCCTGACAAAAGGAAGGAAGGAAGGAAGGAAGGAAGGAAGGGTGACCATGAGCCACTAAAGGGAATGTTGCCATCTCAACAAGCAAATGTGCTGCTCAAATGACCTGTGAATGAGGTGACAAATGGCAAAGGTGGATGGAGCAGGTGGCTTGTCACTAAAGTGCAAACATTAAAACAGCAACAGATACAATCAAAACAAACTTATATGGGGTGTTATGGGAGAGACAGTACCTCTAGTGGGAGACACAGTGTGCTCCTTCTGGGATAGTATGTCCACCTTTTCCCCCCACCCTGCACTCAGTTCTCACCTGCGGCTCCAGGAAGCTGTCAGCATGCGACCCCAGGAAACAGCACTCAGGTGCAAGTGGTTGTGAAGCCTCTGTCACATGACTGGCTCATCCGGTGCCACATCAACACCACAACCTTAAAAAACACCGAGCTGCCACAGATTCAGGTAGCTGTGTGGATGAGCCTGGGATCATTTCTGAACTTCAGGTTTAAGTGTGAAGACAGGAGAATGAATGTAATACATGGCAGGCGATGAAGGGGGTGAAATGATCTTGCAGGTGTGCCGCTGTGGAAATGTAGATGATAAGAATGAATTATAGCAGTGTGGAAAGCTAGAGTAGAAAAGCAGGTACAGGGCCACATTCTTCATATTTTTCTGCATTACAGATTGCCATCCACCCCACAAGGTGCTCCAAGCTCTGTAATTCTTTGGCCATTTCTAAGCACCTAACAGGCTGTTTGGTACTCATTTCAGAAGAAATAATTCAAAATGGAGTGTCATCAATTATTACTCCCTTGAAACAGTAGCTTGAAAGCATGAATTATTTTGTACCTTAATAATTTCATAGTATTTTCATTTAGAAAACATGAGCTTCTACACTGCTCAATGTTCATAGTTGTCTAGGTGCTGTGACTTCATTCTGCTTAATGATTCATCTCCTTATCATACTCACGCAGCTCTGAGGCAGAATTTGTACTCTGTTGCCACCAGAAACGGCCCATGGGGACTGTGACCATAAGCAGCTATTTTTGCTCAACAACCCCCCAAATTATCTTGGGAGATTTATGACAGCCATTGGTGGAGTTCTGTGTGGGCAGCCTGCTCAGAGTCTCTGGGTAGTGACTTAGTCCCAAGTGATTCATGCTTTTGCCTGTGAGCATGCTTAGAAAATCAGGAGAAATGACCTCACTGCTGTGTGGGTAAGGAGAGGAATTCAGGAGCAGGAATACTATGTTACATTATCAAAAGGTTTATTTAAATTGGAAAAAAATGTCTAGGATGTGTGAACATTCAGGGAGCATTATTCTGTCATCAGTCATGGAACTGGCGGATGCCAGCCAGCCAATCAGGACAGACCTTCTAGGGAGGAAAGAATGCTCCCGCCCCTTGCTTTTCCACATAGGGAAAAACATTTTTAAAGATATACAGTAGCTCTCCGGTGATCTGCCGTGCTGTAAGCCCTGGGAGCAACATTCATTACAATCGCTCGCTTCCTAAAACATGTCAGACTAACTCAATGAACAGTTTGGGAGGTCACATAATGGGTGAGATTCACCTAAGATGCCCTGTCTAAGATGCCTCCTTCTGCAACAGGGGGCTAGGACGTGAACCAATGGAATCATGTTACAAGGAGATTCTGACTAAACATCAGGAAGAACTTTCTGACAGTAAGAGTTGTTTGACAGTGGAACAGACTACCACAAAAGGTGGTGGGTGCTCCTTCCTTGGAGATTTTTAAGCAGAGGTTGGATGGCCATCTGCCATGTATGCTTTTAGTTAAGGTTCTTGCATTGTAGGGGGTTGGATAGATTAAGGTTACCAGTTTTTTTTCAATGAATCCGGGGACACTTTTCAACTTCAATGGATTTTGTACGGGGACTGATTTGTAAATCCGGGGACTGTCCCCGGGAAATGGGGACGTCTGGTAACCTTAGGATAGATGGTCCTTGGGGTTGCTTCCTACTCTACAATTCTATGATTCTATAAACCCTAAAATGGCCTTCACTGTGTGTATTTCCAGCTGTTCCTCTGTATGGAATCTTTCTATGCCATTTTAATAGACTCTCCATTATGCAAACATAAATGGCCTTTGGTAACTTGTCAGCTTGAAAGAATGGGGCATCTGGTAAGCCAATTTTGCTCCTGGAGGATGCCCAGTCCAGTATTTTATTTCTCAAATGCTATCCATTCGGAGATTCATTGAAGGAGTCCAAAGCATAATTAATAATCTCTCTTCATTCAACCTAACCTTACACCACACAGTGTGGTATCTAACTGAAAAATACACAGACATAAATCCCCCTTTTGCAGGCTGACATTTATAAAGTGCCTTGCGATTCAGTTCAAACACATTTCATTTAGTGGCCTGATCATTTTAAGTCAATAGACAAACCCATGTGTGCTGAAATAGCATCAGCATTACTTGATCCATGGTTATCTGTCTACTATATATTTTGGAAAGTTGTTTGTTCGCTATACATTTGAACACCTCTTAAGATATTGGCACCAAATTTTGGGTGATGGTTCCCGAGATCGAGGAGCAGGGTTTATGTCTACATTTGGATACAATTGCATGCCATTTTGAATCAAAATGTCAGACTGAACCTTGTAAAACTGTGCTGATCTTTAACCACTGATTTCAAATCTCAAATATATTTTAGTTTCTTAGAATTCCCAAGCAGCTCGGGGCACAGGGTTGATAGCAAACTATAAACAAAAGAGAATGAGTGACAACACCCCTCTTGGCCCAAACCACAGTATGTGCCAACTATCTGCTCAACTTGAACTTTAGATTGTTTATGACCATTCAAAAAGTACAGGTCTTAGTACTGATCCTTGGGGGCCTCCATTTTCCACAACTCTCCCTTTGGAGAACTGTCCATTTATTCCTACTTTCTGCTTCTTAACCAATTCCTGATCCACAAGAAGACCTCTCCTTTTACAACTAAGTCTTCTCACAAGCCTTTGGTGAGGTACCTTGTCAAAAGTGCATTATTATCACACCATTCTGTAGCTCAACAAACAGTTTTAAGATTCTAGTCATTAAGGAGTTCCAGTAAGGGTGGTTTGCTCTTAAAGGCACTCTAATTCTCCCCAATAAATAAACCAACAAACAATGTCTTACGTTGATAAATGCCCTCGACCACAATGCCTAATATGGTTATTCGGTCCCCCATTCATTTTTTATTCCGAATTCCAATTTACATAATAAATGTGTTCCTAGACATGTATGGAGTGTTCAAAGTCCTTCTAATTTTCAGTTCCAGGCTCCAGTACAAAAATCAAGAAGTCATTCAGTTAGAATTAATGCTCCTTTTCTCTTTAAATGTTGCATTCCTTGTGGCAAAGTTACTTATGAAATGAGAGCATTTTATTTACATGGCTATGATAAATAAATAAATATTACATTTTCTGAAGGGGGAAAAAAACATTACCAGGGATTGGAAATCTACCTTTCTCCATTCTGCTATATCAACAGCGCTCAGATGGAGCAGTATTGTCAAATATAGATTGAATGGGGAATGGCTATGGAACTGCATCAAAGTGTGGCAAATCAACTGGGAAATATATTCTAATTTCCACTCCTCATTAGCTCACACATTTTCCTTTTCTACAACTTAACATTTATCCTGAACAGTGTCATGAACCCAAACTGAATTTTTCAGCACCATTCTTAAGATATGTATGCTATGTATGGGTCATGTATTTGCTTATCTATTATATATTTTGGATAGTGGTTTGTCTACCTGCTCATATGCTTGTTTTCTATAGGTTTGGACAGTTCTTTTTTTCCTTTAAAAATGTTTGGGAGTACTCTCATTTTGACTCAAGAGATCACAATTTTATAGCTCAAATTGGGAAAAATAAATACAGTAAATGGAGAAAAGTACAAAGATTCACAAAACGTTTAGGGGTATGCGTCCCCCTGCGTCCCCCCAGAAAAAAAGCACTGGGCTTGGACATCTCTTGTTGCAAAACTCAGCATGAGGGTTCTCAAGACTGGGGTGGCAGTTTTTGTTGATGTTTGGACACCAGGTACCATTCTGAATCAAGATGGTGGACCGAAATGTAACTGCTGTGACGTCACCCATTTTTTTGTGCGAGGGGGCCATACTCAGCCCGAGGCTTCACAAGGTGGAGCATTTTCAGCAATATTTTGGGGCCAGGTCAGGTGCTCCCCAGGTCATGTCGGAGCACTAGATTGGTGTGTGCACACAACCCCAAAACTCAAATTATACTATGCATTTAAAATTCACATTTTTTGTTCCTTTTTGTTGTTGCAGTGTCAAAGGATTCTCTGAATACAGAATAGGTTTCTTATATAATAACTCAGGGTGTGTTTTTAAAGCCGGAACTCATTAGAACTCAGTTCTGGCACCTCTCAGGTAGGCGTCACTGCCATTATAAGAGAACAAGGGAGGTGTTCATGGTGAGCTCCTGCACCATTGTTTCTAGAAAAATAGCACTGTAATACCTCAATAAAGTTGCATTATCATTTTGCTGTCTCATCCTACGCCACTTGCTTTCCTTTGCCTGATATGCAGACACAATGGAGTTTATACAAAATGGTCAATCAGGGCTAAATAATAATGAATAGTAAGAATGCGAAAATACAAAATGGTTATTTGTGAACCATTTCCCCTTGGCTGAGGAAATCAGCCCTTCACAGTGACCATAGCTGCAGGGTATACTGAAGTCTTCCTCCATACATTTCTAATATATAATATTAGAAATACTGAGCTGGATGCAGCGCTACTAATGCATAGAGAACCCCCATTAAAATCAATGGGATTTGCTTTCAATGGGCCTACTCTATGCATGGTTAACTCTGCATCCAGCCCACTGTACACTCAGTGTAACACTCCTATTAGATTTTTTAAAAAGATAACATATAATAGCTTTCTGTTTTATATCCAAAAGATTGCTGCAGAAAACATTTTTCCTAGTTGTACCAGGTGTTGGATCAGGTTATCTTTCAATTTCTCTTGTTAAGCAAAACATTGATCCAACTATGTTTAGAGCTATAGAGCTGTTCCCAGCTCTGCCCAAAGGCTAAAGAAAGGTGAATTCTCCTCCTCCCATAAGTCTGTCTTACCTGTCCTCTGGGCTGCATAATTGTGTATTCTGCCTTGAGCGGAAGATGCCCTGCCTTTTAAGGTAACACCATAAATATAACATCATTGACCTGCAAAGGTAAACAGTGAAGGAATGTGATTTTTCGGTCTTGCTGATATTCTGGTGTGCAGTATGCAGCAATCCTAATTGTACCTTAAGTGCATACAGGCATTGATTTCTTCAGTCTTAGAAATGGCAACCACTCTGAATTTACTGAAGAAGCCTCTGTAGACTTTTCTTTTCTAAAGAGGCAGTTTTGTAATGGGCTTATCCAGTACTCCCACTCAAAACGTACGCTCGTAAAAAGCAGGCAAAACAGCTGAAAAAACACTTTTGAGCTATTGTTTATTCTGGGGCATATTCATGTTATATGAATAGCACTATACATTTTGGTGATTGTCCCAAGTTTTCCCCCTCCCAGCCTATTCTACTATCCACTGGTTCTTGATTGAGCAAATTTTTGGCTATTTTATGTTGTTTCGCTCTTGCTGGTTCTGCTATTTTCGCACTGTTTTCCCAGCCAAACTGACGATCGGTGGAAGGCGGGCACTGAAGAATGTACAGAGAGCGATACACAAAGTTTGCAACTTGTTATGGCTTTCATGGGTCTCTAGACACAGCACAGGAGAGAAGGGGCAGCTGAATGCGAGTGTTTTTCTGCAAATAGAGCTGTAAATAGCACCTATTTACAGCTGCAAATAGAGTTTGCTCTCCCATATTCTATGATCTAAATATCTTAGATAGCAGGGTCAACTATGTTACTAAGTTAATAATCCCAGCCCAACGTAGGGCATTTATGCTGGCCCGACTGAATGTCTTTCCCTCGGCATTTGTTAGGGGTAGATATCAGAATATTCCCAGAAACAAGAGATACTGCAAATGTTCCCTGAATGTCCCGGATACTGTAGAGCATATTCTCTTTCATTGTCCACTGCACAGTATGCTGCGTGAACGTGTGCTGTCCTCCCTCCTGGGTGGTTTGAAAACGGTGCACGGTGGAAGTGTTGGATTCTGTCTGTCCGACATTGATCAAAGGGTGACTGCGGGGGTAGCCGAGTTTTTGGCAGCAGTGCTCCAAGGAGTAGTTTAACAGGAAAAAACTCCAGATTTTATATATATATATATATATACATACAACCAGCCTACGTACCCAACTGTTGCCTCCTTGTATATATTTTAAGGCTCTTGTACGCGATTTTATCTCTCGCGGTTTTATTTGTAAAATGCCTAATAAAGGTTTGATAAGTAAGTAAGTAAGCAATAGCATAGGATCTTAGGGAGCTGCCGTACACTGAATCAGATACACTGGTCCATCTAGTTCGCACTGCTTACCCTAACTGGTAGTATCTCTCCAAGGTTTCAAACAGGGCTGGCCTACCTGGCGCTATTGGGAACTGAACCTGGGACCTTCTGCATGGAAAGCAGATGCTCTAACGCTGAGCTACAGCTTTTCACACATAGCCAATCCTTATGCAGAATTTGTTGCAACAGCTAATCTGCATGCGGAATAGCCTCCCACTGAACACGTCGCTACAGAATGCAGGCCACATGATTCAGGTTTTGCATGTTACATTATACCCAGAGCCACTTTAGTATTTTTGCATGACAACAAGGAGCATCTACGAAATTTTATTTGGGGTGGGGGTGGGGAATACACACACACAGGTTTACCTCCTAAACCCCCAAGCAAAAAACTGCTCATAGAATGCATTCTTCCCATCTCTCCATCTCCACTGGAGCCATCCACCCCACCTGAAAAGCCAGTCATGAAGCCTGCAGGAGGTGTTTGGGAATGGCATTGGATACAATGCTGGGGGCTGTGGACAGAAGAGGGAGGTGGCTTCCCCTTGCGTGAGCAGAAGGCCTTTAGATCCAAGCCCATTGCTGGTGTGGATGTGTCCAGAACAGGTATCTGATGAGCATTTAACAATACATTTGCCTGGCAAAGGAGAAATCTAGTCCTGTGAAGGCTAGTTGTACGAAAGTCATTGTAGACTTATGGCAAAGAAATAAATAAATGGAACAGACGGCCACTTTTTTATTGCCACGTTTTGTATCCCTCTCTTTCTTCAGAGCCAAGGGCAGCATACATTGGAGCTATCCTATTTCGTCTTCAAATGACCTTGTCTGGGGGGTGGGGGGAGAGAGATGGCAGCAAGCCCCAAGGTCCTTGAGTGTGCTCTCAACACAATGCTTCCTGATCCAATACTTTATCCGCTATATCACACTCCTTCAATTCCTTCCTAAAAAGCAAACAACCAGGAACTTTGAGGAAAGCAGATTCTGATTAAGGGATTTAGCCTAGTTATGAGCTGTATATTACATTTTTTTTCCAAATGAGAAGCAAAGATTGCTGATTACAAATCTCTATTCACTTTCAAAAGAGTTTAGTTTTGGCATAGTCTTCAGGTGCTCCAAGCTTGGCGAATCCCATAAAAAGTTTGCCTCTTCTGTCTGATATAAACATTCCTTCATCACCTTCCAAATCCTTGGCAAGGGCTTTTAATTCCCTTGCACTGACTAATGAGATAGCTGTTTTGACAACAAAGACTAAATAACAATTTAAACTGAAAATTGCTTGTCCTTCATAAGGTAGCAATCCTCACCCCCTCTTTATTTTAAAATGGGTTGGATCTAAAGGTTCACTTTGTCTGTATGTGACCGGTGTCTTATGGTAATCATTAGTCTTCTGCAGAAGGACCCAGCCTTTGGAGTCAAACTATTAATGTCGTCAGTGACACATGGAAGGGTTCAAAATAGAGAGCTGGTCTAGAACAACCCTCCACAATTTGTTGCCCTCCAGAAGTTATTGTCTGCAATTGCTATCAACCATGACCAGCATGCTAGGGTTGCCATATTTTGTAGAGCAAAAAAAGAGGACACATTCCCCCGACTTCTAGTTTTAACTATGGTTCGCTATGATGACTCTACCCATGAAAATGAGGACATGTCCTGGAAAAAGAGGGCATATGACAACCCTAATGTTCAGGGATGATGGGTGATGTAGCCCAACAGCATATGGAGGGCTGAAGTCTCCCCCACCAACCCTTCAACACAATCCAGACCTGCCTTGCCCTATAAAGCCCTGGCCCCAGACCCAGCTCCTCAGTCCTAGCAACTTTTTATTAGGAATAGCTGCCTTGGCTAACTATGTTTCTCATCTACTTGGGACCCTGACCTCCACCTGATCTTGGAACTGTGTCATGGCCTCTGATCATCCAGATCCTACTCTGAAGCCTGACCCTACTGCTTCTCTCTGAACCTGACTGTTGCTTGGAGTGAAAAGCCAGGAGTGTGTTTGGGTGGATTCAGTTCAGCTTAAAAAACTTGTTTGGAAACAAGAGACTCCTAGAAAAATATGTAGATGCAGAAAAACAAATTTCTTCATAAGCCAATCACCACCCAGAGCACCCTAGATACAGTGTGAATGGCCATCTGGAAGCACCCATCGTGTCCCAGCACTCTAGGGAATATGAGGTGTTTGTGGCTGGTAGTGTATCAACTTCTGCAAAGCCAATTTCTAACAGGGACTTACCTGTGATTCCTTTGAGGGGATGTGTGCTAACAATAACCATAGAACTAGCAGGTTGCTTATGCTGAAACACTAGGAATGGGAAGTGGTTAAATACCCAGTGCAAATAATGGAAAGGAAATGAGACCACTGTAATGTCTTTGTTTTGATGCTAGCACAGTGTTATTAAATGATTGATTTTTAGAAGTATTGGGCATGTAGAATATATTGACTAAGGAATTCAGAAAAGAGATTACCTCACCACCCAGCTAATTGTCTGGTTTTACTGTTAATGAAAACTACTGAAGCCAACTGTCCCATCGACAGGCATCAGAGTTGCAAAGTGGGGAATTAGCCTAAGTGCCTTCTATGAATGTGTGTCTTACAAAAAGGAGAGAGAGAGAGATGCAGCAACACACATTTCAAATTTGTAGCAAGCCCATTTGATGTTATTGAGGTTCAGCACTGAGAATATTGGAACAAAATTGTGATTTTTCACAGCAAAGGTGCGAAGATTTGTGACTGGTTTTAGAACCCATCTTCTTGGCTACTTGTCATAGGTGCTAAATCAATTCCACAGCATCTCTCTTTCCCCACCCAAGTTTTTTTTTCAATCATTCTCTGCTATATGTAATTATACATGATTTTCATTCATAAATAAAATATATGTCCACCAGTGGATGTGAATACTCTTTTCCAACAGCAATATACATAGTATCCTAAAAGAGTGGTCAGAGGCTCCTTCTAAAGACAAGCTGATATGTTGACCCAGGACATCCAGGCTTTAGTGGCAATGTACTACAACGTGATAGAATTGCAGCTTAAAACTGTAATGGGTCACCACATACAAAACAAATGAAGTACAGTGGTACCTCGGGTTACATACGCTTCAGGTTACAGATGCTTCAGGTTACAGACTCTGCTAACCCAGAAATATTACCACGGGTTAAGAACTTTGCTTCAGGATGAGAACAGAAATTGTGCTCTGGCGGCGCAGCGGCAGCGGGAGGCCCCATTAGCTAAAGTGGTGCTTCAGGTTAAGAACGTTTTCAGGTTAAGAATGGACCTCCGGAACGAATTAAGTACGTAACCAGAGGTACCACTGTATAACTGTAATGAAGCTTGAATGTGGACCAACCACGGCCAATAACAATGGTCCCAATTAAGGTGCAGTTGTGAGCAACCAGTCACCTACAACCTGTAACTTCAGATGTGGCTCCCTATTAAAGGACACATGTAGCCCCTTGAACAGGAGCATAATAATTGTGACCAGGATATTCATTCTCATGTGCCTCTACAGTACATCAGTAACACATGCTGTTCATCTCTCTTGCACAATGCTTATCTGCAATAGGGCGGGGGGGGGGGAAGGAACTTTCATTGTGACTGACTCATCTATTTCTACAATGAAGGAGGCTTCCTAATGTGAATCTCCAGAACTAGGAGACCACCAGGGCACAATGGAGCAAGCCGGGCTGCTTGTTGCAGCACCATGGAAAGCTCCAGGTGAGCAACTTGCTTTGACTATGGGCTCATCCACACTTCCACTTGTCCTGTAACGTCCCCCCAGGAAAATCTGCTATTTACCACTGAAGCAGAGCAAATGTCAAATAGGTTTTCTATGGATCAACATTTGCTCCGATTCAGCACTGAAGGGCGTGTCTTCCCAGGGAAAGCAGCAGGGCAAATGAAAATGCATGTGGACCCACTCATGCCTAGAAAGCACAGGAAGAGCAGAAAATGACTCACACCCATGCTTTCTAGGTGTGAGATGAGCCCTCAGTCTGGGACTTTACTGAAGCCTTTCAGCTCCCCAAGTCCAGATAGCCCCTTTCAGGCTGCACCATTTTTTTGAGGGCAGGCTTGGAACCTAATTCTCCTCCAAGGATTCCCACCAGGCTTCTTCCTTGTATTGGTATACTGACACAGACCATAAGAAGCTGCCATAAGCTAAGCCAGACCCTTTGATCATCCAGCTGATGTCTGCACTGACTGGCAGCAGCTTTCAAGGGCTTTAGAGAAGTGCTGTAGTCTCATTGCTAAGCAATAACATGCAGAGCTCAGTGGAGTGGGAGACCAGCCAACCAGCAGAGTCTCCGAGGTGTACTTACCTGGAGGTAGAGTCAGTATCCAAAGTCAGGTCCAGTCCTGGGGTTGGACAAACAGCAATCCACATGGTCAGACAATCCAGGGGTCAGGGAATCTGATGATCATGGGGTCAAGGATCAAGACAAGCAGCAAGGTAGGGCCAGGAACTACAGGCATTTTTGCCAGCATCTGACTGCTTCTGGAAGTTCTGCTTAAGAAAGCTGAAGCCAGCTGGTTCTCATCAGTGCCTTCTCTTTTGTGTCCTTGAAGGCTGATCAGCTGCAGGTGGAGTCACTCCACCTCCTCCTTCAGGCTGCTGTTCAGCAGATGAAGCTGACTCCTGGCCCATGACAACAAGGGACATTTCCATTCCAACTGGATGTGCTGGGGATTGAACCTGGGACCTTCTGCATGCAAAGCATATGCTCCACCACTAAGCTATGACCCTTCCTAGGGGAAATGTGGGTCCCTGGAGCAGAAGTGGTGTTGGTTCCACAATGCTCTGAGGGTACGGACTACAGAAGTTCTGATTTGAGGCCATCTGATTCATGGGCTCAAGATCTGACCTGGTCAAGATGCTGGAGTTTGGGTTGGTTTCTTCCTCTGGTGCTGCTGGTCTGATGGAACTGGCCAGCCCGAATCTCTGTCTGGCTCAAAGCCCAGGCTGCTGTTCAAGGGAGGGGTTTATGGCAATGCCCCCTTGCATTCTAACAATGTGTGAAGGTCCTCTGGTTTCAATCATGTGCAAACGAAAGATAATACCTTCCCAAAATACCGTCTCCCTAGCTTCAGATAAATGGAACAGAAAAAGTTACAGGGTGAAAGACAGTTCAGCACAAAGAGTGGGAGAAATATGCAGACAAGCTCCGGGAAATGAGGGGGAAATTGTAAACTATTTGTGTTAGAAATATGGAGCTGCAAACATTCGATCATTTTAATCTCCTTACTCAGTTGTGATAAGAGAAAAATATTCAGGCAGCTCCTTTGACACAGGAGGGTAATCTTTCTTCTTGCATGCAAGTGTCATCTTCATTTTATTTTTATCCTTCCTATTTCCTCAAAAAAGAAAGAGAAATTACCTTTCCTCTTCACTGTGCTCCTATCGACCTCCCCTAAAGGTCCTCTTTTTAAAAATAAAATAAAATCTGTGTGTACTTTGAAGAACTCTGGTAATTTACAGAAGACTTGGCTGCTGATAAACTACCACTATAAGATGCTGCAAAAGAGATCAGCTTTGTTGATAAAAGTCTTGAGAGGCCTCTTCTACCTGCTTCTGAAGTCCTCTGGAGAAGAGAAATCATTTTCCCGGTGCTATTTCACTGAGGCTGCATAAGCACCATGCGTCAAAAGCACATTTAAATCACATTTTCTTCCCAAAAATATTCCTAGGCACTATAGTTTGCTAACTCTGTGAGAGGTAAACTACAATTCAAATGATTTTCTTTTGCAGATCCTCTTTAAATGTACGGTGTGTATGCAACCTGAGATAGGGCACACCTCCATTACCATCGGTTTTTGATACAGTAGGAGTGCCTGGTGATTCCCAAAACGCCATTCCTCCTTTGCCCCTTCCAGCCTTCTAAGCCCTCTTTAAAGCTGCACTTTATGAGCCACACACTGAGGTGATTTACGAGTGCAGGAGCCAAGCCCAGTTGTTCCATACAACTCCCTGTCACAATTCCCTGAACCTGACAAGCCCGATGTTTTAAACCTTCTTTGCTGGAATAGATGAGCCCACATGATTAAACTGCATTTGCTGGAATACTGGTAGCAGACACTGTTTCATGATGTTCTGCCAGCCATACACTAAACCACCACTTCTCTTCCTCAACAATGAAGGACTGTGCTGGCCACTAACTTGGATGGCTGTAAAAGAGAACTGGACAAATTTTATGGAGGATAAGGGTATCAAAGGCTACGAGCCACGATGGCGATGTTCTACCTCCATTTTGGGTTAGCCTCATCTGCAAGGAATCACTCAGCCATGTTATTCTTTACCTGCAATATGAATCTCTTCAGGTGTGGATAATATAAAAGCAGACTGATAATAATAATACTGTAAGAGGAATGGGACAACAGAAGTTTTGTTGTTGTTGTCAAAATTCATTTTCAGGCACTCATCAGGAAGGATTTGATTTGCCATCAACTTTTTGAAGATTACATATCGCTCAATGCACTGTGTTAACACGCCCCCCCCCAAAGCCGCCGCGCCCCCCCCCCAATTTTGGGTCCTAAGTATCATTAATCAGTTTTGTACAGCCTGCATTAAATCATTTTCAGGGAGTAATTGCTGAAGTTGATTTATGATTCTAATGCCAAAGCTGGCAGTTCAGAGGCTCAGCTTGGCAGAAAGATTAAATGAAAGAAAGAAGGGAAGGAAGGGAAGGAAGCAAGCAAGCAAGGAAGTCTGTTTTCCCCTCCTCCATAGCGTGAAGACAAGCAAAGGGAGGGGAGGATAATGGCATCCTATTTACATCAGGCATGGAGATTTACAGACTGGGGACTGTCACAGGTGAAAAGAAGTTAGCTAATGAAATCTGAACTTGTGCCACAGAGACGTGGCATTGCTTGCCTCCAGGCTTCTTTCTCCCTGTGAATAATTCATTGAGGGACAACCTTTCACCTCTGAAAGTCAAAGGTAAATTTCCTGTAGATTTCTCTCTGTGTGTATATGTGTGCTTGTTTGCTTAATTGCTTCTTAAATATAAAACGAAGCACGCATGCCAACTTCTAGGACCTGAGGCAGTTTCTCCCTCTCCCCCCATATTTTTTTAGGGGTCTGGACCCCCTCAGTGTTCAGTCTGACCCCTGGCTCCCTGCGACATCGCAAACATGACGTCAGGGCACTGTGTTGGGCCCCCTCAATCAGCTTGCGAAAATGCCGTCTCTGGAACGAAGCAATACAAACACACACACACACACACAGAGAGAGAGAGAGAGAGAGAGAGAGAGGGAGAGAGAGAGAGAGAGAGAACAACCACCCACTGACTATTTCATTCCCGGAGTAGGGGACCATGAAATAAAATAAGAATTAAAAATATACTGGGGGGGGGGGAGAGAAAGTTCAGAATAAAAAATTACAGAATCCATACAAACTAATTCAGTCAATAATATTAACGGCTCTGTCATAAAAGCAGACAAAAACGAAAAATGTCAAAAGTCTTATTTTCAGGTGACTGGACCCAAGATTTGTAAAAGGGCAACTTTCTTTGCAATACTTCTCAACACCATACATCATTTGCCCTAAAAGTGTCAGAAGCAAAGGTGAGGCAAAATTCAAGTCACCAGGGTCACATCCAAATTATTATTAAAATTAATAATAATAATAATAATTAGAATTTACATACCGCCCTATACCTGGAGGTCTCAGGGCGGTTCACAGAAAAGACAGGGCGGTTCACAGAACGCTAGGTTTGGCAATGTGGGATAAAGAGCAGAAGCCATTACTGTTTAATTTTCCTGAAATGGGAATATTTATTTGAGTTGCTGTATGTATTTCAAAAGGGGGAGAGGTTTCTTTAAGGAACACCTCTCATGTGATTGTGAGGTATTTTTTGACAGTTAGTGAGTTTGTCTGTCCAGCTGTTACTGCATCTCCGTGGTGTGTCTGTGAGGAGAATACAGGACACTGTAAAAGACAGTTGTGTCTCTGTAATAAGTCAGACAGAGGATGATCCCTATAATGCAAATAGGGAGAATTCTGTCCAGGAGATTTCTTTATAAAGAATAAAGAAATAACTCTTTGCTGAGGTAAAGTGTGAAGTGGAAACTAAGTGAGATTGGACCCATGCTTGTATAAACATGAGCATGTAAACATGTTCTTCATTTAGATATTTATTAAAAGAATCTATTCAGTTACCCAGAAGAGTTATTAGCCTTTTTGGCTCTAAGATACTCCGCTACTTCACATCAAGTTGAATTTTTCAATTATCAAATAACAATTACCCTGTGTACTCCCAAATTTCCTGAAAGAAAGACTAGTCATTTTGCAGAGACGCTTGAGAAGCTGAATGTAATTCTGAATCTTTTCAATGCAGTTGAATCTGAAACCCTTCAGAAGGTTCCGGATCTGCTGTGCATGCCTCTGAAGCCACAGCAGGTGGGCAAGGTGGCTAAAATTTCAGGTGTGCTTTGGGGAATGACACTTGACACAAGGCATTACTTGTTTCTTAAAACTGTCTATATAAGTGCAAAGGAAGACCAATTATTATTTTGAGACAACTTTACACAGCACCAGAAGTACAGTCTTCTTCAATGAGCCTTCTGGGTCAGAGATATGTGTTAGAAACTGAGATAGGATAGCTAGGAGCTAAATGGCACCTTAAACCTAGGTTATGGGCGCAACAATAGAATGTCTAGGTTTGGTTTTTTTTAATAACAAGAATATAAAGATGAAAATGAATGAACAGCAGCTAAATTATTATGCTCATTTTTCACATAGCCTAGTCCAGGCATCCCCAAACTGCGGCCCTCGATATGTTTTGGCCTACAACTCCCATGATCCCTAGCTAACAGGATCAGTGGTCAGGGATGATGGGAATTGTAGTCCAAAACATCTAGAGGGCTGAAGTTTGGGGATACCTGGCCTAGTCCTTCCCCTGCCCACCCCCCTAATATTCTTAAGAAGGTCTCTTCTCCAGTCTTCAGAGAGTAGCTGGAAGTGGGACGGCAGAAAAAGGTTCTCCTTTCCTTCCACTTTGCAGTTTTAATCTGAATTCTCAGGCACAGTAGTGAGCCCAGAGCTCAGAAAGTGCTCGCACTAATGAAATTCCCTGTCATAAAATGCGCCTAGAACAGTTTCGAACACTGGTCAGAGATCGGCCAATGTAATATACTGGAGCTTTATGTTCTTGTTCTCTCCATGCTGTTTTCAGGCTAAACATCTGCAACCCTTGTCCTAACAAAAATTAGGGATAAATAATAAATTATTATTATTAATTACCTGCCCTTCACCCTAAAGTCCCAGGCTTCTTTTTTCACCTGGAAACCATGCTGAGATCTCCCTATTGAAAAGGACTAGCAAGAAGTTATGGGCACCAGATAGCTTGTTTAAAAAACAAATGTCAGCCCACCCATTGTTGAGATAATGGATCTGCTTTTCCAAATGGCTAATATGCATTGTCCATAACCCACAGCAGAATATCTTTTTGAAGGAACTTAAATACGGACATTTACCAATTGCAGATCATCTTGCTCCAAAACTTCATTAGGCAAAAGTTTCCATCCAGTGTTTTAAAACGTATAATGCCAAAACAGCTCCCTCTGCTTGAGCTGAAATAACCCCACATCTTTTCATACATTTTCTACACACACCAGCCTTCAAACTCTTATAGACCACATGTTGTAGCAAAGGTACAGTCCCTTCTAAAATCCCAACAGCAAATGTGATTTAGACGTTTCCAAACATACAGAGGTGTGCAACACAGGCCATTCATCCCAAGGTTCACTAGCTTCACCTGGCTATCCAGAATTAATTTCAGGTTGTTGTTGTTGTTGTTTTTAGTGGCATTACTATGCTACAAATTAAGCAGTGTGATTCAACGATACCATATGGGGAATGTTTCTGGGCCAGTGAGCCATGTATCAAAAAGACAGCTCCACTTGAACTGTAATGGCACCAGACTGCTGGAGTTCATCCTTCAAAACGATGGCAGAGGTGCTTTTTCGGAAGTGTTTTGTGCAGGGATGTTGAAAGGTGCTGAAGGGCCTTTAGCGAGGAATCCAAAGGTGGTTCAACCACCTTATCCTATGCCATGCCAGGTTTGAGTGCAGGAAAAAGAATGCTCTGCATTGTTCCATCCATTTCCAGGTTCTTAGATCATCATCATCACCACCACCACCACCACCACCACCACCTTCTAAAAAACTTTGCCCTCCCATTGGAAACAGTGGGGAAAAAAAGGAGGGAGAAAATTAGAGGCGACTCTCAGCACGTATACATTTTTAACCCTGCTTGCTGCTGCTCCCCCAACACAACTCTTTTTCCCATACTGATGTTGGCGCTCTGGTTGGATTATCCAGTGGTGGCAGGGAGGATCTGACATTGCATCTTCCTCTCCAACGTCAGGGAGGGAGACCCAATCTGTCCTATGGGCTCCTGGGACGCCCTCCCAAGGACCACAGAACTGCAGTCTTAGGTAGCTGTATATCATACGGTTTCCCATTATTGCTTTCGCTGAATTAAAAACACAGCACAGCAAGACATTAAGCATTCCACAGTGATATGCAAAGTACATTATATCCATGTATTCATAATTTCAGTCATTCATTAACAATGACGGTGTAATCAAGTGACTGTGCCGCCGTTTGGTAACTTCCTAGTGTGCCGAGCCGTAATGATGCTGTTTTCAAACAGAGGTCTCATTTAAAGGTTCCACGCGAATTCTTTTGCTCATTAATAAACAGTTTGCTATTTTTCCATGTTATTTTATTAAAAATGTGCCTTCTTTAAAAAATACACATATATTTTACTCTTTACAGACTGCAGGTAAAGATGTTTTTGGAGATTATCCTTGTTGTCCCAAACGACACCTGGTGTGTCTTCGGTATCTGGATCACCTTTATAAAATGAAGTGGGGGAACCCAGGGGAAGAAGAGGGCCGGAACAGCAATATATTAAGAGAAGAGACACTTAATTTTATAAATATCTTATTTTCTGTACATTATTGCATTGGGAGCCACAACTCTATGTAGCGTCATTATATAGGAAATAAGTTTAGAAATGGCGAATATATTTATGAATAAATACACTGGTCCGCTGCCTCAACAAGCGCGAAATGTGGTAAACATATAAATTAGGAAACTCTCCTTTGAAATGGTTGTTTAGCAACACCAGTGGGAGGGGTGTGGGAACCAAAGCAAAATAAGTTAAATGAAAATAGTAAATGAGTCACAATCTTAACGATCTCATATATGGCTTTCTTATTCTGGATCCTTCTAAATAAAATGTTAAATTAAAGACATACGTTAAACTCTTTAAAAGAAAAAGCTCCAGGGCTGCTCTGCTTCCAAACATTTACACGGCAACTAAAATGCTTTAAAAATCGAAGGAGAGGTAAAACTCGGGTTCTACACAAAATACACTAGCACGGAGCCCCAAAACAACACACAATCCCTAGCAACAGGTGCACATAGGAAATAAGTTGCAATCTGTTCTCAAGCTGTTGTCAGCAATTTCAAGCATTTGTTTCACCTAGTTTTTGCTGCAGTGAGGGAGGAAGATCCTAGTTTTCAAGTCAGACAGGAAAATATCCCATGTTCTTTGTTTTTTATTTTTAATGCATGTTGTGTGTCTAAGTTAAAAAGCATATGAACTCTCGCTATATTTTGTGCACAATTAAACGTTTCGTAAACCATCGATCCAAGTTGTGTTCGTTGAAACAATCAAACCAAACCAACTCCAAAACAACAACAAGCCTCTGTTGTCTAGATTGCAATGCCCGTCGACGCAGAGTCCCACAACCCGCTTTCGTTGGGAAGTAATCAAGCGTTGGTGCCTTAAAAACGCAGTCACTGGAAAAATACGGAATCTTTATTTGCTTCTTTCGGTCTCTCTTCCAAATGGCCGTAGCGATGAGATGCTGTTGATTCAACCATCAGTAGGGTGCAAATAGGATAGATGTGGGAGTAGCTCGAATGGGGCCGTGCCCTGCCCTTAGGAGAGCCGTGGGTATTGCGGGTGCTTGGAACAAAGCCGCTGAAGGACGTGGAGGGAGAGTCAAAGCAGTAGATACTGCAGCAGCAGCGGCAGCAGCAGCAAGAGGAGACGAAAGGAAAGCAGGGGCCAAAGGCTTAATCATATCTTTCTGGAATGCGAGTTTTGCCTACAGGAAGAAGGGGCGAAAAACATTCAATGGTAATTTCACCCATTTATGGGACAACAAAAAGGAAAAAAAAAGAATCCACATAATAATAATAGTAATAATAATAATAATAATCAGTGCTCCCCCCCAAAGAACAATAAGTTCCGGAACTCAACAAGAAGTTGTTACAGTCAATCTCTGGGACACTCGAGGCAGCCCTGAACAGGTTTGGCAACAGCCACGTTCACCACCTGGGGAGGTGCTAAAAACTGTGGCAAGCAGTCTCCCTAGCTGGTTTGGGGGGGGGGTCGCCCCTGATTCTGGTGCAGGTCTAATAAACACTCCCTCGCCTCCCTTGTTCTCTTAGATTCAGGCAGTTGGCTAGGGCAGCTTGCACAAATGCACACACATGCAACGGCAGAGGCCTGGCTGGAAGGCTTAAAGCCCGCCGCCGCTACACGGGAGTCAGATTGATGAAAAGGAAATACAAATTGGCCCCGCCCTATAGCTTGACCAATTGTAGCTAGGAGCAGCTAGGAGATACGTGGAGTCATAGATCTAAAAAAAAGTGTAGACTCGCATATGCTTCCGTTTTGACGTGAAATGTTTGTGTCGGGCTTCTCAGAAGTATGTAAAGGCAAGAAGAAAGCAGGGAGAGGTGCCCGAGAGGTGCCAGAACTGTGCTCTGGCGCGCTCCAGCTGAAAAAAGCACTAATAAATAATAATAATAATAATAATAATAATAATAATAATAATATAATAATTTATTAAATTTGTAAATCGCACTTTATGCGAAGATCTTAGGGCGGTTCACAATATAAAATTGGGGGGGACGGGACGACAAAAACAAAAAAATGCCACCAATGCCTCCACAAGGAGGACCAGCAGCAACTAGGGCCTTTGATCAGCTTGGGGTGGTTTACCAGTTCTGCCCCTATCTAGGAAAGAAAAGCAGACCTTGCCATGGTTACTTGTTTCCTGCTTACATCCAGTCTACACGTGTGCAATGCACCATATGCGGAGCATCCTTTGAAGATGGTTTGTAAGTTCAAGCTCAGCAGCTTGTGACAACCAAGGGGTCCCCTTGCCCTCCTTACAAGCTCAGCTACATTAGTAAGTACGAGAGACAGCAGGGCCTTTTCCATAGTGGCCCCATCACTGCTGAACTCCCTCCTATGGAATGCACATTTGGCTCTTTTCTTCATTTACCTTACCGACTTTTTTCTGTTTCAAATGCTAATGCTTATACATGCTTTAAACATTGCTATTTGTTCAGTGTTTTATCTTTATTGGGTTTGGATATTTTAATGCTATTTTTTAACAGGTTCTTTATATATACAGTTGTACCTCAGGTTACAAACTTAATTCATTCCGGAGGTCCGTTCTTCACCTGAAACCGTTCTTAACCTGAGGTAACACTTTAGCTAATGGGGCCTCCCGCTGCCACCCTGCGATTTCTGTTCTCATCCTGGGGCAAAGTTCTTAACCCAAAGTTCTTACTATTTCCGGGTTAGCGGAGTGTGTAACCCGAAGTGTTTGTAACCAGAGGTACTACTGTACACACACACACACACACACACACACACACACACACACACACTCATTTTTACATTGTGCTGCACGGATTATGTTGCAAACTGTTTTCTAGGGGATTTTGCCTGGAAAATTGGGGTATAAATACCTAAGCAAATGAATAAGTGCTTTAAAATTCCATCTCCTCCTTTTTAAAATTTTCTGCCCAGGAGGTTAAAAACATTCAAGCGATACCATAACACTGTAAAGCAGACTGCAATTAGCTATTTGCATTAAGGTTAACCTTCTACCGAATGTCAATATCCCTGCGCATTATATGGATTAGCAGAATTGACCCACTAAAATGTTTCTTGCCAAGGTTAATGTGATTATTTTTCTAAAGGGCACTGACAGCCTACCATTACCGGCTTATTTTCTTCGTTTTCGCTTCTATTTGAGGATAGGAGTCAGCAGGTGGCTTTCCCCCCTGACAGTCCCTGATACAGCTAAAGTTAGCATGCACAAGTGGTTAATGCACTTTATTAACTGAGAAAGACGTGTATGCAGAGTCGCCTGATAGCACCTCTTGAGGTAGTCAGCTTCATGGATCCTGACTATACTTTCAGAGACAACAGTGATGGTCAAAAGTCCTGAAAACATTGTACAAGCAGCAACGAATGAAGTCGGTCCTGAGAGCTGCTCAAACCCACTCACTGCCTGCTTACAGATACAAATTAAACACTTAACTGGGTCTTGTGCTCCAGCACGCACCTGCTTTAGCTCCCCTACCGTGAAACTAATAAGTGGATATAGCCTGAAGCATTTTAATTTTATTCTTTATAATTATGCAAGGATATTAGTGTTTGTTTGTTTGCTTGCTTGCTTCTAAAGGTCATTTGGAACGTGCTGCACTTTAAAAATGAGAATATATGTTCCTTAGGCATCCTTGGCTTGCAGCGCACCGTGGAAGCACTCCAGGTTCGTTAAAAATAATGGTCGCCGACTTCAGTGGGGAGCCTCTTTCTATAGGAGGCTCACACCCATCGTAAGAACATAAGAAGAGTCTGCCGGATCAGGGAAATGGCCCAGCTGCTCCAGCATCCTGTTCTCACAGGGGCCTCCTGGCCAGGCAAGAGCCAAGCAAACTCTCCCTTCCTGTGCTTTCCAGCAAAGCATGTTCTCCTTCATGGAGAGCACATGTTGCGGTGGAGTCTAACAAGACACCCTTCTGTTGCTGGGCGGGATCAATTAGATGGTCACGACAGTGATTGGGTTCTTCTGGGTTATTGGGGAGAATTTGATGTTGCCAATTTTGATGGACAGCCCAGAGGCTATACATTCCCTGCACGCAGCGTTGAGCTTTCTCTGTTCGCTGCGTGTATCGGATCACCCTCCCAATAATTAGAGTTTTGCGTTTGACCTTGCTATGCCTGTCATGGGGTCGTCTGCTTTTGGGGCAGGGGCCTGGCAGGAATTTTTCCATTTGGCTGATTGGCTGGTGCCATTTGGTTTTCTCCTACTGCGTAGCAAATCATCACAACTTGTAAGGTTGCGGTTAGGTATTGGTTAAAAAATTGGTTGGTGGAGGGGTATGGATTGGCTGTGCCTGCCCCTCCAATGTTGCTGCTGCAGGGTATTCCATTAAAGGAATCCAGGGGCTCATCATGCTTCTGTCCGTACCCCCGAGAAGGGGCTAGGGCTGTGCAAGAGCCCCTGGGAGCATTAGGGGAGAGGCGAGGGTCTGGCGCCCAGCTCCATTCTCTCCCCAAAATGTTTTCCCTTACTGACTTTCGCAGGCGTGTGGATATCAGTTCTGTCCCTGGGCGGGGACAGATAGTCGCAACCAATGCCTAAGCAACCACTCACATTTTGTATTTTAATAAAGTTGTGGCCAAAAATTATGCGAAAAACCTTAAACAAAATTTCCTGTGTGATGTGTGATTTATTAGAGGGTGGCTTGGGGACCTCGACACACAACTGGTATCTAGGAGGCAGAGCATAGCCATCATGGCTAGCAGCCCTTGAGAGCCTCTTCTAGATATCTTCACTAACACAGAGATGGTCACAGAATCTTCCAGCACTGTATCCTGGACATGAGTGCCCACGAAAGAGAAATTATGTGGGGAAGGAATTCTACATTGCAAGATAAGCTCTGTTTTTTGAGGACTTGGGACTATTCCGTAGCACCACAGTAGTTTTAATAGCTGCTGTTGGAATGGGCAAGAGGAAGGTGAGAAACAATCATGAGAAATGCAGTGGAGTCTGCTCCGCCCTCTAGGGTTCAATTTAAGCATTGCCTGCTGTTGCCTTCAGTGGAAACCACGAGAAGAACGGGACATTGCAAAAAGGCTTGCTTAAAGGCAGAAATGAATTCCCCTAACGTGCACTGCTTTGGCCTTTGAAAGAGATGGAGTGCATTTCTAAAAAGAAAAATAAGACACACTACTCGTTCCATTTCAGATGGTTTATTCCTCCCCTCCAGCACCAGCTAACCTCCTTTGTGTGTGGACTGGCAGATTCACATTTGACACACACCTAAACTTGACTGCAGTTAGAACCCCCCAGTTACGGAACAATGTGTAGATATATATAATGCTATGCTCAGGCAACACTTACTGCTAGAATACTTGGACTACGTTGTAGTTTGTTATAAGGGCTATATTTTGGTTTTGTAGGCTTCCCTGCAACTCTGTCCTTGTGTCTTCTGCTGGAAATGTGCTGGAAATGTAAAACAAAAGTTCAGTTTAAAAGTCATTACCTAATACTGGATAATATCTAATGTTAGCCATATTTGGAGTAAACTCAAAGGAATCAGGGGACTTCAGTTACACGAGTCCAATGATTTCAGTTGGGTTTGACTAACGCTGTATTATCACCTGCTGCAGTTATTGTGCAAATCTGTGAACTTACTCCAAGAAAATAAACTGCATGGGCTTCAGCAGAAAATTTTGATTTCAGTAGCAAAACCCCTGTAAAACCATGCAACATTTAGATATTATGATTGTGCAAATCAGGTACATTAAAAAAACTCCCAAACTTATTACTTAAAATCTGTGCATGCTCAGATTTTCATTAGGAGACAATAAAATCAAAGCGATAGACTGTGTATCGAGAGAGAGAGAGAGAGAGAGAGAGAGAGAGAGAGAGAAGGTGCTGGATGACAGCACTGGCCTTAGCATGTGAAATTGCCAGCAGCAGATGGATGGTGATGATCCAGGAAAGAAGGGAATTCTCATCCCTATATATTTAAGCACTGGGAGGCTGCAAGTGCTGCAGCCAGCACACAGCGGCTGACTGGAATCATCCTGGCCTGTACACAAGCTGTTCTCATCAGCAGGGGAAGTGGCTCAGCCATTAGCAAATCCTTCCTAAATATTTTCAGACTTGTTCTTGAGCACCTATGAGGTTTATATATCTGCCAATTTAAAAGCAAAACCTGAGATTCAGGATCTGGTACCATATTTTTGCACAAGGATTCCTTTGCTAACATCTGGAAAGTGGAATCTGGTCTGCCAAATTAAAATTAGCCACTTAATCTGACGAGCGTGTGATACGAAACAAAGGACTCCCGTGATCTATGAATGTGGCAAGTGCTATGCAAACCCAGTGATTCCTGATGCTGTTGCCATACCTGCTTAAGTTGGATTTCTGAGTTGACATGGACGTCACAGATCTCACAATGAAATGTTTTGTTCTGCAGTCCTGAGCCCATAGTGACATTCTGAGCCTTCAGCCTGGATCCTGGTCTAGGGTAAGACTTGATTGGACCGGCACCATTCCGAGCCTCAACCATTGTCTTGTGCTTGGAACCTGTTGAGCCACATTGCAAAAGCATCAGAGATTGTTTCTCCCTTAAATGACCAACTAAACATTTAATAATAATAATAATAATAATTTATTATTTATACCCCGCCCATCTGGCTGGGTTTCCCCAGCCACTCTGGGCGGCTTTCAACAGAGCATTAAAATACAATAATCTATTAAACATTAAAAGCCTCCCTAAACAGGGCTGCCTTCAGATGTCTTCTAAAGGTCTGGTAGTTGTTGTTCTCTTTGACATCTGAAGGGAGGGCGTTCCACAGGGTGGGTGCCACTACCAAGAAGGCCCTCTGCCTGGTTCCCTGTAACTTGGCTTCTCGTAGTGACGGAACCGCCAGAAGTCCCTCGGCACTGGACCTCAGTGTCCGGGCTGAATGATGGGGGTGGAGACGCTCCTTCAGGTATACAGGACCGAGGCCGTTTAGGGCTTTAAAGGTCAGCACCAACACTTTGAATTTTGCTCGGAAACGCACTGGGAGCCAGTGTAGGTCTTTCAAGACCGGTGTTATGTGGTCTCGGCGGCCGCTCCCAGTCACCAATCTAGCTGCCGCATTCTGGATTAATTGCAGTTTCCGGGTCACCTTCAAAGGTAGCCCCACGTAGAGCGCATTGCAGTAGTCCAAGCGGGAGATAACTAGAGCATGCACCACTCTGGCGAGACAGTCCGCGGGCAGGTAGGGTCTCAGTCTGCGTACCAGATGGATTTTCAGCCATAATACCATTTCCATCACTTTCCATATTTACACATAGGGTAAATATGAAGGAAGGGCTTTGCTTTTTTGTTACCTGCCCAAAGGCTTTTTTCCTTCTTTTTCCTTTGGTTTTTGCAAGTGAACAATATCTTCTTACAAGCAGTAACAAAACAACACCCCCACCCCCCAAACCCAGGAGAGACTAAAACAACAAAAACTTAACACGTCAACATGGAAAGCCAGTACGGAGATGACTATGTTATATATAGGTAAGTATAATTGCATTTATGTATTTAATCCATCCTTTTAATCAAGAAGTCCATATTTCTCTCCTTGGCTTGCATAAGGAATAATGTAGGTTGTTTTCTGAAATGTAAGAAATTAAGATCCACCAGGTAGAATAGAGAAGTTCGACTGCTTCTTTGCCTTCACGGCACAAAGTTTACCAGTTATATTCTCAGCTATTGCAATCTTCCAGACATTATACTAAGCCTTTTTGTTCGCCATGTGTAGGGAACTTGTGATGATGCTGGGCTCCTATCAGCCCAGGTCAAAATGGCCAATGGTAAGGGATGATGGGAGTCCATCTAGAAGGCTTGTGTTTCCCACCCCTGTTCTGTGAAGTTAAGTTTTCAAATGCTTCACAATGAGAAACCCTTTGCAGAACTGTGAGATTGTTCAGGAACCGCCTATCATTACAGGCACTGATTAAGCTAAGTCCTCTTTTGCCACATAATCCATAGTTCCAACTATATGGCTCTTGGTGACCTTCCTACAGAGTCTCCCAGAATCCACCACTTTAGAATCCTTGGCGTAGGAGGAGGAAAATATTTTTTTCCAGGAAATACAGCTGTCCTCACAATTACTTCCTTTTGATCTGTAAGTCATTTTTGCCATTTTTTAAAAAATAGCTTTTCATTTAAGCACAAAGGAGAAGTGCTGGAAAATCATGTTCACCCAGTGCTACAAATGAAAGCACGAGAAAGCTGAAAAGCTTTCACTTCAGCAAAACAGATAGGTGAACAATGGAATTTCATGAGAAAACCAGAAACCAAGGACGGAACTACATGAGGGTTGGAGATCCCAGTCCTTCTGAGTTTGTCTCAAAGTGCTTAATGTAGGGGGCAAAGGGGAATCAGTAGGCAGATGTGTAGGGGCTGGACCATGGAATGGTAGGGTTGGAAGGGACACGGGGTCATCTAAGTCCAACCCACTGCAATGCAGGAATCTTTTGCCCAATGTGGGGCTGAAACCCACGACCCTGAGATTAATAGTCTTATGCTGTACCAACTGAGCTATCTCCATTTCCCCCCATTCATCCCACATTTGGCTCCATGGCTGGAAATAAGCTTTATGGAGGAAAGAAGTCTCTCTGGGGAGAAGTGGCAGAGAACTGGTGCAGAAGGAAAAGACCACCCACCCACTCCCTGGCCATCAATTCTCCTGTTGCAGTCAACATTACTCTCAACCAGCGATTCTGTGTCTGGGAAACACCAATGGTGTTTCTAGGGTTCCAACAACTTTCAACTTATGAAAGCAGCTTCTGTTCACCAGAAAATGATAAGTAAAGACTGCATGAAAAAAGGCACACAGGACTTTTGTTCCGCAGTTTGTTACCATCATGAGGGAAACAGAAGGAAAATATGGCTTCTTGTTATTGCTCTTTTTTTAAAGAAAAAAAATCAAAGACACAAAACCACTTTGAGGTATGAGATTCACAGGCATAATTATATTCTCCCGCAGAAGCAACAGTAGGTTTTTAAAATCTATATTCTTTCAGTTACCTGGTTCACTTCATCCACTTAATACCACTCATGAATTACTTTTTCTTATGCACAAGTGGTATTAGCTCACAAAGGCTTCTGCCACAATAACGTACAGTACTTATACCTAGTTAAAACACTGGGGAGGGGAAGCAGATTTAAGACATACAGGGTATGTGTCAGGGATCTGACCTCACGCAAGGCTTTTGAGACGGGGAAGGAGGGGTGGAGGGAAGTGCAGCCTCTCTTGGGAAGCAGCTTGGAGTCCAGCGGGGATAGCAAGGAAAGCCCCAGTGGTGAGGAGCAGGAACTGCCAGGCAGTGCGGTGGAGCTGGGGCTCAGAGATGCGGACACAGCCTCAGCACCGCCTGAGTGGTCTGAGAAGCAAAGCGGGCAGCTACTTCCTTCGCCCCAAATGCGTAGGGGGGGGAAGTGTAAGGAACGGAGGCGACGCTTTGGAATTCCAAAGCTTCTATGTTGGGGGAGGAACCGGCAAAAGCCACTCCCGGATTCTGGAACTGACTCAAGCGGACATGAATCTTAAACACTCCGATGTACATACTTTGTAAATAAAGTATTAGCTTTAGAAGAATGGATGTTTCTGGCTCTTTACTCTCGAGGAGACAACCCTGAGCCCTCACATTATGCTTACATCAATATTATTTATGAGGTGCTTTACTCATTCATACATGTGCTCATGTCCCTTGGAGAAACATGCAAGAAAATACAAACACTGTACAATCACATCAAGATTGGATGGTGGGCTTTTTTGGCCACATTTTATCAGTACAAATAATAAAAATATTCACTTAGGGAAAATACTCCACAGAAAGGAGTCTTGATGCAATTGTGTCTACCAGTGATGCAAATGCACATGGTAAATTTGGAGAGGGGAAAACATTATTTATTAGATTTATATACTGCCTTTCCACCAAGGCCCCTCTGTCCAATTTTATCCTCACACCAAATTTGCCAGTTAGGCAAGGCAGAGAGATAGTGACTGACTCAACATCGCTCAGCCATCTCCATGGTTGGGTGAGGATTTGAATCGGAGTCTCCACAGTCCAAAGTAAGACCCTCTCGAGCATTGCACCACACTGGCTCTCGAAAGACACAAAGGAACTGAAAACTGAGGCGAACTGAACATGCACGGTGCCATGTATAAAATAAAGAAATAATAAAAATGAGTGATGGAGGGTTTATTTGGAACTCCAAAACCCTTGGAGAAATTCAGATGGGGAGAATTTCTGAAGGCTTCCTTAATTTTTAAAAAAATGTCTCTTACAGAGCCCTTCCTGTTCCAGCACTGGATAGTCCTTGCACCAGGACAAAAGGCGTGTAGGTCCTACATAGGAATGGAGAGACACACTGAATAAGCAGCAACTGACCAGTGTTACCCTGGTCACTGAGAGCACCAGGAAAGGCCTTTTCAGCAGTTACCATATGCAGACCTTCCAAGTGTCCCTATTTTCCAGGGACAGCCCCGAATTTAACAGAAGCCACGCCGGTTTCTGATTTAATCCCGGAATGTTCTGCTTTTCCTTAAAGGTAAAGGGACCCCTGACCATTAGGCCCAGTCGTGTCCGACTCTGGGGTTGCGGCGCTCATCTCGCTTTACTGGCCAAGGGAGCCGGCGTACAGCTTCCGGGTCATGTGGCCAGCATGACTAAGCCGCTTCTGGCGAACCAGAGCAGCGCACGGAAACGCCGTTTACCTTCCCGCCAGAGCGGTACCTATTTATCTACTTGCACTTTGACGTGCTTTTGAACTGCTAGGTTGGCAGGAGCAGGGACCAAGCAACGGGAGCTCACCCTGTCGCGGGAATTCGAACCGCCGACCTTCTGATCGGCAAGCCCTAGGCTCTGTGGTTTAACCCAGACGTCCCTATTTTCATTGGAGAAATGTTGGAGGCTATGGAGTTATGTAACCCCTGAGCCAAGGAGATAAGCAACTCTATAACCTTTAGAAGACATCTGAAGGCAGCCCTGTATAGGGAAGTTTTTACATGTTTAATGTTTTGTTATGTTTTAATATAAGTTGAAAGCCGCCCAGGGTGGGTGGGGCAACCCAGTCAGATGGGAGCGATATAAATAAAACAATGGCAATGGTAATAAGAATAATGGAATAGGACGTCCCTATTTTCATCGGAGAAATGTTGGAGGGTACTGCATATGAGGTGGCCCTCAAAGGTTCTCCTTGAAATGTGAAATCGTGAAAACTGCCTTCTGATTTTGTGTTCTGCAACAGTATTTCCTGGAGTAAGAGGGCGAAATACAGATCCCAGGGAGTTAGGCAAAACCATCAGTCTGGGCAACAAGGGCATTCACGGGAAATGGCAGCACTAAGCATGCAGTAGATGCCTATTTCCGTATAACCAGATGATTAAGAGCTTTAATAAAGAACAGAATTTATGCATCCTGTGTTGTCTGCAGACAGGAATCTAGTAATTGCCACTGTATATTTTACATAAAACACCCTCTCCTTTAAAAAATAAATAAAGGAGAGGCAAAGAATTATTACATACACCACCATGTCTAAATGCCAATTATATTAACTTCTTTCAGCCCCCCCCCCCAATGATGCATTTAGTTATTTCTGGTAGATACTCACCTGTGTTATGTGCTTCTAGCTGTGATAGGGAGTTAACAGCCACTTTGCATAATGAGCAGTAAAGCAGTTTTTTGGCTTTCTCCTCTTCTGATTCAGAAATGGCATTAGTAGTCCCATTTGTGCTTTTGGAAGAAGTTGATGTTGAGGGTGTAGATGTTGTTGCTACTGCTGCGGAGGTGACAAGCACTGCTGTAGCTCCAGGCTCAGGTATAAAAGAGACCACTTCAGCATTTGGAAGCTGACTAGAGCCATTCACTGTCAGGTTTGCCTTATCTTCTGCAAGAGAGAGAGAAAGAATATTAGGCTGCCAGGTTGTCCTGTAATCCAGATGATGGTACGAGGACCAGACACGACCAGTGTCTTAGGGCACTCTCTCAGGGAAATTCAGTTCAGTTCACACTTAAAGGCCAATCGACCAAAACTGCATTTTCTGAAGCAACATGTGAACTGTAATTCAGCTCTTCTGTTGGAATCTGCAAGCGATGTAGTTTTCGAGCCAAACAGCATTTACAAGAATTAGGGGAAGGTGCACATAAAAATGAAAATATTAGTGAAAAAATACATTATATTAGGGGAAGTTCTTGCAAAAAAAATGCACACATTAGGCAAAACTGCATACAAAAAGGTGTTTTTTAGGACCCTAAAATACAGATGAGGGACGCGGGTGACGCTGTGGGTTAAACCACAGAGCCTAGGGCTTGCTGATCAGAAGGTGGGCGGTTCGAATCCCCGTGACGGGGTGAGCTCCCGTTGCTCGGTCCCAGCTCCTGCCCACCTAGCAGTTCAAAAGCACATCAAAAAGTGCAAGTAGATAAATAGGTACCGCTCCAGCGGGAAGGTAAACGGCGTTTCCGTGCGCTGCTCTGGTTCGCCAGAAGCGGCTTAGTCATGTTGGCCACATGACCCAAAAGCTGTACACCAGGTCCCTCGGCCAGTAACGCGAGATGAGCGCCGCAACCCCAGAGTCTGACACGACTGGACCTAATGGTCAGGGGTCCCTTTACCTTTTTAAAATACGGATGAATTTTCATTATTTGAATTGCTGCAGAGATGTGGAGTAAACAATACTCACTGCAGTCAACTGAAGGCAACCAACCATGCCCTGCCCCCCCTCTTTCACCACCAATGAAAACTAGTAAATGAATGGAGAAAGAACCTACCCACACGATGCTGACACAAAAACCTTGCACAAACAGATTTAAAAGAATGAAAGTTTACTACCACCCACCGTTTTCTCTCTCATCCAATTTCCACCACTCTTCTCCCCCGACCTCACACTGGCCATAACATTAGTGTCTCACACTGATCTGTTAAAGTCTCCCCCTGGGGGTGGGGCATCCTGCACCTGCGGCGACCCGCCAAGCGAGCGCCGGCTCGTGGGGCTGCTCCGTCCGTGCTGTTTTAAAGCAGCACGGACGAGTCAGCCCCACGAGCCGACGGGCGGGCTGTGGGGCGGAGCGACCTCGCTCCGCGGCTTGCTCGCAGGCCGCTGAGCAGGTTTGCGAGCAGGCTGCGGGGCGAAGCTGCCTCGCTCCGCTGCTTGCTTGGGGCCCGCTGGCGGGGCGGGGCTGGCCCAAGTGTCACCCCCTCCCCTGGAACCCGGGGCGCACCTCCCCCGCGACGCCACTGTTTTTGTTACCCAAAGAAATATTGTGGCTGGATTCTGATGAGTGGGCACCGGGAGAAAGGGGGTTGAAGACTAGCTTAGAAGAAGGAATCCGTGAACTGGGTGTGAGACAATAGACACAGGAGAAGCTTGAGGATTGGAAAATGAAGAAGAGATGCAGGAGGAGGGAGAGGATGCCACCCAACAAAGAGTCTTCACAACCATTTAAACCATGGGTAGGCAAACTAAGTCCCGGGGGCCGGAGTTGACCCAATCGCCTTCTCAATCCGGCCTGCGGACGGTCCGGGAATCAGCATGTTTTTACATGAGTAGAATGTATCCTTTTATTTAAAATGCATCTCTGCGTTATTTGTGGGGCATAGGAATTTGTTTACCCCTCCCCCCCCAAAATATAGTCCAGCCCCCCATAAGGTCTGAGGGACAGTGGACGAGCCCCCTGCTGAAAAAGTTTGCTGGTCCCTGTAAACCATGGCTGGGGAACCTGTGGCTGCTACTGAATCCCAGCTCCCATCATCCCTGACAATTGGTCATGCTGGCTGGAGGGGTTTGCTGATGGGAGTCACAGGCCAACAACAGCTAGAGAGCCCAGGTGAGCCACCCTAATTTAAACCTTTTATTTAGTTCTTCAGCATAATTCCCCATTTCCCTTACTCACACCTTCCTCCCCTCCTTCTGTTTCCACTCCTTGTGTTAATTATTAGATAGGGAGCTCCACAAAGTGGGGGTTGTTTGTTGCTGTTGTCGTATGTTTCATTATGAAATGCTGTGCACATTGATGGCAGTATATAAACAAATAGTTTTTTTTCTTTTTCTTTTAAAGCCATGTTATATACAATGGGTGTAACCCACTGACAGGAAACTTGCAACATGATAGATTATTATCATGTTGTCAGACAGAGTTTGACAAAGCAATCATGACACCTCTAATATAATTTAAACAAAGAAGTGAACGCAATCAGGCACCTACTATGTTAATACTCGGCTTTTGTGAAAGATTGGAGAACTTTTTTTCCTGCTTTCCTAATCTGGCACATTCAAGAGCATGGCTGTGTAGGAAATCCAAGGTTCTAAAAAACGGAAGCAGCAGCGCATCTTATTTATCTGTGCAGGGGAGTATTTTAACAACATGACTGTTTACCACTTCTATGGCATCGTTCAGGGTAAAATGAGTGGTGACTAGGAAAGTTGTCCCCAGTTAGCTTTGACACCCTGTCACCCTGGGCTCGCGATCCTGATGTGTTTCCACAGCAGGCTGCAATCCAACCTCATCCTCACTACTTCCTTTGACAGCTCAGCAAAGCATAGGAGCATGCCTTTCATTAGTTTTGCCATTCGCATAAAAGAGGTACAGACTTCTAAAACACCTGCAGGCAGCACCTACTGGAATATATTTCTCAAGAGTGCACTATATTCTCCCTTTGTTCTTGTATCGAAATTTGAAGAAGCTGTTGCAGAAAAGCTTTGACAGTTCTGGGAATCCTAATGCCATGGTAACAATAGCACTTCTGAGGATGGAAGGAGTTTTTGTTTTGTTTTTTTAAAAAAAAGTTTTTATTAAGTTTTTTTGTGTTACAAAGCAAACAAAACGATCTGGTCACAAATGGACATGGGAAATATTTTGTGTCCTCTGGTCTGGCACTGTTCTTGTATTCCTTAAGCAATGAACAGAGGAAATATTTGTTTTGTAATCAATTTTTCAAATGTTGAATGTACTTTTGCCTGCAAAGGGCATATATGTAAACTCCTTTCTCATTCGTATTTATTTATTTATTTTTAAATAATAACTCCATTTATGCTGAAGTCTTGAGAAAAAAAATCCCTCTAATTAAGTATAACTTTAGGCTGAATATGACAAAAGCTGTTGTCTCTTATGTTATCGCTCTCATTGTCTTGAAGTAGTTTTCATGCATTTATTAATAGTTTGCATACTACGTTTATGCCGTGCTTTTTTGTACAAAAGTGAGATGCAGGCCATCACATTTTGATAAGCTGTAAAATGCCCCTACCAACACTTATTTATTTATTCGATTTGTTCGATTTATATACTGGCCTTCATCATAAGATCTCACGGCAGTTCACAGAACAAAATACAGGATAAAAACAAATAATTTAAACGAAACAGCAAAACAATAACCCCCCTTTCCCACAGACACATTTAAAAGGCTGTAGGATATTAATCAGCCCAATGCCTGGTGGAAGAGGAACATTTTTGCCTAGTGCCTAAAAATATATAATGAAGGTGCCAGGCGAACCTCCCTGGGGAGAACATTCCACAAATGGGGTGCCACCACAGAGAAGACCCGTTCTCATGTTGCCATCCTCCGGACCTCATGTGGAGGAGGCACATGAAGAAGGGCCTCAGGAGATGATATCAGGGTCAGGGTAGGTTCATATGGAGAGAGTCGGTCCATGAGGTATTGCGGTCCTGAGCCGTTTAAGTCTCCCCTCTGCCTGCACCCCTTCACCCTTCTCTACTGAATGTGTAAAGAACTCATAAATAGTTAATAAAAATGACACCATAAAAATTAAAATGTATGACATTTTATGAATGTTCAATACTTTTGAGTTATAATAAATTAAAAATTAAGAACGGTGCATATGGCCATTAGTGGCAAGACGAGATGGTGTTAAATGTGATACTTTCCTAGGACCCCATCACCATACATATACACACATAAATGATACCTTTTCACATTTCCAGAATGATGTAGAAGTGAAGCTGAATTATAACCATAATGTATGATTTAGGCCTCAATTTGAGGGTCTTCAAGCGGTGGGTTTTTTTTTTTAAATCAGTTAGTTATTGATGCTCTGGGAAAGGGTACAACGGGGGTGGTTTTTTAAATCACTTAAAAAACTGTATGACTTTCCCCACAAGCCTTTGGGGTGCTATGGAAGGCTAATCAAATTCCAGACAGAGAGTGAAATTTATATATTTAACATACAGAAAGAATTACTTTCAGTAAAAGGTTTGGAGTTGACACTTTAGATACCTGGCATATCTGAAACAAAATTTAAATTGACGTTTCTTTTTTCCTGCCTGTTCAAAATGCATTTCTTTTTCCCCACACAAAATAAGGCAACTGAAACTTCAGAAAAGTAGTCAATTAGCTGACAGTCACAGAAGACTGGGTTGTGGACCAACCGTCTGAATACTAAGGAAGGAACTGTTCTAGTTTAGAAGGCTTCCTACCCCAACCAAATGTTTTTAAGGTTCAGGATCACTCATTTGCAAAATTAATTATTATTATTATTATTATTTGACGGGCAGGATTAATAATATATACCATAAATGGCATAAGGAATTAGACAGCAGAAAGAGGGTAATTAAAAAGTTGTTCAGGGTCGTATTTTTTATTTCAATTGTAAAGGCTTTCTGTCCTAAATTTCATTATCATTAAACAAACATACACACATGCACAAACAAAAACACTGCACCACATTACTCCTTGACATTCATTAAGACAAAGTTAGGCAGATTTGATAAGGAATATTAGAACAATTCTTTTTCTGCTTTACTGCCCCATTTTCTGAATAATGAGAAACTAATGGGTGTCACTCAGAGTACCAACTTCCTAAATGGTTGTGCATTCTATTGAGAAATGAGGCTTTAGAGGGGGCGGGGAAGGAAGAAAAGAACCATGGGATGGTGCAGAAAATAGAATAACTCTGTAGACCTGCATGCAAATCAGCTTGGAGCAGAACACCTCTTAACTCTTTCCATACAACATCTTTCCACTCACTTCTCAACCAACTCAAGCTGATGCCAGCCAATTCTGAAATCAGAATAAATTGTACAATTAAGGATTGTTTATACCTGCCACAATTTTAAAGGTGGCGGTCATATTCTGATAGTGCTCAATCAGAGGCTCAAACAATGACTAATGCATTTTCAGCTGGGGGAGAGGGGCCTGGGAAGAACAACTGGTCACAGGGGCCATTCTTCTTTTCAGCGGATGAAGGGGCAAACAGAGATCAAGGCAACCACCATGGGGATTGCAAAACTAGCAGCTTATCCTAAAATATGAGAATAATCCTGAGAATAATCACATACGATCTAAAAGATTGGCGGGGTGGGGGGAGAGATACTGAACGGTTTACCAAAGTTTCAGCTTAATAATTTATCCGGATCACTTTTCCAACTACAGTGGTACCTCGGTTTACAAACTTAATCCATCCCGGAAGTCCGTTCTTAAACCGAAACTGTTCTTAAACCGAGGCACGCTTTCCCTAATGAGACCTCCTGCCGCCGGTGCCCTTCCACCGTTCGGATTCCATTCTTAGACAGAGGGAAAGTTCTCAAACTGGGACACTATTTCCGGTTTTGCGGAGTTCATAAACCAAATTGTTCTTACACCGGACTGCTCTTAAACCGAGGTACCACTGTATTGTGAAATGCCCGTGGAACCACAGGAGCATTTATTTTTCGAGGTAATGCAAATTAAAGGGATATATATATATATATATATATATATATATATATATATATATGTAAGGTGTGTGTGAGAGAGAGAGGGAAAGAGAGGTGGACAGATAAAACCTGGAATGAAAGTGTGGAATCGAAATTCTGAGAGCAGAAAGTCCAATGTTCATCTCTTAAATTGTACGTTATGCTTTGGGATGAAAGCTGCTTTCCCTTTCGGTCTGCTCAGTCAATGCCCTGTGTCCTTCTGAGGGAAGGAAAAAGTGGCATCTCCCCCTTGCTGATTCTCATGCAGAAGTGCTGGTTGCTCGGCAAAGGACTGGGTGCTCAGAATAGGAGATGCTTCCATTCAACATGAGAACAGGGACTCCTGCTATGTCCTACTTTTAAAGGTTGTTTTTTTAAAAATAAAATAAAATCTGTACACACCACCTCAACACTCTGTGCCACGGTGGAATGGAATGGACCTCTTTTTCCCCAATAGTGAATAGTGAATATAAAAGCAAGGACCGTCAACCCATTTTCCAGATGGTAAATACATTTTCTCAACAAATTAGAATGAGTGCTCCACAGCATTAGCAGCCAAGGAAATAATCTGAAACGGAAACTGTATGGGGTATTAGGGGAGGTGTAGTACCTCTGGTGGGGAACACCTTCTGGGGTAATCCGTCCACCTTTGGTCCCCACCCTGCTCTCAGCTCCACCTGTGACTCCTAGAAGTTGTCAGGATGTGACAGTGGCCACACCCTGGGAACAGCTTCAACTGGCCAGCTAAACCAGGTGAAGGTAGCTGATGGGTCTCAAACCCTTGGTGAGTGAGGGTCTTCCCTTGCATGAGAAGACAGGCTCTGGAAGATTGAGTGGACAAGACCAATAGTCCCATGGTCAAGAAGGTGGTCTCTGCACTCACCGTAGAAGGAAGTGAGGGGAGGATGGGGCTCCTCAACTTGGGAAGGTAGCCCAACTAGGAGAAGGAAAGCTCTGGTCCTACACCTCTGCTCCCTAGCAGAATATATTTGGGATAAGAACAGGCTAAGGACTAAACCCTACAGAAATCCGGAATGGAGCCCCTAAGGTGGCTGGATGGTGCTTTGTACGCATCCTTCTGGCAACTCCTGCAGCTCAGCTGGTGCCAAACGTATTGCTCTGCTTTCCTATAGATCAGACATGTTTAAGTGGTCAACCACGATCGACCGGTAGATCCCCGGCTGATCGTGGTCAATCACGGGATCCTTAATGATCTTGGGATTTAAAAAGCAGGGGAATGAATGTCTCCCCCCTCCCCCTCTGTTGCATCAAGTGGGCTTTTGGCGTTTGTTGATGTCAATCCTCCCCCCGAAAAGCTGAACAACTCTAGTCAGTCCTCCCCTCCCACACACACTCCTCCTCCCTCCAATGACAATGGGTAGATCACTGCCAGTATTTTTATACTGGGAGTAGATCAGTGTCTCCTGGGAGTTGGATGTGCCTGCCATAGACCATATCAGCGATGCTGAGAGGGGAGAGTCTTGCCATTTGGGCAGCCCCGGACCGCAAGACATAAATATTAAATTAATTAAATTAATTAAAACTTCAGTGCTGCTAACACAGAGGTTTGTCTTCACCTCCAGAGGAGCACTCCGTTGTCTCTCGAGACAGACGGATGCCAACAGCATAAAAAATATTGCAGAGTCCTAGATAAAGAACTGTTAGGACTAAATATTGAAATCTTACAACTAAGCCCAAGTTGACACCACTGAGACAAGATCATAGGCAAGAGAGGCTCAAAGGGAGCAATAGGCCCTACATTTATATTCTGAGAAGCATATATTGTTCTCTTTTATGTAAAAAAAAAAAAAACATTTGCATTTATTTTCTTATCCTTCATATCACAAAAGGAAGATACAAAAATGTGGAATTCAAATTTGTGACCCTCCAACTCTGAAGTATATTTGTTTTGATTTTGAATGTGTGATCAAAGGATCCTTATTTTCATTTGAAAAGTAAACAGGTGCAGTTTTGAGTAGCTGGGGCACTCATCTTGTTCAGTAGCTCATGAAGCTGAGTATCTTGACTATTTAATTCAGTTTATTCTGCCCAGAGAGAATTTGTGAATGTGTGTGCACATGTGTTACGTGTCTTTAATGTAGGAGTTATTTTTATCATCATCTTTACACAGCTAAGATTGGTTTTGTGGGGTATAAATTAAAACCGAATTACTAATTCTTGGAGCTACCACTTTTTATTCCTTCCATCAGCCTCCAGTTCCTAGGGCTGCCGGGGACATTGAATGGGGGGGGGGGTGGCGGCGAAGATGGCTGCTTTTAATTTCTGAGCAAGTGTGGCTGAAGATACTTTCTTAAATCTGTCTCCACTCCATGGGTAGGTGGTCCCATGTGGTTGTCTGTCCAAGTTGCAAGTTTCAGTTTGGTACATGATCACTTGCACCTCATCCCTGAACCAATTGGTCTAGTCACTAACTCTAAGCCTGGATCAACACAGATATAAAAAAATGCTATGAAAATGCTATGAAAACCCCCCGCTATAAAATATATATATGCAATTTGCCATTGAGCTCTACATTGCCATCTGGTGTCACATTTTTATAATGCACTTATACATTATATATAATGTATAATGTTATACAGTGGTATCTCTGGTTGAGTACTTAATTCGTTCCGGAGGTCCTTTCTTAACCTGAAACTGTTCTTAACCTGAAGCACCACTTTAGCTAATGGGGCCCCCCCGCTGCCGCTGCGCCTCCAGAGCACAATTTCTGTTCTTATCCTGAAGCAAAGTTCTTAACCTGAAGCATTATTTCTGGGTTAGCGGAGTTCTTAACCTGAAGCGTACGTAACCACTAGCGTATGTAACCTGTGGTACCACTGTAATTGCAGCTGTGTAGCCGAGTCCTAACATTAAGCTAAGTCACAGAGTTCTCAAGGGAGAGAGGGAAAAGCAATAGATAAATATAAACAATACCTTGCAGTGGACGGCAACCTTTGCAGACTTCAGACCACCCCTTAGCTCAATCATGAAGCATGTTTCCCAGTATTTAACCATATTTTAACCATTTTCAGTGATGGGCAGCTGTAACTCAGTTGATGGTCCTGAGTCCCAACCCACGACCCTACTATCCAAAGCACAATTTTTGAAGTGCAAAACATTTCTTCTCAGGGTCCACATTTAAGCTGCCATTTATAAATAAAGGTAAGGGTCATGCGGGGTAGGAATATATTTCATAACATCTACTTAATACGCTTCAAAAAGAAATAGCAGCCTGTTTCGTTCCACTGCATGTGGAACTAATGATGCCTCTATGGTCTACTCTATAAGGGACTGTAATGTTCCAGGACTATTCATGAGGTTTACCAAGGTTTACTGGTTTATGCAGAAAGTCCAGAGCACGGCTTCCCACTAGATTTTGCTGTCAACATTACCAAGCAAGAGCTTGAGAAATGTGCTATAGGGAGCACCTATGGGCTTGTTTACATGGCTATTTGCTTCCAAATATCTGTGGAAGAGTCAGAGGTTATTTGCTGCAGGCTTATTATTGTGAATAAACACCAGAGCGTCCCGGGGCACTGGCTACATAGGCAAGACCCCCATCCCCGACCCCCATCCCTCTTGCTCATTATTCTGAGCCGCTCTGGGGCATGCACACTGATCCAGTGACAGGGGCATATGTGTGAAAGCAATCCATTCCACACATATACGTATCCCCTGCTGGATGAGGAACCATGCCTCTAGAAGGATGCTGTGTTTATGAACCCTGGCACTAAATCCCTGTATCCAGTGCTCAGGGCTGTGTGTGTGTGTGTGTGTGTGTGTGTCTTTAAGCATCAGTTGAAATTAGCAGCCCTCTCAGCTCTGATCACCTATTTGGCAGCTGTGGAGTGAGGGGGTGCCCAATTTTGTACCACCTTTCCCTACTATCAGGAGAAAGGGAAGCAGCTCATTAGGTTTCACAACACTGGACATCAATTGGTTAGCAAGCAGATGAAGTTTTAATTGCTCGCAGCAGTGCCATGAGCAGCCCACTGTTGAGTGTTCATATCTTTAGATCACAACCAGCATGTATTTTTCTTCTTCTGGTTACCGTATCAAAGAGCTGGCATTTACCTCCAGGAAGCTAGATGACTCTCTGCAAGTTGTTACCGTAGATAATTCACTACAAATGTAGATAACTTCATCTCTGGGATGAAGTCTGGATTCCACCCATCTTTGCATACCTCGGTTGGCTATGCTACATTTGAAAGGATAACTTATCCCAGGATGAAAACAAGACAGTCAAGAAGCTATCCGACGGCTCTATTTCTCCACTTCACATCACTTTTGATAAAAATGATTTTCTCTTACAAACACAAGTGACTGAGGTTATCATCTCAATCTCAATATAACTGACAGTGTTAACAAGCTCAGAGCATGGAGCCACAGACATATGAAAGCTCATAGACAGCAAAGCAGGATTTGTTTGATCCACTTGGAAGCAAACTGTTCGCTCTCTTGTTCATATCCAAAAGGCAGGACTGTCACACCATTTGATGGTGGGTCTTAATGAAGACAGGGAAGCTGCTACTGTATATTGCCACATCTCTACCGGGCAATTTCCTCTTTGCTTGTCCTCACTCACAACCTAAATGGCTGCGTTCAGCTGGACAATGGATATGCCGGTCAAACTGTACAGTGAATGTGACCCGCTGTTTTAACTGATCTGTTTCCGTTTTCAAAAAAGACAGCTTTGTAATGATATTTCTTGTCATATTGAAATACACACTGAATCCTTGGTGGAAGCACTAAGATTGGATGATTCTGATAACGATCATCATACGGTCTAAGTAGAACTCTGCGACTTTACACAGGAGGGTGAAATATGCCTGGGGGTGGGTGGGAAGTGGTCTGGTTTTGCTTTTCGTTTTTTGCAATCGGAGACTTGGATTAAGCTGCAAAACGTATACTGAATCTTATACTCCACCTGTGTGGTTTGAAGAAAACAGGGGCTGTATCCAGCTGAACAGTTACACTAGTGTAATGACCCGCACGTGCTCTCTAAAAGTGCTCCAGGGAGGTTGAAGGAACTCCCAGAATAGATTTAGGGAACACGCGACAAGCATGTATGGAGAGGAAATTACATTGGAGATCTAAAAATTGCTGTGCTAGTGTAACTCCCTAGCTGAACACGACCCATCGGTTTTGTTCTTCTTATCACAAAGTATTTAGCAGCACCGTAATGGATAGGAAGCATGCAGTCAGAATCTCACGCAAAAGGAGAAGGAGAAGCAAAGAATGTATAGAATGAAAATTGACCTGATTTGTCAGAGATGCTGGCTGGGACTGGTGTAGCAGAGCAGTTCGCATTAGCCTTTGCGCTGTCCTTGGAAGCACCAGCCTTGGGTCTATTTTTCGTTGCTTCTAGTGCTTTGACCTTCTTGGCATGTTTACTTCCTTTGTAGTGGGCCTCGGCCTGGCTCTACAAAGGAGAACAAATCAGGCTCACACTTTGCACTTCATATCACTTGATGGATGACAATGTAGAGAGAGAGAGAGATAAAAAGTTATACAACTTTCAATAATAGGCACCACATTTCTTTGCCTGACAAGTTTTCGTAGCACTTTATATTATTGATCTCGCTTTTTTTTTTTTTTATGTATTCAGGAGATAAATATTAACAGAGATTTTTTTTAAAAAAAATGCAGAACATATGTATTTTTTATGGCATACAACAAGAGGACCATCCTCTTTACTAATCTCTTAGTAGAATTCTATCTGAAGTTTTAATCTGTTGCTTAGAGGTAAATATATCCAATTTAGAAAATGCATATTAGTCTAAATGCTAAGGCTGCAGTCCTAAACAGAGAGAAGTACCAAAGTCTACAGAAATCAGGGCACATAAGTGCATATAATGCATACACTTGTTGTGAATGGTGGTCTTTATCTTCTGTGTACCCTAGTACAGCTTGCAGGCCTATCAATGTGAATGAAGAAGAGTTTGGATTTGTTATCCCGCTTTATCACTACCCAAAGGAGTCTCAAAGCGGCTAACATTCTCCTTTCCCTTCCTCCCCCACAACAAACACTCTGTGAGGTGAGTGAGGCTGAGAGACTTCAAAGAAGTGTGACTAGCCCAAAGTCACCCAGCAGCTGCATGTGGAGGAGTGGAGACGCGAACTCGGTTCCCCAGATTACGAGTCTACCGCTCTTAACCACTACACCACACTGGCTCTGCACTTGGCCAGCCACATATTATGTCCTTCTAGGTGCATGGAACTCACCTTTCCTTCCTAAGGTTCTGCATTCTCGGGCTTGCAGAAAAACAACAGGAGGTTTTATGGAACCTCCATTGAGCCACCTTATACGGTTGGTAGATTTCATTCATTTTGGGAGCTGGCAAGCTGTGTAGGCCTGTACCAACATAAGGCTACAAACAGTTACATCACTACAATGCCAGCAGGTGTGTTGGGGTTTATTAAGACAGATCATTTGATTCATCAATTTCTCATGGGCATGAGAGTGCTGATGAACACACACTGAACTCCCCCATTTGTTTTAACGATAGAAACAGATTCTTTTCCCCACAAGCCTTCATTCCAGGGAGCACCGCTTCATTATTTAATCAGGCAATTAATGGGGGAAATCTCGCTATTAATGGGGAAAATATTGCTATAGTCTTAAAGGTGTAAAATAATTGGATTATTAGCCATACTCAGAGTAGATCCACTAAGTGGGTTTGCTCTGGGTGCAACTTAGTCGGATATCACTCCAACCCCTTATTTCTCAAAATACAGCAATGCTATAGATTTTTTAGCATATAACATTCAAATTTAAAAGGTATGGTTCTTTCATAATACTAAGGAAAAAGGCATAATTGCTGGCAAAATTATACATGTCAGGTTGCAATCCAATGGACACTTACCTGGGAGTGAATCTCATTGAACTCAATGTGATTTACTTCTAAGCAGGCCTGTATGGGATTGCACCATACTATACTTTAACTCAACCTCTCATAGGTGTGTTGTTGTTTTTTTGAAGCCCAGACCACTTTAGAGGGATGGCTGCTGTATATATTTATTGGGTGTGTGTTACAATCTTTGAACATTTCTTTTCAGCTTCAATCCAATGCCCACTTACATGGTGGTAAGCCAAACTGAACTTAATGTGCAATGTGGCTTACTTCCACATGTATAGAAGACATGCATCGGATTCCAGCTGCTAACTTTATAAGGTTGCTTTTGTGCATTTTGTTTTCCAGAGGTGCACAGTAGAGTCAACTGGGTTTGCTTGCTGCATTTCTTAAGAAACAAAGCAAAACCTACAATGGCATTAAAGGGTAGGTGGGGAAACCAGATATTTTCAGTATTAAATGTCCTAGACATTGTTAATATGATAGGAAAATTATCCATTGACTACAGTATTATCATAACAAATTCGTTCCTGAAATATTTTTGACTGAGGTCAGAGAGCTAGAAACATTTCCTGATACATATTTAAACCCAATGTTTACTTAACTTAAATAACAGAACATGGACATGCCTGTGCCATTATTGAAGTGTACATATTAACTATTTAAGTTAATATTGTAAGTGCAATAAAAACTAACACACAGGACACCCCCATCCATGGGCACATTGATTGGGAATAAACCCCACTCATTTTAACAGCAGCTACAACAAAATGCTCCCACCTGACATGTTTAGAGGTGGGGCGAACAAGAAATCATGCTTTTCATAAAGGGCACAGAGATATGGCCACAACTTGGCATCTCACATATAGAAATACAATGCAAGAGACATTTCTTGTATCATGCAGATGGTACTGTTAAGAATACCGTAGCCGACATGGATTAGGAAGGTTGCGCTTTTGCTCATTGTGTTAAAAAGTGAAAGCAAGCCATAAAACCAAGTGCACAAACTTTTCTCAACACCTCTGCTGGGTTCCAAACCCTCTGGGTGTTGTTAAATCTTTGTTGCTATAGGAAGGACAACTGTATTAGTCTCAGTGAAACTAGGTAGGTGCCATTGAACAGTCACCTAGGGACATTGTGTAATAACAAAGCCTCGTCACTTGGGTGCAAGTGATGGGTAGGAACAGATGGAACGGAAGGGAAAACACACAAGTACATCTGTGTTCAGCAACACAGCCCTCATGGATTCACACTAGGAAAAACAGCCATTAAGACCCAGCAGATAGGCTTAAGGTGCATGTGATGCAAAACACCAACTTTTCCACCTGGAAAAGGAATAAAACATACTGTATTTCTATATTGTATTTTTTGGTAGGGGACTGTGCAGAAACATTTTTTTAAAAAAGAAAAGAGTTAGCGTGGGGAGGGGGATATCCAGAAACTTAGGATAAATTGTTAAAATATTGGCTACAATATTTATAGCAGAGATGCTAAGGATGACTTCTTGCAAAAGTATACATCCTTTTCATTATTATTAGGCACCACACAAAGAGGGAATCTGATAAATTGGCAGCCCAATCTTAAACATATTTACTTTGAAGTAAGTCCCGCTGAGTTCAACAGGATATATTTCCAAGTAAGTAAGCTTAGGATTGTACTGTTAATTGAATAATCACTACTTTTACATGTACAGTACTTAAAGAGACACTACTCCATTTAAAGTTAAACCAATTAAAAACAACAATTCACCTTCTGAATTGGTCATTTTTTTGAGAGATATGCTTTTATTAAATATTAACAAGTTGTTGTATGGTGGGTTGTTATTTAAAAGGTTGATGGAGCTTTTGCCCCATCACCATCCTTTACAATTTTATTTTAAAAATATTTCTTTTTTCTTTTGGCAGGGAGGTATTTGAAGTAAACTGTACAATGTGTTTTCTATATTCCTCACATTGCATTTCTGAGCACCACGACCTATTTTGGAGCTGCTTTCAGTTTTCTAGAAGCTACAGAAAAATAAACCATGTGCTCTATGTACAGAATTTTTATACTGCTTCTTTAAGATGAAGCCCAGAATGGCTTGGACTAGGATGTGAGAGGAAAAGGAGATAATGCTTTAACTTTTAGATGCAAAGCCTGAGGGAGATGTTAGGTCCACTAAGTTAGAGGCAGGGAACCATTTTGGGGGCTGTAGGCCAGGTCCTTTTCAGGATCTAGCCTCACAAGCTAGATTGGACAAGTGGGTGGGGCTGCCCACCTGTCAATCACTTGGTGTCAGGTGATTAGGAGCTCTGACTGGAACTTCAAAGCATCCCATACAGCTAAAGCCTGCTTTCTGCAGGTATCAGGTATGCGATCTGTGCAGGTGACCTAGGAGGCTTCAGCTGTACTGCCTTTCATCATGTATGATGCTAGACAATCTATCATCATATATGATGTCGGAGGGGTGGTTTGGAGAAAACAGCCTTAGAGACCAAATTTGAACCCCTGGTGGGCCAACTCTGGTCAGTGGGTCAGAGTTTCCCCACCCCTGCACTAAGTTATTAAAAGTCCTAGGCAGTTCTGGTCAAGAAGACAATCAGTAACCCGTACATTATTCAGTTACGTTGTGTTCTGTTGGTTTAAATAAACAATTGTTGAGCTTAAGACATGCAGTGTGTCTTGCCACTTGCTATATATGAAAACTGTGTCAACAGATGGGGTATGCTCTGAAGCTATTTCATCTCCAGAAGCTAAATCTACCTGGGATGATAGAAGGAAATATAATTCTTTCTTTCTTTCTTTCTTTCTTTCTTTCTTTCTTTCTTTCTTTCTTTCTCTTTCTTTCTTTCTTTCTTTCTTTCTTTCTTTCTTTCTTTCTTTCTTTCTTTCTTTCTAGAGGTGATTTGGAATGTTTGGAAGATACCCTGATGAAACCATTAAATATTGATATTATCAATTCTTTTGTAAGGAAATGATCCAAATGCCTGGTGGTCTAGTGGTTAGGATTCGGCGCTCTCCCCCATTTCTTTTCTCTCTCCTGTTTTCTCCAGCTTCTTTGTCAAAGGGTCGGAGATCTCTCATATTCAAACAAATGCAGTTTCTCTTGGTTCATTCATTACTTGTGAGGAAGCGGAAAGGGGAAGGGTTGGGAGAGCTTGAGCCACCATCTCAGCTGCTGTTCTTATTGCCTAAGTATTTTTAATTTATTTACACATACTTATTTATTCTGCCATTTTTCCAAGAAGCTTGGGTTGACTTGCGCACGGTTCACACGACCTAGTTTCCGAGGGCTGAAGCAGCATGTGAAGACAAGGCCCATGGAAATTGGGAAGCAGACATTTTCTGGGGTCAATTGACCTTTCAATTGCCATGACTGTTTGTTAAGCTTTCAAATGGCTACGCAACTTTCAAATAGATAGTGTCCCTTTAATTTTTTGGACTGTAACTATGCTTACTGCATAGCTTGCGCTGCTGAAAAGGCCCAAGGCAAAAAACAAAATACTACGACATGATAGACAGAGGCGTACTGAAGAGAAAGGCTGATATTGGCAATGGGGATGCCTGCAATATCAGTGATAACCTACTACTGGTTTTGATTCACTTCATTCCTCATCTACTGTACATGAAACCTGTTGAAAACAAACAAAGCCCAGACATATATTAAACTAGTTATAAACTCATTTATGGAATATATCAAACACTTAACCAATGAACACCCAAGTGAGATACTTCAATGGAAAGAAAACAACAACAACACATGAACAAAATCTTTTAAATCTGAAATCCCCACTACGAGTGAAGATGGCATTAATTCAATGATGGGTTAACGGAAGATCTTTTTATAGGTTGTGTTTTCTGCAACAAATATCTCATTCATATTTTTAAAAGGCTATACACAGGTTTTCAAATGTACTGGGGCATGCAGAACTAACTCCCAACTATTGTCATATAGACTGATTTTCATTGGAAAACATATTGCAACACAACCTACAAAGCACTGCTTTTTATCTATGATGGTTTCAGTTCTCCAAAGGTAACCATTATCTCAAAGTAGCCTGAGCAACTACAGAATTATATAATCATAAAATTGTAGCATTGGAAGGAACCTTGAGCATCATCGAGTCCAACCCCCTGCAATGCAGGAGTCCACTCCAAAATTTGTACTAGGGCTGAAAAGCATTATGGGAAGTAGAACTGGGCAGCAGTTTGGTGTGTGTACTATTTTAAATTCACCAGCCTTTGGTTGCCTTTGTAAGCATCTATATTATTATTATTATTATTATTATTATTATTATTATTATTGGTAAAGGTAAAGGGACCCCTGACTGTTAGGTCCAGTCACGGTTATTATTATTATTATTATTATTATTATTATTATTATTAATACTGCCCTATACCCGTAGATCTCAGGGCGGTTCACAACATAAAATCACAATATAAAAAACACAAAGCTTTGGGTCTGCCATTTTCTAAATTTGCAGTACACAGAGATACACCATCTCACAACCTTTTGATGGGACTTTCAACAGGTGGCACCTGCAAACAGGGCCAGACCAAGACATTTTGTTTCCCGAGGTGAAAACATGTTCCATGTACTAAAGCCAACTGGCCTTGCAGCTGATTCGTACTTAAACACTGATGATGGGACAATGTCCTCCACCACACCTGAGGAAAGTAAGCTATCTTTGATGGCACAGTTAGGCTGTGTGGCACACAACTTGTCACCAACCCCTGTAAACTCCGCTTCCCCTCCCAGCCACACCTGCCTCACTCTGCCTAATGTTTGGGCTGAACCTACCTACAAAATGAAATCTATAAGGTTGTGCCATATTGTGGGACAACGACACAAAGGCATTGTAATGAAATCTTAGGAGAACATTTGTCCTAATTCAGCAGGTTCAACAGAGATATTGATGCAAAAACAGGGCCCATATTCATTTCAGTGTTTGACTGTATTGGTGGTTGTTTCTGAGCGTTGTACAAGCAGTCATCTACCTTGAAACCCCACATTCCACCTCTAGAACATATATTCTAATGTGATGCTTTGTCTAAGCAGGAAACTCAAGGAAAAGAAAGATAGTTCAGTGTTTCCCAAACGTCCCCTCCCGTGGACCAATTAAAAATTGCCGAGGGTCTTGGTGGGCCACAACATCATCAGTCTGTTGAGCAAGTGTAATGCACTGTGCTAAATGCTGCATGATTTTAACTATATTTTAATTGCTTTCTAATTTCATAGATATTTTATTTTGTTGCATTACAAACTGAATTCTATAGAATACAATAAAACACAATATAAGAAATTAAAGGCACACTAAAATGTAATTAAAATTTAATATACATATTTAAAGAGATGGATGCACCATCTTCTCCCTTCAACCATTGATCCACAGGCACTTGAATGACGCTCACAGACCACAATCTGGGAACCCCTGAAATAGTCCATATGAATGTAATTATATTTTGGGGGGATAATTTTTAAAACCATTTTTTGATTTCAGTGTTTTGCTCTCTGTTATTTCCAACTTAGCAATTTGAATTAGGGATTATATGAAAGGAGCATAAGGAAACTCACTACTGAAAACCTTCTGAGAACATATTTTCAGATGCTTTTAATGGCTCGAGGCAGGCACGAGACATTACTTTGAATTCTCTTTATGTACAGATTTCTTTCTTAGCTCTGGATTGTTAAAATTACATGATTTGTAATAGAAGTTTGGGAATTCTTTTAACATTTTAATATGGATGCATGAAGTGCTGCAAACTTTAATTGTAGCTTTCTGTTACCTGATCTTGACAAAATTATATACCCTTTCCCCTTACTGGCTTGCATCAATGAAGGAGCCAGATGGTAAGAGAATAAGCGTAAGGCAACTCATTACTTTGTGTAGTGATGTAATTCAGCAGTACTCTCAATGCACTCAAGGATTATCCTGCATAACAGCAGAACTAGAGCCATATTATATTTCAGACAATATTCTTGTTTGCTTTTCTGTCACCAGCCAGCACAGCTGCCCTGCCAGATACAATGACAACAGGCACAACAACACTGTAATTATGAAAAGAGGAGCAGATGTAATGAAAAATAATTTGACCCACTTTTTTCCCATTTCATGACCCACCTTGTATATTGTTTGATTTGAATGTGTTTGTATTGTAGGACACAATTTTAGTTTGCTGGTTTTTGTGTGTACTGAAGAAACCAAAACATAGTCTCCCTATGCAGACATAAGGACCAACTGTTGTCGGTTTTCACAAACCATGGCTAAGCATTATGTCTGAATACTTAAACCATAGTTAAGGATGGCTGCAAAACAAGATCATTTATTTATTTTCCATCTCTTCCTTCCTCCCAAAGTGGCCCAGGGCAACAAACACCAAAGCAAAATAATACGATAAAAAATAAAAACATAACATTTAAAAACATCTAGAAACATTTAAAAACAGTCTAATAACCTCTCAGCTAGCAGTTTCAAGGTTGCCAGAAACAGTATATTTCAGCCATCAAATATGTCTTTAAATCCCTCCTCCCATCTTAATAAAGAGTGAGACAAATGCACCTCACCTGAGAGGGCATTCCACCATAGGGTCAAAATTAACTGGGCAGCACCACATGGCAGCAGTGTCAAGAGAGCCTGTCCTGCTGATTCCAGGGTCTTAGATTGTTGTTACTGGATGAGGTGGTCTTTTAGATACTTAAGCAAACTGTTTAGAGTTTCCGGCACCAGCACTAACTGCTTGAACTGGGTTCAGTAGCTCACTGATAGTCAGTCCAGAACTTTCAGGGCCTGTGACACATGGTACCATTGTGATGTAATGCATTACAGGGAATCACACACACCAAATAAGGTTTGGGCGTTCTGAGCATGCTCAGCTTTGTGGCAAACTCTAGCCAATCACAAGGAAACACATACATAGGGAAACAGTACACATGCTCAACACTGTGGTAAAATCAGACCAATCACAGAGAGGCAGCATTGTCTGTACTTGTGTGCCTTATAAGGAAATGGGGAGAGCGGAACTAAGCGTTTTGATTGGATGGAGGATTTGAACTGTATTGGAATGTATATAAACTATATGAAAAGGCGTGTGCTCCAATGTTCTGGGCCCAGTCTTTGTGGAGCAATCCCACTAGATCAAACTTCTGCACAGAAATAAACTTTGGACTCCCTTTTCTATGTGATTCTTTGTTCACTCGTGAGATAGGGTAGGCTTTCCTGCAACAATTGGGCTGCTCACTCAACCTAGCAGCTGCATTTGTTGTTGTTGTTGTTTAGTCATTTAGCTGCAGCTTTTGTGTTATCTTCAAGGACAGGCTCACATAGAGTGCATTGCAGTAATCCAGCATAAACAACTATCCCATTCCAGAGAAGGTTGTAGCTGGCCTGTGCGGGGCCTCAGCATTTCTAGCCACAGAAAGCACTTGGTATGCCAGTGGCAAAATGGAATCCAGGAGTGTTCCCATGACTACAATCCTGCTCCTTCAGGGGAATGCAACCTCTGACAGAACAGGTTGTCCACACAGGAACTGCCTATCCACAGTGCTTGCATCTTACCAGAATTCAGCCCCCATCCAGCCCCTCACTGCTTTCAGACGCCTGCCCAACATGGGACCCTTGCCTGAAAGTTTTTTTAGTTACTGCTCCTCTGTAACATGTGGTCTGTAATGTCTTACTACTTGGATGTATTCAGGAACTCTGCAATCTATTTTTGGGGTCTGCTTCATATTAGGATTTTCTTTTCTTTTCTGCATGTACAAAGGCCACACACCAGATATCTCTCTATCTAGTGTGTTTGTGGATTGGGTATGAATCTTTAACGTGGACATGCCATGGACCACTTGAATGAAAACATGTGTCCAAGGACCACAGTTTGGGAACCCCTAACATAGACCTGTTATGAACCACCCTGAGATCTACAGATGAAGGGTGGTACAGTGGTACCTTGGCTGTCGAATGTAATCCATTCCGGAAGACTGTTCGACTTCCAAAACGTTCGACAACCTGAGGCACAATGGGCGGTCAGCAAATTCCATTGAGAAAATGGAGAAACATGCCTTGGAAGCCATTCGACTTCTGAGGTGCATTCGAAAACGGAAGCATTCACTTCCGGGTTTTCGGCGTTCGGCTTCCGAATCATTCGGCTTCCAAGACGCTCGAAAACCGAGGTTCCACTGTATACAAATTTAATGAATAAATAAATAATAGACAAAAGCCAACAGGCTTAGCTTAGTATAGGACTGCTTCCTAGTTTCTTACTGCATAGATCACTACAGTGAAATATTAGCTTTATGTGGCTCAACAGAAACATTGTAGAATCAAACTAGGAAACGACCTGAGGCGCCACAATCCCCGAGGTGCCTGCCTCAGCTATGAAAGTGCCTTGTGAGCTGCCATCTTCACTTCTGGAGGAGCCAGGTACAGAAGCAGGTTAGCAGCTCCTTGGCAGTTTTGATATTCCCTCCGTTCCAAGGGACAGGATTGAGAGCATTCCCCCCCCCCATCTCTACCAGCTGCCTGGGGGCAAAGTCATAGTTATGAAGGAAAGGAAACAGAGAAGTGACACGACATTTAAAAAAAATGAAAATAAGAGAACAGTCATCCCGGTTAACTCTTGCGTGTTTAAGGTGCTGTTGTTATATTGATCTACACTGGCTCCCAGTACGTTTCCAAGCACAATTCAATGTGTTGGTGTTGACCTTTAAATCCCTAAATGGCATCAGTCCTGTCTACCTAAAGGAGCAACTGTACCCCTGTTGTCCAGCCCAGATACTGAGGTCCAGCTCTGAGGGCCTTCTGGCGGTTCCCTCACTGTGAGAAGTGAAAACAAAATAAAATAATTCCTTCCAGTAGCACCTTAGAGACCAACTAAGTTTGTTCTTGGTATGAGCTTTCGTGTGCATGCACACTTCTTCAGATACCAACTGAAGTGAGAAGTGAAGTTACAGGGAACCAGGCAGAGGGCCTTCTTGGTAGTGGCGCCCACCCTGTGGAATGCCTTCCCATCAGATGTCAAACAGATAAACAACTATTTGACTTTTAGAAGACAATCTGACGGTAGCCCTGTTCGGGGAAGTTTTTAATGCCTGATGTTTTATTGTGTTTTTAATATTTTGTTGGGAGCCGCCCAGAATGGCTGGGGCAGTGGGGCAACCAAGTCAGATGAGAGGCATATAAATAATAAAATTTATTATTATTATTATTATTATTATTACAACAACAACAACAACACATGGGAATGGGCAGCATTTTAGTTTAACCAGGGCAGAAAACACCTTGAGTCATAGCCGTCTAAATATGCTGTGCATCTCACTCGACTAATGTTAGAGACGGCCTGCTTCATAATGATACATTGCACTAAGTTGGACTTTTATTCCCACTCATTTAAAATATAGAATCATAATTATAAAAAATTATATGTATGGAGCCTGGTGCTTGCCTTCCTTAGTTGTAACTAGGTTGGGTAATGGCATGCAAATTAGCCCACTGCTCTTCAAATATAAGCTCCATAAAATATATGCCTGTTATTCCTTTGATTAATCTTGGCCTTTTAGATGCACTCAAAACTTCTGGATGAGGTGGCGGGGGTGGGGAACGAGGCATGAAAGCATTATAATTTGGGGAAAGCAGTCTATTCTCATATGTGTAAATATTTTAGATTTGGTCTTAATGAACAGCAGCTATTTCTTTTGAAGATGTTCTGTATGGAGAAATGAAAATCTCCTAGCTTCACAACTTTACTTAAAACTAGAGGCTGGAGAAATAATGTTAAAGAGACAACCCACAGATTACAAAATCCAGTGATGGAGCCATTGCTGCAAGTGATTAGTTAGGATGGATAGCTATGAAACAGAAAGTACAAATATGTAATACAGGCATATAGATTGACTACCAATTTGCAAAAAAAGAGAGAGCGAGAGCTGGAGACCATTAATCCAGTACCACACCAAATGATCTCCATTAACAGATCTCCAGTAAATTTCTCGCTGGATTTGGGCTCATTTGAGGCTTATCTGAAATAGCATATAAAGTACCTATTAGGAAATGTTTAACTGATCTAATAAATAAGGTAGAGTTCCTTTTCCAGTTTTTCTAAAAATCATTACAACACTTCCAAAGTATTGATAATGTCTTTTAAATTGCAGCGTTATAGCAACCACTCAGGAATATTACACTGATAAGCAAATTACCGTATTTTTCTGTGTATAAGACTAGGTTTTTCCCCTTAAAAATGATGTCAAAAATTATGGGGCGTCTTATACAGGGATAGTGACTCCCCCCATTTTCTTAAATCTGAGTCCCCCCAAATAGGGGGCGTCTTATGCATGGGGGCATCTTATAGACGGAAAAATATGGTAACTTATTTTAAATCACTATGGCTAGGAGAAATCCAGTCAGATGAGCAGAGGAACTCTTTCATTCAATCCTGGAACAGAACAACACCAAAGGATAATATTAAGAATGAAGTACTGCCTTTGATTTTATGTTTGTGACAAATATTATGCTGTTTGTCATTCTTTATGCTGTGTTTGTGATATACTGGTACTTTGAGTTAATTATATAAATAAAGACTAATTGCTCAGAGAAACTTCTCATCATTAGAAGCTGCTAAAAATGTATACATTCACATTAATGCCAAACATATGGAGCATGTGCAGTTACCAGCTTTACTGGCTCCCGGTGGAGTACAGGATCAGGTTTAAGGTGCTGGTTTTGACCTTTAAAGCCCTATGCGGCCTAGGACCCTCGTACCTACGGGACTGCCTCTCCCGGTATGCCACGCAAAGGACCTTAAGGTCCACAAATAACAACTTTTTGGAGGTCCCGAGCCACAAGGCCGTTAGACTGATGTCAACTAGGGCCAGGGCCTTTTCTGTACTGGCCCCAACTTGGTGGAACACTCTGTCACAAGAGACCAGGGCCCTGCGGGATTTGACATCTTTCCGCAGGGCCTGCAAGACAGAGCTGTTCTGCCTGGCCTTCGGGTTGGACTCCCCTTGGTTTTGAGTATGAGTATGGGTGTGAAGCGACATTTTAAATTTTAAATTGTCTTTTTAATCTGTATTTTAATTAATGGTTTTCTTTTATATTTTTATTGTAATTTTTCTGATGTTAGCCGCCCTGAGCCCGATTTCGGCTGGGAAGGGCGGGGTATAAATAAAATTTATTATTATTATTATTTATTAATTGATAGGAATATATAGTCATGGGGATTGAAAAAAAACTGAGTCGAACTCACTACTCTGAGGCCAAATCCTCGAAAACAAACTTGTTAACAGATTAGTCCATATCAACTAAAAGCATGACCAGCCCTAGGTGTGCATTCTACACATACAGTCTATGAAATTCCTCACAGTTCCAGAAATGGAAATGAAAAAGTAACAATCAAATGCATGAAAAAGTAAAATGAATGAAAAAGTAACAATTCCAAAGATAATAGCAGGGCTTTTTGAAATCTTGTTAACCTTTAGTTTATGATACCTGTAGTCTACACAAAGCTTAGAGATTGCTTACTGAAACCCCCAACACTGTGAGCACTAAATATCAAACAGTGTTAAAAATAAATATAAAAATCGCAAGCTTCCTCAAGTGTTTTATTACAGTTGTATGTGTGAATCAATCATTCTTTCGCATTATAATAGCACTTCTATTTACTTCTAAAGACCACACATTACTGAAAGCTATGGAATGGGAGAGTATTTCACTCTTGCCAAAGCTAACTTTGAAAATATAAAAAAGAGACTGAAACTTTGACTCCGTTTCATAAATCTTACACACCAGCGTCCCAAACATATTCAGATTAATCCAGCAATAGGGGTCCATGAACAGAAACTGTGAATATCATGAGTCTGTCTCACATGACTACTATAATTTTAACAGTGCAAAACTCTGTTTTTGGGACTACCAAAGCTGCTAGTTTGTTTATGTACATGTCATTCTCCTGATTACCTCCAGGAGCAAGTTAATATGGTTGCCTGGCCCACGTTTTTCTGTATTTAAATACAACAACAACAATTTATTACTTATACCTCGCCCATCCAGCTGGGTTCCCCCAGCCACCCTGGGCGGCTCCCAACAGAATATTAAAAGTACGATAAAACATTAAACATTAAAAACTTCCCTAAAAAGGGCTGCCTTCAGATGTCTTCTAAAAGTCAGATAGTTGTTTATTTCCTTGACATCTGTTGGGAGGAGGTTTCACAGGGTGGGTGCCACTACCAAGAAGGCTCTATTAAGCTTTCTAAGGAGAAGTAAGACTGAATGTTGTTACCAAGGCAGGACTTGCTTTGAATTGCATTCTGAAGATGATAGATAGATAGATAGATAGATAGATAGATAGATAGATAGATAGATAGAAGCTTTCCTTACAATATTACAAAATGCAACAGTTTCCTCTCCTCCTCAAATTTTCAGTGCTTTTTGCATTTCGTTTATTTTAAAAAAAATGCAAAACAGGGTATCACTGAAAATGACACAGAGACAGGAGGAACATAGATCAACCCTTTACTAATAACCATTAAATTGATTCAAATGGAAAACTAAGAACTTTTGTTAAAAGCTTTGTTAAATAGCCTCTGTTGAAGAGAACTTTCTGCACATTATGCCCCAGCAGCCTGTAATCATGTAATATTTCTGTCATGTTGGAGCTGAAGTGTTCATCATTTTGTCAGTTCTGTCTGCAAAGAAGAGAATTACCTTCACAGGCTCCCTGAGATTTATGCTTTTAATTACCACCTATCTGCTTCAATACCCTCCAAACTTAAAGAATCAATATAAATAGTCTTATTTAGACAGGGGTGGGGAATGCTTGACAAAAATTCCAGCTGTACTTTTTTTTGTGGGTTTCCACTTGATGTTATTGATTCCTTCTACATCTTTTGTATCTGCTAGCAATTCATCTGTTTTTAAATGTGGTCCTTGCCTTTAGAAATAGTACAGACCAGGAGCATGCATAAAATAACAATAAATGGCAGTTGGAAATTTGCAGAAGTTACTGGTTACCGAACCAATGGATTCAAATTACAGTGGTACCTTGGGTTAAGAACTTAATTCGTTCTGAAGGTCCGTTCTTAACCTGAAACTGTTCTTAACCTGAGGTACCACTTTAGCTAATGGGGCCTCCCGCTGCTGCTGCTGCGTGATTTCTGTTCTCATCCTGAGGTAAAGTTCTTAACCTGAGGTACTATTTCTGGGTTAGTGGAGTCTGTAACCTGAAGTGTCTGTAACCCGAGGTACCACTGTACAAGAAAGGAGATTTTACAGCAGAATGGATTGCCTTCAGAGCTGGCGAACTCTCCATCATTGGAGGTTTTTAAGCAGAGGTTGGGGGGGCCACCTGTACGGAATTCTTTAGCTGTGATACCTGCATTGCAAGGTGACCCTTGGGGTCCCTATCAACCCCACAATTCTGTGGTTGTTTTATAAACCTAATTCGTGTTTAAGTATTTTCTTTGGGGTGTTTCCATTTCAGCATTTAAGACCACTTTGTCAATTCTCACAAAATAAGGCCACCTCCTCATCATTACGTCTTTTAAAGTGTTTCCCCCACTATTGTAGGAATGGGGAACCTGTGTTCCTCCAGATGTCGTTGAGCTCTGGCTCCTATCAACCCTGCTCTCGTTTCCCTTCTTCTTTTCCCTTTTAGATTGTGTCTATATTTGGATTGTACTGTAATATCCCTTGGGGCAGGGACCTTTGTGAAACTCCATGTCCATAGATGTTGAAACAATAACAATAATAAGCCAGACGTATCACTTAAGTATTTGAGCATAGTTCTGTTTCCTGGATCTTGTGCATTTACTAACAGATAGTGGGGTGGTGTAGGCTTTGAGTTCACCCCTCAAGTGTTTAGGAGTGGGCAGGAAGGGGCAGTGAATCGCAGCCTCCCTGACTTCATTTTCCATGCCAACAATGCCAGCTATCAACTTGGTGGATGTATGCATAGAGATCCACAGCAGGATTTGCAGATTGGGAAAGCTGTATTTTAGATACTTGACATTATAGAGCCGTTTCAGGGACATTCTGCCTAAGACGGAACAGCTGCCGTAGAGGATAGCTGTCACATGGCAGATGGTGGTAAAGCTGTACACTCTTGAAACTGAGCTATTTGGGATTCTTCTCTCCATGCTCTCTTACTGTTTGACCCGCTCTGTTGGTTAACACAGAAAGGCAAAAGGATAGAAACAAGGCTTTGTTGTTGCTGCCACTGTTTAGCAAAAAAAGTCAATTGAAACACCAAAAGACCAAATACACTCTTTAATTAATTGGCTGTTATCTATGCATACAAATGTCATAATTATCACAAAACTGGAGAGAAGCAAAAGGCAAACTTGGTGTGAAAGCTAGTGTGATGTTTAAGAGGGCTTGCTATGGGAAGCTCTATGGAAGGTTCAAGTCAGAAGGTGCAGACTACAGGTGAGAGTTGAATGTGAGGCAGCTAATACAGAACAGGACCTGTGCTATTTTTCTAGAAAAAGAGGTGAGCTCACCACAAACTTCTCCCTTGTTCTCTTATAATGGCAATGGCGCCTACGTGAGAAGGGCCGGAACTGAGCTCCGGTGAGCTCCAGCTGAAAAAAGGGCAGGTCAAAACAATCCCCCAAGAGTTAAGTAAACGAAACAACATGATGTTGAAGGAACCTGACCTCTTGTCTCCAGTGGTGTATCTGAGAGAACACCACACACAGTGGTTTCAGTGTCAAAACTAGGATCTGGGAGGTGAGGGTTCAAATCCCCACTCAGCCACTGATCTAGGGGATGTTGCTGTCTCTCAGTCTAACCTTTCTTATGAGGGTTGTGATGAGGATAAAATGGAAAGGGAGAGAACCATGTATGCCACCTTGAGCTTCTTGGAGGAAAGGTAGGATATAAATGTAGCAAGCAAATCAATACAGTCGAACCTCGGTTGTTGAACATAATCCGTTCCGGAAGCCGGTTTGGCATGGCTTCCAATTGGTTGCAAGAGCTTCCTGCACTCAAGCGGAAGCCGCATTAGACGTTTGGCTTCCGAAAAACATTCAAAAACTGGAGCATTTACTTCCGGGTTTTCGGTGTTCGGGAGCCGAATCGTTCGAAAATGGAGCTGTTCAGGAGTTGAGATTTGACTGTAATGCTCTCCAGAAAGGGACTCATTCTCAAATCCACTTATGCAAAGGGTTAAATTTTGGCCTTGCTCACTGAGTATCAATATACGCCTCTTTGAACCAATGGCTAATCTGCAGTGATGTCAATAAATCTTCACAAACACTCATAGCAGCTTAGCAGATAAAGGACTTGGCAAAGCATGGCCTATCGCTCAATATCCAAAAAGCCAAAGTGCTGCACCCACAAGCACAAAACAACCCCTATGCAGCACCACAAATCCAACTTAATGGTGTAACGTTGGAAAATACTGATTACTTTTCCTACCTGGGCAGTTATATTTCCATAAGGGCCAACTTTGATGCCAAAATCCTGCATCACCTGAGCTCTGTGAGCGCAGCTTTCTGCCAATTGACGCACAGAGTGTTTGAGGACCGGGACATTCGCAGGGAAACCAAAATACTTGTTTATAAAGCTATTGTACTACCAACTTTACTGTATGCTTGTGAAACATGGATCACTTATAAACGCCATCTCCAACTCCTCGAAAGATTCCATCAATGGTTTCTCCCCCCAAAAAATTTCACTTCACTTGGGAAGATAGGTGAACTAAGCCAGTGTACTGGAAGAAGCAAAGATCACCAGCGTTGAAGCAATGATTCTTCAACACCAACTTCGTTGGACTGGTTATGTTTGGATGCCTGATTATCGTCTTCCAAAGCAACTACTCTATTCCCAACTTAAGAATGGAAAGCAAAATACCAGTGGACAACAAAAGTGGTTTAAAGACACTCTCAAGGCAAATCTTAAAAAAAAATGCAGAATAAGCCCTGATAACTGGGAAAAACTGGCCTACGAGTGCTCCAACTGGAGAACATCCTTCACCAAAGGTGTCATGGACTTCTAAGAAGCATGAACTCAGGGTGAAAAGGAGAAATGTGCTAAGAGGAAGGCATGTTTGGCAAACCCTCACCGTGATCAACTCCCGCCTGGAAACCTATGTCCCCACTGTGGAAAGACGGACTCACTGTTAAGACTGTGTTCATGGAAGACAATCTTACTTGGAACAAAATAAAAAAATTCCTTCCAGTAGCACCTTAGAGACCAACTAAGTTTGTTATTGGTATGAGCTTTCGTGTGCATGCACACTTCTTCAGATACCAATGTGTGCATGCACATGAAAGCTCATACCAATAACAAACTTACCGTAGTTGGTCTCTAAGGTGCTACTGGAAGGAATTTTTTTATTTTGTTTTGACTATGGCAGACCAACACGGCTACCTACCTATAACTAGAATCTTACTTGGCTATGAGTGATTGCCAAAGAAAAAGAAGAAGAAATGTTGTCAGGGCAACTGAATAGAAAGACAGAGGCATTGGGGCTGTAGAGCCTGAAGCTAAGTGAAGGAATCCCAGAAGCATGATGGGCTGTGGCCCACATTTTAATGGAAAGGTTCTTGTGCCTCCAACAGAAGAGCTGAATGGAAGTATCATTTTCATACTCCACAAAAAGGAAGCTTTGTTTGGCAATCTTTGGGGAGCATGCAAACAAGGGTAGCAGTGTTTGCTAGTTAAAACTAGCTTTCTACGTTTTTGTCCCCGCCCCCGCCCTGTGTAAGAGCACTCCATATTGTGGGCCCTCACCTTCAGTCTGAAGTGGACAGGCTCACCCCTTGCATTTCTCCAGCACCTCACAGTGTTTACATGTTTACACGTGATCCTCTCCACTGCACAGCTTTCTTGACAAAAGCATAGATTTATATCCTTAATCCAGACCACAACAGACTCTAGTGGCATGACTGCACCGTAGAAACAAGCAGCTTTGAGCACTTGGTGCCACTGTAGTTTTAGAACTGCGGATCTGCGATATGCAAAGAAACAGAAACTTGAGCAGGCAGAAGGGATCTCCCTGCATTTGTTTATTCATGTTCGAAAGACTTGGTTTAAGAGTAACTGACACCAAATCAATTCAATCAGCTGTAAGTGATACAAATAAGAACGGCAACATTTACTTTTCAAAGTGGCATACTAAAATAAGGTATGCTTGAGAGAGAATACACAACACCAACATACAGGCATTTATCGAAGTATTAACAATCAGTGCAAATTGCATTAAACAAAATATGAACACCTTGTAACTTTTAACTAGTTCTAAAATCTGAACTTTCATGTGTGCATATGGCAAATAGCAAAATTCCTGCTTCCATTCCTGGAAGTCTCCACAAGCAGATGTACTTGCAAGTAGGGTTTGTGTGCCTAGGTTATAAGTGAAACCTCATGGCCTGATTTCATGTTTATGTGTATGCGGTTGAAAGAATTGTATGTGAAAGTAAGAAAAAGGAGGACTTTTCACCTTGATGTTTGTTTTATCCTAAAGGGTTTTGGATCTTTTGTTGAAAGCCATTCTGTAAATGGCTATTTCTAGGAGAAGTAGCAACCTCTGTGCCTACAATTGCCCTGTGTTTCAAGAACAGTCCTTTATACAGCATAATTATTCCTAGTATCACACACCCTTTGGGACATGCAGTGGCGTAGGAAGGGTGGGGCGATGGGGGCGGGGCGACCCGGGTTCCAGCTTGGGGGGGTGACACTCTGCGCCACCCACCCCCCGCGACTGCGACTCCCAAGCCGTCGCTCGGCAGCCCTTCCGCACGAGCAGCCGTCGCACGGAAGTAGTGCCGGGCGGCGGCTTGGGAGTCTGAGCGAACTGCGCGTGTCCGCAGCAGCCTCGGCAGACTGTGCATGTGCGGACATGCGCAGTCAGCACAGGCTGCTGCGGACACGCCCAGTGCAGCGCTGCAGCCTTACGAGTTGCCTGGTGCGAGCAGCTGCCGCACGGAAAGGGGTGCCGGGCGGCGGCTTGGGAGTCTGGGCGAACTGCGCTCTGTAGCGCATGCGTCATGACGTCACGATGCATATGCTACGGAGCGACGCCCCTCCCCTGGGGGTGCCGCTTGGCTTGTCGCCCCCGGCAACCAAGCGGCTCGCTACGCCTGTGGGGACATGAATAAGCACATTCAGTCTTCTCCTTTCCTGAACTTCCATTGTACATAGTATCATCTGGGCTGGGCAAAGAGAATTTGCCGTTTCAGGTGGAGTAGCAAATGGCACCCCTTTCTCCATTTTTTCTGGGAACCGATGTGGAAAATCCCACAAGCATCTCTCTACAGTAGTAAAAACGCAGCAATAATTAAATCACTAAACAGTATGCTGCCTTTCATGACACCCAAAATCTATTATTACTCTCCCTAATGGTAGGGACAGCCCTCTCACACTTCTTAATATATTGATAATAGTGTTATTTCCACTCCCCCCCCCAAAAAAGACATGGCAGCATGGCTGAAATTACGGATAATTGCTCCTAATCTTTGTGCACTGATCTTTCTGGAGGAAACTGCTCACAAAGTCTCAAAGAAACAAAGAGGTTAGCAGCTGAGTGAATTAAGGGCTCTTTTGGAATAGCGAGTTAAGGCTGAATGATTTCCATTTCCATCTTCTCTAAGAGTTCCATAAATCTGCATCAGTGGAAGAGTAAATGGGAGTGTTTTGATTCAAAAAAACAAAACCCAGAATGGTGGGCAGGTATTTAGAACATCCCAAGAGGGACACGGGTGGCGCTGTGGGTTAAACCACAGAGTCTAGGGCTTGCCGATCAGAAGGTCGGCGGCTTGAATCCCCATGACAGGGTGAGCTCCTGTTGCTTGGTCCCTGCTCCTGCCAACCTAGCAGTTCGAAAGCATGTCAAAGTGCAAGTAGATAAATAGGTACCGCTGCAGCGGGAAGGTAAACGGTGTTTCCGTGTGCTGCTCTGGTTTGCCAGAAACAGCTTAGTCATGCTGGCCACATGACCTGGAAGCTGTACGCCGGCTCCCTTGGCCAATAATGCGAGATGAGCGCTGCAACCTCAGAGTCGGTCACGACTGGACCTAATGGTCAGGGGTCCCTTTACCTTTAAGAGGGGGAAACTTGCAAGTCGAGTAAGTCAGGTACAGTTGAAGCCATAATAAAGGTGGGTTCATGTCGCCAGTGAACATATCGCCTTATCACAAGCCATTCAAGTTACTAGCAGTATTATAAAGTTATCAGCACCAAAACTTCCTCAGTAAAAAGTCATGCATCTCAGCATGCACAAAGTGGTTCATCATGGTGCAGTGTGGCAGGAGTCCAGAAGAGGGAGTCCTTGACCTCACAGGTGAAAAGGAGAGAATGAAGATGTAAAGGGAATTGTGTCCTGGTGCTTGCAGCGATAATACTGAGCAATGAGACTGAGACTCAAAGAGAGAATGCCTTACTTAAAATCTAATGAATTCATGGCAGAGTCATGATTTGAACTGGGGAAGTCCTGGATCATACAAAGAGCATGCAGGTGGTAGATATGTCACTTATCAGCAAGGAAAGAAGTATCACACTTCGCTGAAGAACCAAAAATTGGGGGTTGGTGTTTTCTGTTCTCTTTTCCAAAAGCCAAAAGTTAAAGATAGATATAATAAATAGATTAACAAGAAACTACCAGTGGGAGTGGTGGGCAGGGAGTTTAAAGGACACAATTAGAAGAAAGGCAGAGGAGATTAATATAGCCTGAGCTGGTTCTGAACTTGGCTTTGAGTGGGAAGACTATTAAATGGCCTCAGAGAGCAGAGCTGCCAAACGTGATAAACCACATCTTTAGCACGCTTTCTTCGAGGTGAATTGTTGAGCCAGCCCTGCGGCAGCAAAGAAGGTAAATGTGAGAAAAGCCACATGCAGTTCCTGAACAGCATTGTAAAGAATTCAGGATTTTAACATGATGTAGCTGCTGTTCTTGCTGAAGTGTTTGGAGAAGCAGTTATAAGAAGCAGCCAGTGTGTGTAAATGGCTAGAAGAGAAATAACCAGTGTGCATTGCAGCGGGTTGGACTAAATGACCCTCAGGGGTCCCTACCAACTCTATAATTCAAAGATGACCCTTGTTGTGGACTCTTATCAGCTCCAGCCAGCATGGCCAATGGTCAAGGATAATGGGAGCTGTTAGTCCAACAAACACCTGGTGGAGGGCACCATATAGTCTGCTGCGTATTGGCTGCTAGCCTTGAGCGACGATGTCAGGATCAGGCATGGACATGTTGAAATTCCTGCTGAGCTCTGACACTCAAAGGCAGATTGGAAAGTCACTCTCTTAAACCCCACCTACTTTGCAGGGTTGTTGTGAGGCTCGAAGTACCTTGTGAAAACTGGACGTAAGATTGGAAACTAAGCTAACAAATAAATAAGCTAAAGCGAACGTTGCAAGCCCTTAACTTTGATTTCAAAATGTCACACGCTTGCTCTTTATGTTATATGTCATGCCTGTGCTAATGACAGCAAAGCAGCATCAACAGCAATCTTCAGTAATATGCGTAATAATGTTTTAAATGTGTTGCACATGATAATTAGTTGCCTTGAGGTTAACTACTGAAGGGAAATGTTAATCAGATGTAAACTTATAATTGGCATTCATTTCATGTGCTTTTTGAAAGGAGGACTATTTGAGTAGGATCGATTGTTTGATCTGGATTCTCTTACACAGAACCTTCACAGAAACTGAAGTCACCACGATGTGTGCGCGCATTACATGCATATTGACTGAAATTATTTGGTAGAGTACTTTGAAGCTGCAATCTTACATACACTTTCAAGACACGCTGAACACCATCTGATATTTACTTCAGATTTTTATGTATAGGATCGCACTGCCCAGGTTGTATTTATATGAACAAAGAAAGTAAGGTAATAATTCAACACGAAGAAAACTAATGATGTCTGTTGAAAAGGGATTGCAATTATCTCTGCCCCCTAATTCTTTTGGATTGTTTCGAGTTGTTCTAGTGAAATTTTGAGCCTCCTAAATAAACACAACAAACTGTTCAAAAAACTGAGGACAAACCTAGAAGACTGTTCCTTAAAACAGAAGCACTGCCTTCAAGTTTTAGATCTGCCTAGAATCCATGTCTTCTAGCCATGAGGCTCTGCTCCCTAATTCCAGATGCATGATGCCTGCTTAGGTTATCCAAATGTTGAGGGTTAAAACTATTCCACAGACACTCACAGGCTCTCAAATGTCTCCAGCGTTTGTCCAGCCCTGCTCATATTAAGCCCAAGTCTGTATTATTATTGTTATTTTCATCATTATTATTTTCATTATTATTTCCAACAGTCAAGTAAAATACCAAAGGCATGGCAGCACCACCAGCACATATGTGCCTCTGTCCCTATTCAGAACAAATATTCGATGTACTAACAGCAAACTCATAAGAATCATAGAATTGTAAAGTTGGAAGGGACTGCGAGGCTCTTTTAGTCCAACCCCCTGCAGTGCAGGTATCTCAACATGTGGTTCCCCATCCAATTGGAAACCATACCGGACCCTGCTTAGCTTTTACAAATGTGCTAGCAGTTTTACTGCTGCATCACTAGGGGTTGTTCCCTGGCCCAATGGTCTGCCCTTACGCAGCCAAAGGGATGCCACTTGGGGGAGAACAGAACACCAGGAGGGAGGGCAAATGGAACAGAGCGTTCTGGAAGAAGCTGTGGCTGGCCTAGAACACAGAACAGGAACACACCCCACAACCACATCCCCACCCAATGCTCACCAACCCACTTTTAGACAGTTTACTTTCCTTTGAGGATAGTTAAAAAGGGATGTTAGCCGTTAAGAGTTGTAGGCAGGGATGTGCATGTGCACTGTAAGAGACTAGCCTCCTTAGAGACATGCCAGACTTCTTCCCTGAAGCTATAGGTTCCCGTAGATAAAATATCCTTTCCTAACCTATAAGGGAAAGCATGTGGGCAGAATATTGCCTAATCACTCACTTAAAAGGGAAACCTGGCTGCTCCCACCTTCCAGTCTCACTCATCGAGGAATACAAAGGTGGTAGGGAAACTGGCAAGCCCTTATTTTTAAAGCTCATGTAAGTATATTTTATCAATATTTAATACAGCAGAATGACATTAAACTTACAAGTCTACCTGTATTTATGTTCTATCTGCTCTGCAATGATTCCCCTGCCCCTCTCCAAAACAGTTTTGGCTACAGGCTCGTCGTATAGGATGAAAATGGCAGGGGAAACACACACTGCATTTGTCCGTTCCTGCTTATTAAACATGAAACGTTAACCTGCTGGTGCCCATGCAATCTGATAAATCTAACAACTAGCAGATACTAGAAGGCATAGCATCAGGCAGTTGAATAAATTTAAAGATCCACTTCAGAGCGGTCAGATTCCCCCCCCCCCCCGTACTGGTATGATGAACATGTTAAAAAAATTATTCCGAGCACATGGAAGCAGCAGTACGAAAGAAGACACACAGAGCTGATGATACTCACGTCAGAGTTAAAGCGAAGTTGACAGACATTACAAGAAATGACTTGTTTCTTCTTTGTGGGGAGCGACACACCAAATGTGTGGTTTATGACTGCTTTTTGCACCGGATCCATCTGAAGAGAGCAAATAAAAAAATAAAATAAAATATCCAAGTTACAGTTTCACACGACGTGCAGCAAAGAGAATGAAAAGCTGAAAATCAGACCCATTCCCGGAGAAAAACTTTGCTCTTAAGAGGAGCAAACAGCATTCCAAATCGAACAGAAACAAATGAACAATTAAGTGAATATGGGAAGCAGTTTGTAAAATGGACAAATATGGTAGAATGCCAAGTGCTGACCACTATAAAGGGACTTCGGTTTCTTTGCTCTCTTGGAAAAGAGAAAATTAAAACCACCTTTTAAGAGAGAGAAGGAAGAGGAGAATTTTTATGCTTAATACACGTAGGACTTCTTTAGCTTGCATTTGTTGCCAAACCAGTCTTGCTAAACTGACCTGGACGCCTGAAATTTAAGATGAGAACTGTCTGGCAAAAAAACCCTGTGGAATGTAAAAGGCTGTTTTTCAAACTCAGGGTTGGGCGGGACCAATAAAAACATAGGTGGGGTTAATGTAAAAGACCACATAACCTTGCCCGGTGGTAGTGAAGTCTATAAGCTAATTTGAGTTGTGTAAAACAGTTCTTTCTTTTGTCTGTCCTGAATCTAGTGTCAGCCAATTTCAATGGGTGAGCCTCTCTAAACCAATCTTAATTTTATAAGCCATGGTACCGTATATACTCGAGTATAAGCCGACCCGAATATAAGCTGAGGCACCCAATTTTACCACACAAAACCTGAGAAAGCTTCATAGGAGCCACTGCCTGCCTCACTCGGATATAAGCCGAGGGCAGCTTTTTCAGCACAAAAAATGTGCTGAAGAACTAGGCTTATACTCGAGTATATAGGGTAAGTCTTTCTTTTCTTCCAAAGCTAAAAAACTCTAAATGCTTTAATCTTTCCTTGGAGACAAATTGCTCCACTCTTGATCCTAGAGGAAATGCAAAAGTGTTTTCATTTTCTCTCTCACAAAAAATAAATTGGGAAACTCACCCTTGGTAAGAGTGTTTGTTCAAAGCAGGCATCTTTAGACTTTTAACTTACTAGGAAAAAATGACTCGTATTCCCCTATGTCCTCTATTATAGAATCAACAAGTGATGCAATTCTAAAGACTATTCAGACAATGACTTTTAAGACTTGTTTTGCATTAGTGAGAGGTATAACATTGATAGTACTTCAACTATTTCAACTTTTAAATGAAAACTTTTCTGTTCCGCCAAGCCTATCTGTGCAGGCAATTAATCTTTCCACCATGGTTAATTGATTTTCATCTTTCTTACATGATTCTTAATGCATGGTTTGTGGTTGTGGTTTGAAAATTGATTTCTGGCTTACTTCCTCTGGCTGCAATCTATGGACCATGGGAAGGCGTTGGGATGTTTTGGGTCTTCTGCTTAGAGAGTGGGGAGACAGCCAGCCCTTGGAGAGGGCGATCTGACCCCCCCAAAAGGCTTCTTTCTACTGCTGCAGAAACTTCCCCATCCCAAAGCCTATCTCCAAAACCTACTCATTCCAACTCTGGAGCTGGTGCAGGCGTTTCCTTTCACTGGAAACAATGGATGGGATTTTTTATTTTTTATTTTTGGAGGTCAGTAACAAACTGAAAAGGGCAAAAGTAAAGGAAAAGCTGTTTTGGCTTCACTTTTGCCATCCCAGGGTAAGCCTGGCATGGCACTGGAAAAGGCTGTTTACCTAACTCAGGTCTTCCTCCCTCCCTTCCCAATTGCTCTATTAATCACAATCATTGCATGTTCTTATGTTAAATTATACTTCCATAAATCCATCTCACCATAAAACAACAGGAACTTTATTGGACCCAGAGCAGGCAGCCTCTTTTCGCTTCCACCTCAACAAATGTAAAACTACCAACGCAAGAATGAAAAGTGAAACTGTGCAAAAGAAACACCATAAAACACTGGGCTGAAACACAAATTACACCAAAAAACCATTGTGGTCAATTGGTTCCGTCCAAATGGTCATAATAAACCAATGGATTTATTAGGCACCATCAAAATAGTTGTCTTTCAGGGACAACTCCAAATTGTTGCTTACACAGCACTGTCTCCATATGATTAAAACCACTGGAATGCATTAAACCAGGTGTGCCTGGAGGTTTTATCAGGTGGTCTTCTGACACTATCTCCAAATTTCCTGAGATCATTTAGATGCTTACAGCTCACCCTTCCCCATAACTTTCCATAGCAATGGCCTGTCTTCCCAAATTGAACAGCTGTCTTTCTAAATAGCCACAGGTAATCATTGGCCTGAGACTAGCAGTCCAACGGTTCTCCATGGAAAACAGCAGATGTTCTGGTATTGCTCAAAGGTACATTAAGTGAATCCCTTTCTAACACCCTAGTGGCAAATTTGAGGAGTGATATCTTAAACCAGGAATAATGGGAATCTGCCACTCCAAAAATTAGCCACGATGGCTGCAAGCTGATGGGATTTTGAGTTCAGGTCACCCACTCTTATCTTATAACCAAACACATAACATATTTATTTAAATTTTATCCTGCCTTTCTCCCAGCAGGCCTCTCCCAGCAGAAATTAAAGCAGATACAACTAAAACACACAATAAATATAAGTATTTTTTAAAAAAATAATCAAGTAAGTAACCCCACTAAAACTGTTTGAAAGCACAGACACACAACACAAGACTTAAAAGACTCTTTCACAACAGCCAGTTAGTGGCCAAAAAAGTCTGTAAGAACAAAAAAGAATTTGCTGCTGGCAAAAAAAGGGAAGCAAAGAGAGGGCTAGCTTAGCCTCCTATGGAAGCGAGTTCTGCTATCTGGGAGCAGCCACTGAGAAGGCCCTCTTTTGTGTCCTTAACAAATTCGAACATGGAGAGACAGAGAGAAATGCCTCCCCAGAAGAACTCAAAGCTCAAACAGTCTCATGTAGAGAGATGTGGTCCTTCAGACAGATATTAGAGAACACGTGCTATCGAAATAACCAGCCCCCATGGGTAAGTGGCTTTGTTTATGGGCTGCTTCACGTACTACATTTTTTATCACACAGAAATTATCACTGTGGGTATGATGGAGCCAAAGTAAAGCATTAAAAAAAATCTTAATGATTTTAATTGGGCAAGTTTAAGCACATACCTCACCCACATGGGTCAACTAGTAGTGCTTAATTTTGTCTGGATTCTGCCTTGTGCTAGGAAAACTGTGCACCTGAAGTGCAGCAAGAGAAGGTTCCCCCACGGCGTGCTTAAATCACACAAATCAGGCAATCAACGAAGCCGATGCAAATTACTTCCATACACATTTGCACCGAACTAGAACACAGGCACGTGAGGCTGTTTTGCATAACACCACGTGTTCAGCCAACAGTCAGTTTATGACTGAGACTAATTAGCTTCCAAATGGCAGATAAAAGGGGATTTCACAGCTAAAATGTGTTCATTCAAAACCATTTGGATAATTCTGTTTTGCTTTTGTTATGGGCTAAGCAATTCTATACCCATATTACCCCAGAACTGTAAATATGCTGCCATAACACTGGTGGAATGGCCACGGTATCCAACGCTCAGCTCTGTCACAGCGATGCGGCTGGGATGGTATACTGACACGGTGGCTACTTTTTTTTTTTTTTAATGGTACAGATCTTTTTAAATGGCTCTTCCCATGTGCCACCCACATCCAGCCCACCATTATGCCCAATTTCAGCCATTATGCCATCATATCTTCACTGGTGGAACACCTCTAGCAGCGGGGAGTTCCACCGGTGTATCCAAAGTGCTTTGCCAGCATACCTGTCACGGTGATGGTGTACACTGTGCTCTGCTGGTGTAGCAAGGCATTGGCCAAATCACAAAGCCCCGCAGCTGGCAGATCCCCAAAACAGGTTTACATATATTTTATTAAATATATTTTATTAACAGCACGAAGGGCTAAATCACTAATTATAATAAAACTTCTTGCACATAGAATGAAACCCTTCCCGTTTCTATTCCAACCGCTCGAGAACAGCTACACCTTCAAACAATTCGCTCGGAAATTTAATATTGCTCTTCCGAGCAACAGATTCTATTGAAGACAGAAGCTTACAAAATCACTGTACACATAAAATGCCCTAAGGCAAGTTATTAAATTTACACATGCAAATGCCCAAGACATTTCTTAACTAATAATATCCAATTCCTGCTCCAAGATGTACCACAGTGTTATTTTCAGCATTTGCTATTGCTTCTGTTAGCAAGTAATATCGTTAAGTGCACAGGTGATGCACACATCCTTCTGGACCTATGCAGCAAATTCTCTTATTGGCAGGTAGCTTTTTTAATGTACTGTGGTGTCTTTTAGGGTTTTTTTTAAAAAAATAAATAAATAAACCAGTCTGCTAATTACCACAGCTGTTAATCACAAAATACTGCAGTAATGCAAAGTACCTGGACCATCAGAAGTAGCTGGCACCAGTAAAGAGGAAAGGCAGAAAGAAACACTACCGTCTGTAGAGCTGTTTGAAGACCCAGCAGTGCTCCTCCAGAGATTTCCAGATAATAATCCGCAGCGGTAACACCAGGCAGTTGGTAGTTAGAATTAAAAAGGCAACACCACAATGCAACACAGGCTGTGATGAAAATCCCCGTCTCCGACAGCAAGCGGCAACCAGGAGAAACTCACGCAAACAATACGGCTGGCAGAGTCTCCCGAGGCTAAGATCAGGACTCCTGTGGGAGCAAACTGATGTTCTTTCCCAAACTGGAGGACCGAATGCAGTCTGCTTCCAGAGCAGAATTCAAGAAGGCTCGGCATTAACAATTAATACTCTTTAAATATGTCAGAAAGCAGGGTGGATTACAGCATGTTTGAATAGTAAAATAGTACCTGTCTGCCAGAAGGTTAGTGCTGTGTTTTTAAACCGATCTTGGATTGCTAAATAAAATTAAACATGCCATGATGAGTAACTGGTATAATTTGTTGGTGTTAGTTGCTGCTTGCTTCTCAGAGAAACTATGTAGCTTGTCAGGTACTAATAATTGTGATCTATTTAGCTGGAAAGAAACTGACAAGTGTTTAACCCCGTATTCGCTGTGTTTGGGAGAGATGCTAGCTATGGGCGAAACATACAACTAACATGGTTAGCGGTGCAGGTAAATTCCAGGTGTACTCTCTGTTCAATCTCTTTTGTAAACAGTTGCTTGAAACAGGGATAGGCAAACCTGTTGGACTGTATCAGTAGTACATTAAGAATCAGAAACATCTTGTTCTCTTCTGCACCATACAAAGGAAAATAATCCCTATTCATGTGAGTCACTTGCCCTGGTTAACATGGATTACTATGCAATTTCCCCCCACATTATATTTCCCCACCTTTTTTCTTCTTAAATTTGATGAGACACTAAAAGGTGGATGGAAATGAACGATTTTTAAATATGAAAATGGAAAGTAAAAAATGAATGTATAGATTTTTAGTGCTTTCTAAATTTCACATATAGTTTAATAAGAAGAGTTTAAAATAAAGTTTGAATATAATGTAAACATTTAAAATGCAAGCCATTGTTTATATTCTCTTAAATCTGGATCTATGGCTTTGCCAGTTCTTTAAGGTAAAGAATGAACTGGGTGCCATTTGAGATCAAGTGTTATAAATACTGCCCATGATTTGCCATATCGTGTAGTGTGTTTATGAACATGGATTTGATTCCACATAGACTACGATCGTTACAGATGTTGGGAACCACTTCTTTTCTCTATAAGACATCATCTTGTACTTTACCAGGATCGTTTCCAGCCTGTCTGGTTACCTCAGTTTAAATCTTATATTCTTAAAGCTTCTTAGCTCTGTAATTTGCTCAGTTCTCATGATATAAACATTTGTATAAACAACACGGACATACACTTCCCATCTTAGGGACAATTTCAATATGCCTAGTAACTACGAGCCCTTCTTAGTTGATTCTGTAACATTCTGGGTGCGTTCTTAAACTAAGAGGTCTTGTTTAGTGTCCTTGCATGTACACACATAAAAACCAAGTACCGGTAAGTGTCATTTTATTTGTTTAAAATCTTTTTTCTCCTAATCCAATGGAAGGTAGTCATGCTTAACTCAATGGAACTTAAATTATTTCTGATGGGCAGATAAATCCAACCCTGTGATGGATGGGGGATGTTAGATTGAGCAGGGGTGTCCTTTTGTTCAGTTCTGCTGGCTGAGCTGGCAACTTCCTGCCAGCTGCTGAAGTTGTGGACAGGTGGCAAATTCTCTGTCAGTGGAAGGTCCCAAAATGAGGCACCCTGAGAACATGGAGGCAGCATGACTGAGTTGGCCCAGAATCTGCTGGATCCAGACCTGATCACTGCATCAACCTGCAGCTTATGAAGGGATTGGGCCCAATTGTTTTGTCCCCTCCTTCCACCTTCTGCCATGACCACCATTGATTTGTGAAGAATTTAAGGGTGGCTGGATAAAGACCATAGAATAATGCTGTGCAAAAAACAACAACATGGATGGCTTTAGCAAATGTTTGAAGCAGGGATGGGGAACCTCTGGCCCTCCAGATGTTGCTGGACCACAACTCCCATTACCCCTGACTATTAACCAAGCTGGCTGGAGCTGATGGGTGTTGTCAACAACATCTAGAGTAGGCTTCCTCAACCTCGGCCCTCCAGATGTTTTTGGCCTACAACTCCTATGATCCCTAGCTAGCAGGACCAGTGGTCAGGGATGATGGGAAATGTAGTCTCAAAACATCTGGAGGGCCGAGGTTGAGGAAGCCTGATCTACAGGTCCCCCATGTGTGCTTTTGGGTTACAGTTCTAGGAATCTGAGTGCTCTTTTTGGTTGCAAATGATCATGTTTTTTATGCTTCTACCAACAAATTATTGAGTGCTTCTGCCTAGGAAATAAGAAAAGTAGTAATGGGAAACTTGATTTATATCAGTTATTTAAATTAGTCTTTTCCCTTGGTGATTTAAATTGCCTTGATTTAAACTAATACCCTGGAACATCCAGCAATTCCACCTTCTTTCTTCTATAAATTCATCAACAGTACAGAGCCACTTCAAAGCCTGAAGTTATCTGTTCATCTTCACATGAGTACAGATATTAGTTTTGCATCCTTACACAAACAAGAACTCTCTTTCTTATTTTTAGTATTAATTTATTTCGCGAACCTCTGCATCAAAATATACTCTGGAAGACTTACAACTGCAAATATAGTGTACAATTAACAAAAACACGCTATGTAATAAAAAAAACTACTTTATCACACTTGCTTGAAGCACAGAACTGATACTACTGAGACTCATGTCAATCTTCAACTTCAAGGATTTCACCACAACAACCTTTTCTTCCTGGGTCTTCCCAGCCAGAAGTGGCACAGGAGCCAACTTCTACTGAGCATCACTTCTGCCCAACAGAGAGGCCTCAGGTTGGGTCAACCTGTGCAAAACTTCATAGGACTGCATGGCATCTTAAGCAAAGCTTCCCTCTCTTGTCCATGTGACTAGGGATGTCATGCAGAACTCAAATAGGGGCAAAAGTGAGCACCCCTGCTCAGCGGCAGAGGAAGCCGCTCGGATGCCTAGAGCGGTGCGTCCAGGGGCGGGGAGAGGGTGGGGCGCACCGTGGGGCCTCCGGAGTCTGTCTGCCTCCTCTCACTCAGCCGCCCTACAGCTGGGGGGAGGCAGCGGGTGGACTGTTTGGGCAGCACGGAGAGACACGTGGCTCGGGTGCACTGCAGGCCCCGCGCAGTGAGTGCTGCCCGGCATTTTGTCACCCCCTCAGTGGTGACCCGGGGCAGACTGCATCCATTGCACCCCCTTCCTCCGCCCCTGCTTGGTTCCTCATGCAACCTCTGCTCAACCCAACTTTCATGAAAAACCACTGCTCCTGCAGCTTCATTCCATTATTAATAAATCAAATTAAGGATAACAGGGCTGTTTACAGTATGAAAATGCAAAAACACACAACATAATAACAAACAAAAAAATACCGGTCCCTAGTTTAAAAGGCCATAGATTGTTTAATTGGCCAATGGTCTGGGAGAAGGAGAGTGTTTTTGCCTGGTATCTACCGGTAAATACAGTCAACCCTCGTTCTGCGTCCACCTCCGCTTGCGTCCGCTTCAGTGAACGTCCACGGCAAACCTGGAAGTACCGGAACGGGTTACTTCCGGGTTTGCCGCTTGTGCATGTGCAGAAGCGCTAAATAGCGCCGCGTGTGTGCGCAGATGCAGCACTTCGATGTGCGTCATTTTCGGCTTGCGGACGGGCCTCCAGAATGTATCCCATCCGCAAAACGAAGTTTGACTGTATATGTAATGGAGGTGCCAGGCGAGCCTCCCTGGGGAGAGCATTCCACAAATGGGGAGCCACCACAGAAAAGGCCTGTTCTCATCAGTGCTGAATTACCAAATAGGCAGAGCAGGCACAAGCCTATGGGCCCCGCACCTTTTAGGGGCCCCACGACAACAGATCAAAATAATATTCCATACATCATATTTTGACTCCTCTCCCCCTTTCCTGCAGTTTCTTATATTTATACTACTTTTTAATGCATTTCCAAGTTAACCCTATTTATTATTTATCCCAGATGATCAATATATATTTTCTGTCACTGCACATTTTCCCTTTAATCCTGCTAATGTCTTAATTTGTTTACAATAATTTTGCAAATATTCAGCACACAATTTCCATTCTATATTAAAAAGTTTATCATCTTGGTTTCTTATTCTTCAAGTAAGTTTCGCCATTTCTGAATATTCCAATAGTTTGTGTTGCCATTCTTCTTTGGTCAGGACTTTTTCTTATTTCCATCTTTGGGCAAAAATCACTCATTGTGTTGCCACCTTCTGGACCTCTCATGGAAAGGGAAACATGAATAAATGCCTCAGGTGATGATCACAGGGCCAGATAAGTTCATACAGGGAGAGGCAGTCCTTGAGGTATTGCAATTCTGAGCCATTTAAGGCTTTATAGGTCAAAACCAGCATTTTGAATTGGGCCCGGAAACTAATTGGCAGCCAATGCAGTCGGGCCAGGATTGGTGTTACATATTTGATCTATCTTTACCCAGAGAGCACTAACCTGGTCACTAAATTCTGCTTCAGCTGCAGTTTCTGAACTGTCTTCAGAGGGAGCCCCATATATAAAGGTAAAGGTAAAGGACCCCTGACAGTTAAGTCCAGTCGCGAACGACTCTGGGGTTGCGGCGCTCATCTCGCTTTACTGGGAGAGAGCCGACGTTTGTCCGCAGACAGTTTTTCCGGGTCATGTGACCAGCATGACTAAGCCGCTTCTGGCGAACCAGAGCAGTGCACGGAAAAGCCGTTTACCTTCCCGTCGGAGTGGTACCTATTTATCTACTTGCACTTTGATGTGCTTTTGAACTGCTAGGTTGGCAGGAGCTGGGACCAAGCAATGGGAGCTCACTCCGTCGCAGGGATTCGAACCGCTGACCTTCCGATCGGCAAACCCTAGGCTCAGTGGTTTAGACCACAGCACCATTCTGCTTTAGTTGCAGTTTCTGAACTGTCTCCAGAGGGAGCCCCATATATAATGAGTTGCCATAATCTAACCTTTGGATTACTAGAGCAGAAGTTAGGTTATCCCTGTCCCGATATGGTGCAGTTGGGCCACCAACCAAACTGATGGAATGTTCTTTGTGCCACTGAGGCCACCTGAGCTTCAAGCAACAACAATGGATCCAGGACCCCCAAGCTATGTAGCTGCTCCTTCAGAGGGAGCGTGACCCAATTAAGAGCAGACCATATGCCATCCATCTGGTCTAGGGAGCCACTCACTATCTTTGCCTCAGCCTAATCTGGATTGAACTTCAGTCTGTTGGCTCTCATCCAGTTCATTACCGAGGCAAGAACACGGTCCAGCACATCCAATAACACACCTGCAGATGCAAAAGGAGACGTAGAGCTGTGTGTCATCAGAATATTCCCTTGCCCACACCAGGGCCTACAAGCCTTATCTGGGAGAGGAGAAGAAAAAGCAGCCGCAGATGAGGGGTGGATACTTGGAGCATATCTTTCCTGCACAGACCAGAGACTGTGATTGCATCCTCCATGGGGAAATGATGCAGCAGGACTGTGTGCAAACTACCCATCTTCTGCCTTAGAGCAGACACTGCCTTAGAGCAGTCAAAAAGTATTGAGCCCCCTTGGGGACAAACAGAGAGGTGCCTGTACATTCCTACGTATGACTTCCTGCGGCAACTAAGAAGGCATTAGGAATGCTTCCCGAGAACCCGCTCACTCATTTTTTTAAAAAAAATCAAACATTTCATTCTATCAATTCAATTGCACTTGTGCAACCCAGACATGTGTATGGGATCTTTTAAATTTGAGTTAACAAGCACCCCTGGGAACACCCCCCTTGTTTAGGGAGATGAAGAAGCCAGAGACAAGGATTTCGCAAACACCAGCAAGTCATAAGCTTGTGAAATCAAAAGGTGTTCTAAATAAAATCCAGCATTTACAGAATTAAAACTACCCTAGACGTTAAATAGGAAAGCAATCAGGTACAGTATAGTGCTGTTTTGCTGGCAACTTATATATAGCCTAGTATGGAAGGAAGGAACGCATAAGGGAGATGGAAATGAGTGAAATCCCGAGACACTTTGCCACTGTAGGCAAAACGCCTCCCTGCACTTTCCCCTACAGATCTGGACCCCTTCTCTGCCCCCGCCATTGAACCCATGCTGCTATCGGCCCCACCACTGCAACCTCATCCTTGCTCACAGTCGCACCCACACTGCCGCCACAACACAGTGGCAGGGGTGCAGCGCTATTGGTTTGGGGAAGGGTGCTGTGGCGGCAGCAGTGGTAGCGTTGGTGAGGCCATGGTGGGGTTAGCATCAACAAATGCCAATCAGGTTTTCTGTGAATTGATGCTTGTTCTGATTCAGCGGTGAACAGCAAGTTTTCCTGGGGAAAGTGGCAGAACCAAGGACCAACAAAACAAAACAACCAAAACCCACCTCTTGGACCAGCGACTTGAAATCACGGGACAAACAGGAGTGTGGATGGACCCTTAGTTACAGCAGGGGTTTGTGACTAGAGAAATAAAATTATAAGATGAACACCACACCTATCTTTACATTTATCTGTCGCAACTGCATCACGAATAAGATCCTCCTCCTTTTGCACAAAATGACAGAGGTGAAGGTTAGTCTCATACAAGCTACTGAATGGGTCAAATCCTCTATCTCTAAACAGTCCCAAATAGATACTCATTTTGAAATCTTGGGGCTTCTGTTGCTACTAGATTACTAAAGATTGCATCTGAATGCAACTGAACATTTTTTAGCTCAAAAAGCAGAGTGCTCTAAAAGACATTGCTGGCAATCTCTAAGTACCAAACTTTTTAAGAAGACTCTGTGTGTGTGTGATTTTAGGAACTCACTTCCTGAAAGAATTTAATCGGTGTTTCAATAGCTCAGCTCACAGGATTCAGGCTCCTGCAGCAGCTGGTGGTTGATGGAAGATCACGATGATATAACTCACTTCAGGAGCTTTTTACTAGCTATAAGACTACCACACTACATTCTGCCCAGGAGTTCTGTGAACAACACACCTAAATAACCATTAAACTGTTTAGCTTAAGAGTGGAAACTTCTGATCTCCTCCTTGAGGCTGTGCTGGAGGAGGAGAGGGGAGGAGGGAGCATGGAAGCTCAAGTCTCACTGCTGTTAGTGAACATAACACTAAACAATAATGGTTAATAACTGAGAGACAGCAGCAGCTTCAGTTTTTCATTACCCGGAGAAAAATGAATTGCTGTTATTGAGGAGTGTTGCTCCTAGTTATAGCTGAACTCGTGCACACTATGGCCAGTATAAGTCATGGTTTGTTCAAATAGGTCAGGATCAAGCCATGCTGGATTGTTAGCAAACCACACAGGGCTGGCCCAATACATTTTGGCTCCTGAGGTGAACCACAAAATAGTGCCCCCCTCTTTGCCTGGGAAGAAGGGGTGAGTGAAGTTCTACATCAGGAACAGGGTGGAAATAAAGTTCTACATTACTGCTCCTGTGGGTCTTGCCTCCTGAGGTATGTGCCTCACGGGTGGGCTGGCCCTGAAACGACAGTATAAACTAACCATGGTTCTCTCACATCTGACATAACAAGAAACTATAGTTAGTTTTAAATGGGGAGCAGATTATTTTAGTGTTCTCCTGATGGCCACACTGGAGGAGGAGGAGTGGAGGAATGAGTGAGCAAGTGTATAAATCTGCTGCTTATGCACATAACACTAAACCAGTGTTTCTCAAACTTGGGTCTCCAGCTGTTTGTGGACTGCAATTCCCATCGTCCCTGACCACTGGTCCTGCTAGCTAGGGATGATGGGAATTGTAGTCCAAAAAACGACTGGAGACCCAAGTCTGGGAAACCCTGCACTAAACTATAGTTTCACACTGTGGCTGAACTAGGCCTATGTAAAACCACAAAATAAACATAAAAAACCAATCTTTATTTTAAGTACTTTATCAAATATTTTTGAGAACTGGTTGAACATGTGTGCTCTTGGAGTTGTATGGGGCACAGATTAACAACTTTCTTTTTTTTAGTATGGTGAGTGTATACTATCATGTACCTATTTTCCTTTAGAGTTCTGGTGGTCCTGGACAATTATTTCCTGGGGGCTGAGGGATGATGAAAATCTATGAAACAAGTCCCCTTGTTTATGTTTCTTGGCTGCTTTTCTGGAAATTTAAAGGGCCCCAGGACAGATAAACCAGCTCTAAGCCACTGGGATCTTCTGACTATTTGCCTCCAACCTGCACAGTAAAGCAGGAAAATTCAACACAACAACCTCTATTTTTTTAAAAAAACCAAATGAGATTTCTTATAACTTTAGTCACAAACACATTTTTTCTACTACTACTACTAAAAAAAAAAAGGAATTCAATGATTATGAGGGGAAACTAACGCCTGCATTGCAGGTATCCGATACCATGAATCGCTGTGGCTCTGATTATCTCCACACAGCATCAGACAAGGAGAATATATATATATATATATATATATATATATATATATATATATATATATATATATCAGATAAATGCTTATTCCATATGCTATTTAGAACCTAGGAATTTACTTCTTTAAATCTGGGACTGAAAGAAATTCTCATCAGGCCTCACAGTACTGAGGGCACTTCCACAAGGCTATTGGGGACTCAGTGCTGCCTGTTCATGTAAGATTTTCAGGGTTGACCCACCCATGAGGCAAGGCGCTCACCTTAGGCGGCAGGATATCATGATGTCAATCTTTCTTCCTCGCCCCTTGTTCCTGATGTAGATCTTCCCTGACTCCCTTCTTCCCTGGTGGAGAGGAAGCCCATTTTGGGGTTCACCTCAGGTGCTGAAATGTCTTGGGCCAGCCCTGGCACCTGCACATCATCCTCATCAAAGTGTGGACCCATATTACTTTGCCATTTAATCTGGATTTACCAGTAAAGTGGACAATCCAGCAACAGAAATGGTAAATTTGCGTTAAACTCTCTCTCTCTCTCTCTCTCTCTCTCTCTCTCTCTCTCTCTCTCTCTCTCTCTCTCTGTGTGTGTGTGTGTGTGTGTGTGGTGAGGAGGCATTTTATGACATCATGTAAAATATTGTTTATGTGAGCTGCACCATTGGCAGCACCCTAGTACTTTCCCCCCCTAGAAAAATGGGTGCCGGTACTCACCATGACATTGATACAGTAAGTGCCACACTTTTTAACAACAACAACAAGAACAACAACAATGAGGTGCCAGTACTGCATACCCCTGAGTACCCCCTGGAGGGGGGAAAAGCACTGCAGCACCCCATATCTATGGATTCAGTTTGAGAAACAACTGGAAGTATTCTAAGGTTTTTACTATCCCCTCTGCCTTTTGTCCATCTTTCAGTTTTATCCCACCATAGTTTATCCATAAACGCACCTGTAACCCACTTTATAGGAAAAAGACAAGCCTGCCACAGCTCTGTCTCTCATGAGCAGAGCAGAACAAGGAAATATGGATGCAGACTAGCAGAAACTTGTCTGAATAAGAGGAGTACCTGCAGTGTATAAGTTATCAAATGAGCAAATAATTATATTCTTCAACTGTGGTCTTTCAGAAAAGAAATTAGAATGTGCATCTACCCCCCACCTCACTATCCTTTCTCCTGCTGTGTCTAATGCTCATCCCCTTTTGTCTGAAAGTGACAAACCCAGTTTGGGCAGTAACAAAAGAATGCAAATGGTGAGGCTGCCAGGTAAACATAAAGCTCATTCCCTCACAGAGAGCACAAGGTGTTATCCATTTCTACGCAAAGACACTAGTGTGATGCCACCACTCTGATGCTCAATGCATCCTGACTCCCTAATGCTGGATGAGGTTTTCTTTCTTTCTTTCTTTCTTTCTTTCTTTCTTTCTTTCTTTCTTTCAACATGTCTTTGCTCTAAAGATGTAAGAAGCTTCTTCTATGGAAGGAGCCATAGATCAGCAGTACAGCCCATGCTTTGCATCTAGAAGGTCCCTGGTTCAATTCCTGGTGTCCTTACTTTAAGAGGACCAGGTAGGAGATAGAATCCCTAGTGCTATAGAGTTTGAAGGGACCAACTCTTGGTCCAACTCCCTGCAATGCAGGGATATGCAGCTGTCCCATACAAGAATCGAACCTGCAACCTTGGCGTTATCAGCACCGTGCTCTAACCAACTGAGCTATCCAGCTGACTCCTACAAACACTCATATTGACCGTGGAATGACATAGCATCATTCTCCGGGTGGTCAATGGGAGGCAGCTGCCACTACAAACCATTTTTTAAGGAAAATAAATGGGAGCTGTGGGAAACTCTTCCAAGTAAGAAGAGTTTGGATTTGATATCCCGCTTTATCACTACCTGAAGGAGTCTCAAAGCGGCTAACATTCTCCTTTCCCTTCCTCCCCCACAACAAACACTCTGTGAGGTGAGTGGGGCTGAGAGACTTCAAAGAAGAAGGTGACTAGCCCAAGGTCACCCAGCAGCTGCATGTGGAGGAGCGGAGACGCGAACCCAGTTCCCCAGATTATGAGTCTACCACTCCTAACCACTACACCACACTGGCTCTCAGTAAGTACCCACCTGTAAAGTTGGCATATCATTTCACTGTCTCCGCCCCCCCCCGCCTCCAATCTCTGAAGTGGTTCTCCCAAATTTACCACCCGCAAGTGGGACCACCAATTTGGGAAGGCATTTTCACTGAGTCCTATAGTTTATATCCATTTGAGTTGTAGAGAAAGTTAAGAAAATATGCAGGTAGTAGACATAAAAAGTCAGAAATCACAGATGGAATTGGATAGGATCTGCAGTGGCCTGAGGGTACAGTTTCCTTCCTTACACACAAGGGCCAACACAATTTGGTGCCTAAGGCAGAAAATCCAAATGTCACTCTTGTGGGTGGTGAAACATAATAATAAATAAAACAATTGACAATTTGTTGTCTATAATGACCTAACAGTAGGGCTGCCTCTGTCCTGATCTGCTTCCTTCTCAATCCTTGCCTAGCTCTTTTTTGCTTCTTCTGCAAACAGAAGAGAAAAATTGAGACCTGGCTGGAGCTTCAAAATTAGTTCCAGATAAAGTTAAGGAAATCACAGAATTAGTGACCCATATACTGTAAAGACCTGCAATCAGATCTGTTCCCCCATTTGGTGGATCTAACATGGGTTTTTCAATAAAGTGGGCTAACAGCTTATACTGCTAATTTTGCTATGTCTCCAAAATAAAATAGTTGGAGGAAAAAAGCTTGTAAAAAACCAAGATACAAAATACTAAGCATAAAGGTATCAAGACTCAAAAGTACAAAGTTTGGCCTATCAAAAGCACTATGTGAATTAGTACATCCTTCTGCTAAAATCAATTATTAACATTTCATCAGCAAAATCCATTAACCAACATCTTTTTTTTAAAAAAAACACCATATGTTAAAAGTTAATTTTAGAGGAGGATCAATGACAGACAACTCCTTGAAGACAAAGAAAACAGGCCTAAATCATAAATAGAGGAGATTAAAGACAAGGGGCTTTCAATCCATAATACTATAAATAAATAGTGTAGACCAGAGGAAGTAGGAAGATGGTTGTTTGCTGCACGATATAACATGGTGCCTGGTAACTGCTAACAGCTCGTTTTCAGAAACCTTTATGGTTTCATATATTTCATTTTATAAGTATAGAGGTAATACTATTAAATCCAACTTTGTTGAGTTCTGCTCTTCAAAAATTGTACTTGTTCAGAAGCTTCCCTTGTAAATGTCCACAAGTCCATATTGTTGGTACCAAATCCTCATTCTGGAGGTGGGGAGCATGTTGCAATACTGATTTTAAAAAGCTTATAACTGGTGATGTGTGCACAATATTCACACAAGACACCATACAGAATTCTAAGTAGGTGAAGAGCCAGAAGAAAATATAACTTGCAAAACCCATGTCTGTTAAATCATGAAGGTTTTGGGTGAGCACTGAGCGTACCATGCAAAGTATCTCCCTTTTCCGACAGGAGGCTGTTGTACGATGTGGTTGGCAGTCTCTCCTTCTCCTGAGCTGCTTCTGACACGATTTAGAGGCAAAAGGTTAAAGAGGGAATTAGCCTGACTGCATTCTACTTGTGGAATCTAAGGTATACAAAGTAGCTGGAACTTATTTCCCTCAGGAATTCTTTATCAGTAGGACTGTCGTGACCCCGAGGTTGGACATGCACACCCCTTTGGAGAACGAGGCCAAGTATTAGGAGTGGAATCTGTTCCCAGGGAACAGAAGCACATGTATAAGAGGAGCCTGCTGTGGTCTAAGGAGGTCACACCACCCTAGTGACTCCTTTTCTGGAGTCACTCCTTCAGTGACTCCAGCTCAAAGCCCTCGTGGAACCTTCCCCAGCTCTGTGAGCCAAAAACTATGAAGCTGGACTCCTTTAAATGAAGAGACTTTGCTCACAGAAGGCAGAGTTGGCTACTATTCAGAGCTGCAGCACCTATCGAAACCTCCTTTTGAGGATGACTTCTCAACATTTGAGCTCTTCTTTCACTGAGTCTCCAACCTGAGCCCTGAAAGGAGCACACCAATTAAGCCTTGCCTCACATTGTTTGCCCAAACCTGAACCCCAGTACTGCTGGGACTGGTGCTTGAAACGGAACAGGTTTAGCATCAAGAGTGCAACTATTTCAAATTCCAAGAAGATATTAAAATAAATAAATAAATCAGGAATGGTGCTGAAGGGACAGCTTCCTGAACATGCACTCCTAGAAACCAAGTAAGCTGCTTGACAATGAATTCTAAGCTCTTTCGTTGGGGTTTTGGATAGTGATGGAAGGAATTTCCCCAGTCGAGCCTGACAATTGGTTTTCAAAACCAATCTATTTACCCCAAAACTTAGTAAACAGTTTGGCTTATTCCAAGCAAAACTGTCAAACCTGTTGATGTCATCTGGTGTGAGATGGGTCTTGCCATTCCAACCTCACCAGCCAGTGTGGTGTAGTGGTTAAGAGCGGTAGACTCGTAATCTGGTGAACTGGGTTCGCGTCTCCGCTCCTCCACATGCAGCTGCTGGGTGGCCTTGGGCTAGTCACACTTCTCTGAAGTCTCTCAGCCCCACTCATCTCACAGAGTGTTTGTTGTGGGGGAGGAAGGGAAAGGAGAATGTTAGCCGCTTTGAGACTCCTTAGGGTAGTGATAAAGCGGGATATCAAATCCAAACTCTTCTTCTCCTCAGCAAGCCTCTGAGCCTCCTCCTCCCCACCCAACTATTGGTCCTGCTCCTCTCACCCTGCTGCTTACCTGGCTTGCTGACATAGCAGTGGAGGAATTGAAACATCTTTCTGAGTACCACATCCTCTCTTTTTGTGTGTAATCTTGAAACCTAGCTTGTACCCACAGTAGCGTGGCAAAGGAGAGAAACCTCCCTCTCCTTCCTTCATTATATCACTGCTGATGGAGAAGAAAGGTTGAATCAGTGTGTGGGTGAGAGAGATGACTTAAGTTCTTCTCCATCTCAGGTTAAAGTCCAAGCCAGATAAGATCTTTGGGGGCTGTAATGCTCATCTCAAAACTGAGCTACTATGAACCACCAGGATTCCAAGGAAGGAGGTTCAAGGTTTGATGCCAATGCTAGTTTATATAATGTTATATATTTTGTACTTGTTTCATTAATATAATTTTATTGCTGATCTTATGCTGTTCACTGTCATTATGTATTTTTTCTTAGCGCTGGCAGTATATACATTTATACATTTTTGCAAATAAGTAAGCAAAAGCTTCTATTTGCCCATAGTTTTGTCTGGGGCCATGCACTGTGACTACTCCTATCAAGCAATTATCAAGGGCTCATGACCAGTTTTTCAGCCTACAGCACTGCCACTTATAACATGACACTGCCCATGTGTGACAAAATCCAGCAATATTTTATTTTGATGTAGGAAAGAGAGGCAAAGCGACACCTCCCAGACTGTCACCCACATTTAAATAAATATGTGCCACATACTTATTATCAGATTCTCAGATTCGGCTGCTTTGAAATGAATACATTAATATTTAAAGGTATTACTTATTCTTGTTTTCAAGATTGCAAATGCTATTCTATCATCTTTCTCTAATACTTTGTACTGAAACACAAAGTCTGCCAGCAGAATTTATTTACAAGTAATAGGGGAAACTTCTGAGAGGGAGAGAGACAGAAAGAGAAAGAATGAAAAGCAACAGCTGGCATTGGTTCAACCCTCAGTGTCTGGCGGTGCTGATAATACAGGTGTCCCCCACCCACCCTTGAAATTACAATTATTATATAATGCTTTGCATATCTTGTAACTATTATGTATGAGCACACTGTATGTACGCACTGGACGGCATGATCCACAAAATGACTCGAGTCGCTCTCCTTTCTAATGCTGTGAGCTTGTTATTTACACAATGAGTCCCTGCTGAATAACCTCAACAGGGCAATGCTGGCTTTGCAAATATGCAAGATATTGGTTTTAAATGGTATGCAATATAAGCTTTATAGGAAAATTCTGTTGGAATCTATTTGGGAACTATTTTGAGAGCATCAAGAAAAGGAATTAGAAAAATGAAGGTTAAGAGTGACATACGACTTTTTGAAGCTTATCTCTCTCCCCCCCCAAATAGCTAAGAAACCCCTCTACCTCTTTTTTGGGGGTGGGTGGGTGGGTGGGTTATGCCATTTACTAAATTATAGGGGGGAAGGGAGGTGCTATCCTTCAAAACACTGCATACACAACCCACAACTTAATGCAGTGATTAAGCGGAGAGTCTTTTTCATCAGTTTGGCATCCTAATATTAAAGTATTAAGGTCCAACCCACAGGCTAGGTACTTTACAGAGATTAGAAAGAGACGGTTCCCAACAGTCAGCGTAAGATGAAATTCATGATAAATAAGGGGTCGGGAAATGCAAGGGGCAGAAGAAGCAAATCCTATGGGGGAAGGATGGCTTGAGCAAAGATAATACTTCAACACTTCATGGAGATGGAGATGGATGAAACAATGCACACACTGGGGGGTGGGGAGGGCGGATTCAAAAGATGAGGTGCAGCAAAAGAAAAGGCACAAAGGCAGGAGATGAAAGCGGAAACTCCTGAACTTAAAATGAAGACTGGTGGTGAGCAAAGAGAATAAGGTGGCAGAGAAAGCAAAGGGGGGGGGGGAACAGTTCAGAAGGAATGGGAGAATGCAGGCACTTCAGGTTGAGTAACAGAATGAGGCCCTATAGATAAACAAACACGGCACTTTTTGTCGAGCGAGGAGAACTAATGCACACTGAGGCCTGTGCAAGACCAGCACAGTAATGATGTAAATATGTTTCATGACACTGCACTGGTAGCTCGAGCATTTAAATGCTTAATAATCCCATTTGTGGTCCCAAAGAGCTCACACAGCAAGGGGCCAAGGCAGGTTGGTTGCCGCTGTACCAGCAAGAGCTCCTAGCAAGCAACTTGCTCTCCTGACAAAAGGCTGGAGCTGAAGTGAGGCCCTCGGGTTAGAATTTATTTATTTATTTTATATACAATCCTTCGTCTGAGGATCACAGGATGGTTTTACAGTATAAAAATAACTGCTCGTGCTAACTTTGTTTTGGAGAGATCCTTTGTATTTGTGAACACTCACAAATATTCCTGTGTTATATTCCTGTGTGTAAGGACTAACAGATGGACCACAGTGGTTAAGAGGATTACTCTGCAAGGCTGGAAGGACAAACATCAACTACCTAACACTCAATGAAGATCTCACTGCCCATTTTAAATTCAATCGCATGGCTTGTAATTATATATTTCATTTGGACATTTGGACTGCTTATGTTAATTTATACATTTAGGTCAGAACTAAGAGAATATTCTTATTGTTAATGTCAATACTGTTCTATTATTGTTTTAATTATTATTATTATTATTTGCTTGCTTTTATCTTTTTCTTTCTACTATATTCTCAAATTGAAACAAAACAAAAAAACAAAAACGAGTAACATTAATGTGGAAATATTGCTTGCTAACTCTGAAATGTGCAATTTTGCAAGATTTAGCACTAAGCCTTATGCAACCGGACTGACTGAACAGTTATTAGGAACATAATATAGAGGCAGGTATACTACAATAACTTCTTCAGTTTCCTAGATACAAAACCAGAGAGTTGTAGAGTTACATGCAATTTAAAAACCATCCAAACCAATTTCCATTCTCTAAGGCAGAGCCGTGTATTCATTGTTTCTCCCAACCTCGAGTTACACACACCAAATCACCAATGTGCCACAAACAGAACACAGGTGCAGAAAGCCAGGTGAACAGCCTCAATATGACACAACCACAGCCTTCCTAACCTCTTCCTAACCCTCCAGATTTCTTGGACCATTAGCCCCAGCCACCATGGCCAATAGTCAGGAGTGGTGAGATGGGGACTCTAAAGCAACATCGGGGCATCAGGGAGAGGTATGCTGCCCAAGCAAAGTGAGCAAAGCTGTATCCTGTAAGGGAAGGCAAACATTGACTGCTGTTTCGCTGATCGTCTCATAAGCTCAGTGCAAAAAGGAGGGGGGAGTTTAAATATCTCTTTAATGGCTGCCCAGGAAGGAAATAATCCACTGGTCTCTGTAGAAAGTTTCAGACAGGGATCAGGATGAAAAGAGGAGAGATTAGGTGTATCAAAATTAATAAGAGGGTGAATATAATGCTTATATTCTGAGAGCCAGTGTGGTGTAGTGGTTAAGAGCGGTAGTCTCGTAATCTGGTGAACCGGGTTCGCGTCTCCGCTCCTCCACATGCAGCTGCTGGGTGACCTTGGGCTAGTCACACTTCTCTGAAGTCTCTCAGCCCCACTCACCTCACAGAGTGTTTGTTGTGGGGGAGGAAGGGAAAGGAGAATGTTAGCCGCTTTGAGACTCCTTCGGGTAGTGATAAAGCGGGATATCAAATCCAAACTCTTATTATTATTATTTTCCATCCTACCTCTCAATATTTCTACAAGAAGCTCCACTCACAAGCCAAAGTTTACGAAGCAAGCTGTATAGGTGGCAAGCATTCACAAAGGTCAAATAATTCATTAAGCGCTGGGACAAAGATTTCTGGGCAGTAGTGGCTGGTGAGGTGGCACACCAGTGCTCCAAAACCATGAGCAACTGAGACTTGCCAAGTGGGAGCGGGGAGTTAGGAGTTTGGCACAGTGCAGCACCGGATCGGCCCCACTGCAACCACACCATGCCAAGCTTCCTGTCCCTCTGCTCTCTTAGTAAGCACTATCGACCCACCATATTGTGGGTCTTGTGAAGAAGGGGGCTTGTGAAGGGGGTTTGTGAAGAAGGCGCAGCAGAGACTGTACTTCCTGAGAATTCTAAGGAAAAACCATCTTCCACAAAAGCTGCTGCTTGCCTTCTATCACTGTGCCATTGAGAGCGTGCTCACTTATGGCTTATGTGTGTGGTACGGAAGCTGTACTACCAAGGACAGGATGGGGTTGTGCAGAGTTGTTAAGGCAGCAGAGAGCATTGTTGGCTGCTCGCTCTCCACCTTAGAGCAGATTTATGCCATGAGGTGCCACAGAAAGGCACTGGACATAGTAAAAGATCCATCGCATCCTGGTCACCGTCTCTTTGAGCTCTTCCCATCGGGACGGAGATACAGGACGATGACGACAAGAACAAGCCGTCTTAGGAACAGCTTCTTTTCCAGAGCGATCTCAGCCTTGAATGGGAAGCCTGGACTTTGAAAGTCATCTCATCTTACCTGTTATGTTGTATCATATTGTATGCTTTTAATCAGTGTTTTTGTAGTTGCTTTGTTTTTGAGTGGACTGCCCTATCTGGGTGGATGGAGCAGCCAAGTAATTTCGTTGTCCCCAAAGGGGACAATGACAATAAAATATATTCTATACTATTCTATATTGGAAACCCAGGAGAGGAACAGTGCTCCACCTTGGCCTCACTAGTCTCTGTTGCTCCTGGGATCACAGCGCCAGTCTACCTTTCTCTAACATTTATGACTCCATTGGCAAAGAGCAACATGTGATGTGCTTCACTGTAGGGAGCAAAGAAAGCAAAAAAGAAAGGGCAATTGGGGAATTGCAACATTCGTTACTCACAGTATTGAAATTTGGGAAAAGTCCGACAGCAGGACTGCCATCCACTGGGAAGGACATAAATGGTTTGATATCCAGGGAGGGCTGCATCATGAGATTAGTCGTGCGGACAAGGGTAGGGAGCGTAGTTGTGTGGCACGTGCTGCCTGCAGAGAGAAAAATATTTTTTTTTAAAAAAGGATTTATTTAATAATTAAAAAAACCACACACTTTAATCCACACTGTAGGCATTAAAATATGCCCCCCCATCCTTACTGGTGAATTCTGTTTGAACCTAAACATCGTTATTTGGTGGTAAGAATGAATGCAATTTGTCCTCATAAAGAACAAAAAGGACTTTTACATTATCAGAACTTTTCGGAGTCTGCAAAACTAAGAAACTTTCCCCCAGCAACCAAAGCTATAAGTTTCAGTTCATAAAAAGGTCCCTAAGAAGTACATGTTGCATGATGTTCTACATTGTATGTGTGACACGTTATTTTTAGATAATGCAAATTAATTGCACATTCAACTGAGGAATTTTGCTAATTATTAAAACCAGGCATATGAAAAATAGGTTTTATTACAATTATTTATATTTATCACAGCACTGTCATAACTACATAAGGTTAAAGAATGCACTACTATAAATTATCCCACTCCAATGAAATATCTAACAAATCCATAGTCTGTTCCCTTACAACCTCAGTCTATGAATCAATTATATTAGTTTGACAAGCAATGAGACAGCTTCATAATCCATCTGCTTTTTCAGTTCAGACCACACGGTTCATTATCTTTCCCACTTAGCTCATCAAAACAACCTCAACTCCCATCAGTCTCATCCAGTAATCCTTTACTGGATGCCTCTCTCTATGTTTTTCTATAATTCTTGTTTTAATAAGCAAGTAATATACTACCGTTTCTCATTATGCCAAACCTTCTTGAGTTTTCGGTCAACTGATCTACCTCCTTCAAAACTGCCAGCCACAAAAGCTCTTCAAATTTACGTTTCCATCAAACAGGTGTCTTCCTCCACCTTCCAACAGATTGTTTCAAAGCACAAAGATAAAACGAAGAGCCCAATCATAGCCTCAAGCATTTTGGCTCTCCAGAAAAATATTAAAAATTGTGCCCTCTGTACGGGCAACTTACCTGACCATGACTTGTCAAGCCTGTTAAGTATAGGCTACACACCAAATATATTATATGGCATCAACTGACTTTATTTGAAGGCCAAAGGCCAAATGTTTAAGAAGAGACAGGAGGAGAACACTTAAAACAAGCAGGCTTGCTGCTCTTTGCTAGCTGCACACACACAGCTCATATTCTACAGGCTCCACAGGACAAAAAAGTTGTTCCTTAAAGATACATCAGCACCATTTTATAAAAGTTGCACGCATCACAAAGCCAAAGCAGAGATTCTCCTTCATACACATCACTTATTATTCCATTTTGATAGTGATGGCGGACAGATGTCTCCACTTGCCTCAATAACTCTATGCCAGCAGTTATTGACATGGCCCCATGAGTGCACTGGTGCCCTTCAGATCTTCTCCTGATGCCCACGAAGTTCACCACCGCCACTCCCTTGGTCCTGAAGTGCTCAGAATGGGTACCCTTTTCCTCCCTTGCTCAAAAATCCAAATGTGTCCACCAGTCTAAAAGGGTTAGTGATCCCTGCTCTATACATTGGATCCCAAAGGGCTGTTGAATACTCGCCTATGCTCCATACCTGGCCTCAGAATCCCTCACTGCCTCATCCACATCTTACATTCCGAGGGATTATATAGCACAAGGTGATTTACTGGAAACAGCCATCCCCCTGGCAGACCCTCCAAGTGTCCCTATTTTCCAGGGACAGTCCTGGATTTGCAGAAGCCGTCCTGGTTTCTGATTTGATCCCGGAATATCCCCCTTTTCCTTAGGCGGTCCCTATCTTCACCCAGGTGGCGCTGTGGGTTAAACCACAGAGCCTAGGGCTTGCTGATCAGAAGGTTGGCAGTTCGAATCCCTGTGACGGGGTGAGCTCCCGTTGTTCGGTCCCAGCTCCTGCCCACCTAGCAGTTTGAAAGCACGTCAAAGTGCAAGTAGATAAATAGGAACCGCTCTGGCGGGAAGGTAGATGGTGTTTCCATGCGCTGCTCTGGTTCGCCAGAAGCGCCTTTGTCATGCTGGCCACATGACCCAGAAGTTGTATGCCGGCTCTCGGCCAATAAAGTGAGATGAGCGCCACAACCCCAGAGTCGGACACGACTGGACCTAATGGTCAGGGGTCCCTTTACCTTTACCTTTATCTTCATCAGAGAAATATTGGAAGGTATGGAGTTATGCGACCCCCAAGCCAAGGCGATAACGAACTACTGTATATAACCTTTAGTAAACATCTGAAGGCAGCCCTGTATAGGAAACTATTTTTAACATTTAATGTTGTATTATGTTTTTATATATATTGGAATCTGCCCAGAGTAGCTGGGGCAACCCAATTAGATGGGTGGGGTATAAGTGATGATGATGATGATGATGAGGATGATGATGATGATAATAATAATAATAATAATAATAATAATAATAATGGACCCCTGTTTTCATTGGAGAAATGTTGGAGAGTATGCCCTGGGGATATTATTTCTGACACATACTAATATATTAATGCTTCCATGAGTTTTATTCGTTTATTTCTTTATTAAATTTATGTACCCTTCATCACAAGATCTCAGAGCGGTTCACAGAATAAAACTTTCACCAAAGCAACAACAAGGGGAAGGCCAAGTCCCCACAGACCTTTTGCTGTTTCGGTTCTTTGTATGCTGGAACATTATATAACTTGATTTGGCATCTCATCTCATCTCATTTCAATCAATCACCACTAAGACTGGACCGAGACACGTCAAAGAAGCGTTTCAGTTAAATGTGTTGTAAATTTAAACGGGGGAAACAGGTAGAGAAAAATGGGACTCCACAGCACCCTCTGGTGGCACCATGTTATATCACATCTACAACGCATATAAATCACTTTTTCTTTGCCAATCTAGCTGAGTTTTGTGTTTTACTTCCAGGGCTATAGGAAATTGGTTGTGGGAGAAGAATACTGAACTTGATGGACCTTAGGTCTAGTATTGCAGGGCTCCTCTTAAGTGCACTTTTATATGCCCTGGTGAGTGCTCTTTTAAACCTCACTCACTATATAAATGGTCAAACCTGTCAAATAAACTCCCTTCATTCTTCCTCTCATGCTGTGTACTCTGTTGAGTACCTGGTCAACATGGCTTAACAAGGACTTGCTTAATGCTGAGCCATCTCTGGCAGAGTTCCTGCCCCAGCTTTTGTCTTTTGTGCAACTTACCTTGGTCCTTGTTGTTTGTGTTGTCATTCAGGCCTCATGTTTGCACTTATTTTTAGGCACTGAGATTACTAGCATTTTGAAAACTATATAGCGTGAGACGTGGCTGACAAAGTGAATAATCACAAACTGTTGTTAATGTCCCTACCCGGCTGACTGTGTTTCTACTTTATGAGGAATTTATCCTGACAGATAATGTGCAAAAAATACAATCCAACTTTCCTCCCCCATTGTTCACTGAATGCAAAACTTTCTTTAAAATCTTCTAAGTAAGTCGGTGCCTGTAGTTTGCATAAGCCCTGAGAAGCACGTTGACAGTTGTGCTTAATTATCTGTAAGTCAGGAGCTTATTCAAGTGTGTTCATAAATAAAAAAAATACTGCTAAAGGCACTCTAACATGCAAATACCATCATCTGTAAATCTGCATGGGGGTGGGGGGGGAGAGTATCAGCAGGAAAAGAAAACTGGAAGAAAACGTCTAAAGCTTTAACAGCTCGCTCTGAGTAATTAACCATAAAGTCCAGTACAATATCCACATGTTATATTTAATTACATATCTTTCCTTCAATTGGATGTTACAGTTATTGTCAAATTGAAGTCTGTCAGTACACTCTGATGCTCATCAATTGTTTATCGCTCTGTATAATAGAATGTCATTGCACAGCCCCAACTGGAGGATCTGTAGTGCTACGACACACAACCCTGGAATTGCATGAAGTCAGAGCTGGGTAGAGGAACAAAAGTGAAGGCAGGTAGCACAACAGCAGGGGCGCATGGCATAGGGATGAGAAGGGAGCGACATTGAGAAGGGAGCGACATTGAGAAGGGAGCAAGTTTGCTACACAAGAGTATCATATTAACTTTAGTTGTGCAACCTGAATTTTGCTGGTATGTGATCGAGTAGCACCAGTCTGGAAGCACCCTTATAATTTGCATTTGTAAGTACCCAGTGCTTTCTAACCTCAAGGGAGTTAGCATTTCCTCTGGACTCATCATCACTTGAGCAAATAGGGAGCACTTAATACCCAAAAGCGTTTAGCCTGAAGTCATCAGCGTTCAAAATGAAAAGCTTCCCACAAAACAAAAAATGATACGTAATAGGGTACTGGGCAAAATGCTGTGATCCCTGAATATCTGACAGCCAACAGCACACTCCCCCCCCCCCCAAACTTCAGTGTGTGTGTGCCTTGGCACACAGCTTGGAAATTGTGCACACATTTAGTAGGCTTTCTCACGGAAGCCAGAGAAGAGTCCAAGGGTCAAACAAACAACCACAGCTTCAAATCATGGCTAAATGGGAACCCTAAAAAGCCTCAGCTGCAGTCAACATTGGTGCCAATGTGTCCTTAAGCAGCACTTAGGTCGCTCCTTGGGAGTTTGCTTTCCTGTCACTGTTTCCTGATCTCTTGTAGCTGCCAGTATTCAGAGGGAGCCAGCAATTCTGTCTGTACAGGCTCTAGGTAAGACTGACATGAGAAGAAATACTGACTCATTGGCTCAGCTTTATTGTTTTTGTCAATCTTATTCTTATATACATATTTTAAAACAACCTGCTTTCAAGGTCATGCCGGGCAAAAAGATATAGACAAGGACCATAAAGAAACAAATAAATTAGGGATGTGGACAGAGCTGTCTTTCCTATTGGGCTTACTGGCACATTGCGCCAGGGCGATGGCCTCTCAGGGGCGCCACAGTGAGTGGGGGAGCTGCGCAGCTTTGCTGGCGGCCTCCCCTTTCCCTGCATACCCGCCAGCTGTGCCCCGTTAACCATATGGCTGGCAGGCATGCAGCTTCCTTCCAAAGCCTCTGCGGGAGGAGAGCGATCCCAGCAGAGGCTTGGGAAAAGGGGGGACCTGGCGCCGGAGGGATCTTTGCACCACGGCGCCAGATATGCTTAAGACGGCTCTGGGTGTGGACCCCCATTCCAGCCTGCCAGGCTTTTCTCTTTCCAGCACTGGGATAGAAGCAGTACCCTCCCCACTTCTTAGCTGAACAGTATTGATCTAACTAAGGAGCAGAGGTGGTCCAGTTTTCATCCTGATTGCAGAGTGCTGCATGGGGAGGCTTTGACATCCTCATGCTGTGGCTGGGAAGAAAACTGACAGCTGTCAATTTGGCTGAAGCAATATGCAGTTTTCATCTCCACCCTGAGTGTGTTGCAACTCCTCAGTTGATCTAGACCAATCAGGTGAGAAGCAGAGAGGATGCAATTTTCATTCACATCTTGGGTGTGTGTGTGTTGAACTTCTCTAGCCAGCATGCTCCAATTTGAATGAAAACAACCCACCTGTTCCTACACAGATCAGCTGAGTAGGGAGAAGATATGGCATGTCTATGTTTGTGTGATTACATGTATGTTTGAGGTGTGGGTGTCTGTACTCACCCACTTTGGGGTTTGCCCAGCCCACTGCTGGAATACAGTTCCAACAGCATTCTGTCAAAGTACACAGCTCTTAGGTTATCCCAAACCATGGTTTAGAGGTCATTGGGAATGTACTATGGAGAGCCACAGACATGTATGTGCATCTCGTCTTCTCTTCTCCTTCTTCATGCATGAGAGGAGGAAAACGGAAGTTTCCACTTTTGGTACGGTAATATTTGCATATAATGGTTTAGCACAGATGAGTCTTCATGAGTGAAATCTCAGGTTTGTGCACTCTCCTGTCCTCTTCCCCCCATGTGATCAAGAGGAGGATTCTGCAGAGTACAGTTTTCCTTTGCAAGAATCCTAGCCTAGCATGATGTTGAAACCAAGGATCATGGTTAAAAAAAAAAACCCTCTGGTCAGTTTCTAAGCAAGCTAACTTTAAAATATTACTTATGAAGCTGGCTTGTTTTAAACCAGGACTCCTGGTTTGTGTGTAATGGTATGTAATGATATCATTATAAGCTGAAGTTATTGGACAGCACAGACGCCATTCTCCTGGCCATATGAGAGGAGAAGATGGGAGTGGAGGAATCACTAATGGTTTAACTTTATGTGTGAACTAGAACATTTTGTAGGAACTTGGGGAACAGTGGTTTGTTCTAAGGAAAGGTTGTTGTTTTTTAAATGATGAACTGCAGCTTGTTCTTTTCTTTAAAAAAAAGTATTTGGTCTCCTCCTCTCATAAGAAGAGGAGGAAATGGGGAGCAAGAGCCTGAGGTCCGCCACAATGGATTCCTAATCACTAAAGTCATGGCTTAGGCCAGCCTTTGCAAACCTGGTACCTCCCTCCTCCCAATGTTTTGGATTACAATTCTATTTAGCATACCTGGGGGTTATTCCCATTGAACTCAGCAGGAATGCACAGCAGGGTGGGGAACCTGTGGCCCTCCAGATGTGGATGGACTACTGTTCCTCTCATTCCCAGCCACTGGCCAAGCTGGCTAAGGCTGATGGGAAATAAGAGTCTAAAGGTCCCACTACTGATGTATAGGACTGTAGTGTGTTTAACCGCTTTTACCACTAAGAGCTTCACAGAGCTCTAGAGCTGTCTCCTAGCAACTTCACTGCAGTTGTAAAAATCCAAGCTAAACTACTAATTTTGTATTCAAGAACATACCAAAAAAAAATGTAACGAGCAAGGGTGAAAATGCAGGAGGTGGGTGACAACCACGGATTAAATAATCAAGAGTGTGTTCCTATGCATGCTTAGGATCATTAGAATAAATCACAGTGTTCAGTACTGCTTACTCTTGGGAGGCATGTGCACAGATTTGCAGCCTTCGAATGAGACCAGTACTTGCAAAATATATTAACACCCCACCCTTTCTTTCTACTCTGAGGCCACTGTCAAGCAAGTGTTTGCTCCTCTCTCCCTAAACATTTCTGACAATACTAGCAGGTTAAAGATAACCAGAGGGGCCAGTTATATTCACTTCCATCAAGAACTATCACATCAAACACAGAATCCTGCCAACGTTTCCTCTAAAGGTCAGGGACATTTACACCAATGCCCAATCAAATTTGTATGCAAATTGGACTTAAGCCAGCAAGAACACCGACACAAGAAAGATGTAGCTGCCAATTTTCATTATAACTATGAATGTAACAGATGTTTACAATTTAATTAGCATTTTAATGATAAGGGCAATTTAGTGTGTAAAATACAGGCGGTTTCGAACTGTTAGTCAACCTTGGGCACGCAAATATTCATTTGCAAGATTTTGCATTCCATTTTCTATGAAGTTCAGTACAGCTTACCAAACACAGTATTACAAGACAGCTTAATAAACACAACATTACAAAATTCCAACAGGCCAGATACACACTACCCCAAACTACAGAATAGCTGTAGTATTCTGTAGCAATGACTGATATATTGCTGACATTTTCCTATAAATTTAGGAATCTAAAGAGGACTGCGCACACACAATAAGAACAGATTTTAAGATTGCAATGTGCCCTATTTTACAGAGGATGACACTGTGTTTGAAGGGCTCTCCAGTCCAAGCCCAGTTTAAAGAACCATAAGCAGAGAGAACAGGGAATGGCTTTGAAGTCCACACCCCAACTATTGACACCAGGGCAGCAGACTGAGCAGGTATACAAATGACCTAGACAGTCTTCCCTGCCATGGTATTTCTATTTAAATTATAACAATTATTTATAAATTTGCATTTGTACTTGTAAACTTGCACATGCAACTGTTATGGCAACCTGTGTCCTATTTTGTCCTCATGATACATCAAAGGTCATTCCTGAGTTCAAGAATGGCTTTTCACAGGGTACAGGGAGCTCCTGCAATGGGTGCTTAAAAAGCCTTATTCCAGGGAACGAATACCACTGGAATCCTGACTATATTTCCATCAGAAGAAGAAGAAGAAGAAGAAGAAGAAGAAGAAGAAGAAGAAGAAGAAGAGTTTGGATTTGATATCCCGCTTTATCACTACCCGAAAGAGTCTCAAAGCGGCTAACATTCTCCTTTCCCCTCCTCCCCCACAACAAACACTCTGTGAGGTGAGTGGGGCTGAGAGACTTCAAAGAAATGTGACTAGCCCAAGGTCACCCAGCAGCTGCATGTGGAGGAGCGGAGACGCAAACCCGGTTCACCAGATTATGAGTCTACCGCTCTTAACCACTACACCACATTGGCTCCCTCCCCACCACTTTAAAGCAATTTTTAAGCTTGCAAGTTATTTTATAGAAAGATTGTTTACATGCACATTTCTCACTTTTAGTCTTACTTAGGCATCAAATTACCTGGATTGAAGAGTCTTTTAAGTTAAAACACACCATGGATTTATTTTGCTGCATTAGTTTCCTTGGTGCTTATTTTCCTTCTTTGCCTATTTCAGCAACGTCTACTCTTATGCATCCTACAAACAAATTCAAGACAAAAGAACCAATAGATTTTGCCAAAATGCTATCGCCCTTTGCCCAGAGCTCTGTATGCAATTCTGAAAGGCTGTAGAAGAAAAGCAGTGTTGCATGAGCAAACCCCATCCACTTATCAACAGACCACTTGTGTGTCCAAATGACCCACTCACTCAAATGGATCAGCAATTCTCTTTACTCAAAGAGCTGTACATGTGAATTGGCTGCATCCATTTAAATAAACGGAACAGTTACCTCTATGACCGTAAGCCCTCTGTTCACATCAAGGCTCCTAAGCTCATAAGGTTGCATTGGATTTGGCACAGGCGTGCAATCATCAAAATGCTTGGAAGTTGTGTTCCAATGAGTCAGACCATTTGCCAAGCTAGCACAGTACACTGCACTGGCCAGCAATGGGTTTCAGAGCTCAACCTAGGGAAGCCAAGGATTGAACCTAGAACCTGCTGCCTGCAAAGTGTGCTCTGCCGCTGAGCTATTGATGTGGTGTGAGCCCAAATCAAGCCCAATCAACTTCAAAGCCCAATCTGTGCCCACCTCAGACTGAAATGATTATAATTCAAGCAGGGGTGTTCACATTTTGAGACCAACCCCCCACCACTTTAAATAACTGTTCTATCATAAAGGCTCTGCTCAGATATCACAGTAAACTGTGGTTTGTCACAATGGCAGTGAGGCCAGGCAAACCACAGCTAGGGATTCTAGCATTTGCCAGCCTCATGATCCCTAGTGACAACTGCACGCAACAGCAATTCATAGAAGAGCTTTCTGCATATGGGCATGCAGAGATGTTACAATCCAATACTGTATACATTTACTTGGGAATAAAATTATCCATTAAAATTATTGGGGACTTATTTCTAAGTATGTGTGAAAAGGGTTGTGGTCTTTGTGTACATGGAGCTATGCTATCCAACAGGAGGAGGAAGGGCCCAATTGGTGGTGTCACCCCAACTGTAGATCCTACTTCCCTTGGTGTCATTTTGGTGCCAGGTACAGACCTTTTTATTTTCCCATGCTTTTTAATATTCTGCATATTGGTTTTCATGAAGAGTTTTGTCTGATTTGATTTCTTCCCATTTCAAACTCTTTATTTTATATCGTGGGCAATTTATTTTATTATAAGTTTAATTTTGCAAGCCACTCTGGGCATCCATTGAAAGGTGCCTTAGCAACCAACTAGCCAAACCAACTGAAGTGAAATGGAAAAGGTGCAGGTGCAGATGGGAAAGATGTGAGCACCCATTAATTCTTCTGTACCCATGTGCTCAAAACTGGGCTATCTTGTAGACATTGCATCAAACATCTGCTTGCTTTTAAAAGCTCTCACATTACAACGCAGAGCTAAAGGAAAAAAGGTGACCCTAACAGATTCTGGACTTCAATGCACAAAATGCATGAAATGCCATGAAAAATGATGAAAATGTATCAGAATGATTATATTCATGTTTAAAATACAAAGGTTTGTTTCCATTAAAAATCCTTTAACTTTGGTTTAAGATCCTGAAATTACTTTCATAAGCTTCAATGCAATTAGTTTCACAAGCTTCAATTCAGTTAGTTCCATTACTTCGCAAGATAAAAGTGTATCTTGATCCTTCAACTAACAGCACAAGAAAAACTACGTGCGGGATTGGTTTTGCCAACAGAAAGGCATTAGATTTTTCGGGTGCTGCAGGGGGAAGCAGTAAAAGTTCCCTCCCCACTTCTGCTAGTCAGAGCAGCCCCCTCAGGGAAGTTACATTGCAGGGGACGCTCCCAGCAGTGGTAGTAAAATCAGGATCATTGCCAATTGCATGGCACTTTACAAAACATCAGCAGCGGAGGAAGCCGCTCGGGTGCCTGGGGCAGCGCGCCCAGGGGCGGGGTGAGCCACCCATAGGGGCGGGGCGCACCATGGGGCCTCCGGAGTCTGCCTGCCTCCTTCCACTCAGCCGCCCTACAGCTTGGGGGGAGGCAGCGGGCAAACTGGGCAGCGCAGAGCCTGCGTGCGCCCAAGCCACCACATCTCTCCCAGGAGAGACGCATGGCTCAGCTGCACTGCAGGCCCTGCGGTGAGTGCCTCCCAGCATTTTGTCACCCCCCCCAGTGGTGACACCCAGGGCGGCCCGCACCCGCCTTCCTCCGTCCCTGCAAAACATCATTATTGATTACAAAGTAAAAACTAAACGCTTTATGAAGAGAATTACTTCTCACAACAAACTTTCCCACTGAAATAATGGAGAACTTAAAAAGTGCTAAATTTTGGATAAACCGAACATTGAAAAGCCTTCTTCAAACACTAAATCACAGTCAAATTTCCATCTCTCATTCTGCAGTGTCTTGTTACAGCTGTCCTTGGAATTTATTTCCCCCCCCCAAAGGAGACGCACCTTGGAGTCAGAAGAAAAACAGTACCCATAAAGTCTCCAAAATTCTTTCTCACTGTTTTCTATATGTTCCCAGAGTAGTTGTCCAGTTTGTTTCTGTTAATAGTGCAATTCTAGCCCTGTCTACAAAGAATAGCTCCTATTGAAATTAGTAGTGACCAGCAGGGTGTGAGTGCTCTCCCAGCTTCTGCTTACTGGTGGTGGTGGTGGGGACATGGCAGCTGGGACCTCAACAGGTGTGGGCACAGTGACAGGCTCAATCAGACAATCATCTGCACTTCACAATGTACCACATTACCAAATCCAAGAGAAATAGGTTTAATTAATCTGTAGCTGAGATTATTAAGAGATGGCAACTTTTTTTTTGACACTGTGGCAAAAGTTTTCACAACAAAGCTGTCAATATTTTAAAGTGCCACAAAGCTTTTTTCCCTTTTGTTGTTTCTTATGTTGCAACATGGCCACCCACCCAGAATTTATCATTTGAGTTCCTTGTAAATGGCTGCATTTCCGTCAGAACATCAGTCTGAAAAAGACAATTCCATGCCTTTTCATAGGCAAGAGGAAACATGACACTTATTATTACCTCAGAGTTCTGGATCACAACCACTGTTTTACTCATGAAGAGAGGTTTTGTTTTGTTTTGTTTTTGCCATTCCTCCGTGGGTCTATTTTGAAGTATAATCAGAAATCCAGAAACACACACCTCTCAATGCTTTCTCAAGCTTTCTCAAACACTCTGTCCATCTTTCACTGATGTTACATATGTATGTACTGTATAAGAAGCTGACAAGGAAATTCTTGGCCAACCTAAAGACTTATAAAGGCTGGCATTTCAAATGCAGCAAGAACTGTTATTTCATTGAATGTGGCTGCCAGTCACTTATTTTTTTTTTTGTGCAAGCAGATGCTCAAGGTATATTTCACATTTATTTCCTTACACGTGTGTGGTTTTTGTTTTGACATGGGCTGTTTCGACACCTGACACTGTTGCACTTACTTCCTTTTCAATATTTATAATCACAAGTAAAAGAAGCTCTCCCTAGCTCCAGAACGCTAATAATATAAGTGTGCTTATTAGAATTGGCTCTTTGTCAAAGCTTAAGCAATTACATAAATTAAGAATCAGTCCTCACTATTTTTAGAAGATATATGATGGCTGCTATACAAGTATAATTTACTCCTATAATGAAGTAGCGCAGACACATTTGTTTCTTTGGAAATCTGATTTTGCAGACTTCTAAAGCAAACAAGCCAATTTATTCAACTAGGCAGGAAGCCCACACAGATTGCTCCCTGAAAAGGCACAGTAAGGCCACACATATATCTGAAGTCATTAACACCACTATTAACACAATTAACCTTGCAAGCAGAAAGTTCCAGGGGCAGTTGCAAGCACCTCCAGTTAAAGGATCTAGGCAGCAGGTCTGGAAAAGGCTTGTCTAAGGTTGGGGAATGCCAGCTGCTATCAGTTACCTAGCCATGAACCAATGGTCTAACTATGGCAGCTTTGCATGTTCAGATCGCTCGCCCGCCCCCACTCCCCAGTCCATATACAGAGTCCTGTATATAAAGATATACAGAACAGGCACCATTCAGAGCTGCTACATGTTTTAGAAAGACAACCACAATTTGCTAGCACACCAGGAAGAAGAGTCAAGACATTCAAATATGGAAGAATAGGTTATATCTATTAAATATAACAACTTGAGGATCTGCAGAACAAATTAACTAGTCAGATTCAACCAATGAAACCAAATCAACTTAAGTCCGGGCAGGTGTTCATTAACAGATGGGGGTAATTTCTACCCCTGTCGCCTGGGCAAGTTAGCAGCCACACACTGTGTGCATGCAGCAAGGTTTCCTAAGATTCCTCCCTCCCCACTGTGTGGACCTTGGGTATAAGAGCCCAACGGGCCCATTGTAGCCCCATTGGCCAACATTCGCCCCAATGTGTCCGTCAGGCCAAAGAGCACCTCCAGCACCCACAGGACATACGTGACAACAGTGACTCAAGGAGACACCCGCAACCCAATCCTGCCTCAGTTAAGTGTTCCATTCTTCCTGAAATCCTCTCACCTGCCCGGATTATGCACCAATTAGCCAAAGAGAAGGAACAGCACTGCAACAAACATCAGCCAGCAGTATGGGGTAGGCAAAAAGAGAAGACCCAGGGCCAATTAGGGTCTCCTCCCCCCAAAAAAAATCCTACTCAGCCCATGGAAAACAAATGAGTAGCCTGTAGGTCCACAGTGCAAAATGGTGGGAGAGAGAGTGCCGAATAAGGAAGGAAGGCTGCTGGGCAGAGTAAGCTTAGATAGCCTGTCACCACCTCTCCCCATTGGGTGAAATCGCCTTCAGGCCACAACATTCTCCCCTAGGGAGATACCACCTCTCCTCTTCTTCCAGGGGAGGATGGGTGCAGCAAATTCATCCCCTCCAAAATGGTGGGAACAATATTAACATATGCGGTAGATGTAGGCTTATCTGCAGCGCTTCCATTCTCCACAGCATTCTGGGTTGCCAAACCCAGCTTGACACCTGCTTACAGATGGCCCCTTCTCCTTTTCCATTTGTGTGTGTGTGTGTGTGTGTGTGTGTGTTTTAAATTAAGGGTTAAGGTGTTCCTTTAACAGCAGTCTGACACACAGAAGATTGGTAAGGAAAGCTTACCATTTTTTGCATGGCTGTAAAAAAATGGATGTGAGAAGGTTTGCCAGCACAGATTCCATTATGTCTGCCTGTTGCTGGAGGGCAAACGAGCAGGCGCTGTAAAATGTTGGCAATCTAAAGGTTAACGCCATCCACCTTGCCTAAATCAACATGCGTTTAAAACTGATATGCGAAATATGAAAGTAAAATTTCCAGTACTTAATGCAGTTCTTCAGTAGCCAGAGGAGTGCTCTCTCCCTCTCGTTTCAGGTATCTAGCTTTTGAACCAGATTAAGCATATGGCACCATATGAATGAATGTTTAATTGTTACTCTGGCAAATGAATAATCAAGGCACCATCAATAACCCCTCCTCTCCATACAACCCAGCATGACAAAAAAAGTGCATATGCTTGCCTCACCTTATCTTACTAGCCTCCGAAAACCAAGAGCTCCCATGCTGAGAGCCAATCGAGGATTTTCAAGTGCTTCTCAAATTCAGAAGAGGCTCTACAAACAAAGGAGGGCACTACAGTTTTTAACAAGCTGCTGGATGGTGGTAGAATGGCAGGTGACAGCAACCTGAGCACAACTAAATTATATAATTTAATAGCTTTCCTTTCAACTGAATGGAAGAACTTTGGAGACAAGAATCAAGAAATGCTTTGGTTAGACTGTTCAGATTCTGCCTTCCTCTCCTACAGCTATTGTCACTTCTGAAGCACAGTCAACTCCTATGCTATTGCATCAGGTATTATTTCCCTACCTCTATCTGTTTGCTGAAAGGTATTCTGAAAACTACAGCTGTATTCCCGTCCCTGGGTGTTTCTCTCCCCATCGCCCAAGTTATTTCCTTTGACACATCATTACAATGTTCTAAAATGGCAAAAAAGTGCTATAATCTGTGTGCTATAGAGACCCTTTAATGCTTACCTTGGTTATAAGATTATAGCCCATGACAGCATTTAGACACTAGATGTGAAAGTACATATCTAGACATAAATAATTCCTTCATTTCACCACGGTGCTTTTGTGATGTTTGGTGCTAAGAGACAGCAGGCAAGCGATAAGCCTGAACAAATCCTGCTCCCTGACACCGCTGCTTAGCTCTAATTACAGTTGAGGAGAAGGTTTGCAACTTGATTCCAGAAAGAGGACAGCCTACTTGATGACATCACCAGACCAAATATAACCTAAAAGCAGGACACTGTAAGATTTCTTTATGTTTTGTTTCTTCACGCAGGTGTAAGCTGCTGGAAATTCCCCTTCACATTTTTTTTTAAACTTAACAACTTCTAGAACAATCCATTAAAATTGCACCTCTGCAAAAAGATGGGTGTAATTTCACTGCATTGTTCTAAAGAGTTGTTGGTAAAGCCATAACTATATAAGCAGCAGCAGCAGCAAGTCAAGGCAATGGCATTTGGCAACTCATGTTCGTGCAAGAATATTTTTGATTTTCTGGTGGGGAGTGTGTGTGGATGAACTTGCTCTAGTGGCCCTGGTATGTGGGATCTGCTTGGCAGCAACCAGAGGGAAGGCCTCTGGGGCTGTGGCATCTTTTCTTTGAAATAACATCCCTTCTAAATTAAGGCAGGTGGTCACAACGATGGCATACTAACATATGTTAAAATGTTTTCTCTTTGTCCTTTGCGACATTGTCATGCTAGTTGACAGTAACATGCTTGTTTTGGGCTACTGTTCGCTTGCTATTTTATTCTGCAAGTAAGACTTAATGCTATTTTAATGTACCTTGTGATGTTCACATGAAAGGTAGCATAGAAATAGATCAGTTAAATAAATAAGAATATAGTACCGTATGTACTGTAGATACGGAATAGGGAAAAGAGTTTTCAAGAATCCTGCAACAGTGCACCTAAGTTTACTTCATTACTGCACGGGGCACATGCTCAAGAAGCATTAAGCATAGTTGTAAACTTGTAAAGAGCTCATTAGAGTCTTGCTGTCTATAAATTTACCGGAGAGATCAAGTGCTAAGTAGGATGAAGATTAATGGGCAATATAACCAGACAAGAAACCCAAACGACCCCTTTGTTTTTGTTTCGTAAAGTACTCATGACTGAAAGGTCTGGGAGTCTTTTACAACTACATTATACTGAGAAACATACTCAGGGAGGTGTATTATGGGGCTTCAGGGAGAGCTGAAATGACTTAGTTGCTTGTTTGTTTTTGTGTTGAACAGTTTTCTGTTTTTAGCTGATGCAACTATATTTGCATTAATGAATGACAGCTTATTTTTGATCTTCTGGATGTGGCTTAATCTCTGATGCTGCTTTCCTCCTCCTTTTTCTGCCTTCACTGAACCTCAGTCTCACTTGCACTCACTGCCATTCCGAATGGCTGTGCGTATGTTTGCCACGTTGCCATAATGATATATCTGATGCAATGACATAGCGAACACTTGCAAACAAAACCACATGTGTTGAATAGTGGGTGGACATAGTAGACGACACAGTGATTTTCAAGCAGCTCTCTTTATTCTCAAGCTGGAACAGAACTAACTGAATAGCTCAGCCAGCCTGCTTATATAGGCAGCCGGCTGACAACATTGTAACAACAGCAACCCAGGGTTTCCCGCCTAAACTAACTGACGAGGACCTGAGTGGAAACTTTATACATACAACACCCCTAGTGGCCTAGGGTGAGAACTTTAATACATAACACCCCTCCCCACCGAGATAAGGCATTAGTTACAATCATAAAGGTTCCATTACATACAGCAATACTCTTATTGGTTTCAGTAAGGCACATAAGCATATCGGTTTCAATTTTACAAGTTCGCAAGCATAACTGTTTCACTATCAACAATATTTGTCCAGTGTACATAGTCTTTTAAATATGCTGGGCGCTTGGAAACCCTGCCAGACCGCTGAGGGCCAGTATCAGAGTCCAGGGGCCCACCCGATTCCTGCTGCAACTGTGGTGCAACCAAAGATGGCGTTGAGCCCGAGTTCCCTGGCTCCGCTGCTGTTGGAGGAACCGCCGCGAGCGGACTCGGCGGACAGTCAGGCCCGGCAGTGGTCCGAGTCTCAGGAGAGCCAGGCAGAACCACCGAAGCAGCTCGGCTCAGCTCCACACCCGCAGTTTGTGAGGGAGGTGTAGGTGGAGCCTCGCCTTCCGTTAGCGTCTGCTCCGGAGCTGGGGCTGCAGTTGGGGGCACAGCGGTAGTGTCCAAATCCCCAACCCTGAGCCTTAGCTGGTCTATGTGCCGGCGCCACAAGTGTCCATTCTCAAGTGCCACCTGGTACGAGCGGGGCCCAGTGACTCCCACTACCCTGGCCGGCACCCAAGGAATGTCCCCCACAAAGTTCCGGGCAAAAACCCGATCCCCTGGAATAAAGGACCGTGGCATGTTAGCACAGCCTGGGGGCTCGGCCACACCAAAGTCCGGGTGCAGCCGGTCAAGCGGAGACCTAAGACGGCGGCCCATAAGCAGTTCGGCTGGGCTCCGCCCTGTGGCTGCATGAGGAGTGATGTGCTGCACGAGCAAGTATTCAGCGACCCGCTCGTGCCAGTTCCCCTGGTCCAGGCGCGCCAGCGCCTCTTTTGTCGAGCGCACCATTCTCTCTGCCTGCCCGTTGCTGGCCGGGTGAAATGGTGCCGTTAGGGCATGGCGGATGCCCAGCCCCAAGAGGTACCGCTCAAAGGTGCCTGACGTGAACTGAGGTCCGTTGTCAGAGACAAGGACATCAGGACACCCATGAGTTGCAAACAGGCCCCGTAGCACCCGGATGACGGCCTCAGTAGTGGTGGAGGGCATCAGGGCCACCTCCAGCCATTTGGAATAGGCGTCCACCAGTACCATAAATGTCCGGCCGTGAAAGGGGCCGGCAAGATCGATGTGCACCCTCGACCAGGGTGCCTTGGGCGTCTCCCAGGTGTTGCCCTTAGCTGCTGGCGGTGCAGGTCTCGATTCTTGGCATGCTTGACAGTAGGCAACCCAAGAGGTGATGGCATCATCCATGTTAGGCCACCAGACGTAACACCGAGCCAATGCCTTCATTTTGACGATCCCCGGGTGGACGCGTTGGCGGAGTCTTTGGGGAACCACGACTCGGTCTCCCCACAGTAGGCAACCACGATGAGCCGAGAGCTCGTGCTGTCTGGTTGCAAACGGCTGGAACTCTGATGCGAAGGGCCCTTCTGGCCACCCCCTCCACACCCAGTTGAGCACACGGCTGATGGTGCGGTCCTGGGCAGAGGCGGAGGCCACATCAGCGGCTGATACTGGCGCTGCTGGGAGGTCCTCAATCAGGAGGAGCGATGAAGCAGGAGCCGGGTCTTCCACAAGCGCTGGAAGAGGGCAACGACTGAGGGCGTCGGCGTGGCCCAGCGATTTTCCAGGGCGATGTAGGCTGCCAGAAAAACAGTCCAACGCAGCATGCGTGGTGAGAGGACCGGTGGAGTTGGTCTGTCACCAGCGAGGAGGCCCAGGAGCGGCTTGTGGTCAGTGATGAGGTCGAAGGTTCTTCCATAGAGGTATTCGTGGAACCTCTTCACTCCAGCCACAAGTGCCAGTGCCTCCTTGTCGAGTTGGCTGTAATTCCGTTCGGCCGGAGACAGTGTCCGGGAGAAGTAGGCGAGCGGTGCTTCCCTTCCGTCTGGAAACCGGTGACTGAGGACAGCGCCGATGCCAAATGGCGAGGCGTCACAGGCGAGGACCAGTGGCCTGGCTTCACTGTACTGTACCAGCACACTGTCCGATGAGAGGAGGGCTTTGACTGCATTGAAGGCTGCCGTTTCCTGATGACCCCAGGACCACGGTGCCTTCGTGCTGAGGAGGCGGTGGAGAGGCTCGGCTAGTGTTGCTTTGTGGGGCAGGAACATGTTGTAGAAGTTCAGCAGCCCCAAGAACGCCTGCAACTCCGTCTTGTTCTCTGGGATCGGGGCCTGCTGGATGGCCTGGATCTTGGATGCAGTTGGGTGAAGACCGGAGGCGTTGGTAGCCCAAGAACTCCACCTGTGGAAGGTAGCCCAAGAACTCCACCTGTGGAACGGCGATCTGGCACTTTTCTTTCTTCACCTTGAGCCCAGCCTCCTGGAACCTGGTCAGCACAGCGCGGAGGCGCTCGAACAGTTGCTGATTTGAGTCTGCGGACACCAACACGTCATCGAAATACGGCACCACGCCCGGAAGCCCCTGCAGGAGGCGCTCCATGAGGCTTTGAAAGATGCCAGGAGCCACACTCACCCCAAACTGCAGCCGGCGGCACCGGAACGCCCCTCGGTGGGTGACGATCGTCTGAGCTTCAGCGGTGGTGTCATCGACGGGCAGTTGTTGATAGGCTTGGGCAAGGTCCAGTTTAGCGAAGACCTTGCCTTCACCCAGGGAATGCAGCAGGTGGTGGACGACAGGAACCGGATAAGCATGCTGCTGAAGTGCCTTGTTAATTGTGCACTTGTAGTCTGCGCATATTCTCACTGACCCATCTGGCTTGACAGGCGTGACGATGGGGGTTTCCCACTTGGCGTGGTCAACCGGCTCCAAAACGCCTTGCGCAATCAGCTTGTCCAGTTGTTCGTCCACCTTAGCCTTGAGAGCAAACGGGACCCGGCGTGGCTTTAGCTTGATGGGGGCGACTTGCGGATCAAGGCTAAAGGAGATGGGCGTGCCTGTATATTGGCCCAAAGTGCCATCAAAAACCTCAGCAAAGCCTTTGATTAGGCCCTCAACCTCTGCGTCAGAGATGCTGTTGATGCCGATGACTTCCAGGCCGAGGGCATAGAACCAGTCTAGTCCTAGGAGGCTAGGCCGCATGCCTTCAACCACCACCAGTGGGAGCAGGCCCGAAAAATTCTTGAAAGCGACCCGGAACTGGCCAACGCCTACCACGGGGATGTCGTTTCCCTGGTAGTCTCTCAGATGTATGCGGTGTGGGTCGAGTTGCCTCTTGGACAGCTTGGGCACGAGTCTTTTGATGGTGCTCCAGGACACGATGGACAAGGCAGACCCTGTGTCAATCTCCATGTCACATGGAGCTCCTTCAATGAGCACGGTGACGTGTAGTTTGCGTCGCGTAGGCGAGTCGGTTTGGCCAATCGTGGTTCCAGACGAGCAACGGCAGTTGGTGAGGGCGAAACAGCTCCTGTTGGTGGACCGGGGTGAAGACTTGGACTTGCGAGACGGTGAAGGGGGTGTGTCGGATGGAGCTGATCGGCAGACCTTAGCGATGTGGCCCCTTCTGGAGCATCGCCGACAGATGGCGTCTCTGAATCGACACTTGACGCGGGAATGGTTGCCTCCACAACCAGCACATTCTGATTGGTCCTTGGACCTCTGCTTGAACTTCCCGCGCTCCCGCTTCGTCTGGTGCACGTCATCGTCTTCGCTGGAGGACGCCACGTCACTGCTGGCCTCCTCATGGTGCACTGGGATTGGCTTCTTAGCAGGATGCGGGCTGCTGGCCTTGCAGATCTGCTGGGCGGAGAGTTCAGCAGCTTCCGAGGCTGCGGCCTCCTCGGTGGCCTTCTGCAGCGTGAGGTCTGGCTTGGCGAGGAGACGCCGTTGCAGACGGTTGTCCCGGACCCCGCAGACGATTCGATCCATCAGGGCATCATCTAAGTCTCGGAACTCACAGTGCAGTGCTGTCTTTCGGAGGGCAGCGATGTAGCTGTTGATCGACTCCCCCTCTGCCTGGTTCCGGTGGTAAAACGCATGGCAGGCAGCAATTTTGGATGGCTTCGGAGCGTAGTGGTTGCGGAGCTTCTCTTGTAGCACATCCCACGGCGTTGCCTGGACTGCTAGTGGCGCGACCAGAGCTCGGGCCGTCTCAAACACCTCGGGCCCGCAGAGGCTGAGGAAGAGGCCCCGCTTACGCTCCTCTGACACTTCTGTCAGCTCATTTGCTTGGAGGTAGCAGTCGAACCGAGCGAGGTATGAGTCCCACGATTCAGAGGCTGGGGCAAACGGCGGTAGAGGCACGAATGAAGCCATGGTTCCGATGCCGACGTGGAGGGCGATGGATGGAACACAGTGCTCTAGCCAGAACAGTCAGCTCTGAATGGGTTCTGTTCAGTGATTTCGCTCAGTGTTTCAGCTCAGTGATTTCGCTCAGTGAGTGTCCGAATCTGGCTGTGCTCTGATGTCCATCAGATCCCACCTTCGTCGCCAGTGTTGAATAGTGGGTGGACATAGTAGACGACACAGTGATTTTCAAGCAGCTCTCTTTATTCTCAAGCTGGAACAGAACTAACTGAATAGCTCAGCCGGCCTGCTTATATAGGCAGCCGGCTGACAACATTGTAACAACAGCAACCCAGGGTTTCCCGCCTAAACTAACTGACGAGGACCTGAGTGGAAACTTTATACATACAACACCCCTAGTGGCCTAGGGTGAGAACTTTAATACATAACAACATGAATTGCCACAACCAAGCAGTGAAAGCTATAGTCAGCAAAGACAAAGGAGGAGAAACTATTATCCTGGGTGAGTGAGGTCCCTAACAAGGAGGATTGGAAATTAAAAATGACAGAATATGCAGAGTTAGCAGGTTTAACTAGTAAAAGAAGAAGAAGAGGAGGAGGAGGAGTTTGGATTTGATATCCCGCTTTATCACTACCAGAAGGAGTCTCAAAGCGGCTAACATTCTCCTTTCCCTTCCTCCCCCACAACAAACACTCTGTGAGGTGAGTGGGGCTGAGAGACTTCAGAGAAGTGTGACTAGCCCAAGGTCACCCAGCAGCTGCATGTGGAGGAGCGGGGAGGCGAACCCGGTTCACCAGATTAAGAATCCACCGCTCTTAACCACTACACCACACTGGCCACACCTCACAAGAGGATCAAGTATATAAAGAGGAATGGAAAAACTTTGTGGAGTTATCTGGAAAGTAACTGTAGACATGTGAAAACGTTAGCAGGATTAAGGTAAATTCAACAGTATAATATAAAGTAGAGGAAAAATAAAGGGGAAAGAGAGCTAAATGCATATATATGCAGGAATGGTGAGAAAACCAAAGGAACCAGGGAAGGGGAAGAATGGAAGTTGTAAATGATTGCATCATTATAAAGTAAGATATGCATGAATGATTTCAATGTGAATGTGGTTTTTGAAATTGTACGAATGAAAAAATGCAAATAAAATTTAAAAAAGAAAAGAAAAAGAAAATATTATTCTGAGAAGAAGCACCAGCCAGGGGACCAAGAGGCCACCAAATAGCATGAAAACAACATGAATATTCAGTGAGTCGAGGGAGGCGGTATATTTATAAATGTTAGTGCTTCTGATAGGCCTATAGCATACCCCGCCCCTGAAAAGAACAACCCCAAAGATATGGCAGGGGGAGAGACCAACATTAACATAAACACAGTTAAAATGCTGCTGATGTGGGCACACAACACATTATACACTAATCTGGATGCTATATATAATATGGGAATCCTTACTTCAACGAGGCAGTAACTACGCATTACCAGGGATGCGTGAATGTTACTAAAAACAACTTTGTGTTTCACTCTCAGTTATCCCCGATAATGTGTTGGGACACAATGTGATGGGACACAATGTCATGGTCTTCATAGTTCTGAGTTTCCTCAACCCACAAGTGGCAGCCCGTTAATTTGGGAACATAATGACATCATACGATGCAGATTATTTTATTATGCATTATTTGGGAAAGGGAAGAGGAGGAGGAAGAGGAAGAGGAGGAGATGCAGACCTCTTATTTCCAGTAACAGCTCCAGCCTGACTCACACCCACAGAGGATGAAAGTGAAGAAGCTTTCCTGCAAGGTGGAATTTGACTGTTCCCTTTTTAAAGGAAACGATACCCTGAAAGTAAAACAGCCCTCGCCTGGTGCCCCCCCCCCGAGGTTTTGGGGTAGTGCTGATGGCTGCAGTAGGTTGAAACATCTGGAGGGAACCAGGTTAGCAGAAGCTGAAGGAAAATGTGTTTGTTGTAGTAATTACAGCTACCTTGGTTTCCATTCTGCAACTAGCCCATTAAAATATGCTTAGCCAATAGTTGTCTGTTGATGAATTGTGACAAATAAACATTTCATGTGAAATATTGATAACGGCGTACCACGAAGCTAATGGGACTGACAATATCCAGTGGATCAATATGCCTTTCGTTTACTAGGAAGATAGCCAACAAAATAAATGTTAACAGCTTTTATTTATGAACATTTTAAAACCTAGATTATGGGCACTTTAAATTTATGTAATGCTGCTGCAGTAGATTTTAATTTTAAAAGCTTTTAGCTGCTGTAACACCCCTCTGGTTTCATTGTCCAAGTGGGCATTCTTTATTGTGTGACTTATTAAAGAGTCAATAGCACAAAGCAATATTTAATGACACCTTTATGATTTGAATCCTCATGTAGACAACAAAGCAGCAACACAGACTCTATGGAAAACACCATGGGAGTGCCACTAAACACTTTAAATTAAAAGGGGAGCTTATTTAGTCCAAGTTCAAAGTCATAATTTGCCACTGATTAATAATTGAAGTATCTCCCAGTAATGGAATACTGATAGGCAAAAATATTTCAGCAGTGCATTCATTTTGACCATGAATAGCTTTTTAATATCCATTTCTGAGAATGATATGAATAGAAATTTGAGGAACATTGACAAAAGGGTTGTAATCCTAGCCCAGTTATACAGTGCCAAGTTCTGCCCATTCTAAAGCGGGGTTATATGCACAAACATTTCCATGCAGATTGGAGCCACAGTTTAGATTGATTTTTACTCTTATCACCACTGTGTGGTAGAGTCGGGACAAGTTTACCATTTCTGGATTATTATTTATTTTTTAATATCGGCACATGGTTTTCGAATATGAGCTTCATGAAATCCATCAAACACTGTCACAAAACAAATGTGTATACTTGCTCAGGAATATCGGCCAGTGTTACAAACTGAGATTGTGAAAGGGTGAAATGGCATGACTCTTAGAAAGTGTCAGCATAAATATGCAGGTAAACTTATAAATAGGTACCTACAGATTAAGGGCTACTTCAAACATCACTGTGGGGACAAGTGTTGGGAGCAGGTCAGAAATAACTCACAAGTTGTCAGTGAAGTTAACTCTTTATTCACAGACACAAAATAACTCAGGTCCTAGTGAGCAAAGCAACTCTTCCCAGTAGATCTTGCCCCAATGAGGCACCACTCTCTAAGTCTCCTCCAGCCAAGCCATGGGTAGGCAAACTAAGGCCCGGGAGCCGGAGCTGGCCCAACTGCCTTCTAAATCCGGCCCACGGATGGTCCGGGAATCAGCGTGTTTTCACATGAGCAGAATGTGTGCTTTTATTTAAAAAGCATCTCTGGGTTATTTGTGGGGCATAGGAATTTGTTCATATGTTTTTCCATAATATAGTCCAGCCCCCCACAAGGTCTGAGGGACAGTGGACCAGCCCCCTGCTGACAAAGTTTGCTGACCCCTGAAGCAATCTGAGACTGTGACGTCTTGTCTGGCTTTGCTCTGCTCTCTTCATACCTTTTTTAGTTCTGTGAAACCAGGGGCAGGGGGGATGGGTGCTTGTCACAGTAGAAGGGGGCTTCTTCAGTAGCCTGCCTCTTCTCTGCCTCAGCTCCCCTCCCCTCCCCTCCCCTCCAGCTCCTGCCTCTGATTCTGGACTTCTCTCTGCCAGACTCTTCCTGCTCACTAAATCCTGTTACCTCTTCAGCTTCTGACACCTCCTCCTCTCAGTCTGCTCCCTAATCTCCCCCTGACCACCCACCATTAATCCCCTGGCTCTGAGCCTTCTTCCCTTGGGGGTTCCTCAGCTGGTGCCTCCCACCACCCCTCTACATCCAGCCAGTCCATGACAATCACTCTTTTATTTAACTTCTAGACTTTGGCATAGAAAAATCACACATGTTAGATATGTGTAGATAGTCACAACCAATTTCCCACTTTAATTGGTCTTGGTTGACATGAAATAGATGTGCTTGCAATCATCACACAATATAATCAATATGTGGATTTAACTCTTTTCCTGCACAAATACACTTCTCACATAGACAATGCCTAACTCTTGAAGTAGTTCTCGGTATCCATTTCTCAAGACTGTGAACAAAATTCAGTTTACTTGGGTCTATCTAGCCTTGGAACAGATCAAATTACTACCCAAATATCACCATGTACACGTCACAGACTTGGCAAACACGAACTGCTTCCTCATACAGTATTAGAGTTGCCATATGTCAAAAAGTGAAAATCCAGACACAAAAGTTATTGAGCTTTTTCTTTTCTTTCTTTCTTTTTGGCCAAAGTTGTTGAACTTTTTGGGGGGTTTTGCATGGGCTGCCATTCATCCAGATTTTCCCGGACATGTCAGTGATTTCTGCCCAGATGCTGTTAATGAGAGCCGATGAGGGGAAATTCCAGACATATGGCAACCCTATACAGTATTATTATTATTATTATTATGTTGTTGTTGTTGTTGTTGTTGTTTTATTAGGTACCAGGCATCTAATTACAAGAAACTAACAAAAAGGAAAGAAATGAAAGAAAGAAAGAGAAGATGTCTAGCATGTTGAATGTTATGACTGATGAGGGAAGGCTAAAATATGCGTACCCTGAGTAAGTGATCATGAACTGAGGATACGATGATAAAATCAATAAAGAGGTTTGCTTCCTTCCCAAGATTATAAAGAAGGAAGATAAAGAAAGGAACTGAGAATAATGGAATACAATTTAAAAGGAGATTTATAATCAAGCTGTATGAGAAAAAAATGGTGGAGAATTTGATTAATATTTCCATTATAATAGCAGTGGGGTGTCACCATATGCTCTATGGAGTCAAATACCCTGTAGAATTACTTAGCATGCTTTCATATAGCCTGAGTGAAGCAGCAAATCAACAAAGGGAAAGTCTATCTAATCCACAGATTACTTCAACTGAATCAGTACAATTTCACTCCTTTCCATTTATGTGTACTTGGATACAAGGAGGGGGGAACCTGCGTAAATGTACTGTACACAATAATTGCTTTTAACTTAATTTAATTCCATGGTGTTTTTTTTGAACTAGAGCTCTTTAAATCCCAGTACATTATCTTGTTTGTGAAACACAGTATTTAAAGATGTATTTCAAAAGATTTCAGGGCCATTTTCAGTTGTAAGTTAAATACAAAAAAGATAAAAATGATAGGGATAAATTAATAAGGCATTTTTCCTCCAAGCTATACCTGCTGGAATTATATGTTCTCCACAACTATTTAAGGTGGCACTGTGCTGAAACTTGTCCTTCCAATTTTGTGAAACGTTTATTTTTCTGTGGAAATGACTTCTATTTTTCTGCCTCACTGTCAGGACATTTGAAAACATCTTTAGAATATTGGTGGGTGTGGGGCAGAATGAGGGAACTGTCAATTTTCCTTCCTCCCTGTTTCTTGTTTTTCCAATCTTAAATCCAGTTCTCCACATTTCCATGGCAAGATGCATTAAAAAAAAAGTCATAATAGAAATTTGCCAGCATTTTAGTGTGAATTTGTATAATATATATGCTTATTATGCAGTGTTGCCTAATATACACATATTTTACAAAACAATTTCCCCAAAACAACGCATTTTTGCATGTTAATTTCACTAACAGATGCATTTTTATGGACTCTTCACCCTAGTATATATGCATTATTGTACATGTTACTCAGTTGGAGAACTGCACTGCAAAATTCAGAGAGGTGTGAAGTTCGAAGGATGGCTTTGTTTCAGTTCGCATCTTGTTTCCGAAAGTGCACATTAGATGAGCGCACATCTAAATGTGAACGGAATCAAATTTCTTCCCCATTCCTAGTGCGGGGATTTGAGTTTACATTTTGTCATCACTGTGAAGTGGTATGTGTTTTTTTTCCCTTTCCAGTAAACATTTCCCAGCAATTTGCAGTCTTACCACTTTCTGATCTGAAAGAACCTTTCTGGGAAGGAGTTACCTTGTGATATTTTCCTCTGGACATTATTCAAAGTACTAGCATGCAAGGAGGTTTCAGAGTGCATGGTTTGCAGAATGAAAGGGCAAGCACAAGGTGCCCCTTGCCACATCAACTATCCTGCACCCCACCCAGAGGAATTTCACCAAACGTTTCTCTGCCCTCTGATAATTTTTGAACCAACTTATTTTTTCATGATAGAGAATGGTAGAAAATGTTTTTTTCTTTTTCAGAAAACAGGATTTTGTGGTGTGGGGGCACAGCACTAAATAAAGGTGCAGGGGCCTTGTTGTCTTTAGCATCTGCCCCCCCTACCTGTAAGAGTGCTCTGAAGTTACAAAATAGGAGGTACAGTGGTACCTTGGTTTGGTTTGCATACATTTTGGATTACAAACATGTCAAACCCGGAAGTGCGTGTCCCGGTTTGCAAACTTTTTTTGGATTGCAACCCATTTGTTTTGGATTACGGACAAATTTTTTTGGGAGGTCCCATTGGCGAAAGCGCGCCTTGGGTTACAACCTGTTTTACTTTACAAACGGACCTCCGGAACGGATTATGGTTGTAATCCAAGGTACCACTGTATCGGGGATGGTATGCATAGCTTTCCTCTGGTCTTAGCCACACCTAATAGGAAGCAATGTTTCTTATTTTGCTTCTAAATGCATGTGCTAAAGATTCTGGCCTTGTGAAATAACTCTAAAAGAATTACTGATGTGGATAAAGTTTAATTTCTTGCTGCAGTGGATCACAAAATGACTTTTAAAATGCAATCAAAGGAATAGTTTTATAAGGTTTTCTCCCTGAAGAAAACAGATTCTTCCATGCTCTAATCACTGCTTGTGCATATGCATATGTGTGTATATGCGGGTGGCGCTGTGGGTTAAACCACAGAGCTTAGGGCTTGCCGATCAGAAGGTCGGCGGTTCGAATCCCCGCAACGGGGTGAGCTCCTGTTGCTTGGTCCCTGCTCCTGCCAACCTAGCAGTTCAAAAGCACGTCAAAGTGCAAGTAGATAAATAGGTAACGCTGCAGCGGGAAGGTAAACGGCATTTCCGTGCGCTGCTCTGGTCCGCCAGAAGCAGCTTAGTCATGCTGGCCACATGACCCGGAAGCTGTACGCCGGCTCCCTCGGCCAATAATGCAAGATGAGCGCCGCAACCCCAGAGTCGGTCACGACTGGACCTAATGGTCAGGGGTCCCTTTACCTTTATGTAAAATAATCAATGCGCAAGAGACTGGACTGACAGTATTAATTAACACTGCCCCCTCTCATCCCATGGACTATATTTAATAGTTAGTTTGATGAAACAATTGCGGCAAACACAGAAGCTGTCACAATTTAAAGCCATCCGCTATAACTATTTCCCCTGGACTATGCAAAACATCTTGAAGCCATTCGCAAGTAAAAACTGGAAAACAAACACGAACACCACACTTAGATAAAATAAATAGTGAAAGAACAGGCTCACCACTGGCACCATTTTTCAGCGCTTCAAGTATTTGCTAAGGTGTTTTAAGTCATCCCAGGCGGAATCAGACAATATGAAACACAAAGCACCAACTGCCGGAGACACATTTAGTTTAGAGATGTCTTGAAAATCTCTACCACTGCATTCATCCAAAAGACAAAAAATGAATACAATACAGAAGCAGCCAGACGTAAGGTCAAAGCCACAGGTAGTGTGGGTTTGGGTGCACTGTCCATGTGTAGAGCTGTAGTGGAAAAATTACTCTTGGAGGGCGAGACTTTCCTAAATAATATCCACCCTCCATCACATGAACTGAAATGAGTAACATGCCTCACATATTACGTCAGGGTCAACTGGAGACTGCATGGCAAACAGATGCACTGGGCTTGAAATGACTACATAGATGCAGAGGCTTGCTTTAAAAAACTCTATATGTGTGTGTGTGTGTGTGTGTGTGTGTGTGTGTGTGTGTGTTTCCATGTATGTGTCCAAGGAGAGCCATGAAGCAGAAACATAACCATGCTTATTCAGGGCCAGTCAGATGGGTGGGATATAAATAGTAAAATTATTATTATGGAACAGGATGTCTCTATTTTCATCAGAGAAATGTTGGAGGTTATGCCTCCCTCCCTCTCTCAGTAACCATCCCTTGTTTTTTCTCTATCTTAGGAAGAAATAGCTTCCATTGCACATGTGTGAAACCCTGTAAATGCACCATCTCCTAATGTACAAACAGCCAGCTCTGGAGATAGGGGGCGTTTTCATTGGGAAAATGGCACAGGAGGCGAATACCTCTCAATACCATCATCATAGTCCAAAATGGAAAACCCCATGGCTGCGTTTTGCATTGCCTTGCATTGCCTTCCATTGCCATGGCTGCGTTTTGCATTGCCCTAACAGAAAGACTGTAGGAAATTTAGCTATTATGTAGATGACTGCTCTATTACGTGTGCTTTTGAGTTTCAGGAAAAGCTCTTTTCAAGAAAAGAATCACATATAACGCTGCTGTCCAGTGATAATGGAATAGCACTATGAATTCCTCCCCCCCCCAAAGTTCCATTCATTGCTAGCAGTTTTGCCTAGCGCTTTTGTACAGACTGAAGTGCACAAAGCAAAGATAAATGTGGGCATCTTGGCATTAAGGTTAGTTGCAGATGGATTTGTTTTTCAAAATAAAATAAAAATGTCACTCTTTTAAGGTACCCATTTCTCATGGCCACACCTCGGCAATATGTATTGCATATATGAATGATCAGGTATGTTTAATGATTTCTAGTCTCACTGTTTAAGACCTGGATGTACTTACCCTAAAGAGGAATGCAACGTTTGCAGCAAGTGCTTTTCAATTTTTTCCGTTACAGAAGTTAAACAGCATTTTCTTGCTAAACCAAAAAAACACGCTATCATGTGCAATTTATGTAATGACGACGATTGCATCTGCCTTATTCTCTGGTATGTTTTCTACTTTAAAAGCATCACATGAAATACTTCAGGGATAGGTGTAGTGCCTATTATTGTCTGCTAGTAACCCCTTGTCCTGGCATCTGTTGTGTTGCTATCAACAATAACTTGAACATGAGATTTTTAGGTGACAGCCTCAGTGGCTATTCTTTTGTTGTTAAGACTCTCTGTTGTTATGGAGACAACCGAGTAGACAAAGAGTGATTTTCCTGCACAATAAATGCTTCTTACATAGAAGAGATTATTCACTCTGCCATATGCTTGCTGAAGCATGATTCATCCATAGGAGGTCACATGAAATGCAAGTCTGGGTTTAGCTCCACCCAATACACTGCAAGCCAAAATTGTGTACAGTGTTACCTCGGGTTAAGTACACTTCAGGTTAAGAACTCCGCTAAGAACAGAAATCGTGCTCTGGAGGCGCAGCAGCAGCAGCAGGAGGTCCCATTAGCTAAAGTGGTGCTTCAGGTTAAGTACGCTTCAGGTTAAGAATGGACCTCCGGAACGAATTAAGTACTTAACCCGAGGTACCACTGTATTAGCATGTGTAAACAAGTCCCCTACATATCTTTTTTAAAAATTTCCAATGAAATAAATATATCCCACCTTTCAGGATAGAAATCCTTCCAAAGTGGCTTAGAAGTAAGAGTCAATTAGCACCGGATTTAGGGCAGTGTGGGCGGTTCCCCAGCACAGGGTGCCAAACCGAGGGGGTGCAAAATTGAGAAGATGCATAACTGAGAAGATCCATTTGGGGATGCCAGATTTTGGCCTCACATGGGGCACCGTATTATGAAGGATTACCAAAGTCCGCCCCTGAGTCAATTAAATATATAGTAGATTGTGTTTTTTTAATATGTAACAGTACCACTACTTGCCTACTCCACCTTACTGAATGGCCACAGTACTCAGATTATTAATGCACCAGGATTTGCACAAGCGATGTCACAGAAGATGTGCACCTCAGTTGTGTAATGTTCATGCAAAGTATATTGGGTGCCAGCACCATGATAACAATAATATTTTCAATGTGACCTTCTCTGCCACACAAGCTGCCAAGCGCAGACCTTAACCTTGCCATCACTTTAAGCAGCTGCTTCTCAGCCTGGCTAGAAAACTGAGCCATTTGTAAACAATGGCACTTGAGGTGCTTGTCCATTTTTATTCCATATACGTTACTACGAGTTCTTGAGGCTTACTCTCAAGTTTGCTAAAAATTTTTTATAAAAGGGAAAATAGACCCAAGACTGAAATCAGGGCCCTTAACACAGTTCAAAGCATGTTGGACTCAATAAAAGAAACAAATTGTGCACCAAAGATTTATTGATGGACTTTATGGCTCTCCTCCTCTGCTGCCCCTTCCCAGTCCTCATCTAGTTTTCGTATGGAACAGCTTGGAAGCAAAACGTTTCCCAAACTCTGCAAGCCAGTCTCAGCCAGCTGCTCTCCCATCTCCTTGCCTCCTTCCCTTCTCTGCAGCTGAAAGCCAGAAACACCTGCCTGGTTGAGAAGCAAGTCCCTCCCTCTCTAATTCAGCTTTCTAGGTGAGATTCCACCAACCTGTCAGCCAAAGAGAGGGGAAGAAGAGAGGCAGAGCCTCCTGAACTCTGCTTCTTTCATTTCCCCCCTCGCCCTCTCTCCTTGGAACCAACTTGGGGAAAGCTTCCTGTCTTGCTCACTCTCCGTGGTCACTGATGCCTTCTCTGATAGACACCAAGCTCTGCCATAGGTCTACTTGGTTCTCATCTGACTCATAGCCCCAGCTGCTACTTCCTGAGGCCTTATTTCATTAATGATCAAGCAATCAACCGGTCATATTGCAGTTATTATTCCAGCATTTTTAAAAAAATGCATTGTCTGTTTCATCCAGTGTCAATGGCTTCAAAAATAGTCTTCACTGTTCCCAGTTTCTGAATCAGAATAAGCTTTTCCGCCAGTCTTCTCTATTAAAGCATAATCTTCAAAAGTAACACTTTTCTTCTTCCAGAGAGGTAGCTATGTTAGCTTGTCCAGCAAATGCACTAAATAGACCCATGCCACCTTAAAGACTAAAAGACTTACCATGGCATATCATTTTGTGGACATGTACCATGAGATGCAAATAGACTCTAGTTCCTAACAGCTTATGCTTAAATGATGTGGGTAGGGACGTGGGTGGCGTTGTGGTCTAAACCACTGAGCCTCTTGTGCTTGCTGATCGGAAGGTCAGCAGTTTGAATCCCCATGACCGGGTGAGCTCCTGTTGCTCTGTCCCAGCTTCTGCCAACCTAGCAGTTCAAAAGCATACCAGTGCAAGTAGATAAATAGGTACTGCTGCAGCAGGAAGGTAAATGGCCTTTCCGTGCACTCTGGTTTCCATCACGGTGTTCTGTTGCGCCAGAAGCAGTTTAGTCATGCTGGCCACATGACCCAGAAAGCTGTCTGTGGACAAATACCAGCTCCCTCGGCCTGAAAGCGAGATGAGAGCCACATCCCATAGTCGCCTTTGACTGGACTTAACCGTCCAGGGATCATTTACCATTCACCTTTTCTACCTATGGCTAAATGAACCTCTAGACTTGAAGGTGCCATAATACACTCTTGTTGTTTTTCTTTCTTAAATCTTTTGAACCAGGTTTCTTCTTCATTTTCAAACTCCTTCGGTTTTTCTGCTTCTTGGAGAACCTCATCAGAGATATAATCATTCCAAGTTGTTGGAACTGTTTACATGACCATCTTGATAACTGCTACAGATTCCTCCAGCCTTCTTTTTTTGGCCCTTTAAAACCTTGAGTTTTATCCAATGGTGGCTTTGTGCTAGGGAAAGCATTTCCACCTATGCAAAGAGAGGCACTCAATATTTTTTTTCCTGACACCCCACCTTACTGCAGACCCCAGACTGTTCCACAGGGTTTTCCAATCAGAATAAGCCAATACTGGATAAAATTTCTTACCTATAGGCCCTGATAACTTAAAGGATGTTCCTTGTGAACAACAAGCAAACCTGAAATTCAAAATTCTTCATGAGTAGAGCTGTGCATCAAATTTTCCAGTTTTCGTCTTCTTTAAAAAACATCAGCTTTGTTAGTTTTTCAAGGTCTAATAACCTTCAGATGACTTGATCATAACAGCACTTTGGTGAAAACATCGCTTGATGGAGATGACCAAATGGAGATGCTGGTTACAGCAACTAACCTTAAATAATTCTTCTCTGAAGCTTCTGTTGAATTAGAACCACTGCTGCCAATGATGTGGTGGTGTTGTTGTTGTTGTTTAAAAAAGAAATTTTCCTATTTTAAAAATGAGCTCTTTGAGTGGAAACTGCCGTGTCACACATTTCAAAAGCACAGGGTTTTGTTGTTCTTTAAGAATTATTACAGCCCTTGGGCTGCATGATCTGAATGCTGCACCACGTGAACACATTCCTTGCCATTGGAAAGCTAGTATATCAATGGAATCTGCCATCTCCTTGCCCTGCTAACTTTCTACATGCAGGGTTTTTTTTGTTTTTACATGGGCTGCACTGAAACATGTAGTGGAAGTGTCACAGTTCCAGACTTGTTAAACAAGAATTCACACACGTACCTAAAGTAACAAGGAAACAGAAGCGTGCCAACTACTACTGCAAGTTCTGACTTGTACGTGTAAAACACTCTGTATTATAAAAGAGATACCTCAAGGGTGAAACGTGCAGTGAGCAGGTCCTGTTAGAAAGCAGCATTGCTTGGCTAGTGACATACTACTGCTGAAAGCTTTTGCACCAGGTGCTACCTCTGACCACCAACAAAAGGCTGTCAGAGCCAATTCTTATCTGTTTGTTCAGGTTTCCTCAGGCAGACAAGGCATGCGCTCCTGTGTAATGTGTTTGTTTAATGGAACAGATATTGTTGATGCAATCCTGATAGAAAAGCTCATCCCTGCCTATTTCAAAAAGGCAACAAATCCTCAAATACCATGTTATCTATTCTGCGTGAGCTACCAGACCATTTAAATCAGTGTTGTGAAACATAAGATAGATCTTTCGGACCGGTCGCATTTTAGCTCCTGCCATTAAAAAGGTGGCCATTGCAAATCTCGTCAGTGGAAGAGAACGGGCATGAGCAGAAGTTTAATGCAGATTTAAATGCATAAAATATTATATCATGTTGTACAGGTAATCTGCATTCCGTTTCATTTGTTTCCTGCATTGAGAGATTTATTAGGATGCTGAAACGTGAATCTGCCATTGGCTCTCTCTCATCCCCAGGACCAACCTAATACCATGCGTGACTGAAAGCAAGGGAAGTTCAGTAGCAAGATTTGGCCAAATAAATAAAAAAATTAAAAAATTGTCCAAGAGCACCTTAGAGACAAACTAAGTTTGTTCTGGGTATAAGCTTTTGTGTGCATGCAGAAAAACTTAGTTGGTCTCTAAGGTGCTACTGGACAATTTCTTAAATTTTTAAATTTATTTTGACTGCGTCAGACCAACACGGCTACCTACCTGAATCAAGATTTGGCCAGTTAAAAATTGGATGTAAATGGTGGCTTGCAGAATGAAATGCCAAATTTCTTATATACAGAAAACAAAGGATGAAAACATCCTTTTTGCCCTGCCCTGCCCTGCCCTTCCTGACTGCCAGTCAGGAAGATGCTGGCTGCAATCAAATCCCTAATGTGCCCTTGAACTTTCTGTTGTATTTCCTTTCCCTTTGATGCCACCACTGTTCTGTCCCAGTGCTGTAAGTGGGCAACATCATAATTGAAAAATCCATGGAATCCCAATACTAGCACTCAAGAATACCAGGTGAGAAAAGCCATTTAAACTGTGCAATACTATAGCTTCCTCTAAACCTTGCATTAGCTAGGACTTCTCCACCCACCGCCTCCAGTGCATTTCTGGAGAGGTCCCCATAGACACTGCCTGCAAACCATTCGGCTCCATTATAAACTTTTGTGTTTGCACACAGATAAGTGTTTTGTGATTTATTTTCCTTCTGGGGAAAAGGTATTTCTATGTAAATGCAATATTATGAAAAAACATCATGTTTCATACTATTTTGAGCAAGGATCATGTATTTTGTTTTGACAGAAACAAATCCACCATACTAGATTGGCATTGGGGAGGGGAGGGGGAAAGGAGGAATGGGCACTCGATTTGTCATGTGTTAATGCTGCCAAATGAGTTTTTCAAAGCAGCCACACCTGTAATTCTTCGCTATCACTAAGGGGGTGGGGTGTTACATGTACCTGAAATAGGGGTGGGAAATAAAGACCGGGTAGTATGCAGAACTTCATACAGTCGTACCCTGGATCCCGAACGCCTTGCAAGTCGAACTTTTTGGCTCCCAAACACCGTAAACCAGGAAGTGAGTGTTCCGGTTTGCGAACGTTCTTTGGAACCCGAACATCCGATGCGACTTCTGCGGCTTCCAGTTGGCTGCAGGAACTTCCTGCAGCCAATCGGAAGCAGTGCCTTGGTTTCTGAATGTTTTGGAAGTCGAATGGGTTCCGTTCAACTTCCGACGTACCACTGTAGACTGAAAGCTTGAGTGTCTGTGCATTCTCACTACAGTTTTGCTATAGCCTCCTCTGCTATAGGAGGCTACAGCACAAATTAAGAGCAGGTTAATTTACAACTGTGTCAAAGCAACTGGAGAAAGGGCCCCTATAACATTTGCAATCCATCATTCATTTCCTAATGGGCAGAACCTGGTCAGAGGTGTGAACCACAGAAGGTAAGGGCATGCAGAAGGTCTCAGTTTCAATCCCTAGCATCTCCAGATAAGGCAAGGAGAGAATCCCAATCTGCAACCTTGGAGAGCTGATGCCAGGCAGTGTTGGCAATACCGAGCTAGCAGGACCGATGGTCTGACTCAGTAAAATGCAACTACCTATATTCCTATGCAGTGCTTTTTTTCTTTAAAAAAATGTTTAGGGGTACTCTCACTTTGCCTCAAGAAAACCACCATTTTATAGTTCAAATCAGGGAAAATAAATACAGTAAATGGACAAAAGTATAAAGATTCACGAAATGTTTAGGGGTATGCGTACCCCCAGAAAAAAGCACTGTTTCTATGTAAGTATGCCCACTGGAAAGGAGGGTAACTAACTAAGTTGTAGTGAGACTTTCAGCAGAATTGTAGCTTCGGAAAGAGGTTCCCTTTCTTTGCAGCTGTTACTTTCTCTTAAAAAAAAAATTCCCAGAGATTTCAGGCTGAAATCCTATCCCACTTACCTGACAGTGAACTCCAGAGCAAGGAAGCTATATCAACCCAGCCCTGTGCCCAAAGCTTAGGTTTTTTCCAAGAGAATATATATATATATATATATATATATATATATATATATATATATAGCTCCAGTTTGCTAAACATCTGCTATGAAAACTATCACACTGGGGAGATTTACCATTAATTCCTATAAACATCCCTCCAACTAAGCCAAGGAAAGGGGAGACTCCTTGTTTTATGGAGGTAGAAGATAATACGTCTTCTTGCTCAAGCGCTTCCTCCATCAATCAGAATTCCCTAGTATTTGTGCTCTCACTTTTTTGTTTTTTGACCTAGCTCATAATCTCCCATCAGTTGTCCAAAAGCTGAGCTGTAGTGTTTTCATTTAAAAAAATTCCTTTTTTTTGTTGTTGCCTGCTCTTCCAATCAAATAAAAGAAAATGGGGAGAGAGGGAGAGCGAAAGAAAGAAAGAAAGAAAGAAAGAAAGAAAGAAAGAAAGAAAGAAAGAAACTTTCCATGTGATGCAGTTACTGTTGACTCTTCTGGGAAATGCATCTTTAAAAGCAGGGGAGGGAGGAACAGGAAAAATACAGTGCTATTAATGAACCTGCTGGTGAATAAACAGACACCATTCTCCGAAGCTAAAAATAAGACTTCTGCGTAAAGAATGATATGAGGGATATTCTATCCACCACATCTAGTTCCAAAAACAGATTAACACCCTGATCCTGAACACATTGCATAGCATTAAGTGCCGCTGAAAGCAATGCGCCAGTCTATCCGAGTGCTGTGTTTAGGACTGAGGTGTAAATCACTAAAAATAAATGTATGAAAGAGTCGCCCTCCAAAATGACAAGATGCCATTTGAACAAGCTAACGATGAAGGAGAGATGTCACTGCAAACAAGCTGGTGTCAAAGATTGTATCAAAACCAGGGCTCTTGTCTTCAGGTGAGGTCGTGGATTGGATATATGGGGAAGGGGAATATGCTGTAGGGCCTTAAAACTTCCAGACTCACACCCAGGTCTCCCCCCCCCCCCAAAAAAGCCAGAACTCAATTTCTAGAAAAACAGCACTGCTCACACCCAAGGGGCACGAAAAGTAAAAACCCTGGGAATAAATTGCCAAGAACTACACTGAATGAGGTGCATCTAGGCTAAGCAATCAAGAAGTGAGTAGAAGTTGGGAAAGACAGGTTAATAAAGATTTCTCTGTCTCGCTTTAACAGCATCTAATTAATAGCCCATGAGTACCAAATGCCACAGCTTTGTTCAAGCTAAGTAAGTGTTGGACACTGCATAGAATAGAAATTTTGGGTAGCTGCACTGAGCCACCCAAAATACAACAACAACAACAACAACAACAACAACAACAACAACAAATTATTATTATTGTATTTGTTAGTCACTTTTCTCACATAGCAACTTATGTTAAAAGCAATTAAGATCCATTTAAAACCCCCAAAACACAGCAATACAAATAAAAGGCAGGACTACAGTTCTCACCTTGCTAAAAAAAAAAGGCTAAAATGCCATCAAGTTGAGGGCCAAAAGCCCAGGTAGCGACAAAAGTACCAAAAACTAGATAAAGCTGGTGCCATACATGCCTTCCTGGTGAGAGCATTCCATAAGCAGGAAGTAACAACTGAAAAGGCCCATTCTCTTGTTGCCACCAGAGGTAGATTTAGGGCAGTGCAACCAGCTCAACCGCACTAGGCACTGAGCCTGGGGGGTGCTGCAGGGTGTCACAACTATGACGTAGTAAAAGTTAAAGGACCCCTGGATAGTTAAGTCCAGTCAAATGCAACTATGGGGTGCAGCGCTCATCTCGCTTACAGGCCGAGGGAGCTGGCATTTGTCCACAGATAGCTTTCCAGGTCATGTGGCCAGCATGACTCAACCGCTTCTGGCACAACTGAACACCGTGACGGAAACCAGAGCGCACGGAAATGCCATTTACCTTCCTGCCGCAGCGGTACCTATCTACCTACTTGCACTGGCGTGCTTTTGAACTGCTAGGTTGACAAGAGCTGGGACGACAGAGCAACGAGAGCTCACCCCGTCATGCGGATTTGAACTGGCGACCTTCCGATCAGCAAGCCCAAGAGGCTCAGTGGCAGTGGTGGAGCTTCATGCTCTGGCACTGGGGGTGGAGAGCAGGTGGGGGCAGGGCTGGCGCATGTCCTGGGGGCAGGGCGCGCCGCATGTGGGGGGCGCCCAGCACGGATGGGGGCAGCCGCGATGGAACCCCACTGGGATTGCGCTGCCGGGGGCGGTGCGCTCCCACCGCCCCCCTCTTCCTCCACCAGTGCTCAGTGGTTTAGACCACTGCTGTGAATTGAGCAGAATGGATGGAGAGGCTAGGGGGGCACTGAATTTTGACCTCTTGCAAGGCACTGCTGAAGTTTGAAATACCAAAGTCCACCCCTGTTGGCCACCCTCCAGACCACCTGTGGAAGGGGTACAGGAAGAAAGGCCTCAAGTGATTATCACAGGGTCCAATCCTGTGCATGTGTGAAGAGGCAGCGTGGGGTCTGCACTGCATAATGATTTAAAGGTCAAAACTAGCACTTTGAATTGAGCCCAGAAACCAACTGGTAGCCAGTACAGTCACGCCAGAATTTGTCTTATATGTTCAGGCCATCCTTCCTAGTTATAGATGCAGGGACTGAGGCTGAGAGAGACAGTAGATTGCCTAAGCTCACCTAGTGAATTCATAGCTGAGGTGAGATTCCACCAGGGACCTGCTGATTCATAGCTCAGTCTCTTAGCCACTGCATTACACCAGCCCTTGCTCTCTCTCGCACGCTCTCTCTCCTTGCGTGTGCGTAAGAAATTCCTATAGATTGAATAAATCTGTCTGTGTATCCTACAGCTCTTTGCGAGATAAACTTTCGGATGCCCCAATTTCTTTAGGATAACAACACAAAGTCCTGTGATACCAGCTTAAAGACTTAGTGGATTTATTGTGACATAGGTTTTCATAGGAAAGAAAGCAAGACTTCGCAGTATGTGTAAAATGACAGTCAAGGTGGCTTTATATTGATATTGATATTTTAGGATTATAAAATTTGGCTTAAATTCCCATGACAAAGATAAGATTGCTTCATTTCAAGCATGAAAAGGGAAAGGCTAGTGTTCTCTTTTCAAATGTTTGCTAATATTTTAAATGGGAAGCCAGTGGAGAAAGCACAAATTATAATATAAACCATTTTGGAAGGATGGAATTCATGTCTATAACCTTTCTTTAAAAATGGAGTATCTGGTAAAACTGATCTGTCTTCATGAATTTGTACACATCTTTCAGCACTGTAGAGCTCTATGCATTAGTTTCAACACTCAAGGACATCATATAGGTTTTTGTTACACTCTGGAAAATATGTGCTTCAAAATTAATTATTGGGTTTCGGTGATCCATCAGGGCTTTTCACACTGTCGACAACCAATCTACTGCTCTTTATAAACTTCACACAAGTTACCCTCTTCAGACATTTGAGGGTATAAATCAGAGTTAACCCTATTATCCTTAATGGGCTTACACTGATTTATCTAAGAGGAAAATAAGGCTTCATGTGTGGGTGAACAAGCAACAAAACACTGTCTCAGATGAAAAATGATATCAAACGCCTTACTCTTTGGGTCTCAGTGCATTAGCAGCTCTAGACAACACAACTCATACCAAAAAACAGTACGTGCTGATTTGTGGTAAATAGGGCATCATTCATGCCTCAAAGGTAGGTGTGCATCATGGGGCATGACTCTCTGCCATGGTGTCTTCCAAACATCCATACCGTGCTACATTTCCTTACTCATATTTAAAATTAAAATAAAAAAGGTCAGAAAGAAAGAACAGCTGAGGAGGTCCCAAGCACTTTAATAGATATGTGTCTCATTTTCATATCTGCCTATTCCCATGTTTTACAATTCAATTTTCCTACACACATTTGCAAAATGAGAGGAGGGAAGTAATAGTGGAAGTAGCCCTATGCTTCAAATTTGTGTCAGAATGGATAATAGCTGCAGCAGGTGGCAGTGGCTTGATGCAGATACTGCCCGGGAAATTAGTTAGAGTGAATGCTGCAATACTGAAAGATATATGCACGGGAAAGATTTGACTTCATAGCTAGGCATTGTCTTGTTGCTGCTACACATGGCGTGCCTTGCGTTAGCAGAGTTAAAAATATCAGCCTATAATTATTGGACATTATCCGTTTGCTGAGAGTAAAATATTAGCCCTCACAGACTAAAATTGTTAGAGCCACCCACAATGGATTCCTAACAAAAGAATTACAGAGTAGAAAAATTAATCATAGTAGGAGGGACTTTGTCTCTCAATTCCTCTGGACAGAGGAAAGTGATTTATATTTTCAGAGTCCCAGCTAACTCACCACTAACCATACAGAAGAGTGAGAAGAAGAAGAAGAAGAAGAAGAAGAAGAAGAGTTTGGATTTGATATCCCGCTTTATCACTACCCTAAGGAGTTTCAAAGCAGCTAACAATCTCCTTTCCCTTCCTCCCCCACAACAAACACTCTGTGAGGTGAGTGAGGCTGAGAGACTTCAGAGAAGTGTGACTAGCCCAAGGTCATCCAGCAACTGCATGTGGAGGAGCGGGAAAGCGAACCCGGTTCACCAGATTATGAGTCTACCGCTCTTAACCACTACACCAACCCTAATATAAATTTATATATATTCAGCAATGGGCCATTGCTTCAAACCAAAACTCCTTTAAATTACCACCTAAAGAGTCAGCTGCTTATATTTCCATCCCCTATGCAAGGTGGGTGGGGGGTAGTTTCAGGCAAGGTAGTTGCTAGAACAGGAAACCCTCTCATAGCTATATTACAATTCAGCTCATTTACCGTATTTTTTGCTCTATAAGGCGCACCTGACCATAGGACGCACCTATGGGAAAGCCCCCTTTTTCTGAGGATCAGCTCAAATTTATGTAGCTTCCTTTGCAAAGGAGAAAAGCCCCATTTTTTGAGGATCAGCTCAAAGTTGTTGAGCTTACTTTGCAAAGGGAAAAAACCGTTTTATGGGGTTTAACTCACAGTTCTGCAGCTTCAGGAAGCCATTTCTACAGTTTCCAGACAGATAATCTAATCAACCAGTCACATGTCGCTGGGGAAACAGCCTCCCTCTGCAATGGGGCAGGGCTGGAATCTCTCTCCCTTATCTCTCTCCCTGGTCTTTTGCTGAGCAGCTGCTCAGCGGGCTTCCTTTCAACACCCCCTTCTCTCTCTCTCTCTCTCTCTCTCTCTCTCTCTCTCTCTCTCTTTTTTTTTTAAAAGCACGATCTGCTTTTGCCCCTCTGCTTTTGCAGTTCAGCTCCAGGGACCACACATTCGCTTCATAAGACGCACAGACATTTCCCCATACTTTTTAGGAGGAAAAAAGTGCGTCTTATGGAGCGAAAAATATGGTACTAGTCGTTCCTTTTGGCTTTTTCTAGGTGCTGCTTAAAGTATTCCAAAAGGAAGTCCCCGGATGGTTTGAGCAGAGATCATAGCAGGGTAAAAGAAAAGAAAACTCCCTCTCTAAGGATATGCAGAAACTTCATGACAAAAGTTAATTACAGTAGTTTATTGAAATTATTAGGGACCCAGGTGGCGCTGTGGGTTAAACCACAGAGTCAAAGTGCAAGTAGATAAATAGGTACCGCTCCGGCGGGAAGGTAAACGGCGTTTCCATGTGCTGCTCTGGTTCACCAGAAGCGGCTTTGTCATGCTGGCCACATGACCTGGAAGCTGTACGCTGGCTCTCGGCCAATAAAGCGAGATGAGCGCCGCAACCCCAGAGTCGGACACGACTGGACCAAATGGTCAGGGGTCCCTTTACCTATTGAAATTATTATTATTTTGTCCCTTAAAATTCCTTACTTATTTCAACAGGGCAGAAAAAAACAAACTAAACCTCAATATGTTTCATTAGGAAAAACTTAGTTGTGACTTCGAGTTTTTTGGATCCATCTTTAGCAACATCACAAGTGGTCAGGATACACACAACATTTTTACAACCAAAACAAGCTATTGATGATGCTGACTGGCTGACCTCCCAATGATGTCACTGTGAACCTTATGCTACACTGTCTGGAACAGAAAATTTTCTTTCAAGTTGTTTTGCTCATCCCAATTCCCTCAAGGAGTGAAAATTCCAGAGGTTGCAGAGCTTAACTTGGATTTGGTTTCCTTTCACCAAGACTCAATGAGACCATATTTTTATTTTTATTTTGCAATATTTGACTACATTTGCAAATACACAGTTTAAGCACAGTGGAAGCACACAGCTGAAACACTCCAACAGCAAATCCCACTGCCCACAATCTAATCTCAAGACCAGAGGGAACAATCACTGCATAGTGTTTGTGTAGCGTATGAAGTCCAAAACTCAGCTTTCAGTTTGTCTTACTCTCTGAGGCACAACTACAAGTTATTTTCAACTACACTGCTTCTTTTCTCAGAGAGATCTGGCTACACCATCTTTACTGGGGCTGCTGGAGTAGAGAGGTGAGAATGTACACCCACTACCGCTATTGCGATAATTTCTTTCCTTTTTTATGCAGAACATTTCAGAGCGATTCTGGATCAAGAAGGTATCTTCTTACAGCCCTGCCGGCCAGATTAAACTGTGTGCTCAAGGGAGCACAAGGTCCAATGCATCACCACAAGTACCTTGTCAACATCCTTAGGCAGCATCAACTAAAAATGATCCAGACAACGCCCAACTATGTTGATGTTTCAAATCCTAGTTAGTTCGCTTTACCCATTCTACGTCACCCATGGCTTGTTGAACCCAGAAGAAGAGCCTCCTTTATTGCTTTACTTATCTCATGGTACCTCCCCTTCATGTGTCAGTGAGATTTCAAATTCCTTGTTCACCCATATTCATAGATGGTTGAACCTCTTGCTTGCAGGCTAAATCTCTGCCTTTTCCCTAGCTTCTTCTGTGCCTCCTTACAGCATGATACTTTCTGCCTTCTTGTTGCTCTTTCTCTTCAGTAGAAGAATGTGTGTCAGGGCAGCACTGGGAAAGTCTTTTCCTTCTTCTTTAGCAGTTTTACACTCTTTAAACAGTTCCCTAGGCAGCTGTCTTGAGCTATCCTCAGTTAAAAGCACCATGGTAGTTTGTGGCAATTTTCACTGGGCCTCTGCCATCAACCGGGGGGGGGGGGGACGGGGACCAAAGGCTGCGCTCCTTAACTGCCAGGGGGAACGCCATGTCAAGGGGGCACATCAGCCTGGCCCATTCCATCAGCCCCAGAAGGAGCAGCTGCAAGGAGCCTGTTTCCCTCCTCCCTACCAGAAAGAAACAATTAGCTCCAACTGCTAGTTGCTCTGGGGCTGCAGAGCAGACGGAAAGCATACATTAGCCCCATATTATATTGGCCAGAGGTTGTGCTGAGTTGTATGTGTGCATATATTACTGCAAGAACACACACACTCACACTCACAACCTCCCCGCCAGTGACTGTTTTGATGAAAGGGATATATCGAAAGTGCTCATACATGCTAGGGTATCACTGAGTGCTTTAAAAAAAATCACACAGCGCCACATTGTGAGTCAAGGACCCACACCTGCGTAGAGATAAATAAGACACAATGACACATGTATTTCAGGTTAATGGGCTAAATAAGGCCACAACTTTATTGGTTATTCTGTACAGATCTACAACAAGGTTGTAGTTCTGAACTAGATGGAAAGATTTTAAGCCAGTTTACTTTCTCTCCCCCCCCCCCCAACTCTAATTCAAAACTATCCTAGATTTTATTGGTCTCCCTAGAAAATGTAAGAGAAGATTCCAGCTTCCCCTACTGGGTTTAAACCACGCTCTGTAGAAGAAGTCACTGCTGGTCTTTGTGCTCGCTGCCCTATTGATTATTGTGTAAATATTGGGTTTCCTGCTTATGCAGAACTGGCCTGCAAGGTCTCTTTCAGTCCTTGTTTGCATATTCTGAACTAGTGCATGGTTTAAAACAAGGAAGTTTGTGTAATGTTCCAAAAAGTGCTGTACCTCATGGCAGGTATGAATACACCACAGGGATGAATGCACAACTGCTCTTTTCATCAGAGTTTCAGGCAGGCACTATTTCCCCCTTGGAAGGTTTCAGCAGGTTTAGTCACTGGGAGGATTGCTTTCTGAATCATCTATCTAGTAAAAATGGGGAGGGGTGGTGGTTGGGTAGCTCAAAAATAACTAACCATCATGGACTTATTCTGAAGAAATTCCGGTCTCTGGCACTGTGGTATTTACCTGTCAGATTTAGTACCTGGGCAAGATACTGTCACCCTAAATGACTTGAGCTGCCTTAGCAACTGGCATTATGTGAACTTTTATGTGTATTTTAATGAACTGGATAGAGTGAAAGATTTTAAGTCATGCGACTTTGGGGAGTGTGTGTATGAACTTAACAGTGCTTAGCTTATTTTTTTTAGTTGCTACTTTATTGTTATCAATATTGCATTATAGATTATAAATGCCATATTGATCTTTTATATCGTATAACATGACTGTTCGCTGTAATTGTGATGTTTAGCTTATTTTTAATTGCTGTTTTGTTGATAGTGTTTTATAGACTGTAATTGCTCTATTTGTGATGTGTTAATTATTTTAAATGATTTATGCTGTATTTGTGATGCTCTATTATGTTTTGAATGAAAAACAGCGTGGAAATATAATACATCTAATCAAATCAATTTAAGAAAACAAGAGTATGTCTCAATTCCACAGGAGCTGTGCATATGATCCTTCTTCATTTTCCCCCATAACTGCTTGGATTGCTATTCACATATTTCTCTTTCTGCAATACAACTTGGCCTTGTTGGTTTGAGGGATGTTTATTTGGGTAGCAACAGAGCAACAGTATAACTACTCTCTATTTACAAACATTCGCTAACTGCTAGTTGTTTTTGTTGTTGCTGCCTAGCTTGATTTTGATGATAAATAGTTTGTATTTTGATGTGTTTTTAACTGTCTTGTTTTATATTGTATTGTATTGTATTGTATGTTGCCCAGAGATCTATTGCATGAGGCAACTGATAACAAGGATGATCATCAGCCCCCACAACATGATGCATGTGTGAAAGGAACCCAGGTGTTGAAAGAAGCAGCGGGGCTGTGCTACTAGTCTGCACCAATGTCAAACATTTTCATTGGCTGTGCCCCTTGAAACCCACAAATTAGGCACAGACATTTGAGCAGCATACGCCTACACAGTTAAGCTTCTTGATCATGCATGGTTCCAGCTCCTGGAGAGGTCTACATGCGTAGGGTTTCATGCCTAACATATAGATGCTGGGCTGGGTGGCCAGGGAAGTTGCACAATGTTGAGGGCTGGGCCAGCAGTGTCTTCCTGCTGCTTCTTTCAGTGTGTGGATTACACACTGTTTACAACTAAGTCAGTACATATCTGCAGGAACAGCTACAGGTTTGTTGGTTGTTGATGGGGTATTTGGGCAACAGCCAGTGGAGGAGCTTCATGCTCCAGCACTGGGGGGGCGGAGAACAGGTGGGAGCGGGGCTGGCGTGCGTCCCGGGGGTGGGGCGCGCTGCCCACAGGGGTGTGGGGCATGTCCTGGGGGCGGGGCACACCGCCTGTAGGGGTGTGGTGCCCAGCGTCGGGCAGCCGCGATGGCACCCTACCGGGATCGTGCTGCCGGGGGTGGTGCGCTCCCCCCCACTCCTCTTCCTCCGCCAGTGGCAACTGCATGCCCTCCAGCTGGCCTCCCTCCCTGCATGAGCTCTTCTCCTTATTTTGCATCCTTCATAGGTTTATGAAGAAGGAGTAGAGTGAAAATGGCAACACAATATTTTACAAACTGGACAATTCCAAAATACTCTTTAAGCATATAAAGAAGTCATTCTTCAAATATTCGTCTCTGTTAAAATTTATTGTACATGCTGCTATGGGTTTTTCAGCAGAATCCTAAAGGGCATATTTATTTAAGATCCACAAAATAATACCGGTAGCCCTTTTCTCCGATAAATAAAGAGACATGCATTATATACAGTTAGAAACAGAAATTCTTTCTGGCATGTCAACATAATGAAAATGTCACGATCTTCTCTCATCCATTCACCTATTTGCTTCAACGATAAAAAGATGCAAAAGAAGATGCATGTTTTATATATGCCAGATGGGTAGGGTATAAATAATAAATAATAATAATAATAATAATAATAATATGCAAAAGAATACCTGTAAAAAATAAATAAATAACAGTTCACTACCTAAACACATCAGGTAACAACCCTTTAGTATTAGGTAAGGTAAAGGGACCCCTGACCATTAGGTCCAGTCGTGTCCGACTCTGGGGTTGCGGTGCTCATCTCGCTTTATTGGCCGAGAGCCGGCGTACAGCTTCCAGGTCATGTGGCCAGCATGACAAAGCCACTTCTGGTGAACCAGAGCAGTACATGGAATCGCCGTTTACCTTCCCGCCGGAGTGGTACCTATTTATCTACTTGCACTTTGACATGCTTTCGAACTGGTAGGTGGGCAGGAGCTGGGACCGAGCAACGGGAGCTCACCCCATCGCAGGGATTTGAACTGCCGACCTTCTGATCAGCAAGCCCTAGGCTCTGTGGTTTAACCCACAGCGCCACCTGGGTCCCTTAGTATTAACTGTAGCTATAAAAAAACACCAGACACCAATATATATTCTTCTTTTGTGATAAATACAATTAAGTATAGAGTGTGCTATATTATTATGCTAACCCACATCTAGATTCTAACTATATTTACTGATTTCAGTAGAGCTTAGTTTTTGGTGTGTGTAGGATTGCAGATTTAAAGCTCAGGTCAAAACCAACCAGCTGCACGGAGACATAAACAATCCCTTCCTGAGCCCCGAGAATATGTGGGTGGCAACATCCTGCCTCTGACCCAAAAGTGAATCAATTTACACCTGCCATTCAGGGGGCAAATTACATCCAAGCTTAACTTCCTCTTTAAGAGACAGTCATAGGAACACAGGAAGTTGCCTTGTCCCAAGTGAGACCATTAATTGATCTAGCCTAGTATTGCCTTACACTGAATTCCAGTGGCTCTCCAGTGTTTTGGACAGGGGCCATTTCCAGCTCTACCGTGAGATGCTGAGGATTGAACCTGGGACCTTCTGCATGCAAAGCAGATGCTCTACCACTGAGCTATGGCCCTTATGAACCAGCACAGCTGAGCAAAGTCAATGATGCAGAGCCACCCCAAATGCAGAATGGCAACAAGAACCGTTTCAACTTAAAACAATGCTCCATGGAGCCAATTAGCATCCAAAAGGTGCACAGATGTTGCTCTACATTGAACTGGCATGCGGTACTCAGACGCTATAATAAAATCAATGTATCAAAAGTTATCTTCATGGGATACTTCAACTTCACAACTCTGTGGAGGCTCAGCTACTGTAGGCAAACATCTGGTACCCAGTGCCCTTTCACACAATCAACACTTTAACTGATACTGTTTGATACATCAGAAATTATTGCTATGTTTTATGGAAAAGAAGTTGGGGGTTGTTGTTTTTTGCAGTCCTTTTTTGCAGCTTGTTTTACTGAATCCACCAGACAGAAAGCTATGCATTTAAATTCAAAAAACATCCCACATAGTTACACACTACTCTGTCTAAAGCTTAATAATCTTTTATATATTCTCACACCCCAGGTTTGCCCCCTCCCTATACTCATGGCTAGAATTTTGATTGTCTTCCACAAAGGAACAAACAGAAATGAATATCATACTGTAGTGAATCAAGACCAAGGACAGAGGGAATTAGCACCGGCCCCTCTTTTCAAACAAATATCACCTTTTGCAGAATTCAATATAATTTACCTGTAGGGCTATGTATGTATGTACATATGTATGTATGTATGTATGTATGTATGTATGTATAAACACTGGGCAGAATTAAACATCACATTCCGGTGAGTGTCCTGCTCGACACAAGCACTGCAGCTTGTCAGGTGGAACAGTCCCCCTTCTCCTTACCCACATACGAGTCAATTTCAAGGGGGCATGAGGGAAAGCCCCACAGTGCCCTCGCACAGAGCTGGTGCCGACGGGACTCGTTAGCTGAATCCAACCCATTGTGTTTAGGGCCTGCGCTTTTGTCCAAAAGAGTCTTAAATTCAGTACTATCTAGCAAATGAGAGTTGCGTCCAATGTTAGCCATACTCAGAGTAGATCTGCTGCATGTAATGGAAATGACTAACTTCGGTTTATTTAATTTCAATGAGTCTGCTCAGAGTAGGACTTAATTCACTACAACCCATATGTTCTAGGCCAGTGATGGCTAACCTTGACACTCCAGATGTTTTGGAACTACAACTCCCATCATCCCTGACCACTGGTCCTGTTAGCTAGGGATGATGGGAGTTGTAGTTCCAAAACATCTGGAGTGTCAAGGTTAGCCATCACTGTTCTAGGCAGTTGTTGATCTATTGCTGTCCCAAACGTTGCGGGTCCCAAGCTTTTATGAACCATCAAAGAACAGCATGCAAGTACTGAACCAGCAGCTGTGACATTTCCAGTTGTGGCTTTGTAGCAATCTGCCCATAGTGTTTTTGTGATGACCACTTATGCATTACCAGAAAAAGAGAAATACCTCACCAAAAAAAAAAAAAAAAAAGGACAGGAGAGGCCCAGATTTGCATTAAAATGTCATATACCAACCTAGGTGTATAGACACAAATGATCACTAAAGTTTAAACAGAAATGTAATACATCTCATCATAGTGGGGAAGACAATGACCAGGTGGCTTGTGTGCCTGCTTAGTCTGCGGTGCAGGTACTAGCCGTGGATGGGCAATTTCAAGGTCCCTGCCACCCCTTCTTACAGTTCTTTATCCAAGACTCGGACAGCGCTGCCCTTCAAATAGAGGGCTGCCCTCTGCAAAGTAGGACAAAGGCTACAATTTCATTGGAGGTTAAGGAAACTTGACAGCATTTCTTTTTCTTTTTCTTTTTTTTTACAGCAGGACTATGGGGTTGTGGTCTAAACCACAGAGCCTAGGGCTTGCCGATCAGAAGGTTGGTGATTTGAATCCCCGCGACGGGGTGAGCTCCCGTTGCTAAGTCCCTGCTCCTGCCAACCTAGCAGTTCTAAAGCACGTCCAAATGCAAGTAGATAAATAGCTATTGCTCTGGCGGGAAGGTAAACGGTGTTTCCGTGTGCGGCTCTGGTTCGCCAGAAGCGGCTTAGTCATGCTGGCCACATGACCTGGAAAGCTGTCTGCAAACGTCGGCTCCCTCAGCCAGTAAAGCAAGATGAGGGCCGCAACCCCAGAGTCATTCACGACTGGACTTAACTGTCAGGGGTCCTTTACCTTTATGGGGAGAGGACAGCAGACAAATGGAGCACTGAGCCATTGGAGATGAAGAGCTTTTAAAGAAACAGTCATAATCAAACTATGGCATACCTATCTCCAAGTCTTTGTCAACTGCGAGGCCATTCAAAAGTTAGAAAGTATGCTTTGATACAGACCTCCACATCAATGATGTGCATTCAGTGGACTAGGGGGACTAGGCTGGTCCCCCAAATGTTCCCCAGGCACCCCCTTCCCAAAGCCTGGGAAGCTTCTGCCCGGCTTAGGCAGGCAGGCGCGATGCTCAAACGCATGACGGCGGCCCCCTCAAATTGTCCTTGCAAGCTGGCGCCTCTGCTCCACATGACTAGCCCACACCAAGATTTTCCCACATGCTTCCTGGGATGATGCCATTTCATTAAGGACATGCTTGCATATCTGAATCTGTTCTTCAGAGATTGAAAACTGGGGTAGAATGTTAACGCTGCAGATGCCGCATCGATTGCAATAGACATCTCATCAACTCGCCTTCCCCCCACCCCCAAAGAAAAGAAGTCCCTCTCCCTTGTGTGAGGAATGACTCCTCCCCCTGCAGAGGAGGCAAAAGGCTTTAGAGGACCCTGCCTGTTCATTCAAGTAGGAGGCAGCGGCAGCGGCAGCATCCCAGCGAAGAATGACATTCAGCCTTCTCAAACAAACAAAAATTTAGCATTGGTTTTGTACTCTGCTCACAGAGAACTTCAGAGTTCAGGTTTACGAGATGCGGAATTTGGGTTTTGGATCTGCAGCACAGATTTATTTTTATGCTTACTAACCATGGAGTCTGGATTTTTGTTGTTGAAGGACGAGGGCTCAAAGTTGTGAGGGGGTCGGTATAAGGAGGTCAAACAAAGTAAGGAAGGAATAAGTGATTCTTACAAACTCAAAGAAATAGTGTGCAACATGCTTACAATGCACACCATGCAACAGCATCCTCCAAAACACTTTCTTTTAAAGGGCAAGAACTTGACTTTGCAAACACTGTTATTTAGAAAGGAATTTTTAATAGCTTTTGAAGTTTGCTCTGTTGATGCTAAAAACGTGAAAATAATACAGTGTCACCAGAAATAAAGCTGCATACTGAAAAACTGTCAGTTGATCAGCAAGCTTTGCCTCGCAGTTGTAAACGTTAAGAGGAATTCACAAACTGATCGTCAGTTTGTGTGACACAAGTAGAAGTGGAGAGAGCTACAGTTACCAAAAATGTCATCCTGGTGATTTAAAACAACAACAATAACAATAAAAACAACAACAACACAAAGCCATGCAATCTTATAGAGCAGCAGTGTGAATGGTAATGTAGCCTGAAAGTACAGTCAAATCCTTCCAATAAATAGAAAAGGCTTAAGTGTGGAGGGGAAGATAGCCTTCATTTGCAAAGGCTAGCATATCCAAAATGCTCTTCTGTCTTCAGGAAACATCAGCACAAAACAAGAGTTACACAGAGAAACTGAATCCCTAAAGAACAAATGACACATTCAGGCAAGAAGAGCTGACAGCAACACACATCATACTTATCCCTCTTCGTTTAGAGGCGGGCTCATTAAAAACACCCCTGGCATCCTTTCAGGATTCTGAAATGAAGTTTTATTATTTTTAGCAGCGGGGGGGGGGGGAATGGAATGGCGCCTTACTGGAGCAAAATATGGGAGCAACAACTATTTTCCTGCTCATGCACCTTTTCAAGTCAATTCACACCAGAGCTACACACCTACCTGAGCAACTAGATGGCAGAAACAATCAATACACCCCTGATTTGGCCAAGTAGAGGCTCATTGCAAATTTTGCCACTGCTCTTTGCATATTACCGTAAGTTTAAAGCCCTATGCTAAAGCCAAAAACTTTTTTAAAAAGGAAAGGAAATGTATCAGGTAAGTGTGAAAACATATATACAAGTTGCTTGGTGTTTGCCAGCCCAGTTTCTAACTGGCTGGGCTGTGTGATAAGGGGGTGCTATAAGTTGACCATCCGACTGGGAGATCATGGAATCACACAACTGTAGAGTTGGAAGGAACTAGTCCAGCCCCTTGCAATGCAGAAATATGCAGCAGTCCTGTATAGGGATCAAACCCACAACCTTGACATTATGAGCACCACGCTCTAACCAACTGAGCTATCTGAAAGTTAGCAAACAAGATGTCAGCGGTTTCTTAAATGTTGATGGCATAAATTTATACATGATGATTTTCCACATAAAATCAACCGTCTCATTGACTCCAATTCTAAGAACCATGATAAGCAAGAAGGTATTTGTTTTTAATTACTGTTCAGAAAAAAAGGTGTGATTGCCAAAGGGGCTTTTTACACATTCTAATTTGGGGTGTACGTGCAAGACGTTTCAGAGTGCAAATGTGATGAACACATTTGAACCATTCATTCACACCTAGAATGGCTTCCGCAAAAAGAAAGATTGTAAATTGGAATATGTTAGCTATTCTTAAAAAACAAAAAACAACCTTCCTAACAATTCTGGATAATCTGGCCATTACTAACGCACCTAAATGAATATGGAACTTGATACAAAACAAATGCTGAATGGAGATTGCTGTCGAGCAACAAAAGCCATTAATCCAGCAGGTCAGGACCACTTCACTTATCGTAAGCTTCTCTGATTTTTGAGCTGGTTGAAAAGCTTATGAGAGTGTCTACATAGTATTTCAAAAGTGGTGTGCAATTTGCAGTCTTCCCAGATGCCCACACGTCAATGACAGCCATCATGAGGTAGCCTTGAGCAGCAGAAATGTTTACTAGAAGGAAGGACATACCACCATATCTTTGTGAGGTTGCCAAGGGTGGCATGTATCAAAATTTCAGACCCACCAAAATGCTAAGGAAATTATCAAATGCCTTAAAAATGAGGCAGGAAAAAAATGTAAGGTTCTTTCATAGGGGAAAGAAAACTTTCAAGAAACCAGAGGACAGATTTCAGTACGGCGCTGCACTTTATACAAATTAGGTTCAGTTCTTGGAACCTCTCCTATAAATAGTTGCACAATTATATTCTCTTCCAAGGATTTGAAAACAAAGTTGACTGAGATGTACAGTGACTATGTATAATATAATCTGTAGAAGAGAAATTGTTCTCTCTGTTAATAGATGGATGATCTAAATTTAGCCTATATTCTTGGGCTCTAAAATAGCACCAAGAAATGTCATGATGCCTACAGCTATCAACCTATAAGCAAAAGCTGCCACCTATAATATTAACAGCTATGTTCCAAAATCACCAAGATGTATCAAGCAATCTTTTTAAATACGCCCGTTAATAATTTCTTCTGGGAAGAAAGATAACTTCTACTGTGTGGTTTATTAATATTTTGGTTGCACATGTTTATTCGTTTTATCCAAAATAGAATGCATGATAAGTGGTGCAAGGCTGATAAAATTGCATAATTCTCATTCCTCCCCTTTTTAACCTAGACCAGTGATGGCTAACCTTGACACTCCAGATGTTTTGGGACTACAACTCCCATCACCCCTGACCACTGGTCCTGTTAGCTAGGGATGATGGGAGTTGTAGTTCCAAAACATCTGGAGTGTCAAGGTTAGCCATCACTGACCTAGACCTTGAAATGGCAATCAGCAACTATCAAGTATTGGGGAACAAGTGCAGACAGACACTCCCTCACTTCCATTTCATTTATGCTCTCCCAACTCATATACACACATCCAGTCTTTCTTGAAGTACCAAAGGCCTTCTCTCATTTATGATGAGTGAAAACAGATTGTAAAGATTTTCAACAAGGATTCTAGGTATTGTATGAGTGAAGGAAGGAGGAAATGTATATGCTTACCAGTTACAGACTTAGATGTGGAGCTGGAATTGACTGGAGAGGGGGAGTTGGCCGCTGGTTAGGTGGGTAACATTTCCTGTTCTGATTTTTCACTAAATCAGATTACTCATACATTTTTGAACTGTCCAGCAATTGACTGACGTTTCTCAGGTTAATTGTGATTTAGCTAGGCAACTTGAGGAGCTGACTGGCATAAAACGATCATAAAATGCTCCAAGAGGTATTGAAAACTCATTTCACCTTTCATGCTCCCTGGATGAATCAGTCCTTCTCTGCTGCCCAGTTCATCTCCATTTTCAGTGGTACCTCGGGTTAAGTACTTAATTCGTTCCGGAGGTCTGTTCTTAACCTGAAGCGTACTTAACCTGAAGCACCACTTTAGCTAATGGGGCCTCCTGCTGCCGCCGCACCGCCAGAGCACGATTTCTGTTCTTAGCGGAGTTCTTAACCTGAAACGTACTTAACCTGAAGCGTACTTAACCCAAGGTGCCACTGTATTTATTTTGCACCCAAGCAGGTTTTCCTTGCTTACCAGGGGCTGGGAAGGTCACAGGAGGTCCCTAAGGAAGCTCTCATTAAGCAGCCCTCCACCTCGTGGGGGTTCCTGGCCTTTTTCTTTTTGCCTTTGCACACAGACCCCTGGAACTGAACCTTCATATAAGTGGCAGGCTCACTATAGCTCATTTTTAAAAACGAACTCCTCAAGCTCTGGGAGCAACAGATGTGCTTATCAGCTCTGTACATCAGTCAGGACATTCCAGCCATGCAAAAGTCAGAGTTATCTACTACACAAACACCCTTCTCTCCACCCCGCGTCCAGGCAAGCAAGAGGGATGATCACAGTTCAATGACACATTCCACCTAGGAAAAAGAACTCCAGGGTGCAGAGCAGAGCCCATGAGAGGGTGTGTGGCACGAGAGAGACCTGGAAAACTGCATTTGCCCCCTGGGCCTGAGCTTTCCCATTCCTGCCATATGAGATTACTTGGACCTTTCTCCTTTGCAATCTGTGCATGGTGAGAAGTAAATCCCGAGACTGACAAAGTGAGAATCAGGCTGGGGTTGTTTGCAAAGCAGCAAATAAACATCAAACAAAGCGCAACAATATGTTAAACATGCAGACAGTGTAAATATTTGAATAACTGTAGGCTCAGGGTTGAAAGGAGTGTGCTCAAGAGATAGATAGGCATAGTATCTCAGGAAGCTCAGGAAGAAAGGTCTATTGATTTTATTCTTATCTTGATGACCTTGTGATCTCAGAAAATGGTTTCCATGTGGAGTACATGAAGTCCCACTTTAAAGCAGAATATTAAAAAAAATAGTATTCCGACTTTATACAGAGCTAAACAATTTTGGACTTTTTTTTTCTTGCAAGCCATGCTTGCTGATATGCTCACTCATATCTGAAATATGGAGGATTACAAAGGGTATATCCAGGTGTATGAAAAACTCTGATTAGTCGAAGTCTCATAATAGGCACTGGAAAAATCCAAAGATTCTAGCCTAATGTAATGCCTTCAGGAAGGATCTTGAAGCACACTAGACCTGTCTCGTATCATTTAAATTATAGTATGCCAACAAGTACACAGTATGAAAGAGGTCAGTGCATCACACAGGAGATTCCTACAGGTAAAAACTTAAAAACACCTAAGTAAGCAGGACAAACTACAGGTTATGTGAGAATACAAAATTAGGTGCCATACTGAATGCAGTAAGATAAACTATGATCTCCAGGGCATTAGCTTTCATGAAACAATTCTAGCCTGAAATTGTGGCTTCTGAAACCTTTCTGAAGGGTTGGCCAACAATATTGGCTCTTCTAACCTCCATAGTTGGCCAAAAAGGAGCTAAATCATTATGATCAGACTTGACTGTTGGCTCTTTCTCTGCAGAGTAAACTATATTAGACAATATGGGCAAAATCTCAAAGATGCATTTGGTAATGCCGGTGGCGCTGTGGTCTGAACCACAGAGCCTAGGGCTTGCCGATCAGAAGGTCGGCGGTTCGAATCCCCGTGACAGGGTGAGTTCCCATTGTTCGGTCCCTGCTCCTGCCAACTTAGCAGTTCAAAAGCACGTCAAAGTGCAAGTAGATAAATAGGTACAGCTCCGGCGGGAAGGTAAACGGCGTTTCCCTGCGCTGCTCTGGTTCGCCAGAAGCGGCTTAGTCATGCTGGCACATGATCCGGAAGCTGTATGCCGGCTCCCTCCACCAATAAAGTGAGATGAGTGCCGCAACCCCATAGTCGTCCGCGACTGGGCCTAACGGTCAGGGGTCCCTTTACCTTTTACCTAATAAGAAGTGGGTGCAAGTAGGTGCTGGTGCAAAATGTTTCTATCACATATGCATTTTGTATTTTTATAAATAGTATATTTATTTGTAAGTAGGTCACTTTTGTGAGTCAACAAACGGAGGAAGCAAGCAGGAGCAATTAATTTATGAACAACGCCTAAGGGCACTGGGGTTGACTATGAACTTTGTCAGCTCGTGGGAGTCTCACAAAAGCTTGGGTGTATATGAAAGGTGGAAATATTTTTATTACAGGTTACATTTGGATATTGATTATACTTGCTCTGCTGGATCTGGGAGAGTACCACGGAAAGCACTGCTCCCACTGATCTGCAAGGATGATTTCTGTACGCATGTCACACTGAGACAAGTGTTAAGTGTCGACAATAAAGAGAGTGCAAGAGCAAGCCTACCTTTTACTTTGGGAACAGAATTTTGTACTTTAAAATCTAACTAAAGCAAATGAATGTGCCAGAACAAGGCTCCCGCAAAAGTGATCACTCAGGGCTAAGGAAAGAACATTAATGGATATTTATGGTTGTTTATGCACAAAACACTGTAGAGACAAAAAAAAAAAAAAAAAAAGCGGCAAGAAATATATAGATCCTATATTCAGGGTGGAAAACAGAGTATGGAGAGCACACCAATAAATCAAAATGAAATATCAAGCACCAAAATAGGTTATCTAAAGCTTTAAGAAAAGTGCAGTTTAAGAGCCTTGAACATATACATAAAAGAAAGAAAAAGATTCCTTGGGAACAAGTGCAGGGCCACTGATGTGGTGATGGGGGTAATGGGGGCACACATGTACCAGGCCCCATGCCAGCAGGACCCCTCATGCTCTTAGTCTTCCAGACCTTGCTTCTGTGCAACAATGCCATACAAACATCAGTTATAACACCGATTTTGGCAGCATGAAGAACTGTAGGGTCTCTACTTTGCAACATTTCGTGAGCACTTCCTGAAAAATAAGATCTCCGGGATATGCAACACAAATGCATATCAACCAATTTGTTTTTTTAAAACAAAAATAAAATAAAAGAGTTGGAAGGTGAATGACTCTCTGCAAAGAAAGCCTGACCTCAGCTAGAGCAAGGCAAATAATTGATGGCACTGTGACAGACTGCAGCTGACCTACAGGACTGGACTGTCAGTTTCCTTTCTGTTTATAACCAGAATATGCGATAGTGAGATTTCAAGAAGTGCTGAAACTTCAGCACCTTCTCACCTCATTGAGCTGGGGACTAAATATGTCAGAAATGCATTCACAGTGTCATTAATTTTTGTTTCTGAATATGGAACCACTGTAGGCCTGAAGCTCTTCGTTCTAGTGTCTGTTCAGAGTTCAGCCACACTAAAGTGCATTTTTCTGCGTACAAGGCCTTTCTCTGCTAGGGAAGATACTCATAGGAATAAAATGCAATAGACTGAATCATTAGCCAATAAACCGGCATGAGGAAACTTGGCCCATTCTTGCGCCATTATACTTGTTGACATGTTAACTGCAGTTGATATCTATAAAGTTAACTTCAGGCAAGTCAATGATTTTTACTGGGGAGCTGACCTTCAATCAATTTATAGTCTCTTAGATGTATTTCTTGTACATACAGATCACTACTCAATGAAATTTATTAAGTAAGTGCTCAGGGGGACTGGTGAAACCTTATTTTTAAATGGAAGTTGTCTTTAATAGAACAGGACTAAAATTGTTTCATTAGGCTGCAGTTCCAGGGGCACTTACCTGAGAGTTAGACCCATTGGACATAACAGGATTTGCTTTCACAGGGTTGGAATTCTTGAAACGTTTAATCATACATTAAATCAACACCGTCTTCTTTGTTTAAAAATACTGAACCCAAGAATAATATGAGCACTGTGTTACACAAATAAAAATAAAAATTGGCAACACAAATATCCCGAACATAAAATATACAGAACGCTGCTTCTATGTGAAATACTGGTTTTGAGTCATTTGTCCTAGTCATATGAGCAGTAACATTGTAAGGTTAACTATATTTAACCTGGCATTTCATTATAAAAATTTATCCACCACTGGAAATTCCAGACAGTTCTTGAAGAATGAACATAGCACATAGCAATGAAGGACACTTGTTCCTTCGCTTTCTTGAGAACTGTTGTGCATTACTTCAACATACTTATGAGGCCAACTAATGAGGGTCCCTGGGGACTTCTTGGCAACCATGTGTGCACCCTGTTTAACAACTGATCTGGCACAAGCTTTCAGGGGCCAACATTTGCAGTTGCTGTCTTGATGGCCTTGTTAAAATTGTCAGACAGCAGACTGATACCCCTGGCACACTCCAGCATGAAGACAGACAGACTTTCTAAATGTGCAGGAAATAACTTGAGCACATTCTCTGCTCTGCAAAACAAATGCGCTGTAAAGCAGTAGATGCTCACGGTTTAAACAAGTTCCATCAAACTTGAGAAAGCTTGCCTTCTCCTTTAAGTGCTTGGCAGAGGTCACTCCAGTACACGAAGTGTTTTAGTCCTATAAAAATTGCAGAAGCTATAGCCCCTAAGTGGGACACGGGTGGCGCTGTGGTCTAAACCACTGAGCCTAGGCTTGCCGATCAGAAGGTCAGTGGTTCGAATCCCCGTGACGGGGTGAGCTCCCGTTGCTCAGTCCCTGCTCCTGCCAACCTAGCAATTCGAAAGCACAACAAAGTGCAAGTAGATAAATAGGTACCGCTCCAGCGGGGAAGGTAAACGGCGTTTCCGTGCGCTGCTCTGGTTCGCCAGAAGCGGCTTAGTCATGCTGGCACATGACCCGGAAGCTGTACGCCGGCTCCCTTGGCCAATAAAGCGAGATGAGCGCCACAACCCCAGAGTCGTCCGCGACTGGACCTAATGGTCAGGGGTCCCTTTACCTTTATCTATAGCCCCTATATGCATAAACTCCCCACACCCAAAATGCACCCAGTGAACATTTGAGGACAAGAACTGTGCTGGCTGGCCATGTCTTCCCATGAAAACCACGTGTTCACCATTAGTAAATTTAAAAGGGGGGGGGGACAGCCCGAATGTCCATATGGATGTATATATGCAGGGCTCTCATTTACTGTATAATTAGGAATTATCCTTGGCCCAGTTGGTTCCCAATTACATGGAGGAAATGTATGCATGTAGGAGTGTTGAACACAAGGGCACTCAGGGGCATGGTCAGTAGACACACTCCTGGGGCCCCCTCCATTTGGTACATGCAGATGTTTGTGCTGAGCAAAACATCTGCACACCCTTTGTATCATAAAGCTAGAGCCAAAAAGGTGTACTCAGAAGCAGGCACTTCTACTTTCAGTTAAAGGTTATGTTTAGTATTCATGCAAATATACATTTTTAAGAAATTATTATGCCAGGGAGGTAGCAGCAAGGAAAACTTACTCCATCAGAGCCATAATATGTGCAATCAGCAACAGTTTAGCAAAGATTAGCAGGTGGTGAATCTAAGTTTCGTTTGCCAGAAACCTGAGTTATCATACAGCATTTGGATGGGTTTTTCCAACAAGTGCTCTTACAAATGGTATGAGCATTCTGTACTCTCACGGTAACAGCATTCTTATTTCAATATTTTGGCACCATTTTCTTCAAATATTTAAATCCTTCTTACAGTGCTATTGCAAGGAAGATATGTAGCTGTGCTAGTAAGCCATTGGTGCAACTTCAGAACTACAAAATTTATCATGCAGTGTGACTGCAAGAAAAATAAACATAGCAACACATGCATCTGCCTTATGCTGAGTCAGGGCATTAGTCCATCTAGCCCAGCATTATCTAGCCCTGACCATGTGCTGAAAACTTTTAAATTCTGCTTGCCATCACAGGTAACGTGGCATTGTAGCACGGCAGCATCCCGCCACTTCTTCCACCAAGGTTCCCAGCCAACAGAAGATGCAAAACATCTCACCTATTGGCTGGGGATTGTTTGAATTTTGGTCCAGCTGCAAATTGGCCAATAGCAGTCAAACCAGGGGGCAGGCACACTCAGGGGGTAGACCTGACTGCGTCCATTGTAGATTTCACTCAGGTTCAGATTTTGCTCAGGTCTGCTCCTAGAGTACATAAAAGAGGCTGGCCTCATGCCAGGTCCTTTGGGTTTGGGTAAAAGCCTTAGTCATGGTTGGAAGTCTTGGTCTGCCCCTACAAGGGAATGGGGTATCCCATTAAAGGGATCCTGGAGGAGATGTTCCTGTCCAGATGGGGCTAGGGCCATAGCTCTCCTCCATGGCATACTGGGTGAGGTTGCACCTATTTGATGGATGCCATTGGCCTCCCTCGCCATTCTTTCGACCCTTGGCAGAATCAACCAGAAAATGGGCTGGTTGAAACAGGTTATACCTGGTTGCCTATGCCCAAACCACCTTCACCTGTAATCAATAAAGTTGTGGTCTATTTTGAAACCAAAATAATGGGTCACAGGTAGTCTCTTCAATACATATTGTGGGGTAGTGGGTCACAGCACCTGGGTATACAAGTGGAGGTGCTGGAGATTTGAGCAGAGACCTTCAAGTATGCAAATATGATTTGCTGAAATTTGAACCAAAAGCTAGCTGCATATTCCAATAATCTCAACCTCAAGCAACACTGTTTTAAAGCAATGTACAGGCAGACTTCAGCAAAAATCAAAAAGAAAGGCTGAATGAAATATTGGCTAAGCTTGAGGTCTTATGCAGACTTAACAGAAAAGAATTGCCTATCAGGTTCCTATTCAGCAGGTGATTATTGCCTTAATTGTTGCATTATTCTCCAAACATATCCATTAGGAACAAGTCAGAAAGTGTAAATTTCTCCCATCTTTTCCAACAAAGAAACAAATAAGTAGCAGTCTTGGAAGTGTATGATCACAGGTAAGAGAGTGCAATTGTTATGTGCATGTCTCCAACCTCACATGCTTAACCCTTTCTCATCCAACCTCCCCCCCCCCCCAAAAAAAAAACAAAGTTTGTTTTGTCTCATGAGAAAAAAGTTTCCCCCATAGGGGAATGCATTGATGGAAATAGTGGGGGAAATGGCTGGAGCTGAGAGGGTTAATCACTCCACATATCTGCCTGTTCCCTAGTCTAATTTTCATTGAGCAAAAAACCTGGAAAATGTTACAAGTGACTGTGCATAACTGAACATCTAGCCTGGCTCTGATCCCATTGCAGTGTCTGTTTATTCTCAGTATAAAGGACTGACCCTCTTTGGAAATGTAGACTCAACAAACAATGATCAATAAGTATGTTAATAGCAAGCAGTTTCCAAATAAATTTACCTGCTCCAACTTTTTGAAACAATTAAAAAGTACTATTTAAACCATCAAACATGAGCTGCCAAACACACAGTTCTAGAGCGAAATAAATACAGTACCAGGAACTGAATATGACATTGGGAAACGAAAACAACCGATCTTTAATGCAAAATTTTAAAATAAAGACATATCCTGACTGTTCAGTGCTTAACAGGCATGTAGTTATGACAACAAAACAGAAGAACAAAAGATGGCAATGAAGGACATTGCCTTTCATACAAATGTATTTTGGAATGTGCTGCTGATACACGACACTTCTCCCCAACAAGTTAGTGTCAACCTTCCTCATCTGACAACCTTTGAAGCGCACACAGAGTCATAAGATCAGAAAGTCATGCAGATGAAACTCTGCGTCCACAGGTCATCTACAATGTTTTTCCACCCTTACATAACCCAGAAGGGATTGATTGCCCTGGGTAAGAGTACCCGCATTCGAAGGGACACCACCAATAAAATATAAATCTACACATAAAATGGAAGTATGCCCTTTAAATCATCAGAGGCCCCCCCCCCTACAGTAAAGGTGGGCAACCTACAGCCCTTGGCCTAGTTTCATGCAGGGGGGTGACAGTGGGTGGCAGAAAAAGAGTGTGTCAGGATTCAGCCCAGCCCAGGCCTGGAACCCAAGGAACAAGGGAAGCAGGACCTCCTGGCAGATCTCCACACTATGAATGCTACTGAGGAGATGTTGGATCCAGACATGACTGGAGGTTAGCGCACTGGGTTCCTGGCTGGCTCTCAGGCGCTCCTCCTCATCTGCCCCAGAGCTACAGGAGCATAGCCAACAGGGTTCCAGGTAAGACTTTCAGGGCCACCACAAAATTGCTCAGCTAGGGTACTTGGAAGGAGGTGGAAGCACATGGAAGCCGCTGCCTGGATCAGGGCCTGGATATGAGTAAGGAAAAAAGGAGAAGCCTCCGAGTCCCAATTCTGAGTTGACCCATTTGTGGAGCAACATCTCTGTTAGCTTGAGGCTTCCTGAAATGGGCGTATGGACTGAGAATGAGAGAAAGGGGTGGCAGAAAGAGAACAAAACGGCCCCATGCACCATGGGTTTGCCCCTCCCAACCCCATCCCACCTCACCAGGCACCACTGGGCTGGAGGGAAGAGATTTATACCATTTTGTGAAGGATGACAACTGCATAAAGTTGTTTGAGCAACATATTGGAAGAAAATTCAGTCAGCTCTTCAATATACGTCTCTCAAGTGCATCACATAAAGGAAGCACCTCAAGTCTACCAACTGTGAGGATGGGGCAGATCAACAATAGAACTGTTTCGATCAATAATAATAACAACCTGTGGTAACAGCTAGTCTTGCTGTGGGTTTAACTTGAAAGCAGACAGGCCTATATTAAATATGCACAATATTAGATTATTAGTGCCCTCCCCAAATATATATATATATATAAATGAGCCCCCCCCCGCTGAAACTTCTTAGTACAATGGTATGTAAAGATCATTTCACAGTAGACAAAAAAAATGCCACCATGTGTACAAGTAGCAGGATGTAACAACTATGTGTAGCTCTCTGTTGCATATGACTAAAACGGAAGCTTCTGTAAACATCGTTGTTGCATTCATTTTACATTTACATGGATGCAAGCAATCATCATTCAACATTTGTTCCTGCATATGCACCTCCTCAACATGAAAGTAAACTCAATGGAATTTAGTTCCAAGCAAGTTTACTTGTGGAGGTTGGGGCAGTCCAGAAGATGACAATATCTGCAATGGAAACCATGTAAGGACATGATGGGGTTTCTAATATGTCTGTGAGTCTGATATATAAGCATCAGGTTGTAGAAATTTCCCCTTCCCTCAGCAAATGTTGCTTATGGTACAAAGGAAGAAAAACCGCAAACTGTTCACATATATTTCCATTGTTTTAATGTACAGCTTGACCTGTGCAAGTTTACAGTCATACCTCAGGTTGCGAACGCTGCGGGTTACGCATTTTCGGGTTGCGCTCTGCGCCGAACCCGGAAGTACTGGAACGGGTTACTTCTGGGTTTTGGTGCTCGCGCAGACACACTAAATCGTGCTTTGCGCATGTGCAGAAGCACCGAATTGCGACCCGTGCAGCCGCGGCGCTGCGGATTGCGAACATGCCTCCCACACGGATCGCGTTCGCAACCCAAGCATTCACTGTACTTGAAAGCAAGTCCCACTGAGTTGTGTGGGACTTACTCCCATGAGAAGAACTGAAACCCAATCTTAATTATACCCAGAAGCAATTCACTGGAGCTTACTCCCTGGCAAGTTTGCACAGGATTGCAGCATTACAACGAAATCCTATGCAAGTCTACTCAGTTCTACTTTCAACGGGACTTACTCTCAGTAAGTAGGTACAGGTTTGCAGCCTTAAAGTATTACAACAGTAATAGGAAGGATTGCACAAAACAAAAAAGCTTTTATATTCCTACTTTTCTATATATACTTGATCCTTTGACTAACACAGTTTGGTTGAAATATTGACCAAATTGTCGAAAGCAGCTTGCCAGAGGAGCTGGAAAATATACTTTAAAAGGCACTTACATGTGACAAACTTCTTTCCTAGTTTCATTATTGTTCATTTAAAAAAAAAAGTCCAACTCAGGAACTGGCAATGACAGAAGAAAACAACAACCCTATCTATTGGTGATCTTAAGTAATGTCATGAGTATATTTTACTGATGGGTTCAAGTCCATTCTCTTGGTTCTAATTAGCATTTTTCTCTTCTCCACTTTCTTTATTTTTATTTTTATTTTTAATCTCCAGTGGACACCTTAGCAGAATCCATCAGCTTTGACAGAAGGCCGAAATCCTGGCAGTGAACCATAAATTGACCATTTCCATAAAAAGAGCTGCTAAATGAGAAACCATGTGCTCAGTATAAAACTAATTTCATGCTTTCAAAAGCACACAGTGGCTTCTAGCAAGATAGTGGCCCTGGGACTTGCAAAGACAGATTGGCTAATACAAATGGGTTTGCTCCTGGTTAGCCATGCTTTACGTGTACTGCCAGTAAATGGAAATTCTCAAATCTTCAGTCAAACAAACATGTTCTTATCTGTAACTCAGTCGTTGGGAGCTATAAAAACAACTACTTCATGAATAAATTTAATGGGGAAAGCATTAGATAGGTTAGTTTCTACTGAAAGATCTGCAAAGCTACTTAAATAGTTATTTTGTAAAAAAGAAATGCCAGTTTCATAATGCTAGCTTGTAATTTTCTCTTCATTGGGGACAATACTACCCAGACCTAAAACAAATAACTAAAACAACACCTACTAAGATAGGTAAGCAAGCCCACAGCAAGGTTTAATGAATAATATTCACACTGAAGTGATTGTCTAGAACTTTTTAGACAAGTAAACATAACTTAATCCTCTGCCAGAATGTTTTGAAACTTAAGGGTTGGGCGATATGAACTTCACAAATTAGTTTCAGCAATATATTTCTGCCTTTAAAAAAAAGAAAAAAGATGTGCAGCACTTAAAATGTCATATTTAATTAAAGCATGCTTAGATGGCAGTGACAGTAATTTTATGCCTCTCATAAAACAAGTTGTCATTGCAAATGAATTAGTGGAGGTTGTCCTGTGACTGACAGGTCATACCGTTTAATACTCACAGAGTCAGACTCCCGTTTTCATTACTCCAGTATGCAGTCCATTGCTTTTATCTTATTTTATTAGTTGCAAGTCATGTTAGTAATTTATCTCCTGTATAATATCCCTTCCACGAGTCAAGCTTTCTGCTAGGTAGGGTTCAGTGCCCTGCAGATCATTTTTGATCACAAGTACACAATCTCACTGATGATTAGCCTCATCAATTAATTATCAGCATGTCATATTGTACCAGTAGATGGATTCTGATATATTTGAAATAACTACCGGTAAGAGCTAGAACAGCCTCTTCTCCAAGTAAAATGACAGGAAACCGAAAGGAGGTTTAATCCATTTTATGGAGTTAACGTTTACAATGTCATCATTTTCCTCATTATTTTTCTAGCCTTTTGTGTTGCCTCTGCCGGCACAAAAATGAAACACAAAATTCCACTTTCACACACATACAGAATTGATGCCAAGCATGGGATAAATGTATAGGAATGTGCCTCAAAGCAATTCTGTAATGCTTACTCATAATAATAATAAAATTCATTGCTCACCTCTGCTAGGAAGTCCACTCCACATTTTGGTAGTACTAAATATCCAGCTCATAAAAGAAACCAGGTTAGAAACACAAAACTTCCAGTATGTGAGCAGAAAGAGGTATGGTGAACACTACAGAGGCTTGGCTCTCCAGCCCTGATCATCTGTGTGACAGTAAACTGTTACACAGTGCAGCTTCAAACCTTCTCTGCTGCCGGCTTATTTGCACTGCTCATTGAAAATCCTTTACATGCTGGCAGCATTTTAGGGAAGGACAAGCACACTGAGTCATTTGTAAAGAAAGCAGAGCAATTTCAGTTCCACACATTCATTCGTACTGAAACACACACACACACACACAAAAACCCCACTGTCAAAGTAAGGTCTCTGGGATGGATTTATGCTGAGGAATAGGCAACCTTAAGGCTTCATTACCAATGCAGGGGAATCGGCTGCTGTGATCAAATTCAAGCAAAAGAGACGGATGATTATGAAATGGCTCTACAGATATAGCTGCAAGCCACGCAGAATGAAGAATCATCTTCCCAAACTGAGCAAGTGTCAAAATTAGCTCTGGGTTTTCCACAGTGACAGAGGAACATCCGGAGCCAATATGGTGATGGGGGGTTTATTATTGGAGGTGGTTTTAAAAATGAAAACAGTGACATATTGACTGAGGGGTTTTTTAGTGGTTTTTTTGCTACTAAGAAAATGAACAACACATGTTCTGAAAACAAGAAACATCAGTTATATGCTATCCTAAAATAGCTAAAAACATAAAGCCTCCCCCCCCCACCCAAGACAAAAATGAATGTGGTAAACGTTTAGAGCTAAACTATGGACTACTGACTTTGCAAACTGGCTAGCCATTTGTAACCAGCACAGACTGACAATGCGGGGACCCAGTTCAGATGAGAACCCTAGCATGGAGGAATTGGGGTGTGTGTGTGTGTTAATCTTTGTCCACTACTATGGCCCCAATCCAGATTTGGTGGCCTGTGCCTGCAATTTGCACTGTGGAAAAATGCTTCCCAATTCACTTCAGCAACATTTTTTCCTTATATACAGATATGCAGCAAACAGAACATGTGGTTTGGACCTTAGACCATATGGTGCTCGTTTGGTGTCCAACCATTCCTTCAGTTGAACTGCACCTTATGATGTCTACATCTCTACCCTTTTGCTTTTCCCTCACTTGTTCTCACCAGCCCCAGCCCCAGCCCCAGCCCCAGCCCCACTGCTGATTTCTTCTTCAGGCGTCTCTCTCTCTCTTTTTTTAGTCCCCAAACACTTGACAGTCAAAATGGCGGAGCAGGTGGCCATCTTCCCAAATCAGTTCCAGCCACCAATTGTTTTTTACCTTTGAAATTTTATTTTGTACCTTTGTGCTCCCCCTTTGCTGCCATATCATCCTGTTGGACCTACTTCTACACTCTTAACTGATCTTGGCCCTTTGTTTACCTTTCTTCTCTTTCACAACACTCGACCCTTGCCCCTTCATGACTTCAGTATTCATGGATGAACATCTCACTGATCAAGCTACCTTCCACCTTCCCACCCCCCGAACTAAACTCCTCCAAAGGCCTGTGACTTTGGACAGACTCAGCCACTCACTGTCCCATTCACTCCCTTGACCTTGTGTTCTACAAGAACTGTTATGTACTGGGCTCCCTGCCCTAAGAGAACACCCTCTTTCTGACCACCTCATTATAACTCACAGTATGTGCCTTCTCTGCCCCTGCACCTCTGCTTCTTGTCTCTACTGTGACCTGCAGTCTGGTAACACTCTCTTGAAGTGTCATCATCCCTTTATGTCACCTGGCACATCTGACCACTGCTCTAGATCAAGGTAGCCAATGTGGTCCCCTCCATATGATGTTGGAGTACAACTCCCACCTGCAGCCCCAGCCAGCACTGATGGCCAGGGAAGACGGGAATTGTCACCCATCCAACAGCATCCAGAGGGCACCGTGTTGGCCGCCCCACTCCAAACTCTGTTGTTTCAACACCAACTCCTCCCTATACTTAAATCTTAGCTTGTTTGTTCTACTGTCCTACCAAGCTATTTGGCATGCTTGCTCCCGGCCCGGCATACTTCTTCCATACATTATCCCCGTTCATGTCCTCAGGTTGCTATGTGCATTTTGAGGCATTAAAAAAAAAAACTGGCTCACTTTAAATTCATACTCCCCTCATACTAGGGGTGCCAACTTGAATAAAATATTGGGGGGCCCAGATAAGCCCCACCCTCCATAATCAATCACATGATGCTGTCCACGTACACCACTTGAATGGAAATGCTCATCAACTGGGGGGAGGGGGCTGGCCCCCTCAAATGTTTTATTGTGGGGCCAAAGGGACCTCAGCCCCAAGGAGTTGGCTCCTATGCCTCATACTCTGCTCTTTATCTGGCCAAACATCATTACTGACCATTTTCAACAATCCTGAAGCTTCTTTCCTACCTTTTATGCTCAGCTAAAGCCTGCCTTCTCTTCCTCAGTTTCTGTCAGAACCTCACCAACTTCAGTCACAAATTGCAATTTATCTGCCAAAATCTCTCTCTGTCCCTTCACTGCATGCATCCACCCACCACCTCCCTCAAACTTTTTCCTGTCCCCTCCAGTATTTGTTGAAGAGATGGAACAAATGCAAAGAATGTATAGATGTGCATATTAGGCAGAAATGTATGTCAAAATGTGTACAGTAACTAAACACTAAAATGCTGGTGAATTTTCATGAGGTTAAGTCCACTTAACTTCTCTGCAGGGAGGCGGCAGTTGCAGCATGGCGCGGCTTGCTGCTGGGGCAGGGGGAGGGATTAAAATGGCCGGTGGAGGATGTCACGTCCTCCTCCGCCAGCTGTGATGATTGACATGGCCCACCTGCGGCTTCAGTGGGCTGCGGACCGAGTTTTCAGGAGCAGACTTGACTGGGAACTTCTCATTCAGATCCTCAGTCAGCTCCACTCACTGGGATTAAATAAGGGGTGCACACGTTCTTGGCAGCTCCATCAGAGCCGGATCACCCACCCTCCCTTCCTCTCTTGGCAGCATGCTACGACTCACCCAAAGGAGTGGCCTGGTCATGTGCACGATCTTGCTATCTAAATCCTGGTTCCTTGTTTTCGGGGCCAGGCAGGAATTCCGCCCCCCCCCTCCAGACATATTGGGCCTGTCTCAGGGTTTTCGCCTTCCTCATAGCAATTGTCACCACTTAATGGCGGATAAGGCATTGGGATGGATCCTTAGTCAAGGCATTGGGGTTGGGAGTCTCAACGCCCCCCTCAAGGAAAGGGATACCCTGTTAAAGAGGTCCAGGGGAGAAGTGCTTCTGTCCAGGGGCCCACACAGGGTTGTTGGGCCATGTTACTGATTCTGGTGGGTCGCATCTACGTCCTAGGGTGATCCCTAACCTAGGTTCAACCCTAATGAACAATCATCCAGCAGGCAGGATGCGTTAGCAACCCAATGCGTTAGCCAAAGCCTACTGACACATATAATCCAATAAAGTTGTGGCCTGTTTAATCCCAAATCCATGTCTTGTGGTTACAGCTCATGCCACTGCTTAGGCCCTGTTACAGGCTGTCTGAGCCTGTGCTCACACAATAGCATCTCAAACAGATGTGGAAAACTGAACTTAATATTGGAAAAATGAGAAACTGAGGTAAACAAAAATTACCAGTAATATATTCAGCCATCCCTCTCCAACTCCATTCTCTAGTCCATACAATCAGACTTCTGTCCTCTCCAGCTACAGTACACTCCACTAAAGCTGCCCTTGTATATCCTCTCAGCACTACATCTAAAGAGCTCTACTGTCCTTGTTGGATACAATTTAATATTATTAATACAGTGGTACCTCGGGTTACAGATGCTTCAGGTTACAGATGCTTCAGGTTACAGACTCCGCTAACCCAGAAATAGTACCTTGGGTTAAGAACTTTGCTTCAGGATGAGAACAGAAATCGTGTGGTGGCGGCACGGCGGCAGCGGGAGGCCCCATTAGCTAAAGTGGTACCTCAGGTTAAGAACAGTTTCAGGTTAAGAACAGACCTCCGGAACGAATTAAGTTCTTAACCTGAGGTACCACTGTACAAGAAATAAAAATACCCTGACAAAAAGACAACTGGGCCTAGGCACGCAAGAGCTATTCATCACAATCTACTACTGTATTCTGAAAAGTGGTTTCCACTTTGATTGCTCACTTTAAAATATTCTCAATAATCTTAATTTTCCCCCACAAACCCCCCCATGCTTATGACAGGTAACAACACGCAGCCGAAGAAAACTCTATTTACCCATCACCTCTTGGCTGAAGTCAACTGACTCTCTATTCCTGGCTGCAAAACGCTTTTTAAAAGCAGAAAGCCCCAACTGGAAAAGTACCCTTCGCTACATTGAACCCAAATGTACCTCCCATCCCCAAGACTGAGAGACGGGGGGTGGGGACCACACCAAACAGCACAAGAGAAAAGGCAGGATATATGCGTGATAAACAATGATAAAGGATGAATTGATAAAAAGGAAACGCAATATTGTACATACGACAACAAAAAAGCAAAAAGTTCACCTCAAACATGGAGAAGAGGCCAGACTCGGCTGAATGTGTATTTCAGCCAATGGTTTATCTGTCAATGAAGTTGCAAAAAGGTATGAGAAAGCACTCACTCTGCAGCTGAGGAGTGTGTTGTTGCAGGTCCTGCCTTTTCTCAGCACCTTTCAGTGATCGTCATGAGGTATGAGGAGCAGACACGTTCCTCTCTCAGGTAGAAAGATATTGTTGGTTTATTCCTTACACCTGACAGTCTTCACTGTGGCAAACATTAGGGCACACATGACGTACACAAAGAGGGCACATCTGCTGAACAGCTGCATAGGTCCTTACAAATAAGTGATGCTCACATTCCCAGAAATAAGTACGTTTCCTTTTAGATGTTATACCTCAACATCTTACAATTTGTTTGGGGAAAGTAAGCACCAACCAGCTGTTTCTGAGCAAGAAGTATTCACGTCCCGATACTTACTCCTATCAATTTGAGATCTGGTGATAAGTTACAAAATGTGTAAGAAGCCCTATCTCACTTACTGAAGAAGTTACATGTGAAAAGTATTCAGGAAGCCTAATAGTTATTGTGATAGCATCACTATGAAACGGGTTTCACTAATCAAGAGACAGCTATAATATATTCCATGGGAATAAAATGTGCACTGCAACATGCAAAATGAAGACTTTCTTAAAAAAAAAAATACCCACATTAACTGCATATAGTTACAAGCTGTTTTGTAGTGCATCTGGTTTAAAGATCAAAACCAAACTTTTAAACTCATTACAAATGGTAATTATGTAAATGAATCATTTTAATCATCTAACAACATCACAAAAACAGATTTTGTAGGTACACATAACTACACTAGCACAGCATAATTATCTGCTATTCTGATAAATAAAACATGAAATAAAATAAGTGTTTTAGCATTTACTTCTAAATTGCTGGAGAACACTGATTATGGCTTGGGTACTATTTCACATTCCTTAAAGAGGAAAAATCACTGTGATGACATTAAAATATAGCGGAGTTGAACGCAAAAATGGGTTGGGGTGGAAAGCACAAAGTTGACTTGATAATGTTTTTACAAACTTTCTGTGACCCAAGCTGACCTCTGATGTATCTTCATGGGCAGGATAAAGAGTGAATCATATTTAAAAACAAACAAACAAAAAACAGCATGGGGGAAAAGGGTGAACTAATGGGATTTTTCTGCATCTCAACCAGTAATATTTTCATTACAGTTGCATGGAGATTTCCATTTTTCAATGTTGTTAATAAATTACTATCTTCCACCCAATTAAACAAACACAGCAAAAACTGGCAGAAGATGAAAACTTCACATGCCATGGAAAACCCTGAAATGACATGTGCCATTTCTACAGAGGCTGTACTGCCAAGTAAAACCAGATGGCTCTGCTTAAATTGTTTCAAAACTTGACACATTTGTCATTTTGTCACCATTTGCCCATGCACTCCACACCGACAGAACTTCATAGGGAAATAAATCCTGCAGTTTTCTGTACTTTGTAGAATGTAGAGTATCCCCAAATGCCTTCCCAAACATCTCTTTGCAGCTGCACTCAGCTAAATTCAGTTACAAGAGGGCAAACTACAAGGCAGACCATACCTTATTAAGCTAAAATTGTTCTGATTCTCAAAAAAAGAGATCTATATCATTGTCTAATGACATCATTTGTTTCCCCTTCTGTTTTCCACCCCTTTTTTTCTTTTTTGCATGTATGTATACATGGATACCTGATTTCAGTCTATGCCTCTCAAAGGCTGGTTACTGTAAATGATAATTTATGATACACCTGTGTTTTTCAAAGAGATGCCTCAGCTTCTTGCAATGTTAGCCTGTTTTGGTACTCCTGTACAATCAGTGTCTCATATTTTAGTACACAGATATGGGCTGCATCAATAGGAGTATAGCATCTAGATCAAGGGAAGTAATAGTACCACTGTATTCCGCTCTGGTCAGACCTCACCTGGGCACCACAGTTCAAGAAGGATACTGACAAGCTGGAACGTGTCCAGAGGAGGGCAACAAAAATGGTCAAAGGCCTGGAAACGATGCCTTATGAGGAACGGCTTAGGGAGCTGGGTATGTTTAGCCTGGAGAAGAGAAGGTTAAGGGGTGATATGATAGCCATGTTCAAATATATAAAAGGATGTCATATAGAGGAGGGAGAAAAGTTTTTTTCTGCTGCTCTTGAGAAGAGGACACGGAGCAATGGATTCAAACTACAAGAAAGAAGATTCCACCTAAACATTAGTAAGAACTTCCTGACAGTAAGAGCTGTTCGACAGTGGAATTTGCTGCCAAGGAGTGTGGTGGAGTCTCCTTCTTTGGAGGTCTTTAAGCAGAGGCTTGACAACCACCTGTCAGGAATGCTCTGATGGTGTTTCCTGCTTGGCAGGGGGTTGGACTGGATGGCCCTTGTGGTCTCTTCCAACTCTATGATTCTATGATTCTATGAAACATGACAGAATTTGGCTCTGATTGATAAACAGCTGTTTAAACATTCTTTTAAGGAAATAAAAAACGCCAAAGACATGTGTATCTTCCCCTGTGCCATACACCCACAAAGACAGTCCTAGCAGTGTCAATAATAGGAAGCTTTAAAGGAAGAGAAGAGACATTTGATTCACAAAACGTGCAATGATTGCAATCTACTTTGTCCAAATATATATCGGCATAGCAGTTTTCTCATATCTACTCTGAAGTAACTCACATTTGAATTCAGTGGTACTTACTCCCAGGTAAGTGCATACAGGTTGCAGCTAAAGGGAGGAGGAGGGAGACATATGGTGTGCTCACATTACCACCTTAGAGAACAGTGTAGTTGTTGCCTTTTTGGTGTGTTTTACAGCTCTCCCGTGCTGCACAGCTGTTCACATCAGCACAGCTTCATTAATGTCAGATTGGTTTGCGTTTGTGCACATACCAGGGGGTGTTGACTAGTGGGGATATCTTTACTCTATGCATATGTGTTCAGCCCTTGGCTAGAGACAAATTAGGAATGGTTTAAGGGACTGTGAAACAGATTTGAGAAACAAAAAGCAGTATTTTATATAAATTACAGGAAACGTATACCTTTTGGATAATGTTATATGAACACAAATTGGGAGCTCAGCGCTGGAAACACAGTGAGTGCAAATGAGAGTGTGAACACAGCTACGTTCCCTAAATCATCTAGGTAATGCCATGCGGAGTGACTGTAGCCAGTTCACTAAAACCCATCATTCTGTGAATGCTTACAGCACCATCTTGTGGAAGCTTTTTAAATGTACACTGAAACTAGCTAGGTGATAGCTAAGAAAACAAATGTCATAAGAATGAGCATTTTCGTTTTACAATTATGTTGCTGGAGATTATCAAAGTGTTTTTTTGTATTTGTATGAATTATATTTGTTTCTACATATATAGTAAAAAAGGGGGGAGGGGAGTCACTAACATGCTTCCACTATACATTTGATACAGTTGTCATTGTTACCTGGGGTACTCAGACTTCATTCTCTTCCCCACTGCCCCATATACAAGAAGTCTTTTCCTCATTCATATTTCCTCCTACAAATACCATGCTTTCTGGGTCCCCCCCAGTGCTCTTTAAATAGTTAAGGAAAACAGTATCTGGAGAATATTCAAAAATCTGAAAGTAATAAAGTTGCAACCATAGTGACCTTAGCAAATAAAAAGCAGGAATATAGTGAGAATGCACACAATGCGGGTTGTAATGGTACTAATATACTGAAATGTGCCACTGTGGAGTTGAGCAACACACTAGAAAAAGCCATCACTGGACAATGACCTCGCAGGAACTTTAGGAATAGGAGCCCGGTTTTTCAGTGGGCTTAAATGCTGGCAAGTTTTTTTGGCGAAAGATATGGAGCTACAGAAATTCACCCACCCACACCCTCACACACACATTTCCACAGCACAAGAGGCAAAGTTTTATATTATATTCAACAACTTAAATCCTCTTTGAGTTGGATGCATGACGGACCAAGGCCCTTTGCTGTTCCACTTATAGAAACCAACCAAAAACACCAGAGAGAGCGATTTGGTGCAATTTATGCCCAAACCTAAACACAGCAATAAACTGTACTTTCCCGTGTTTAAGACTATGTTTTATTCTTTAAAAATCATGCTAAAAAGTGGGGGTCGTCTTAAACATGGGTAGTGCATAGGGTGGACATTTGACTTGCTGTCAGTGGCTATTATGCGCGTTATTGGTTGCTTCGTCAATGGGTGGTATTGATAGGCTGACGCTCTGGCAGTTGGGTGGGCGATTGGCAGCTTCTGCTGACGATGAGACAGACTTTGAGATGCGTGCAGGTGAGCGATTTTCGGCAATCTGCCCCCCCCCCAAAAAAGCTCAACAACTCTGTGCCATCTCCCCCCATTTTCTTAAATTTGAGTCCCTAAAAATAGGGGGCGTCTTATAGATGGAAAAGTATGGTACCTCAAAATTAGGTCAAGAAGAATTATAAATAAGGTCATAATCTGATGCTGAAAAGGAATAACACATGTGCTAGGAAAGCCTTTCTGCTTACCAGTTTTTTCTGGAGCCTTAAAGACCTGAATGATTTGGGACCAGCGCATCTTGACAACCACCAGCTCCCTTATGAATTGTCCTGTCATCCAAGATTTTCTACTGAGGCCCTGCTCCATGGCCTCTGTCATCCAAAGAATAGAGAGCGGACATGAGAGACAAGACGTTTTCGTTGTTGTTGTCACAGCACTGAGGCACTTGTAATGCTCTGCTGAAGGAAGTGTGTCTGGCCATGTGGCTGTTCACCTGCCAGCAAATAACCAAGACCCAGGACTTTTTTCAGCCAGAACTCACCGGAACGCAGTTCCAGCACCTGTCAAGGTGTGTGTGCCGTTGCTATTATAAGAGAACAAGGGAGGTGTTCATGGTAAGTTCTGGCCTCTCTTTTTCTAGAAAAACAGCACTGCAAAGACCGTAACTTTTTTTCAGTGGGTGTTTTGGGGCTTTGCCTTTTAAGATGGTATTTTGAGTCCTGCCATTTTCATATCCAAGTTGTATGTGTGTGTGAACTTTGGTGTGTCATTTGCCACCTTGGACATTTTTATAGCAAGGAGGGATGCAAACATTGGAAAAAAAGATGAAGTAGTTTATGTCAGTGCCAACAAACAGCATTAACTTTAGGCAAGGGGTGAATTTGCTCTAGGATGTGAGAGGGACTGTTGGGAAGGAGGGAACTAATTTGTTAACTAGAACTAGCGAAGAGCCAGTGTTACAGCTGCACCTCCCCCTAAATGTAAGTTTGAAACGGGGGGGGGGGGGCGCTTACATCTACACATCTTGTTTCGCGTTTCCAAACACAGCCTGATCTGCCACAGGTGTGAACTGCAAATGCCAATCATTCTATAGTTCCATTCAAACCAAACAAAGGCGTACAGAAGTGAGGGTTGTTGTTGTTTTTTTTAAAGTGTGAAGTGTTTACATGGAACAACTGCAAAAGAAGTGAAACTTCCAAGGTGTAAAAGGGCGAGTGCTTCACATCTATGAAAACAAATAAGCTCCCCGCTACTGAGATTTTAAATCTGTCACTGCATTAATTCTTTGCTTCACCAGCTGAAGCTGTTCAAAAGCAGCTACCTCTGTCTCCTCCAGATAGCGTTTCTTAAACACAGACACCCTTTTCCATCTGTCTTAGTATAAGAAAGGATGATGGATACTGTTTTTTTTAAAGGTGACCTCCAAAGGATTATTTAAAGAGAAAATAGGATCCAAGCATATTTTGTATCTTTATGAGAAGAAAAGAGACACACACTCTCTCTATATATATCACAGCCCAAAATGAACCAGCAATAATTTTATTCTTGTAACATTTACTTGATCTCATAGGGCACTGGGTATTATCAGACAGAGTGCAATTTAGCCCTCTAAAATATTAGCTTTCAAAGGCTGAGGCATGCTTCACTAAAGGCACATGGATAAGCTACAGGAAGCATGGGATTTCAATTTGACCCTCGCTTAATGAATCTTGTGAAAATTAGGTGAAATGTGGTCAATTATGAGCCCTACCCCTTCTGCTGCTTTGAAGTGTAATGACACTGATAAGGTAAGCTATGCTAGGTAAAGGTAAAGGGACCCCTGACCATTAGGTCCAGTCGTGTCCGACTCTGGGGTTGCGGCGCTCATCTCACTTTATTGGCCGAGAGCCGGCGTACAGCTTCCAGGTCATGTGGCCAGCATGACAAAGCCGCTTCTGGCGAACCAGAGCAGCACACGGAAACGCCGTTTACCTTCCCGCCAGAGCGGTTCCTATTTATCTACTTGCACACTTTGATGTGCTTTCGAACTGCTAGGTGGGCAGGAGCTGGGACCGAGCAACGGGAGCTCACCCCGTAGCAGGGATTCGAACCGCTGACCTTCTGATCAGCAAGCCCTAGGCTCTGTGGTTTAACCCACAGCGCCACCTGGGTCCCTAAGCTATGCTACCTTGTATTAAAACAAACATAAAATAATGAAATAAGATAAAACAGCTGCACATGACATTACATCACATCTTGGTGCCTAAACTGAACCATCAATATAGCACTTTTGGATACTCATGTAGTCAGAAGTTTTCAGAAATTATGTTCCCCAACTCTTTGTGGGGAATCCTCTAAAGCAGGGGTGAGGAACCTAATGTTGCTGGGCTACAACTTCCATAATCTCTGACCATTAGTCATTCTATCTGGGAGGGATAGGAGTTAAGGGTCCCACTGCAGGGACACAGGTTCTCCACTCCTGCCCAAACAAGCCCATGCAAAGTTGAGGAAGGGGTGGGATGGTGCCTGCATCAGTACACTTTGTAACTGCTGTGTTCCTTCTGTCTTCGGATTCAAAGATGCACAGTGTTATGTATTGGTTTAATATGTATGCATGAGTTTCACTGTTAGTTCTGCAACTGCCTTTCCCACTCCAGGGTGATTCAAACGGGTGCGGGGACAGTTGCTATTGGTTAACTTGTTAGCACAATTTGGATCCTTACTCTGATTGGGTCCCGCCAAAATCTAAATGTATCCTTTCCCCAACTCCTGTTCCTGAGAGTATAAAAGGAGCTCGCCCTTTCCCTCCAGTCAGTCATGTTCCTACTGCAATAAAGAAGATTGTTCTTGTTAGACTTGACTCCTAGCATATCCTTGCTAGCATGCTGAATCACTACTCAGACCTGATTACATGAAGAGCTGAAATAATATAGACACTGCACCCGCGACAGAACACACAGGGTAGCTGGCAGCAGCTGTTCCAGGCTGCTACAGCCACCCACCCACTCTGCCCAGCCCATCTGCATCTGAAGCTCCCTCAGTAGGTGAAGAATTGCCGGGAATGGTGGTGGTGGTGGTAGTTTATTGGGTGGGAATTGTGACATCACAATGGAACCAAATGAGAAGCTGTGGCCATTGGCCACATTAGCTGGGGCTGATTGGAGCTGGGAATCTAATAACATGTGGAGCGCCATATGCGCCTCATCCCTGGTCTGGAGCAGGGTTTCCCAAACTTGGGTTTCTCCAGCTGTTTTTGGACTACAATTCCCATCATCCCTGACCACTGGTCTTGCCAGCTAGGGACGATGGAAGCTGTAGTCCAAAAACAGCTGGAGACCCAAGGCTGGGAAACGTTGGTCTAGAGAAGGGGTAGTCAACCTTTTTATACCTACCGCCCACTAATGCATCTTTCTTGATGGTAAAATTTCCTTACCGCCCACCAGTGGTGCAGTAACATGAACCCCCTACCTGGAATCCTGAAACGCCCACTAGTGGGCAGTAGGGACCAGGTTGACTACCCCTGGTCTAGAGTACAGTACAATACTCAAAGAAATAAATTAAAGCTTTCTTCCAAGGCTGGCACTACAGGGAGCAGACAGAAGGGTGGGAGGCTTAATGTCTCTGACACTTTAGATCAAACTTAAGATCTCTCTCTCTCTCTCTCTCTCTCTCTCTCTCTCTCTCTCATATAATGAAAAAATGTACCTGTGCTGGCACCTGCAAACAAATTGCCTGTGTTCGCGTTTGCAGGTAGCTTCCCATTATTCAGCTGTTTTACTCTTTTCAGATGAGACTTTCCATTGTAATGAACCTGAGCTTGCGCTGCTGAGTTCAACTGTATATTGCACACATCACAGAAGGAAAACAGTATCTTCTTTTTCTCTTTACTTAATTGACAGTCAGCCCTGTCGTGTCTTAGTCCTTTATCTTCAAAGCCCCTCAGAAATGCAGATTGATTCATAATTCCATCTCCAAATATGTGGTCAGGACTTGCTGGGTGTTTCATACCTACACAAAAGGGAGGGGGGAAAGAACAAAGGAACGAGGTCAGAAACCAAATATAAAAGTACTTCAAGTCAGCATTTTCTTTCATAAACCTATTGTTTTATTATGCACTATGTACTATTCTATTCAGTTCTGCTAATAATTATTATAATAAAAATATATAATATAAAAAAGTAAATACAGGCAGTGCTTCTCACAGTTCTTCATAGGCTGCTGTTCCTGCAGATATATGTGACACAGGCTGTGGCTCAATGGCAAATAAAAACTGTTAGTATTCAATTATTGGGAACAATCTTCATTTTCTTGTTCCAGTAGTTATCTCTTCTTTTTAGGGTGAGTTTTTATATTACTTCCAGTATAAAACGTCTCAATACAATATTCCCATTTCTCTCCTTCTGCCTCCCACTTTCATTTTCTTCTTTAAATTTTGGATGTGCATATAGTTGCTTAATGCAATCAGCAATATATTAAAGCCAATGGATGAAAAAAATGTTGTTCCCTTTCTCTGCTTCATTCCTCATATCTTTATTAATCTCCCTCTGTACAAGTTAACATAATACAAAATTATCTGTAAAGTTAATAACCACCTTTAAAAACCTGCTGCTCCAGGACCAAACCACATGGTATTATATCCATGATCAGATCTCCCAACATTTACACTTTTGCTTTTCTGCAGCCTGGGAGATTGTGTGGGTTCCGTATTATTTTTCTGGAGTAGCAGCACTGAGGGTGAAGAGCTTGAGTTTCCGCCATCGCATCTAAGTACTACGGGCAAATGCTGCTCAGATACTTCAGATGCTTCAACACCCGATACAGCAACATCAGATGGAAAAAACAAAAGGGTACTATGTGCTTTCATACTGTCAAAAACCCTGGAGGTGTCAATTTATTCAGTAAAACCTTCTACAAGCCTGAGAAGCAATTCATTAGGAAAACGATTTATTAAATCCCTGCCCTCTCCTGTACTGGCACAAAGCACGTTACTTTCTATTGTTATGGGTAATATGTAATGGTGGCTGTTCGCTGACAGACAAGAATCTAAGTGAGTGGTTGCGTAGGCTTTGGTTCGACTAGCTCCCTGCACCCTTGCAGGCAGCGCTGTCCCAGAGCTCTATCGCAGGTCAGCCAAGGGTGAACACCAGGGACAGCTGAAGGCAGGAACGCCAGTCAGCCACCCTAATGTCTCCCGGACTGGGGCACAGGCACAACCCTTCTCAGAGTTTGCCAAACCATTGAGTCCCTGGATTCCTTTACCGGAATACCCTTCGCATAGGAGTGGCCAGACCCTTCTGCCACCCCTATCACCTGAACAAGAGCCTATCCGCAACCTTACAAGTTGTGACGATTTGCTATGTGGCAAGCGAAACCCAAGTGGCAACAGCCAATCAGCCAAGCGGGGAAAATTCCTGCCGTGCCCCTGCGCCAACAACAGGCGACACACGACAGCATAGCAAGGTCAAGCGCAAGCCCTAAATATAGGGAGAGGTGGGCGGGTGTTCCGTTGCAGCAGCCCCAAGAGGAAGCTCAGGTGCACCTGCATGGGCTTAAATAGGTCCTCGGTGCCTTTTACTTGCATCCCATTGGCCAGATTGCTCCCAGCATCGAGGGACCCACCAATCGGGTGTTGTGGCTATCCAAACAGTCCCCACCCACAACACAGGGTCTGGTTGCCAGGTCGCACCGTGTAACGAAAAGACCCTTGCTTACGTCTTCTCACTACGCCCTCTCAATTTATTAAAAGAACTAACAGGGATTGATGAGGTAAATCTAACCTCCCACTTATCCCTTTAGCCTTTCCAGTAAACCCTCTAGCCTTTGAAGGTTACTTTTATCAAATAAAAGAGAGTCCCTTTCCAGCAACTAACGTGGCCAAGTACCCTTTTAAAACCTGGGCTATATGTGAGACTATCCCTTTGTGTCTACCATGTAAAGGGTTCAGCAACTAGAAATCCCTTACAGAAAAGCTCACCTCTTCCCTGAGGCAACTTATTGACAACCTGGGTCTGTCTACCCTTTAAGCCCTTTCAGTGTACTCCACAGCCACTATCCTTTCCACTCTGGAGGAAAGTATAGTATATTTAATGGGTATCCCCTCCTGTGGGTTTCATGTTCCTTTGCTGGAAAGTAATACAGACGACTTTAGGATTGGCACTTTAAACATGGAAGTTTTATTTGCTGAAGATCGTAATGGTTATATTAAGGTTTCTTGTGTACATACTTAGTTTCAGTGGTAATATCTTTGTTAATCATATAAAAGATAACCATACAATTACCTAACCTAAACCTACTCTCACAGACCTTCTTTTCAACCACCTCACACTCCCTATACCAAACCCCTCTCAACTGAATAAACGGCTGCCCAATCTCCTCCAACAGTCAGCCGCCCCCCCTCATGGAATGTTCAGTCAGTCAAGCCTAGAGTCTGAGTTAACCCTTGATGGGTAATTTTGTAACACACCGTGTAAAACCGTTACACACCGCAACACGTGCCCTGTGAGGGAGGACCCGATTTAGAGGGAATGCAGGGTGTTATGGAGGGGTGCTGAAATGTGGTATCATCATCATCACTAGTGTTGTTGTTAGTTTCTTAGTGGCTTTATCTTGCCCAGGGCAACCCAAAGCGACTTACAACCAACCAACCAGACAATAAGCCCTGCATAGATACATTAACATTATGCATCTCTCTTATTTATTGTCGTGATTGAAAAGGTATGGCATTCTTAACACATACCCCAAAATACATGTGTTTTGTTGTTTCAAAATAAATGACTCAAAACAGACCAAAGTGTGTCTTTCGAAATAGGCAAAACACATGAATTTTGGGGGACACACCTTTAATATTCCACCACACCCTTTTAGGACACCTGGAAACACAGTTTTGACTGCATCACCCATGTACCATGTCGATAGAGAACAAGCAGAACTAGAGAACTAGAGAAGTAAAATATACTTCCTTGGGTAAGGAAGTACCCAAGGGACTCCCAGGGACTCATAGAAATCTGGGCCTTAGCATCTTCCAAAAATTCTGTAAGAACTGGATTTATTATTTTTATGGTGGTAGTTCTCTCTCTCCCTTCTGCTCCCAGCTTATATATATATATTTAACTTGCTGGGATCAGATTCGAGTCCTTCTGAAAAAGGCTGAGTGAGGTTATATACATATTTTTACATATATAAAAGTTAAGAAGTGACGTTAGAAAAAGATAGGTGAGGCAATACTTTAAAAATTAAATACCATGTTAACCCAGACATTGTTCAAAATGTTCATTCTCTTAGGTTTTTTTCTCCTAATTAAATAGAATTAATACTTGAAGAAGAGGCAGCTTTCCACATACAATGTTGCCTTTGTCACTCTTCTGTCACTTATAAAAAGTTATGATTATAATTGCTAGTTTGCACTTTTTTCTTTTTTTTTACTTATTTTTAGCTCTGGATATTAATTATAACCCCCAGGAGCCTGTTGAAATTGACTTCTGTGCTGCAGTGCCACCTAGATGTTAACACTTCTGTGGAGAAATGACAGTATCCTATTAATATAATTTAGAATACTGTAGTCTCTGATAGTCTAATATACACGTGGCTTGAAAATTCCATTTGGATCTAAATAGGGCCACCCCTCTAAGGAATATGAGGCTGTGGCAGGGGAGGGGCGATAAAAGGAGGCCCTTTTTTATTTTTATTTTTAAAAAGTCTCTGGACCAGTTGCCATAATTTTAGGCTGGTTGATAAGATTCTCCATCTGAGCTATTTTTATTATTTTTAAGTAAAAGTCAGCAGCAACATTTCACTTATCATGCATTATCTCTCTTACCTTGCATTTAAGCACTATAGGTTTACTGCAAGATGCTCTATGTAGAGCAGGGGTCAGCAACCTTTTTCAGCCATGGGCCGGTCCACCATCCCTCAGACCATTTGGTGGGCCGGACTATATTTGGGGGGGGGGGGAATGAACAAATTCCTATGCCCCACAAATAACCCAGAGATGCATTTTAAATAAAAGGACACATTCAACTCATGTAAAAACACCAGGCAGGCCCCACAAATAACCCAGAGATGCATTTTAAATAAAAGGACACATTCTACTTATGTAAAAACACGCTGATTCCCGGACCGTCTGCAGGCCGGATTGAGAAGGTGATTGGGCCGCATCTAGCCCACAGGCCTTAGGTTGCCTACCCCTGATGTAGAGCTTCCCTTGTGCTTGTTCCGGAAGTATAAAGACTTTTCCCAATGACTCCTCAAAAGGAGGCAAAATCACGGGGGGGGGGGACATAAGGATGAGGACTGCATGTGCGCTGCCCTCATGCTACCATGGAACCCTGGGAGCATGAGGTAGAGCTTGTTAAACTGAAGGCAAGCATATAGACTGTCACTTGCTTGCATTCAGCATATCACCTAAGGTGTGTGGATGTGTGTAAGGAAATTGAAGTTCCATGTTCTTCTTCAAAGGCCATCCTGTATTCCCAAACTCCCTCCTTCCTCTCTCTGAAACTGAGGAATTAATCAGAAGTTATGGTGTACAATTCAAACGAGAAATAGTAGAGCATGTCCAGGTCTTGTAGAGGCTAACCTGCAGCCCTCCAGATGTTTGGTAGCAATATTTTTTTTATTGAAAAGGTTTCAATTATAAAGAAATAAAAGTGATGCAAAGAAAAAGAGAAAAAGAAAAAGGCACAAAAATGTGTAGAAAGGAAGAATATACAAACATATACAATACACGAAAAATCCCCTAACCCATACATTCTTATATAATTTTGATATTATTATCCTAATACATACGTAAATATTAATAGCCTACTACATTTTGTATAAAGTCATTCCAAACATTGTCCTATTTATCCAGAGTTGTGAGTGTTATCATATTATCAATCCATTTATTAAAGCAGATCATATCCTTTATTCTTCATCAATATCAGTCTCTTGGCTACCATTGGAGCACGTAGAATCCATTTTTGTTGCCTTGATGTTAACTTCCATACAATTGGTACATAGTTCAGAAGAATGTTCTCCGATGAAAATTTTAGCTTTTTTTGGACGGTCATAATTATACAATCCAGCACTTTCTCCCAAGACTTAGTAAGTATAGAACTCTGTACATCTGGCAGCCCTCCAGATGTTGTGCGGCTACCTTTCCAACCATCCCTGACCACTTGCCCTGCTGGTTGTACCTGATGGGAGCTGGAGTCTTAAACATCTAGAAGACCACAGGTTAACCTACCCCTGTTGCAGATGGTCTCCATTCTACAGTCCTCCAAATTCTGTGGGTGCCATGCAGCTCAAATCTCATCTTCCCTCCCCCCACATATTGCATTTAAGTGTAGGGAACCTCTGACTGTGCAATATTTCCTTCATGAATTTCACACGGCCATATATTTCCTCATGCAAAGTTCAGGCAGGTTTTCTTGTTATCATTGTAGCCAAGGAGAAGGACGGGGGAACGTATTTTGCACCACTATGTCATCTCTTCTGAGGAAGGGGTAACCAGAATGTGTACACGGAATTCTAAATGCAACCACGTCATCGATCTAGATACTTAATATTCTGTAATATTTACTGTTCTTAGCTGGGAGACCCAAAAATAAATATACCCGAAATGAGCTAAAAGTGTCTTCTGTTCCCGCTACAGAATGCCTTAACAGTGGGCAAATGCATCTAACAATTTTGGAGGATGGGGTAGTCATGTATGGAAATACACTATTATAGTTCTCCTTCAGATAAATATTTATCCTTATAGTCAGTTTGTAGGAATTATGTTACAGTTACAAAAGTGAGATATATGGTAAAATCAGGGGGGGGGGTGTTGAGCAGGAACTTGGGGTAACTGAGTTCCCTTACCTTTTAAAAATTATTTATTTTTTTTTTGTCGGGGTGGGGTGGGGCTGGAGAGGATATAGACCCAATGCCTGAGCCAAAAATCCACCTACATCTGTAATCAATAAAGTTGTGGGCATTTCTAATCCATATCATTGTCTGCTTGTGTTTATTAAACACAACTTACTTTTAACCACTGCCTGGGGCAGGGGGTGGCACCGCAATAAACAAACAAACAAACTTCCTGGTGAGTTCCCTCACCTTTTTCCCCCAGAAAAAAAAAACTGGATATAAATATAATATGGAATGTATCTGAACCAGTTCAAAGTGTGAACCAGTTACTAAATCGTGTCCTCCCTAAAAGAGGGCACGTGTTGCGGTGAGACCTGGAGACTGACCTCCTGGCTGTGGGTGGGTCTATTGGATAGCCACAACACCCGATTGGTAGGTCCCTCGATGCTGGGTTTAATCTGGCCAATGGGGTGCAGTCTAAATGGATCGAGGGACCTATATATACCTATGCACACAACCTAGAGCTTTCTCTTTCGGCTCGTGCATCGGAACACCCGCCCACCTCTCCCTATTTTTAGGGCATTTTGTGATTGACCTTGCTATGCCGCTGTGTGTCGTCTGTTGTTGGGATAGGGGCACGGCAGGAATTTCCCCCACTTGGCTGATTGGCTGTTGCCATTTGGGTTTCGCCTGCCACGTTGCAAATCGTCACAACTTGTAAGGTTGAGGATAGGCACTGGTTCAGGTGATAGGGATGGGGGAACGGTCTTGCCATTCCTATGCGAAGGGTATTCCGTTAAAGGAATCCAGGGACTCAACTTGGTTTGGTCAACCCCCGAGAGGGAGTTGTGCCCGTGCCAGAGTCCAGGGGAGCATCTGGGGATTGAACAGAGTCTGTTCCCGGGCTTTTCACCTTCCTCAGGTGTTCACCCTTGGCTGACCTATGATGGAGCTCTGGGTCAGCACTACCTGCAAGGGTGCAGGGAGCTAGTCAAACCAGAGCCTATGCAACCACTCACTTTTCTGTAATCAACAAAGTTGATTCTGCCAAATTCTGCCAAAAAACAAAACTAAATTTTGAGTCAAATGTGTGTTTATTTAGGGGGGAGGTCTCTGGGTCTGAACACGCAAATCATTTTTTTGAAGTTAGAAATGGATGTGCTAATGAGGTTTAATACAGGGATAGGGTGTCCTGTGACCCCAGACATTGAGAATCTTATCACTTTTCTGATGGCTGCTGAAAAGCACCAAGATTATTCACATTAATTCAGCTATTGTTAGTGGTCACTGCCAATGCTGTACGGCACCATGCAGCTGTTTCATAGAAACGATGTAATGCCTAAGCAGCAGCCCTTTCCATTAACAATCTCTAAGTGCTATAAGTCACTGGAAGGCATGATATAACATTACACCTAATCAGATTAAGTACCTGCTCATCTCTATTACCAAGTAACTTTTAATTCATAAGGATAGTGGTGCCAGCAACTGTGCTTAGCCACCCTCATAAAAGCTCTGGGGTCAAACTCTCAGTGACTGACCACAGAACCATAGAGTTGGATCATCAAATCCGTGGCCTTAAAATGATGTACGTGCATTTAAAACATCTCCAGCAGTTGCCTGCCTAATGATAATCTTTTCCTGGAAACCACCAAGGAAAGAATTTACAAGGCATCCCTAGGCACCGTGTATACTATTGCCCAGTATACACCCAGTATTAAATCAGCAGCACATTCAAAATACACTTGGAGGGATTAGATGGAAGCAGGGGACATGGATATTGCTGCGTTAAAAGTCTATTAGCAAAACTGATGTTGCATCTCTTTGGACGGTATAGGGATGGCTGACACACTAAATATATATATATATATATTCTCCATGTAGTGTTATAATAACCTTTGTCCAGCTCACAGAGATTTAATCCTTTTTGGGGTGTACTCGGCATTCGTGGGCATCCACCTTGAATTTTTGGCTCCATGGGAGCAAGACTGTCCCATTCAAGTCCTTCTATCCTTAGATTTCAATGTGATGTGACACCAACTCTAACTTGATTAAGTGTTGTATTTTTCTGACCGTCGCTTGGATGACTGTTTCCTCTCTACTACACATGAACCCTTTTCAAGATCCCCGGCCACTTCCTGCACCTTGCCTATAAAGCTCTTGCCACAATACATTTGTCAGTCATTAGTGCATCACATCCATGCATTATTTCCCTGCTGTTTCCAAAATCTATCTTGAGATAGATTGTTCCGGGGTTATCATTAACAGGTAACCATATTCTCTTCGTTCAGTGTGTTTTCTCTAGGCTAAACTCATTCCGTTCGTTCGGCTATTTCACAGTTTATGTACAATGCCTTCATTATATTTATAGCTTTCTGTTCCTCCAATTCCCCCCTCCCCGCCCCAGTTCACCATTCTCCTTGAAGAATGGCACCAAGGACAAAACATTGTCCTACACATGAGGTCTTATTAGTGCTGACTACAGCAGCATAGCCTAGTTCTCAAGTCTTGGAAATATAGCTCCTGTTAGCACAATGTAGAGCAGCTTTTTGTAAGGCTGCATTACACTGACAATTCCTGTACCATTTAGGTAAACGTCATCCGGACTATTGCAACTTGGTTTGATTATGCATATGTTTCATCGGCACACACTTTTTCTTTCTCCTGTGACTTTCTCTCTTCCTTATCTGCCCTGCAGTATTGTTTTCCTTTCTCTTCTAGCAATGAACTTTATTTCAACTCTCAGCAGCTACAACTAATTTCTGCCTTTGCTCTTACTTCATCTAGGCAAACATACTTTCTCTTAGTGTTTGATTCCCTTTGTATTCCCCCTTTTGACTTTCCGTTCATTAAGAAGGTCCCTGACCAAATCACATCAGTTTCCGGCAGTTCTCACCATTCTTTCTCATTTTGCATGGATGTGGCTCCTAACTATAGTAATGGCTTTCAAAAGCTGCCATCCCTATTCATATACTCCTTTTCATAGAACTTAATCTTTCCATGGTACTTTGCTTAATGACACTGGGATTGTCGAAATCTGCTTTTCTAAAGTCTAATGCCTGCATCCTCCCTCTTCCCTCCTTCCCTCAGGTTCTCCCGCAGTCTGTCTTTTTTTTTTTTTTTGCAATCCTTTTTGCTAAGGTGCCTTTTACCTTCACCAAATCAAATCTGAAAAGCTTAGCCAGATATACAAGGTCAAACATTCTCAAATCACTTTTTTCCACCCACCCTATGTGGTATGGTACCACTTGCAGTTTTGCAACAGAATGAGACTTAACAGGATTGGGGTGGGGGTGGGGGGTACTTGGAAGGCTTTTAACTCTGTAGAGCTCAGATGGTGCCATTAGAAGTTTATCTAGTAACGGTGGGGGAAGCAGTAGCTCAGGACACAAACACAAAGCCTTGCCCAGTCCTCATCCTCCCCCCAAACCTTGGGGCTTATGCATCAGCTGGAGTTTCCTGCCATTCTGACAGGGCATCCAACTTGCATTCCCAGCAGTAGGTGCAGCCTTCTGTACTTCACAACATCCTCTAATCCAATTGCCCCTCTCTGAGCCCTCCAGCATCAGAGGAGGCAGATAAAGTATAGAAGATGTACCTGGGAGAAGGCTGCAGCTGCTGATAGTGGTGGCACATACATTTGTTCACCACAGACCACAAACATAGCCCTGAGGTGGTGACTTATTTTCTCACACAACCATCACTAGTTCTATATACTTATGACTGTGGGGAAAGGCCACGAGCTCAATGGTAGAGCATCTGATTTGCATGGAGAAGGTCTCTAGATACGGCTGGGAATGTTCCCACTGTGCAAACCTGGAGAGCTGTTGCCAGTCAGCCAGATAGACCAATGGTCAGCCTCAGATTCCTACGTAGGGCAGAATTCAGATGTAGGGTAATATCTTTGGAGGCAATTTGTTTTTGTTTTTTTTAAAGTGTGAGATGGGCCTGATGGGCAAGATGGTAAATTGCTGGCTGAGCCACCATTTTCCAGTCTGTGCAACATTAATCGCTCTGCTCCCTTGCCCCATTTAGTTTAATAGATGAGCTAAGGGCAATCAGGCAAACACTAGTGTGTTTTGGCAACTTTTTGCTTCTCTGAAGTACCTAGCTTGGGAATTAGGAGCACTCAAAGGTGTGTCACTCATGCTTCCTCAATTGTTATACAGTCCCTCTGCAATGCTTGGTGCCATATCTGGTACTGAGCAAACGTTACACGTCTTTCCTGATGGCCTATGTATTATTTCACGAAGCATAGCTAAAAACTGTAGAAGCATATGGTCTGAGCCATCTGGGTTACAAGTTCCACTGGGATACTGCAGTGAGCAGCATATGCACGACACCTTGCATGCACTATCCAACAGCGTTAACAAAAACACAAGAGGATCTATTGTTTTCCCGAAGGCAGTGCTGATAGCATTTCATGTGCATTTTATTTGGGGGTGGGGTGATGAGTTTTCTACCCAAAAACTGAATGCAGAACTGTGATACACAGTGATAAGCTAAAATCTGCATTGTTTATGAAGTCATCTTTTAAGCTGAAAGATTTTCATCCCATAGCAGGTTTGCCATTTCCCTCCATCTCCACAACTTTTATAAACAAGCAGCATTGCTTTCAGAATGTCATGCAAGAGCTGAAGGAGATGACTTTATGCTTTTTCAGATGCTGCCAATAAGGGTGTTATTTGTAAACCTGGTAGCTATTATGCTTACAAACGCTGCTCTTATAACAAGGCTTGTTAACAGGACTTCCTTCATCAGGAACAAATATATCTTGGCCCCTTTGAAATACCTGCTATGTCAAAATGCAATATTGCATTAAGTTGTCATATATGGGTGGGGAGAACAGATTGGGTACGGATTTAAAGTGAACATAGGAACTCTCTCTCTCTCTTGCATTGGATTTTCATTTTTAAAAGGATTATAATTCAAAATAATATCCTGAGTAGTTAAACTGGGAAAATAAGCAATTAGATTTCTTGACTTTTTGCAGATCATCTCCTACGAGGATTTGTCAATTGCTAAAATATTTATATACCATCTTGAAAATTCAATAATAAGGCAATTGTTGTTTTTTTAGTATTGAGGAATCTCGATTTTTATTGTTGTAAAGGACATGTGTATGCTGCATTTTATTAATACTGTTCTTATTGTACACCGCTCTGGAATCTGTCAGGATAAAGGACAGTCTAGAAATAAGCAAGCAAGCAAGCAAACAAACAAACTCTGCTACTGAAATTATGGGTTGGGATCAAGATACCTGAAGGACTGAATCTCTCCATAGGAACTGACCTGCTCACAGAGATAATCAGAGGACCCTTTTACGGCTGCCATTCCCACCAAGACTGCTACAGATGCAATGACTGACAACTAGAGATAGTGACTTTTTGGTAACGCCTTGATTATGGAGTGCTCTCCCCAGAAAGGCTCACCTGGTGCCCACTTTGTTCTCATTTTATCACCAGGCAAAGACTTTTGTATAAATAAATAAATAATAAATAAATAAATATTCCATTCATTTTTTTTATTTCTTAACCACTGATGTTTTATGTTGTGTAAACCTCTATGGGGAGGTTTTTGAAGGCTGAGAAGATATAAATCCCTAAAGAGTAAATTTATTGGGTATTCAACATACAGGGGTGTGTGTGTGGGTGTGTGTGTGTGTGTGTGTACCTTGCTATGCAGCTGATTTGTGATACTTATTTGGGCCTCAGCTTAAGTGACCATATGCAAGGATGATGCCAAAGGAAGAAAGAAAAAATGAGAGAATGGGAAAAAGGCAAATAGTCCCTGAAAAATCAGGTTGTTTGCAGCGGCGGAGGAAGCCGCTCGGGTGCCTGGGGCGGTGCACCCAGGGGCGGGGCAAGGGCAGGGTGAGCTGCCCATAGGGGCAGGGCGAGAACAGGGCCTCCGGAGTCTGCCTGCCTTCTCCCACTCAGCCGCCTTACAGCTGGGGGGGGGGGCAGCAGGCGAACAGTTTGGGCAGCGCGGAGCCTGCGAGTGGCCAAGCCACCGCGTCTCTCCCAGAAGAGACACATGGCTCAAGAGCGCTGCAGGCCCCGCGGTGAGTGCCGCCCGGCATTTTGTCACACACACCGGGCAGCCCGCACCCACTGCACCCGCCTTCCTCTGCCCCTGGTTGTTTGGAGAGTGGAGTTTTCCTTGGAACAGGGGGAAAACATGGCAGTCACAGCTGAAATGGGACGGTTGGAGAGCAAGAAGTCAAAATCCCACTAGACATTCCTAAACTTTTGAGCATGCCTAAGTATTTCTTTGGCTCTGGGTCTTAATGTTCTATTCAGTTTTAATATTCGATATAGAATCACTAAACTAATTGATTTTATATATGCTTTTTCTTCCCTTTTGCTATTTGGTACCCGAAACTCAGAAGTATTATTCAGAGACTCATATTCAGAAAATATGAGTGTATATTTTTTAAAAAATACAGATTGCTCAGTCCCCACACTGCAAATTGTATTTTATTGTAAAGGGCAATAGACACCAAGAATTAAATACCATAATGCTCAACAGCAGTTTTTTTAAGAGCCTCTATATTGTGAAACTTCAGTATTAATGGAATGTATATTAAGCATGTACAGAATTGAAGAATTCAAAGACAGCAGCATCAGCTGAAGCACTGTTTAAATTACTCAATTAAAGTTCTGCATGTTTATTAAATTACTATCCCATAAACAAAACAAAAGCCTTGACCAGCTGAAGCACAAACAAAACATCTGTTAGAAACATAAACACTGCACAAAAACTGCATTCAAATAATCCCAGCTCCTACTTTCACATTTCATGTCACAGGTAAAAACTAGATGTTCATCAGTAGAAACAGGTCTCGGAACCTTGTTTTCAAAACTGCAAGGGTGGCAAGCAGGGAGGGTGTTATTTTTAGGGTAGAGTATGTGAATGAGCAGGTGGAAACCTAAACTCTTTTTTCACCATGTGCTTCTCCCCATGATATTTCAGAAATTTCTGCCTGCTGGGCTTGCAGGACAAAGTTGCAGGAGGTAACAATTAAATACTCCTTCCCAGCACCTGCAATTTCTTCCCTATAAATTGTGCCCTCCTTTACCACCTCCCAATGGTGATTCAGGTTCCCAAACACATCTCTGTTACGGAATGTTTAGCTTCGCCTAACGTATTAGGATTCATCCGAGCCACAATCCCTATGAACACAATTATACAGTGGTACTTCGAGTTACAAACGCCTAAGGTTACAAACTCTGCTAACCTGGAAGAGTTACCTCGAGTTGAGAACTTTGCCACAGGATGAGAACGGAAATCGTGTGCTGGCAGCGCAGCGGCAGCAAGAGGCCCCATTAGCGAAAGCATGCCTCTGGTTAAGAACAGTTTCAGGTTAAGAACGGACCTCTGGGACGAATTAAGTTCGTAACTAGTGGTACCACTGTACTTTTAAACAAATGGGTAGCCAAGCTGGGAAGAGCAAGAAAGAAACAGCAGGGCTTTGTGACTTGACTGGACAGGGGCTATAGGAAGTATGGAGAATGGTTCTTTCTGCATAAGCATTACCCCACCTCAGTATACAGATCATGGTGTGGGAGAAGTGGCAGCCCACTGCAGTTCTTCTTCTGCTTCTTTGTTCTTTCAGGATGATGAATAATGTTTCTATTTTTATAAAGCACATTAGTAGCATTTTCATTTTTTATTTATTTGAAAAACTGCATACAGCCTGTGCATAAGATTATTAAATAACATTGCCACTATGCCTTTTATGAGCCAGAATTAGTTAACTTACTCATGACTTGTCCTGTAAAAGTACCAGTAAAAAAAAACACCCCGTGCTAAACCAATCCTACACTAATTCTCAAACAGAGGGTAGTTTCCTCTCTATGCCTTGCACTCTGCCTTTAATCTCACACTACTTCAAGAAGGCTCCCATGAGGATAAGGACACACTACTGGTTCTGGACACAGATGACTTCCAGTGGGCTCTGACTGACACCTTTAAGCAATGTTTCCTGGGCCAGTGAGATGTTATCATAATATCTGCTTCCTGAAGCTTGATGTCCTTCACCTTCATACCTTGCGACAGTGCTGGAAAGCCATTTGTTGTTGTTGTTCAGTCGTTCAGTCATGTCTGACTCTTCATGACCCCATGGACCAGAGCACACCAGGCACTCCTGTCTTCCACTGCCTCCCGCAGTTTGGTCAGACTCATGTTGGTAGCTTCGAGAACACTGTCCAACCATCTCGTCCTCTGTCGTCCCCTTCTCCTTGTGCCCTCAATCTTTCCCAACATCAGGGTCTTTTCCAGGGAGTCTTCTCTTCTCATGAGGTGGCCAAAGTATTGGAGCCTCAGCTTCAGGATCTGTCCTTCTAGTGAGCACTCAGGGCTGATTTCTTTAAGAATGGATAGGTTTGATCTTCTTGCAGTCCATGGGACTCTCAAAAGTCTCCTCCAGCACCATGGAAAGGCATAGGTTTGGCATTAAAGTGTATTTGGCATCCAGGGAAGACTCTGCAATGGAAGCTCCTTGAAGAGATACATCATAGAGATCATCCTTCAATGTCTTTGACATGATGGCATCCAAAATCAACAGGCTCTTCCACATAGGAGTAGACCTAGCCAACTGTGAAATGGTGCCGACTGCTGTAAGAGAAGCAGAAGAGCCCGAGAGCCGATTCTGCTGTTCATTATAAGTATCTATAGCACCTGTATGTAGAACTACTATTGAACAGAGAGCTACTACAGGTGCGTAAACAGAAAGCACTTTGAGGCAGTCCGTGAATGCCTCGGGCAGAGAAAAGAACCTGTTGACAAGGCTGTAAAGTAGCTGGACTCAACCATTCTGTTGAATGAAGAATATTTTTAAAAAAATAATAATAAGTGAAGTGAAAGGTTTACATAGGGCCCTCGGGGAAAGGCAGCCTTAAGTACTTTAGGAAGTGAAAAAGCACTTTCCAAACCCATCCCTAGGTCCACAGAAAAACTGCAAAATTTTCACAGCTTTAGAATTTGAATACTGTTCAGTCTTTTTGGTCATTCAGAATTTTTTTTAATGCAGCTGGACACAAAATGTACAGTTGGAAAGCTGATGATGTGCAGTTGGAAAAAGGGTTGTGTGACTAGACACTTTAAAAAGCACTTGAATGTCAATGTCAGGGGCTGTACACACACAAATTATATAAGGGTAGGTTTTGCTCGGGACGCAGGTGGTGCTGTGTTCTAAACCACTGAGCCAAGGGCTTGCCGATCAGAAGGTCGGCGGTTCGAATCCCCGCGACGGGGTGAGCTCCTGTTGCTCGGTCCCTGCTCCTGCAAACCTAGCAGTTCGAAAGCACGTCCAAGTGCAAGTAAATAAATAGGTACCGCTCCAGCGGGAAGGTAAATGGTGTTTCCGTGTGCTGCTCTGGTTTCGCCAGAAGCGGTTTAGTCATGCTGGCCACATGACCCAGAAAAACTGTTTGTGGACAAACATCAGCTCCCTCGGCCAGTAAAGCGAGATGAGCGCCGCAACCCCAGAGTCGTTCGCGGCTGGACTTAACTGTCAGGGGTCCTTTACCTTTACCTTTTTAGGTTTTGCTCAGTGTACATAGTAACAAACCACATTAAAACACCTCCTTATTTTTGGCCTACTTCATCTACATATCTGGGAAGGTAACACCAGAGGTGGAGCTAGCTGCTCCAGCACCTGGAGCGGCCTGTGGGGGTGGGTGCTCCACTGGCAGTATGCGTCCCACGGGGTGCTCTGCTGGCGGGGAGGGTCCCAGGGGGTGCTCTGGCGGCAGGGAGCGTCCCAGGGCGGCAGCACCAACACCGATGTCACCCCCCTCAGGGATGGCACCCAGGGTGGACCGCACCCACCGCACCCACCTTGCTCCGCCTCTGGGTAACACTTCATCACATCCTTGCAAATACTCTTAAAGTATTTCTGTTTTTGTGCCTTAAGCCAATGTTGCACCCTATGTTCCTTCTTCTGCAGCCGATGCAAAACAGTTGGTCAGTGGTCCCACGAGTCAATGTTGGCATACTAGAATGGATGATAGAGGTTTTCTGTTTACACAGAAACGCCAGCACTATGGGGTTTGGGAGCGAGTATGCAGGTAGGGACCATAACAGTGTTCTTGTAATTTGACAACTCTGCAAAGAATTTGACCTTGTCCCTCAAAGCCATGGAGTGCACACTTTCAACACACTCAAGTGTTCAATATTTTATCAATGGAAACATATTTATTTATTGCTTTCTTCCATGACTGCTACACTCGCCATTTCCCCTTTTCCCCCTCCACAAACACAAAAGCATAAAAGTAAAAAAGAGAACATACTAAACCACCGTAGAGGGATGCACTCCTAATTGCCTGCATAGGCCTTGCAGATTTCAGGTTAAAACTGCAGAGTGCAAGTGCCTCCCCACTTCTAGCTACTCTCTGAAGACTGGAGAAGAGACCCTCTTAAGAATATTAGGGGGGTGGCCAGGGGAAGGACTAGACCATGTGAAAAATGAACATAGTATTTTAGCTGCAGTTCATTCATTTTCAGCTTCGTATTCTTGTTATTAAAAAAGTGTGCCTAGACATTCCGTTGTTGCGCCCATAACCTAGGTTTAAGGTGCCATTTAGCTCCGAGCTTTCATTTCTCAGTTTCTAACACTGCCCCCCACCACCACCTTCCACAAACACATTTAAAAGGGAATAGGATGTTAATCTCCAATGCTGTTGTGATGAGCAAGAGCCAGGACCCCGAAACTTAATACACCATGATCCAAGATGCCAGCATGAGAGATAACAAAGTTATATAGCCTTTGCTAACAGTGGCAAAACTGCTGCAGGGATGAAGAACAAGTTCAGAAACTTTTGCTCAAGTGACATTATGGGCACTAGCAAAAAGATACCCACACTCATACTGTGTAATCCCTTTTTATCTCCCTTCTAGGAAGAAAGAATCCATATTTTTTTCTCTATGTCCAGTCTGAAGCACCGCCCAAAATCTAAAGAAATGCAGTTTAACTGCAGACTGCAAGGGGACAGGGCAGTAAAAAAAACCTACATCTATACTGCAAGCAGCAATAACGCTATTATAACATTTTTCAGAGCAGTATGGTAAGTATGTATATACACTGCTTTTTATGCCATTCATCAGGGAACTAGCCATGTGATTCTTTCACAATTATTAAATGTGTATTGAAAAAGAAGCGGAGGGCGAGACACAGGGAAAGGGTTGATAGAACAAAATCCCCTCTCCTAGATTGTGCTTGGAGATCCGGCCAACTCTGATCAATTTAAAAACAGAAGCAAGGGCGGATCTTAATGGAGAAACAAACCAACCTGCTCAATATAAGAGCAAAGAATTATTCAAATTAACTCTCTCTTGAGACATGAGCTACCGGTAGGAACACAGTACATCAGTATTTGAAAAACTCAGACCGAGAGAGCAAACTCATTTGGGAACTGCAGCTGCTGTGCTTTAGGGATTTGGATTAAAATCCATCATTATCTTTCGGTTAATACCCTTTCATGGACCAATCAGTGGTCATATGGTGTTTACCAGCCCTGCACACTTAAACCCACTTGAACAGCCTTTGTGCTATAATTTGTGCCTCAATACAATCAGATTACTTCTAATCTAGATGATTGTGTCCTTTATGGAGACAGATAAACCCTAATCCTTAGAGTCCTAAAGTACAGTTTCCAGTTTTTTCCCCATTTTATGACAGATAGCAAATACAAAAGATATATCATCATGATCATGCTGATGACGCTGTGTTTTTAAGGCCCTTCTGAACAAAGCAATAATGAGAGCACACACATTGTACAAAAGCTGTAAGCCCTGCAGTGCAAACAGCGGCACAGATTCCTAGACCTTTTAAAGAAGTTTGCTTAATGTTGTAATCAAGCTCATTCCACACTCTGAATATTGGGAGTGCCCATTTTATAGCACAGGAGTAAGGGGGGGGGGGGAAGCAGAATAGATTATCTGAGCATTTTTATACTGCTCCATGTATCAAATCAATCACATTCTCTTGCCAGTGCCCCATGACTGTCAAAATTCAAATCTCCTTAGAACAGAGAGTATTCAGTTACTGTACAGCAAAGATGAGAAATAACCATTTTAAATATACCACAACAAAGAGTAGGTGTGGCTTTTTAATTAAAGGGTAATCCACTTAGGGGGAGAGTGATCATCTAAAATTTCATTTGGAGAGTTGGAGCCATGAAAGACTCCTCCGTCAGGAAATTAATCCAAGAGAATGAATCTGCATATAACCAAAAATTTGCAGCATGATACTGCAGAGCTTAACAGACAAGCAACTACAAAGGAATGGATGCTGAGGCAGCACTTTGTAAAAACAAAGTTTTATATCAATACTCTAGAGGAAGTCCTAAATTTCTTTTTCCTTTTGACTGGGGTCAAGCCTAAGAAGAAGAAACACTGTCGCTGCGTTCTTGGTATTGAAACGCTTACATTGGCAGAGCAGATGCAGAGCTTGCCTTAATCCCAACAGAATTTGCCTTATTTCACAGCCCAGTTTGACAGCTTGGGCTCACATAACTCATCTCACAGTACTTTGGTTGCTGCTGTTGCTGCTATGGCTCCGTGTGAGGAGAAAGCACTCTGCACATGCTCAGCAGTGCTTATCCTATCACTACTTCAACATATGACAGCAGCATACCGTAATGTATGAAGCAGGATTCAGCACAAAGATGCGACCAGTTCAAAATGACTTAGCTCCATGTACATGCACTCACTTAGGATGCGTGCCACTCCATAGCAAACCAAGCAGCAAAAAACCCCTACCATGCTGTCTTTAACTGAGCTGGACTCTGCAAAAGAACTCTTAAATCGCTGCAAGACCAGAAATGAAAGTGAGATTACAGGCTCATCCATTTTAATACAGTGTTACTTGATATACAAAAGCGGCAGTGTTCCATGTGCATGAAGTTTAGATCATTCGGCTCTAAGGCAATGAATCGGAAACAAACAACAATCAAGAAGGCGCTTGAAGCTATATATACGCACATCAAACATACAGTCGCGCGGGGTCTTTGCCTGGGAAATAAGACCTTGAGTTTATAATATAATCAAGCGACAGAACAGTCTCAGCTGACACAAGCAAGGTTACAGGAAACAGAATAGACAACTCAATAAGCTCAAAGGCTGGCATCCAGGGAGGTTAATGCGTGTGCAGACAGCCCTCCTGCGAAGGAGACAACAGCCTCTGGCACCTCAGAAGGTGGCTATGTTCTCCTCTTGACCCTTGGGGGATAGGCAGCTGCCTAAAGAAGAGAGGAGCTGGAAAAACCCTGAGCATGCACAAAACGCTATGAGTGTCCCTGCAAATCTGAGCCCTTGTATTTTAAAGTGGTGTGTGTGTGTGTGTGTGTGTGTGTGTGTGTGTGTGTGTAAATGAAACACTCCTTCATGTAGATAGAGGACTGAAAGGCTACAAACTGTTTTTCAGATTCCTTCTTTGCTTGCTTTGCTGCCACTTGTATTGCCTTTGTGGTCATTTTATTTATTTGCTTCCTTTGGGCAAGACTTTTTTAGAGGAAGATTCCTTGCCTTTTATTCCTTGACTCTGTGGTTCAACTACCTTTACATTGTATTGTACGGGCAACACCCCATTTACGAGCATTCAACATGTGTGCGACCATGCACACACACATTGCGCCAACCCAGAAGTGTCCCAAAAAGTCACGAAAGGGGGAGGAGGAACACGGCAGTAGGGTTGCCACCTGTCCCCTGTCCTACTTAGACATATTCAACAACCTCATATTGTAAAAATCCAATAAACAAAATGTTGCAATCTTGCACTAAGTGCCTGGTGTGGAATCGACCTTTGCCTAAGAAATGTGAGGTTATAATCAGTTTTAGGTGGTATTTATACGGACCTGATGGTCAGGGGTCCCTTTACCTTTTTTATACAGATTAAAGAGGGGTTGCGTCATAGGTTACACACTTCCTCTCTGAGTGCACGTTGGTTAAGTGTTGCCTTTCCTTTTGTGTGTATGCCTTTTTGTGCATATCATGTTGAAACTCATGGTTCCTTGCTGCAGAGTATCAGAGCTCCACACACCCGTGTAATTCGTGCCTCATTCTGCAGGGGACAGAAAAATGAAGTGCAAGAGAGGAAAGCACTAATCATGCTCAAAAGCTGCTCAAAGTTATTGCACTAGAAAGCAAAATGCCTGCTTTGACCATGCAATCTACTTACTTTATTTTCAATAAACTTGCGGGCTGCTTAATCCCACTTACTGATGCCTGCACTCTATTTCCTACCTTCCTACCTTGGCAGGCAACATACAATCTACTCAGCTTACTTGCTCAAGAGGAGGCCTGTAATTTTTGCAGCACAAATGCAAGGACAAAAGTATTATTGGTTGACTTTTGTACATGTGGCAGCTTCAGTAATTCAGTAATTTTTAAACTCATGATTTGACTCATTATATATAGGAGCTTCAGCAGCCATGGAGAATGAGACAACATAGGTTAGGTGATGCCTTATATTACCAACGTCTGGCTTTCAACTGATGGTGCTGAGTGAACAAAAAGGGGCGCTGCGAAGTAATAGGCTGAAATTGCTTGTATGATTGCACTTGCTTATCACTGAGACATTTAATTTTTATATTAAACTTCTATTAAAGCCACATTGGGAGTCTCTTAAACTGAACACGTATAGAGGTTGTACATACCAGTCTCAACAGGTGAGAGCTGCTCATCATTAGGGCTGGGCGATGTATTGATATTGTTGGTATTTTCACCCCTCCCATTGCGAGAATCTGCTGATCCTATGTTATGAGAAAGGAGGGGGCGGAAACTGCTCTTCTGTTCTTCCATCCCTGACACAGTGTTCTGTTTTGCTCTTATCTATGTAGTGATAAGATGGCTGCATGAGAGTTGTCTTTCTCATGTATGTCCGTAGTGTTTGTAGCTATTAGAAAATAAATGAGGCATGCTTCAAAACCTCCACAGCTTGTTTCCGCGTTTATACTCTGCTAAAGTCTGGTGCTCACAATGAGCAGTTGTGAGTCCACTGCACCGGGACCTGTTCTCCGGGAGTGTTCCTGTGATTGGAAGGTCGATGTAGGTGCTCCAGTCGCCTAGCCCATGCACGCACTTAAGACGTGGGAAGAACCGGGCATACTGACAAATACATTGTCCAAAACTGGTTTGAAGTCCATATTGTGACATTGTTTTCATAATTTTCGACCTGGCAGTATATGGCAAATCATGATGTGTGTTAAGGATGAGTGATGTCTGGTTTCAACATGGTGATATATCACCAGCTAAACATAGTGATATACTGATACAATATATCACGGTGTCTGAAATAAGGATGTGGAGGTGAACTGCTACTACTTAGGGGTCTAAAACTGATAAATTTTTACTTACCTTTTTTACTAACATATTGTTACAACTGTTACTTTATAGTACAGAGCAACAGGAGGAGAAGGACTCTTGAGAGAAGCGATCACTGGCTTCGCGGTTTTTCCCACATCACAAATTCTTACACAGCACAAACACACATCATGATCCACGATACATCACCATGTTGAATATTATAAAACTGTTAGCATGATGTGGATTCAAGCTGATTCATGACAATGTATTAACACATTGCCAAGCCCTAGTGTGTGTGCGTTATGCAAAAAATCATGATGCGGGAGAAACCGTGAAGCCAGCCAATGCCTCAACATAGCTCCATCCTTATTTCAGATACTGTAATATATTGGTACATCACAATGTTTAGCTAGTGATCTATCACAATGTTGAAAACCAGATATCGCCCAGCCCTGCTCACCATGTGCACCATATAAAACTTGCAGGCATTCCATGTGCTAAGAGGCTCTCAAGCATGAGTTGCAGCCCAGAATAAAAGTATACAGTGGTACCTTGGGTAACAGACGCTTCAGGTTACAGACTCTGCTAACCCATAAATAGTACCTTGGGTTAAGAACTTTGCTTCAGGATGAGAACAGAAATCGTGCTCTGGTGGCGCAGCGGCAGCGGGAGGCCCCATTAGCTAAAGTGGTACCTCAGGTTAAGAACAGTTTCAGGTTAAGAACGGACCTCCAGAACGAATTAAGTTCTTAACCCGAGCAGGGGCGGAGGAAGGGGGGCAATGGGTGCGCACCGCCCCCATTGGCGCAATCCTGGGGGGTTCCATCGCTGCTGTCCCCCCACCCGCGCTGGGCGCCCAGCCCCCGCAGGCTGCGCGCCATGCCCCCAGAACGTGTGCCACACCCCTGCGGGCGGCGCGTCCTGCCCCCGGGACGTGTGCCAGCCGTGCCCCCACCTGCTCCCCGCCCCTGGTGCCGGAGAATGAAGCTCTGCCACTGAACCCAAGGTACCACTGTATTGACTAACAAACATCTCCGTTCTACAGAGCATGCAGAAACCTAACAACACCTACGCACTGTGCACCTCTCAGTTCAATCTCAACATTAATTCTTTTGGATGAGGAAGCATATGTGCAGCTGCAGGTTTAGTTACAGATGCCCCACCGCTGCTTCCTCTGTGTCAGGTATCCACAGCAGCAACTTAGAAACAGAGAAATCTCCTTTGCACTGAAACAAACTGCAGATCCATCTAGCTCTGTATTGCCTCCAAATTGACTGGTTAGCAGCATCTCTCCAGAGTTTCCAACAGGATCCTTTCCCAGTCTTAACCTGGTGATCCCACGGACTAAACATGACTCCTTCTGTGTACAAAGCATGTTCTCTACAACTGAGCTATAGCCCTTCTCTGAAAGCTCCCAAACTTCAACAAAGCCTCCAGAAACTAAAAATCGTCTTTTGTCATCATCACTGTGGCATAGTAGACTGCTTGGTGGTCTCAGTTCTGAATTCAGAGATCATTGGATTCTGCCCCTTATCCCTCCGGCCGCTTTATATAAGAAAGCAAAAAACAAAACCAAAGAACCAAGCAAAGAACAAAACCACTGTGAGTATAGATGACTCAGAATCTCAAACCACTAGAAGCTGGACCATTCTGTCCTCTCTGCGGGAGATGCTGACTTCTACTTCCTTCTCCCTCAGCACACCATGGCATCTCCAATTAACTGGAGGTGTGAGCTTATACTGGCTTTCCACTTCATTAAGCCATATATCATTTTTTTAACATAGGCACCACGAAGCTATAAATCATGTAAGACAGAATGAGAACTAATTAAAGGGTCAGCTAAGCATATAATTTTGAATTGCTATGCATGACAAAAAAAAAATATCCGAAATGCACTGTATTTCACAGAAAAATACCACCGTGTTAAGGGTGTTTTCTTGTGCGGAGAGTTACATTAAGCAGCAGGCAATATAAAGCACATCAGCCATAGCCAGGTTTTCGTTGCACGAAATAAAATACAGTTCAGAACCTACAGGGAAGTGTTTCCCATTCCAATAGGATTAGGGTTAGCCACCCAGAAGGACAGGATTTAAAATAAACATATAAATCAATAACACAATCCATGCAATGAAACAGCAACAGTAAAGCAAGGCTACAAAACCAGAGAAAGTTTTTACCTGGCTCATGAGGGAGATCAGGTGTTTCCTGAGTTAAGTAAAGGGGTTTCACAATGAAAGGGCTACAACTGGAGGGCTCTTCCTGCAGCAAACTGATTAACTTCCAGCCTGCAGGATAGCTCAGTCAATAGAGCATGAGACTCTTAATCTCAGGGTTGTGGGTTCGAACCTTACATTGGGCAAAAAAGATTCCTGCATTGCAGGGGGTGGATTAGATTATGATTGTGGTACCTTCCAATTCTCTGATTCGAAAACCCTGGAAGAAGGGCCCCGGATTATGAATACAGGCAGGTTTCACACAGGAAAAGGTAACCAGGACCCAGGCCATTTAATGCATTGCAAAGCAATACTAGCTCTTTGAAATGAGTTTGAAATGACACTTGAAGCCAGTGCAGCTCTGTGACAACAACTGTGTAATATGCTAATTGTAGCAGAAGAAGCAGTAATTACAATGCAAAAAAGGCCCAGTCAGAGAGGAGGAGTCACTGAAGAACAGGAAGTTGTGTAGATCCCCCTTGTGTGTATGAAGGGGGCTTTTGCCACCTTGAGAATTGTTCCTACCGACGCCATCTTTTTAACAGTGATTCATGGCTTTACTCAGTCACCAAGAATTGTTCCTAAAACAAAGGAAGTGATTTATATTCTACACTTTGGTGAAGAAAATACAATAGATTAGCAGCAAGAATTTAGCCTTCCGCTTGTGCTGTTAATATATTTCACATACAAAAATATTGTAAGAAGCAGCCGCATTGCTCACGATCGGTGCCAATGCTTATCAACTTCATATGCCAATAATATTGAAAGTTACCAGCCTTTGAGATGGCATCACTGTTGCTAATAGCTCCAAGCTGAGAGTTGTGAAAACTTTTAGTCTGTTTATAAAAACAAATTTTTAAAAGCCTATCTCACGAAACGCAATCGACCACAGTAACAAGTCTCTGCAGTGAATAAACGTTTTTGAAGCTTCTTTCATTTCTACTGAGAAGCATTAAGTTTGTTATAGATTCTTCCATAGCCGGCTGAGAGGATGTCAGATTGATATTTATATTTATTCCTTTGTGGATTCACTGTCTGATTAGGTCATTCACCTATGGTTTTGCTGTTACTGCAATGCCTGATCAGAGCCTAGGTTTTTATAAAAAGGAAAAGGAAAGAAAGCTCAAGTTGCTTAATTAGTAAACAGCCATTTAACTATTCAAAGAGAAAAAGAGAACCAAAGATGACACAGATGTACAGGATATTTGCATGGGCTACTTTATATGTCTAGCTGCTAATTTAGAAAGAATTATTGTAATTTGAAATAGAAATGCAATGCATCTCGCCATGGTGGGGAAGACTGCCTTCAGGTGAGCTGTGTGTCTGCTCAGTCCAGGTACTAACTAGATGGGCAACTTCAATGCCCCCTCCTGCTCTCCCTTCTTAGGGTTTTTTTGTATATTTAAGCCAGACAACCCTCCAGCTGTGGAAGAAAAATACGAGGGAAAGCTCAGTGTAAAACTGTACTTTTAAAACTGAGGAGTTTACACCAACTGGTGGGAAAATGCATCCAAACACCAGCTACAGTATTCACAGAACCAGTATCTGAACAGCTATTGCAAGGGTGGAGGAAGCCAAGGCCTCATGGCATTGTTTAAAGGTAAAGGTAAAGGGACCCCTGACCATTAGGTCCAGTCGTGTCCGACTCTGAGGTTGCGGCGCTCATCTCGCTTTATTGGCCGAGAGCAGGCGTACAGCTTCCAGGTCATGTGGCCAGCATGACAAAGCCGCTTCTGGTGAACCAGAGCAGCACACGGAAATGCCGTTTACCTTCCCGTCGGAGCGGTACCTATTTATCTACTTGCACTTTGACGTGCTTTCAAACTGCTAGGTGGGCAAGAGCTGGGACCGAGCAATGGGAGCTCACCCCGTCGCAGGGATTCAAACCGCTGACCTTCTGATCAGCAAGCCTAGGCTCTGTGGTTTAACCCACAGCGCCACCTGGGTCCCTTTTATGGCATTGTTTATCCATGTTTTATTGGGGGGTTGTCTGCAAATTGTTAAGACCTTGATGCTTTTAGCGGGGAAAGAATTTGGCAGATCACCACCCACTTAACCCAAATACTTTTGCAATGAGCATTTCACAGACTAATCTGAAACTCATATTTATTCTGCAGTATCTCCTACTGCATCAGTGATTTGAATAGGATAATAGCTGTCAAAGCAATCTCTTCCCACCTCTAATTCCTGTCTCAGTGCCTTGTCTCCAGTCCAGTTCTGTTATGAACACATGGCATAGTACCAGAGCTACCCCCTTTTCAGGGCCCCCAGAAGATAATTCTCTGAGTGAGGGGCGGATGCATTTTGACACATGGGCAAAAGCTGAGATCATCTGAGACATGTATTGGACAATACCGATAATCTCAGCTTTCATTTGAGGCAATGTAGCCTGTTTGGTAACTAAAAACAAATTATCCAAGGACTTGTTCACATTGCTGGCTTGCTCTGTTTTAAGAAAGTTTTTTTTTGGGGGGGGGGACATGCCCCTCCTTTCAGCTGTGTATTATTAATACACCAGAAATTCAAGAAAACTGTATTCTATTCATTCACTCATCCATCCCGAACAAGTTTCCACATAATGCAGAAAGTAGTAATACTTCTGGTTTCAGACAAGTACGCCTTCTGTGAAAGTACGCCTTCTGTTATTTTAAATAGTTAACAGATTTGTGTATTTTATATTGAGTCTGCTCATTGGATCAATGAATTAACTGAAAGGTTGAGCGATACACTATTATATGTGGCCATACAATCCTCTCCTGAAATAAACTGAAGCACTGAGAGAGGAAAAAGCACTGAACTGACTGTACTGCTGCCCACTTCTTGCAAAAGGACTATACTTCAGCATCCATTATTCCTCCATGATCTGGAGCTTTGAAAGTATGGCCCTCCTAAAGAATATTTAATAATACAGGCTGGAATTCAACATAGCGCCGAAGGGGTGTGCAATGCATGTAAGGTCTGCTCATGCAGTGAGACTCCCGATTTCCTTCCCCTCAACTCTCCAGACCAGATTTAGGGGTGACAGTGGGAGGGCACAGAAAGAGGAGAGAAGGCGAATATTCATTGCAAAAGCAGATCTTGCTCCATGCACACAGCAACTTAGTTGAATCCTGCCTGATGGTTTCTATATTTGTTTCAGTAAAGACTGCAAGTTTCCTGCCAGCTTTGATTTCCCTTCGTCTATCACCATGTAATACGGCTTAGGAGAAAAGATGTAATTCATGCATAGTAACCATGATATGACTGATGAGAACTAATTATTATAAGACATACCCAGGCATTTCAGCATTGAGATTTTCTTTTCATTCGTTTTTTTCTTTTGCTATTTGTATTAATTTTGTTGTTGCATATTCCTTGCACACATATGCATTTTTATTTTTATTTTACATAGAAAATTGTATGCTTTAGCTGCGTCATCATCAGAGCAGACCAAATAGCTTCAACGAATTGACACTTTAATAGCATAAAGTAGAAGAGGACTTTATCATCTTAATGATAAATTATCAGCAATGCTTAACACCTAAAGAAGTTTCCTTGGTAGACAATTGTTATAAAGCTGGCAGCAATGCTAATTGCTGGAACTGAAGTGCTCAGATTGGTTTCCAAGCGCTGTGTATCTACAAACCTCAGCATCTCAAGTTCTCTAATGCATTTTTAACATGTCAATTAATATGTTGTTTATAGAAGACACTGTCAGTTTTTTCAGCTGATGCATAAGAAAAATCACAACTCTGTGCAGAATGTACAACAACTCTTTTAAGTGTGCATGCCAAAAATTCAATAAATTGTAACTTCTTCTGAGATTAAACAACAATCGTGTCAGAAATTCAGATGAAAAAAGTTCATGGCACAGGAAAGAAGCCAATAAAAAAAGAAAGTTGGTGTATTTGATTAATTGGATTCAGGATTATTATGTTTAGCTTAATAAAGCACATTCTGTGGTATGCAGAAGCACAAGCAGTTCTCTGTAAAATTATTAAGTAGTTACTACATGACATTTTTATAATATTAAACCCTAATCATAATTACCCAAGCATCTATGAACACACATGTCTTAAAATATTATGGGAGGAAGTACTCAATGGCCAGGCATTAAGATATCACAAGTTTTGTTCTCTCCTTTTTTCAATCATAGATAGATACATCAAAGGTTATAGAAAGGCCTTATGACTCCGTTACTCTTCCATCCCTTAGATGCTGTGAAATTATAATTTATACACTTTCCTATTTTTAAAGGAAACTGTCATTTTGCTACTGCCAGGTAGATATACTTAGGTACAGAGCTCAGTTCAAATGCAATTTTACCATGCCTAGCCAAACAAAATTAAGCATCAAGGCAACTGATGTCAGAGTCTTTAGCCTGCTGTGACAAAGCTTGTAAGGAATACTTTGAGGACAGAAGTTCCACATCTCTGTATTGACTCAGATACCATTGTTGTGGCAGTTCTAGAGAAACCATGCAACACGGCATCTAGTCTGGTGTTATGAGATCAGTTTCAGCTCTTGAAGCCTGAGGATATGCTCGTAACTGTTCAGCCGATTACATGCCCTCTCAACTCATGCCCATCGTGGCGGATTTGAGTAAGTCGGGGGGGGGGAGGGGATTAACCAGAGCATGGATACAGAGCATGGTAAAAATGCATCCTTTCATGAAGGAGAGGCAACAGCCGCTCTGCTCTGGACCTGGAGGTCTGTGATAGTAACTACTGCCTGGTCACAAATATCCCCTTTGTGGAGGGAAGGAGCTTGAGATGCCCATCCAAAAGCACTATTGGAGGAAATGTATTATCTGAACCCATTCCAGTCTGGGTTGAGGCCTGATTTGGAGATGGTCCTGACCGTTCTGCTGGTTGGCCGTTATCAAGAGTGGAAGAGTGTAACCCTGCTGCTTATTCTGGATTTCTCTCTGGATTTTGGTACCATCAATTCATGGTATCTTAGCAGAGTGGCTTTGTGGGTTGGGGAGTACGAAGGGGACATTGGAAGACCGTACCTCAGTCCCCATGCAATTACAGTGGTACCTCTGGTTACGTACTTAATTCGTTTCGGAGGTCCGTTCTTAACCTGAAAACGTTCTTAACCTTAAGCACCACTTTAGCTAATGGGGCCTCCCCCTGCCGCTGCGCTGCCACTGCCCGATTTCTGTTCTCATCCTGAAGCAAAGTTCTTAACCCGAGGTAATATTTCTGGGTTAGCAGAAACTGTAACCTGAAGCGTCTGTAACCTGAAGTGTATGTAACCCGAGGTACCACTGTATGCTGGAGGTGCTGCAGGATTCCATCTTCTTGTCCCAATGCTGTTTAACACATGTTTAACAACTTGAATAAAATACTGGGGGCAGGGGGGGCGGGGTAAGCCCTGCCCTATCAATCACAAGGCGTGGCACATGCATACCATTTGAATGGCAATGGCCATCAATGGGAGGGGGGCTGGCACCCTCAAATATTTTATCGGAGGGGCTGAAGGTACCTTGGCCCCTAGGAGTTGGCTCCTATGCTTCCATATGCTTCCATTGGAAATGGTCATTTCACGATTTGGAGCAAGATGTCCCTCAGTTCTATTTCTTTGTTACATCTGTATTAGATGTGGTTGTATAGATCCTGGACCTATCAATGTTGGATGCAGCTGTGAGCTGGATGAGGGCCCACAAGCTGGAGGTGAATCCTGGCAAAATAGAAACCTTATTGGTTGGTTGTTCCCATGTCTGAAAACTAGATAGGTTACATGTTCTGAACCTGGTTGCAGTCCTTTTGAAGGAGCAGGTCATAGTCTGGGGGTGCTTCTGGGTTCATCACTGTTGCTGTGGATCATTGTGACTAGGAGCACCTTTTGCCAGCTTCAGCTGACAGGAACAATGGGCATCACCACAGTGGTTCGTGTTTTGGTAACTTCAAAACTGGATCAATGTAACTCCTTTAATGTGGGGCTGTTCTTAAAGTTGGTTCAGAAGCTGATGAGCTTACCATGATTGTGTCACACCAATTTTGAAAGAATTGCACTGGCTATCACTTTGCTACCAAGCTAGATTTAAGGTTCTTCTGCTGATTTATAAAGCCATAAACAATTTAGAGTCTGAAGGAACACTTTCTCCCATACAAGCCTACCAGGATGCTAAGAACTAAATCTTCTCTTCAATGCACATCACTAAAAAGTGCTTAACTATGGAGAACTTCTGAAACAACAATGGGATTTTAGCTCCGCCCAAGGCATGAATGAGAACAGCAACAACCAGGAAAAGATAGACATAATATTTTACAAGGACAGAAAGAAACATCACGGAAGAATAATTGATGCACATAGGAAGAGCAAGGATATAGTTTGAAGTGCTTCACCTGTAGCTTTATAAATCATTTAATGTGTCAATATGATTGGAAGTCATTAATATTGCAGTTGTTGTATAAGGGATTGCTATTTTGACTGGAGTGTAATTGAAATTAATAAGATTTTGGAACACAGAAATAAAGCAAGCCCTCAATTCTAGCACACGGGGCCCCACCTAAATTACATAATTTGGCATTTGAATGATTGGTATTGGTAATTGTATTATAATTTGGCATTGTTATAATGTGGCTATTATTGGATTATTGTAATTGAAAACTAATAAAATTTATTATAAAAAAGTGCTTAACTGACTGGATTGTGTATTAAAAATGGAGGAGAAAACCACATATGGCAATATATGCTCAGTTACACATCAGCTTTGGCTCAAAAGAACAACCAAGCTAGAAATAAATTACAAATTTATGTCAAGCCAATGAGATATTTGCCTGGCATCGCACACAACTGTGAAGTTATTGTAATTCTTTCAACCTTCCACACACATTCTAGCACTGTAATGAGAACACCAACCCAGTAACCCCAAATGGAATGAGACAGTGATTCCATAAAGAAAGCCTTCTTACACAACCAAAAAGATTTGAGGATGGCAGTCCTCTGGCTAGTTAATTATCAAAAGAGTCTTTTACTCCATCACCCACAGGACCAAATAAACTTCACTGTAAAACAAAATTTTACACATAACATATACTCTGGTGCACAGTCTTCAGCAAAGTATTTCACTTGGGCTGTGTACACACTCTAACTTTAAAGCACATTCCAAACACATTCTTTCCCCCAAAAAGAATTCTGGGCACTGCAGTTTACCCCTCACAGCTACAATTCACAGGAACCCTTAACAAACTGTGGTGCCAAGAATACTTTGAGGGGAAGAATGTGGCTCAAGTGTGCTTCATAAGTTCAGTGTGTACATTTGTAATCAGGTACTTTGTAACAGACAGTAGTGATGGGTGATTATAATAATAATATAATAATAATAATAATAATAATTTATTATTTGTACCCTGCCCATCTGGCTGGGTTTCCCCAGCCACTCTGGGCGGCTTCCAACAAGAGATTAAAAATACATTAAAATTATATATCTGTCCACAGGAACTGACCTGATACTTTTCTTAGTACAGTGGTACCTCGGTTTATAAACTTAATCTGTTCTGGAAGTCCGTTCTTAAACCAAAGCCGTTCTTAAACCAAGGCGTGCTTTCCTAATGAGGCCTCCCGCTGCCGGTGCCCTTCCACCGTTCAGCTTCCGTTCGTAGACCGAGGTAAAGTTTGCAAACTGGAACACTACTTCCGGTTTTGCGGAGTTCGTAAACTGAACAGTTCATAAACAGGAGTGTTCGTAAACCGAGGTACCACTGTACTAATGCAAAACTGCAAGAAGAGAACAGCTGAAGATTTTGAGAGAGAGACCATCAATATGCTGATTACCTTCAGATCTATACCACACCCACAACACTTTGGGAGCAGCAGTGCCAATCTGGAATCAACGTCTAATTGCAATACTTAAATAGATGAAGGCAGCAAATAAAAGCTTTTGCGCATTGTATGTGTATGTGCTCAACATCAAAAAAAACTAAGATCATGGCCACTGGTCCCATCACCTCCTGGCAAATAGAAGGGGAAGAAATGGAGGCAGTGAGAGATTTCACTTTCTTGGGTTCCATGATCACTGCAGATGGTGGCAGCAGTCACGAAATTAGAAGACGCCTGCTTCTTGGGAGAAAAGCAATGACAAACCTAGACAGCATCTTAAAAAGCAAAGACATCACCTTGCCAACAAAGGTCCCTATAGTTAAAGCTATAGTTTTCCCAGTAGTAATGTACAGAAGTGAGAACTGGACCATAAAGAAGGCTGATTGCCAAAGAATTGATGCTTTTGAATTATGGTGCTGGAGGAGACTCTTGAGAGTCCCATGGACTGCAAGAAGATCAAACCTATCCATTCTTAAAGAAATCAGCCCTGAGTGCTCACTAGAAGGACAGATCCTGAAGTTGAGGCTCCAGTACTTTGGCCACCTCATGAGAAGAGAAGACTCCCTAGAAAAGACCCTGATGTTGGGAAAGATTGAGGGCACAAGGAGAAGGGGACGACAGAGGATGAGATGGTTGGACAGTGTTCTCGAAGCTACTAACATGAGTTTGGCCAAACTGCGAGAGGCAGTGAAGGATAGGCGTGCCTGGCGTGCTCTGGTCCATGGGGTCATGAAGAGTCGGACATGACTGAACGACTGAACAACAACAAAAAATGTGTGGAAAACTGTGGTGGGGGTACATCACCCCCATTTTTCCATTTTTCTCCTGGGCATCTCTAATCCTCTGAGACTCTGAGATCACTGCTGGAGTCCCTGCTCTAAGCATGCATGTCAGGTGAGGTGCTCTGGGTGGATCCTGGGGAAAGGGTTTTCGTATGTGTAATGACACCCCATGTATCTTCTTCTTCTTTGGCGATCACTCGTAGCCGAGTAAGATTGTCTTCCAAAACAGGGTTTTAGCAGTGAGTCCGTAAGTGAGTGAATTCTGGATCCACACGTCCTTCCACAGTGGGGACATATGTTTCCGGGCAGGAATTGATCATGGTGAGGGTTTGCCAAGCGTGCCTTCCTCTTAGCACGTTTCTCCCTTTCATCCTGAGTTCGTCTTCAAAGCCCATGATGCCTTTGGTAAAGGCTGTTCTCCAGCTGGAGCACTCGCAGGCCAGTGTTTTCCAGTTGTTGGTGATTATACATTTTTTAAGAATTGCCTTGAGAGAGTCTTTAAACCTCCTTTGTTGACCACCAACATTACGCTTTCCATTTTTAAGTTTGGAATACAGTAGTTGCTTTGAAAGACGATAATCAGGCATCCGCACAAGTATAGTGTGTCCTCCGAAAATGGCTCTTTATACTCTTCTCAGTACCAGGTGAACATCTCCGCCCCTCCCCCCCCAAAAAACCCTGGCTTTTTGGACCTTAACCAACTGACTATCGACCTGCCATGTACTTTATTATGCCAACTTACTTGCTGTTACTGAAATTTTATGTTGCTTTTTATTGCTTTATTGGTTGCTATTATACCTTAATGTTTTATCGTTGTAAGCCTTCCAGAGAACACTGTTACTGAGCGGCACACAAAATATTGTAAATAAATAAATTCGTTTAGTTAAGAGCAAGTATAAACCAGTCACTCCTTTAGCTATTGTCAAACTGCTCTTACCATCTCCAACATTATGTTTTCACTGGACATCCAGTACAAGAGAGATGAAAGCTTTTTTATTATCTAATTGTCTGCATCTGCTGAGACAGCCGCTAGGGTTTCTGGGAGTTATAAGGGCTTTGCAGTTGTCACAGACACTTTTGTAGCCTCAACTATTTACTGCAGTGAGCTGCTCCACTTGGGTTGCTACTGAAAAGAACGCAGCAATGTCACTTAGAGAATGCAAAACACAACACACTTCAATGTGCATCTATTCAAATTACCATTTTCTTTTTGCAAAATAAAGCTCTTTATAGCCTCCACCCACCCACTCTTCAGGAAAACTTTCAATTCTCAATAGTCTAGTTTACGGTATATAATATTCTGATCTGTGTCTTTTTAATGAATGTTTGATGTCTTCTTGCATATTGTTGGCCACGTTCAATCATAAGAAAAAAGGTGGTTCAGCGCAATTTTCAATATGCTTCTCAGTGTGTGTCAACCGCAATACACCATTATTTGATTCTACTATTAAAATCTCAATAGCAAACTATTGCATTCCTTAGAATGCTTAAGAAAAATATAGGAGATGCAGCTTTATCAACGGTAGACCTGTTCGCTTAAAACGGAAGAAAGCTCACTAGTCGAGTTAAATGCATCCTGCCTGCAAGGTGCCACACAAGTACAAGGGAACTTAAGCATGAAAATGATGCTGAGACTGTGACACCTTTCTTTTCTTCTGAATAAATAACGCTGGCCTGATCTTTGCAACTTAACTAGAGTATGTTAGGGATAACCTTCTACTGAACTTCCGTACCCAATTACATGCTGGCACCAGCTAATTTCTCAAAGATGAAGAGCCTCACCTGCTTTGTAAAGTAGACTCAGATAAAACTGATGCTAGGCAAAACTGCATTACGGAATCAGACCTTATCATCTTTAAAACGGCACAATTCCTGGTCAATTTGCTGACTGAAAGGCTGCGGCATTGATAGGAAATCCTGAAAACTCTTTGAGAAAGATGAATTCTCATGCAGTGTGTGTGTGTGTGTGTGTGTGTGTGTGTTTCTCTCCCTTCTAAAACTTTGCTTAAGTCATCTACCACAGCATCTCTCAGGCCGTTTTCATTATTTGCCTTCATTAGCCATGGGAAATGGAAAAGAAGGGTGGGAAATAAATGTGCATAAAACTGTTAAAATTAGAGAGAGAGAGAGTGTGTGTGTTTGGAACTAAAAGGACATAAAGTGCCTATGAGTCAATGTATTCCTTTATTCTCAGGGAGAAAGGGTGCAAACAGCAAATGAGATTTTGATATTCAAGAAGTGAACATTTATTTTCAGAAACTATCCTGCTTGTTATGGTACTTTTAATTATATGCAAGTGAGGAAGCAAAACAAAATGCTGCTCGAGGAAGAAAAACCTTTGAAGCTGTTAGCTGGCCTGATCTGCAGCTTCAAAGCCACCCCCTTCTCAGGCAGGTAGGTTGCCCAGAGTAGGAAAGTCACACCACTTGAGGAGAAATTATTGTTCCTGTGTCCCTTCCTTCCTTCTTTCCCTTTGCTTTCTTCCATGCAGCTGCACACATGGTCTCTCTCTCTCTCCCCCCCCCCATGTTGGGGTTTTTGCCCTGCAATTTTAATTTTAAATGTTTATGTAATTGTGTACATGTCAAGGCTCCAATAGAATTGGAAGGGACCACAAGGATCATCTAGCCCAACCCCCTGCAATGCAGGAATCTCACCCAACGTGGGGCTCAAACCCATGACGCTGAGATTAAGAGTCTCATGCTCCAATGACTGAGCATGGTGGTGGCGGTGTTCAGCAATTTGTGGAGGACCAAAGTTTCCCCACACCTGGTCTACTTAATGAACAGCACTCACTCCTGATAAATAGATGGGAATGATAGCTAAACTACCTATCTCTGATAAGAGAATGCACAGGAGAGGATAGCAAATTGTTACCAAATGCAGGTCACCACCACCTTAATATCTGAAATATTTAAAACATTTGAAATATTTATTCCCTACCCACACTAAAGGCAAGACACTTTTATGTTTACTAACTCAATAAGGTACATGGTCTAGTCAGACAACCCACTTGACCTCCATAGTTACTATCCTATCAGTATGCTTTTTCAACTCATTTTTCCCATTTCTTCATTCTGATAATATAGCTATCTGGAAAATGTAAACATTAATGTTGTCTGACCTTGCGCCATAGGTATGATATGCTTGCTATCAGCATAATTGTGTGAATTCATACATTTTACCTTTTTAAAATTTGGAGCGTCTTACTAAACAGCTGCGTAAAGTCCCCATATATTTCTAACAAAGTTATTTCCTTGCACCCTTTGAAACAGGAATTTGCATTTTATGAGAACAAAAATCACTGTAATCTATCCTGGACATTGATGGCACAGCTATTGCTAAGCAAACAACCTTTCCACAATTACAGTACATGATTACACCGGCCAAAGACTAGGAGATGGGCAGTATGTTAGAGACCCTTTCCTCATTAATTTACAGCTCTGAAGGAGTTCTATTAACTAAAAGGGAGAAGCTCGTGTACTCTTTCTTTGAGCAATTAACTAAAGTGGAGTCCGGAAGACCATGTGTTGCAATTGCTTACTAGCCAGATGTTTCCTAAGCAGGGATCCAGGGACAGCATGCTGTACTACCTTTTATCCAATTATCTGAGCTTCTCGCCAGAGCATTCCCACACTGCGAGTGCTGCATTTCCCAGTGATATCTCACCTCCAAATCAACACACACCTGATATGCAAACACCTTATGCTAAACATTACATTTTATAAACTAAGTCAGTGTAAATGTATTCCTAGATAAATCAGTAATGATGTTTGCCATGAATGCATGTATATTACAATCCTGATAACAGCAGCTCACTATATTATTCTTCGTTTTTTATTTATAAGCCATGAGACATCAAAGAGAAGTTAAAATAAAAATGCATCAGTTTCAGCAAGAGATAAACATTTCTAAATTTATCCCGAACTTATTTTGTCAACAGCTGGCTGCCTTCCCATGTTCACTCTATTGAATTGATTATAAGGTTACAAATCCTCCATAACCTTCAGACTTTTCTTGACAACACAGCTAGGGTGGTGGTGGAAAATAACTTTTTGTTGTTGCTGCTGGCATCGTTTGCGAATTAGTGCAACTTAGTAGATGAGAAGGCACTATTGCGGAATAATCCTGCACAGAGCTTGCTGCTGCATCAGCTGTTTCTGAAATCTCTTATGCTCATGGGCATTTTAAAAAGCATATTTTTAAAAAGCATACTATTGAAAGCATAGTACACAGCAACAAGCTTCCACTTTTTGATTTGTTCCCTTACTGAGAGCCACGTGTTTCTGAGAACCCCTCCTCCAGAGAAAGTGCACTTGGTAGCAAGATATCGCATTTTTCTTTACCATTATGCCCCTTGAAATCGACAGCTAAAGCATAAGGCAGGGCCGGCCCACCCATGAGGCAAGGTGAGACGACCGCCTCAGGCAGCAGGGTCAACCAGGGCAGCAGATCCTGCTGTCAATATCTCCACCCAACACACACCACCTTGTTCCTGGTGTAGATCTTCCCTGACCCCTTCTTCACTGGTGGGGAGGGGGTGCCATTTGGGGGTCTGCCTCAGGTGCCAAAATGTCTTGGACCAGCCCTGGCATCGAGACCCATAGCCTGTGGTTCACGGCAACTATGTGCACCTTCCTCTCTGCAAAAGCTTCAGACCTCAAACACACACACACACACACACATCTCTGCTCTGTAATTAGATCATCAAGGATGATTCCTCAAAGTAGGCTAATTCCTCATTTACGAAGGAAATTCCCCCTTCCAAGAACAACCAGAGCTTAAAAAAAAAAAGTGCTGGGAGTCAAGTGAGGCTAAGAGGACTGCCAAAAGGAACTGTCTCTCCTTCAACGTGAAAACCAAAGTCTACAAGAAACCTCCAAGCAAAGATTTCTCTCTCTCTTTCCCAAACCAAACACACACACACACTTTTCTCCCCATGGGTGTGGCCTGGGGGGGGGGCAGGGGACAGCTGCCTCTCCAAAAAAAAATCAAGTAAATAAATAAAAATAGTTAAAGTAGAATTTGTAGAAAGATTTTGACAGGTTTTTTCCTGACCACTCGGGGTCAAAAGGAAGTAATTTTAAACAACTGTTGTTGAGACATTTCATTCCCAATCGGCTAGGCAGAGCCAGACAGAGGAAGATGACAGGTGGGTGTCCTGCCCCCCCCAAATATAAATCCCATGCTTCTCCAGTTCTCCCCCTTAAGTTCTCCTACCTTTCAGGGACACACCCGTGGGTTCTGCAAACCTGACACGGTTTGCAGACACTGTGACCTATTTAGAGACATGAGAAATGATGAACTCCGCGCCCGCCTGAAACAGCGAGGGGGAGATAACGGGGGGAGGGAGGGAGAGAGAGAGAGAGAGAGAGAGAGAGAGAAGCGGGGAACGCGGGAATTTCCCACCCGCCGAGTCCAAGAGAGGAAGAAGCGGCTCTTACGCTTTTGCCCGACGCAGCCAAAACTTTCCGAGGAAAAGCAGAGCGCCCGGCGCTGAGATGTACGAAGAAGGCGCGGCCAGGCGCCCCCCACAACAACAGCCTGCACTGACCTGCCGCCGCTGGTGCCTCTTTGCCGCCTCTTCCCCTCACACTCCGCCCCGGGATGCTGCTCGCTCGCTCGCTCGCTCTCCGGCTGCCCTTCGCGCAGCCTCGCCAGCGGACAAATCACCGCCTGGGTTGGCACGCGGCTCGGTGGGCTAGCCTCGCTTTCGCGCCGCCGGGACGGTCCAAGGGGGGACAGGGGATGGGTTGGGGTTTGGGAGGGTTTTCGCCTCCCGCGCCTGTCCTTGAAGGGAAAGCAAGCAGGCGAAAGAGGCACCATTCCCAACCGCGGCTCTTCCTCCCCTCAGCGCGCCAAAGTTGAGGCGAGGCGAGCAGATTCTGCCAGGTGCGCTCCCGCCGCCCAGCCCCTCTTACCTCGACCAGGCGCTGCTGCTGCTGCTCCCGGGCCTTTGGACAGGGGGAGAGGCGTCCCCGCTTCCGCAGCCGGTCCGCATGTGTGTGTGAGGGCGCGTGAGCTCTTTGGCACGCGGAGGGCGGGCGCGTGGCTGGAGGGGGGCGCGCGCGTGGAGCAGCCCGTCCCAACAGCAAAGCCGGCAGCCCCCGCCTCGGGAGTGGGTTGGGTGGGACAGCAGCAGCGCGCCGGCTTGGTCCCCGCCAAGCGCATGCGCCCGCCACAACCTGGCCCCGAACGACCCTCGCCAAGCAGGTGAGGGGAGAAGGCGCGCGCGCCCGCTGGCGCCCAGGGGGGTGGGGTGTATGTGTGTCAGGATGTAGACGGGAGGCGGGTGGGAAAGGGAAGCCCCACCTTTGCCACCGGAGTCACAGTCTTGTTCCTGAAGACGCTGAGTGAGTGAGCCCTTCTGCAACTTTTCCTCCTCCTGCACCTGTTCCAAGAGGGCTCCACGGTGCCGAAAAGCTGCGCGGGACTCTTCTCTTCTGGTTCTTACGGTAATTCCGTCGCTTCCGGCTGCCTTTGAAATATACCCTGCGCCCCTGCCCCATAGGAGCCAACTCCCAGGGAAGGAGGTCCCTTCGGCTCCCCATGGGCGTAGCCAGGGGAGCCAGCTCCCCCCCCCATCAAGTAAATAAATAAAAATACTTAACTGACCAACTGCACCGCAGTTAAAGGTAAAAGTACCCCTCACCATTAGGCCCAGTCATGTCCGACTCTGGGGTTGCGGCGCTCATCTAGCTTTATTGGCCGAGAGCTGGCTTACAGCTTCCAGGTCATGTGGCCAGCATGACAAAGCCGCTTCTGGCGAACCAGAGCAGCGCACGGAAACGCCGTTTACCTTCCCGCCGGAGCGGTTCCTATTTATCTACTTGCACTTTGATGTGCTTTCGAACTGCTAGGTTGGCAGGAGCTGGGACCGAGCAACGGGAGCTCACCCCGTCGCAGGGATTCGAACCGCCAACCTTCTGATCAGCAAGCCCTAGGCTCTGCGGTTTAACCCACAGCGCCACCTTGGTCCTTGCACCGCAGTTATGCACCCCTAAATAAATCTTTAGTGCAAGAGTGCAAGGTTCCCTGGATTTGGAAAGCTACCTGGAAAGGCCCAACTAGCATTAACTCTTTCATTGTTTAGGGGGAGGGGGGCAGGGATTATTGGGTTGTTGGATTTATTTTTTGTTATGTATTTTGTGATTTTATCTTGTGAAGCTCACTGAGACCTGTGGATACAAGGTGGTATACAAACAAATAAACAAATATAAAATAATAACTGATGAAGACCAGGGTTCTTAATATGTGATGGATGGTTTGTTTTTAGTATTGTTTGGGTTTTTTGCATGTTATTTTTATATACCTTTTATATGGTTAGAGGTTGTCTTAGTGCTAGCTTGGTTACGTTGTTATGTGTTAATTTTTTTTTTAATGATAGCAATGCAGTCCACTTCAGATGTGTCTTATAGAGTAACCAGCATATACATATTTTGTTTTCATTTAATTACATAGTTTATTGAAACCCTTGTGTCCCTAACATTTACTCTGAGTAGAGGAGACTCTTGAGTGTCCCATGGACTGCAAGAATATCAAACCTATCCATTCTTAAGGAAATCAGCCCTGAGTGCTCACTGGAAGGACAGATCCTGAAGCTGAGGCTCCAATACTTTGGCCACCTCATGAGAAGAGAAGACTCCTTGGAAAAGACCTTGATGTTGGGAAAGATGGAGGGCACAAGGAGAAGGGGACGACAGAGGACAAGATGGTTGGACAGTGTTCTCGAAGCTACCAACATGAGTCTGACTAAACTGCTGGAGGCAGTGGAAGATAGGAGTGCCTGGCGTGCTCTGGTCCATGAGGTCACGAAGAGTCGGACACGACTAAATGACTAAACAACAACAACATGCCAGGGCTATTATCTTCAATGGGTTTATTGCTGGTGGGATGCAACCCCAATATCCCCCTCTACCCACATTTAACTTTTTACGACTCTTCAAAGTACTGCTAGTTTCCTGGCTGTAGACATTCAGCTGGCTGTTTTGTAACTCATGCTTCATTCCAGTTCAGAAGCCAGCTTCCACTCACAGAAAAGGAAGTACTGTATTAAGGATTTCAGGGGGTGGTTTGGGGAGAGAGAGACTAATTTTCACAAGTGTGCCCTTGGAAGCAAAGTCAGAGAGGACTGTGCTTGAGCAAAGCCCAGAGTGGAAGACAATCAGAGGTTGAATTGAAATCAGACGAGTCAGACAAATATTTAGGCCGTCTAGAGAGAATGTGATTCTAAATAGCAGGAACAGAAGTACCATGCTTAATCCATTTTTTGTTGCTGCTCGGCAGCAGAAAAGAAAAACACTTTAGCACTGATTGGATAACACTTCCATTGTACTTCAATCTCTGCTCTTGGAAGATGGTAGTTCTCCTTAATAGCATGAAGAAAAAAAATCACATCGCATGCTGTTTACAGTTCCACGTATAACTATGACATAAAATCCCTCTCGCTTAAAGTTTATGGTGAAATATTTCTAGTCTTTGGCCTCTTCCTAATCGAGATACAGTATTCTTCACCTGTTATCTCCACCAACAGATGAATTGTGTTGTGGAAGATAGGCTGTTGGTTCAGGACTGTAGGAGACAAATCCCCATTTAACCATCAAGCAAACTGATGGCCTTGCCCACATCACTAGTTTTGTGCACGCACCATGCTTTTAAACATATGACTTCCTGGGAGCTGCAGTTTGTTAAGGTTGGGGACAGCTGTAGCTCTGTGGGGAGTAAACTACAGTTCCCGGGATTCTTTGTGGAAAGCAACATTCTTTAAATGTGCAATGTGTAAACAGCCAATGGCTCCAACTCTCTGGGAGTAAGCCCTATGGAGTTCAAAGGGACTTACTTCCACGTTCCAGCCTTGGGTGAAATTTCATGCGCTTCGGTTAAGGGTGTACTTTGCTGCTCCAAAGCTGTATGAGTTGTACCACTCACTGTGACCACTGGATGGAGATTTTAATTATCCATGTAAAAAATAATAGTATTGAGCCATTTACTGATTCTCTTTTTCATAAAGGGCTACTCCTGCTGTTCCATCCCTCGCCACCTCCCACACTGCATATATGTATGTTTGGTGGGGAAGGACTAGAGCAGGGAGCTTGCTCTGTTACACACAGGATATCAGTTAAAGGTAGATAGCCGTGTTGGTCTGTCATAGTCAAAACAAAATAAAATAAAAAAAATTCCTTCCAGTAGCACCTTAGAGACCAACTAAGTTTGTTCTTGGTATGAGCTTTCGTGTGCATGCACACTTCTTCAGATACCTGAAGAAGTGTGCATGCACACGACAGCTCATACCAAGAACAAACTTAGTTGGTCTCTAAGGTGCTACACAGGATATCGTGTGATTTAGAATCTGGGACAGTCAGAGGGTTCTGAATTGTGCAGGGAACCCATGTAGATAGAACAGGCTGGTCTCTTCAAACCTATCCCCAGAGGTTTTAGATGATGGGCAGAATGGGGCCAGCTTGAGACATGCTGGGCCTGATCCCAGCCTGTCCACATGTTGGGATGCAATCTTGAACAAGTCTAAAGGTAGCTTAGAATATTGATTCAAACAGAATCGTTTATACATTTGTGTCCTGAATTTCTTTCCCACTGAGAAAGTGCTTGTTATTGCCATTACATTATATATCTATATATCTATAATTTAAAATATATATGCAATACTTTTTGTTCCTATATGATAACACCCCTGCTGTACAATATTATTACTGTAACACATTCATTAATATAACATGGGTTGTATCTGAAAGTTTAATGCATTATAAAGCATTTTTTGCTATCATAACCTAGAATCTGCATTGCACTTCAATCCTACTAACTGTTCACATTTGTCTCCATCGATACACTGCATTATTACTGCAGGTTGAAGAGGCATCAGAATTGTTCACATATAACACTACGTCAAACCAAGGCTTAGCATAAAAGAGCAAACATGTGGGCCCCTAGAGAGATTGCAGCCACTTTGCTCCCCCCCCCCCCCCCAGTTATGCTATGCTGAGCTAACCCATGGTTTGGCTTAGCATGCCATCTAAATCCAGGCTACATGGTTTAGCTCTCACAAACCAACCAACCAACCAACCAACCAACCACAAGCTATAAAACGTAGAACAAACCTTTGCTACAGCATGTGGTTTGTCTGGAGAGAGATAAACCAGGTTTATTCACTAAACCAGGACCATACACTAAGCCAAACCATGGCTTGGCTTAGCAAAGCACAGCAGCAGAACAAGGAAGGACCAAAGTGGCTGTAACCTTTTCTTCAAGAGCCTGTGCTTTTGCTTGCTCTGTGAGCCAAACAAGCATTTTGTGCAAACCAGGCCACTGATTGTACATTGGAGGTTAAGAGTATTTGCTATAGATCGGATTACTTATACAAGGTATTTTGAATATCGATTCCTAGGCGTATACTGTTTACTTCCGCCATTCAAAAATAGTTTGCATTCACACTGAGCCATCCAGATCAAGTCACACATACCTGCATCTCAAGTAAAGCGGTGGAAATTAATTCCACAGTTAAGCATGGAAGACCGCAACCCTCCATGCAGATACCTAGGAGTACACGGCAATGAACTCAGGAGGACGAATTTGTAGGTAAGCATGCATAGGATTGTGCTGTAAGGCGTTAGATCTATATACCCTTAAAGATAAAGGTAAAGGGACCCCTGACCATTAGGTCCAGTCGCGAATGACTCTGGGATTGTGGCGCTCATCTTGCTTTACTGGCCGAGGGAGCTGGCGTACAGCTTCCGGGTCATGTGGCCAGCATGACTAAGCCGCTTCTGGCGAAGCAGAGCAGTGCACAGAAATGCCGTTTACCTTCTCGCCAGAGCAGTACCTATTTATCTACTTGCACTTTGACGTGCTTTTGAACTGCTAGGTGGGCAGGAGCAGGGACCGAACAACGGAAGCTCACCCTGTCACAGGGATTCGAACCGCCAGCCTTCTGATCGGCAAGCCCTAGGCTCTGTGGTTTATACCCTTACTCGGAAGTAAATGCCATTGAACTATGTGGGTTGGATTGCATGTCCTATTGCTTAATACAGCATTCAAATGTAGTACATCCTGAGCTCAGTAACATGGATAACTCAGCTACACGTTGTTCAGAGAAACAGTGTTCTGCATCACAGTCATATTGCTCTATCTATCAAGTGTCTATATGTGGGGGTCCCATGTGACTTTCAACACTCCTTTAAGTTTATGAATAGTATGCTGAGCTTGGCACTCTCATATTAAACATTTGTGCAAGCACATTGCTTTCTAACGTAATCGTTTTCTAACATAATGCTGGTGTAACAGTCAGCATGTCATGCCCAGTGAAGGATTCACTACTGCAGCAAATGTAAGGAAAATTGGCCATAGGTATGACACAAATGATTTCATCCAGGGTATTTCTATTTAAATGCACTCAGTTCCACTGAAGTCAATCCAATCCAAACCAATGCTGTAATAAACCCCTTTGCCTGCAGGCCCCACTGAACTCAATGGGATTTACTTCTGAGTGGACACAAATAGGCCTGGACTGTAAATTAGTTTAAGTGTGCATTTAAATCATTGGGCCACGACTCATGGCTAACTCGCTCCATTGATTTCAATGGGACCGACATTCAACCAACTCAGTTTGGATCTAACCCAACATGACTGGGTAAGAATCCTTCATAAGTACATCTTTACAACTTGTTGTACTACACTCGGCTGCACCTTATTAATATTGGTTTTCCATTAGCAATGATTTTCACGGCCATCTCCCAAGCAAGCAAAAGTATAACCGAATGAATGGTTTTCATGTAATAATTTAAAACTGTTTTTTTATTGTAAAAGAAATAATAGGACTAGCACCCCCGCACAGCGCGATGCCCCGCCCCCAGATGCCGGGCGAAGCCGCTGCCCATCACCCCCTTGGAGCCGTGCCGGCACGAGCCGCCGCCGCCCCAAGAGGTGCCCCCGGGTGCCGGACGGACAGCGGTTCAGGAGCCCCTGCAGGCTGCAGAGTCTCCCGAAGCCGCTGCCCGTCACCCCCTTGGTGCGGCGCGCCGGCACGAGCCACCGCCGCCCCAAGGGGTGCCCCTGGGTGCCGGACGGGCAGCGGTTCGGGAGTCTCTGCTGCAGCCCGCAGAGAGCCTGAAGCCGCCGCCGGGGCTCCGTGGGCGGAGCGCGAGTCAGGGCAGGGAGAGGGGCGGGCCAGCGTTGGCCCGCCCCTTTCCATTCCCCGGCTCTGCAAGCCAGCGGCGGGGCTATTTTTGGTGCTGCGGGGGTGAAGCCGCAGGGACGGCCAGCGAGGGGGGGTGACACCGCTCCTCGCTGGCCGCCCCTGCGGCTCCACCCCGGCATTGCCGAAAATAGCCTTAATTTTTTTATTTTTTTTAAAAAAATTTTTTTTTAAACGCCCAATTTGTCACCCTCCCCAGGGTGGCACCCGGGGCCGCCCGCCCCCTGCCCCCCTTGCTACGCCCCTGCACAGAGGTGTGTGTGTGTGTATGTATGTAAGCACATGTGTGTAATTGCTCCCTACACTGAAATGGATGGGGACGTTCACTTGCAAAGGTTGTCTTGGATAACATGTCCAATTGTGTACTTCATTAACAATGCAAATCTATTACTGTCTGTTCAGAAGCAAGTCCCATTGAGTTCAATAGGGCTAACTCTCACGTAAGTGTACATAGGACTGCATTGCAGAAATGCATGCATAGAATTGTACTGTTGTAAGGCTGTGTACACACTAACCCATTTGTAGCAAAAAAAAATGTTTTTCTCAACCACAATCGGACATGCCTGTTCCCTACATTTTGCTTTCAATTTAGGTTGATTCCAGATCCTGCTGTCCATGGAGATGAATGTGGTTACTTGATATAGTCACGAAGAGTCGGACATGACTAAACAACAGCATATTGGTATACCTCCCACCACAATGCCATTGGGCACACTCCCCATTGTGGGGTAATGAGGAACCAATCAGCAGCGAGCTTTCATTTTTGAAATAAAATCCATTTCTCAAGAAGCACTTTTCATGGGCAAAAAGAGTAACAATAACTCTAGATTGTGTGTGGACTACATAGAAAAAACAAGTACCTGCTCTCTATTGATTCTAGAATAAAAACTTGTATCATAGAATCATAGAATCATAGAGCTGGAAGAGACCACAATGGCCATCCAGTCCAACTCCCTGCCAAGCAGGAAACACCATCAAAGCATTCCTGACAGGTGGCTGTCAAGCCTCTGCTTAAGGACCTCCAAAGAAGGAGACTCCACCACACTCCTTGGCAGCAAATTCCACTGTCGAACAGCTCTTTGCAGCCTAAGTGTCCTATGCCATTCTGGAGACCGTAAAGCGTGGGCTAGCTGATTTGATGCAAAATATCCCAAGAATCTTAAAGAAATCAGCCCTGAGTGCTCACTGGAAGGACAGATCCTGAAGTTGAGGCTCCAGTACTTTGGCCACCTCATGAGAAGAGAAGACTCCCTGGAAAAGACCCTGATGTTGGGAAAGATGGAGGGCACAAGGAGAAGGGGACGACAGAGGATGAGATGGTTGGACAGTGTTCTCGAAGCTACTAACATGAGTTTGGCCAAACTGCGAGAGGCAGTGAAGGATAGGCGTGCCTGGCGTGCTCTGGTCCATGGGGTCACGAAGAGTTGGACACGACTGAATGACTGAACAACAACAAATCCCAAGAAAGACCCCAGAAAGCATCTCAGTGACATCACAGTGCATATTATCCTAGTTTCTAGTGGCGGTCACTGACAAATGACATACTTGATTCACAACTTTCTGATTTCCAGTACCCCACACCCACAGTAATCCACACAAGGGTGGTCAGTAAATAAAAGCTAAAGTAATTGGCTCATTGTTTTAGGAGAAATCTAGGTGGCTTCTCCATGGCTTACACAATTCCTCCTGTTGACTGAGCTTAATTGTAATGTTGACTTGTGCCAAGTAAGTAAGCTTTAGTTATATATCTAATAGTTGTTAAGCACCTAAGAGGAATGACACTGACCTTGGGATTACATTGCTAGTCACCCAAGCATATGGTGTATTTAAGCTCAAATGCTGCTTCTGCTGCTTAAAAAAAATAAAAAATATTGTTACGGTCGTACCTTGGATCCCAAACGCCCTGGAACTCGGACGTTTTGTCTCCCGAACACTGCAAGTGATTGTTCCACTTCGCAGAAGCTCCTGCAGCCAATCAGAAGCCACAATTTGGTTTTAGAATGTTTAAGTCAAACGAACTTCCAGAACGGATTTTGTTCGACTTCCAAGGTACGACTATTTGTTTGTACTGGTTATATAAACCCCCCTGTTTTGTGCAGGTACGGTAGCTGTACCTGTTTCGGGGGGGGGGGAGTTTTGATTCTATTTTGGTTGAAAGTTGAAATCAGTTTTGCTAGTTTAGGAATTCCTGTTGGTGTGAAATGAACCCATTATGTTCATGTCCGCGTACTCCTGCCTGTATGTCAATTCCTGTTGTTTTCTGGGAACGTACTATGCAGTCCTACAAGTGCCTACTCAGATTTAAGCTGTAGGGCTGCAGTCCCCATCACCCCCCCCCCCAATCCAGCATGGCTAAGGGTCAGGGATGATGTAGTCCAGTGGGTCACACATTCATCACAACTGGGCATAGGCAGAACATGCTCTCCCAACCATTGGGTAACTGCAACAGGCTTCATTCATTGCATATCCCTCAACTATCCCGGGAAAACTGGGACATTGTTTTTTGCACAAGAGCACCAAAGCCATTTTGGGTGCCATGATCTTGCCCACCCATCCCAGCACTTTTTAAGGCCTGCGACCTAATGCAGGTAATGTGACTCACCTGGGAGCGTGGCCCGGAAGACGCATCCTGGTTTTGGGCCTGGACATGTTGGAGGGTATGCCGTTGGGGCTTAACTGATAAAGGTCTGCATGGCATCCATAGCCCTGACAACTTTCATTTTCAGAAACAAAGCCCTGTAGCTGGGAAGTGAATGTTGAAAGTTTGAGCTGGAGTTAAAACTGACATTAATCTTGACTTTCAGGAAGGCAATGATTTAACAAAAGACTGCACAGCTGACCTTGTAAACGGTCAACCAGGACACTCCATGCAGCTCACTTCAAGTCTTTCTGTGCTTATGTTTCTTCTACACAAACCTACAACCAATGCAATTATGGAAATAAGATCTGCTATAAATAGTGTGAAATTGAGAGCAATTTAGATTATACTTCGCAAAGCAAAGTAACCTCTACTTATAATTTTCTGCCCTTTCTACCCAAACCGGCAATTACCTCCACATTTGTAATCAAAGGGAAGGCAGATTGCAGAATGTGGCACACACTGCCACGGGTACATGGTAGGCTCAGTCCCATCTTGACGTGTGCATCCACCTGCAATTAGCTATAGCCTCAGATGACTCCTGTAAAAAATCCAAAGGCGGCAGGAGGTCAATGAGAGAAACGTAATGCTTTGCAAAAGGAGGCCATGTTTCAAAGCCACAAACAGTGCAACCCCATAAACACGTTTACTCATCAATAAGACCCATTGGTGATCAGTGGGACTTACCCCTAGGTAGCTCTGTATAAGCAGTGGCGAGGAATCTTTTTCTAGCCTCAGAGCCACATGGGGAACCTTTTGGGGCTGCATACCGGGAACGGGGGTGCATGAAAAAGGCAAAAGCAGGCAGAACAATGGATGTGACTCTGAAATTTGTACAGTAGGTTACCTTCTAGCCTTGCAAGAATCTGGGGTAACAATACACACACCCCTGCAAATATGTAAACTGCTGAATTTTCAAAACTACACTTGAAGAACCAATTGTGGCTGTGCATACTTTAAGATGGGTAACTGCCCAGATACACTGTAAAAAATGTATGGCAATAGTTGTTGTTTTTTACATCTAATTCACACTGCATAATTAAAACAAGATTAATAATAATTATAATTGCATTGTTACATTTAGCTGTACATTCATGCACTTTTAGTGCCCACTCTAGGAAATTTATTCAAAAGTGATACAACTAAGGCTGATGGTTAAAATGATTGTGACAGACAGGTTGAGTTTTTTCAGGCTTTAAATACATATTTCACCACTACACGTAAAGGTATTTTGTTTCGATTAGTAGTTGGTAGATGATATACCAGACTAGGCAGGTGCCTTTGCTGCAGTTTTCGGCACCTCTTAAAAACTTTTTAAAGTAAGCCTATCCAAACACATATATTTGACATGTAAAAGAAGAGTTTGGATTTGATATCCCCCTTTATCACTACCCGAAGGAGTCCCACAGCGGCTAACGTTATCCTTTCCCTTCCTCCCCCACAACAAACACTCTGTGAGGTGAGTGAGGCTGAGAGACTTCAAAGAAGTGTGATTAGCCCAAGGTCAACCAGCAGCTGCATGTGGAGGAGCGGAGGCGCGAACCCGGTTCACCAGATTACGAGTCTACCGCTCTTAACCACTACACCACACTGGCTCTCATGTAATTTAATATACCATTTGGTTTTTACAATGTGTATTTTTAAAATGGGTTTTGTTAGTATTCGGGGGGGGGTATTTAACTTGTTTTTAAAACATCTGGTTTACAATTTATAATTGTAGAGTTGGAAGGGTTGATAATTTTGACATATACTTTATATGGACAGCTTAGAGGCTTTGATGATTAAGCAGTATATAAATCCTTTCAAAATACAATTATTCTGATAAGCAAGCAATATATTCTAAGTCTGCTCATGTCCAGATTAGAGATTTTATTTAGGAAAATGAATTCCAAATCCGAAAACAGAAATAGGCACAGAGAAAAATTTGGAATACCTGTTAAGACAGTGGCTGCACAACCAGAACTGCAGATCGGAGGGCTTCCAGTTTTCAATTCTTTAACAAGAAGCCTTCATGGCACATTTATTACCGGCCCCTTTCACACTAAGGTCCCTGGGGCAAGTAATGGCTAACCAGTTTTGTGACAGCTGTTACTGCATCTTGGTCTGCATCAATTAAGGTGCATTAGATTCCACACACACCCCATTATTATTATTTTTTTGCATCACAGTGTCCAATACGTTATATGAAAGAAGTCACACTGATTTCTGCCCCAGAAGGATAAGCTGTATTAGTCAGTTACAACGAAGAGTTCCTTAAAGGGCACTTAAAAGGCTAAAAGAATCATTTACTCCATGGACTAGAGTGTTTTCACTGATGTAAAAAATGCTGTCCTCGTCTGGCAGACTGCGGGTGGAATTCAACACTGCACTATGAGAAAACATTGCATCTGCACGAGCATTTCACCTTGCCAGATGTGTGCGGCATCTGCTGATAAATTAGGTGAATCCCACCCTATAAATCTACACGAATAAAAAGTACAGAGGGAAGAGGGAAAAGAATAAACAGATGAGTTTTCCATTACATTCATTCAAGCGCTTCAGATCTGAGTGGTCCTAGCTGAAGTTAAGTTTGATATTTAATCACAACTTCATAATATGAGAATTTTAGCCAACAACTGGCATTATGGGCAAGTGGGAGAGAATAAAAAGAGCCAACTTGCAGTTTACACAGACAGGTGGAACAACCTAAGGGACTTCTGGTTTACCAATAGCTGTTCTGCTCCTTGTAGTCAGAAAAAAACAACAACCCAGAACAGTGCACAGATGGGAGGAGGGTGTAATCGTTCTGTTTGGCAATCAGAAATGCTTGCTCTGATGGAAGGGTCAAAATACAGCAATACTGAATTCCTCCCAAATTGGCGGGAGAATTGATCCCCCCCCCCGGCCTACAGATTCACATTTATGTTTGATGGAGATAGAACAATTTCCAAAGCGGATTCACTTGTGCTACCCTCAGTGTTGGAAAAGCCGAAGTGATTGTTCGAGTTTATTGAAAAAAACCCTCAATTATTCAGAGATTATAGAGCAATACCATTATCTATATGGCTGGTATCCAGAAGGTTTGTCATTATCTTTAAGTACAGTGGGACCTCGACTTATGACGATAATGCGTTCCGACGCAATTTCCGTAAGTCGAAAACATTCGTAAGTTGAATCCCCATAGGAATGCATTGAGCGAAAAAAATTCGTAAGTCGAAAGAATCCTATTAAAAATTCGTAAGTCGAAAAAATCCTATTCAAAGCGACCGCGACTTCCATTCGTAAGTCAAAAAATTCGGTTGCGGCGGCCATTTTGTTTCTCCCGGAAGTCATTCATAAGTCGAAAAAAACGTAAGTCGAATTGCTCGTAAGTCGAGGTCCCACTGTATCTAGTTCTGATTTTGATGCAACAGTTGAAATGCTCATCAAAACCACATTTAAAAAGTTTAAAAAAAGGGGGGGGGTGATCTTAAAATCAGAAGAGAAAAAAACCCTGAGCAAGATCCAACATGAGCAAACACAATGGGATTTCCCCTGCCTCTCTGGATCTCTCCCCCCCACCCCCAATATCTCTTGGTTGGTCCACCAACCATCCTGAGCAGATTTGGCAGATACTTTGAGATTGCTGGGGGGAAGCAAAGAAAGAGGAAATCCATTGTACAAGCAGGACACCAGATGATAACATTGAGCCTTAAATGACAGTAATTCCAAATATCAACTGTGTCTCATTTTCCATAATTATAAACAATTTTCAGCGCTAGTGAAATAATACTCGAGAAATCCACATGCCATCCTCATATAAATCTCTCCTAACCCATGAATCCATTCTTTAAAAAAAAGAAACTAATAAACATCCAGCAACCTTTGTGGTTATTTTAGTCCTAATTCAAATGACACATCCAATTTTGCCCCAAATATGCTGAAAACATCCGAGACACTGTTCTGTTTCAACTAGAAGAGAACTCTGGTATTGGCACTCGCTGAACTACAGGTTTTTAAGATCTAAAGAAAAATAAAATAAAATGTTATCAGCTGTGTAGGCCAGCTTTTAAAAATTGTCATCTATTCTCAACTGCATTCCCAAGAGCAGAACTTGATCCATTAACAGATTTTTAACATAGTTGATGCTTATTTCCTCCAAATTTGATGAAACCAAAGCCTCACATTAGTTTTCTGAACTTTTTTGAAGCTCTGAATGTGAACAAGGTGGGATTATCAGGTGTAAACATACACAACTGAGTTCTGTAACGTTTAAATTCTAAGCAGCAGGTTGCAGTTTTCTCATCAAAACAAATAAAAAACCGCTATCAATGTTGTTCTGCAGTACAAGCACATACAAGGGATTTGTTATTTCTGATGTGAAACCTTTTAACGTCTGTACCATAATTGGAAAATCACCTAAAGAATGAAAACTAAGCGCTTTTAAAGAACACAAATAAAATTTACAAACATGTTTGTAAAGCACTAATATTTCAGTAAAACAAATTGCTTGACTGTTTTATTAACAAAATAAACTACATTTGATTGCTCCTGGAGTCAAAAACCTGTAAGCAGCGATCATAAAAAGATGGGCTGCTGGAAACATTCAAAATTCCAACGACGTTTACAAGTACTTTGTACAAAAAGTCCTTTAAAGATGTTCCTTATGTTGCAAAAAAAAAAATACAGCTTTCATCACAAGGCAGAAGTATTTGCATTTCAAAAGCAGTCTACTGGAGTCATTTGCGCCTATACGGAGAATCGCCCCTGTGCTTTCGCCTGCCCTCATCTCTCCTTGACTCTTTAAACTGGTCCGGATATTGCCTGGGCTCATCCATCCTGGGCTCGGGATAGTTACGGGGTCTCTCTCTAGACTTTGATCTGTCTTTCCTCCGCCTGCGGAGTTCACCATCCTTATCACGGCGACTGTCCCTCCCTTCGTTATCAGAAAAAGAATTCTGCCTTTCGGCCCTCTTCTTCCTAGATTGGCTACTTTTGCTTTCCGGAGGCGCATTTCTTTCCTGATCCCTGTCCTTTCCACCGCAGTAGCTGTTCCTGTCAGCGGAATAATCTCTGTCATGGGAGAGTTTCTGTGATGCATCATCTCTCCGACTTAAGTCTCTTGAATTCCTGTCAGCATTCCTCTCAGCACCGTTTTCCCTCTCAGGCTGCCTCTTCTCTTTTTTCCTGTCAAGCTGTTTCTTTCGGCTTCCTTCCTTTCTCTTGGCGTCTCTGTCCGATGCTTTCTTCTTCTGCGACTTCCTCTTTCTCACATCTGAAAGGATCATAAACAGAATTTACCCTTTTAGGTTAATATATTTGCATTCCTTTTTTCGCACATCAAAATATATTGGCTTCATTTAAAGAACCTACAGCGGGCTTCCTCAACCTCGGCCCTCCAGATGTTTTGAGACTACATTTCCCATCATCCCTGACCACTGGGTCCTGCTAGCTACGGATCATGGGAGTTGTAGGCCAAAAACATCTGGAGGGCCGAGGTTGGGGAAGGACCACCAATTCCCCACTGCAACGCAGACATTTAAGCCATTCTGGAGGGTCTCTCCACTCTCTGGAGCAAATTGAGCTGCAGACAGGAGGGAAATAAAACTAAATAGACAATAAGGAATATTTTCTTCTCATGCAGTAAGACCTTTCGATCCAAGCTATAGGAAATTTTACAGATACTTTGAAAATCATATTATCAAGTTGTGCTCTGGGTACTGAGCATGAGTTAGTAACTGTGGATGTGTTCATTTCCTTCTCTTTGCTGAAAGGTTTTTCCAAAACTTGTGGGAGATATTTAGCTTGCTCTGTTATTTGGAGAAAAAAAACCCCAAACATCAATGTAATGTCAACATTGCTCATACTACTATTTCCTACAGACTTTATTAGATTTTAAAAGTCGGGAAAGACAGTTCACTTCAGCTCCATGTTACTTTCCTCTCAAAATCCAGAGAGCCAAATAATCTGTATTACTTAAAAGTCATTTTATTCCCCATCTGTGTACTGGCATCATTTTAACATTTAGATCAGTAAACAGGTAGGGAAGGGGGGGGGGGAATATTTAACATGGGAATTGGAACTCAAGGCCATATAAAAAGTATCTTAGGAGACGCATATTCTTTACCTTTCAAGTTCTTAGTACTCAAGGTAACTTTCGTCCTGCAACATGAGCGCTTGCATGTGCCCTAGACTAATGGATGTGCATGCAGTTCTTTCTTTGTACTATTTTAAGAATTTGCAACTAGAAATTGGGACTTAAAATATGAGCTGCCAAGGTATATTCACCATCAGCAATAATATGCTAAACAGACTCGCTGTTGGGACGAAAAGATGACTACACAGCACATCACTGAAAACTGACCGCACTTCTTCCTACTGCATGTATTGTACAACATGCTGACCAGATTCGTCTTCTTGTCTTTAGATAACAAGGAATTGGCTGATCTGTATTCAGTGGCAAAAAAGCCCTCCTTGAAGTGGACAGTTATGCCAAAATGTTAGGCCATCTGCCTTTGGAGGGTCTGGAGTGGGGGAAAGGGGGAGCAGAAACGTCTCCTTATATGAGCAGGAAGAGTCTCACAATACTTTGGATCAAAACCACCATGCCTCATATACATATACATTGCCTCTATGATCCTTGCAACGAAGCAGTAAGGAAATGTTATCTCCCTATCACAGGCATAACTTGCCTAGAATCATCCAGTGACAAAGCGAGATGTGAACTGGGCTTCCTATGCATGTTCTTAACTTCTATGCTATACCAATGAAACGAGCACTTCCTGACCATAATACCCCCAACACAGCAGCCTTAATGCTGTGTTGTGATATGATGAATTAAGTTGTCAGTAACTGTCCCATGGTCTGACTGTTAACTGAAAGTTACAATGAAGTTTCAAAAGGGTGATGATCCTTCAGATTATTTATTTTCAGTCATCTGACCTCTCAAATATAAATCTTCGATTTCCCCTTGATTGTAGGACTGTAAGTTAATTTTAGTGCAGTTTTGTCCCTGCCCACCCAACCTTATGCTGGAGTGCAAATTTAACATGCTGGGCATTTTGAGAAGTAATTCAATGTGGTTTGGAGCCACTGGGACTTTAGAGGTACATTAAGAAAAGCCCAATGGAAGGCATTTGTATAGAGGCATATAGCAAACTTCAGTATCTGCTAAAATATAAAGACCTGCATTCCCCTTTACAAAAAGATACAGTGGAGTAAAATCAATATAGCTTTAGCACAATAGTCAAGTTTTATAGTAGTAGCTTCTTGAGTTTTCTGGTACAACCCTGAGGTCTGAATGTTGCTGAAAACAAAGTCTTGACTCCCACTATTTCTGCTAGGTAGACATTCTAGCATTCTAGATATTCTCTGCCAGACATTCTGGAAGCACTCCTCTAAAATAACGCAACATCTTCATTGTTGCAGAATTACACGAAGATAAAAAGTGCAATCTGAACAGCAGCAAACTACTAGCCTGAAGTTCTCTTCACAAAACTTTGCAAGTAAAATAGAAGCTGACTCTCGCATCAAACAGTCTAAGTACCCCTGGGTTTTCATCATTTTGGCAATATTTCTGCTTGCGGTGTACAAAAAAAAAAGAGAAATCATAACAATTCAGAGCATACCACTGAGACTATCAAATCATTTCATTTGGGTATCTTTCTTTTCTCCAATGGGAAAAAGGATAAAACGTTAGAATAGAACGTATTAAATTAAAACCGAACAGCAAAAAAAAAAAAAAAAGCCCTGCGCACTCTAGCAGAATCCGTTAATTTGTCACCAAGGACCTCCCTTGCTGCAGCTGTCTATGCAGGAGCCATCTGGCTCTCTGCTGAAATGCCACTTCCCTGACCCCGCTTCCATTCTGCCTTCCTTTACTGCTCTGGTGTTACTGATGAGTTGCCTGCTAATAGCAATAAAAAGCAAACGCCGCAAATTAGAGGGCTGCTTTTCATGCATTCGTAACCTATACTGGGTTTTTGTGAATCAGAAGACTTCTGCTCTTAAAACCCACCGATAAATCTAATTTATTTTAAGTCAGCATGCTTCTTGCCTGCATAAGCTCATGCTGGGCGATCATCTGCTCTCACCGCTAACTGCGTGCGTGATCCAGACTGGGCTAGCAGGCATTATTGGGCTTAATAAGGTTCAATTATATAATTCATATCAACTAGTTGGAATGAAAAGTCAGTAGAAATGCTCGCTCAAAAATACTAATTATAGAATGGAAGTTACTAAAATATACTGTGCTGTCAGCAAAAGTACCTTGGACCCAGAAAGAAAAACACAATACAAGCTGTTTTACGTTCAGTCATAATAATGGTAGAATGCTACCATAAATATTATTTGCTTCAAATACACATAGCTGGCACACACGTACACAGCAACAGAGAAAGAGCTGCTTATTGTTTGTTTAATTGACAAAACAGGCGGAGAAAATAACTTGTTTACACATCGGCACTGCCTAAGGCGGGGAGAGAAGATTTAAAGGTGACCCCTTTAGCTCCAAACACACCGTTGTCCACATTGGTAGTTCAGTATCTCACTGCTGAACAGTTTGAAGTGAGTTCTTCTGCGTCACTATGATACAATGACCATGCTATAGGCTTGTTTGGCTGCCTATTACAAGGCACGACATGAGCCATTCTAATTACCTAGGTGCTCACATTTTGAAACCTTCAATTGTGCAAACAAGTCAGATCCAGTTTTTCTGCAGACTAGCCACTCAAACAAGTACGTTAAAGCTGCAATTCCAAACACACTTACTAGGGACTATGACCCATTTAAACACAGCAGGACTTACTCCCAAGTAAATAGGCACAGGGGGCGTGTTGCCTAGGAAGGTTATAGTATTTTCAAATTAGCTTCTATCGGTCATTGTTGGGGAGGGGGTTTGCCACAACAACTTTCACACTGGGGAGATAATTTGTCTGAAAGCACACCCCAATGGTGAAAACTTGGCTTGTAACCAATGGTGTTGCTCCTCTGACAGAAAGAATCCGTCAGCAGAATAGGGCAGGTAATCTCCAGAGAAGATTTGGGAGGCGAGAAAAGAGGAAACTGCCAAAATCGCTTCCTTCCCTGTGTTGCTGATATATTCCTTTGGATACACCCTGGGATAAAACTGTTTTTCCAGACAAGAAAAGGGCTAGTTAGTTAGTTAGTTTTCTTTCTTTTTACCATGTATCCTTTTCACTTTCAAGCTAACAACTCCATGTGTAAATAATTATGAAAATAATGCATCATAAATCAGTTTCCCAACAAGGTGACCTGACTTACTGAAATCACACGGGGCTGTGGTAAAAATGCAAACATTTGTATTTGCCTAGATTTAAAAAGTGGGCTTTGTTTTGCAATAAAATATCTAACATTATCCAGATAGTCTGGGGAAGATTTATAACTGCCATTTTCAGGCTGACAATGCATTGTTGAAAAGACTCCTGCAAGTTTCAAATAGCTAAAATCAACAGCACACAGGAACTAATAAATGAGTAAATAGATGCTGCTATTCCCCCCCACCCTCAGGGCATGCAGAGCAAATAAAAAAAAGGTGGAACTCAGTACCAGAGTCACTGCTGCGCTCACTGTCAGATGATGATTCACTTTCACTGGAGGACTCTGAACTGCTGCTGCTGCTGTCGCTACTGTCATCCTCTGAACCGGACGAATCAGATTCCGAAGATGAAGACGAATCTGATGACTCCACATCTTGCTTCTGCGTCATGATAATTTTTGGTGCATTCTTCAGATGTTCACGCAGCTCATCACTAGTTAAAACACATTTAGCACGTTACAATTTAATTGGCTGGTGCGAAGGCCAAGCGTTACTCGGCTGTGGGTCCCAAATGTGAACTCGTTTGCTTGTTTTTGCTTCACAAAACTGACCCAAGTTACACTGAGCCAGTCCCTATCGGCAAAGCCCACCCTCTGTTTTCTGCTCTGCAAAGCCCCATCCCACTTTCTGTTTCTGCATACGATACCGGGGGGTGGACTGGACTGTACGACACCTGCCGCTGATTTGTCCTGCAGACATGGCGTACGATGTGGTCTGCAGACATGGACCGAAAACACTCTCCCCACCCCTCCAACACTCCTAGATGTCCACGTGTGTTTGAAAAGAACCTGGGCAGGTAGTGCCGGTTACACTGGCGATTTCCACAGACACACCCCGGGGGATTCCCTACAATATCAATCGCACCATCTGGGCTTATGCACATTGGATTTTATACATGCAGGCCGTAGCCTCTGTGCGGACATCAAAGGCAGGGAAGGCAGAGAAGAAGTTTATTATCTACCTAGCATGTATATGGGACAGTTCATGGAACTGTTAACATCTCGCTGTTAACACCTGACTGCTTTTATTGTGTAACAAAATGGATTTCCTTACGTCAGTCCTCCAAGACCAATCGAAGTGAAGAAATTGATGGCGAATCTAGTATTTCTCGGGTTATCCCGAGGTAGCAAACCTTCAAAGAATGGCAGCAGAGTTCTGTTAAAGATGAAACACGGCAACAATACTTTAAAATGCTGGATAGCTGTAAACTAAGAATGTACATTCAACTTTGATCCAGAGGCGATTTAGAAATGTCATTTAAAAAATGTTCTGAACTACTTTAATTCTGAAGGGAGCCAAAACAGGATGGTTCTATTTATGCAGCAGTACACAGACAGATACAGTCTATGGCCTTTTAAAATGTAAACATATATTAAACAGCCAGAGATTTAAGGCAACTAGGTCCCTAGACAACTAACTGTCCCTCGTATCAAACTTAAAGTAATTAGGGATAATAAAAGTTAATTTTGTAAGTCCAAAAATAATGGGCCTGGATCAATATATTTCTCTTTACTACAGTAAGTAATGTCAAGCTAGCCAATAGATCAGCTCTGTCCAAAAGGAACAGGTGTTTTGTGATTAAACATTTGCTTTCAAAATCAATATTGCACAGAAGCAAGGCTACCTCCAATTTACCATGTACCTAAACAAGTCTTAAAATATTTGACAGTTGCTCTAATTTGAGAATTGCTATAAAGATATATATATATATTTACTGCCAAATGCTTGAGCTCGGGGAAGTTGCCCATGTTTTCCCCCAAAGCATCTGAGCACCAAAACAAAACATGCATTTAAACATTTTGAAATTAAGAATGATATTCATCTACCAGTCTTACTGGTCAATAATGCAAGAATTGTTAGCATCTACCCATTTTGCTCAATCAAAACTCCTCTGCATTTTTCAACTGTCCAAATTCCTACACTAACATATGTTGGCTCTTCATATTATTTTGCATCTCATTCTTTGGGAACAACACAGCAACAAGATGGTTAGATTCATCATGATTTACAACCTTTTAAAAAGATGCTTCTGAAAAAAAACAAACGTTTTGCCAGGGGCTTAATGAAAGGTTTGGAACATGTGTTACCATGAATGTATGAAGTGAAGGGTGCAGATGGGAGAAAAATAAAAACAAGAAGCCAACTAACAGTAGATGGTCTGGCAGTGGGAGGAAATAAAAAATGAGGTAGATGAAGTGATGGCTATTGTACTTCTCCAGGATGTTGATGTGTTGTTTCTTTACACAAGATCAGTGGTAAATGCCAGGCATTTGTGAGTTAATTAAGGATGAGGCTAGTCTAGTAATTACGGTCTGGTCATGGATATGGGTGAGCCAGAATCTAAATTCCACTGAAATAATGATGGCTTGGAGGATGTGTGGTTCTCTCTTGGGGTAGTATTTGGAGTCTGGGTTCCATCTGGTTTGGGGAGGGTGTTAGGAATTTTTTAGCATGTGTTAGGTTTTTCACCTGTCTTGTTTTTAAGGAGGCGTTTTCCACATTTCATTCTACTTCCCTATGTCTGCCTTATGTCATACTGAAGAATATTGCACCCTGCCCATTTTCTGATGAACTCAAGTATTTTATGAGTCTCAAAAACAAAGCCAAGTCACGGACCTACTTTTGAACACTCTTGATAACTCTATGGTAGTCACCTCTGCAAAGCAATCCTGAACAAAATGTGGGGTAGCCCATAATAAGCAAGGGATTTTAGGTATACTAAAAAAAACCCAGCAGGCCATAAAATTTGTGATATTACCATGCAAAAATTTAGTTGGGGGGGAGGGAAAGGGATGGGGCCACAGACCCCCTGGGTGCATTCTGCGGACCCCCCAGGGGTCCCAATACCCTTAATTTGGAACCACTGCTTTAGGCCTTTACAAATAAATTTGAGGCCCTTAAGCAGGCATGGTAGTGCAAGCTGTTAAAACACCAGTGTTATGTGGTGGCAACAGCCTGACCTTTGTCAACACTACAGCCGCAGCATTTTGCACCAACCAGAGCTTCCCAATCAGTTCCAAGGGTAGTCCCACCTGGAGTGCCTTGCAGGAATCAAGTCTTCAGGTCACCAATGCATCCACCGGCTTCAAAGGATTACAGTGACCAGGGCTTGCTCACATCAAGACACTGTAAAACTAGCTTGCAGTGTGAAGCTTCTACTTACTCGTCTTTCAATCTTGCATTAAGGTTAGGAAGTCCCATGTATTCACTGAGTCCCTGGAAGAAGATTTTAACAAAAATCCTACTGGAGGATGTTGTAGTTTCTTCGCTTAGCGTTATGCATTCGAGCACCTACAAGCCGAAAGTAATAGTGGGTTAATGCTAAACATCCTCTCCCCCGCTTTAAAACAATCCAATTTATTATCTGTTCCCCAAATAGCAAGTTCTAGACTTTGCTCCAGCTGACAGAGACAACTTTGGCCTATTCTTCCCTCCACTTGTGAACTCATGGCACCAGCCCCTACATGGGTCTGGACCGCTGGGGGACAGTAAGGACAGTGGCAGGGGGAGTTGGGAAACTTCCTAGTGGGATTCCTCCAGATTAAAAGCCTTATCTAGACAAGAAGCATCTTTCTGTCTAGAGACGACGATGCCTGGATCCGGCATGCATGGTCTTTCTTTTAAATAACAAATTCATACAAACTTCAGATGAAGTAGCAGCCGCTATCACATAGCTTTGGCACTTTCTGTTCATTTAACATCCGGTCTCAATTCCCAACAGTTTTATCTGAACTTTTTCCTGAAACGAGGCTTCAAAGCTCTCACCTGTCCGTGCCAAAACAAACCTGGCACTCAGCTCAGGGTATGACTTTTGGCAGATCCCACCTACATTTTTAAGTGTTGCAAGAAAGATCAATTTTGCCTTTTCAGAAAGCAAATGGACAACCCAGGCCTAGAAGCATTTTCTACTCACGCTCCACGGAAGTGAATCCGTATATAAAAGATGCGCAAACATCTTGGCAACGTTCCTCAACTTGTTTGTTTCCAGCCGGTGTATCGTGTCATACTGCTCTTTGAAAATAGCTTCAAATGCTTCCATGTATTCTTTTTTCAACATACAGAAGCGCTGAAAATGCAGGACACAGTTAAGAAGGGGCGGGGGGAGAGTTTAGAAACTGAATATGGAAGTATGGCGGACGAAAATGGGAAAACAATGAAGAGGTTGCATAAATCTTAATTTTCAAATGCTGGCTTGGATCCTAAAGCTCCTTGGGGGCAAAACAAATACACTTCTGCCCCATGTTTGGGGTGGGGCTTTGCAAGGTTATGGGGAACACGAATGAATGGGAAAGTCAGTCAATTGCAGGTGGGCAGCAGTGCCTTCCTTTCAGGCAGCAAGTGGGGAGCCTCAGGCCTAAGACCTCATGTGCTGCTGTCCTCCACGCTTCTCTGTTCAGAGAAAACACTTAAATCTCCTATAGAAACAGTGCTGGAAAAAAATGGCTTGGATCCTAACTGTCAGGGCTGAGGGGCTTCCTCTCTTCACACAATCACCATGAGAGCCTCTGACATTTTTATAATCTTTATTTACAATCAGCCATTATCACCTAATGGTCATTCATCAGAGTCACTCAGTTCAGATCCTTGCTGAGATCTGTGTTTGCCCTTCCAACAAGTCAGGAAATGGCAAACTCGTGCGCTCCGTCTTTTACCCCGCTTCTTTTCCACACGCCTCACGAGAGCCCCCTTGAACCGGCCCCCGATTCGGAACTGGAACTTAACCCTTGTTGTTCCTGTGAACCCCTTGGCTCTGCGACCCTCCCAGTCTGCTCCTCTAGACTAACTTCAATAACACTCTCCTCCTCATCCCCCTCTGGCACACCTCCTCCTTCCTCCAGCCGTATGTCTCCCCCTCCCTCTAGGAAAATGGAAACCTCTGGTTCATCCCTGAAACTAACTTCCTTTCCGTGGATGGCATAGAATTCTACACTAGTTAAAGATGAGCTGCTTATAACTTTGTAAAGGTAAAGGGACCCCTGACCATTAGGTCCAGTCGTGTCCGACTCTGGGGTTGCGGCGCTCATCTCACGTTACTGGCCGAGGGAGCTGGCGTACAGCTTCCGGGTTATGTGGCCAGCATGACTAAGCCACTTCTGGCGAACCAGAGCAGCGCACGGAAACGCTGTTTACCTTCCCGCTGGACCGGTTCCTATTTATCTACTTGCACTTTGACGTGCTTTCGAACTGCTAGGTGGGCAGGAGCAGGGACTGAGCAACGAGAGCTCACCCCGTCGCGGGGATCCGAACCGCCGACCTTCTGATCAGCAAGCCCTAGGCTCTGTAGTTTAACCCTGTGCTTTAAAGCTCACGGTTGCTAAGGGAAGGCTTGAAAACAATGGAGACAACCTTAACAGTAATCTAGTTCAGGACTGTCCCTAGATATTTTTTTGCAACATTGGACACCTGCCCCAGTCCTCCCAACCACTTCCCAAAGCCTAGTTAGCACTTTACCAGCTTTGGAAAGGAGGTGGGAGGACCCTGGGAGCCCTCAGGCCTCCTCCCCAAAGCCAGTGCCTTGCTTAGTTGACTTTGGGAACGCAGCATAAGGGGTGGGGCATCAAATTTTGGGCTCGCTCCCCCCTCCCAGCACAACAAAGCCGTGTGTGGCCCATGGGTTCTGTGTTGAAGTGCTCTTGCCACCACTTGGTAGGAAACGTTGGGCTGCCCTGATCTGGTTCAACTCCCTGGAAGCCAATGTCAATTTAGCCGGCCTGACTCAGAAACAAAAAGGAAAAAATGCAACACATCTTGGCTAGCTTTTAAATCATATGATTTCCCAACTAATCCCGAAAGGAAATGTGTCCCTGGAATATCTGGCATAACAAAACACTTCTGCTTAACTAACCTCGTCCTGCTAGATTTCAAAAAAAAGGTTGCACATGAATGGTGCCAATCTACCAGATTTATGCAGTCTGTTCTATGGGATGAACATGCTTATTTAAGGACTGAGCCACATACTCTTCATTCAGTGCTTGATGCGTGAGCTGACGCTAGCCTGAGCAGAGGTGAAATTCAGTGATATCTAAGTTCTTCTGCCTGTGATGTTTGATCTACGATGGCTCAACCTTGCATTCTGCAAACGCTGAAGCTGCATTTGTAAACCAGCCTTTTTTGCAGGATGCTGAATGGGATGTTCGTGCATTATGTGTGCCATCTACAAAGCAAACAACTCACCCCAGCCAGTAAACCAAAGAATTTCTCGTATGTTCTCTGTTGAGCGCAACAGTCAAGGATCATGTTGCACAATTCTTTCTGTTGGGAGGAGGAGGGAAAACTCATAAAATCGTATGTATCAACTGAAATTAATTACAGTACTTATCTTCCAATTGTTTAAAAAAATAATAATATTGCAGCAACACATACTGAAAATAGGAAGCCAGAGATTTATTTGCACACCCAATTAAAGTGTGAAATACATTAGAAACACAATACATTAGAAATAAATTATAGCTTAAAAGACAACACTGCGGGATTCAGTAATAGCAATTCTACGTACATCAACCTACCCTGACTTACTTTCAGAACAGGAAATCACTCTTAAAAGGGATTTTTTTAAAAAAAAATCTAATCTTCCACTAGTAAAGGATTACGACCTAGCCTTTTTATTCTTTTTGCTACAATATGGCGTACGGAAACATTTCTCTTCAACACACTGTGTTGACAGAACACAGGCCGGTTTTACAGTTACTCTATATTAAACAAGACCAAAACCAAAAATATATTCAGAAAGAGACTGTTACTTTGTGGTGGTGGAGAGGGCAAAATAATCCGTCTCTTAAAAGCTATCTTTTCTAATATACGTCATTAGTTTAATATATCAGGGCGCATATTAACTTCCTTACATTGTTTTTATTATAGTAATGTTGCAGTCAATCAGTTTCCATACAATAAAACAGGGCAAAGTGCTGATGCTGTTACTGGTGGAGTCAGCATGACTTGCAGAACAAATTACTTTCGGCTCTCTTAACTGCAGTTACAACATTTTAATATCCCCTGTGGGTTAAAGTAATTAAATATTTTAACATTTTAATTAAATATTACAATGATTCCTAGCAGAATATCTCGAGTAGCCACGTGCAGGAAAACAAATTTGCCTATAAAGACACTCCTGCTTCCTCCTTCCAAGAGGAGGAGAGGCTGGGACCAAAGTGCCCGTCTTCAAGATTAAACGTTAACATGTTTTTTAATTATTGTATATGATGGAAAGCAGGGATTCGGTGAATAGTAACATATGTTTCACTCGCTCAACTCTTTCGGCGGATCCTACATAGCAGGGGTCCTCACACTTTCAGCAGGGGGCCGGGTCCACTGTCCCTCACAACTTGTGGGGGGCCGGACAATATTTTTGGGGGGGGGAAATGAACATGGGACGATGAGTGGTGTACGAAAGGGCTCCGGAGAGGGGCTGCTTTAAATGGCGACCGCTCAAGAGGGGCGCTCAGCCAACAGCGGCTCCTGTGTCTTGCCAGTGGCAGGGGCTGGTGGCGGCACGATGAGTGGCGCGCAAAAGGGCTCCAGAGAGGGACTGCTTAAAATGGCGCCACTCGAGAGCTGCTGCTGGCACCAACAAAGCCCAGCCCCATTCCTCCTCTAGGCAGGGCGGGGAGAAGCCAGGAGCAGGGAGGGAGGAGGTGCCGCCACCGCCGTGGGAGGGAGAGGGAAAGAACGCAAGCGCTGGCGATCCACACGGCAATTCCAGGACCGTCTGTGGGCCAGATTTAAAGGCAATTGGGCCTGATCCGGCCCGCAGGCCTTAGTTTGCCGACCCATGCTGTATAGGCTTTGCAAAGACACTGGCAGGTCTGTGGGCAAACTGCTTTACAAAAAAACCAAAAATCAACAACGAAACCTGTGCCAAGGTACGCCAAATTTGACACTTGGTATAAACAAAGCATGAACTAGCCTTGTGCTAGTCATGTACATGGATGGGACAAAGAGTTATTCACCAAAGTCCTGTTCTCTGACCACTAAAAGCCCAAACAAGGCCTCGCTCTGAGGCTTCTTAGATTTCAACAGGTATTGCCCAGGACAAATGAACAAAAGATAAGTGAAAGCTGAGATTTTAAGAGCAGTGTTTTCCAAACGTGGGTCTCCAGCTGTTTTTGGAATACAACTCCCATCATCATCCTTAGCTGGCAAGACCAGTGGTCAGGAATGGTAGGAACTGGGGTGTCCAAAAGCAGCTGGAGACCCAAGTTTGGGAAACACTGTTTTAGAGCCTGATGAATTCTGAGCCAGCACAAATCCCGGTGCTTGCATGGTGCACAATATATTGGTTACTGATCAATGGCCAGGCTTCCCATGCAAGAAGGGCAGGGGCTGCTCGTGCCTTACAGTGAAGATACCCAAAGCTGCCTATAAAAAAAATTACAGGGTTCTCTCCTGCTGTTTCTAATATTAATAACTGACTAGTAATCTATTAATTACAATGGATCTACTCTGAGTATAACTTAGCTGGCTATAACCTCCTCATTAGAATCACAGAGACCCTCCAAAGGTCAACTGATCCAACCCCCTGCAATGCAGGAATCTCAACTAAAGCATCCATGACAGACAGCCACCCAACAGGCTGAGCACTGTGTTTATCCCAGGCTGGGGTAAAAAAGAACTATCAATAAAAAAACAGTCTTGTGGCACCTTAAAACATAACAAGTTAATTATAAGTAATATAAATGTCTTGATTTCTTTAGGTGCAACAAGATTCTTTCATTGTTGCCATTTTTTTCTGCAAAAGATCAACACATCTCAAGGCAGTTGGCGCAGAAGCAGGTAACGAAGTTGCAAATTCCGAAGAGCGAGGGCAGAAGATGCAGAGCGTTTTACAACTGCAGATCTTTCGCCATTTCTAAATTCTGCCTCTCAAATTTTAATCCAAAGTCACTACCACCTGCTTCTATTTACCCCGAAGGCTTTTTACCATCAGATCGCGTCTCTCTCTCTCTAGGCATCAAGGATGTTCCTCAGATGAAAGCAGACAAAATTGTCAAAGGCAATCTTCTAACAGCATCTGGTTCCTTGGCAAAGTTTGCAGGCAAATGTGTTGGCTCCCTCTCATCTGCTTAGTTCTGCTGACCATTTTCTTACAGTATATATATATTTCCCTTCCCCCCCCCCCCAAAAAAAACTTGATTCTCCATTTTAGACTAATTGGTGCAAAACAGAACCACGCTGCCACCCCCTTCCCTGCACTTGCTAATCAGACTTAACATTTTTAGCAATTCACTGAGAAGGAACTAGTCTTAATCTATTGAATTTGCAGGGTCAGCGGTGACGAGACGCGGCTGCGTAAGAGTATTTTATGTAAAAAGGTAAAATGTATAAAAGTAAAGCTTAGACACAATCATCACGGCACAATCTTATATCACAGTGTGCCTAGTCACGTATATTTGCAAAGCAAAAGGCTGGAATGATTTAAGTTGGATTGATCAGACTTGACTCTAGATTAAAAGACCTGTTTTCTCTGCGCTGCCATGGCCTGGGGCTACCAGGATAGCTCTAATGCACAGATGGCCCTTTCAATTGTGGAAGAGTGATCACAGTCCCTCATCTTTAAAACAAACTCCGTTTTTTATACTAATGTTGTATTGAGTAGTTTACATTCTATCAGTGAAACAAAACAAAACAAAACAAAACAAAAAGGAAGCTAAAATAGTAAAACCGGAATTGGGTTAGGGGGACATTCATAGGTTTCGTTCATTTTCAAGGTTATAAAATAGAGTTTGCCACATACCGGTAGTTTGGCAAGGTTATAGAAAATAGGCTTGCCACATAGTTTGGCAAGTATTTAATTTCTCTGTAGCTAGTTCACATAAGGCAAACTCCCATACATGACTCCTAGTCTCCTCCACCACTTTCCAATATGTTTGAGGCTGCCCTGCAGCCAGTACAGGGATATGCCTAACATGTCCCTGATCAACCAGATACACGTTGCGCTTTCAATGGCAGAAAGTTCTACTGCAAAAGAGAGTAATGTTTATGCCGGCAGATTAGAATTTAGAAGGCTGCTTACAAAGATAAGTGGGAAGTGGGAAGACATGGGGATAGAAAAGGGTACAGATTTTGCGGTCTGCAAACCTAAAATCCAGCCTGATTTGGACACTGCAGTTAATAAGGAAAATGGAAAGTAGGTGCTTCCAGAGCCTTCCTCAAGGCTGGTACCAGACAATAGGCGAGTTTCAGTCTGAGGTTTTGCTCTCATGTGGCAGGACTATGAAATGGGCTACTCGTTCATAAAGGGGGGGAAAGGCCAAGGAAAAACCGGGAACCTCTCTTTCCCAACAATGAGTGTGGAGATTGTCTGTATAGCACCATGAAATCTCCAGACTTCCTACAGGCATCTGGTTGGCCATTGTGAGAACAGGATGCTAGTCTAGATGGGCCACTGGGCTGATCCAACAGGCTCAATTTATGTTCCAGTATATGTGTGCATCCCTTGAACTACCAGGAGGGCACAGAGAAGTATGTATATGTTCCTGAGGGGGAACTTTAACAACTCTGGTTTTCTTCACTTTCTCTCTTTCCAGGCGAGCAAAACCTCCATAGGACAACTTAATACTTGTTTCAGCAAAACAACACACACAATACAACTTTCTCGGACCATTTTCTTTTGCACTCAGAACTGCTCGGCTGCAGTGTTTCTCATTCATGACAAAATTGCATTTCAGCACAGCAAACCATTTCAAGCACAGAACCTTATTTATTCCACTTTGAGGGGATGTTAGGAGTATGAAGGAAAACCAACAATGTTAATGACCAAAATTTGCTTTACATTTGTACCTTGGTTCTCGAACGGAATCCGTTCCGGAATTCCGTTCGACTTTTGAAAACCAAGGCACAGCTTCTGATTGGCTGCAGCCGTGTCGGACATTCGGCTTCCAAAAATAAGTTTGCAAACTGGAACGGTCACTTCCAGGTTTGCGGCATTTGGGAGCCAGAACATTCGAGAACAAAGCTGTTCAAAAACCAAGGTACGACTGTACTATAAACACTAGAATCATCACCATCATCCTCTGGAAGAAACAGCTTTAATTGCATTTTAGCTGATCTGCTATGCATTATCCCATATACTATATGATTAGTTATGTCAATATCTGAATGAGGGGGGTGGGGAAAGATGCTTATTCCAGAAATGGAAAAGGAAAGAAAAAAGGAATTAGGAAGACTTACTGTCTGGCTTTCAGGAAAATCCATCTTCAGCAATTTATGAGCACATTCTTCAAAGTCTAAGCTGTAAAAGGGAGGGAAAAAATTGTCTCCAGTACCACAGCAGCTTAAAACATTTCTAATGCTGACAACAGTATTTTCTGCATTAGAAAGCCTAAATATTGTGTGCTTGAAACAGACTTTGTTGAAATACCCAAGCAATACTGGGTTCAGCTAGTCTTCCAGGCTAAGAATTAAAACAGCTGTGCTTCAGTGTTTTCTGGGTGTGAGAATCCTTATGTGTATAAGAACTTCCAAAATCTCCATCCATTTCATTCATCAGACATAATCCCAACAATCATCATTGCTCCATGGACTTTAGATCCACTGGATGCTAACATGGGCACAGTTGCAAGAAGTTCATTAAAAAGAAAACTGTATTGATCAGTACTGTTACATAGGGCAACTGAAAGTCTACCACAGCATTAAAAAAAATCAAAATCTGTCATTTTATTTAAAAAAGCATAAAGAATGCAGCAGACTTTTAATCTTTGTTAGCGTTGAAAATATATATATTTTAGCCATTTAACATTTTTATATGAACTATGGCCAAAACCAATAATTTTCAGACAGATTAAAAACAAGGTGACTCCCATTCGTGAGTCACTGTTGCTATAACATCATGTTAAACAGAAAGCAGAAAGTCTAGCAATTAAACAAATGAGAACATGTCCTTCTCTGAAAAATCTTAAAATGTTGTTTCAGAATGTCCTCCCACAGAAAGCATTAATATTTGATGTAAGGGGGACACTATAAACATCCTGTTAATTAACGAAGTTTCCTTACACTAAGTAAACCTCTTCAGTGCTCCTTCTCTCCCTCTTACACACAGACAGAAACACACGTTAAATGGTTGCATTCATGCATAACACTAAATCATCGTTTAGTACTAGGTGGAGGAGCCTGAAAGGGCTTGAGCAAAGCACCCCGTTTATATTTTTCTCTCCATACCTTCACCCCCAAATCCCATGTGACTGGACGGAGGACTTTGCCAGAGTTAGTTTCATTTTTAAAGGAATCCTTAGCATTAAGTTCAAACTAGGGAGGCCTGGTTTGCAACAAACTCTGGCAACTTTAAAAAGCCAGCTTCATAACCCAGGATTTGAAATGGGATAATGACTAGTGCTAGTTCTAAAGCAGGATCCCGGGGTTTGAATGCAAACCAAGTCACACTTCTGTGAAAAGGGAAACTAAACTCTGACAAGGTTCTCTTCTCAGCTGGGTGGGAGAAGGAGATGCTTCAAACAGGCTTGTTTGGGGTCATCAGCATAGTGCTAAACCAGGGGTCCCCAAACTAAGGCCCGGGGCCCAGATACGGCCCAATCACCTTCTAAATCCGGCCCACGGACGGTCCGGGAATCAGCGTGTTTCTACATGAGTAGAATGTGTCCTTTTATTTAAAATGCATCTCTGGGTTATTTGTGGGGCCTGCCTGGTGTTTTTACATGAGTAGAATGTGTGCTTTTATTTAAAATGCATCTCTGGGTTATTTGTGGGGCATAGGAATTCGTTCATATTTTTTTTTCAAAATATAGCCCGGCCCCCACAAGGTCTGAGGGACAGTGGACCGGCCCCCTGCTGAAAGTTTGCTGACCCTTGTGCTAAACCATGGTTCTGCTTTATGCGTGAACAAAGCCATACCATTTAAACCATACCATCTCAGTTTTCACCTAGAGATTCATTATATGTATCTGTGTATTTGTGCAAAGTGTGTAGGGTGTATCTGTTGTATTTTGTGTACGTTCGCGGCGGGTTTCCGCCTGGTTTCTCATTGTGTGCTATGGTCATATGGCTAATGCAATAAATAATATTTGATTTGATTTGATATGATATAGCAGCATATATAGCAATGAGAAATCTGTTATTCTAAAGATTTAGCTCTAAGGATTCTGCCTCACATGAGCATCTATAACAGGGTGGTCTAATGTGCGGCCCAAGGGCTTTGACAGGGTTCTAGAGTCCTCCCTCCTCCTTCTCAAAGCCTAGTTAGCTCTTTCCCAGCCTTGGGAAGGAGGTGGGAGGGCACTAATAATAATAATAATAATAATTTATTATTTGTACCCCGCCCATCTGACCGGGTCTCCCCAGCCACTCTGGGCGGCCTCCAAAAAACACTAAAATACATTGAAATATTACAGATTTAAAACTTCCCTAAACAGGGCTGCCTTCAGGTGTTTTCTAAAGGTCATGTAGTTGTTGATCGCTTTGACCTCTGAAGGGAGGACGTTCCACAGGGCGGGCGCCACTACCGAGAAGGCCCTCTGCCTGGTTCCCTGTAGCTTTGCTTCTCGCAGTGAGGGAACCACCAGAAGGCCCTCGGCGCTGGATCTCAGTGTCTGGGCTGAACGGTGGGGGTGGAGACGCTCCTTCAGGTATACAGGACCGAGGCCGTTTAGGGCTTTAAAGGTCAGCACCAACACTTTGAATTGTGCTCGGAAACGTACTGGGAGCCAATGTAGATCTCTGCCAGAGCCTCGTGTCTCCTTCACAAATCCCAGTGCCTCACTTACAGGGTTTTGGGAAGGCAGCGCAAAAGCTGGGAGGGGGCCTGACAAATTTTGGCCTCGCCCCGTTCCCTGACACGACAACGCAGCATGCAGCCCGTGGGTTCCATTTCGAAGGACTCTTGCAGCCCCCTTGGTATGAAAAGTTGGGCCGCTCTGATCTAAAACTTGCTAGCTTCCAAAAAGTATTTGCAATCATAGTGCAAGGGAGTCACATTTCAAACAAAAATTTTGTTTCATTTTACCTTGACTGAATTGCTAGGTAAATGGTTCGTCGGAAGGAGACCAAGTTGATTTCCGTTTTGTCATGGATAGTCACTTTTTGCCCTTGAAGATTCGGAGCAGGGAAGAGAGACAAGAGACAGACAGACATAGGTTTCATGGTTAAAAAAAAAATCAGGAATGGTTGGTTACTTCAAAGACTGCTAATAAACTATTGAATATATAAATGCAAATAAACTATTTGTGAAGGAATAAATGGCAGTATTTATTTAATTTCTAGTTAAAAGAAGAAAGCATTGAAATTCCAGCACAATAGGCAACCTGACAGTGTCCCCTCACAGCCACGACTGGGCAATGTACTGATACGCCATCCAAAATCGGTCTGAAGTCCACATTGTGATAAGTGTTTCGTAATATTTGACACGGCAATATGTCACGAATCACGATGTGTGTGTGTGCTATGTAAAAAAATTGCAATATATGGGAAAAACTGTGAAGCCGGCCATCGCTTCTCTCATGATTCCTTCAGCCCTGTTGCTCTGTACCGTAAAATAACAGTTATCAGTTTTAGACCCCCTAAGCAGTAGCAGTTGCCAGATCATTATCCCATTCGCCTCTACGTAGTTACATCCTTATTTCAGACATCGTGATATATCATCAGTATTTAACAATGTTTAGCTGGTGGTGTTGAAAACCAGGTATCACCCCAGCCCTGCTCACAGCACAACAAAGGCATAACAAACCTATCAGTGTCCTCATGCATGGAAACCAACCTAATACTGTTTAACGAGCCTTGCCTCATTAATTTCAAAAGGAGCTGTGATTTAGGAATGTAAATCTGGTTTCATATTGAGATTAATGGTTAAAACCCTTGACAGTTTGGGAGGACGGGGGGGGGGGGAGAGGGAGAGAGAGAGAGAGAGAGAGAGAGAGAGAGAGAAGAAGAGATAATTCTCCTGTACTGGTAATAATTCCATGGTTTAGGCCAGGGGTAGGCAACCTAAGGCCCGTGGGCCGGATGCGGCCCAATCGCCTTCTCAATCCAGCCCACGGATAGTCAGGGAATCAGCGTGTTTTTACATGAGTAGAATGTGTCCTTTTATTTAAAATGCATCTCTGGGTTATTTGTGGGGCCTGCCTGGTGTTTTTACATGAGTAAAATGTGTGTTTTTATTTAAAACGCATCTCTGGGTTATTTGTGGGGAATAGGAATTCGTTCCTCCCCCCCTTCAAAATATAGTCCGGCCCACCACATGGTCTGAGGGATGGTGGACTGGCCCACGGCTGAAAAAGGTTGCTGACCCCTGGTTTAGGCCTACAAACAGAGCGGTATATCTGGCTGGTCATGCAGGAACCAAGACCTAAACCAGCTGCTCTGAAATGAATTCATGCCCTACTGTTTATGGGAGTGGATTTCAGATTTTCCATACGAGCAATGCAAGTAATGGCAGGGTGCTGTAATTGCCATTTTTTTCATTTGGAAGCAAAAGTTTATTTTCCTTTCCCAACAGTCCTGCTGAAGAGACAGAGCACTCTGGAAGAGTCTGAAAATGCTAAAGACCTGTCTCAAAGTTTGTTTGGAAACTCAATCCAGCCTCTCTCTGCTTGCAACAACTTCAGTTTATCAGCTTGTTGACTAACATGCTATATGCCACTTCTCACATTTCCAGAGTAACAAAGACTGAGAATATGGTTACGAAGCATTTAAAGAAACCAGGAAGAGACTCAGAGGAATCCCAGGGAGGCATGAAATACATCCACGCTCGGGAGGAAAGGAAAAAGACAGAAGACACACACACACGAAAATAAAAACACCTTGTAGAAATAGTGTTAAGAATTATACAAAGAATTAACCTGCACCAAGAAAAGGGGAGGGGGACAGAACACCCTGCTACAATTCAAGACAAAAAACCACAGTGTGCGTAATTTCATTATGACAACACGGACAAATGGTAAAAAAACAAACAAAAAAAAAAAAACTACTGCTGATATTTGAAGGAAGTCAAAGGCTGGAAAAAAATCCACACAGGTAGCTCTGAATCCCCAGGGGAGCATTGGGTTTGGGCTTATCAAACACCAGTGCCTCACATCAAATAGCAAACCACTTCTGAAGATGAGAGGACTTTAAAAATGCAGATTGTGACATGGAACAGGAATCTGTTGGCTAAGTTAAAAAAAAATACCTCCCACTGGACTTTCTAGGTCCAAATTTAAGCAAACAACTGGTTTGAAGGATTTCATGAAGATGAAATATTGGAAATGTCCTGATTTAATAATAATAATGTTATTATTTATACCCCACTCATCTGGCTGGGTTGCCATTTAGAAGGGTAAGGGTAACTAAATAATGTACTATGAATACAGTCCTCTAAATTCAGCCTTGCTATGGCTACCATCCCAAAATGCAAATAGTGTCAGGCAGAGGCTATGGGACATGCACTATTTGTATAATGGCCAACAAAGTTGCAATGGAGTAAATAGAAGCAATATTTTAATATTAACTAAAATCAGTTTACTGTTTTGTCACACTAACTTCCACAGTGGCGAGGAGTCCATAAAATTGTTTCTTTAAATTGCACCTTTACCTTCTTCGTCCTCCTCCTCCTTATCATCATCCTCTTCCTCCTCCTCTTCACTGCTTGCAGCATCCTGACCACTTTCTGAGTCACTGTCACCTTCGTCAAGAATTTCTACAAATGAGAAAACATGTTTAAGTGAACATCAATACCAGGCTGGGTTGCTTAGAGGAGCCAGTCTGTATCAGAAACTCGTGTATATGGAAGAAGGTGCTTCACATCGAAACAAGAAACATTGCAGTCTTGCTCAGTTGCCTGAGAGTAAGTCCCACTGAACTCAATAGAACCTACAACTGAGTAGACATGCACAGGATTGCATAGCAGGTTTCCCAGAAAACCACAGGAATTAGAACTTTAAATACATAAGACTGGAGTGCTAGGACATGATAGTAAGCAGCAACTCCCCACTTGCGGGTGACCGCACATGTAGGAACCCGGAGGTGGGGAAGAGAGCTGCAAAGCCCTTGTGGCTTATGAGGAGACTTGCCAGAGCCCAAAGAGGGTCTCCTCGCGAGCCATAGGCTTTGTTGAGGCTGCTCAGCCTCCCCGCCTAACAGCTGACGGCTCTCCATCCCTGCATTAGAACAGCTGTGCAAACTCAAAATTAGCTAGGCGTACATACCTTTCTTCAGAGTTTGGTACTTCTCTTCGTTCTCCATAAAATCTGGATCCATCTTGAACACATCTTCACAGAAACAGAAAAACAAGATACCAAAATTATAGCAGGGTCATTAAAAAAAATAAAACGAAACAAAATAATTCAGACTGAAAAGTTCTTTCCAACATTCCTTACTCATACTTACTAAGAACATCTTCTGGATTATAGTCATCTTCCAAAGGCAGCATATGGGTAAACTGATCCTCTTCTTCCACAAGATCCAGTCCATCTGGAACTATCGGGTGATCTTTGAACCCGTCTTTACGCACGGCAAACATAACTTCGATCATGTACTGAACTCGCTTGTCGGTTTCAGATTCATGCAGGACATGACGAAGGCGGTCAAAGATGGCTGCGGTTGCGGGGAGAAAAAAAACTGAGGTGAATCTAATTCCTACAAAACTAATGGTCAGGAAGGAAATACAGCAGCAATAAATACATACCATTAACACCCCTAGGAGACACTTCGGTCAATTTGAGGCCGCATTCCTTTAGGAAGCCAATTGCTACTTCAATGCTGTCATCTGTCGGTCTCTCCAAAAGCAACGTGAGCATTTCCAAGCATAAAACCTCGTGAGCCTTAGCAGGAAGAAGGTGACAACACAAATAATTTTTTTGTTTTTACAAAATAAATTCCTTGACTGCATGTATCTTACATATGTAGTCAACAAAACAAGTGTAGCACCATTTCAGAGAAAGGCACTACAAGTTCAGTGTCCCAAGAGGGGCTTTGGATGTGCTTCTTAAAGGGCAGCCCTCCAACCAGCTTTGCCGCTCATGTGAGTTACAAGAGCAGTTTAGGCTAAAGAACTTATTGCTCAAAGTCAATCCCCACTTCGTATATGGGTGTGCCTGAAATGGCTCTCTAAATAAGCCTTGTCCAACCTGGTGCCCCATTATTTATTATTATTATTATTATTATTATTACTTATTGGTCACTTTTTTTTTTTACAAAAGTAACTCAAAACGATGTACAACAATAATTAAATAACATGTACATTAGAACCAACATAAAACCAAACAGAGAAAAACCCAAAATTTCTATGTGTTGTTGGGAATATGACCATCATCATTCACCAAGATGGTGGTTGATCAACCACTTAGAAGCCATCTTAGCAGTTGGGTGGCATATAAATTAACAAATAACATAATGCAGTATAGGCACCCCCCCCCCCCCAAATTGAAAAGCCAGTGAAAAAGCCTGCAAACAACCCGTTACACCCTTTTAGTGACATTTCAGTGACATCATTATGTTGTTTCTGGGTCACTTCTGGGTTTGGTGCAATTCTATTTTCTATTTAAAGTGCTTTCTTATTTATTGACTGAAAGCTGCCCAGATAGCATTACGCTATGGGGGAGGAATGCAAATGCCATAAACGTGTTTGATGACAAAATCCCATCACAAACCCTTGCAATGTTAAAAGCCAAAATCCCTGCAAATATATTATCAGTAGTACAGAGCATCTTACCACATTCTGATTCATAAGATGCGCCACAAACTTGGAAGCTGTCAGGCAAAGTTGCTGCAAAACAAAATGCAAAGCTACGTATTTCTGCAAGTGATATGCCCATTTCATAGATATTACTGCAAGCGATACGTCTATTAGTATGGCTTTAAATCCCAAACTACCCCAGAGGTTCTATGTGACTTGCACAAATCATTTAAAGGGCTTTCTCTTGCTGGCATTATTCTTATTACTATTATTTTGGGCAGATAGGAAAGGAGGTGTGCCAGAAGTCCCTCTTCTTCCTCAGGAAGGCTACAACTCGCACCACAAACATGCATCTGATGGCTATTTGTCTTCCTCCAAACATAGGATTACTTTGCAATGAACAGGCGATGAAGATTAAATGGAAGTAGGTCGTTTCAGGATATTTGCCATGCAGTGAGCTCGGACAACAAGCTTTGCGGAAGCTGCAAATAATGTATCTTGCTGCAGATGAGAGCTCAGGAAACTTTTAGATGATCTGGCACTATTGGATTCTCATTACTTAGGAGATCAAGTCCAATATCATTTTTGATGTAGAAATGATGCTACATAGAGCACTTTCCTAGTCACACAATAACATTGTTAAGGTGGAATCATTTTAACTCGATGTAGCCTTATTTCAGAAAACTGCTTTTTGGGGGGGGACTGGTTATCAGGATGAAGTTAACTGCAGTCTTATTTTGTAGGGGTGTTTTCACAAACCATTTTTACTAGATGAGCATATAAGGGAAAGCCATGGTTAAAATATTGTTTTTAGCTGTCCTTTACTCCCTCCCTCGAAATGTTTTCTAGAGTAACTATGTAAGATAATCTACAGCAGGAGGAAGTTACAAACACTGTATATTGCAGATACGTACAATTCAAATGCAAACCTGTTGTAGACAGAAACTACTTATTGTAAGATTATAGCTTGACTAGTGGACGTTCAGCCCGTTAAAATAACGGGCACTATAACATGGGGGCTCCTCCGCGGCGGGCGTTGCTCTCGCCGCCGCCCTCCGCTCGCCTCGCCTCAGCACCGCGAGCGAGGGAACCACCTTTATTTTCTTAAGGGGCATGTTGTCTTCGGGGGCTCTGGGGAGCCCATCGCTATACTGGGGCTGCTGCTCGGGGCCGCTGCCCTTGCGGTGGTCCCCGCGCGGGGATCCCTTGCCCTCGCCGGCAGCCCCGAACTGCGCCTCCTCGTCGCTCCTGTTCCTGTCAGGGCGGCCGGCCTTTTGTGTTGACCGCGTCGGCGGCCGCGGCTGCAGCTGGGTTCTCCCCGCCGGAGAGGCCGCTGCTGTTCTCCGCCCGCTGAGGCTTCTCTGGAGCGACTGGCAACAGCGCTGGAGGAGCCGCCAACCCCGGAAAGGCACAGCCCCGCCCTCGTCCGCTCCCGGCCAATCCGAGGCCCGAAGTCTCTGCGTCGGCCAATCCCTGCGTCCGTGTGGGACATGCGCAGTAGCGCAATGCCACTGACACACGGACTGCACGCAGGGACACAGGGACTTTATTATATAGGATTATAGCTTTTGATACAAATAGCCACCCCACTGTTACCTCACGGAATTACAGAACTTTCTGTATAACTTCTTCTGGAAAATGCTGATTGGAGGGGCTGTTTCTAAGCCCATGTAATAAGAACACTGTTCTGCTTACTATGTTTCCATTTTAAATTCTTTCTTTTTCAAACCAACAAGTTGCAATAAACACTTGGCACCTTACGGTGCAACAGCTTCCTACTCCATCTCTACACTGAATGTATTTGGACTTACCTCTGAATGTTAAATTTGAGGAATTTATAATTTAAAATGTCATAAATATAGAAAAGAGGGGGGAAATTGTGCTAGGTTATATTGAATGGGTTGAATGCAGGAAAGAACTCTGTTCATAGTTACTATCCCCATAACAGACCCTGGCTCTATCACTAAACACCCCCCAAGAGTCTATTTTGTGCAAGTGTTACTGCCTTTCTGTTAGCACAAGAAACCTTTTGATCCAAGCCATTAAATATTATGTTCTTAAAGCAGTAAAATTAACTTAGAATTAATAAGAAAATAAGTACTACTTATGTCAGATTTCCCCAGTTTTTTTTCCTATTTATTCTCCCCTCCCCCCTCCCCAGTACCCGCTTTCTCCCCATGGTCTCAAAATTTCCAGACATTTTATGACTTTTAGCTCTCCTAATACCCACATAATTTGTACTCAAATCCTAAATACACTAACGCAGAAATAAATCTCAGTGAACACAATGACACTTCCTCATAACTGTATTCAGGCTATAAGCAAGAGAGAAGCACAATAAATCTTACCCTATCACCTGCGTGGTAATAATACATACCTTATCATTTCTTCTATACCCTTTACGAAAATTTAAAATGAGCCTCTTGAGAATCAGTTCTCCGATATTTGGAAACTTTGAATTGATGATTGCTACAACCGCTGCATAAACATGAGTGAAGATAGGTGAAGCACTCTGGGCTTGCAAAATAGATCTTGATAGCAATCCCCTATGAATGAAAATACAGACGTGCTGAAGCAGCTTTACCAAAAATTAAAAAACAAAAACTATGTGATTTGTACAGTAGCATTTATCCCAGCAGCTTGAGGATGGCTGGTGACTTTCCTAGACTGCATTATTCTGGAACTCAATTCCATCAACATGGAACCATCATCCATAGCTAGATCATGCTCACTTATACATACAAACATAATTTTATTTGCTCGCCACCTTTCCACAGTTCAAACCACGCTCACGGCAGCTTGCAACATGAAAAGAAAAATACATAACATAATGAAAGGGGTTATAAATAAAGACTAAAACATTTAAAAAAAAATACACAACCAAACAGAACGATTTCAATATAAATCACAAGATCTAAAATAAAGATACAAAAACCCAACAACAACAACAACCCTGCCCCCAAGGCAACACCTTCAAACAACACTCCAACCCGAGAGTCTGTTTAGCAGCCACAGCTTTTGTAGCTGGAGTCAGTCCGTGCCCCACCCTTCCAGGCCAGGTGGGGAAAGGCCTGCAAGGCAGGGAGCAGGTCTCCCAGCCCATATGCTTTTGGGTTTCCATCTTCTTTCCTGCTCCACTATCCCCCAATACATGTCTGTATTAAAATTAGCCTTTCAAAAGCTCAGATGTTATTCTGTGAATAGACCAGATTAATCTACAATCATGTTTTGTGAATAGACCAGATTAATCTACAAGATGCAACAGTTGATGATAAAAATCACTGCTAAAAAGCAAAAAACAACAACAACACCTCTCATACACAAATCCTAATCAGTGACAAGTAAACATTATTGGAAATATTCCCAAATCACTTGAGAACTACACTCTAATTATTCAAGTGTGCATTAATGATTCCATTTAACAGATTAAGTTTCGTTTCACAATCTACTACTTTTTTCAAAAAATACAGACCTAGGAAAAACCAACTGCAGCACTATTATTGTAAAAACATAATCATTGCTCTACTAGAGAAAATTACTATAAAATATTTTGTTAAAAAATAAAGGCAAGAAAGAGCCCAAATTATTACCCATGTGCCTTTAAGTAAACAATAACATAATCCTGCTGTATGGATCCATTAGAAAAATGGCACAGCTACAGCACACACACAAAATGTCTTCTCAAAGAAACATGATATCTGAAAACCAGTGGTGTGTGAATGTTAAAGATGCAAGAGTCAATTAATTACAGCAAATATAATTTGTTCCCCAATTAAAGAGCACAGTTATTTTCATGACGGTATATATTTACCAAGCCACTGACATCCTGCAGAAAAATGTTTGCTGACAATCTATGTTTTAATCACCGTACTTAGGGAATCTGTCAGGAGAGGATCTTCCTGGATTAGGAGTTCATTCTATGCCACTGTTTACTCCTCTACAGAAGGAGTAACTGTGACTGAACAGCCACTTCCCCGTGCCGCTAATCATGACTTAAGAAGAGTTTGGATTTGATATCCCGCTTTATCTCTACCCGAAGGAATCTCAAAGCGGCTAACATTCTCCTTTCCCTTCCTCACCCACAACAAACACTCTGTGAGGTGAGTGGGGCTGAGAGACTTCAGAGAAGTGTGACTAGCCCAAGGTCACCCAGCAGCTGCATGTGGAGGAGCGGAGAGGCGAACCTGGTTCCCCAGATTACGAGTCTACCGCTCTTAACCACTACACCACACTGGCTCTCAGCGACTTAAGAAGAGAGTGGGAGCCCAAATGGCCAAACGCTCCATTACAGGAGCAAACATTATACAGAACATGGGTCTTATTTCTATTTGATTGCAATTTCCTGGAAAAATCAGTGGAAGGGCTCTTGAGAACAAGAGGCGGGCGATTTAATCACAAGTCCTACTTTTGCAGAAGATGGAACTCTGCAAGGTATTGGTTGTGTTTGTATTCCACTCTTCCTTCAAGGAACCCAGGACAGCAAACAGGTCAGGCTGAGAGTGACCAGACCAAGGAGTTTCACTGCTGAGCAGAGAATTTTCTTTGGTCACTGGTCAACACTCAAGCCACTACACTAGATTTATAAAATTTATAGTTCACACCAACTGGTCCCTCGATCTATAGTGATCCAGGAGCCAGGAGCAGTCAGCAGGCCAGCACTGCTGGCTTATATTGAAGGAAAACCCAAGCAGTTTAACACAGTAAACTTTGCAATGCATGGCACACTTAAATGGTAAATGCTTTGCATGCAGAAAGCCCCAGGTTCATTCTTGACATCTTCACTTTTCTTTCTTTTTGTAAAATATCATGTAGCCAAAACATTAACGGTTCCTGCCCTAGGCACTCTAGTGACCACAAACCATGCTCATTACCATGGATCAGAAAACTCCCTCAACCTCTCTCACTACCAAGGAAATATAATGAATAGAGAACCTACCTAAGTGAAGCTGAGATAAAAACCCTACATATAAACCAAGCATTACCACGCCACCCTTCTCTCCTCCCCAACTTTATTCTGTATACAACATTAACGTCTCACTTCAAATGTAAAAAAGAAAGATTCTACAACCTGAGAGACAATGCATGCACTTTTGTAAACCAAGAAAATATTTAATAACTTATTTTTCTTAAAAAAATAACTATAACAAGATGAAAACTTATATTCTAAAGTTTTGCAGCAAAATTCTCAATTAGAAAAAAAGTAAAATCTTTTTTTTAAAAAAAGAATTATGCAACACACAAATAGAAATCACTTGGTACGTTTGCTTTGGAAAGCCTGGTTTCAACCATACATCAAATTTTTCATGAGGGAAAAAGCCTCTAAAAACAAGTATGATCAAAACCTTCGAAGTTCAAAGGGACTTACTCCCAGGTAAGTCTGCACAGGATTATACTTTGATCTTTCTGCAAACCCTCAACAAGTCATTCATATTTAAAATGTAAATGCTAACATGACTCAAACAGCAGCTGACCAAGAGAATATCAGAGACTACTTCTAACAAGTGACTTGAGACTTAATAACTATCAGATGAGCAGAAGAAAGACCGCATATGAAGAACTTGATGCTTACCTCCCTCTGACAATATTTTCCTGAAGAAGCTCATGGATAATATTCTCAATATTTGAAACGTTCACCTTGTTGATGAGACCATTGATGGATTTCTTCAGCGCTTCCCAACTCATCCTTTGATATGCTAAACTGTTTTCAAAACAAATCGTTGATAAAAATCAAGAGAACAAGGAATGTATTTGCTTATTCAGCTAGAATACCAAATACACAATAGCACTTTTCAGTTGGCGTATTGCAAGAATGGTGTGCAAAAATAAATATCTACCTGCTCCTTTCACTTCAATTTTACAAGAGTAAATGATTTTCAGAATAGTCACACCACCGAATAGTGATCTGTCTTTTGCAATTAATAAGGAAACCATGAAAAGAGACAACCAGGAAGGGCAACTTTTCCCATTTGCAACTCACCCCAGTGTGCCTCACACATATGGTTGGCATGTCCAGAACAAAAATCAGGGCTCCCAGCAGCTAGGATAGCTCAGTCGGTAGAGAATGAGACTCTTAACCTCAGGACTGTGGGTTCGAGCCCCACAAGGGGCAAAAGATTCCTGAGATGCAGGGGGTTGGACTAGATGGCTCTCATGGTCCCTTCCAACTCAACATTCTGATTCTATGAACTCTGTTTAAACCTTTGGTTTTATTCTCATGTGACGAATGCCAGAATTGTATAGAACCTAAAGCATTTGTCTTTTATTTCGTAACATTTCCACACCGCTCGATTGTAATAAAACCTCAAAGCTATTTACAAAAATAAAATAACATATCAGCAAAAAATAATTTCTGACAAACATTTAAAACATTCAAGTTGTATCAACAATATGCTAAAACAAGATTAAAACACATAACAGCTTCTATATGTCTGGATAGGCTTGACTAAACAAAAATATTGTTAGCAGGTACCAAAAAGTGAGGTCAAAAGTTCCAAAGAATGACCAATTTTGAGAAACACAGATTTGTTTTTGGGTTATCTGAAACTCCCAAGGTGACTTCAAAATAAAGTTAAACTGTCTCAACATTTCACACACTTCAGAGGCCAAAAAGGTCCCTCTCAGCACACAACAAACGTTTCTGCCGCCACTCAGGCTAATTTGCAGCTGGGTTACCACCCTCCTCTCTCTGCACCCTCTTGAGGGCTGGATCCAAAGTTAGTCAGAAGGCAAAGGTAAAGTCCAGTCAAAGGCAACTATGGGGTGCGGCACTCATCTCGCTTTCAGGCTGAGGGAGCCGGCGTTTGTCCACAGGTCACGTGGCTAGCATGACTTAACCGCTTCTGGCGCAACAAAACACTGTGACAGAAACCAGAGCGCACGGAAATGCTGTTTACCTTCCCGCTGCAGCGGTACCTATTTATCTATTTGCACTGGTGTGCTTTCGAACAGCTAGGTTGGCAGGAGCTGGGACAGAGCAACGGAAGCTCACCTCGTCGTGGGGATTCGAACCACCGACCTTCTGATCGGCAAGCCCAAGAGGCTCAGTGGTTTAGACGACAGCGCCACCTGCGTCAGAGTAGACTCACTGTAGTGAATGGGTCATTACTCATTTCAATGGGTCTGCTCAGCAAGTCTGCAGCCAACCTTGCCCTCTCAGTTCTGTCTCTTCCCTCTAAGATGGCAGCTCCTGGTTAGCCAATTTCTACAAGTTTTTTGGGCAGGGCCGGTTAAAAATTCCCATCGACAGCTGAGCAGTATCTTTATTAGGACCAACAAGATGTTGCACAAAGGGGGTATGTGTGTATATGTGTGTCAGAGAGACAAGGAGGAAGTACTAACTCTTGTACTGTTTTATTTTTCTCTGCACCTTTAAACAATATCTTGCCCAATACTATTCATCAGTTAAGCACAAATGTGAAATGCGTTTGTTTGACCCACCTATTTTTATCAGTGATTTGTGCTTGCATCATCCGAAGCTTGGCTGGAGGAATGTAGGCACCCCCAGTGCGGGTAAGAATTGGATCCAAATCCTCTTTCTTCTTCTTTGGAGGGGGTTGCTCATGAGAAAGAGAGCTCTGTGGTGTTGCTCTCTCAGCTGCATTTCTTCTGTCGGGCGAAGGGGATCTTCGGTACTTTCTCCAGTCAGACTCCCTCTCTCTTTCATGCCTCTCTCTCCCGCTAACAGACAGAAAATTCCCAAGATTTATTAAGCACAGAAACAGCTGCCAATCACATGCATTAGTATGTAACATGCTGTAGTTTTGATTTTGCTTAAAAATCACGTTAGAGAACAGAAGCAACCAACTGCAACCTGAACATTTTAGTGTTTGTTTTTAGCAGCTCCAGACATTCACCTTGACTCGGTGTATTTGTCTCCATAACGTCCCCTTTCGGAATGCTTTTGGTCAGATCTCCTGTAATCTGAATGACTTTTGCCTTGTGGTGACTGAGACCTTTGACGCTCCACGTGCCTATGCAGAGATTGAGAGCAAAAGTTAGCAGCTATTTATAAACATAAAGTCTCCCCCCTACACACAAACACACATTGTTGTATCTGTGGACACCACACAGCTTTCGAAGGTAGGGGCTGGAGCCAGCACAAGGACTCCTGCTAGTGCAAAGGGTTTCTCCAAAAAATTTTTGCCTGTTGCGATACTGATCTTTGTTTTCCTTGCTTAAAACAGAACACATGTGATACTTATTCCCCAAAAGTCTGAAACCCAAATACTGCTATTTCAATTAGGTTCACAGCTTTTATAATAATAGGAAAATACTTCTCCCCGCACCCATGTTGCTGTTTCTATCAAATGTTAACTACATAACTAATCTTAAAAAAATGTTTATACCTGTCTTCTGGAGAGGAACTTCTCTGGCGAGGATTGTAATTTTCCTTCCTTTCATAACTAGAACCGGACTTTAAATACAAAATAAATTAGATATTTCAAGGATGAGAAGTACCAGCCAGGATGCAAAGAACGGTATTTCATTTATTTGTAACAGTATTTTCAAACCCTCTTCTCTTAAAGATGCTTGGAGAAACAAAAACATTTCATTCATTAGGAGATGAAATATCAAATTATAGGTGCACAACTTATGCTGATGGCAGAGCATTCCTAAGTACTGATCCCATTAAAGTAAAAGTCTTAGTTTACATAGAAACTAAATGAATGTGTATGCAACTTCTAGTTACTTAACAAAACTTTTCCAACTGCAGCTCCTTGCACACCCCAATAAAGCTGCTCCAGACAACTGATGAATGCTCTGAAGGGCGATTTGCTGCCAGACAAAGGGTTTCACGTTTGAAAATTAAAAAGGCAACTCCTTCCATTATAAGCCAAAGCACTTTGCACTCAGATAGAGGGCTGCTTGGATTCTAGCCACTGTGTTTTCTTAAAAAGTGGTGCAATGCAGGACACAGCAACTCCAGCTGTGCTGCCACCAGCATTTTATGCAAGCTGTTTTTGTATATCACCAAAGGACAGCATCCAACAAAGTAGTTTCTCAGAACAGATTTAGGGGATGCACAGGGAGTGGAGAGGTAAGAGAGATTCTGTTACACAGTCAGAAGTCCCCGAAGGAACAGAAATACTTCATTTGAGTAGTCCCTATTCCCCTTCACACCCAGGTATTTGTCAGTATTTGATATCAACTCGATTCTCACAATTCACTAAGTCCCAAACAGAAAAGGCGGCATCCAATTGAGAAAATGAGTCCTTTAACGGGGCAGGGGAGTAAGGCCATTATTTGTGAAACCCTCTTACAGCTGTATCTAGATACCATCTTGAGGATTCTAACTGTTCTCCACAAAATGCCATATCCATATTAGACATGCAAAATGTCATTTTTATATTACACAAAGAGCGACAAAGAGTTAAGACACTTAATGGCTAGCTTTTGTTCATATGATATATTCTTTCATAGGCTCAAACTGTTTCACTTATGCCTGCTTACCTACAGAGGGTTGGGGAAAATACTCACACCACTATGTGTGAAAGTAGAATGTGTATTGACCGCATACCGGTATACATGTAGCTCTTATATGAGGAAAGAGTCACAGCTCATTCACAGAGCACATGCTTTGGATGCAAAAGGTCCCCCAGGTTCAATTCTGGTATCCATGTTGGGTTGAGAAAGCTGCCAATCAACATGAACAATTATTTACCGCATGTTCTGACCTGGTACAGAACAGCTTCCCATATTTTACATGGAACGGCCAATATATGCTGCTACTACAGTTCCTCTGCCATCTATCTCTGGAAAGCAGGAGTTACCATCACCAGGTAAAAGGTAAAGGACCCCTGGACAGTTAAGTCCAACTGAATTTGACTATGAGGTGCGGCGCTCATCTCGCTTCAGGCAGAGGGAGCTGGTGTGTCCCCGCAGACAGCTTTCCGGATCATGTGGCCAGCATGACTAAACCGCTTCTGGTGCAATGGGACTCCGTGACGGAAGCCAAAGCGCATGGAAATGCCGTTTACCTTCCCGCCATAGCGGTACCTATCTATCTACTTGCACTGGTGTGCTTTTGAAGTGCTAGGTTGGCAGAAGCTGGGACAGAGCGACGGGAGCTCACCTCGTCACGTGGATTCGAACCGCCAACCTTTTGATCAGCAAGCCCAAGAGGTTCAATGGTTTAGACCACAGCACCACCATGCAGACTAGGTGATGTGAAGTCACTGAAAAGTGTCTTGTCTGAGAACGCCCCCAAATCCTGGAGTCAGCATAGAGCATACTCTTTAAAATACTTACATTTATCTGTGCTACTCCACTCTTCATTTTTTCTGTCAATCCACTTCAGACTCTGAATTACTAATGTCACTGTACAAAAATCAATATGGGGAAATCCTGCTATTCTTCCAGCAAAAATAGCTCATCTAGAAAGGAAAAAAAGAGACTTTCTGAAATTGCTCTTTCTTAAAAAGAGCATTTTGAAAATAAAGCAGACCTAAACAAGCTAATATTTCTACTAACAAACAATAAATCGCCTGGTTTGTACAACAAATGAATTTAGTTAGTGTCTTTTTGAAGCTAGTACAGTACCATCACTTTGCAGAGTTTTGTAAGTTAAGTATCTGAACAATTATCCGGTGTAATTAACCTACAGGGAAGTAAGACAACAAAGATGCAGATTACACCACTTGTCAGCCACCATCGCCATATGCTACAGGTATCTTTAAAACAGGGCGGTTGTTAACTGTTACATCATGACTAGAACTAAAGCTGTACTTCTTTGGTCCATTTACAAGCCACCCTTCTGTGTAAAAAAGAAAAAAGGGGGAGGAGCCTAGGGCAACATACAGCCTGAAATAACAAGTGCAATAAAACATTAATTTACACACACACACACGCACACACACACACACACTATATGTAGAACTTTCCTGATTTTACTGGAGGCGTTCGCAGTTGCTTATTCTTTCGCAGGATCTATATGCCACTTGATCAACAAGTATATATAAAAACTCTAGGTTTCCTGAGGTGGGGCTGGTGGTGACATATGTGGAAATACAAAGGTGTGTGCCTCAAGGAGGGTGGGGACCCATAACCCTCCAGATGCTGGCAGGCGACCATACCCCACCGTCCCCAAAAGGGGAGATGGGGGGGTTGCGAGCCCGCCAGCAAGGGAGAGAGAGAAGCCGGTTGACACAACCCCACAGGGCATTGTGGCAGGGTAACAAGGCAGCCAGCTGGCAATCCCCACAAGGGGCCAGGACCTGGCCTCGTTGGGCACGTTCACGTGTGAACGCGGGCCCACACGCGCGTCGCGAGAGCCGCCCCGCCAGGAGTCGGAGGAGAAGCGAAGGAGTCGGGCCTTCCGCCCTTACCCAATCGAAGGCCAGGAAGAGCAGCGGCCGAGAGGAACGCGCCACCCTCCCCCCCCCCCGTGATAAATCGGAGGGAGGGGGAAGGAACGGAGCAGAACCGAAGATTCTAAGAGGAGGGATGTGAGAGGAGAAGTCTATCCTCCCTCCCGCCCCGCTCCCCCTCCTTAAAACTTACCTCTGCCTCGCGGGGTCCGCCATAACATGCGCCCATATATGGCCACGACGTCACTTCCGCTGCCTAGCAGGCCTGGTCCGAGACGAGACTTCCGGGCGCGCGGGTGAGGAAGGGGAGGAGCCGTTGGGTTTCTTTCTCCTGCTCTCGGGATATCTATCTATCTATGAATGAATGAACGTTTAGTTAGAGCGGTACCCGTTTTATGCGGAGATATTCCGGCCCCGCGCGGGAACCTAGGGGGAGGAGGCGGGCGCTGACGTCACCAAATCGGCTGTTAACAGCGAAGGTGGATTTTTTCGAGCGGCTCTTAATGAAGCTACAGTTCCCGGCATCCTTTGCCGGCGGCGTCGGCCACGTTTCCCAGCATTCCTTGGGGGGTTCCACCTGTCGAGTTGTACGGATCCTCGAGGGTGCCATTGTGCCCACAGGTGTGGCAACCCCAGACTTTTGACCCATTATATGTTCAACAGGGCTTATTCCCATTTAAGCGTCAATTCCCATTTAAGTATAAATAGAGTTGCAGTGTTAGCAGCCTGTGACTTTTGCTGAACGTCTCAGCCTGCCTCACAGAGATGATGGTAAACATGGCAAGCGCTGGGCTTCAAAAGAATGTTAAGTCAGTGTTAAGACTTTATTTTTGTTCCATTTATATTTCATATTTTCAAGTAAAAGAAAGGTTGCCATCTTAACATTTTGCAACCAGACTCGACGGGAGGGGGAGGACCAGTAGCTCAAAAAGCCCCATGTCTAACCTGAAATGCAGATAATAATCAAAAGGAATAACAAGAATGATACTTAAAGTACATAACTATGTCCTTTCAATGAGCTGTTTTTCAAACAACTTGTCTGTGCTGAATATGCTGGAGTTGCTAATTAGCATTTTTATTTAAACACAGATGTTGATGAAATTGCCCCAATTCAATAGTCTGGCAGAAGCACTGTTTTAACACCTATCTCATAGGAGGAAACATAACCGTCTGCTTAGATGCTATAGCTATAACCCATTTTGCTGATGAAGCAGCAGGCTCTTTCACTGCAAGAATGCTACCCTTTGCATTTTCTTTCTGAAAGGTGAGACCAAATATGCTGTGGGTATATACAGAAAGCAACTGTAGAAACTATAGAAATCTGACTTAGAGAGGAGAAAGATTCATTTGCAAAATTATTTTGTGACAGCAGAATGCATAAATGTGCCTTTCCTTTAATTGTATTTCTCTGAGTTCATATCACTTTACCAGTACAAGCCTAGTTCACTTTACTGAAGTCAGCAGTGGCAAAACATTTCCCAGCACATAGAAATGTACAAGTCTTGCTTACCCACATATTTTAATAAGCTCTGGATTTGTTTTTCTAAAACCTACACAAAACTTCTGCTCAGTCATAGCGACTGACCTTTCAAGGACAAACTCAGGATGAAAGCCGAAAACTACCTTCCCCATTTTTGCTATTTGCTAAAGGTCCTATTATTTCTGCTGTATTTTGTATTCTTTTCCTATGTAAAAACCTTAAAGGGACCCCTGACCATTAGGTCCAGTCGTGACCGACTCTGGGGTTGCGGTGCTCATCTTGCATTATTGGCCGAGGGAGCCGGCGCACAGCTTCCAGGTCATGTGTCCAGCATGACTAAGCTGCTTCTGGCGAACCAGAGCAGCGCACGGAAACGCCGTTTACCTTCCCGCTGCAGCGGTACCTATTTATTTACTTGCACTTTGACGTGCTTTTGAACTGCTAGGTGGGCAGGAGCAGGGACCAAGCAACAGGAGCTCACCCCGTCGCGGGGATTCGAACTGCTGACCTTCCGATCGGCGAGCCCTAGGCTCTGTGGTTTAACCCACAGCACCACCCGCGTCCCTTACCTCCATTGATTTTAAAATTCAAAAGGGTGTTTCTTCTTCAGGCTGAAAAAATATGCTAGAAAAATATAGTGGGTGGTATTCAGCAAAATATTTGTGTGAGCAGAATGATGTGTCCCCCACATCCCCAAATCTGCTCCAGAGGGTTGGGGGAATCCCCAGGACAGATTTAGGGTGATGTGGGGTGAGGAGAGCAGGTAAATACTCCATTATGCAAGCAGAAATCTTTCTGCTTGCACAATGCAAGGTCTACTTAGTTCTGCTTTGTATAAAACCTAATTATTCCACAATATGCTATGGATAATTAAAAATATATCTCAGCACCTGCATTGTGAGAAATGACAAGATGTGCACCGTATGGTGCCATGTTAGTCAGATGCTCACTCTGAGATCAGGGATGGGGAACCTGTGACCATAGGCTAAGCTACAAGCAACACATCCAGTGGTCATTGATTATGGGAGACCAACAATGTCTGGAGGACCACAAGCTCCCCATCTCTGATTTAGGTGTTTGTGCGCTAGAGACAAGGTGTATTTCTCTTGAATCTCAATTTGAGGGAAAATGTGGGATATAATGTAAATTAATAAATCAACTTCTTAGTATGGGGATGGCCATCTGCATGTTGTATGTTCCGATCAACTGTTTAACCTGGTAGTTATTCATAACTAAATTTACAATTTCCCCCTGACATGTTTTATTCTTTATAAAGTTGGTACCTGCTCATGAATTCCTGTGGACAGAGTAGGCCTTTTAATTTACAGTGTCAACCATTTATATAAATTTTAGCTGAATAATACTGTCTTTTAATGAATCAATCTAAGAATTAATCCCATAAATTTAAGTATATATATTTCTGAAACTTTAATACAGATGCTTTTCTTGATTCTCTGAAAGATTTGTAAGATAAAGTGCAGCAAAATAAAATGAAGTAAGGATTATTCTCTTAATTACAGTCTAACTAGCTTTAGCTGGGAGACAAACACTTAGATCCTGGTTTTAGAATATGGATGTGGCCAAAGTTAATATTCTTTGTCTACTGTTCCACTTGAAGATCTTTAAAATGGCTTGCAGTATTAAAAAACTCAGTGCTGCTCATTTAACTAGTCATGTTGACAACTCCATTATCTAGTATCCAGATGAGAGCATTTGCCTACCATTTACCTAGGTGACCTTAGCATGCAAGGCAACCAGGGAAACTGGAGCTCTCTGTGTGGTACACTGGGCCTTGAGCTTCAGTCGTTTTCAGTGAGATGGAGTTTCAGAAGGAACAGGAAGTGCAAGTGTATTGTGCTTCCTGTTCCTCTGCACCTCCATCTTGATATATATAGAATTGTCTTAGGAGATGACCATATTCCAGGTATGGGGAACATGTGATAATTCTGTTTCAGACAAGATAAAGATCCAGAGGAACAGTAAGCTCAACACACTTGCTGCTTCTTGGATTTTCTACAACGTTGCCAAGTCCAGTGCTGCGCTTATTTGATACGAAAACAGTGTGCTCTGATGTATGATACATGCTTCTTCAGGGGATAACAGAAATGCATTAATATAGAATATGCCATGTTAACCTATTTAAATCATGTTGTATTAACATAAGTTTGGCCCTACCACCTGGTACTGTGTCACGTCAAATCAAATATTCTGACAGAAGGACATAATTTTACTCAGCAAAGCCAGATGTTTTCGGAACAGATTGAAAGGCAAACACCATTCTGTAACATAAAATGTACCATTCTGCTAGTTTGTGTCTTGGTTTTTAACTGTGATGCTTTAAGTAAGTTTACTTTAAGTAAATTTGAAATGAAACAAAATGACTTTGGACGTCCTTAATGAAACATCAGGTCACCCCCACAGGCTGGTGGAGCTGCAGTTAGATGGTTAATGGCCTACTTTTGAAATGGTGCCCTGGAATTAAAACAGGTTCCCATTTTATCTTCAATCCTTTGTGTCATTTAATCCCAATGTTTCTGACCTTTCTGCTGATTTTATACCAGAGTAGTTCTGACTTATCAGGATAATGCCCTCACCCCTGATTTATGCTGATGTAATTTCAGGCAGAATTGACTTGTGCATTTTTAAAAGGAAGAGAGTGCTTCTATGCAATTTTAAAATAGCATTGGCTGGCTGAATAACAACCTTCTATTCTAGCAGGGAAGTTGCAGCTCTACATCTGTGAAATGGAAAGTCATATATGCCAGAGGGCAGTGACTGAGAATGTGATAAAGACTGTAAATGAACAAACAAATATCAATAATTCTGCATAATGGGTTCAGTTTTGTTGAATTAAATGGGAGCTTATGCGCAAGCAGTGATGAGGCGTAAAGGTCTCTCATGTGATAGTGTAAGAAGACCACTGGTGTTGTGATGATGACAATGCTGCAGGAGAAATGGTTGTATTGTACTGGTGCTTATGTAAGGAGCTTGTTCTGCTTTGGTGAGGGCAGCCATGGACCCCTTTGCAGAGGCAACTTAAGTATTAGAACAATCCAGGTTTGTCTGTTCCAGTTTAGCGCTGCACCTTTGTTTGGGATGAATACTGACTGTCCAGCTTTTAGGGTGTTCAGTGAGCCAGATTTGCATGAGGCAACCTCAAGATACTGTATTTGAGTAGAGCCAGTGCAGTTTGGTGGGTCCTGCATCCCTGAGAATTTAGGAACTTCGAGGATGAACAATGTTGTCAGGTAAAAGCCATGGCTATAGCTGGTGCTTGGTGACCTACTTGCAAATGATAATTTATTTTTTTTCTAGATAACTCATGGTAAAGCTAATTATAGCTACTTATTGACTAACCTCATCAGTGTCTGGATTGAAAACCCCGTATAAACTATGATCAGTTATTGAAAGGAAGATTCACAATCAGTCACAGGGCTACTGTAATGTCCTTACGGTTTTTTCATGAGATTGTTTGTTCCTTTTTTCTCTGATGTTGGATTGGACAGCTTGGTAACACTGTGTTTCTCTCTCACCCACACACCAAGCAGGAAATCCTTATTGGGAAATGAAATTGCTTCACTGATGGCCATATGGCCCTATATCTGTGGACACCTGTTCGCAACATGGGGCAAGATAAAGGAATATTTCTTGCAGAGCAGATTTGGAGAACTCTAAACATTATCTGCATTTGCTGCCTTTAAACTGGGGAGCATTGCACTATGGGGATGAGCATGAAGATTCAGGTAAAGGCAGTTAACCATTTTTGGTCTCTAACCTCACATGATGGTCTAGTTAATGTTCTGTCTGTTTTGATGATTTACTTGGTGGCTTGGAGTTAAATGTTTTGACAGCTGAAATATTACATGATCAATGAGGGCGGAGGAAGCAATATTTTTAACGCAACACAGCTGTTTTCAGATTTGGATGAGCTTGCCTCAGTTCAAGAGAAATCCAAGCTGATAGTTTGAGCCCAAATCATGTCAGGACGGTGAAGGTTGCACTTAAGGTTTTACCAACTAGAATTGAAATAGCTGTATTTTCATCTGGAAAGGGCATGTAGAATGGGGGAAACTTTACTTGTTGGCTTTCTGCTCATTCTGTCCTGCCAGGAATCAAAGAATTGTAGAGTCGAAAAGGAACCACGAGGGCCATCTAGTTCAATCCCCTGCAGTACAGGAATATTTTGCCCAACGTGGGGCTCAAACCTACAACCCTGACAGAGGTGGCCACGAGACCTGCTCCCCACAAATCAGATGTCTGCAAAGCAGTCTCAGCTGTGTCGTCTGTTCCCTGTCTGTATATTCATTCAGTTCCAAAAGACCCTGCTGTACAGTCTGAAAGCAAAGCTACAGAGGATAAGCTATCAATGGCTACCAGTCATTGATGGCATATATATATTGCCTCTGAATGTCAGTTGCTGGGGAACACAAGCTGCACAGCACATTGGTAGATAATCTCTATTGCTTGTAGAAGGTCTCAGCTTCAATTCCTGGCATCCCCAGTGTGATGGCCTGGGATTCAGACTCAGATGCTGAACCTGAGGGATCCCAGCCTGCACAGGATTCCCCGCCTCCAGAATCAGCAGAGCCAGGGCTAGGGCTTGAGTCTGAAGGGTCCTCACGTGTGCTGGATCCTCAGGTGCAGGCATCTGCTGAGTCTGCTCTGGTTCCTGATGGGGTGGAGGACCCATTGCCTGCAGGTGCTCCACTCCCAGCCCCGTCAGGGGAAGCTGAGGTTGCCTCTGGGTCCTGTAACCCTCCAGCCTCTCCTGAGCTGCAGAGGCTCAGGGCAGAGAGGTGAAGGGAACTAAGTTCCCGCAGGAGGAGTGCTCGCCTCCAGGCCAGGAGAGGCAAGCCACCAGAGGATCAGGGCCGCCCTATGCCTCGGGGCAGATAAAAGCCGGCCAGCCCCAGCCCCAAGTTGCAGGAGCAACATTGTTGGTTGCCAGTTCCTGCCTGTGTTCCTGACCTCACCTAGTTTCCTGCCCTGCACCCTGCCTCAGCTTCATTGGACGGACTCCTCGTAGACTCCTTAGTTAGACTTCGGACCGGACCCAGACCTTGCCTCTTGGATTAACGTTGGACCAGCACACCCAGATTAAAGAACCCTGCCTGAAGCTCAGAGGAAGTGCTGCTGGTCAGTATAGACAGTACTAAGCTAGATGGACCAATGGTTTGACTCATTAGAAATCAGCATCTTATATCACTATATGCCATTGTGGTTGGCCATTGTGGGAACAGAATGCTGGACTAGATGGGTCTTTGGTTTGATCCAGCAAGGAATCGAACAGGACCATTAAAATTCACTGCAAAGTGCAGATTTCTAAAGTGGTCTGCCTTGTCTCCAATCAGTGCCTATAATTTATTTGATTCTGCATCTTGATTGCCACTGAAGCTCAAGCAATTTTCCCACTACTTCAGAGACATTATAGATTATGCTTTTCATCTGCCCTTGCAAAGAAATTGCACAGAACATGGAAAAATACAAACAACAAATCCCACCACGGATTCTCAGAAGTTTAGCAAGAATGAGTACTCTTTCAAATGAGGTTTTTAAAAGTGATTAAAAGCAATCTCTGTCTCCCACCCCAAAAGAAAACCTTTAAAGAGTAAACAATATATGTACAAGAAGGGTAACCCATAGATACTTTCTATCTTTATGTAATGAGTTCTGGTATTACTTAAATTTGTTTGAAATCCAAATCCTGAAAATTCTTCCTAAATTGCTTAAGAAGTTGAAATAGAATTTCAAGCTTCCTTACAGGCACATATGCAAGCACCCAGGACAGATTGGGTGTTTGTCAGTTCCTTTATACAGAGCAGCATGAGCAACTCTAGGGACGCAGCCGCATGGAAGAAATAGATCATGCTTGACCTGGTGCACTGCTTTCTGTGCCTGCACACAACAATTCAACAATGATTCAATTTTCAGTGGTCAAAGAAGCAATACAGGATGATAAGATACGTTGGTATGGATATTTCCAAATCTGAAATATAGTATTAAGATTTATAAGGGAGATTGAAAATATAATCATAAAGAAAGGCAAACATCAATTAACTAGGATATATAACCTCTTGCTAAAGTATGATCGTGAACAGGAACAAGTAAAATAATACATGATAAGGAGGGCTCAGGACATAGGGAACAACACAAAGCATGGACATGCAGGAGAAATGATAGAGAAAGAACCACAAATCGTTGCTGAACACAAACGTAAGAGATCATTGTTTCAAAGCTATGATACAGTGGCATCTGACTCCTGTAATTATTGGTGTATTAAGTTAATTGTATTCAAAAAATATGGAAAAAAACAGAACAAATCATATTGCCACGTGGTCTACATAGAATCATAGAATTGAAGAGCAGGAAGGGACCCTAAGGGCCATCTAATTCAACCCCTGCACTTTCAACTGAACTGTCTCCACAGATGTCCATCCACCCTCTGCTAAATACCTCCAAGGAAGGAGAACTCGCAAGCTCCCGAGGGAGACTGTTCCACTGTCGAACAGCTCTTGCCATCAGAAACTTCTTCCAGATGTTTAGTCAGACTTGCCTTGTAACTTGAATCCATTGGTTTGGGTCCTAGCTTCCAGAGCAGGAGAAAACAACCTTGCTCCATCTTCCATGTGACAGCCCTTGAGATATTTGATGATGGCTATTATATCTCTCAGTCTCCTCCTTACCAGGCTAAACATACCCAACTCCCTCAACCATTCCTCATAAGGCTTGTTTTCCAGACCCTTGATTATCTTGGCTGCCCTCCTCTGCACACATTCAAGCATGTCAATATCCTTCTTAAATTTTGGTGCTCAGAACTGGACACAGTACTTTGGGTGTGGCCTGACCAAAGCAGAATAGAGCAGGACTGTGACTTTCCTTGATCTGGGCACTATACTTCTGTTGATGCAGCCTAGTAAAGCATTAGCATTTTTTGCTGCTGTATCACACTGTTGACTCATGTTAAGCTTGTGGTCTACTAAGAACTCTAGATCCTTTTTATATGTGCTACCCGCAAGTCAGGCATTCCCCAGCTTATATTTGTGCAGCTGGTTCTTCCTGCCTAAGTGTAGAAACTTACATTTTTCCTATTGAAATTTATTTTGTTAGTTTTGGCCCAGTTTCCCAAATACCGGAAGATGATTATTAGAATAATAACAAAAATATTGAAATATTAAGTTCCCTTAGAATCCAGTACTGATGCTGCTGAACTATATGCCACCCTATCATAAAGAAAATATCCTATCTGTAGCTGCAAGATTTTTAATGGATTGAAACTGGAAAGTTATATTACTCCCTTCTTGGAAAGAATAGCTTAATAAAGGTTAGGAAATTTTTTTGGGGGGGTACATATCTAACAACAAGAATTGAAGTGACTCTATTACGTGATCCTATCCACTCTTACCTGGGTCCAATCAAATACAGTTAGATTACTTATGAGTAAATATAACTAGAATGGCACTGCATGCCATTACTCTTTCTGCTCCAAAGTGCTCAAGGTAGCGTTAAAAATATTAAATTACAAAAAAACCCTACAAAATCCCCACCCCCAAAACCAAATAGAGAAATAAAGCTATAAAAGTTACTTTATAAAAAGGACAAATTAGCAGCATGCAATATGTAATCCAAAACCACCAGCAGCATTTAACCAGTCAGTAACACACCTTTGCAAAGGCCTTCCTAAGTTGAAATGTTTTGATTTGCTAGTAAGAAACAGGGAGATGGCCAAATGGATCGCTTTTTCTTGGCTGGTTGTGTTACTCAAGGCTCTTTGATATGTTACCACTTCAATGGAAGCTACTGATGTAAACCCTTTATGCATGACAGTGTGTGTTGGCATTGGAAAGGAGTCTCTCCAGGCTGTTGGTAAAACTTGCAAATAACATTCCTCTCCCTCCTTGCCGGACTGTTGCTATGCAAAAGCAATTTTAATGGCCATGTGGGGCCTGAGTGTTTAATTTGGCCTAAATCTTGTGACTTAACAAGCTTTCTGTCTTGAAGTTTTTCTTGGACACAGGAAGATGGCGTATACTGAAGCAGATCATTGGTTCATTTAACCAAGTATTGCTGACACTGGCAATGGGTTTCTGACCACTGTTTATGTGAAAGTGTATATACATTGAGTTTATGACTGAAGAAGACAAAAAGTCGAAACAGTGTATTCATCCGGAACGCTGTCGTATTCATTTATATTTCTCAAATTATAAAGTCTTGCAAGTGCCCTGCATACATCGGTCTGCGTGTTGCCTTTTTGATACTACTATCTAAGATGCTAGGCAGTGAACCAGGAATCTTTGTATGCTGTACTACTGAGCTATGGTTCTCCTTCAATTACTTGCCTAGATACCAGTCCAACACCCACACAGCCTCTCCCGATTCCGAGAGAGAAAGAGAAAACGTTCTCTTATTTGTTCCAGAGATCAATCCAGTAAATATGACTGGTCTTGGCTGTTGTTGCTTTCAGCCTACAAATGATATGTAATTATGCCCCCCGCTATTTTCATTGAGTTTCCTTTACACTGAAATGAATGGGGTTGATGGGGTTGAATAAGTTAATGACAACATAATTTATGTAATTTTGCAGCAGTGGACAGCGAAATGAATAATGTAGTTTTTGGTGGAAGTTGGACTGCAGCGGAATAGAAACCGTACTGCGTGCAATTAATGCAGGGCTTAATGGAAAACAAATCTCCCTGCACATGCTTTGGCAAACTGTGAATAATATATTCAGATACTAAAAATACTAAAAAGGTAAAGGTAAAGGACCCCTGACAGTTAAGTCCAGTCGCGGATGACTCTGGGGTTGCGGCGCTCATCTCGCTTTACAGGCCGAGGGAGCCGGCGTTTGTCCGCAGACAGTTTTTCCAGGTCATGTGGCCAGCATGACTAAGCCGCTTCTGGCGAAACCAGAGCAGCGCACGGAAACGCCGTTTACCTTCCCGCCAGAGTGGTACCTATTTATCTACTTGCATTTTTGGCGTGCTTAAGTTACTGGGTTTTCAATTATTGCATTGTTCACAAAGCCATGCTTGCTCCTTCAGAACTCATTCATTCCAGTTTGAGCTCCATACCATACATTTTGCTGTGCATTTTTATAGGCTGAGCATAGCTTTTACTGTCTCTGCAAAAAGTACAAAATTTCTTCCTTTTTAGTCCCCATGCAGAATGAAGATAATTTTCAAGCAAGCCTTTGGCAACATTTCTGAACAAAATTAAGATCAGGTTAGAAATAAATCAGCTTTATGTCTGAAGTCTCGGTAGAGCTTTCAGGGCGAAACGATGATTCAGCTGATAAAACTAGGTTAAGGCAAGGGCAGCTCGTTTCTGTAATTAACAAAAGGCCTGAAAAAAGGAAAGGAAAGGTAAATAATGCCAAGGCAGGAGGTTCATTGAAGGGCTCAGTCTTAGATCAAGAACCTCTTAAAGAGTTTATGCTTTGTAATGTTAGAAGCAAAACAAGATCTGGGCTCTTACATTGGTTTCTTTTTTATGTATAACATTTTGAAGGTGTGTAAATTATCTTTGACTCAACCCTCAGGCAAAAGCAAGTTTTCTGCTTGATGGGAATGCCTCTATACTACGCCAAGCAAAATTCAATCTACCTCTATAGAAAATATTGATTTGCTACATTTACCACCTGCCCTTTGTAAAAAGGAGCTCCAAGTGGCATACTGAACCAGCTACAGAGGTGGAACTAGATTGGGCACTTTTTAGAACCCATGTCTGTTCATTTCTTATATCAATAAGTGGTAGGGTAGGCATTGCACGTAGCATCATATAGGTGGCTCTCTCTGCAAGCATTGTAGTACTGGCAAAATTCTTGCTTCAAAATTCAAATTCCATGCAATCTTATTTTACCAGTAGCTACTGCCATAGGCTTTAATGGAAGCAGGAAAACCATAATAACCACTGCTCAAAGGCTCACCAAACCAATGAAAGATTGTCTTCCTTGGTAAACTGGAATAAAGTACATCAGTTTTTGCCAAAATTGGAAAGAAATGCATGATATACTTCTTCAAAAACTGGAGGGGGAAAAAGGGAAATGTGTTAGTTTTCAACAATTTTTAATTGGCGGTATCTTTTGCAATTATTCTGGGATCAGTCTGTTATATTTATAGACTTCATCAGGTACATTGTGTATGCCAAGTTTCAAGTTATTAGGTTAACAGGTGTCATTTTAGAAACTATAGAATTCTGAGGCTTATAAAGGTGGATCTTGGGTTGTTGTTTTTGCTACTTAACTGCATCCTTTTAATAACACAGCCAAATTGCAAAGGTCTGCAACCAAAGCAATCAATTCAAATCAATGAATAAAACAGTTGCTCTCTGTCTAGCCCACCTCCTTTTTTGTCTAGTCTTTCCAGTGGTCTTGAGTGGTTTTGTATTTTATCTTCTACATAAGAGCAGATGTGAGAGAAGATTTAGAAAAATGTTGGAGCTTTTTTTGGGTGGGGGGGATGCTGTCCTTGTGTGCTAGGAATGGGACAATATAATAAACACTTTAAATACTCCGGCGCTGTGGGTTAAACCACAGAGCCTAGGGCTTGCTGATCAGAAGGTCAGCGGTTCGAATCCCTGCGACGGGGTGAGCTCCCGTTGCTCGGTCCCTGCTCCTGCCAACCTAGCAGTTCGAAAGCACGTCAAAGTGCAAGTAGATAAATAGGTACCGCTGCAGCGGGAAGGTAAACGGCGTTTCTGTGCGCTGCTCTGGTTCTCCAGAAGCGGCTTTGTCATGCTGGCCACATGACCTGGAAGCTGTACGCCGGCTCTCGGCCAATAAAGCGAGATGAGCGCCGCAACCCCAGAGTCGGACACGACTGGACCTAACGGTCAGGGGTCCCTTTACCTTTATCTTCAACCAGGCACAGAGAGAGAGAGAGAGAGAGAATGTGTGTTTCTCTGAAGAATTATTAGCCAATTGATGCCAACTTGCCAGCAAAATAAATGCATGTCTTGATGCTTCTTGATCTCTCTGAGGCGTTCGATACCTTCAACTATGGTATCTTCCTGGAATGTGCTATAGTGGATCTGGTGCTACCTGCAGGACCGAGTCCAGAAGGTAGCATTGGGGGAGTGCTTTTCTGTCCCCTGGCTGTTGGGGGTGCTGCCCTATTTTGTCCCCCAATTCTATTTAACACCCACACGAAGCTGCTGGGAGTGGTCATTAGGAGTTTGGGGGCAAGGTGCCTTCAGCAAGTTTATGACACTTAGCTCTGTTTCTCCTTAATATCTGAATCAGGAGATGCTGTGCAGGGCTGGCTTAATCACAAATGCATCGAAAGCATTGTGTTTGATTTGAAGGTTCTGTTTCAGGTATTTGATCTATAGGCAAGACCTTCAGCAGACGCTGCAAGTCCATGGGGGATGTATGTGTGAAACAGCCTTTAGGTCAAGGGCAGGGAACCTGTAGCCCATTCTCCATTGGCCATGCTGGGTGGGTGGGTGGGTGGGGTTGATGGGAGCTGGAGCTGGTGGGAGAAGGAGTCTAAGGGCCCTAGAGATTTTCCAGCTCTGACAGCAGAGGTGCAGCCATTGCCCTCCCTGCCCGTTCTCTCTCTCCCCCCGCCTGCCACCCCGCTCTATTTTTTGTAAAATTATGAATGCATTGGGACACTGCTAATGGTGCGAATTAGAAAGCTGTAAAAACATAGGGTGCACATTATGCTTGTGCTGGTAATTAAAATGTCAATAAAACATTGATAGAAGCTCAGACGCCATGGAAATGAAGTAATGTTTACTTAATAGATGTGTTGCCTTCTCTCCCACACCAGTGAGTCATTTAGAAACTTGTGCTGCTACATGATAATGATGGTTACAAGACAGATCATTAGTAGGGTAGTGGAAGTAAGTAAATATGGGGTCCTCTGCTGCAGTCCTATGCACACTTACCAGGCAGCAAGTTCCATTGAACTTGTATAGGACTTCAGTGCAAGACTGCAGCTCTAAGTACTTTTATGTCCATTCACTACATCCAAGCCAAATAATGTCACTCTTGGGGTGTTAAGTCTCCTGAACAGCTACAGTTGGTAATCTCCATCTGCCTGACCACAGCAATCGGTGACTGGAGAATTATTTGCTCTAAAAATATCAGAAATGTATAAACACACCCTGTATTTTCCAGGGTCAGTGCAAATTCACACACACAACTTCTTACATGCCATGACACCCCCAAAGTCCCTAACTACGAATATGAGGCTGCATTACTGGTGAGCTCAGGGGCGTAGCAATGGAGGGCGGGGGGGCGGGCCGCCCCGGGTTCCACCCCAGAGGGGGGTGACACTTTTTTTTGAATTTTTTTTTAAATTTTAACTTAATTGAAAAAAAGAGATAATAGACACACACACACACAGCCCCCCAACACCTCACAAAGTGGCACCATCAGAGGGGGTGACATTTTTATTTTTTTTTATTTTTTTTAAATTTTTATCATTTTATTATTATTATTTATTTTAACTTTATTGGAAAAAAAGAGATAATAGACACACACACAACCCCCGCACCTCACAAAGTGGCACGATCAGAGGGGGGGACACTTTTTAAATTTTTTTTATTTTTTATTTTTTATTTTATTTTAACATTATTGGGGGGAAAAGAGATAATAGACACACACACACAAAACCCCCACACCTCACAAAGTGGCACCATCAGAGGGGGGTGACACTTTTTATTATTATTATTATTGTACATTATTATTATTATTATTTTATTTTAACTTTATTGGAAAAAAAGAGATAATAGACACACACACAAAACCCCCACACCTCGCAAAGTGGCACCATCAGAGGGGGGTGACACTTTTTATTTTTTTTTAAATTAAAGTGGTGGGGGGGAGTGACCAAAAAAATTCCGCCCCGGGTACCACCTGGGCTTGCTACGCCTCTGGATGAGCTAACATGGCTAATCCTGCATACCAGCCAAGTACAGCAATCCACCAAGTTCTCAATAAACCTTCTGTTTCTGCTACCGGCATAAAGGTACAAAAATTCCCAGGGGGTAGGGGTAGTGAAGGAATAAAATACCCAGCAAGCTGGCATACACTTCTAAGAGCATCCTAACAAATTTGCTTCCTAGTATTGAGCTGAATACGGCTCAGACTTTTTTTCCAGAATCACAGTTGGGGCAATGTGCCCCTCACCCCATGGGGGTCTAATAAATTTTGGGTAGGTTGCCTTACATTTAAACGTGAGATTGTCGAGGGTTTTCAGTTAGTGGCTTGGCTCTTCTCAGCAGCTTGGTGGCCCTGCCTTTGTAATTTGGCCATATTGGCCAATGGGGACCACCATCTTTTTTTGCCAAGGCTGTCTGGAGGACTCAAAGGAACTTGCCTTCTGTTGTCTCCTATTCTGCTTCCTAACAATGATTTTTTTTTTATAAAAAAAAAACATGTTTTCTTCCACTGTGTTTGATAATTCCTCCATCTTATGTTGTATGAATGGCTGATGTACTCACTTTCTTAAGAAGTGAGCCTGAAACTCAAGTCTGAAATTAGGGTCAGTTTGCTAACTTGTACAGATTTTGTAATAATGTGGAAATGCTCTCCACATTTTACCCAAATTGTCTTTCTGAGAAACGAGGCCTGTATCATGGTCATGTCAGCATGTCCAATAGATGGTGCTACAACCTAAGGAAATTACCATACGTCTCCCTTGGTCTCACTCAATCTCTTCCCCTTCCTCTGTTATTTTTATATGGACTTGATTATTTATTGGCCGTTCAGATGGTTCTTGCAGTCAGTGAAACTCAATCCCTTTTCTAATATTCATGAGCAATGAAGCTTTCATACCTACTTCCAACACAACTTGATTATATTGTATGCCTTTGGGTGAGACTTCCTTATTAGTTCTGAGTAGCGTACCAGAACCCTCCAAGTGTCCCTATTTTCCAAGAACAACCCCAGATTTACAGAAGCCGTCCCAGTTTTTTATTTGATCCTGCAATGTCCCGTTTTTATTTAGGATGTCCCTATTTTCATCGGAGAAATGTTGAAGGGTATGGACTTATGCAACCCCTGAGCCAAGGAAATAAGTAACTATACAACCTTGAGAAGATATCTGAAGGCAGCCCTATATAGGGAAGTTTTTAAATGTTTATGAACACTTCACGCTGCAACATTTTGTTGCAGCTCCCACTTGTATAAATCTAATAATGGTTGCTTCTAATGGCTGCATCTCACACTACTTGGGAGGAACTTCATCTATCAATCAATCAATCAATCATCTTTTATATATTTTTTTCTAATTTACATTTCAAAATATTCATTTAGACAACCTTAAATCAATGACTTCACTTCTTCTCTTTCCGTGGTTCATTTTGCATACCATACATCCTTGCATATTTTACATGAACTAAACCATTCAGTAATCCATTGTTACACCTATCAAAACTTGTTTGCGCTGTTGAATTTATCTTAATGCTACCAGCGTTTTTAAATGTAGACAATTTTCACCCATGTAATCAGTAAACATTTTACAGTCTTCTTTAAACATAGATTCTTCTTGTGCTCTTATTCTATATGTTAAATCTGCAAGCTGTGTGTATTTCATCAGTTTAAGCTGCCATTCTTCTTCGGTTGGGACCTCACTTGTTTTCCATTGAACTTCCCATCCTCCAGTGCAGATTTTCAGCTGGCACAAGAACCGGCAGAAATCACCTCCCACTTTCCATTAGCGGAGGCCTCTCATGGATTAAAAGCCTTTCTGAGAACTCATTTGGATGCAACCCATAGAGCCATAGATATATTTTATATGCACCCATATAAAACACAAGATAGGCAAAAGAAAAGAACAGATAAGGTCCCGGTGGACTGATCCACCTTTATTACCTGCTGGTTCCCATATGCAAGTATAGTTCATAAATCCTTATTGTTCTAAAAATCATTTAGAAGCTCTGCTCATATCTCATACTAAGGAGGGTACTTGGTATGAACAATTGGCAGTGCTATGTGACATTCCTTGTTTGCGTGGGTGATGGCAAGGGCTTTCTCTATCATGCTGAAAGCTTACTATGGACAGAACAGGCTTATGTTTTCTTGGAAAGTACAAACCATATGTCTCAACAGATTCTGGGTCTTGCTTTCAGGTCTGCCCCCGCCTTGGTTGTTTGGAGAGGGAAAAGACCTCTGTGGGGCAGTAAAGAGCCACAGCACCAATTCTCTTGTTGAAAGAGAACATGTGAAGATAAATGGATTATCCAGTAGGTTTGCATAGTACTGTGTAGCTGGAGAAGCAGGCTGCTTCAGGTGGTGGAATTTAAAGGGATAGATGAAGAAACAGGAGCAGGAATGGCCAGTGTTTGCTTACTCGTCTCACATCCAGAAAATAATCCAATCCAGCAAATACGATTGGTATTCGTTGTTGTTGTTGTTGTTGTTGTTGTTGTTGTTTGTTTTTAGTCCACAAACGATACGCAATTGCTTACCTTTTTTGCCCCCTATTTGCATTGAAATGAATGGGATGAAACAACGCAATGGCAATGTAGCTTACATCATTTTTGAAAATTTATTATGCATGCTATGTAAGTCGTGTAATTTCACCGCAGTGGAAAGTGAGCAAATAATGTCATTTTTGGTGGAAGGCGAGCTGCAGCGAAATGGAAACAGGGCCGCAGATGAGGCATACAGGGTACGATGGAAAACGATTCCTTCTTACGTCCCTCCGCTTAAGGGGCAAGAGGTGTTTTGTGCTGCCATTTTCTAAAACCTTTATTGCCTAATATAGCTCAGTCGGTAGAGCATGAGGCTCTTAATATCAGGGTGGTGGGTTCGAGCCACCTGCAATGCAGGGGGTTGGACTAGATGACCCTTGTGACCCCTTCCAACTCCACAATTCTGTGATTCTATGATATATATGAATGCTTTATCTTTTGCACTCTTTCCCAAATGAATAACAATCTCTTGTCCCACATGCTTTTCAAGTGTTTTGTGCAACAACACCTTCAGATCCAAGGGAGCAGAAGGCGAAACGCGTAGCTCTTTCTCAGATCATTGCTCTGCTGGGAAGAGTTTGTGGAGCCTTGCCCCTCAGTACAACAACACCACCAGGAATTACATCAGCCACACTGCTCACCTTTCAAAGCTGAACACAATGTACTTGGCAGGAATTAAATGAATTCTTCCATCATTTCTCAAGAGACAAAGGGGGTGCCTGTAATGATTGGCATTTTCCACAAGATGGCAGTAGTTTCCACAAACAAATCTTTGAGAAACATCTATGTCTTCCTGGCTATACCTGTAACTGGCTATAACTTAATTTGTTTCCCTGACACTTCAGTCTTTCTCTCTTTTCTCCCCCTGGGGCTTGCAAAAAAACCGCCCCGGGTGCTTTCACACACAAAGATCGCAGCTTGTATCAGGCTGAACTTGGCGGCTTGCAGGACTTTTTAGAGTGTCAGGGAGCAGCTCTCTAATCACATGCTCATCTGCATGTGTTCTGTATCTGATGAATCACCCCAAAAGTTGTTGAGCGTTCTTTTTTTTAGGAAGGGCCCAAAATTGCTGAGTTTCTTTAGGAAACCACCAAAATTGTTGAGCTTTTTTTTAATATACCACTGCTGAAAATCCAGATTCATTCAGATTGCAAATAAAGCATTTTATCTTCATAATTATGAAATACCTTCAGCTGTCAACTTTATTTCAATATTAGATACTAGAATTTGAAATAACTACTGGAGTTAAGTTGCTCAGCAATGCAAAGGCATGATTGCATTGTCACAATTTACTGTTGTGAAGACTCACTATGCTGAGTTTGTATGCATTTAAATTCTAATTGAATTGTCACAGGCTGTACTTTTCACGTTTCATTGCCATTTAACACCAAGCTTTCCCGCTTTCCCCCTTTATACACATGTACCTGTCACACAGAGTATTGCTGATAATGACATGGGCTTTAGTCCATGAAATCTTATGCAAAAATATATATCTATTAGTCTTTAAGATGCTATGAGACTATCTTGTGTCATCTATCAAATACTGCAGCATAATGATACCATTGCTTGTCGCTTATCAGATATTGCCGTATATCCGATAGTGAAATCACAGGCAATGTAAAAATACAGAAATGAAGCATCGTTGAATAGAAATGGAAAATAACTGGCGATCGTTCATAGACTACAGAGAAATACGCAACCACTAAATTTTGGGCAGGGAAGTGGATTTCAGAAACTGCAGTCGCTCCTTTCAAGGATCCCACTCTCTTTTCCATTTTACTCCGTTTGAACCAATGGCAAATTCCTCAGTTTTCACTTTCCCAACCTTCCTGATGTGTAATAATTTATTTTAAGGACAATCCCCCCGCCAGCTCTGTCTCAAATATGTACTAAGCACTCACCGTTACCCATTCCTGCAGGAATCTTTTTGCCCAACATGGGACTCAAACCCATGACCCTCGGATTAAGTGTCTCCTGCTCTACCAACGAAGCTGTCCCATTTCGTATCTACATCTACCCCCTACAAATATTTACTCTCCACATTTCAAGATCTAAATCCTTCCAGTGTAGCTTGCATTAAAATAGACTTTGAAGCCAATATTGACATATAAATAGGCATCAAAATTCTTCCCATGGGACAGCTGGTGGCAGATAGCCCAGTAGTGGTGTAGGGCAGTGGACTGTAAGAGAAGCAGGTATCTAATGTCTTGCCTGCCTGCCTGCTTTGCTCTTCTAGAATCCTTCCCACTGGTTGGTGGTAGATGACTGTCAGGGACTGGGCAGAAGAGGAATGGTGGAGACCACTTCCCAAGCCCTCACCCTTCCAGGGAGGAGGAAGAGGGAGACAGTATAGATTTACAACAGGGGTTTGAGGGAGGTTGCAGCTCAGAGGCAGATGAGGGGGAAAGTTGGGAAATCATGGGAGAGCCAGAGCAGCTGGCTGACATGTCATTAGAAAGCATTCCAGACTCTCCATCTCCCAGAACCTGGCAAGCCTTAAAAGTAGGAGAGCAAAGAGCTCAAAGACAGGGCATGTAGCAGCACCCATATAGGAGATGATGAGAATGATGAATGAGGACGTGGGAGAGATGGGGGGGTGGGGTGGAGATTCACTCAGGACAACACCATTATCCAAGAGGCTGGGATCTACAGCCTCTCTCTGTAATATTGAAATAAAATAGGACTGTAAGAAACTTTGGTTTGTCTTTATACTTTCCTGGGTAACCAGTCGGGAGCCACTGACCGCAGTAGGAAAGAGAGGTGATAGTTTAGTTGCAGAAGGTTCTTGATAGTTTTTTGTCTCTCCCTCTTTCATACTTTGAGCTCGGCGGTGCCATTTCTGTGTAGCAGCCACTCAGTTTTACCTATCTGTAAGATGGGTCCATTGCACCGCCGGCAAACTTCCATAAATGCAATACACACACCACCACCGCTATCTGATAGGAAAACCATGATCAGAAGGCACCGTAGAGAGGGGCTGTCAACAAACCGACAATTCAAACATTTCTTGATACTTATAATGGTTGAACTTTTTTGAGGGGGCGTTACAAGAACTTTGAAGCATAATCATTTACGTTCTAAGTGTGACATAAAAAGCATTGAGGTCGAGGAACAGAGGAGTCTCAAAGGATAAAAAAAAGGAGGACTCCTTTGAGAATTTAGTACAAACGGACTCTTAAGTCCCAAATAATTTTGGAAAGCGGGTTATGGAAAGGAACACAGAAGTAACCACACTTCAAAAAAAAATAATTTTTTTTTAGAAAAGCTTGAAAAGTTGGGGAAGCAGCTGGGGGTAGATTTGGATCTGAAGGCAGAAAAGCAATAGCTGGCACAGCTGGGGAGGAACTTTGATGTTGCATTGCATGAGGTTTAAGGAGAACTAGAGAACGAGACGCAGCCTTTGGAAGTGCCACTGGGTGAAGGAGGTCAGGATACCCTATTATTTTAGAAAAAGAAGCCCTTGGTAGGTCATCTCTGTCAAGGTAAGAGGTAGTATTTAGGGCCATGAACAGAAATAATTTGCAGGTCGAGAAGGAAAAGGCGCAGGGCACTTGGGCAGTTAAATGACAAAAGGAGCCATTGGCAGTTGTTACTGTAGAAGTTGCTCGCTCTCCCCTCCCAGCTTTCCTAGCCTATTTCAGAGACAACTGGCAAGAGGAAAGTGGATGCAGTGTAGGGAGCTGCATCCTTGGTTCATAAACCCACTAGGTAACCTTAAAGCCCTGGTCTTTCAGGCACCGGGTTGTATCCAGCCCAGTTGGCCTGTTAGTGCAAGGACTTCAAACTGTGTCATGGGACCTCCTTTCCCTCTCCTCTCCCTGAGTGTCCCCACACCCCCAGATCTGTTCTGGGCATTCCTCCAAACCTCCGGAGCAGAACTGGTGTGTGTGTGTGTGTGTGTGTGTGTGCGTGTGTGTGTGTGCAGCAGGTGCACAGGGAGAAGAGGGCAGCAGCATGTCCCTTTTTTCTCCTTGATAAATATCTGTAACTGCTTCACATCAGTTCTGCGATGTTATAGGCTAAAGGCTGAACCTTTGACCCTGCTGTGCAAAACTCCCTCCAGTGAACTTTTGATCTTCCTGAGCGAGAAAACTATTATCCCCAAGAAACAATTGTTTTGCAACCCACAATATACAATCTCACCCAAAACCAATTAGGAAATGGCAGAAATTCCTATTCCTTCACACCTGTGCTATATGCCTGTTGTCTGTATCCTCATGTCTATTACCTTACTAGCTGGTTTTGAGTATCTCCTGCCACCAGGTTTGGGTAGAACAGGCCAGAATGTTGGTGTAATTTTGCAGTTGTCCCATGATCTCACAGCAAACAGTCATCCCATGTTTGTACAATGTAATGAGCAAAGCTACACTCGGAGAACAGCTTTGTAATAACACGGAGCCTAATGAGCCATGTAGCAAAAATCCAGTGATCCCCCAAACGACAGGGTAATTAGATATTAATATACATATAAAACAGGAGAGTTATTATCATTGTGTTACGTTGATCTGGGACATTAGTGGGACACACAGCAAATTAACCACAAAAGTGTTCTAGATAATCATTCAGATAATACGATTTCTATTGCACGGCAAGAGGGGGCAATTTGTCACTGTCTCTCAACTTTTACATACCAGTTGCGCTAATGAAAAATATGCGGCCCTAGTTCCTTTTGAGCTGAAGAGTGGCATACATCAGCATATCAAAGTTATGTAACATTCATAATGGGAGACTCTACCGGATGAGGAGGGAAAAGATCAACTCTTATAAATTAAAATTTTAATCAATCTTCTTAATAGATTCCCATTGAGGAGCCTTTGTGACACTGAGATATAGTCTGCCAAGAGAAGGCTGTCTCCTCACATTTCATCATTGCGTTGCGCCTTTGACTGGCTGGCAGTTAAAATACCAGCAGCTCAGTCCTAATTTCTAAAGCAGTGTCAACAGCTATTTCTCTCCTTGGAAATGATACTGCAGGACCAGAACTGATTTGCAGCTCTGAATACCTCTGTGATCTCTATTTCATACAATGTGAACTATCCAAGAATATCCCAAATGCCCTACACACACACCAAAAAAATACCCAGCCGCAGGATCTCCTACCAAGGAGCTGGCATCCGTAAAACAAACGATAGAAATACTTTACTGATTGATGCAGGTGTATCTCAAAAATCAATGAACATGAGAGTCAATGAGCACAAGTCAATGCTGAGTCGATGAACATAAGTCAATGAAACAGCAGCCCTACTTCAATCCCTTTCAACTCTTGTTAGGATACTTTTGCTATGATCTAGTTCTCGCCGAGATGGTAGACATGTGTCTATCAGCGTCAGCCTTTAATTGCTTTCCCCCCACCACTCACTCAGACGCTCTTCTAGAATTTGGGAGATTCGTGGACCAGGCCATAGAAGTTGATCGATCAAATTCCCATGGCATAGTAGGCATGTTTCACACACATAATGTACTAAATGATATGGGATGCCTGCTGTGAAGACTGAGGTACGGAAGGATGGATTGGATGCGGTTAGAGGATGGATGGCGGCTAACAGACTGAGGTTGAATCCTGACAAGACAGAAGTACTGTTTTGGGGGGACAGGGGGCGGGCGGGTGTGGGGGATTCCCTGATCCTGAATGGGGTAATTGTGCCCCCGAAGGACCAGGTGCGCCGCCTGGGAGTCATTTTGGACTCACAGCTGTCCATGGAGGCGCAAGTTAATTCTGTGTCCAGGGCGGCTGTCTACCAGCTCCATCTGGTGTGCAGACTGAGACCCTACCTGCCCGCAGACTGTCTCACCAGAGTGGTGCATGCTCTAGTTATCTCCCGCTTGGACTACTGCAATGCGCTCTACGTGGGGCTACCTTTGAAGGTGACCCGGAAACTGCAATTAATCCAGAATGCGGCAGCTAGACTGGTGACTGGGAGCGGCCGCCGGGACCACATAACACCGGTCCTGAGAGATCTACATTGGCTCCCAGTACGTTTCTGAGCACAAATGTTGGTGCTGACCTTTAAAGCCCTAAACGGCCTCGGTCCTGTATACCTGAAGGAGCGTCTCCACCCCCACCGTTCAGCCCGGACACTGAAATCCAGCGCCGAGGGCCTTCTGGCGGTTCCCTCACTACGAGAAGCAAAGCTACAGGGAGCCAGGCAGAGGGCCTTCTCGGTAGTGGCGCCCGCCCTGTGGAACGCCCTCCCATCAGAGGTTAAAAGGATCAACAACTACATGACATTTAGAAAACACCTGAAGGCAGCCCTGTTCAGGGAAGTTTTTAATCTGTGATGTGTTAATGTATTTTAATGTTTGCTGGAAGCTGCCCAGAGTGGCTGGGGAGACCCAGCCAGATGGGTGGGGTACAAATAATAAATTATAATAATATTATTATTATTGAGGAGGCTCTACTCCTTGATAAACAATAGGGAGAAGGAAGTGGAATAAATATTTCACGTATCAGACATTTGCATGCATTGTCCTTTATGTACGGCAGCAACTTTGCACAATTATATTAGGTAATCTAAAGTTAGCATTTTTGCATCTCCCCAAACCTTGTTTTTCAATAGCCCTTTGAAACTGTGTTTGCTTGGAATCAGAGTAATGTATGGCCAATATAATTCTTTATTTCACTGATCATTGCTTGAGATTTGATGGATTTGCTCTTATTGAGACACATATTATGAAATATCCCTCCCTCTAGGCAGAGAATCGATGTTATAGTACCTCAAGGATTTAATTTTTTTTTTAAAAAAGAATGGAAGTAGCTGCATTACACAGATAACATGACCACTTGCAGCTCAGTTCTCTATTTTCACACCTGAAATATTAGGTCATATTTGATTTTTGCTATCAGAAGTGAAAGCAGCAGGTATTCGCTTTAATTGATTTTCCCCTTACTCTTTCAGACATGTTATATCACATTAAGGCAATGCTCGTCTCCAGCTATCAGAATCCAACAACACATTCCGTACCTGGGAAAAAATGACAATTCAAAAATCAATGAATAATGCAGCAAAGAACCAGATGTTAATCTTACAATTCATAGAAACCCATTTTAGTTGCAGAAGGCTTCCCAAAGGCTTTCTAACTACCCTGTATAAGATGCATTACTGAATAGAGCCATATTCTGGGCGCAATCAGCCAATGGGAAGCATGCTGTACAACCATGGGTAAAATGATGCTTTGTAAATGCTTTCCCCGCTAGGTTTGGATGATTTAATAGATAATGGTCTCATCTTTGTTGGACTTAAAATGGGTTAACAGAGACCATTATCCCTGGATAGGGAATTTCATGGAGCAAATACCTCTTCCACGTTTTGTAACAGTCTCACAGAGTTTCCGTGGCAAGGATAGTGGCAGCAGACATTCCTATTCATTTCTTTGGTTTGTAGGTCAATGCCTATATTTAGCTTTCACAGAATTCTCCTGGTCCAATTTTGGCTCGAGTGTAGAGGACTTTTGGAGGAACCCGACTGAAATTATATATAATTTCTTTCCAGGTTTTTGACCAGCTTCCCACAACCGGGGACTCGGCTAGCTACATTAGTCTAAAAACAGCGTTTTGAATGTGTTATTAACATGCAACACCAGATGGCACTGTAGAGCACAAAACTTATCCATGTGATTTTGCATAGGGGTCCCCCCCCTTTTTATTATAACGATTTAATTTATGACTTTTTTATAGCATGCTTTTTCCCTGTGTGTACCAAATTCTCATCATTTGTGATGATTGGCCATGCTAGATGAGGCTGACAGGGGCTGCTTTTGGCTCTAATAATCAACGTGGCGTACAATAATTTAATCAATTAAGCTAGCTGATTATTAACTAATTGATGCAGCCAATATCCACCCGCCTCCACCGCTACCAATGTGGGTGTGATTTGTGCTTAGGACACTTTCAAAACAGGTTAAATAATGCAGGACTATCCAAATACCCTTTGGCGTCCCAGTGTTGCTGTCAGCCAGAAGCCTGTTTCTTGAAAAACAAATGAAATAGTTTAGGGGCGTTAAAGGGCAAAGCAATGTCTCCTGAGGCTGTAATAAGAAAGCTAAAAAAGATCGATTATCTTAGCCTGCACATGTTACACAGCTGTCATTTGGAAGAATTAAGAAAGTGTGTGAGAAAAAAACTTCATCGTTTCCCCTGACATAGCCTGCTCACCCACTTTTTTCCACAGGGGTGGTGTTTGGGCAGTGTTTAAGAGTGCAGATCTCATCATCCTTTCCCAGAGAAAGGTGGGAACATTATAGAGCTGGCTTTCATATGCGGACAAATTGCGCTTATTATACCCAAGGCCGATTAGAACCTCACAAGAATTTAAGTTAGGGAACAGAGACTTATCACATGAGGCAAGCCTGGCCTTGGTGCTGGAATTCCCGCTGCGCCACAACTCCTACTTAGGGGTGGAGAAGGCGACATGCCGCCCTTTGTTTATCATTACCTCGGGTGATGAAAGGACACTAGAACTGCTTCAGCTCTCCATTGAAGGAGCACAGAAAATTATAGATTATGGATGGGTTTAAAATGGGGGTCACAAAACAGTACCTTTTTTTAAACTTTGAGGGAGTGCTGTGGATGCCAGTTACAAAATGGCTGCCGTTGGCATAACACAGAAACAGAGAGTGCAGTGATTGCTGTTTTCCTCTGCCCCACAAAACAACTTCGTGGTTACCACGCAAGGTCCTCCTGGTCCTGATTGCAGAGATACAGCTGTTAAAGGCACAATAACCCTTTCCCCCCTCAATGCCAATAAAAACAAAACTAAGCTGCCATCCTATACCCACTTACCTGGGAATTAGCTTCATTAAACACAAAGAGACTTGTTTCTGTATTCAAGGGTTGCCCTATTTGAAGAAGTGAAAATCTGGATGCAAAAGTTGTTGGTTTTTGCAAAGTTGTTGGGTTTTTTTTTGGGGGGGGGATTGCCCAAAAAGCGACACTGGATTTTCCCAGACATTTTAACCAGTTTCTGAAAATTTCACACTCCATTTTCGAAAGGACCAATCCTGGCTATGTCCAGAAAATTTCGGACCTATCACAGCCCTAACATACTGCAAGTTAATTATGCAGTGGATTCTTAAATAGTGTCTGGACTTTAGCTCTTGTACAGCAGCTGATGTGCTTAAGCCTTTCTGCAAAGTTTTCACATTTTGCATTTGCCATTTTAGGGGGTGGGGGGGGGTCTTTAACGTGCACCAGGTTAGTAATAGCATTTGCAGAAAACAACTTCTAGGGAGCACCTGATCTCAGGCAAACCCACCTCAGGAAAGATGCATCCTAGTTGCTAGAAAAAAAGGAAGGGCAAACGATGAAGATTTGTTTTGCAGAAATTGGCCCACACATGAGACAAGGTGAAGCAATCACCTCAGGCGGCAGGATTCACTGGGCCAGCTTATCCTGATGTTGATTTTTCTTCCCCCTTGTTCCTGATGTAGATCTTCTCTCACTCCTATTTCTCTCGGGGTGGGGGGAGGGAGGGTGCCATTTCAGGGACTGCCTCAGGTGCCAAAATGTCTTGGGCCAGCCCTGGGTAAAAATACAGTTTATTTCCTTCTCATCATCTGTGCTTGCATAGCTCCAGGAGTTGCTATTTGGAACCTGTCATCACTGGAAACCAGGCATGTGCTTTGGGCACATGCTTTTTGGTTCATGCTAAAACTGTTTTTATTTAATCAGGCCTTCCCAGAGGTAATGAGTTCTGCGGGTCAGTTGGACTATTGGTTATAATGGTTTGTGGAATGCTTGATTTTTATATATATATATAAAAATTAATGCATTGCTTATTCTTTTTGTGTACCACTTTAGAATTTTCTTAAATGTTAAGTGGCTTATAAATGTTTTAACGTAAAGCCATAATAAAAGATTTTGACCTCTCTGGGTAGGGGAAGCGGCTGGCAGGGGCAATCGCTGGCGGAATGATGCTGGAGGGACAGAGGTTAAGGAGCCTCTTTTCTCTCTGCTGCATTTTTATTGCGGCTTCTCTGGCTTCATTTCATAAAGGAAGAAAACACCGGTGAAAGCTGCACGCACCTGTATGCATCATGTGTAGTTTGACCTCGGCACTTCAGGATTCAATTGGCAGGTAGTCTAACCACAAGCCCTCTTATTCCTGCGGAGCCTTAGATAGGTTTCGAATTGACTGAAGTAGAGTTGCTGTATGACGGAAGTAGGACTTCTCTGCTTAGCTCGGGGCCGAGAGAAAGCTCTCTTTTTTTGCATTCTCCTTCTCATTTCACTGATGTCAGAAAGAGGCACATGTTTTAAGCACAAGCGTTTCTGCTCATGTAGCAAAAATGTGCCAAAGGCAAGCTGAAGGGCAAATACATTAAAGCTCCCCAAGATGATCTTGAACAAGCTCATTTTGTAAACAGATTGAAAGATAGCCCTGAGTCGTGTCTACAAAAACAAATCCCCGCCCCCAAAAAAAGAGTAAAACCTGGAAGTGCATTCCATACATTTCATTCCCCATAGTGAGCTTTTTTATGCTCTCTATTTCATACAAAATAGTCCCAGAGAAATTGCACTCAGAGTTCTGCTATTAGAAACTAAGACCCATAGAAAAACAGTAAGGTCAAGAGGTTCTTCTGCCTCCCAGCAGAAAAAAAAAACCCACGCAAGAGAATAATGTGGATGGCCGACCACAGAAACGATAGATGGTGGAAGAGGAATTGAAAGTTGTCACAAGCACACGAGCCGCTGCATCCACCAATGTGGCCTCTCTTTTCCTTGCCCCCTGGAAATTATAGCATAGAGTGGGACCCATAGACCAGTTGCTGGCCTCTTTGTGGTGTAGTGGATAAGAGTGGTAGACTCGTAATCTGGTGAACCGGGTTCGCGTCTCCACTCCTCCACATGCAGCTGCTGTGTGACCTTGGGCTAGTCACACTTCTCTGAAGTCTCTCAGCCCCACTCACCTCACAGAGTGTTTGTTGTGGGGGGGGGAGGGAAAGGAGAATGTGAGCCGCTTTGAGACTCCTTCGGGTAGTGATAAAGCGGGATATCAAATCCAAACTCTTTTCTTCTTCTTCTTCTTCTTCTTCTTCTTCTTCTTCTTCTTCTTCTTCTTCTTCTCCTGATTTGAGATGAGGTTTCCAGTTTGGTTTTAGAATTCCCTGCTCTAACCTACACTTTAGGGTGGAGTCCATCAATCAAAAATGATAATGGGGATGGAGGACATATTTCAGGCTAAATCGGCCAAGGAAGTGCTAGCACTTAATAATAATAATAATAATAATAATAATAATAATAATAATAATAATAATAATAATAATTTATTATTTGTACCCCACCCATCTGGCCGGGTCCCCCCAGCCACTCTGGGCAGCCTCCAACAGATATTAAATTACTTTAAAATATCACAGGTTAAAAACTTCCTTAAACAGGGTTGCCTTGAGGTATTTTCTGAATGTCAGATGGTTGTTTATCTCTTTGACCTCTGCTGGGAGGGCGTTCCACAGGGCGGGCGCCACTACCGAGAAGGCCCTCTGCCTGGTTCCCTGTAGCTTTGCTTCTCGCAGTGAGGGAACCGCCAGAAGGCCCTCGGCGCTGGATCTCAGTGCCCGGGCTGAACGATGGGGGTGGAGACGCTCCTTCAGGTATACAGGACCGAGGCCGTTTAGGGCTTTAAAGGTCAGCACCAACACTTTGAATTGTGCTCGGAAACGTACTGGAAGCCAATGTAGGTCTTTCAGGACCGGTGTTATGTGGTCTCGGCAGCCACTCCCAGTCACCAGTCTAGCTGCCGCATTCTGGATTAATTGCAGTTTCTGGGTCACTTTCAAAGGTAGCCCTTAGAGAAAGATGCTGCACAGGGAGACATCTGCAGGTGCTAGGGGGCTCTCTCTCTGTGTGCCCTCTGCCTTTTCTGTTTTTTTTAAATATAAAACTCCATTAGCTACTGTTTTTAGAAGGCTATTCAGTGGTGTAGCAAGTTCAGGTGGTACCCGGTGCAGAAAAATTTCTTGCCACCACCCCCTACACACATTGAAATTATTTTTAAAAAGGAAAAATAAGATACCTACAGTTCCAAGTGTTATTTTCTGGTTTATTTACTTAACATTGTGAACATAAGCACTTAAAACCTTCCCCCCTCCCCGCAATGGGAATTTCTTATGAATGAATTTTTTTACTATTTTGCAGCTTTGGCGTAACGTACAAATACAAACAAATAGCATGCATCATAACGTTTACGTTACTTACCAAACTCAATATCGTAGAGGATGATCACAATGAATCAATGAACTAAGAAAAGGTAACAAAAATAAATTCAGCACAGCACTTACAAGCTTCAATAATAACGCACAACTAACTCAACAGACTGACGTGGAGTGACTGACCGTCATGGCAGCAGATAGGATTGGTTGCGGTTTGAGTGATGATGAGTCACCGGTTGTTTACGTCTCGCTTGAGTACAAACTGCAGAGACAGACTTCGGCGAATCGGCGGAAAGAAACACCCCCCTCCCCTTCCTTATCCATACGCTCTCCACTACACAGCGTCGAGTTCAGCCGCGTTTTGTTGTGTTTGTTGACTGAACTGAAAAGTTTCAATACGTATTATGTTGACTTGTTGAGGTTAATTAATTGTCAGACGAAGTTATTTAAATATTATTTTTTCCAAACAAAAGTGTGAGCCCTTTTTTTTTTAAACACCACATATTTTTGCCATTTTGTCACCCCCCTCAGTGATGACAACCGGGGCGAACCACACACCCCTTCATACACCACTGAGACTATTTGAGAAGCATGATTTGGCTTTTTTTTTTTAAAGGGGTGTTTGTGTGTAAGGTTTTTGGATTCCATTAAAGGTTCTCTCTACCTTCTCCTGCCCCCACAACGTGAGCATCGTGTAAATGCTACTAGGCATTCATCACCCGCTCCCTCCTTTTCTAGATAAAATTGGGCTGCCACTTCCTCCTCCCCTTCCTCCGTGACTGGGACATGGAATTGCTGCCATCACATCAAGTTTGGTCCCGAGGAGTGAAACAGCAGCATCCCAATTGCACATACGCTGTGTGGAGAGAATCGGGGTGAGGAATGAGAGATGCTGTGCCGTGTTTTATCAATATAAGTAATGGAAAGAGGTGTATTCCTTACAGTTCTTTTAAGCAGAAGAAAGCTCACGGTGCTGGTATGTTCTGCTTATAAAGCAGCGTGAAGTGGGATAAATCACCCTGTCAATTTAATGGTTCAGTGTTCACCGGCTCTGTATTATCAGCAAGATTATTCTTCACGGTCAGGGAAAATGGATAGGGATAAATAAAAGAGATCCAAAGAAATATTATTTAAATAATAATAATAAAAGCCAGATCCTTTTGTCACCATGTTACACCAGCTGACACAAGGTATACAAAACAAACGACTCGCTTGGTTTCGTACCCTTTTATTATGATGATGCATTAGACAGTAATGCTGCTTTCTGTCACCAAAAAACATTTAAGCAACATTTCTGTGTTTGGAAAAATAATAATAAAGTGTTCCATGTAAACCCCCCCCCCCACAAAACTAATAGTAAGTGAAATAACATCAGTATAGCCGTACTTGCAGGAGATACCCCACCCCCAACGAAAGAGCAACAATGCTGTTCAAATGATTGTAGAAAATCAGCGCAATTATATTCTGCAAGCAAAGAGGTGCCACAGGGCCAGTAAATCATTTTTCAGGCACTTCAGAATCTGAAATATTATCACAACAAAGTGTAGTCATTATTTTGTAATGACAACCACCACCACTGATGCCCAAATGCATGTATCTAGATCTATAACAGACCCTCCAAGTGTCCCTATTTTCCAGGGACATCCCTGATTTAGAGAAGCTGTCCCTGTTTCTGCTTTGATCCTGGAATGTCCCACTTTTCCTTAGGATGTCCCTGAGGGTAGGGAGGGTAGCGTTGCCATACGTCCTGAATTTCCCAGACATTGTCAGGATTCGGTTGTTGCCCCCCCAAGTCCAACAACTTTGTCCGAAAAAGCCCAACAACTTTTGTGTCCAGATTTTCACTTTTTGAAATATGGCAACCCTATGTTTTATTATGTTTTTATATATGTTGGAAGCTGCCCAAAGTAGCTGGGGCAACCCAGTAAGATGCGTGGGGTATAAATAGTAAAATTATCATTATGGAATGGGACGACCCTATTTTCACCAGAGAAATGTTGGAGGGTGTGATACAAGCTGGATCTAGTGTTGATGTTACCAGGAATCAGCTCATGAACAATATCATTTTAAATATATATATATATATATATATATATATATATATATATATATATATATATATATATCTCAGAGGGTCATCCAAATAGCTGAAGTTGACACAAATGGTAACATGCAAAAGTCCATCGTAGTTAAGCACTTTAATGCCACCTATATCAGCAATTTGATTCAGGAAGAAAAAGGTTAAATTCCCTCTTCATGTCAGCTCTGACCCCATCAATTGTCAGCCCCTACCCCCAGCTAAAGCTGTGTGTGTGTGTGTGTGTGTGTGTGTGTGTGTGTGTGTGTGTTCTGGCCCCAAGCCATTTTGTCAGAGGAGTGGTCTCTCCACTTGCAGAAGACCACCACTCAAGAGGTAGCAGGATGAGTGAGAGAACTCAATCCCACCCCCTTTTGGCAATATGTTTTAACTTTCATATTACATACATGCCGGACTTCTTAAGAGATATATACGCCCGCCGTCTAGAGGTATTCCAGCAGAGTGAAAAACACACAACTTGTTCATTCAAAATAGCTTAAACAAGTGTGCTTTATTTATTAATGAACTGTTTGTAGATGTATTTAATCTATAATTAAATAAGATTCAATTATTTAGCAAAGCAAGTGGAGCCAATTTACCAGGAGCCTATGTGAACAGCATTGGAAATCTCTGCTATCTTCCCAAAAGCGCAGCTGAGCTTATGCTGTGTGCAAATAATTACTGCTTACTGTAATGACAGGAGCCAGAGGTTGCAGGATTCCCAAATTCCCATCAGCTTCAGCCAGCATGGACAGTAGCCAGGGATTATTACTCCAGCAACCTATGGAGGACTACAAGGTCCTCATCTTTGATTTACTGCTTAATTTTTTGAAGGCAGGTGAAGATAACACCAGGTGCCACCACTTGCTGCATGTGGGACATTCTCCAGCAGGAACATGTTGTTGTTGTTTAGTCGTTTAGTCGTGTCCGACTCTTCGTGACCCCATGGACCAGAGCACGCCAGGCACTCCTGTCTTCCACTGCCTCCCGCAGTTTGGTCAGACTCATGTTGGTAGCTTTGAGAACACTGTCCAACCATCTCGTCCTCTGTCGTCCCCTTCTCCTTGTGCCCTCAATCTTTCCCAACATCAGGGTCTTTTCCAGGGAGTCTTCTCTTCTCATGAGGTAGCCAAAGTATTGGAACCTCAGCTTCAGGATCTGTCCTTCCAGTGAGCACTCAGGGCTGGTTTCCTTCAGAATGGATAGGTTTGACCTTCTTGCAGTCCATGGAACTCTCAAGAGTCTCCTCCAGCACCATAATTCAAAAGCATCAATTCTTCGGCGATCAGCCTTCTTTATGGTCCAGCTCTCACTTCCGTACATTACTACTGGGAAAACCATACCGGTAGCTTTAACTGTAAAGACCTTTGTCGGCAAGGTGATGTCTCTGCTTTTTAAGATGCTGTCTAGGTTTGTCATTGCTTTTCTCCCAAGAAGCAGGCGTCTTCTAATGTCGTGACTGCTGTCACCATCTGCAGTGATCATGGAACCCAAGAAAGTAAAATCTCTCACTGACTCCATTTCTTCCCCTTCTATTTGCCAGGAGGTGATGGGACTAGTGGCCATGATCTTAGTTTGTTTGATGTTGAGCTTCAGAACATAGCTGCCTTATATTGAGTCAGACTATTGGCATATCTGTTGCCTACATTGACTGACAGAGGCTCTCCAAGGTTTCACGCAATACTCCCAGTATTTGTGGCGGTGGGGGCAGAGAAAAAATGGCCAGCAATTCTGGAAGTGAAACAGAGGCCTCTGTGAGAATCCAATATTGTGGCACTGGGGGGGATTCCCCAAGTTCTGCATGTTTCCCTTATTTCAATTTTCCTCTGCTGTCCCTCACTTTTTCAGCATAATTGTTAACTTCATCACGGTCCTTTGCTGCCACAGACTTCTGGTGTAACTCCATTTTACCAGGCTTATTTAGGTTTTCCTTTCCAGACTTTGGTGAACATAATCCTTGCTAGGGTGTACGACAATACCTGGACATGAACGGCCTTGGTTCCTCTTTGGCCCCATAATTCAAAAGACGTAATAACAGATCTTCAAGTAATCTTACCTTGAATATTTCATTTATTACTGTCAGGACGTAAGCCTCCCCTTCCATTTCCATATCTCCAGAATGGATTTTGTAGACCTGCCCCCACCCTAACTTGTGAAAGCAACAAACCATAGTTGATGGAAGCAAGGAACACTGCACTGCCCCACCCCCAGCAGCAAGGATCATGGCTGATATTTGAGCATATTATACTGATCCTGGCCCGACTAGCCCAATTCAAACTGCTGGTTTTTACCTATTAAGCATTAAACAGCTCAGGACAGCAATACCTGAAGTTCATATGGCCTCTCCCCATATGAACCATCCCGGACTCTGCGTTCTTCATCTGAGGCCCTTCTCCATGTGCCTCCTCCGTGTGAGGTCCAGAGGGTGGCAACATGAGAACGGGGTCTTTTCTGTAGTGGCTCCCTATTTGTGGAACGCTCTGCCCAGAGAGATTTGCTTGGTGCCTTCATTATATATTTTTAGGTGCCAGGAGGAAACATTCCTATTCAACCAGATTCATATTCTACAGCCTTTTAAATGTGTCTCTGGGAAAGAGGGGAGGGGGTGTTATTGTTTTGTTTTAATTGTTTACTTGTGTTTTTATTCTGTGTGCTGCCCTGAGATCTTATGACGAAGAGCAGTATGTAAATTTAATTAATTGATTCGTGATAACGGCAACATCAATGGCCTACGGCGTCACCCATCAGCCTCAGTCAGCTGCTGGGGGCCAAGACCCACAAGACAGCAGCACTTACACCTTCACTGACCCTGTCAGCACTAAGATCAGTGCTTCTCACCTACTTGTTCTTCTGGCAACAGGTCATTCTACGGGCAACAGCTGGGGGCGGGGGGAAGCGCCTTACCTTTTTTTTTTCATTTCCCACAATGCCCCGGAGCACCTGATGTAGCATTGCTCCTGGCTTTCGTGGGAAATTAACAGGTAAGCATGCAGCCAACAACTGGCACGTTCTGGCCTGGAGCTCACCTTGCAGAGGAGTCACTTCTCTCCTGCCCTCTCCCTAAGCCGGCTCCCAGGTTGGTAGGAGCATCTGCAATGCATTCCACATTTGCCTCAAAATCTAGATCCTGAGGACATTGCCACCACCTGACCTGCAATCTTGTTCTACGTCTTGCTTCTCGTGACACATTAAAAAAAATTTTTTTTAAATTGATTTTCTTTTCTCATAACAAATATTCAATATCATCACTTAGCATTCATTTTCTAGTTTCCCCCCTCCCTGTTGACTTCCCCCAACTTCCATTTCTGGTTTGTTACACCAAATGTTACATTCTGCTGTTTATACATAATGTTCTGTTATTACCTTTCTTGTTCTCTGTAAATTAAGTTGTAAATGTTATTTAAATCCTGCCAATGAGTCCATGTTTTTTTGTTTTTGCTTCTGCAAGTAAGTTGTAAAAGGTTCCCATTCTTTTTCAAAGTCACTATTGTCCTTTTCATGCAGTTTGTCCGCAGTTTCACTTAGCTAGCTCTGCATAGTTCATCCATTTTTCTTGCCATTTTTCTTTTGATGGTATTTCTCCAGTCTTTCAATTTTGTGCTGTTAGGATTCTTGCTGCTGTAGTAGCATATATAAATAATGTCTGATTTTTCTTTGGCATTTCTTGTCCTAAAAGACCTAACAAAAAAGCTTCTGGTTTTTTAACAAAAGTTATTTTAAACATTTTTTTCAGTTCATTATATATCATTCCCCAATTTTTTAAAATAATCTTGCAATGCCACCACATATGATAAAATGTACCTTCCCCTTCTTTACATCTCCAACAGTTCTTTTGTTCTGTTTTATACATTTTGGCTTGTTTTAATGGTGCAATGTACCACCTATACACCATTTCCATGTAATTCTCTTTCAGCAATATGCAATCCGTAAATTTCAAGTTCACTTTCCAGAGCCTTATCCAGTCCTCAAGCTTCTCTGACACATTTTGAGCATGGCAGCTTAGAGAGTGACAAAGAGAGAGGACGTTGGGAAGTAGCTATTATGGAGACAGATTGTGGCACATTCTATTCCATGGCTTTTATAAAATATGATGGAGTCCTCAAAGGAATAAATCAAAGCTTCAAAATTACTTGAATCTAAAGCGGCTGATCATGATTAAGCATGTTATGATGGGCAGTGATTTACACACGTTAACTTTAAATGCTGCTGGAAATATTTGTAAGGAACACTTTCAACAGATCTATTTATAAAAATCGTCAGGCTTTGAACAACAAAGGGAGGGAAATGGTAGTTACAAAGAATCTATAACCTGCTGTGAATGTGTTTTTCAGACTATTCAATATGCTGTATTTTGTAAGAAGACTATAAAGAGAAAATGTGATCAAATAAATCAAAGCTGAACTTTACCTAAAGGAAAGGAAACAAATGAGGAGCCAAAAGAGACCAAGGAGAAAAAGGTGGCATAGCAGCTTGGGGAAAACACATCAACAAATTATATTAACCAAACAGAACTATTCTCTGTCTCATAGCTGGAGAGTTCTTCTAAATTCCCATTCCTCAGCTACACTAACTAAAGGCAGCTACTCTTCCTTTAAGCCCCGGAGTGTGATAACACCTTGAAATTAGCTTTCTTACACTCTGCAGAACTGTATTTCTTAGAAAATAAAACGCTGCTTTTTGGAAGATGAAAAAAAAATCCATTACGCGAAGTGTGTGGGGAAAAAAAGAAATCCTACTTTCAGTGAGTGACCTGAGGCTGGTGATTGTATTAAACTGGAATTACAACATAATTTTGCTTTAACCTGGATGAAATTAGCAGCAAAAGGAACGTTCAGGGCAAAGAGTATGGATAAGTGATTTGCGGGGAAAGAAGGAAGTTGCTGAACTTTAAATGAGCGTTGCGTCAGGGACAGCTTGCTGAGCTTGGAAACTCATGTCAGCAGGAGACGTTTAAAGGAAGGTCTCAGTTTCTCACACGAGGAAAAATTGGGAGCAGAGGATAGGTTAGGACTGAAGAGAGGCTAAATATGAACGATTTAATGCGGCCATTATTCCAACTATGCAGGTATGAAATGTAGTTCGTTCCAAAACCCTCTTCTGTTGATTAATGTAAAAAAAGTGGACGCATTAAAAAAATCACTGAATATTTTTTCTCTTATTGGTTTTTTATTCTGAATTAGGGTTGGGAGAGAAATTCTCCAAATATTGCAGTCCAGTTCTCCAGTCAAGGAAAGTGTGATAGAATCCCATCTGGAAATAGAGATTCTTTGTGCTGATGGCGCATTCCTCAGAAGTTGAAATTTCATGATCCTTTCATGACATCATTACAGCAACTTTCTGTAACAGCAGTCAGTAGGACTCATGGCCAACCCATTTTACCTCAGATTTCCCTGCTTATGTTCCTTTGCCACATCAAATGAAAATAAAGACCTCCTGCACTCCAGACTCTCTAGTCTCCACTCCTGTCTCTCAGCCATAGAACCCAACTCTGGGGGGTGGGGGGTGAGGTCTCTTTCGGACCCCCAATAAAATATTTGAGGGGGCAGCCCCCCGAAGTTGATGGGCACTGCCATTCAAATGGTGTCTGTCCCACATCATGTGATCGATTATGCGGGCCGGGGCTTACCTGTAAGCATCAGGCTTAAGGGGGAAAATATTAATGTCCTACCGGTATATTCATTCTTCTATAAATAATTCACTCTGATCATGCTGAAGGAACCTTATTTGGCAATTCTCACTGAGGTGTTAAACCTGGGCTGGATCTACAATGGCCTGTTTTAACATTATTAGAACGATATTAGATATATCGTTCTAAAATGTCACAGGGCATACTCATAAAATAAAGCGTTTCACACCTCCATGGAAACAGGAAGCGTTCTCTTTTTGCTTTCTCTCCACTGTCTCCCTGGTTGTTCTGCAGTGCCCTCTGGTGTCACGTTTTAATAACGTTAACAGCAGAACGTCATGAGGCCATATGGTTATCAAATACCATTCCTTAAGCCTTCCTTAACGTTAAAAAACAGGAGTGTAGATCCGTTCCTGGATCTGGACTGTACCACTTCAGGCTGCTCATGGGTCTCGCCTAGTTGAATGTATCCCCAGCACATAGAAAACTAGATATAATGCCCCTTGACATGCTTGTTTCCTAGCTGACAGCGGGTTCCAGGACACAGGATGGTTTTAAGTGTTCAAATTCAGAGCTATTGCAACAGGGTAACTCATTTAATTGTGCATGTGTGTGTTTGGTGTTTACTGTTTATATTTATTGGCGTGGTTTTAATTCATGTTGTAAGCTGCCTTGACTGTTGCACTGGGAGAAAGGTGTGATATAAAATAAACACACAAGGACAATCTTTGTATCAGGAAGAGTAGTTTAGCTAGCTGTGGAAAAGTGAATGGTTAGAACCGTTTGCCCAAAATTAATACCCCCAGTTTTGTGTATGTGTGTGTGTAGCTGGATGCATTTTTTAGAGAGAGAAAAGGATAAAAGTTAAAAGCCATTTTTAAAAAAAGAAAAAGAGCCATTCTGTATGAAACCAAAACAGGTATTCTTCCACAATATTAGTGTAGAATCATCCCTTCAAAATGAATCCCATGTGACGCTCAGGATAACAGCAAGAAGTAAATAAAGTAGCTTTCTTTAAGGCACCTTTCCCCTATGGCCCCAATCTTAAATGACACGTACCTGGGAGTAAGCCCCATTGCATTAAATGCAACTTACTTCTGAGTAGACATAGTTAGGATTGCACTGTAAGTCACATTCCACTGGTAATTAATTTTTATTCATGTCCGGTAGGATAGCTTAAGAGATGTTCTACCAAAGGAAAAACAAGAATAAGTAAAATAAGCCTCTGGTGCCTTGATATTTCACTTCCAGAAGAAAGCAAAATACTGACATGCATAAGTTATGCTGAACTGAGCAATAATTTTTTTATTGGATAACCTGTGCAGGGACTTCCTCCCTCACGAACTTGTTATTTACCTCAGAAAAGAGCTTATCTAGCTTGCAATGTACCTCTATCCGGCTATCAAGATTGCAGCATATCTGGTTTTATTTCGGATGAGGCACAGTGCAATGCTTCGTATGTTTATGTTTATCCATTGTAAGTCACTGGAGCTCACTCTCAGGTAAGAGTTTTTAGGATTGCAGACTTAAGCAGTTCGGTTGATAGGGAAAGTACCCCACCTTTTATTCTGCATGTGTGTGTTAAACCAAAGCTTGGTTTAACAGCTCCAGACAGGGCAACTGAATAACTACCAGTAATATAAAGGCACAGAAGGCACCACTTGCTTGATGAGATTTCCCTCTGCTGACATGGCACTTCTCTGCCAACTGAAAATGAGTAATCCAATAAAAGAAAAGCCAAGTTTGAAACACCCACACAAACTGTGTTTGTAAAGAAAAATTGTGGGGCTGGGAGCTGGAAGAGAGATAATGGGGTGGGGGTCAGCTCTTCAGGCTGTCGGTAAGCACACTGTGTTGTCATATTGAAGACCAAGGCTACAATCCAATGCACACTTACGTGGCAAAGAGTTAAAAGGAACCACAAACATTGCTTCTCCTGTGACTCAGTTCAGGTTGTGTGTTTGTGTGGTTCAGCCCTCTGCTGTTCTCTTGTGGTACATAGTTAGCAAGAAGATATGCAACTGCAGGAGAAAATGCATGAGAGACCCACTTAAGAACATCACACTACTGTGGAATCAAGTAAAGATAAAGGGACCCCTGACCATTAGGTCCAGTCGCGGACGACTGGGCTTGCGGCACTCATCTCGCTTTATTGGCCGAGGGAGCCGGCGTACAGCTTCCGGGTCATGTGGCCAGCATGACTAAGCCGCTTCTGGCAAACCAGAGCAGCGCACGGAAACGCCGTTTACCTTCCCACCAGAGCGGTACCTATTTATCTACTTGCACTTTGACGTGCTTTCGAACTGCTAGGTTGGCAGGAGCAGGGACTAAGCAATGGGAGCTCACCCCGCCGCGGGGATTTGAACCGCCGACCTTCTGATCGGCAAGCCCTAGGCTATGTGGTTTAACCCACAGCGCCACCCGCGTCCCTGTGGAATCAAGTAACATTGTACAAATTTATTGAAACAAAATGTTTGTCAGGCTCATTGGCGTCAGGCTCCAGATCCAGGGCCTTTGTGAGATGTGCTGTTGCTGCTACTACTACTACTTCTACTGCTCCTGAATTCACTGGGTTCCCTCCCGTTCTGAGTCAGTGTCCATGCCGCTCCTGGAAGTCTGTGTCATGACAACGGTGTATCCAGCCGCGCGCGCGCACACACACACACACACACACTCACACTCACATGCAGAACTGATCCTAGCACCATAGTTGTCAACTTTCGGATTTGAAAATAAGGGATTTTCCCAAACTTTGGATTTGAAAATAAGGGATGCCGCGAGGGCGGTGCAATGGCACCAAGTAGCCTCGCCACCCTGCGCTCCAGAGGCTGGGCGCGAACGGGTGAGCGAAAGAGCGAGCGCATAGACGGCAGGCAGGCTGTCTGTCTGGTTGGGCGTGAGGGTCTGGCTGCACAAGGCATGCAAGCTCCGCCCCCAGTCAGTCTCAGACTCCTTATTGGCAGCCGAGCAATGCAGCTGAGGAGCCTCCCTGGCCAGCAGGGAGGGAGATGAGCTGCTTCCTTTGAAATCCGGGAAATTTAAGGGATATCAACAATCCGGGATAGCAGCGGGAAACGGCATTGGAATAAGGGAGTTTCCCGCAAAAAAAAGGGAGGGTTGACAGTTATGCCTAGCACCAACTAAACAAAAAGACTTGAGGATGGGTCATCTTCCTCACTCGACAGCTCACCATAGCATTATTGCTACACAGCACTGGTGCTGACATTTCTTAGGTCCCTGAGATTAAAATGACTTGGGAAAGGCTTTGGGAAACATTTCAACAGTTCTGTTTCCGACCCTACATTGAATGAGATATATGAGACACATGAAAATGATAGACAATAGATTTTGAGAAGGGGAAAAAAAATCAATTGAACTCTTCCTGAATCTTAACAACTGATCTTTTCTCTCCAGTCTTCCTGCTCCCAGCGAACAACAGGTTGTTTCATATGTCTGTCCATCCCATTGTGCATCTATGTTGAGTTAAATATTTTGTACCAATTAAATGAAATGGTGTTTTCCCCCCACTGATGGGGTTGTTTGAAGACTTGTCTGCTTGGCATTTCTCATCCTCCTACAGTTGATCTCATTTAGCTTCTCCAGCTGTACATTTGTGTTCCAACCAATCTGGCTGGTTCAGCTGAATAATTTATCCCACGTCGTATATGGAATATGTGCACAGGGCTAGCAGCTTCCTTTTAACTAAGCGAAGGATGAGCTAATGCTGGTACCCCGGGTATGAAGAAATGCAGAGTTTCCCCACAAGGGAAATTCTGGGGATTCCCCAACCTTTTGGATCAGATTTGGGGGAGGGCACAGGCTGTGCACAGGGGAGGAGAGAGGGGGACAGTCCTGCTGGCAAGCAGAAGTCATTCCACTTACACGATAATTTCGTTGAATACTGCCCTGAGTACATGGGGAGAGACATGCATCCCTGCATTGTGGGGGGTTGGACTAGATGACCCTTGGGATCCTTTCCAACTCTACAATTCTATGATTCTGTGCACAGGGATGTTGGGGATACCGCTTGCAGGCATTCCGCTGCACACACCCTGTCCCTGGATTCAGAGTTTGTGTGTTGGACGTGAACACGCTTTACCTCTGCAATAGCTCTTGACATAAGCATGGCATGACAAGATTTGAGCTTTGGTTTGCTTGGGCAGCACTGCTATTGTTGTTCATTAAATGTTCATTGAGTTGTCCTCTGGAGCTGTACTTTTGCCTATGAGCCAGGACAGATGACCACAGTCCTTCTTACTACTTGCTAATGGCCAAGCTACCCTAACACGGAAGGCATCACCCCAGACTATGTTGGCTGTGTTGATTAAGTGGATGGCTCTGTTGCTTAGAGCCTGGTGATAACACCAAGGTTGCAGGTTCGATCCCCATATAGAACAGCTGCATATTCCTGCATTGCAGGGGGTTGGACTAGACGATTCTCGGGTCCCCTCCAATTCTATGATTGTCCCACCAAGAGGTAAAGAGGACGAGACCACACAACTGCGATGGCATGTGTGGTAAAATGCTCCGCTTTATCTACACAGAACTGAACGTGCAAGTTATGTTGAACCTCTAATGTTTTGTGAAGTTGATAGTCACATGAGAAATGAGAACGTTGACATAGGAAGATAGGAAGTTGTCTTATACTGAGTCAGACCATCTTGCTCAGTATTGTTTACACTGACGCCAAAAGTTCAGACAGGAGTCTCTCTCCTAGGCCCACCCGGAAATGCCATGGATCAAATTTGGAACCTTTCTGCATGCTAAACAGAAGCTCTACCTCTGGGCTTTCCCTGAAAATCCCAAACAAACTTTAAAAATATTGTTAAGTCACCTCAAATCATTTTCCAGCATTCATTTTATCTGTCTGTCTGTCTGTCTATCTATCTCTATATCTATCTATCTATATCTATCATCTATCATCTATCATCTATCATCTATCTCTATCTCTATCTATCTATCTATCTATCTATCTATCTATCATCTATCTCATCTATCTATCTATCTATCTAATCTATCATCTATCATCTATCTATCTATCTAATCTATCTAATCTATCTATCTATCTATCATCTAATGAATTTGTCAAATTAATCTTGGAATGTCAGCATTCACCACATTCAATGCTGACCTGTATTTTTTTGATGGGGGAATGTCTGCCTATGTTCCTCAGCAAAAGATCTTTGGACCACAAGAAGTGTAATATAATGCTGTACAACCAGAAAAGTGCAATTAATACCCTGTCTATATTTTAAAAACATATCTGTGGGAAATACATAGCCATGAATATCCTGTCATCTCTCCGTGATAGCCACAGATTTATAAATTATGGTCCAGATAGGTAAAAATCCTTTCATTTCACATTTAACTCAGTCCAGGCCACAGTGGCTTCTGCGAGGGCACTAATGAATGTGCAGGGAAAGCTGATGTCAGCCTTGCTGTGCAAATGGTAATCAGATGTCAGCGCATCATTGGGAGTGCCACATCTCTGATGAAGAGAGACGTTTAACCATTAATTGCGCACCGCCGTTTTGACACATGCATTAGGGAGCCTGAAGAAATCGAGACAATATAATATTAACAGCAGAGGAAAATATGATGGTACAAATGGCCACTCTCTTCCTTCTCAGTTCATTGCATTTGCAATACGATTAAGAACTCGGACTCAAAAGTTCAGTCAAGCTTTTTATAAGTGGATCTGTCTATCTAACACAGAATCCTGCAACAGCAAGGAGATTTCAGACATGATATTATGCTTAATGTTCCACAGCTCAGGGTTCCTGCTGACTCTTATTGCTTGTGTATCCTCACAAACCCTAGCAAAACTTCCTGAACTAACTTTACTGGGAGCAGCCGCTGGGACCATATAACCCCTCCCAGTACATTTCCGAGCACAATTCAAAGTGTTGGTGGTGATCTTTAAACCCTAAATGGCCTCGGCCCTGTATACCTGAAGGAGCGTCTCCACCCCCTTCATTCAGCCCAGACACTGAGGTCCAGCTCAAACGACCTTTGGGCACTTCCCTCGTTGTGAGAAGTGAAGTTACAGGGAACCAGTCAGAGGGCCTTCTCGGCAGTGGCACCTGCCCGCCCTGTGGAATGCCTTCCCAACAGATGTCAAAGAACTACACAATGTTTAGAAGACATCTGAAGGCAGCCCTGTACAGGGAAGTTTTTAATGTTTGAGGTTTCATTGTGTTGTTAATATTTTGTTGCGAGCAGCCCAGAGTGGCTGGAGCAACCCAGTTGTGGATTGCTTCTGTCATAATTATAAACTATGGTTTATCATTAAATGAGCAGGCCTTGGATTTAACAGCCTCCTCCTTCCCTCTCCTCCACTGACACTGCAATGAGGAAGTGGCTAGACACTTTCACTTTCAACTAGCCAGAGTTTAGGGTTGCGTCCAAGCTACAACAAACGATGGCTAGACTTAACTATGGCTTGCTACTTAAAGCCAGTTAATGAAGCTGACCTGTTTTAACAAACCATAGTTAAATCCCATAATAATAATATGTGTGTCTGTCTGTGTCTGTGTTGGCATTTTAAAGGCATTTTAAAGGCTAACTCATGACGTAGCAGCTGAATGCCACAAGAGGGCAGAACAACCCCTTGCCAAACACCTTGTGGTTCTTTAGCTATCTTGTAATAAGTATTCTGTGGAGCAAAGGAAGAGTAGGGATGGAAGACATTACATCATAGTGCCCCGCCCCCCACCACATACCCAAATATGGCATGGTCCAAGCACAGCAAGTGATGGAGGAGTCAAAGTCCTCGGACAGAACTTGTAATAGTTCAATGGGGAAAAGATTTAAAGCGCATTGAATGTTCTGCAAGACCTGTATAGGCTTGCTGGTGCCCATGAAAATCAAGGCATGAATGTATAAAGCTGTTGTATACTGCATCAGCTGGTCTACCTTCTCGGTAGTGGCACCCGCTCTGTGGAACGCCCTCCCTTCAGATGTCAAAGAGAACAACAACTATCAGACCTTTAGAAGACATCTGAAGGCAGCCCTGTTTAGGGAGGCTTTTAATGTTTAATAGATTATGGCATTTTAATGTTCTTTTGGAAGCCGCCCAGAGTGGCTGGGGAGACCCAGCCAGATGGGCGGGGTATAAATAATAAATTATTATTATTATTATTATTATTATTATTATTATTATTGTTGTTGTTGTTGTTGTTGTTGTTGTTGTTGTATACTTTGATTGGCAGCACCTCCCCAAGGTTCCAGGTAAGCTTAGCTAAGTGTAGATGTTGTGACTTGATAGGTACAAAAGTAGCTGCCTTGTACCATTGGTCCATACCCTCCAAGTGTCCCGATTTTCCAGGGACAGTCCTGGAATTACAGAAGCTGTCCCAGTTTCTGTTTTGATCCCAGAATATCTCGCTTTTCCTTTTTCCTGCCCTCCATGTCTTGGAGGAACAATTCAAAGTGGTTTCTGTCTATGTAGGTGCAGAAATGGAGTCCTGTTTCTACTGAAAATAAAATACCTGCGCCAAATGAAGGAAATAGTGAAGCTGCCATACAAAGCCCCTCTTATAATTTTGAAGGAAAATATCACCAATCCACTTTAAATTCTTTAATTGCAATGCTTCAGCAGCCAGCAGGTGTTTTTTTAAGGAAACACGTGGAGTGTTCATTCTTTGGATTGTAAAAGGTAAAGTTAAAGGACCCCTGGATGGTTAAGTCCAGTCAAATGCGACTATGGGGTGTGGCGCTCATCTCCCTTCTCAGGCTGAGGCAGCCAGCGTTTGTCCTCGGACAGCTTTCCAGATCATGTGGCCAGCATGACTAAACCGCTTCTGGCGCAACGGGATACCATGACGAGTGCCAGAGCACACGGCAACGCCATTTGCCTTCCCACTGGAGCGGTACCTATTTATCTACTTGCACTGGTGTGCTTTCGAACTGCTAGGTTGGCAGGAGCTGGGACAGAGCAATGGGAGCTCACCACCGTCATGCAGATTCGAACCGCCAACCTTCTGATTGACAAACCCACAGGGCCACAAGTGCAGGGTCCGGGTCGGTTCGTATGGGGAGAGGCAATCCTTAAGGTATTGCAGTCCTAAGCTGTGTAAGGCTTTCTAGGCCAACATCAGCACTTTGAATTGGGTCTGGAAGCTTATTGACAGCCAGTACATTTGGGCCACAATGGGCCTTTGGTATGATCCAACAGTCAGGCTCTTCTTATGGGATAATTCTTTCTTTCTGCACAAGGAAATTGTGATTGTCTTCAGTTACTCGTGTGTGCTTTTTAAGCATTTAAGTGTTTATTATATTATTACTATATCACATAGAATCCAATGACATTCACCCCCCCCCCAACTCATTGTAGATTGAGATATTGATCTTCCCAGATGACCTAATGGGCTTGTTGAATTAATGGCATGTTGTGCTGTGCTTGTCTTGTTCTGTTTATCATGGACTTGATTAATCAAATTTTTAAGATACTTACAAGTGGTTCCCAGCCTGAAGAAGGATTGATGCTCAGAATGACTGGGTGCGTTATATCTAAAGACATTTGATCGAGGGCATGTTGTGGAGACAGCTCAATACACAGCTGCTTTTAAAAGGGATTACTTGGGAACTCAGCTCATATCAATATGTAAACCGGCCTTCAAGAAAATCAGATGCTCAGTCTGTGTTTAAATCATAATTGGAGGCAATATAGAATGTGACCTGGAGCAAATCGATAGTGCCAAATAAATATTACGTTTCAATGAGTGAAACACAGTTATAACTAGGAAATGTAATCAAGTCGAGGGCATGACATTGTTCCAGTTTAAGCATTAAGAGTATCACTCCAAAGCAAGGCCGTAAAGTGCCCGGATATTTAATGAATGACCTCGGGTACTCAGCCAATATGCTTCAGAAAGGAAATAGCTTCTGTGACCTAATTAATGTTCACCATTCATACATCAAGATATAGGTGGAAGCTGTTCAATTACAGCAAGCATGCACTGAGTTAGCAATCATTGGTGTTATTTCTGCCCCTGAAACAGGGGTGGGGGAAAAATAATAATAATCTCCCTAGCCTTTTACAAACGGATCTGAACCAGCACCTCCATTAAGCTAATGCGTGGAAGTTCCTGATCCCTTTGCTTTGGGTTCCTTGCTTGGTTTATTATATTCTGTGTCTTCTTGCTACTTCTTAGAATATGATCTCGGTGCCAATTTGCTCCTCGGTTGTAACGTTTCAAAGGACTTCACCCATAACAAAATTGCGCAGGATGTTCAAGGAAGAGATTTCAGACTCTGCTCTGAACATCCAAGTAGCTCAGAGACCAAAACATCCACTAGGAACACAGGAAGGTGTCTTATAACAAGTCATACCACTGGCTCATCTAATGCAGTGCATGCTCTGACTGGCAGTGGCTCTATGGGGATGCGAGTACAGAAGCTCCCGTTGCTCGGTCCCTGCTCCTGCCAACCTAGCAGTTCGAAAGCATGTCAAAGTGCAAGTAGATAAATAGGTACCGCTCTGGCGGGAAGGTAAACGGCGTTTCCGTGCGCTGCTCTGGTTCGCCAGAAGTGGCTTTGTCATGCTGGCCACATGACCTGGAAGCTGTACGCCGGCTCCATCGGCCAATAAAGCGAGATGAGCACCGCAACCCCAGAGTCGGACACTAATGGTCAGGGGTCCCTTTGCCTTTATTCCATAATAAAAATAATAATTTTATTATTTATACCCCACCCATCTGACTGGCTTTCAACATATATAAAAGCACAATAAAACATAACACATCTGGGCGTCTTCCAAAACATATAAAAACATGATAAAACATTTTTTAAAACATTGCTATACAGGGCTGGCTTCAGATGTCTTCTAAAGTTTGTAGAGTTACTTATCTCCTTGGCTTGGGAGGGTCACATAACCTCCAACATTTCTTCAGTGAACAAAGGGACGTCCTAAGGAAAAGTGAGATATTCCAGGATCAAATAAAAAACCGGGACGGCTTCTGGAAATCCAGGACTGTCTCTGGAAAAGAGGGACACTTGGAGGGTCTTAAAACAATATTTTTTAAAGTGATTGCCAAGAAATGTAAAGTTGCAAATCTGACAAGCAGGAGTTTTAAAATGCATAGAATGTCTCATATATCACCAGAAAGCCAGGACTGGTTATTTCTCCCAGCTGCACAGACCTGACTTTACTGCTGTGTAATGGTATTAAGTACATGTGACCGTACACTCAGGGGCAAGTGTGAACTCACCCCAAGATCTTTGCCTAAAGTTCAGCTCACGTTGCCACTATTTTATTTTAAGGATGCTTCGTGCACCACTTCTGTGTTTCAAGCTGTACTCATAATTTCTTAAGAATACAGGGTTTTTGGACATGCTGTGCATGCAAACTGGCCTTAAGATGTTTTGCCAAGCAGGCTAACAGGAGTTGAAACAGCACCCAAGGAAGTGTCATAATCAGAAATGTAAATGAGCCTACAGTACCTGTAAGAAGCTAATTACAGGTCTCCAAAAATCCATGTAGTAATTAATTAATTCCATTAGATCTCTGCAACAAGATGTAGAAGCCGTTTTTCATTTAGGTAGAAAGAAAGATGCCAGGTGAGTCAGACCGATACTTGAATTTAGAAAATTGCATGACAAAAGGTACCAATTATAACCTAAATATAGCTCTATGTGCATGTGTGTTTGAGTTGCTTACACAGAGGTTGAAAGAACCTAGCCTTTGCAGAATCTAGGAAGCAGTTTGCTTGATATTTGTTTCAAGCGCTAGGGTATAGTAAATACCATTGGTTGCAAACCTACGCACCAGACCTTCGGCCCAAAAGAGCTACTTTAGATTTCAGAGAAGTACAGGATCTGTTATCTATTCCCCTAAAACTGATATATTCTTGGCTCTCGATCTGCGTGTCTCCATGCTCAAAGCAGTGCAAGTGTGGGTAACCTGATGACTCTGTCAACCTCCGCTCAAGGCATGCTGTGTAGCCAGCATTTAATTCGGCTTGCTTGAGTCACTCCAGCTGTTTCACCTTCACACAACACATAGTAAATATGGTGGATGCGGTGCTTTTTTTCTGGGGATACGCAGGGGTATGCATACCCCTAAACATTTTGTGAATCTAAGTTGGGCCTCATTGAGGGGAAGTATTTCAATATGAGTAGGAAAATGAGAGTACCCCTAAACATTTTTTTTTAAAGGAAAAAAAGCACTGGCTGGATGTAATGGGGTTTCCCCCTCTGGTGTAGTGGTTAAGAGCGGTAGACTCATAATCTGGTGAACCGGGTTTGCGTCTCCGCTCCTCCGCATGCAGCTGCTGGGTGACCTTGGGCTAGTCACACTTCTTTGAAGTCTCTCAGCCTCACTCACCTCACAGAGTGTTTGTTGTTGGGGAGGAAGGGAAAGGAGAATGTTAGGCGCTTTGAGACTCCTTTGGGTAGTGATAAAGAGGGATATCAAATCCAAACTCCTCCTCCTCCTCTTCTTTTTCTCTCCCCCCCATGTGCCCCCCTGCTGTATCCACTCTGGAGAGTCGGGGAGCTGACTCCCAGAATAGATTTAAGGGGTGCAAGAGGGGAGGATAGGGGAAGAACAGGTCCCAGCACAGGTCACAACATTAAAACAACATTTTAAACAATTTAAAACAACTTATAATCATGAAAATAAGATGGGTCCTAAAAATAAACACTACCAAGTGCCAAAGGCCTGGGTAGCAGACATGACATGTAGCTTGCGCCCAAGAAAGAAAGGGGTAAGGACTGAGGATGTGTGTGGGGCAGCAGTACTGTGCCACATACTGTACATCCCTGGTGGGGTGGGAAGAATAATAGAATCGTAAGGTTGAAAGGGACACGGGTGGCGCTGTGGGTTAAACCACAGAGCCTAGGGCTTGCCGATCAGAAGGTCGGCGGTTCGAATCCCCGCGATGGGGTGAGCTCCCGTTGCTTGGTCCCTGCTCCTGCCAACCTAGCAGTTCGAAAGCATGTCAAAGTGCAAGTAGATAAATAGGTACCGTTCCAGCGGGAAGGTAAACAGCGTTTCTGTGCGCTGCTCTGGTTCACCAGAAGCGGCATAGTCATGCTGGCCACATGACCCGGAAGCTGTACGCCGGCTCCCTCGGCCAATAAAGCGAGATGAGCGCCGCAACCCCAGAGTTGGTCACGACTGGACCTAATGGTCAGGGGTCCCTTTACCTTTACCTTTAAGGTTGAAAGGGATCCTGAGGATCATCTAGTCCAACCCCCTTCAATGCAGGAATATGCAGCCGTCCCATCTGGGGATCGAACCTGCAACCTTGGCGTTGTCAGCGCTACACTTTAACCAATTGGGCTGTCCAGGCTCTATTGCAGAGATCCATCTAACTTTCATCCTGTATGTTCGTCCATTCAATTCCATCTCATCCTGTCATAGCCTGTAATTTTTTAAAAACAAACAAACAAGCAAACAAATGCATGGTGCATTTCAATAATATGCTCTTTCAAAATGCCCGTTTTGAAATATATTTTTATCTCAAAATGCCAAGAACGGCATTCGGAAGTGTGAAAGCTGGTTGGTAAAAAAAAAAAGTCCTGATCCCATGAGTTACAGATTGGGATGGTTCATACTGAAATATTTCATTTGGAAATATGGCATTTCTCTAGCAACCCTAGGTGGGAAGGGATAGACTCTAATTTAGGAAGGGATGGGGAGAAATGCAAAAATGAGCTCACTTCCTTATGCAAATATGGTGTCCAAGTGGCTTGCATCAATAAAAGAAGAGGGAGAAATATATGCATTTCAATAGTCTTAAAATATAAGCAACTCTACTAAAGTATATCACTATTATCCCACTGAAGATTATCAGGAGCATCATAAACATTGAATGTTTTACCCTTCAGCGGCAAAATGTTTATAATTATGCCTGTTGTGATATATGCTTTGAGGGCACATTATGGCGTTATAACTCACTAACATCATCAGTGTGGGAATATATATGAGCTTAATGGATTTGTGAGTAGCATTACTATATTACAATATGAAATTCTTACTTTCTGAAACATGGCGAAGTGTATATGTTTGTGTGTGATTAAACACACAATTTGGTATTGTTTTTCATGCATTTTGTTTTGTATACTGGATTTTTTTATACAAAAAAAATCCCTGCCAGTTGAATGAGTGAATGAATGAATAAATGAATGAATGAATACAATCACGAACATCATCACACTATGTGGTTCCACATAGCAGCTGACGGAACAGGCAGCCTACATCTGGACATGGGGAAAAGGGATCTTACAATCCATGGGCAAAAGGGGGAGAAATTGACACAAGGATGTGGTGGTGGTCAGCAGCACCTCTGCACTGAGTGTAGACATGAATGAATCTGACATTTTGGGTATCTGCCAGTTTCTCACTTTCCCAATGGTATGTTTACTTTCTGCATCAGTTTGCAATTAAATTTTTTTTACATGAAAACTGAGTTGGGTCTGCCATCTTATATGTGTGCTACCGGTGAGCACTTTAGGTTGTTAGGTTTTTTGCTCTGGTTTTTCATGTTTGTTCTTGTAAATTGCTTTGAGTCACTTTTGGGGGGGGGGAAAGCAAAAGAAATTTATAACATATTAACACGTGTAATAAATAATAAATCCACATGCATTTTCCTTGCACCTTTCCCCTAATGTACACAATTTTGCATACACTTTGCCTAATTCTGTAAGCCATTCCCCCAACAAGATGCAATTTTGATTGTTACTTTCACTAGTATATAGTTCCACCTCATGTATGCATCTATGCCGAAATCCAGCATCGTCTGAGCTCTGTGAGTGCAGCTTTCTCCCGATTGAACAGCAAAGCGCTTGAGGACCGGGACATTTGCAAGGAAGCCAAAATGCTTCTTTGCAAAGCTATTGTACTACCAACTACCAACTATATGCTTGTAAAACCACTTATAAACACCATCTCCAACTCCTTGAAAGATTCCACTAATTGTGTCTCTGAAAAAATTTACACATCACTTGGGAAGACAGGTGAACTAATGTCAGTGTACTGAAAGAAGCAAAGATCACCAGTGTCGAAGCAATGATTCTTCAACATCAGCTTCGTTGGACTGGTCATGTTGTTCGGATGCCTGATTATCGTCTTCCAAAGCAACTACTCTATTCCCAACTTAAGAATGGAAAGTGAAATACCAGTGGACAACAAAAGAGGTTTAAAGACGCTCTCAAGGCAAATCTAAAAAATATATAGTATAAGCATGGATAATTGGTCTCCGCAGTCACCTACGAACACACCATTAAGACCATATTCATGGAAGACAATCTGAGCTACAAGTGATCGCAAAAGCAGAAAAAGACCTCTTGGTTGGTGACTTACATCACAGAATTTGGGAAGGTGCCAGATCTCGGAGGACAGCTGTGTTTCAGTTCTCATGTTGGCTTGGGGAGTACGAATTAGGTGGGCTCACATGAAAATGGTGAACTGAAACAAATTTCTCCGCCATCCCTAATGGAATAGAACATAAAGTTCGGCCTTGTGCAAGCTGGGTCCCAGTTCTGTCATGTCCCAACTATGTCATAACCTATATTTGTTGCTTTGCCTGCCTGCTCACAGCACAGCTTGTGCTCTGGTAATTTTGAATCCGTTTCAAAGGTATAATTAGTGTCATTTATTGTGTAAAGGGTTTTCAATCAGGGATTGTTGTTGTTGTTTTACTGCCTTTCCCTGTAGCTAATCAAAGTACCACCACCTCCATGTCTTCTTATAGAAGCTATTGTTATTTACTAATCACAGTCATATAAAGCTATTTCATGAGCAATTCAGGGGAACCTGTGATGCTTCGTATGTTGTTGGACTACAGTTCCCCTTGCTCCATTAGTAGTACTGGCTGTCATGGGCCAGGAGTCAGCTTCGCCTGCTGAACAGCAGCCTGAAGGGGGAGAAGGTGGACTGACTCCACCTGCAGCTGATCAGCCTTCAAAGACACAAAAGCGAAGGCACTGATGAGAACCAGCTGGCTTCAGCCTTCTTCAGCAGAGCTTCCAGCAGCAGTCAGATGCTGGCAACAACACTTGTAGTTCCTGGCCCTACTTTGCTGCTTCCTGCTCTTCTTGACCCTTGACCCCACTGGATTCCCTGACCCCTGGATCATTTGACCATGTGGATTGCTGTTCACTTGACCCTAGGACTGGATCTGACTTTGGATGCTGATTCTGCCTCTAGGCAAGTACCCCTCAGAGACTCTGTTGGTTGGTTGGCTTCCCACTCACCCCCAATACTAGAGAACGCTTGTGCTAAAGGCTTTGGGTTCAAGCCAAAGGGCAATGATATAGTATATGTCTATGTCAGTCTTCTAGTGTGTCAGGTGGGGAAAAATGCTGGTCTCTAGTTTGTTATTTCTGAGTCTAGTTTTCCTGCTTTGCTGTGTTTGACCTTTCCTGGGCTCTCTGCGATACTGACTTTAGATTGTTGCTAACTGGATGATTGGAGTTAGACTTATTTGCTGTGCTTGACTTGGGTTCATTTGGGCTGTGCTGCATTTGCAACATTACCCTCACTGGTGGAAGTTTAGCAAAAGGCTTGCATTTCATGTAACTGGGCCCTTATCCACCAAGGGTATCCTGTGGAGTGTGACAGGTTGATGTACTGATTAAAAAAAGAAAGGGGGAAAAAATGAGCTGGTTATAAGCCCTAAATTCAGAAAATGGCAACCAGATGCTATCAAGCTGATATTGTTCTTTTACAAGGTAACCTGCTTATTTGCTGATTCCTGTGACTCACCAAATTTCATTTCTTTAAGCTACCACTTGTACTATGACTAATCACCCTTTTCTTCATGTTTAACCATGGGATAATTTTGAGCCAGAATTCACCAGAATTCTGTTTTGCCACCTCTCAGGTGGGTGCCATTGCCATTATAAGAGAACAAGGGAGGCGTTCATGGTGAGTTCCGGCACCTCTTTTTCTAGAAAAAAAAGAGAGCACTGGTTAGGATATTCTGTACTACAAATGACATGGGATTATGGATTGCAACAACATACAGATGGCTAAAGGTCCCCCACATACCTCAGTTTATATTCTGAGAACTTTCAAGGCTTACATGGATTAAAAACGCAACAGTAACAATAAAATACCGTATATAATTAAGACTCCAATACTGTACACACTTGAATGGGAGCAAGTCCATTGAGGCCTATGGGTCTTATTTCTGACTATTCATAGATAAGATTGGAATACAGAAGCTTTTGCTATGATAACTCGTAGTCCACTGATGACAAGTCTTGGTTTTTCAGGGTTTACTGGAAGGTTATTTTTCACATGTACAAAAGCCTGGCATTCCTCACATAGTAACTCCTTTTTAAGGCTAGGGAAAGGTCTGCTTCCCAATTCACTGAGGCACTAATCTCTCCTGATGATCTCTGCTTCCAGCTGTAATCAGTTTAACATCTGAGTTTTAACTCAGAGGTGTGGCGGGCCGTTGATGAATAAACAAAGAGTTAGCAGCCTTTTGTCAGCCTAAAATACTGCCTCAGATTTGGGCTTGATGAAAGGACAATAATTACAGTGAAGGCTGAGACTTGCTACCGCAAACCCGCAATTTTAAATAAGATGTGGCTTCCAACTATGACAACTGCTACGATACACATTTTAAAACTCAATGTATTTCCTTCACTTTTCCAATTTCCTCTTCCTGTGTGGAGGTGCATTGACTCGAGTCGATGACGGGAGCAAATCCACAGGCTTCTATAGTTCGTTCTCCCAAATCTAGTTGCTTAGATATAGCAGGGCATGGGTTTAGTGCAGTGCCTCTAATTATGTTGATCAAACCTATGCAATTGTAACCTGTTATTATGTTGACACCAAGTGGCTTGCTATAATCACACAGCTGAAATAAATGTAGCAAAGTTTTGAAATTTCAAAGCCACTCAACTTGGAGTTCATGTGGCATCCCTAGCAGTTAAAAAACGGTTGTTTTTTTAAAAAAAAATTGGGTACAGTTGTACAAAGAATGATTGGTGCTTGCTGTGCATGAGGACCTGTGTAGCAGTAGTAGTAGTAGTAGTAGTAGTAGTAATTTTACTTATGCCCCACCCATTTGGCTAGCTTTCCCCAGCCACTCTGGGTGGCTCCCAGTATATATGCAGTGAGCCTGTGTTTCAGCTGTTGGAAGGCACATCTGCATGTTGACCTACATCAAGTCTGGGAACTTGTGGTCCTCCAGATATTGCTAGACTCCAGCTCCTATCAGTGGCTGAGCTTCATGCTCCGGCACTGGGGGGCGGAGAGCAGGCCTGGCGGGCCTGGCACGCGTCCTGGGGGCATGGTGCGCTGCCTGCGGGTGTGTGGCATCCAGCGTGGGCAGGGGGCAGCCGCAATGGCACCCCACCGGGATCGCGCTGCCAGGGGCAGTGCGCTCCCCCCGCAATCCTATTCCTCCACCAGTGGCTCCTATCAGCCCAATGGTGAGGGATGGTGGAAACTGGACTCCAACAGTATCTGGAAGGCCACAGGCTCCAATGACTTGACTGGTGCATTGGATAAAAACAACAAACAATATATGGATCAGGCAGTTGGAACCTGTGCGTTTTGGTAAGAATGTAGTCATGACCTCCAGCTTGCCATCATAATCATCAGTATTATTTGTATAGTGCTTTCAAGTGTTCAAAGTACTATGGATTTTCGTGTATAATCTGTGTATTCTCATAAATAGTCTAGGTTGTCATCATTACAGTAACTCTATGGTGATGACATCTTTTGGGAAGCAATTTCCCCTAGTACAATGCATTATTCTATGCTGTTTTCACTTACACACATCTCTATGCATGTACACTGAGGTCCAGCTCCGAGGACCTTCTGACGGTTCCCTCCTTGCGAGAAGTGAGGTTACAGGGAACCAGGCAGAGGGCCTTCTCGGTGGTGGCGCCCGCCCTGTGGAACTCCCTCCCATCAGATGTCAAGGAAATAAAACACACTATCTGACTTATAGAAGACATCTGAAGGCAGCCCTGTTTAGGGAAGTTTTTAATGTTTGATGTTTTATTGTGTTTTTAATATTCTGTTGGGAGCCACCCAGAGTGGCTGGGGAAACCCAGCCAGATGGGCGGGGTATAAATAATAAATTATTATTAATTTATTTATTCACACTTTCCTGTAATATATGCGTTTTGAAGATTCTTTTTGGTTGGAGAACTGCATCACAAAATTCAGAAAAATGTGAATTTTTGAAGGACAGCTGTATTTTGATTCGTATATTGTTTTGGGAAATGCAAATTAGATGCTTTCATATTCAAAGGCAGACCAAAATGAATTTCTTACCATCCCTAATAGGAAGCAGCTCCATCGCAGACAGCTTATGGTCCTACTTCCCACAGAGATGCATTTGAAAAAGATTGTATCATTTGCCCTTCAAGCTACAGCAAAGTGTGATGCAAAAGGACAGTATGTCTCACTCGTACCAACCCATAAATAGGAGCACCCAAATTCCTCCATCACATATTCTGTCCATCAAAATGTACTATGCTAGAATCTGAATGGGAACTTTTAATCAATGATGCCATGATTAAGTTTGTATTTTTCTGAATAAATTTACCTGTTGGGCAAGGTTTGGATAAGACAGGCTGGGAAGGTACTGAATATTCAGAATAGTTTCATGTCAGCATAAATGAAATGTATTGCAGAACAATAGGGCGGACACACACACACACACACACACACACACACACACACAATCTTTATATTGAATATGAGCCGGGCCATTGAAACATGAGTCCTGAGTTCTGTTCTCAAGTAGGATAATCCTTTGTGGTAAGTGAAATTTTATATTGAGTGCTATTAATAAAGTTACAAGAACAGCAATGTACAATTAAACTGTTGCATTCAACTGAAATAATCTAACTGTTCCAGCCACATGGATCCTTATGACCACAGGGATCATAAGGAGACAGTTGCCCTCTCTGGATGAAATATGATCTCAGATTCCCAGCTTTCGTTTCGTAAAAACATGTTTCAGACATTTGTAGAACATCAATTAGGAGGCAAAAAGTGAAAGTGCTACTCTCCTCATTTGTTTTGAGGAAAAACCAGCCTGTTCCCACCTTTCAGTGTTTTTAATCAATTAAATGAACTCATAGCAATCGCCTTGCATTTAAGGAAAGCAAATGCAGCCAATTGGACTGGAAGAGAAGACTAGAATGGCACACCCGTTATCTAGATTTTGGGCTCATTTTTAAGCCATTTCTGTTTGTCTTCTCTGGTGGAGAAGTGATTGCTGCTGTCCTCTCCACCCCCAAGAAATTTATGTATCCAGGAGTTTAGGGTAGGCTGTGCTTGGGGAGTAGTGCATCAACAAAAGGTGCAGTTCATGATCTTTCCTACTCCAGTCTTAAAAAGATAAAGGTAAAGGGACCCCTGACCATTAGGTCCAGTCGTGGATGACTCTGGGGTTGTGGCGCTCATCTCGCTTTATTGGCCGAGGGAGCCGGCATACAGCTTCCGGGTCATGTGACCAGCATGACTAAGCCACTTCTGGCGAACCAGAGCAGCGCACGGAAACGCCGTTTACCTTCCCGCCGGAGTGATACCTATTTATCTACTTGCACTTTGATGTGCTTTCGAACTGCTAGGTTGGCAGGAGCAGGGACCGAGCAACGGGAGCTCAATCCGTCACAGGGATTCCAACCGCCGACCTTCTGATCGGCAAGCCCTAGGCTCTGTGGTTTAACCCACAGCGCCACCCGCGTCTTATTTCATGCCAAAACATGTGATCCCCACCCCCTCCAGAGTTTGAAAACATGTTAAAAATTACTCTGTGAATGCCAATGCAGATGAAGTCTGTAAGTAGATCGCACATTGGTTACTTCAAGACTACATTGCTGTAATGCACAGTTTGTGGGGCTTCCCTTGTGCTTGATCCAGAAATTCTTGAAAGGAGCTTTCTTGGGGTTGGCAAGGCACAACAGCAAGCAGTGTGTGTGAGGTGGACCACCCATAGAGAAATATGGATACCGACAAGCTGGAACGTGTCCAGAGGAGGGCAACCAAAATGGTCAAAGGCTTGGAAACGATGCCTTATGAGGAACGGCTTAGGGAGCTAGGTATGTTTAGCCTGGAGAAGAGAAGGTTAAGGGGTGATATGATAGCCATGTTCAAATATATAAAAGGATGTCATATAGAGGAGGGAGAAAGGTTGTTTTCTGCTGCTCCAGAGAAGCGGACACGGAGCAATGGATTCAAACTACAAGAAAGAAGATTCCACCTAAACATTAGCAAGAACTTCCTGACAGTAAGAGCTGTTTGACAGTGGAATTTGCTGCCAAGGAGTGTGGTGGAGTCTCCTTCTTTGGAGGTCTTTAAGCAGAGGCTTGACAGCCATCTGTCAAGAATGCTTTGATGGTGTTCCTGCTTGGCAGGGGGTTGGACTGGATGGCTCTTGTGGTCTCTTCCAACTCTATGATTCTATGATTCTATGAAATAATAATAGTAATATATTTGTACCCAGCCCATCTGACTGGGTTGCCTTTTGTGTGAATAGAAAAAAAACAAAAACGTGATGGGAGAATATCAGTTCAATATTTTAACCAGGCTACTAAATGCTTAAGGCTGACCAGGTAGGTGGGGGCTACCACCTCTCTTTTAAAATGAATTGCTGCACAATAAAAGGACATCCCCATTCCTTTGCCTCCAAGGAGTCCAAGCATGTAAATAAAAAGGAACAGAAGAGGAGCATTCTTTTTATTTGTTCTTGTAACCCTGGTCTGTCCTGCTTACGTTTGGTGCTTTAACTTGGGTAGAAGAAACACAATGAAGAGAATCCTCCGTTTTTGCATCTCTAACCCTATTTGCATTTCTCTATGAAAGGTAGCACATGCAGATGATTTCTTATTGCCCTGCAACCTGCAGCAAAAGATTCGATGAGTAATGAAATGAAAACAAGCCAGTGTTAACTCTTGTTGGCAGATAGCAGGTTAAGCTGAAAATTGTAATGTCAACAGAAAGCCACCCCCTTGCGGTCAATCATTTTTTTTCGCATTTCTCCTGGGCATTCCAAAAGGTCAGATAAAGAATTTTACCCTTTCTTCATCCTCAATCTTGTTTTCCTTTTTTTTTTTTTGGATGCCATCTGACTAAGCTAGAGGAGATATTGCTTGGCAGCCGAGGGCCTGAGAAGCCATGAAGGCCACAGCTCAGTCAGTTTCCTAGGATGAGCGGAAGGCATGAGACCAAATATAGGAGAAATCGCCACATGTTTTTGTAGTGAGTGAGCAAAGGGACTTGCTCATTTTTCAGATGTTATTGGTGTGAGACAATATTAAGAGCAGCAATCTCCTAGGTGAGGTATCACTCATTCAGTAATGCATCTGAATACCAGTTGCTGGAAACCACAGGAGGGGAAACGACTCTTGTGCTCAAATCCTGCTTGCGGGTTTCCCATAGACATCTGGTTGGCCACTGTGAGAATAGGATGCTGGCCGAGATGGGCCACAGGCCTGACCCAGTAGGCTCTTCTTACGGCCTTCCATAATCTTATGTTCTTCCAATCCCCTTAATGAAGGAAAAAAAGCACAAATTAGGACAAGAAAAAGATATGTCTTCTCCTCAGGAAAATATGTAAATGGTTGTGCTAGATTTAACCTTAAAGGCCCAAAATGGTGTGGCTCCATCTAAGACAGGGTTTCCCAAACTTGGGTCTCCAGTTGTTTTAATACTATAACTCCCATCACCCCTAGGTAGCCAGACCAGTGCTCAGGGATGATGGGAATTGTAGTCCAGAAACAGCTGGTGACCCAAGTTTGGGAAACCCTGATCTAATCGAAAGGACCACCTTCCTCCATTTAATCCTGCTGTTATCTTGAGATCTACCTCAGGGCTCCTTCCTGGGTGCCTGTTGCTACGATCAGTTAGGTTTGTGTGCAGAAAAGACAGGACTTTCTTGATGTGGTGCTGAAAATAACTTCCAATGGACTTACGCCTTGACACCTCTGATGTTGAGGTGGGCCTTGAAGACCTTTCTCTTCATAGCTGCCTTTAACTGATGCCACCAACAGCGTGTGTCTCCAGAGCAGAGTCCTATTTAATCTATCCATCTGTTCTGCTGTGACTCCTCTTTATATATTGCTTTGTGTGGGGTATAGTTCTAAAAAAAAATGCCTTAAGATACTTCAGATATTAAATTGAGCTTTGAGACCTCTAGGTCTGTGTGAGTTTTGTGCTTCTTTCCCTTTGCCTCCTGATCCCACCTTAAACATTAAATCCCACAATTGTGAAATCTAACACCTCATGTGAACAAGGGGAAACATTAAAATACTGAGTTTGTACTAACACCCCACAAGCCGCAAAAGTGTCGCCCACAGTCCAATAGTCATTTGATATTGTCCTGTCCTCTGCTGTAAGACGCAGGAAAGCGAGAGAAGGTTTGACAGTAATAGAACGTCGGAAATCAGTTTGCAACCATGTTGAAGAGCTTGCTTCTAAGCATTGGGGAAATTCCCAGCAGAGCAGAACTTTTATTTGTGAGGGGGTGTTGTTGTTGTATGTCTACTACTCATTCCCTAAGCAGCACTCAGCAATATTTATCTAGTCATTCATGCATTGCATGTCACATCTGGTTTTCACATTTGTATATAAATTCATTCTCTGAGCAGTGATACCAGGGAAGTCCCTTTAAAAAAAAAACAACCCCCCCCCCCCAGAACATTACATAGTGAGGAGATCCTCTGTTTATTATTGTGTGCCTGTCTTGGAATATTATCTCAAATTATCACAGAATGTAACATGATGTCCGAGGGTCAGCCAACGCGTTCTCAGCCATACTGACTGACAGAATAATTCAGTAGTGCTGTAAGGAGCTGGAGACGGGATATATATTTTATCAGGGTTTCTGGAACGGTTTTGCAGACTTCCTTCTGGAAAGCATGACTTGGAAGCCTCTGTGCATATTTCCAAGGCACAAATTGACTTGGCTGCCGTTGAACAAGTCGCCTGAACAGAGCCTTCTATTTTCAAACATCACAATTTGCTGCCCAAGCTTATAAACATTCACTCTGATGTAAGTCACACTGATTGCATACCCTCCAACATTTCTCTGACGAAAATAGGGACATCCTATTCCAGTGATGGCTAACCTTGACACTCCAGATGTTTTGGGACTACAACTCCCATCATCCCTGACCACTGATCCTGTTAGCTAGGGATGATGGGAGTTGTAGTTCCAAAACATCTGGGGTGTCAAGGTTAGCCATCACTGTCCTATTCCATCATCATGACGATAATAATATCTCAACCATCTGAATGGGTTTGCCCAGCCACCCTGGGCAGCTTCCAACATATTTAAAAACATAATAAAACATTAAAATCTTCCCTATACAGGGCTGCCTTCAGGTGTCTTCTAAAGTTGGCTTGGGGGGGTGCATAACTCCATACCCTCCAACATTTCTCCAATAAAAATAGGGACATCCTAAGGAAAACCGGGACATTCCGGGATCAGATCAGAATCTGGAATGGCTTTTTAAAATCCGGGACTGTCCCTGGAAAACAGGGACACTTGGAGGGTCTGAGACAGTTTTTTCAGTCCCAGTGCTCTGAGTGGTACTATTTTAAAGGAGGTCGCACACTTCAGCTATGGACTCCGCAGGAGTGATGCTGGTGATGGTGATAATCTGACAGCTGTCTGTCTAGGCCGGGTGCTGGGAAAGAGTGAAAGAGAGAAGTCATTTTAGCAACTTTCTGGACCAGGACATGAGAACATGGTTTATTTGGTTCTTTTTGCTGTTAAGTTTAAAACAAACATGTAGGTTGTTACACCTTCATCTCCGTAAGCCAGAAAGCCCCACTTTTCACACGGTCTGAAACTATCTTGCTGTCTCCTCGTTTCAGAGATGCTCTCTCCATATGAACGCCTCTGCCTTTTTGATGTGAAGTGGTCGCAAACTGCAATTCCCGGCACTGGTTGATAATGTCGTTTGAAGTCAGAAACAATATCCAAGAATAAAGGCTCCCTCTCCCTTAATAGAAGCATATTTCTGTCGCTGCATTCCTTGCATCGCAACAAAACCTTTGATCACTTCAACTCGGTTCACCCATTCTTCATCTGGACTGCTTAAATACCTTGCATACATCGTAGTTAACTATCAAATAGTACTGTGGTTTGTTTTGTTTTAAGTCATAGCTTCCGTAAAAGCGTGTTGCCATTTAAACGAGAACTTCGCACTTTGAAGCTATTTGTGCCATACAGCAATCAAGTAAGAAGGGAATTTGGAACATGAGCATCTTAAAATACTATTGACTGGATCCACATTTAGTCTGAATAGACCCACTGCAATCAATGGATTGCTCATCTCAAGCCTCATTGATTTCAGTGGGTCTACTCTAAGCATGACTAAGACTGCCTCAAATACAATTGTACCATGCGAAGTTTAAATGAGACCTATTCACATCTCAAATAATTTTGGATTTAGGTTTGTAATAAAACCGTGTTTGCTTGTTACTTTTATAAACCGCTCCTCATCCTGCAGGATCCCAGGGTGGTGAACAGACATAATAAGGCCGTAATACAATTAACTTAAATTAATTAATTTAGACACTATTAAAATCACATTAAACCATTACAATCACATTAAACCAGTAAAAACAGTTCAGCAGAGGAGTCTATGGCTGCATACACACCATAGATTCAAAGCACATGGCTCCCCCTAAAAGAAATCCTGGGAACTTGTTTGTTAGGGTGCTGGGAATTATAGCTCTGTGTAAACTACGATTCCCAGGATCTGTGAGGGGAATTTGCTTGTACACAGCCCACATTTTAAAATTCTTACTGCTGGGTGATAAAGTGGCATATTTGTCATAATCTTCATTTTGTTTTATAACATCATTGAAAGCTCACTTAAGGTACACATGAGCACATCCCTTGGTGACTGTCATGGATGTGTGAAATAGCAAAGAAAACTGATCTTAACGTGGATAAAAGCAAACAATCGGAGCTAGAATGACTTCAGGAACATAGCATGTCTTGCAAGAAATGAAACGTTTCCCAATCACTTGCCATCCTTTCAAATGCCACACTTTTCAGTGGAGGCAATTCACACATTCAATTGCAAATCCTAAAGGACTAAGATGTCAAGCGATGCGATGTTAAACAACATGCATGAAAAAGGGTGCCTTCTATAACATATATATATAATGTAATGTATTGCACAAAATACTCGAGGAGCATTAGTTATCTGCCTAGTTAGCTAATTTATATAGGCGTGCTCCTTTTACAATATGGCTTGTATATCTTTATTGCTGGGCACTCAGAGCATGAAGCGGGCCTCCCTTTATGGAGACATGAGCAGTTGCAAGAAATATAAATCTCCCCTGCTTTCTTCCCAGTCAGATTTTGCGATAATAGATCAACCCGCTGCATCGTGGGAGTCCTCTCTTAATGGACTTAGTTGAAGGATGTCCAACTGAGGGCGCATAGCCAAAGGCATCTGTCCGGCCCTCCAGTTGCCAGACCGAGAGTGTAAAGTGTGAAAAGGGAGAGAAAAGAACATCTTTCAAACAGAATGATGTAAATGTAGGGAAAGTCTCCAGCTTATTTATTTGTTATGTTTATACAGCGGAACCTCGGTTTTCGAACGTCTCGGAAGCCGAACGATTCGAAACGCCGAAAAGCCGGAAGTGAATTGTCAGGGATCTGACCTCACGCAAGGCTCTTGAGACGGGGAAGGAGGGATGGAGGGAAGGAAGTGCAGCCTCTCCTGGGAAGCAGTTCTGAGTCCAGCGGGGATAGTAAGGAAAGCCCCAGTGGTGAGGAGCAGGAACTGTCAGGCAGTGCGGTGGAGCTGAGGGCCAGAGATGCTGACAGAGCCCTAGCTCCAGCTGAGTGGGTTGCGGAGCAAAGCGGTCAGCTACTTCCGTCGCTCCAGCTGCGTGGGGGGGGGGAAGCGTAAGGAAAGGAGGCGACGCTTTGGAATTCCAAAGCTTCTATGTTGGGGGAGGAACCGGCGAAAGCCACTCCCGGATTCTGGAACCGACACAAGAGGACATGAATCTTAAACGCTCCGATGTACATAGTCTGTAAATAAAGTATTAGCTTTAGAAGAACGGATGTTTCTGGCTCTTTACTCTCGAAGAGACAACCCCGAGCCCTTACATGAATGCTTCCGTTTTCGAACATGCCTCGGAAGTCGAACGGCTTCCGAGGCGCATTTCTCCATTTTCTCAATGGCATTTGCTGACTGCCCATTGTGCCTCAGCTGTTGAACGTTTCGGAAGTTGAACGGTCTTCCGGGACGGATTATGTTCGACAACTGAGGTACCACTGTATCACACTTTTGACTTCCACGGATCTCAAGATGGTGTAGGTGCTTCTCCTCCTCCCCACTGCATCTTCACAACAGCCCTGTGAGGTAGGTTAGGCAAAGAGGTGGTGAATAATTCCAAGGTCACCCACCGAGCTTGATGGGATCGGAACCGGGGGGTGCCAGGGTCCACCCCACATTGTGGGTGCCCGGCGTGCACATGTAGTGGATTTTTCTTTAATGATCTTATTGTGTTAAATAATGATGACAATAAGAAAGATTGCAATTAAAATAGAGGAGTGCCAACAGACTCTGTTTTATGTGTGACTAATGGGATGCGGGTGGCGCTGTGGGTTAAACCACTGAGCCTAGGGCTTGCTGATCAGAAGGTTGGCGGTTCGAATCCCTGCGACGGGGTGAGCTCCCGTTGCTCGGTCCCTGCTCCTGCCAACCTAGCAGTTCGAAAGCATGTCAAAGTGCAAGTAGATAAATAGGAACCGCTCTGCCGAAAAGGTAAACGGCGTTTCCTTGCGCTGCTCTGGTTTGCCAGAAGCAGCTTAGTCATGCTGACCACATGACCCGGAAGCTGTACGCCGGCTCCCTTGGCTAATAAAGTGAGATGAGTGCCACAACCCCAGAGTCGTCCGCGACTGGACCTAATGGACCTAATGGTCAGGGGTCCCTTTACCTTTAATGCACAATTACTTCCTAGTGTTCAGTGTCCTTAGCATCCCGTCAGGGAACCATACTAGTTTGGCATGTTGCTATGCACGTGTTGACCAAATCCAGGTTTTGATGTGACTGTTTCTGCTTAAAAGATCATCAGATAGAGTCAAAACTCTTGTATCTTGTGACCGTCCTTCTTTTTCTTTTTTAATTCTCTCATTTTTATTTTCCCATTTGGTATTTACTGCAGTCGTAGCATCTATTGAGTTGTCCTCCTGCTGTCACTGACGGCATCACTGTAATTAGCCCTGCCATTCTTCCTGATTTTTCTACATTTGAAAGGAAAGCAAAGATAAGGGGAGCAGGGATGCTTTTGTGATTTCAGCCCAGAAAACACGAATAATCAGCATGTAAATGAATGTGTTTTTCTCAGTTATCGCAGTTATGAGTACCCATGTGTTAACAAATGGGAAAATAACACAGTCATTGCAGCCAGTCTATAAGAATCCTGGTATGATGAATTCCAGTAGTAAACCTGCCAAGATGCGTAGATTCTCAGCATGACGATCACACAGTTTTAGTTGGTCACAAATGGAGGGCAGTGCACGATTCTGCTTAATGACGGTTCTGTAAACAGCAATATATTTGGAGACCAGCGGTTCAACCAAATTGGCAGGTGTTTCACAGAAATCTGGGGAAATATAATCCTTGGAACCGGTCCCTTAGACTGTTTCTATTTACTTATTTATTGAAAAACATTGCATCCTGCCTCTCCTGTCGTTTGAGGTAGCTTACAAAAATAGTAAAATAGTGGACCACAACTCTACCAATCTGCAAATAAGCAGTATAAAACATTAAAAATAACAAGTAACACCTGAAGCAAAATGTTGCACAATTTGTTACCTCCTAAGAGGAATATGCCTGTCCAGGGATCTAATTAGGACTCGGCTACATTAGTAAAGAAACAACTATTTGGATGTGCTATAAACATGCAATACCAGATGGCGCCAGAGAGCAGGAAATATTTAAATACGATTTTCCATAGGGTTTTTAATTTTGTTGTTGTTGTAATGCTCTAATTTCTGACTTATTTATAGCATTTTTCCCCTGTGAGTAGACCCACCCCTAGAAGCAAACCATCCCATCAACCTCTTTGCTTTTCTTTTTCCAGCTGATATTCAATGGCTTCTGAATGTGCTCATTCCTTATTGGGTTGTTCAAAGTGTGCTGCCAAGGGAACATGTCACATTGGGATAGGCAATCTTCAGGTTCTAATCTCTTTTCCTTCTCCAAGTCTGTTTCAGTCTCAGCTCTCTGACTCTTTTTTTTTTTTAGGGCCAGGATGTATACCATTTGTTTTAAAAAAAGTGCTTGTTGTATGATCTATACACTCATTTCTACATGCTGTAGGGATGGAGTAATTGCTTATAAATTTACACCATGTGGTGGTTTGTTTCACACTAGGCTAAATTCATAAATTCCTAAGCACACTTTATTGGAAAATAGTCCCACACTTTATTGGAAAATAGTCCCACTGAACTCAGTTCTACATGTGTGAGGAGTACACAAAGTCAAATGTTAGTCTCCCATTCCACCCCACTGATTGTTGAATCTATACCCAGGGAGTGCTGAGAATTTTGTGGATTGGTTGTTTGCAGGCAACACCATACTTGCATTGGGTGGACCGCTACAGTAGTTGCCTTTCTGCTTTTACACACTAGCAAAGATCTGTACTCTAACTTGATGTCTAAGTCTTGAACTTTCCTGTTTAGTAAGATATCAAAACCCTTGAGATTCCTGTGCAAGACAAATTTGTCGGCTCTTAAACTGCATTAACTTTCAACTCTAGCATGCCCTACTAAATCCCTTAAGCAACAATTAGTGTTATCAATATTTGATATGTAGCTTATAATTCCCATGCATATTTCAGAAAAGCATATTTTATATATTTGATGTTGAATCTGCCAAGCGAAGGTTCCTCACAGACCCCCCCCCCCCAAAAAAAGAAGAAGCAAAAAATGGACAGTGGAGCGCAGTTACTGAGACATTGTGGAGCAGAGGATTCAAAAGCAAGTTCTACATGGTGAAAGTAATTTTTTAATCTTGCCTCAGAAAGTGTTGGTTACTTGATTTGCTAAGAAGTGTACAGTGGTACCTCGGGTTACAGACGCTTCAGGTTACAGACTCTGGTAACTCAGAAATAGTACCTCGTGTTTAGAACTTTACCTCAGGATGAGAACAGAAATTGTGTGGCGGTGGCGGCGCGGTGGCAGCGGGAGGCCCTATTAGCTAAAGTGGTACCTCAGGTTAAGAACAGTTTCAGGTTAAGAACAGACCTCCAGAACAAATTAAGTTCTTAACCCGAGGTACCACTGTAATGGTCAAGTCTTACTGAACTTTAGAAACGGTTAGAGCATCACAACCATTCATTTGAAAATGGTAAAATCGGCATAGTATTTTTTAAATGCCTTTTAATCTTCAGGATATACTTTAAGTAGGAGCTACATTACATCTACCAGAAAGGAGATTGTGGAGTATAGATGAATGCACAGTTTGGAATTTTCATTGAAGGATTTTCATAGAAAGCAAGGGTACATACCGTACAACGTCTCTGTTCTCGGTTTATAGAGTCCTTTCTACAGGTTAGTTAGATTTGGTTGTGAAGCGCTGCTGTCATAGAGCTTGTGAGTTGTGGGGGGAGTCAACTGGGGAGAGGGGGTGGAATGAAATGGGGTAATCATTTTCCATTCTTTTGCTTTGCATATGTGCTAGGGTTTTTGTGTCAACATCACAAGGATAGGTCTTTTTATTTGTCTGTTTGTTTTGGCGGTGCCACAGTTGAAAACAAGAATTCAAAAGCACACATGAAATAGGCCGGCAGCCCAATCCCAACATTTTCTGCCTAAGAATATCCTGAAAGTTGTGCATGTTCTGTGTTGCCAGACATGAACCCCATTCAGACATTCAAACAAATTTCAGACCGTTTAACAGTCAATCCCTGTTCAAAGGGAACTCTGGGAATTGTAGTTCTGTGAGGAAAACAATTCTCAGCTCCCTTAACAATCTACTGTGCCCATAACTGTTCGAAGTGGTACAAAAGCATTTTAAATTTATGGTGCAGATGAGACCAAATATGGGCTGTGTGGAAATGATGCCTTCTTATATCCCCAGTCTCTTCACATGCTATTATTTTAGGTTTTCATTGAAGTTTATTAAAAGTGCACACTTAAAATTATAAAATGTAAATGTGACAAACCAACATCTGAAAACACATGTATCATACAGGCATGCGTGTTGAGTGTAGTTGGCAAACTTAAGTTGGTTGCTGGGCAATATGTGAAATGTCCCTAACTGATTTCTGAGGTGAGACCCAAGAGGCAAAGGATTAAATAAAAGTAAGGATGTCAGAGCCAAACCATTAATAGCTTTGCAAGTGGGGGTTTAAAATTCCTTTGGCGCTCCCTTTGTTTAAGGTCATATGTTCACAAATGTCAGAAATAATCCTGCATTTTAACTCCACACTTCAGACACTGTTTAAAGTTCACATTGAAATGGATCACATCCCAGTTTAAACAAGAACTGAGTGACTTCTAAAACTGTAAGACAGGTCAATAAACAGGAAGGGCACCTAGGAGAGAAACTTATTTAGTCTCCCTTTTTTCCAGGAAAGGTGGCTCTTCCTTATTAGGGTAAAGGGACCCCTGACCGTTAGGTCTAGTCACAGACGACTCTGGGGTTGCAGCGCTCATCTTGCTTTACTGGCCGAGGGAGACGGCGTACAGCTTCCGGGTCATGTGGCCAGCATGACTAAGCCACTTCTGGCGAACCAGAGCAGCGCACGGAAACGCCATTTACCTTCCCTCCGGAGTGATACCTATTTATCTACTTGCACTGCGTGCTTTTGAACTGCTAGGTTGGCAGGAGCGGGGATCGAGCAATGGGAGCCCACCCCGCCACGGGGATTCACACCGCCAACCTTCTGATCGGCAACCCCTAGGCTCTGTGGTTTAGACTACAGCGCCACCCTAATAATAATATCCTTATGAGGGTATGATCTGCTTAATGTTGGAATAGAAGAATATCTTGAGCAGGCAGGTTTTCATTCTTCCATAACTCCTAGAGGCATCTCTCCACGGGGTTTCTCCATTTGCAGTAGTGTATGAAGGGTAGGCAAACGGGGCACAAAACAGGCAGGCGTGCAAAACCAGGTAATACGTTTGCAGTTATTGTAATAATAACCCAGGGCGCGAGTCAACTAATGAGTGTGTGCATATATGTGTTGGTCTTCCAAGGGACTGGGGTAAAGGTTGGATCCAGCAGAATTAATCTGAGCTTTGATGAGCACAAAAGAGCGGAAGGAAGAAATGGGAAGACTGGCACTTAGAACTGGAGGAGGAAGTGAGAGTGCCACTCTTTCCCATTTCCTCCTTCAGTTCCATTGTGTTTTTTAAGGGAGAAAAAGGTAACGGACCAGTGCTTTTTTTGCAGGGGGCACTGAAGGGTACGCAGTACCGGCACCTTTTGTTGTTGTTAAAAAGTGTCGCACTTACTGCAACAACTTCATGGTGAGTACCAGAACCTATTTTTCTAGAAAAAAAGCACTGGTAACCACCCTCACCAACTCAAGAGCAAGGGGGCAGTGTGTGTTATGGGGGGGGGGAATAAGAGACTTAGTAGGCAATGGGAAAACCTCAAAGTTGTCATTGAGCTTACAGGCACCATGTTGGTGACCCTGCAGTAAAACATATTCTTTCATTACATAGAGGGGGGTACAAGAATTTCCCACTCCTTCCATTACTACATTTGTTTTCAGTATCAAAACTGTTACTCGTTTCTTCGGTCATTTATTTCAATATTGATTTGTTAATGTTTGTCGCTGGTGGTGGAATAGTTAATTTCCCTTGCAGCTTCAGGCAGCCGCCATTTTATTTTTCTCCTATGCCCCAGACATTGCATCATTAGGGCATTTTGGGAAAATAAAATGGCAGCTGCCACCAGCAGCCACCCAAATCGGCTGCTGCCGCCACCTCTGCAGAAAGCGAAGGGCTCCTGCCCCAAAGGGCAGGAATGGGTACAAATTTGAGTGGCAAAAACCATCCCGTACTAAACACATTAGTTTCAGAACGAATGAAAACTGAGCTGGGTGGGCCTTTTCAGTTCAGTTTTTCATGTGATATGAATGCACACTCCGAGCCACTATGGAGCTGGTGGCAGAGAAGAAATTATATTATTATTATTATTATTATTATTATTATTTTATTATTATTAGCCAAACATTTGTGTGCCACTCAGTAACAAAGTTTCCAGGCAGAGTACAATAAATATGAAAGCAATTTAAACACAAAACATAAAATATTAAATTGAAGGACACTTGATTCACGTGAATATAAGAAAGGAATCCCACTGTACCAGACCAAAGGCCACCTAGCCCAGAATCCTGTTATCACAGCAGCACCACCTTAAGCTGAAGCAGAACCAAGTTTATTTGCACAGCAGTTTCTAAGCAGGACAGCCTGAGCAGGGAGCTTTTGGAGTTTCAGCAGCTTCGCTCTCTTAAGGCCCACAGCCATTATTAATTCATCTCGGTGCTTTAGCATCCTCCTTCCCTTTTTCGCGGTTTCATGTTTCATGGATTGCGTTTGCACTTAATGCTGCCTAGGCACTGCATTTCTGCAATAAGCTAGAAGCAGAATTAAAACGGAGGTTCCTCCCGGTACTTGAGCAATATGAACCTACCCTCCAAGTGTCCCGGTTTTCCAGGGACAGTTCCGGAATTACAAAAGCCATCCCGGCTTCTGATGCAATTCCAGAATGTCCCTATTTCCCCTGCCACTGCTGCCGCCACTGAGCTCAGGGAGGAGGATGAGCCGGTGCTTGTCCTGAGTGACAGCGCCTGTAAGGGAGTATCACATGGCCTCTTCATGGCCACTGCTGCCGGCCTCCTCCCTTGGGCAGCTTGTAGTGTCTTCTCTAGAGTGGGCGAGGAGGAGGAGAGGCTGCGGCCTCCGTAGCCCAGCCCCACGTGCCGCACCAGGTCTTAGGGGCAGGCAGAGGCAGAGGAAGAAAGGGGGAGCCGAGTGGAGTGCAAGGAGTCTTGTTTTTTTTAAAAAAAAATCTTTGCGCATTCGTGTTTAATCTTGTCCCTTTCTAAAATTTATTTACCAGTGTGTGTGTTTTTGTAAATCTACCAAAGAATAAAATAAAACAGCATAAGGGGTTTTCTCAGGACAGTGGAGGGCCTGTGTGCTGTGTCCCATTGGTTTACTGGTGGTGGCACTTTATTCTGATAAGAAATGCCCGGGGGGGGGAATAAAAATAAATGGGGGGTCGAGGAGGGTCAGTTGAGGGGGGAGTGAGAAATGCCCCCTTTTTCATCTGAGGAATGTTGGAGGGTATGTGTTAACTTGCAATTCCACTCCTGTCACCGAGTTCTTTACTCACAAGTAAGTGCAATTCAGCAAAGGCTCCCCACTTTATATAAGTGTGTATTCTTAGGACTGACCTTGCCAGTATTTTGCTTAAACTGTTTTTAATATTGTGTTTTTATGTTGTAACCTGGGGCTTTAGGGTGAAAGAAATGTGGTTATTATTATTAATAACAACATATATTATTATCTGTTGTTCATTGTTCTCAGAGTAGCCTAAGTAATAAGTTTCCTCCTTGTTGGCTCAGCTCATTTTATTGCTTTCTGATGAACTTGACAGAGGATTACTGATGAATTGCCCCCAGAATAGCTTATCTTAATTGTCTCAATATCAGTTTCTGTTCCCAGAGGGGGAGTCCTTAATTTTCTATTTCCTTGCATTGGCACTTATTCAATTTTTTAAAAAGAAGAACACAATAACGAAAGGAAACCAGTGATTAAAGCTTTCCCCCACTATGGGAGCACAAACTGACTGGGTTAATTAATTAACTAAACATAGAAGACCTGCAAATCAGATATTTTTAAAAGAAAGGTTCAGGGAGCTTTAAAAACCTCAGAACTTCTTTGCCTGTCTGCGGTCTTGGACTGCAACTGCATTCTGTTGACAATGCATCTAGTCATTAAAAAAAAATTACAGGAGGACAATGCAGGAAACACTGAACTGCAATAACCATCTCGATTCTCCCTCTCTCTCTCAAAAAAAATAAATTAAAAAAAATCAACAACCCCCCCCCAAAAAAAAACTGAGTGAACAAACAATGACATATTCAAAGGAAAGGGATGATTGGAAGCGACCTTGCTCCCTAAGGGTTCAAGGAGAGGGGCAGAGGAATATGTTGGCTTGTAGAGGGGATATTGTTGGTTGGTGTCACATCCCTGCTATAATGAACAATATTAGTTTGCACAAAGGAGGGTGCTATCGTAATCCATGAGTTCTCCTTCAAATTACATCACATTTTACCTCATTCAAAGTTAAACAGTGTGAAGGAACATCGTGAGGCAGAGGGTACCCACTGTCCTTCAGGATTCCCTGACCAGAAAAAAACAGCAGTAATTACAATGATAATAATTTATTACTTGTACCCTGCCTACCTGACTGGGTTGCTCCAGCAACTCTGGACGGCTTCCAACAGAATATATATATATATATATATATATATATATATATATATATATATATATAAAACCACAGTGAAACCTCAGACATTAAAAAACTTAAAAATACAGGGCTTCCTTCGGATGTCTATGGAAAGTTGTGTAATTGTCTCTTGGACATTTGACGGGAGGGCGTTCAACAGGGCAGGCACTACTACTGAGAAGACCCTCTGCCTGTAGCTTTGGGTCTTGCAGTGAGGGAATCACGAGGCCCTTGCAACTGGTCCTCAGTATTTGGGGTGGAAATGTTCCTTCCACAGACTAGATGCATGGTGTGTCACCCTCATTTGCAGGGCTGCCCATGGATTTGCATGGGCTGGCATTCTAAGGAGGGCAATGGTTTTTGCAGCTAAAAACTAACATGGCTACCCGTCTAGAAACTGTCACAAAGGAGACGGCACATTATTTTGCAAGATTCTCTCCCCCCACCCCCACCCCACTGGCTTGTTGCAGTCAAGTGACATTTGTGGTAACCGCAGGCCCTTCCGCAGAATGGAAGCAATTCAGTCCTCTTGGGAAGGGCACCTTTTGTGAGAAAAATTCCTATTTATGAGTCAATGAAGTGAATGTGTAGAGTTTGGCTGGGTTGTAGGTGATCATTAGCCACAGCTTCTCTAGTGCTGACCATTCAGAGCGTATGCCGTTCATTATGTGGCATCTTTTTTGTGTTTTCATTCTGTTTCCTTGCTGCTGCCCCCCGTTACTGCCTGCATTTAGCAATACAAACACAATGAGATCTCCTCTCACACGGTGGAGGGATCTGTGTAATTGGGCGGAAAACTCTGATAATGAGACTTCATTACAGTGAGGGAGATGTGGCGTGGTACATCCTGGATCAGCAAAATTTGTGTCAGGAACGTTTCAAGGACACTTTGTACTTGCACATAGGGCAGATAGTTATACCACAACTTCTTTAAGAGACTTTAATTTAGGCTGCAATAACAAAACACACACACCAAAACCCAAACAAACTGAATATATTCTTTATAAGGGGTTTTGTTGTGGGAAAATAGGCTGAAGAAGCAGTTGAATTGACTTGTTAAAGAAAGAGTGACAAAGGCAGAATAAAAAAAAATGCTTTATGACTTTCAAGTTTGAAAATTTGGGGTCATTTCTGGCATTTTTAATGGCATAATTTTTCTGGAATCTTGTGAATGAACTTTGCCACTCAGAATAATACTCCTGCAGTGACACAAGGCAATCGAATGAGCCACAACCTGTAGCTTTCATGCATATAATTCAGCTGAAATGGTAGCCACCGTCAATTTTACCACATGCTTTATAGCATAACCCCTTAGTGACTTTGGCTTAGTGGAAAGCACTTCCCAGTTTCCTGATTTCCTCTTACCAAGTAAGCCTCCACTCCTGTCAAAAATATGCCCCTGAGGTTTGGGGCCAGGGGATCCTCCAGAACAGAACCAGATGTGGTGTGGGGGGCTGCAAGAGATAGGGAGGGTCGATGAAAATTGTGTGCCCTGGCTTGCACAAGCAGATATCCTTTCTTCACAGAAGGGTTCATGTGGCACTGGGTTCAATTTTTGTGAAATACTAAATATTCCATATGTTGAAGGTTAAAACTATTGATTGCTGAAGAATTGGAGGTCATAAGGGATGGGGTTCTCAAGCTCACCAAAATCTCACTGAAATCTGAAGGTTTATGGACCCTGCTAGTACACCATCTGAATCTGAGTAATACCACAACCAACATGCATGTAGTTAAATGGGCGCTTTATTTACTAGCCAGATAATTTTTTTTAGCGTAATGCAATAACATTAAACACTCACAAGATCTTAGAACAGATTTCCACCTCCATGGAGTTGAAGTTCCAGGAAAGGCAGGTAGTATTCCAGCTACTTTAAGCAATCGTTCCCAATCGTTTAGAATCTTCTAGGTGAAATTTCAAGAAAGAAGGCTCTGACTAATGATCAGGAAGAACTTTCTGGTACTAAGAGCTGTCAGACAGTGGATTGGATTCCCTCAGGAGGTGGTGGGCTCTCCTTCCTTGAAGGTTTATAAGCAGAGGCTGGATGGCCACCTGTCATGGATGCTTCAGTTGAGATGCCTGCACTGTGGGGGTTGGACTAGGTGACCCAAGGGTCTCTTCCAACACTATAATTCTATGGATTGCAAAAGGTCTGGATCCACATGACAAACCCCAGGTGCTTATTTTTCTGGGACAAACCCCCCCCCCCATTATGACCCATGAATGGGTATTATGTGAACTTAGTTATAAATTTTATATTTTAAAGCACCTTTTTAATTTTAAACCCAAGAGTGATGGGAATGGTGCCCCCCCCAGCCGCTGTGTTAAATAAAGCAAAAGATGATAAAGGAAGCCCCGTCTCAAAATGGTTCCAACGAATGTGCAGTGCAGAATGAGATTTGTTAGCATCTCTCTTTAGTGGAGCCGAACACCGCAGAAGCCATAAATAATGCACAGCTGCTAACCATCATAATTAGAATGCCTGCTGAGAAATGGCTGCAACACACCAGTAGGATGGCAGTGACTAACTATTTCAATACACCAGCTCAGGGGATGGGGGTGAGGATGCACACAGTGTCTCGTCCCCTACTCACTGGATCAAATTGCCTTGGCCAAATTGCCTTGGTCATCATTGCCTTGCTGATTCATCACCCCCCAAAAGCAGCCGCAATGTCTGTTAAAATCCCAGCGGTCTTTTACGAAATGTGCCACGGTAACCATTTATTCAGCTTGGGGCAGGTGAGGAGAGAAATGACAAGGAAGCAGGACTAATAAGTAGGCATTGTTTTGTAGCAGGCTTCCCACATTCCCATGATGCTAAAGATACATCAACTAGGATGAATGGGAACTGGAAACCCAATTCTGTTGATTTTTTTTTTGGTGGGTGTTGTTGTTCAAAGAATTCTTCAGTCTTGTGTGCATGGCATCCAACCAGAAATTTATTCCCTTCAGACCTATTTTTGGCTAGTTTAAATTTGTTCTCATTTTTAAAAGCATTAATCACACACCCAAAACAGCTTTAAATGTATACAGTGCTGCAGATGACTTTGAGGGACAATGTTGTCACACGGCTAATTCTTCAATGAAGAAAAATCACATGCAGGTATCAGATTTGCTAATGCGCCATAACTCAGCAGAAGCACTCTGTATGCTAGAATAGTAGACTTTCCAGACCTGGAGTCCTATCATTAGCTCAGATATGAATGATGGGACAAAGTTCTCTCTCTCTCTCTCTCTCTCTCTCTCTCTCTCTCTCTCTCTCTCTCTCTCTCTCTCTCTCTCACACACACACACACTGTTATCTTAAGATGGTTTGGTGGACCTATCTTTGGTGGCCAGGCTGACTGTGACCTTGTTGTGGGTCTCAAGAATTCACCAGTTGAAGAACTACGTACCAGACCAGGATTTCCCAGACTTAGGTCTCCAGCTGTTGTTGGACTAAAACTCCCACCGTCCCTAGCTAGCAGGACCAGTGATCATGGATAATGGGAATTGTAGTCCAAAAACTGCTGAAGACCAAAGTTTGGGAAACCCTGTACTAGAACGTCCTAGACGACAGATAAACACAATTGCTAGAATAGCTATTGCATTACATCATTTTATGGCTTTTAAAAAAGTTAAGTCAAACCAAGCATACGTAGAAAACATGAGGAATATGTGGGTGCATATTCAAAAAGTATGTCGTTTCAAAACAGCTTTTGAATTTCTGTGATGAAGAACATTGTGCTTGAGCGTAAGGAAAGAATGTTGTTGAATTTTTGTCATTTAGCTAAGTTCTCAATACATGACCTACTAGGTACACAAGACTGGCAGAAATCTCACTCACACCTCTGGTAAAAACTGAGCACATGATTGCTGTGTTATATTTGTGAGTCTGCAAGGGAGCTGTAAATATTTTCCAGCCCACTGCACTGTGCTCATAAGACTGGATGTGAGTGAATTGTTATGGTATATAGGTAGAATGCCCATGTAAGCAGGGAAATATTCAGAGCCACTCATAAAAGAAACAACAAATTAAGAGTCAGGGTACTTGTTCCCCTTAAATAATTCTTATGAGTTTGTGTTGCTGGGAAACCTACAGCAAACAACAGGGATCATAAGGCTTAAGCCAATTCCTCTTCCTCTCCAGGAATTAATTTAGCCCTTTTGGGGTATTGATTTGGCCCTGTTCCTGTTCTGCCAGCTATGTCAGTCAGAAGTGGATTTTCTATGGAACACAGAAGAAGAAGAGGAATTTAAAAAAGTGTTTTCAGATAAAGCTTTGCGCTCTGCTTTTTTGCTGAAGTTTTTCAGAGTAGTTGCTATCATGCTGAATCTTCTGAGGTGTGTGTGGAGTTTTTAAAAAGCTGAAAGATAGTGGAAGCACCTTTAGCTCAGTGGCAGAGAGTATACACCATGAACACAGAGTATCTTGGAGCCAGGCAATGTCTTGGATCTCCTGGGCCTTTGAGGTGAGCAGATCATGAATGGCATCAGTTCAGTCAGAAAGCTTGAAACACCCAGCAAGTATTTATCCATAGCCACAAGGTATCACCTGGAAGTGAGAGTCCCTGTAAAATAGCACTCACATTGTGTGTGTGTGTGTGTGTGTGTGTGTGTTTGAATCTTAGTAGTGAATTGTTGAGATTTTATCTGATCACAAGCTGACCCTGCACCTGTTGATGTTTGGGGGCAGACCATAATCTCTGTCATCATCACTGTCATCAATTTATTTATATGCCGTGTTTCCACTTTATGCTCGAAACATCCCCAAGAACAATAAGCAAATCTATATTTGCAGGTATGGCAAAATATAGTTATATACAGATATCAAACAGAATTTATAATGTAATAATTAAATTCACATTAGCAAGCTAACCAAGAGACAGCAATTAAAAATTTCCCTAAATGTATTAAAAACATTCCTTTCGAAAATAAGATTAAAAGATCCTATCCATGTTTAGCCAGCAAATCCACTAGCTCGCCCAAACCATGAAGATATCGGAAGCAAATAGCCACAGCAGTATCAAAATGTTGGAATTTGAACTAGTGAAATTTGAAACCTCAAAACAGCAGCATTATGAGGGCCCAGAAGTCCTATGTCCCAGGGGCCCAAGGAAGCATTGTATCTCCTCTCCCTGGACACAGAGAGATCTCTGACCTTGGAGAAGGACAACTGATGTCAGTTTTTCCCTCCTTGTGCTGAGAAAACATCTGTATCAGTTTGGCACTAGAGCTCCAATGCTGCCTTTGGCTGTTTGTTCCTTGCATCCTACAGCCACATAAATAAGGTTGCACAGCTTCTAACATCCCTCTTCTTCCACCAAAGGTCAATCTAGGCATGGGGACTTAATCCAGTTCACACTTTGCCACATAATATGCAATTCAAAACACAGCCATCCTTTGAAATCCCCTCTTCTCTGAATTCTGCAATGCAGTTCTACATCTGAATAAAGTGTATAAAGATGCATCTATACTAGGGTAAAATATGCATATAAAATGCATTATTTTAGGGGAAACTGCTTTGCCACAATGTGCAGACTGGGCAAAATTGTAGTTAAAGATCAAAATTTGCAGAAAAATGCTGCTGAGGACTTAAAAAAAATTCACAAACTATGGAAATGTGGAGAAATGAACTGAAGATGAGAAAAATGAGAAAATGAGAGAAAACCAAATTGACTGATTTGCACATCCGTATGTCGCTTACCCCTCTTCCATTATATATTGCTGTAGGCTCTTTCAGGCTTGCTGTGTTCTGTATTCATTTACTTTGCAAGAATCCACCCTCTGCATATTTAAAAGCCAAAAGGCTGATTGATCTTTTGGTAATGGTATCCTGGAAAAGACATAATTATCCAACACAGTGTTATCAACAGTTCAAAACACACTTCGGTAGCTACAATCGGTAAAATGGTGGTTGTCATGGAAGGTTTAGAGGACACACGTGTCAGGATGCTGGGCATATTTTTGTATTGCCTTTTCTCAGTCACTTCCAAATGGCCTGTTTTCTGAGATTCCATCCTGATTTGTTTGCACAAGGTTTTCAGGGAGGTTAGACGACATTGGCAATATTAGCAAGCGTCTCCGGAAGATAAGGGCCAGGGACAAAATAAACCTAATGGTATATATAGGGATAGTTGGGTAGACTTTTTAAAGTGTGACTAGCACACTATTGTATGTCACAGAACACTTTCTATTCTTAACAGGCTAAAAAGGAAGAGAGGCTGTTACACTCGTGCTCAGAGAATAGAATAGAATAGAATAGAATAGAATAGAATAGAATAGAATAGAATAGAATAGAATAGAATAGACATTGCACTTCGTTTGTTGGTGGGAGTGTCCCTTAATTGCAAAGTTCTAAAGCTTGACCTGGACACGGCTGAGTTAAGGCAGGTTGAAAGCATGTCATCATTATTCACCGTCAGTACAAATACCACCGAGTACATAGACTCTTAGTTGTATACATAAATCCCCATCTGTCAGTATGGAACGGTGCCGGCTCAAGTTAATTGGACTCTTGCCCTAAATCACAGGTGCCTGGCATTAATGTGTTTCAATTGTCAGGCTGCAAAGCAGTGGATACCACTTCCTTCACAGGAGGTTCCTTCCTGGTGCCAGCACTTGAATGCTCTGGCATTCGGCCGACAGTACTGCTCATCATTCAGAAAAGAGGTAAATGGGAGCAACAGAAGATATCTTAGGCCAGGGGTGAGGAATGTTGTTGTTTTTCTTAAGCCCAAGGGCTGCATTTCCTTCGGGGGGGGGGCACATGTGTGAGTGAGAAGGGACAGATGGGAAGGGTCAATGGAGCAACACGTGCCAATTTTACCCCTGTGCAGGTAGCCTAGTTTCCATACTTAGTCCCACACCCTTCTGTATCTGCTCCATCCAGGCAGGGAAGAGGCATACTGTACACAATCCACCCAGGCAAAACACTCAAGGAGGGAGGTGAGGCTGCGTGGGCCAGATTGAGATTCCTGGAGGGAGGGCCACATCCCTGCCTTGGGCTCTTAGCTCTCACCCATGTGTGCATTCCGTGAGGTTTAAGTCGCGGTTGTAGAGATGCTCTTAAGTGCTGCCTATCAAGGCTGCAGGCAAACAACAGTTTTTGCAGAACGTTGGAAGCTACGTTCACACAATTATTCCACAGTATTCTTTCCTTATAGGTTTTGCATGTGTATCTGGTGCTTCAAGCAACACCCTTGAAATCTATTCCATGTAATTTATTACGACACTTATCACCCACATTTATTCCAAGTTGCTCAAGGTTGTGTATATGGTTCTCCCCTCCCATTTTATCCTCCCATTGTTATCTCACTGCACGACAGTGTTTGGCCTAAGGTAATGCAACATTTTGGTCGGGCAGGGATGGGCCATTTGACACCCTTTCCCCCCAGCCCTCGCAGCACCAGCTTAAATCAGACCCTGGGAAGGAGGCACGAGGGTGTATGGGCAATCTATCCAGAAGATAACTTGTATTTCGAGGTGTTAGTGATCTGACATGGTTGCCCTCTTCCTGCCTCTGTTCCTTCCCCCTCTCCTTGTCTCTTAAGTTCTTTGATGGCATGAGAACAGCCTATAATGTCCTAATCAGTTAGGAGGAAGAGATAGTGATGAGTACCTTCTTTGATGTTGGACATTGTTTTAAAAAAGTGAGGCATTGGGAGGGGGCGGCTAATGAATACTCTGCACGTAGCCAGTAATAAATGATCTAGCTATCTATAAATTGGATGGTTTGGGGCAGAATTGGGGGGAGCTTGTTCATGGACTGATCAGCCGTGGGGCTGTGCAAACTGAGGCTACCTGGGGGAGTCACTTCGCCGCTTCTTGAGGGCTTCCAAGTGGCAGATTGAGGTGCTTGCTTGGTATGTACATATTGCTTGCTGCTTAGAATGAAATCTTCAATCTTCTCACTCACTTGTGTTTTGTATTACTTCTGAATCTCATTTTAAAAGAACCACCTTGCATTGGGCAAGACAGAGGGCTCAGGACCTAGAGCCCTCTTACCTCCTCCCCAAAGCCCTGTAACCCAGTGGTGTCCAAACTTTTTCCAAAGAGGGCCAGATTTGATGAAGTGAAGGGCTGTGAGGGCCGACCAAAGGGCCAGCCAAAGTTGTTGACCTTTCTTTAGGATTGAAGTTGTGAAGGGATGACCCTGTCGGAGCCCTCATGCCTCCTTCCTGAAGTTGGACAAGAGCATAATGGGCTTTGAGTAGACGTCCTCTTTGGCTGTGCACCTGGTGCAACTATACCACTCACAATGCCCTAAATCCGCTGGCTGGGGCTGATGAAGCTGTAGACCACCAACAGCTGTGCAACATTACCTTGGCTATTCCTCAGAGATATCTTGGACTTACTCCTGCCAACCTAGCAGTTCGAAAGCACGTCAAAGTGCAAGTAGATAAATAGGTACCACTCTGCTGGGAAGGTAAATGGCATTTCCATGCGCTGCTCTGGTTCGCCAGAAGTGGCTTAGTCATGCTGGCCACATGACCTGGAAGCTGTCTGCGGACAAACGCCGGCTCCCTCGGCCAGTAAAGCAAGATGAGCGCCGCAACCCCAGAGTCGTCCGCGACTGGACCTAACGGTCAGGGGTCCCTTTACCTTTACCTTTATCTTGGACTTAAGTTTAAAAGGTCCACTCAGCCTGGAAACAAATGAGCAACTTTTGTTCTCTCTCTCTCTCTCTTAGCATAGGCTTTGTGTCATCCACACATGAAACTAGCATATCGAATTAAAAATCATCATCAAATACTCATCAATTCATCCAGCTTCTTCAAAACTGAGGTTCGCTGCTGTCCTAGGGAGACCATTCCAGAATTAAAAGCCTGTCCAGATCTTAGTTAGATAGCAGGTATTGATTAGCTCTTGTACCCCAAGATCAAATTTAATCAAACTCTTGCCATCTTTCAAATCTTTATTCTGATTAACAGCATCATCCTTCTACAGGGGCGACATTTTTTTCTTTGAAGAGCGCAGACTTCTTCTCGTGACTGGGAGTATAAAGACATACGCCCTGATTGATGGACCAAACGCACCTACGCTTTATGGCACCTGTTTGAGCTTCCCTGCCAGCAAACTCTGAATTCATGGACACTTCTGACTGCCACCAAGACAGATTGTACAACACAGCAGGTGCCCGAGCAGCTCACAAACGTTTTACAGATGAAATGGATGTAAGAGGAAGCCATTTATTCTCTTTCAAGCTGGCCTAACGACGCCATGGAAATGGTGCCAAGTACTAAGAAATAAATAAACGAGCCACAGGTTATGCCTGTGAAGCCTCCAGGAAAGAACAGGTTCAGCTGGAAAGCAGTATCTCTGGCCCCTGAAGGGAGAGAGGAGAGCCTGAGGCACACTCTTATCACCTTGACTAGGGCCATCTGCCGTTTGGCTCCTTCCATACCCTCCAACATTTCTCCAGTGAAAATAGGGACGCCCTATTCCGGTGATGGCTAACCTTGACACTCCAGATGTTTTGGAACTACAACTCCCACCATCCCTAGCTAACAGGATCAGTGGTCAGGGATGATGGGAGTTGTAGTCCAAAGACATCTGGAGTGTCAAGGTTAGCCATCACTGCCCTATTCAACAACAACGACGACGACAACAACAACAACAGTATTATACCACACCCATCTGACTGGGTTGCTCCAGGCACTCTGGGCAACTTTCAACATATAAAAAAACATTAAACATTAAAAAACTTCCCTATACAAGGCTGCCTTCACATATCTTCTAAAGGTTGTATGGTTACCTATCTCCTTGGCTCAGGGGTCACATAGTTAGGTGTTCCATACCCTCCAACATTTCTCCAATGAAAATAGAGATGTCCTAAGGAAAAGTGAGGTACGTGGGTGGTGCAGTGGGTTAAACCACAGAGCCTAGGGCTTGCCCGATCAGAAGGTCGGCGGTTCGAATCCCCTTGATGGGGTGAGCTCCCGTTGCTCGGTTCCTGCTCCTGCCCACCTAGCAGTTCGAAAGCACGTCAAAGTGCAAGTAGATAAATAGGTACCGCTCTGGCGAGAAGGTAAACAGCATTTCCTTGCACTGCTCTGGTTCGCCAAAAGCGGCTTAGTCATGCTGGCCACATGACCTGGAAGCTGTACGCCGGCTCTCGGCCAATAAAGTGAGATGAGCGCCGCAACCCCAGAGTCGGACACGACTGGACCTAATGGTCAGGGGTTCCTTTACCTTTACCTTTATTCTTGTTATAAAAAAGTTTGCCTAGACATTCTTTTGTTGTGCCCGTATCCAAGGTTTAAGGTGCCATTTAGCTCCTAGCTTTCATATCTACGTTTCTAACACTGATTGTAAGGCTACAGGCCGGGAATGTACAGCGGCAACAACAAGAAACTCTGTCCCCTATTTTAATTTTATAGAGGTTTTTGAGTGGTGAGGGTCATTATCTTCACCAGTGTTTGTGGGATCCTTCTTGTTAGTACAGCTATACCCTGAGAGTAATGGCCTTTGAAGATTAAAAATTAATGGAACTGAGCTCTAAATACTACCTACAGGTATAGCAACAACATTGCACAGGTGCAGCTTACTGTGCATAGTGCCAATGGCTGCAGTCTCTTGCCACTTCTCTTCAAAGTAGACCATTTCCCTTTCCCACGCCAGATGCACAACATGCATTTCTGACAGGCGATCAAAGATAGATGGATCAATAAGAAATACAGGTTTGGATTTAATTCTGACATCTTATTTAGGGTCCTCATGGAAAATGTCACTATAGAATACGACAGGAAGAACAGAATATCATTTTAGGGGTGGCCTTTGAAAATTTAGGGTAGTGGGCTTATTTCAAGCACAAAATGGAAGCTGGTGCAAATTTCGAAAGTGCAGATTTTGAAAGATAGCTGTGTTTTGACCCATGCATTGCTTTGGAAAGTGAAAAACGGATAGATTCTGCTTTAAATGCAACCTGAATCAAATTTCTCCCTCATCCTTAGTGGACGGATTATCTACTTGTAATTGACCTCCTTGAGCTTTGGGTTAATTTGTTGATGTTAACAGCTATTTTTAATTTGTGTCCCTCTAACCTCTGCTCTCTTGATATCACCGATTAGAAGCATGGCAGGGACTTACTAGCTTTTGCCGTGATTATCACACTTGCCTCTTGGGATTTTAATCAGGGGTGTTCAAAACTTTAAAAATGTCAGCTGCTGGCTACCTGGACACACTGCTCCTTTCAGCAAGCGAGATCTTATTAATCTTCTGGCTTTTAAGAAGAAAAGTAGGAGAGAATGTTTTGAGTGAGGTGTTAGTGCCAAATTATTTTTAAATTAAGCCTGGTGGTTCTTTTCTTCTTCTCCAGATCTTGAGAGGAGAAGGGGGGGGGGAATCCCTTAAATCTGTGGGGGAATGGGATTAAGCCAAGGCACTTGGAGTGATAGCAGGCTGAAGGCAACAGGAGCTTTCATGATGAGATATAATAAGAAGGGACAAAGGAGCAAAGCCTGTTGTCAGGATGAAAAGAATACAAAGTCAGGGAGATAAGTACTTACTCATTACACACAGGGGAATGCCTTGTAAGTTGTAGAAATCGAGAGAGTGCTTGAGAATCCCCAGGTGCTCACTAAATTTGAAAATGAAGGTGTGTATATAAAACCGTTCCTATCGAATTAGGAAGAATATGTTATCCCCGAGACGTAAATGTTAGGTATGGCAGGACTGTGCAAGAGCGAACTATTTTGTGCTCCCCCCAGGTGAGACACGTCAGAGATAACAAGCAATAATGGGTCTCATTCGTGTAGCATTCTGCTACTTCAAAGCATTTCTAAATATCACCTTAATTGTGTCAAAAGGGTAGGAACCAAAGGAAAGCTTGGTGTTAAGGCTGTTTCTTCCGAGATGTCGATGTGGGATGCATACTCCAATCAATTTTCACGGAACCTGATTTTTAAACGATTCAGGTCAATTACAGCAAGACCTTTGTAAGCCAGCCACTCGCACAATGTCATTACAAGCCGCTACAGTCAGCTGTCGAGCTCGTTGTTAGTGTTTTGCCGTTTGAAGCAATTAAGATTCCAACATGAATGTCGCCTGGAGGTTCAAACTCGTAAAGCAAGAAGATAAGAAGAGCCTTTCTGGATGAGACCACACAGGTCTGTCCTGTCTAGTACTTCTAGTGCTTGAGAGCCAGTGTGGTGTAGTGGTTAAGAGCGGTAGACTTGTAATCTGGTGAACCGGGCTCGCGTCTCCGCTCCTCCACATGCAGCTGCTGGGTGACCTTGGGCTAGTCACACTTCTTTGAAATATTTCAGCCTCACTCACCTCACAGAGTGTTTGTTGTGGGGGAGGAAGGGAAAGGAGAATGTTAGCCGCTTTGAGACTCCTTCGGGTAGTGATAAAGCGGGATATCAAATCCAAACTCCTCCTCCTCCTCCTCCTCCTCCTCCTCCTCCTCCTCTTCTTCTTCTTCTTCTTCTTCTTCTTCTTCTTCTTCCCCCCGCTAATAGTGACCCCCAAACATATGCTTCTGGGAAACCCACAAGCAAGGCACATTTTCATTTCTCTTTGCCTCAGCACCTGGTACTCAAAGATATACTGTATCTGAACATAGGTAAAAGCTAAAGGACCACTGGACATTTAAGTCCAGTCAAAGGTGACTATGGGGTTGCGACGCTCATCTCGCTTTCAGGCCGACGGAGCCGACGTTTGTCCACGGACAGCTTTCTGGGTCATGTGGCCAGAATGACTAAACCGCTTCTGGCACAACGGGACACCGTGATGGAAACCAGAGCTCACGGAAATGCTGTTTACCTTCCCGTCACAGTGGTACCTATTTATCTACTTGCACAGGTGTGCTTTTGAACTGCTAGGTTGGCAGGAGCTGGGACAGAGCAACGGGAGCTCATCCCATCGCAGGGATTCAAACCGTCAACCTTCTGATCGGCAAGCCCAAGAGGCTCAGTGGTTTAGACCACAGCGCCACCCGTGTCCCTTCATCTGAAAATAGAGGTTCAGTCTAGCTACCATGGTTCATAGCGGTTTATAGGCCTGAAAACCACAAGCTTGTTGAACCACTTTTAAAGGTATTTAAGCCAGTAGCAATCGCCAGAAAATTCCAGAGGTGGAGACCTGTGCCAAATACTGAATAGACTAAGAGCATGTTCAGAACCATGAAGATGCAATGCCACATAATTTTCACTTCTTGTTGTAGAAAAGTGGCATTTTTCATGACAGCTGTTGAGCAGAAAACCTTTCAGTTCGACGTAGCTTCCCTTTGTTAGAACAATTTAATTTCTGACTTACTTATAACATTCCCCCCCCCCCCTGTGTGTAGATCCAGCCTGGGCATGATTTCCAGTGGAGAAATGGCAGGCAGGAGAAGAATGCTCTGTCTCTTTCCCTTTGAGACCATTCCCCGCTAGCAGGGCTCATTTCATTTGCCCTTCTCTGGGTGGGAGATGGGAGAAACGTTGCTGGAGAATGCTTTGCGGGAGGAAAAGCAGTGGTCAGAGAGGAAAGGTTTGACACTTTTCTCCCACCCTAATAGTTGCCGCCCATGGCACTTTGCTGCTGTTGGGTGGCAACCTCTGTTCAAAGCTACACATTAACCAAAGTATTGCATCCTTCTAGCCTAAGTTGCTGGGTAAGACAAAACCAAAGACCGAGAGGGAAATACCCACCCCCCAATATAATAGTGTTAAGCTGTGTTCCCTGTCCTGACCATACCCTGCATTCCTTCTCCATTATAGGTGATTATGCTACTGGAGCATCTACGATCACAAGACTCCCAATTATTTAGGGACAGTCTTTGTTGCAGACTGACCAACTGCTAAGTGACAGATGGATTAATTGGTCAGGGGACAGTCTGGGTTGCATATTTTAATTGTGGATCATTATATTTCGGTACTTGTATAATTGGTTTTTATACTTGTATACTGCTCGGAGGCCTATTTTAGTGCTAAGTAGCATACAAATTGGGGGACGTGGGTGGCGCTGTGGTCTAAACCACAGAGCCTAGGGCTTGCCAATCAGAAGGTCGGCGGTTCAAATCCCCGCGACGGGGTGAGCTCCCGTTGCTCGGTCCCAGCTCCTGCCCACCTAGCAGTTTGAAAGCATGTCAAAGTGCAAATAGATAAATAGGTACCGCTCTGGCGGGAAGGTAAACGGCGTTTCCGTGCGCTGCTCTGGTTCGCCAGAAGCGGCTTAGTCATGCTGGCCACATGACCTGGAAGCTGTCTGCGGACAAACGCCAGCTCCCTCGGCCTATAGAGCAAGATGAGCGCCACAACCCCAGAGTTGTCCGCGACCGGTAAAGGTCAGGGGTACTTTTACCTTTACCTAGCATACAAATTAATTAATTAATTGACACTAAGGCACCAGGCCTAATCAAAACCAGTCCTCAAGGGCTGCAAATGGAGTGTTGCATGGTACTGGTTATAAAAAAAAAACAAGCATGGCTGTATTGTTACTTGTGCATTTCCATACACAGTTATGATTAAAAAACAAAAACAAATCCCTGCTTCACTATGCGAAGAATCAAAGGGAGGTGAAGGCAACATGGCTTTTCTTTGTTCAGCAACTATGTGTGGCTTCCTAAAGACATGAATAACTTACTTGGAAGAAGATTTGATGGGAGTGTGACTCCAGCTGTTTTTCCACTTTGGGAATAGAAAGGTCGTCTGCATAAGTATTGCAATTTGTATTTTGTTGATGCCCTTCTATAAAAAAACATAGTTCTGACACCTATCACATCAAGAGCAGAGCAGAGATTCTAAAAAGAGAGGAAATAGCCGTCAAAGAGTTTCTTTCATACAGGATCAAATGATTGAGAGTGAAATATACCCTTTTCCAGATGAATAGGTATCCGGCGAGAATCTTTCCTTGACAATAATTCTTGATAGTCCTTATTAAACTTCTAGATGAAGTATTTCAAAAAGGTGACTTGAAAGGTTTAAGTAAGATAGATTGTTAGGATTTCTCTATTTGGAGGCCCAACTGTGTTAAGAAACAGACTAAACTACCAAAAATGTTAAAGGAGTTGAATACAACAGAGGAGAAATGAACAGGCTAAGCTAAAAACTTTACCATTCTGTTATGCTTCTCCCTCTGTCTACACCCAAAGATGGAACTGTAGAATTCATTCTGTATAAAAGTCTCTTCTGTTAAATGAAATAAGCACTATTTTTTTTTAAAAGATGATATTTCAGGGATAATACAAAGGGGCTCTATTCTGTATAATCTCAGAGTTCATCTTTAAAAATGCTGCCAATATCATGGCGAGAGATTTTTTAAAAAATAGATAACGTAAGATGCTCAGATAATAAAAAATTGAAATGGCAAACCAATCTCTAAAATAACTGTAGAACAGCTATAGAATTGCATGGCCTGCCCATTCCCATTGATTCAGTCTTCTCGACCTGCACAGAATGGGAGAGGATGGAAAGATCACATCGAGTGATCAGGGTTACACATCATGGGGTGAATTATATGCTTGTAGAGAGGCTGCCTTAAGCACACACCTGCTAACACATGGATTGCAGTGGGAGGAGAGAATGGGATGCAACCGCAGGTATGTGGCCAGAGATCTCTTTCTCCCTGTGTCCTATCTAACCTAATATATAAATCACATTTATGGAAAGAAATTGTAGCTCACAGTTCACATCCACAAAGGAGTTGCTCAAAGCGGCTTACAAATAAAAAGCAGACTTAAGAGCAACAACAATCCAACCAGTCAAAGGCCAACAGAGAGAGCCAAAATGCAGCTGCAAAATGCAAACAGTATAGAATAGAAATAGAAATAGAAATACTTTATTGACACTGTACCACATGTTTACAGTGAGATTAAACGATCCCTCCTTCCCCTGCCAATCTCTCAGTCCTTCGTGCAACCATCGACCCTGAACGTCAGCTGCAATGTTGCTGTCTTCCATTCAGCAGCCTCACGGCCCACAGGTAGAAACTGTTCTTTAACCTGTTGGTTCGGCTTATCATGCTACTATACCTCCTGCCCGAGGGCAGGAGATTAAAAAGGTGCTGGCCAGGGTGTGAGTCATCCCTGAGAATGTTCCTCGCTCTTCTGAGGCAACGGTCTTCTGCGATGACATCTAGCGGACTCAGGGGACAGCCCATGATGTCTTGTGCTGTCTTCACCACCTTCTGTAGGGACTTTCTGTCCATGGCTGTCAAACCAGCGTACCACACCATGATACAGTATGAAAGGACACTTTCTATCGTGGACCAATAGAAGGAAATCATTAGTTGTTGTCTAACATTGTTCTTTCGCAAGACCCTAAGGAAATAAAGTCTCTGTTGGGCCTTCCTGACCACCTGGGCTGTATTGACCTTCCAAGTAATGGAAAGGAAGCTAAGTCCTTGTGGAAGACATATGAGAAAGCCCCCTTGTGTGTTGCTACCAACCTTGTTTCAGAGGGGCATTGGCACAGGCGCACCAGTTAATCTTAAAGGATGGGCAGGTTCACATAAGAGATGGTCTTTCAAGAAGCTTTGCCTCCAACTGTTTAGGGCTTTATGGGTGATAGACAAGACTTTTAATGGTACTTGGACATAGCCTGGCAAGTCAGTGCAGTGCTATGAGGTGGTTTCTTTCTGTGTTACAGAGTCCTAGCACCTTGCCCCAGTCAGGATTATTTTGCTGCAATGTTTTGCACCACTTAAAGTTTCTGAGTAGTTTTCAAGGGCCAGCCCCACATACAACATGTGGCAGTAGTCCAGCCAAGATGCAACTAATGCATGTAGGATTATTTCCAGGCCTGACCATTCCAGGAATAGGTGCAATTGGCACACCAGCCAACATTGGGCCACAATCATGTGTGAGAAACAACAGAGAAAACCTCAGGAACACCCCAAACAATGAGAATTATATACATAGTGATTTATGAGTAGATGAAACAAGAATACATGTAAAATGAACACACACACACACGGGTGGCAGCCACTGTTGTGCAACGCTTACAGCAGTTTCTCCAAACACCTCAAAATTTTCTATTTCTACAATATCTTCTGGACACTGTGTTCCATTTTTATACCATTTTCATGGTTTGGGGGAGGGTCCTGTGGTTTTGTATGTCCTGTTCTTGGTGGTCTTCTCCTTTTGTTTTGGTGCTGTTTTAAGTGTAACTTGTTAGCAGCTTGGGGTTAGAAAAATCATTTAAATAATTCGCTTTTGCTTTTAGGTGGGAGGTTGGTTTTAAGAAGAATGAGAATTATTCCGATTACTTTTAGGTTGACCATCCCCAAAGTTTATCTAGCAAGAGCACAGAGGCCTTTCACTGCTTAATTTAAACAGGGAAGAGCAAATATTGCTCAATATCGTACCATTTCTTTCCTAAGTAGAAATTCAGCAGGCGAAGGGAGGGGGAGAGAGGGGGGAGGGCTGGGGTCGGGGAGGGGAGGGGAGAGAAAGTAATCCTCTTTGCCAAACAAAACATCAAAAATCTCAGTAATTCTGTAAATGGCATTTACTGCTTCAGCTGAAATGTTTTGATGTTTTTTGATGTTTCTCAATGAAAACAGAAGCAGAAAGGATGAAATGCTTTGCATTTATGCAGTGGGCTTCACAGTTAGCACCTCAAAGCGCAGGGATTATTGGCTCTGTCGTGTTTGCTTTGTGTTTAGGTCTCCTCAGAAGACTCTTCAGCAACGGTCTTCAGGGGGAACGGATGAGTAATTGAAATGATGTCATCCTGGAAAAGCGTCGCAGCCAATATGCCAGCTTCCTTCAATTTTAGTGAAAGGAGGCTAGTGCTTCTGTGCATTTTCCACTTCTTCTTTGAATACTTGGTCATGCCCTTCAGGCTGTGCAATTCACCCCCTGTCTTGTAATGTCTAATGAATGATATTTTCCATGGGATCTTGGACTATTGCGTTATTGTAGAACTTAATGCAGGCTTCCTCAACCTCGGCCCTCCAGATGTTTTTGAGACTACAATTCCCATCATCCCTGACCACTGGTCCTGCTAGCTAGGGATCATGGGAGTTGTAGGCCAAAAACATCTGGAGGGCCGAGGTTGAGGAAGCCTGTCTTAATGTTACGCTACCTTGCTCTTCACCTTACTTCCGTGATTTAGGTTGTTTTAAACCATTTTGAATGTTGTGTTTAATTGTTGTGACCTGCCCCGGAACTTTAGGGTGAAGAATGGGTAATTAGTAATAATTAAACCACCCCATTCCTCCGTATTCTACACATATGAGTCATCTTTGAGAGCCTCTGAAAAACCAACTCTATGCAGCTGATTATGACCTGACCCAAGTTGAATTTTGGGGTATGCCATCACCCCTAAAGCACTGGGATGGACCCCCAGTGCTGTACTGATTCCCACTGAAAACTGAAAGGTGTTCAGTGTTTACTTGGATTTGCAAATTATTACTGTTGTTTCATCCCCAGCTTCTCCACAATAGTCATACTATTGAGAGATCTGTTGAGGAGCCAGTCCAGCTTCAAGTGGATCTTTTGATTACCTGAAACAGCAGCACACCATGACACCTGGGATTGCCAACCCTGAAACTGGTTCAATGTTATTCTGTCACAGCGGCCTTTCAGCAGACCATTTGTGGCTTTACCAAACGCTCCCATCAAATTAGCCAGACATTTTTATCGGCATAGGTAAATAATCCACACGACAGCCAGAATATAAATACAGGTAGCCGAATAGTGAGAAGTTACATCTGGATATACTGAATACTGCCTGCAGAAGTAAAAATAAATAAATAAAGCAAACACTTGAATCTTTTAAAATAAAAAGATGGCCATCCGTGGGAGTGGCCTGGAATATTCCGATCCCATACATATCCTGACTTCTTCCCTTGTCTCTGCAGCTCAAGATATGGGAGAATTAGTACCTTTTTATACCAAACAGATGAAGTCCTACATTTACTGTGCTGAAAATGAGTCACCCATTACACCCAGCAAAGAAAACAAACAAACAAACAAACAAACAAACAAATGAAAATAAATGTGATACTTGCAACAGGAGTTCATAATCTCATATCTGAATATTGCAAATCATTACCAAACTTAAAACCATGGAGAGACCTGGTCTGAATAAAGACATTGGATTCTTATCTCATTATACATGACAAAGCTATTTTTAACCTTCTTACCCCTTGCTTTTTCCTGTTAAACCAATTGCAGTTGTTAACAGTCATCAACAGGTTTACCATAGCTATCAGCCTATCACCCATTCCCACCACCCTTCTGAGTAATACCCCTCCCACCCTCTCACTATATATAAGGGTCTGGTGACTTCTGTTTCAGTGTATCTGAAGAAGTGTGCATGCACACGAAAGCTCATACCAAGAACAAATTTAGTTGGTCTCTAAGGTGCTACTAGAAGAATTTTTTTTTTTCATATCTGAATAATTACACTGCCATTCAGAAAGTGATGCAATTAAGCAATCTCTGCTGAAAAGACCCAACAACATTCTGTCATGTTTGCATCCTGTAGTTCTTGACGCCATACACATTCACTAAAGACTAGTAATTTTTTCCTTCTCGTAACAGTTTGTACACTGATACTTTCCAGTAACCTGGCTAATGGAAATGCCCACGTTTTATTTTCACTTGCAATAGCCTGCCAATGAGTGTACCTATGTCGGTTTCATCATAATGACTCGGATCACTTCTCTAAAAACTGGTCAACTGGTTAGGAAAACTACCGGGGCCCATTACTGAGGTCCAAGAGCATTGCAGGTGGGTTGTTTAATTTATAATGGAGTGAAGGTGATCTGCCCAAGGGCTCCCACCATGCATGTCACGACCAAGATCCTGAACAACAGCCAGAACTCTGATACAGGGGTGAGGGAAAGATGAACCCGCTGGATCAAGAAGATCAGTGGCAGAAGGCATGGAGTTGCTAGACAGTGTCAGCTAGGAACCCATTGAGCCCGGAACTGGAAGTCCCAAAGGCAGTAATTCCCCAAGAAAACATTTTACAACCAGGGGATTCATGCTCTTTGCTGGTCTAGAGAATGCACGAGGAAGTTGCTGACAGAGAGGCATCAGAGAAGCTCCAGGGCAGAGGAGTATCTCTTTAAGGAAGGGGGCAGATATTGGAAGGAGAAGTCTGGCCCAAGGTGGATAGAAGGCTTAATTTGAGGCCTCACCTCATATGGAGCTGTCTGCTTGGAGCTCTCCAGAGTTCTGAAATTCCAGGCTGACCACCATACGTGCTGCGCAGATGACGAAGCCACTCTTACTCATACGTTGTGCTCTGTAGGTTCTTCTCATGGCCAGGACAGGACAATGAATAGTAGGGCATGTTCTCTTGCTGGCTTGTGCTAGTGATATTGCTATTCATAGCAGATCCTCCATCAAGGAGCTCGGATTCTGCCATTAACATTAATTGCACAATAAAATTTGCGCAGATTGTCTGTAAATGTGTCCATCTTGCATTGTTCATGCTGTGCCTGATATTTGCTCTGATATTTTAATTTGGATTGGTGATGTGGGCATGTGGGGGTATATTGTGCTCAGTGCTGAGGATACCCATAGGGGATCATTCCTGGTGGCTGTAATGAAGACACAAAAACTCCACTGGGATCACATCTAATTCCCAAAACCCTTAGACTGGGGTCAAACAAGATGTCATTGCAAACATGTAATTAGAAACCACATTAGGGTGATGGTTATTATTATTATTATTTTATTATTATTATTATTATGTAATAGCAGAAGAAGAAGAAGAGTTTGGATTTGATATCCCGCTTTATCACTACCCGAAGGAGTCTCAAAGCGGCTAACATTCTCCTTTCCCTTCCTCCCCCACAACAAACACTCTGTGAGGTGAGTGGGGCTGAGAGACTTCAGAGAAGTGTGACTGGCCCAAGGTCACCCAGCAGCTGCATGTGGAGGAGCGGAGACGCGAACCCGGTTCACCAGATTACGAGTCTACCGCTCTTAACCACTACACCACAGAGGCTGAGGTGATTTTAATAAGGGCTGCAGCATGTGGGGAAGGGAGGTTTAATCTCCCCCCCCCCGAGCTGTAACAACCCCTCCTCCACTTACTGGCTTTAGGAAAATGAGAATTGTGATGTGTGTGTATGTGTATGTATATGTGCATAGTCATTCCCACCCACCCACCCACCTTGTATAACTTGCTATCTAAATATTTGAAGTTGTGAAGGATCTTCATCTGAGAATGGATATTTCTTTTTTGTGGTTGTGATTTATTTTTGTTCGTTAATTTCAAAACAACTTTTTAAAAAAAACAACTTTCCTTGAAAGAGTTTCTCAAAATACGTTGGGAACAAAGGTAACTGGTTGTTTTCCCCCCAACCTAGCTTTCTCTTCCTCCCTCCCTCAGTTGCATATTTTTGGCAGCAGTTTGATCTCTCTTGTTTCAAAGGCTTTCCTTATCCCCCAAACAGAAGAATCAAGTTTCAAAATGTACTTTAGAAAATGTGCTCAGTGCCAACAGGGATTTGATAATCCTGATTCTGATTGCGGTTTGGCTATCATTAAAGCGACTGGCAAAAGTATTCATTGAGCTGGAAGCAAGCCGTGCAATAGATCTGCAACATAAAATATTAAAGGTTAAGGTTAGCATGTGTGAAGTAGGTAATCTTTGCTTCCCCTTGAGGCCTCTTAAGCCTAGAACTCCCTCCTGAAACACCTCGCTGGTCCCACCACTCTCCTCCCAGTTTACCTTCCAACGCTAAACCATAGCTTTCTTTCCCCACTAACCCTCTGTCTTAATGCATGAAGTCCTTACCTCCAACTAAAGCGGAGCTAAGATACACTTTAAGTTCACAGACTCAAAACTGGAATAGATTTGAAGGTCATGTGGTCCAACCTCCTGCTCAGTGCAGGATTAGGATGCAACTTCAGCACCCCTGGCAAGAAGGACTGTGGCTCACTGGCAGAGCATCTGTTTTGTATGAAGAAGGTTCTGGGTTCAATTCCTGACATCTCCAGGTAGGGCAGGGCTCTGGAGAAATGGCCCAGGAAATCTGCTGCCGCTACCCCTTCAGCATCTATCACCTGCCTAACGGTAGGGCCGGCACAAAACACTGTCTACCTGGCAGTAGATTCCAGGGCTAGATGAATAACAGCTTCATATGAAGCCGGAAACAAGGGCCACAATCCAGGACTTAGGCTGCACTCCTATACTCTCTTCTCTGGGCGTAAGCCCCACTAAACACAGTGGGACTTCCTACAGAGTAAATTTGCACAGGATTGAGCAATTAGTTATACACACTTCCACCTCACTGAAATCAATGGGGCAGTGACATGCCTTGTTCTGGATCCTGGCCAAGGTGTGCCAGTAACCTTCATAGTTCTAACAACAGAGTTGTTCCATCCATTAAACAAACTTTCCAGTGCAGATAAACGTTTTCCTGCTCTGAAGGTAAATGCACCTTAATGCAATTCCTTATAGTGTAATGCTGGTGGTCAACAAAAGCAGTTTAAAGGCTCTCTCTCAAGGCAAATCTTAAAAAATGGGAAACTGGGAAACACTGGCCTGCGAGTGCTCCAATTGGAGAACAAAGGTGTCATGGGCTTTGAAGACGCTCGAACTCAGGACAAAAGGGAGAAACGCGCTAAGAGGAAGGCATGCTTGGCAAAACTACCACCGTGATCAACTCCCGCCTGGAAACCTATGTCCCCACTGTGGAAGAATGTGTGGATCCAGAATTGGCCTCCACAGTCACTTACGGACTCACTGTTAAGACCGTGTTCATGGAAGACAATCTTACTCAGCTACGAGTGGTTGCCAAAGTAGAAGAAAACATATAGAATTCAGAGATGCTCCCTTTATAATCAACAACATTAAGGAAATGGTAATTTGAGGTCATGCCCCAGAGGCCACCATGGGGATGTTTGATCAGGGGAAGGCCTGAGATTGCTATAACTGTGGAGCCATGCTGTAGATTTAAAGCCAGCCAGTCTATATTATTCACGAACCTTTACAGTTCTGAGTTAACATTTATGAAAATGTAGTTGTATGTGTCATTTGCGCTGCCTGCTTATTTGCTAGTCAAGCTGCCTCTTTTAAGCTCCCAGGCAGGTGGGCATGACACAGTACGGGAACTTGGAATAGATATTGCGTGTGTAGGTCACCCAGCCATCCCCACCAAATGACTCACCTCTGACGCGTCATTTTTGGTTTAGGTTTTTGGCATAATTTTGGCCACAACTTTATTGAATTACAAATCACGTGAGTGGTTGCGTAGGCATTGGTTCACACTGTCCACTAGACAGGGCTGACTTCTTGTCAGCAAGACTATCTGTCCTCTTGACAGAGCTGACCACTGGTCAGCGCTTGGGGAAACCATTAACTAGGGAGAGTAATGGGGCTGGTGAGCTGAGCCTCCCCCTCCCTAGGGGTTCCAGGGGCTCTTGCGTAGGCCCTGCAACCCCGGGTTCGGACAAGCATGTTGAGCCCCCGGGCTTCCTTTAACGGAATTCCCATCACCAGCATCCTGCTTGGATGCACCAACCACTGAACCAATGCCTAACCGCCAACCGTACAAGTTGTGACTAATTGCTGTATAGTAGGCAAAAACCAAAAGGCCCAGGCCAATCAGCCAATTGGACAAAATTCCTACTAGGCCCCTCAAGCGGAGACGACCCCTAACCGGCACAGCAAGGTCAAAGCACAATCCTATACCAGGGAGGGGGGGTGGGAGATCCGAAGCTCCAGACAAGAGTGCTGAGTGGATCACGTGCTGATCCATATAAAGCACGCTGGCCTGTCCATCACCTCATGCAAATTACCTGGCCAGCCCACCGGTCAACAATAGCTGTGACCACAAGCCCTTCCCCTAAACCAAGAGGACTGGCTTCAATGACCACCCCGCAACTAAGGCTCTCTTGAGAACCTCCATTTGCGTGTGTAGGTCACCCAGCCATCCCCACCAAATGACTCACCTCTGACGCGTCATTTTTGGTTTAGGTTTTTGGCATAATTTTGGCCACAACTTTATTGAATTACAAATCACGTGAGTGGTTGCGTAGGCATTGGTTCACACTGTCCACTAGACAGGGCTGACTTCTTGTCAGCAAGACTATCTGTCCTCTTGACAGAGCTGACCACTGGTCAGCGCTTGGGGAAACCATTAACTAGGGAGAGTAATGGGGCTGGTGAGCTGAGCCTCCCCCTCCCTAGGGGTTCCAGGGGCTCTTGCGTAGGCCCTGCAACCCCGGGTTCGGACAAGCATGTTGAGCCCCCGGGCTTCCTTTAACGGAATTCCCATCACCAGCATCCTGCTTGGATGCACCAACCACTGAACCAATGCCTAACCGCCACATGAGCCACCGGCTCACCGCCAAAACCACTCACAAACCTAGCCACTCCTTCAGGGCCCCCCCAACAGCCCCTAACCATAAGTCATTGCCCAACGTGGAAAGATGCACACCATCTGTGCGAAAAATTGAGGCATCCCTGAACGTAATAGATGGGTGAGAGATCTCAGACCCTCCCACCTCCAACATAACCCTTAATGCTGCACTATTGATGCGCCTGCGCGCCTTATCCACTGCCGCACCGGAACGTGCTCCCCTCCAGGAGCGGCGCTGCAGCAGATTAGACCAAAACCATTTAACCTGTGGGAACAAGGAAGCCACCTCCCGCAAATCTTGCTGGATCCTGAGGCGCAGCACCCGACACTCTGTGGCGGTAAGTCATTTTCCCCCAACTGCAAAACGATGGCATCAGGTGGACCCACTCCAGCAACACGATGGCGTAAAAAAGGAATCAACTCCTCCCACAACATGCCCCTTTTTCCCAACCAAAAAACAGCAACATGTGAAGGAAGTCCAAGTTCGGGCATCAGCCCTGCTTCCCGAGCTCTGGCGCCGGCCCAGTGAACAATGCTGTGCCCGACCATCCAAATACGCACGGGTGCAGGACCTACGAGGAACGAAAAACAAAACAATTAACACCACCTCAACGGCGCACATAACTTTTGTATGCATTGGACTTCCACCGACCCAATTCCTTGATCCTGTCAGTGGACAGGCCCCAACGTGCAGCTGACGTAGCCGCGCCAATCCTAAAAGAATGAGGGGCGTAACCATCCGCCTTGCGTCCGCACGCCGTGATGGCCTTACGCATCACCTTAGCAAACTGCTGCCTGGTCAATGGCAGGCCATCTTCGTGCACCAAGAAAGGGCCATTCCCACGGGGCCGCAGCGCAAGATACCTAGCTGTGTCCTTAACCGGGCAAGGACCAGGCTTTCCTGTGGCTGGCAACCGCATCGCCACTCCGCGTCCCAACTGGTCCGTCTTGGAATTGCGAACTGTAATGACCACCTCTGATTGAGACAAATCTACATCATTTAACAGCAAGCCCCGCGAACCCGCAAGCTGGGAAGCCTCAAGCACTACCTCCCCAACCCGCAAGGCCCCGAAAAAGGCCAATGAAAAGGCCACTGAAAAAAGGCGCGCCTCAAAGCGCGACCAACAAACTACCCTGAGTTTGGCTCTCATATCTGTTAACAGTGTCAATGTAATCGGGCGCCTAGCCTGAGTTTGCGAAGGAGCCATCCTTGCCCAGCCCTTCATAGCCTGCCTAATATAGAACGCTGAACAGGGGTCCCTCTCAAAGAAAAGTTTACCAAAAAATGAAATAGCCGCGGCCTGGATCCTGATGGTCCGGGGTGCGCGGCCTGACGCAAAAAGGTGCGTCAGGTACTCCAGCGCCATGTCAGCCGACGGTGGCGATGCAAACCTGCCCGCCCCTGACTGCCCATGAAACTGGAGAAAAGCGGCCCACGCTGCCTTATAAGAACGCAGAGTGGAAGGGGCAACAGAGGTGGCTACTCCCTGCATGGCTAACTCCCTCCAAGGCTCCATAGATGTTCCGGGAAGTGCTCCGGATGCTCCCGCGCTTCCGGGGCCAACGCTCTGAATCGTGCCATCTGAAAACGGGACAGAGCATCGGCGATATCATTTGAGATGCCCGGGACAAAACGTGCGGAGAAAACAATATTAGCTCTCAGGCAATGCAGGACAAAAGCTCTAAGCAGTGACGATACCCTAGGGGACCTTGACGACTGCTTTGCCAGGACTCCCACCACCGCTTGGTTGTCAGTCCAGAAGCATACTCGACGGTCCCTGAATTGCTCGACCCATATGTGCACTGCCACTGCGATGGGAAAAAACTCGAGAAAAGTCAAGTCCCGTGTAATTGCCTCCCCAATCCAATCCTCTGGCCAGGGCATGGCACACCATCGCCCCTGCCAGTATAGCCCAAAGCCCAAGGAACCTGCAGCATCAGAGTGGACTTGGAAATCATTGCGCAGGTTCAAAGTGTCCTGCCACAATGAAACCCCGTTGAATTCCTGCAGGAATATCAACCAATTCCTAAGATCCTCCTTCACGTCTTGGGACAGGCGAGTATGGTGGTGCGGCGCCCGCAATCCTGAAGTGAGTCGTGCCAGGCGGGCACAAAATGGCCTCCCAGGCGCCACCACCCTACACGCAAAGTTTAAATGTCCCAAGAGTGACTGCAGCTGACGTAATGTGACTTTTGAGAGTGGGAGCACCTCCTCTATGACTTTCTTTAACGTGACGATCTTCTCCTCAGGCAACCGGGAAGTCCGGTCAACCGTATCCAGCAAAATGCCCAAATAAACCAGCTGGGTGGTCGGACCCTCCGTCTTGGCAGCAGCCAGGGGAACCCCCAGCTCCTCCGTAAGTGCAGTAAACGCCTGCATAAGCCGGAGACAGTCACCAGACTCCCCCCCTGAGGCCAATAAAAAATCGTCCAGGTAATGAGTCACCCCTCGCAGCCCTGTCTTGTGGCGCAACGCCCAATCTAAAAAGGTACTGAAGGCCTCAAATGCCGCACAAGCTACAGAGCAGCCCATTGGCATAGCCTTGTCCACGTAAAAGGCCCCCTCAAACTGAAAGCCCAGCAGCCAAAAATCCCTTGGATCGATCGGCAGGAGCCTGAAAGCTGATTCAATATCGCATTTCGCCAACAAGGCGCCCCTGCCGAACTTCCTAATGATCTTAATAGCATCATCCAGGGACGCATAGCGCACTGAACAAAGCTCGGGTGGAATTACATCATTTACTGACGTGCCTCTGGGATGCGATAAATTGTGAATTAAGCGGAATTCCCCCGGGGCCTTCTTGGGGACTACTCCCAGGGGGGAAAGATGTAGATTAGGAAACGGAGGAATATCGAAAGGGCCCGCCATGCGGCCCAATGCCAATTCCTTCTGTATCTTCTTCCTAGCCACATCCGGCCATTCTCGCACTGACTTCTGGTTAACAGGCTTACCCGACACGGGAACCGATGATACAGGAATCCTGAAACCATGGGAAAAACCTTCCCGCAGATAAAGGGCCGCCCCCTGATCGGGGTAATCAGCTAGCCAACGTAAAAGGGGTTGCAATTTTATAGGGGTCGGGGCCATTGTGTCCACGCCATTATTTACCGGCACCTGAGGCAGGCTGGGAGGGGGCCGGTTTTGCCGGCTGCTGTCCCCCTCCCCTTCCCCCTCGAAAGGGCCGATTCCCTCGCAAACAGGAGGTGGCTGGGTGCCCCCCCCCGCACTTCTCACAGATGTGGGGAAAATTACAGGGAGAACGCGAGCAGCTGCCCTTGTTGTAACTCCAGCAGCAAAAACGCTTAAAAGCCCTGACAGGCTGCGTCTTAAAGGCCCGCTGCTCCGGAGTCTTCTTCTGCACGTGCGGGGCCACCCAAGTGGCCCACAAACCTACGTCCTTCCTATCCCACCTGGCCGTGGAGATCTTATGTGCCCTGGACCTGAATTTCCGGTCGTAGGCTAGGGCCGCGAATTCCCCACCCATAGTGTAAGCTTCGCGCACTATCGATTGATAAATGATCAAATGCAGCGCGCGCCGCGGATAACAAGCGGCCACCACACTGGCAAAGACCTGAAAGCAGTCTAACCAGCGCTCAAATGACCTATCCATTTTCTTCGAGGAGGCACGCTTCCCTGAGGGGAAGCCCGACCCCTCCGCCTCGTGGCGCAAATCATCTGGGGGTGCCAATTTAAATATGTCCACGTACCTGCCCTCCAGTATCCTATTCCGGATCCTGGAAGACAGGTGACTACCCGGGATGATGTCCCTAGTCCTGTTGGTAGCAACCCTGGTGTCGGGGACAGGACGGCCATTCAAGTACTCCTGTGGAGCCCCATATCTGGCCCTGTGTGAGTTGGCCCTCCTTTGCCACGCCCACCTAGGGAGCCCAGGACTAGATTCTCCAAAACCCCAGTACAGCCTCAAATCTTCCCCGTCATCTGTATCAGAAGACAGCGTGGTACCTGTGCTACTCTCCGAGGATTCTCGCCTCCTCCTCTTGGAACGGTGGCCGCAACATCCATGGCGCCTACGACGCTTCCCTCCCGAAGACGCCTTGGCTGGAACCTGCAGGCAATCGTCCGGGGACGATTCTGAATCCGGCTCCCGCCGAGCCGATGACGAGGCCACTGGAGACGCCCGCTGCTGCTCCCTCGCGCCTTCGTCTGCTGACGATTCGGACGAACTCATCCTGCGGGAGTAGCTGCCCGATCTATGCGTTGACGCCCTCTTTCGCCGTCGCTTGCCACGTGCAACTTGCGACTTGCCTTTTGGACGCACCGCCCTCGGGGATCCCTGACCCGACGCTGGACTGTCACCATCAGTGCAGGCGTCCGTTCCGGCCTGTCTAGAAGTACCTGGGAGAGCTAGAAAAGAGACCGTGCGTGAGGACACCGCCTTTTCCTTCCCGGACCCCCGCTGTCCCCGAGGGGCACCCTCTGGTGTCCCGTCGCCTTTTCGCTTGCGCCCCCTAGCCGGTGTCCTCTTAGCCACCCCCTTCTCCTTAGCCTTTTTCTTGGCCGCCACCAAGGCGACTGCCTGGGCAAGGGGGAGGTCTTCGTCCATGCTTGATAAATCGTGCGCGGGGGGCGGGGCAGCCTCACACCTGGTCAGATCATCGGGCACAGCACCTTGAGAAGAAAGGGACAAAAAACCCTCCAGATTAGATTCAAAACGTGCTAATGCAGCCGGATCACCAGATAAGCTGGCCATGATATTGCCAATCCGCTCCATTTTTTCCGCAGCACCCGGAGAAAGCAGGGCCTCCGACGATCCTTGCAGTATCTGCTCAGAGGGCACAGCGGCTGCCTGTTGGGTGTCCTCTCTGTGGGACATCCTGACCGACAAAGGAAGCACAATTATAATCAAGTTGAACCCCAGCAACCAGTCAGCGGGAAGAGGAGACTTATAATAAAATGAACAAAATAGAATAAATTATAAAATAAAATAAAATAAAATAAAATAAAATAAAATAAAAGAAATAAAATAAAATAAAATAAAATAAAATAAAATTAAAATAAAATAACAAAATAAAATAAAATAAAATAAAATAAAATAAAATGAAGTAAAGTAAAGCCAGGTAAAGTAAATTTAATTTAAATTAAAATAAATCAACTTAAATTAAAGCAACTTAAATTAACAGTAAATAAATAAACTTAAATAATCCCAATTCCTGGGAAGAAAATTAAAATCAAATTAAATGAACACTACAAGAAATTAAAAACAACAAGGCAAAACTCCTATCAAGAGTATCCGGACACCGAAGCCCGTTTTTAAAGAGAAAAAAGGGGGGGAAGCCCCTTTTTAAAAATCAAAATTAAAAGTAAAATAAAATTAGAACAGGCTGCAGTGCCCAAGCGGCCACCAGAGGGCAGCAAGCAGCACAGTTCGCCGTAGGCTGCAATTCTCCGCAGCAGCCAGCAGGTGGCGCCCAGGCTACAGGGCTGCAAAGCAGCAAAAGGGAGCTACGCCACAAAATAAAGATGGCGATTCCCCTCTGCTCCCCGACGAAAAGCCTCCAGAGGCTCCCGCAGCCGCCTGGGCGGCCTGCAAACAGCCAGCCAGGCCGGGAAGGCCCCAGACAGGACGGCACAGCGCCGGCCAAACTGGCCGCGTGGGATCGCCGCCCCGCTGCGCTCTAGGGTACCAAACCCCCCCCGCCAAGCCAACAGAAGGGGGGAGAAGGCACGGAGGCCTATCTGCTGCAAAACGGACTCCCTAGGACTCCCCAGGTAAGCGTGGGGAAGGGTCCTTTTCCTCGCTGAAGCTCCGGGATCCTAAACCCCCCCCCTCTTGACCCTTGCCAGGGGCCTGCAGCTATGGGGTGCACTGGGGGGGGCAGGGGGTGGGGGGAAGGGGGGAATCAGGGAGGGGGTCGGGTGATGAGGAGAAGGGGACAGGGCTCCAAAATTGGACAGATAAATGAACGCAAAAGCGGGGAACAAACCCGATAAGCTAAGCAAGTAAAAAACAAATCAATAAACTAGCACGGTGGAAAACCAGGCCGAAATTAAGCCTTAGCAATACAACCGTATCCAGCAGCCTCTGTCGAGATCCGAAGCTCCAGACAAGAGTGCTGAGTGGATCACGTGCTGATCCATATAAAGCACGCTGGCCTGTCCATCACCTCATGCAAATTACCTGGCCAGCCCACCGGTCAACAATAGCTGTGACCACAAGCCCTTCCCCTAAACCAAGAGGACTGGCTTCAATGACCACCCCGCAACTAAGGCTCTCTTGAGAACCTCCATCTGTCCTTCAGGAGCTTATCAGATGCCTGTCTGTCAGCACCCCATTGTTCACCATCAAGAGCCAAGCTGTACAAAGCAGGCCTAGAGAAAGGGAAACATTTTGCAGATCACAAACCAGCATGCATGTGTTACACACCCCTTGTTAAGCTGTGTGTTCTGGTTTGATCAATTATTTGAAAATAATAAATGGACACTTTCCCAGGACTTTCTCTAGCTTGACCATAAAGTGACTGTTCTTGCATGAAGGAAATTTTAAAAGGAGACACCAGTGTTAATCAGCTGAATTAATCAGCTTTGCAAGAAATTTAATTCTATCACCCATGGCCTGAATCAAGATAGCAGTTTTTTTTTTTTTTATCCACTGGCAGGTGTTAATTAACTTATGAAAGGGTGTTTGTGTTATTATGGCTCAGGACCTCAAGGACCGCCTCTTTCCATATGAACCTGCCCAAAGCCTGGGATCATCTTCTGAGTCCCTTCTTTGTGTGCCTCCTCCGTGAGAGGTCTGGAGGATGGCAACATGAGAACAGGGCCTTCTCTGCAGTGGCTTCCCATCTGTGGAATGCTCTCCCCAGGAAGGTTCGCCTGGCGCCTTCATTATACACCTTTAGGCACCAGGCAAAAACATTCCTCTTTAATCAGGCCTTTGGTTGATTTGATTGACACCCTATGCCCTTATAAAATGTGTTATTTGTAGGGGACGGGGCTATTGGGTTGTTATTTTGATTGTGCCCCCACTCTCCTCAAATCTGCTTGGGAGAACCCCCCGCCCCACCCCGAACAACATGCATGGGGAGGAGAGGGGAGATCGTTCTGTCCGGCAAGCAAAAATGCTTGCACTGATAGAACAATCTCCTAAGGCAGGGGGCGGCAAGGTTTACCTTGCCTGGGCTGGTTCACTCTAGCAGAAATCCCTCTGTGGGCCGGATCGCACGCAAGCACATGATTTCCAGCATCTGCGCAGACGTGATTTCCGGCGTCTGCATCTCCGCAGACATGATTTTTTGCATCTGCGCATGCGCAGACACGATTTTCAGTGCTGCGGAAGCGAGTCCCCATGCCGCGCTGCACCGTTTAACGCAGTGTGTGGGGACTCGCCGAGCGGGCGACTCAGTTCGGGGGTGGCTTGTGAGCCGGTTAAACAACCCCCATGGGCCGATTGTTGCCTATGGGCCTTAGGTTGCCGACCCCTGTCCTAAGGCGACAATGAATTCCACCTGCAGCTTGTATTTTCTGCATTCCATTTCCCTCTGACTTCATGGTTTACATTTCTCTCTCTTTACACTGATGTGTGTATATATATACCTGCCAGCTTAGGATAAAAAAATCATGCATCTGATGAAGTAAACTCTAGCATCCATGAAAACATTGGGCTATAATAAATGTGTTCCTCAGGAATGTGCCATGAGACTGTTTGTTTTTGCTGCACATACTAATATTATTATTTATTAAATCTACAGCTACACACTCCAGAAATCACCTAAATAATGTGATGAAATAGAGGGTAAAAATTGACACCTGCAACAACCGCCAAATCTGTACTGCGTTTGAAACTGTTTTTATGTAATGTTTGTACCGCTGATGTGGTTCTCATGCATTCATTGCTGATTGGTGTGGGATGTTTCACAGGAACCAATTCATAAATGACTTGGGGAAACTTTCAGCCCCTCACTGGGGTGTGTGTTGCCCCAAACTCCTTCGGATCTCTTTTCTAAATATTCTTTTATACTTCCACAAATGGTTGGGTCCCCTAAGGCTGCCGCTACTTCTCTGCTGTGTGTGGATGTTGCCTTTTGGGCTCTGTAAGAATTGGCACTCAGACAGCGGAGTGTGCTATTAGTAGAGAACGGTGAGGCAGCCACAGCGTTTAAAATAGCCGGTGCACAGAAGCTCCTTAATTTCCATCCCCCCTCAACGCTCCAGCTTTCATTTTCCCCTCTAATTGTATGGCTATCGGGGGAAAATAAATACATTTCTGCAAAGTAGGTTTATGATGCCATTTCGAGCCCAGCCAATTAGCATCCTGAGTTACTAATGCAGCTAATTCTTTTTTTATTCATTTCTGAGCAGGAGGGGAAGAGAAGCATGTCGGAATTATTGCTAGGCGCAAAGGGCAAGTATCACTTGAAGCAAGGTTTTTCTCCTCCTCCTGAAGTGCTGCCCTTCTTATCCAACGAGCTGTACAGAGAACACTGTAGTTAAGAAGGACAATCCATTTTCAAAATCCACTTTATATTGTGGGATCCCTCCAAGTCTCCTAATGCAGATGATACCGTATAGTCTTAGCACGTGGCTGCAAGTACCCACGGATACCTCTCTCCACTGAAAAATATACTGGGCCTGTGACTCCCAAACTGTCATGACCAGAGATGTATGGTGAAATTTTTCGCAGGGGAACAGTTAGGGCCAGAGGTGCCAGCTTGCAAGAGTGATGGGGGGGGCAGTGTGGTGTAGTGGTTAAGAGCGGTAGACTCGTAATCTGGTGAACCGGGTTCGCGTCTCCGCTCCTCCACGGAAGTATGAATAAGCTCTAAGCTTACTGACGTTTGAGGTCATGGGATTAATCATAGGACAAGGAATAAGGTAAAAGTTTCATGCCCCTTTTCTGGAACTTGCTGCTGGCATCAGAAGTTATCCACTTTCCCACCGCATAGCTGATGTTAAAACATTTGCTCAGCAGTGTTGTGTGGTGTAGTGGTTAAGAGCGGTAGACTCGTAATCTGGGGAACCGGGTTTGCGTCTCCGCTCCTCCACATGCAGCTGCTGGGTGACCTTGGGCTAGTCACACTTCTTCTCTCAGCCCCACTCACCTCACAGAGTGTTTGTTGTGGGGGAGGAAGGGAAAGGAGAATGTTAGCTGCTTTGAGACTCCTTCGGGTAGTGATAAAGTGAGATATCAAATCCAAACTCTTCTTCTTCCCCAAGCAGTCACAGCAGCAGCAGGAGGAGAAGCCAGCCGCAGGAGCCATGGCTCTGTGCTCAATCTCTGCCTCCTGAACGTGGCCTGTTGCAGGTGTGGAAATGCCCATCACAGGCCACAGAATATTGAGGGGGCCTGACCCTCTCCTTGAATTTTTTTGTGTGTGCCTTGGCTCCGCCCCCTGATGGTGCCTCTGAAACAATGGGTTTAGACCAGGCATGGCCAAACTTCTCCCTCCAGCTGTTTTGGGACTACAACTCCCATCATCCCTTGCTAACAGGACCAGTGGTCAGGGATGATGGGAATTGTAGTCCCAAAACAGCTGGAGGGCCAAGTTTGGCCATGCCTGGTTTAGACTATACACATTTTTTTAAAAAAATTAGGTGCAATCCCGGGAACATAAGCCTTGTGGGCTTGCTGTATAGCTAATAGTTTTCTTGGCCAAATCCAGTTTGTATCAAAGGTTTGCAAGGTACGGTCTCTTAACATGCTGGATTGTGCGATATAGCTGTTAGCATCTTAACCCTTTATTTACTGGCTCCTCAAGACTGCTTTCTCTTCAGTTATGTCTTGAAAGGTGACCAGATTGCACCCTTATTGCATTAAGCATTTTGGGAAAGATGAGCTGAAAACCCAAAACAAATACATTAAACTAAACTAGTAAGGCTATATCTTTTTTAAAAGAATTAGGTTGGGGTTTTTTTTTAACATAATAGATTTTTCTCTTTTCTTGTATCGACTTCCCATCCCATTTTCCGTGGTGTTTTTTATTTCTCCCCTTTGCTACACCCTATCTTCTCTTTCTTATATCATGACAATAACACAATAATCTCTTAATTCCTTCTGTTTGCTCATAGTTCAAATCCTGCTTGTGAATTCATCATACAATAATATTTCTTTTTTTTTAAAGTACCGTAGAATTATTGAGAATGAAAACATTTGATAGCAAGTCAAATATGAAAGAAAAAAGCTGATCAGAATCAGGGTGGAGGGGAAGGAGCATCATTTTATTATGGGTGAGCCCTGGTTATTTCCTCCTTTTGGATCATTTCCGCTCAGTTGGTATTTTACAGCTCTCAATGTTAGATGAATTATTAAGGGACTGCAAACACTTCAAGTCGCAGCTCATTCAATTAGTCGTCGTCTCCCTTTAAATGACACGTAGGCAAGATGCTTGGAACATATAGTCGGTTGCGGAGAAGCGAATCTGATATTAAATGATACACAATTCCCTGCCGTGCTTTATTTCTTCAGTCTTAACAACCAGGTAAAGTGGACAATGCAGAAGAATTATGAGCCCATATAAAAATGATGCTTCAGGTTTAGAAGCATGCATGGCAAACAGTGGCTGGAAGAGTTCATGCATTATATATATATTGGAATAAAGTTATACTTTACCAAAGTAATGAATAGAACGGCATATAAAAAAGGAATGGAAGGAGAAAAGGAAGTGTGGCAACACATTTAATCACATGTCACACAAGGTTTATAGATTACCTTACCATATGTTCCTGTATTCTATTATTAATATTTAAAATTACTTAACAATTTAAATTGTCTAGCTGGTGACATATGTAAGGTTCAGGGAACAGAACCCTTTGTTTGAACAGCAATTTCACTTCTGCTTTCTTTCTTCATTTGCTGGGATAGTTTTTCAGGCACTCACGTTGTTTTTTTTTAATGCCCTCTTATGCTGTACTATTCAGTGTAGAACCTATTACAGTGGTACCTCTCCTAACGAATAACTCGCCCAACGTCTTTTTCGCCTAACGAAGGACTTCCGGCAAAACAAAATGGCCGCCGAAAACGAAAAGACGTCGCGGCCGCTTTAAATAGGATTTTTTCGACTTACGAATTTTTGACGCGATTTTTTCGACTTACGAATTTTTTCCCAATGCGTTCCTATGGGGATTTGCGGAATGCATTTTTTCGGTTAACGACGATCGCGTCGGAACGCATTATCGTCGTTAGGCGAGGTACCACTGTATAATGTCATTCCACTATCTTGCAAAGCATTGTCTAGTAGCCTGGAGCTCTCGCCAGTGGGCCAACTTAAATTTAAAAAATAAAGAAAAGAAAACATGCCCCTTGATATACAGTTAGGTCATTATGAAGCCCACATATACCAGGCACCATAAATTCTCTTTAATTTCCAAAGGGGTACAGGGATCCCATTTGGGCAAATCTGTCATTTTCCGTTTCACATTTTCCAACCTTATATTCAGTTTTCCGCCTTTCTACATCAGCTTGCTTTTTTTAAAAAAAATGTCCTCATGGAAATTCGACTGCGTTTTGGTGGCTTTGAGTGTGAAGACACATAGTGAGTGTCATATTCATTCTCTCTAAGCTGCATTTACAGAATGCTTCATATCTTCTCGGTATAATGCCACCTCTTGCCGATGTATCATGCCTGACAGATTCATCAGGGCTGGATTCACCAGGCGAGCACTCTACAATAAAGGAATGGATTGATGTGACGCGTTGCTCAAAATGAGGGTTTAAACAGCTGTGAATGGGGGCTTGCAACTATTTAATGAGCGTGCTCCCCAGTTTGTTTTCAATATTGTTTCCATGCAATTATTCTGATTTGGAGGTGAGAGGCTGAGCTTCACAAGTTCCCTTCATCAATCATGATCAGTGCCTTCTTCTGTATGCTTAGCGTGCTTTGAAAAACCGTTACCAAATATGCAAAAAACTAGGAAAGTGCAGCAGGCTTCCAATTCAGGAATATCAGAATTTCAAGAAGGTTTTGTCCACAGCCAAGAGTGATGGAAGATGTTAAAGCAACGCTTCATTTGATGATGCTTTGCTGCCAAAGCAGAGTATGTCAACAAGAAAGCAATGAAAACACTTCCTGCTGGTTTCAGTTCCTATGGCTCCTTCCCCGATACCTGTAGTACACTTGAGTGGCACTGTGGTCTAAACCACTGAGCCTCTTGGGCTTGCTGATCAGTAGGTCGGTGGTTTAATCCCCGCGACAGGGTGAGCTCCCATTGCTCTGTCCCAGCTCCTGCCAACCTAGCAGTTCGAAAGCATGCCAATGCAAGTAGATAAATAGGTACCACTGTGGTGGGAAGGTAAACGGTGTTTCTCTGTGCTCTGGTTTCCATCATGGTGTTCCATTGTGCCAGAAGCAGTTTAGTCATGCTGGCCACATGACCTGGAAAAGCTGCCTGTGGACAAACGCTGGCTACCTCGGCCTGAAAGCAAGATGAGCGCCACAACCCCATAGTCACCTTTGACTGGACTTAACCGTCCAGGGGTCCTTTACTTTATTACCTTACCTTACCCACATAATCCTCTCTCTGAAGCTTGCCAGTCACCATAGATCCCTCTCACTTTTTTAAAAAAATATTTTTTCTTTCTTTTATTATAAATATCAATACATTACAAAAACTATACACACTTGACATTACATTACATATATTACATACAAAAAATACATCACATATCTCACCTTCACCACCTCTTTCACCTACCTACCTACCAACAAAGACACCAACATACTGTGGTTATTGACTTCCAACCACTCTCGTTGTGTAATTTTGTCAATCTTTAATCTATGCACATTTCATATTGCTTATGTTTATCCTTTATGATAATTACTTCCTTTCTCCTGTCTAACTTTTCTCTTCTTCTCTTTCTCCCGTCTAACTTCTCTATTTATTAGATTTATTTATACTTCTGTCAGGAGATTTGTGTTTTCTATATAGGTTTTGAGATAATCATTAAATATAGACCGATCCTTGTTAGCTCTTTGTGTGGTGTTTCCTCTTAATTTCCCAGATAATTTTGTGAGCTGTGAGTATCCAATCATTTTTTCTAACCAGTCAGTTTTCGTGGGAATATTGTTACTTTTCCAATGTTTGGCTATTAGCATCCTCGCTGCGGTGGTTGCGTACATAAATATAGGTTGGGCAGTTTTTGTAAATTCTCATGACATAATACCAAGTAAAAAAGCCTCAGGTTTTTTGTTGAATGAAAATTTAAACATTTTTTAAAATTTCATTATAAATAACCTCCCAGAATTCTCTTATTTTCTTGCACTCCCACCACATGTGGATAAATGTGCCTATTCCTTCTTTACACCTCCAACAAATATTTGTGTCCTTCTTATATATCTTTGCCAATTTGACCGGGCTTAAATGCCACCTGTATTGCATTTTCAGTACGTTTTCTCTTAAACATTAACATAGAGTGAATCTAATATCTTTTTCCATAATCGTTCCCAATCATTCATAGGTATGTTATGCCCGATGTCCTGTGCCCAGCAAATCAAAACTGTTTTGACCTCCTCTTCTTTCACTTCTCAATCGAGAAGGAGGTCGTACATGTTGGATATAAATTTCCCTTTTGCAATTATTAATTTCTCTTCCAGTTTTGATATTTCTTTAGAAAATCCTTTTTGTCTATCCTTACCCAAACGTTCATTAATTTGAAAATATTGGAACCAATCATTTACATACATTCGGATGTCTTCAAATTTTTTCAGTTTTAGTTTGTCCTCTTCCTTTTTTAATAATATCTTGTATTGCCCAATTATTTTCCATATTTTTTTTCTTCACAGTCATAGCTTCTGCCGGTGAGGTCCACCAGGGAGTTTTTGGTTCCAACAGGTCTTTCTATTTAACCCATATTTTGTACTATGATTTTGTACTATGGTCTTTGTGTTTTTACCTTATCACACACCAGATAAGCATGCCAACCAAAACTCGTACCTACACCTTCTAAATCCAACAAATCTGTATCCTTGAGGATCATCCATTCTCTAATCCATGTTAGAGCTGCAGCTTCATGATATAACACTTCTTTCCTAGTTCAATGCTCAGAGCATTGTTTTATTCCGGTTACTCTGATAACGCTTTGGGTGTCTGTCATTGCTTTGGCAGGGTTATCACTCACCCTTGATGAACCTAAGGCTAGAACAAGAACAAAAAAAAAGTCAACACCTGGTATCCTAAGAAGGTCTAGCATGAGAGCCTTTAAAGTGTCCGTGTGCATTGTTTTCACATTGTTCATTTCAGAAAGCACCAGCGTTTATTTTTAAAGAAAGGGCGGATTTTGTAAAGAAGCAAACAAAAACTGTCCAACTGATATTTTTTTCTGGTAGTGGAAATAATATTGTTTCTCACAACCAATGCCCCTTCTGAGTAAGGGGCAATGCTTACTGAACTGATAACACCTTTGAAGCCATCACTAAAAACACATTCGAAGATGAACATGTTCAAGAAAATTGCACCCCGTATCCTGCAATAATTCATCCTATTTATGACATGATATAATTATTAAGCCAAGTTATTCTGTCTCTCAGCAACTGTTAAGTTGTATGGCAATCTATAAAAATTACATTCTCCTTGTTTCTTAGCTCATTAAACTGATACTGTCTTCCAGGCAGCCATTCATCAGCAAAACCATCTTATCCTATATAGGTATGTAGCTTATTGTAAGTTACATTGGCTCTCCCATTGTAAGGGATGAGGGAAGTGGAAAAGTGTGGCACCATGTTCCATTATTATTTTTGCTATGCTGCAAATGGGAATACCATAGACAGTCTCTATAGGATAGGGGCAGCAAACTGCATGATGATGATGATTTTATTTATATTTATATTTATTTATTTTATTTATAACCTGCCCATCTGGCTGCGTTTCCCCAGCCACTCTGGGCAGCTTCCAGCAAAATATAAAAGCATAGTAAATTGGATCTGGCCAGTGGATCAGATCCTTATCTTCCCCCATCCCTCCTTGGGCCAAGTTTGACAGGTGGGTGGGGACCCTCAACTGTCAAGGATAATACCAGGTAACCCATTTTGCCCACACACTTTGAAATCAAGCTGCATCACCAAAGGCACATTGCTTTGTGAGCCCTGGCGGTCAGTTGGTTGTTGGTACCTGCAAGCCTTTTTGTACATGTCATCATATACAGCATTCCAATGTTCAGCCTACGAGCTGATTCATGTGATAACCATCTTGCTGTGTGGCGCTTGTGGCAAACTCCTAGCTCGTACTTGTTCTCAGCCACATCAGCCATGGTAGGTAAAATCTGTGAATCCATTGGCACTTGCAAGATTTGGCTGGTGGTAGAGCATTGCTAGTGTCTCTTTTCAAAGGTTTGCAGTGGCAGGTCAAAAGGGAAACCTGGGTTGAGTTCTGGATGTGATCACGGCTGTGTAGAGTCATCCCATCACTACACAAAGCAGCTAGGAATCAATTTGCATTGCCCACGGAAGTATGAATAAGCTCTAAGCTTACTGACATTTGAGGTCATGGGATTAATCATAGGACAAGGAATAAGGTAAAAGTTTCATGCCACTTTCCTGGAACTTGCTGCTGGCATCAGAAGTTATCCACTTTCCCACTGCATAGCTGATTTTAAAACATTTGCTCAGCAGTGTTGTGTGGTGTAGTGGTTAAGAGCGGTAGACTTGTAATCTGGTGAACCGGGTTCGCGTCTCCGCTCCTCCACATGCAGCTGCTGGGTGACCTTGGGCTAGTCACACTTCTTTGAAGTCTCTCAGCCCCACTCACCTCACAGAGTGTTTGTTGTGGGGGAGGAAGGGAAGGGAGAATGTTAGCCGCTTTGAGACTCCTTCAGGTAGTGATAAAGCGGGATATCAAATCCAAACTCCTCCTCCTCCTCTTCTTCTTTTTCTTCTTCTTTGAAATGCTGGTGTGAGAAGGGTGTTCATCTGCGTTGGGAGTTTTTTTTTATTATTATTATTTCTGTGTAAGAGAATTTAAAGACAAGCTTGTAAAATTCCCTTGGCAAGACAACTTGAAAAGACGAGAGAATCGTTCCCTAGCGAATTATATTAATTGAATTGTCTCTATTTACAAAGACAAGGAACAAAACTAAGTCTTGGTCTTTTAAGTGACAGCTCTGTTTGCAGATCGGTCCAAAGGAAAGTGATAATCTTTGCATTGTTAATGTAAGGAACAGTCAAAGGGAGGACCAGAGGAGGAAAACATTTTATAAATACATTCAGAGCTGATTGAATATTAACAAGTGGATTGGTCCAGACTTTTGAAACAGTTATTGTTGGCATAGCTGCGGGTTAACAGCTTCCATGGTCAGAGCAACTGGGAACGGAATAGCCCTCGCTGGGAATACAGTTACAGTTGTGCCCTTTTAAAACCAAACGCCCCAGGCTGAAGGGCATGTGTATGCTGAACAAGCACAAATATTCCTAAGCGATACTTAGCTGCATTTAGGTAGGCTGATGGTGAATATTCCATAGGACCTCAAATGTTGCCCAGACTGTAAATAGATATGTGAGAGGTGTTTTTGTCTGTCTGTTTGTTTTTTGAAAAATTGCTTGTAGTTTTTGAAGGCTGATCTTGACAAAGTAAGAGCTTGGTGAAGTGGAGCATGCGCAGTGGAGCAGGGCCCTGCACACTGCAGAAAAGATGTAGTCACATGCTGAGCTCATAGGTAAATTCAAACAGGTGCCGAATTCTCAAAGAGTGTGCAGAAGCATTGCAGGCGTGACCCCCTACGCCAGTGATGGCTAACCTTGACACTCCAGATGTTTTGGAGCTACAACTCCCATCATCCCTAGCTAACAGGACCAGTGGTCAGGGATAATGGGAGTTGTAGTCCCAAAACATCTGGAGTGTCAAGGTTAGCCATCACTGCCCTACGCTATTACTTTCAAATGTCTGACCGTGTGAAGAGACTTTGTATGAATGCGCTTTAAGGCAGACCAGCAGATGAAGATGTAACCACCTCTTTGAACATTTTTGTAAATCCTGATCATCGAGACACCCCTTGCTCAGCTTGCTCCTTTCTGCAACCTTGCTCCTTTCAGCTGAAAATGGCTTGACAGGCTTTTTCATGAATCCCAACAAGTCTGCCCCTGGAGCAGCATCAATTAAATAAGGGGAAATCGGTGCTGTCAGCCTCAGCTATTGTAGGGGATGATGGTCGAGGCTATTCTGCAGTCCATGAATAGTACACAGCAGGAGATGAAATGCATGGGGGAAGGGTTTCTTGTACGGGGTGTGCTGCAGCAGCGATGGGGAGCTTGTGGTCCTCCAGGTATCTCCAGTGATACCTGGTCAATAGTATGGAAGTTGGAGTCCATCAAACATCCAGAGGGCCACATCCTGGTTCCCCATTTCCATGCGAGAGATAAAGCCAATCTAGAAGACACTAAGGGGCATTTTTCAAACTATATAAGTGCCTGTATTTCTTACTGACTCAATGTAGTTCCCCTCCAATATAAATTGCTTTTAAATGTTTTGGGGCAGATCCACCTGACATGTCTTGCTAGCAGAAACCACTGCAAAGATTTCTGCTAGCACAATGGAGTTTCCTCCCCTTCTTCTCCTCCCATGCACTTAATGCTTTCCCCAAAATTGGCTCAGATGGGGAGGGAGGTCAGGAAAAACCCCAGAACAGCAATGTGGGGGGAGGAGAAGAGAGGAGATTGTTCCATCAGGCAAGCAGAAATATGTGCGTTGATTGGGTGATCTCCTTAGCATTACACTGATTTCCTTCCTTTGTACATTCACGTTCCGTCGTCTTCCAAGGAACTTCATCAGAGTAGTGCTTTGAGTAGAGTTTAGCCTTCCTTAAGGCTATGAAAGAACCTCCAAGGCCGAGTGGAGATTTGAACTGGAGATTTGAACTTCCACATCCAGGCTGTCTTCCTGTAGTTCACCATGAGCTGGTTCACACGTAATGCTCAGCCAAACTATGGCTTACTCCGGAAGTGTGAGCATGCGGGATCCCAGAGAGGAGGTCATTGCTACTTTGCTCCTCTTCTGGTGCTGCTGCTGTTGCACTCTTGTGAACTAAACCATGGTTTGGCTTAGTGTGACATCTAAACCTGGGGTCATGGTTTAGCTCCCACCGGACAAAGCACAACCTATAACCAGTGTTTGTTCTTGGATGATGTGCTAAACGAAACCATGGTTTAGAGCCCAACGGTAGGGAGACCAGGAGTGGAGTGCTTTGACTGCAATCTTCTTTCCTGGAACCCTCACAGTCATGTCCTAAGCCATTATTTGGCTTACGGTTACGTGTGCACCAGAACTTTGCATTCGGGAATGCTTGCACATTTCACTACACAGCGAAATATGGCAACATATATTTTTGCATCGGAGGAAGAGTGGTAGATACAGCCCCCTGTCCTTCTCCTGAAGCTTCCCGAGAAGAGGAGGGCAGTACAGAATTACAACGGTGGTTTGCAGAAGGTCATGACTCTGAGACAGAAGAGGGGAAAAGCTGGGAGATAATGGAAGAGGAGGGGAGAGCAGCAGAGCCGGAACAGCTGGCTGACACGTTATCATTAGACAGCATTCCTGACCTCCTTTCTCCTAGAACCTGGCGTGCATTGAGAGTAGTAGAACAGAAAGCTCAGAGGCAGAAAGCACAGATCAGCCGGCGCAGGGATGACGCAGAATAGGAGAGATGGAGAGGGTGGGGCTTTATTCTGAGCAATGCCATTATCCGAGAGGCACTAGAATAAATGTTACCAAGAACTCTGGCCACAAGTTTTAACAAAAGAATAAGTTTACTCGTGAGTAAATTCAAATTTACAAATATATAAGACAACAAACTCTCCTCCCAGTGGGAAACGCATAGAAAAACACAGGAAAACTTGGATACACATTGATCCACTTATCTAAGGTGAGGAAACACAAAATTGGGTGTCTTTCATTCGCATACAATTCGACTGAAGATATGTAACTATTGTCAATACTTATGATTTGCAGACGCTACATCTATCAAAGATTCAAAAGAAACAGAAATTATATATTATTCACATTCTTTTAAAAAAAACGAGGTAAGGAACCAAACACTATGAAAAGCTATTTTGGTCAATTACAATGAATGATACTCTAGAACTTTTATGTATAATGTTTGATACTGTTAAAACATAACTATTGTTAGATCTTAATTATTGAAACCTTAGTCCTTTGATGTATTTTGATATATTATTTGATATTACCAGCTGAAGAAGGCATCTGCTCCGAAACAGGGCCCTGTCCTGGTTTCCAGTGTTCGCATCACACATCTGATTCACATCTCAGAAGCCCTTGCTTCAACCTCCAAAAGACTTTTCATTGTGAAACTATTATTTTCGTTTAAGACTGTAATTCCTAACAGGATTGATATGATATTTGAATTTACTCACGAGTAAACTTATTCTTTTGTTAAAACTTGTGGCCAGAGTTCTTGGTAACATTTATTCTAGTGTATTTTGCAACAAGAACTCCAACTTTTTTACGATTTTCCGAGAGGCGGCATCATCCGTCTCTCTCTGTGAATACTGAATAAAATAACATTGTAAGAACTTCTTGTTTCCCCATTTCTGGCTGCCAGCTGTGAGGCAGGGGGGATCGGATTCCCTGAAGCCTGACAAAAAATGGCTAAAAACTATTTTTGTTCTAGCTTTCCATTGCTTCGATATTTGAACACCACCCCCCTCATTTTGTACAAGGCATTGAAATGCTCCTCCACTCCAGAGGACGGGCAACCCTATTTGCAAGCAGGAACCTCCCTGTAGCAACATCTGGGGCTGCTCAGACAAAGCCCTTTTGGAATTCCAGTGCATCACTACTGGCTATTTGGGAAGGAGAGCTGGGGGGTTGGATTCACTCCACTCCCCGATCCCCAGTGCCCCGAACAGCTAATCAATGGGAGTGTTATCTTTATGAAAGAGCTTCTTCCTGCAGGCACCCCCAGCTGCTGGATCAGAGGGCAACTGCATGGCTTGCAGCCATTTGCTTCATGCCATTTCCCACCCAGCTGCTGCTTATGCTGGCTTTTGTGCAGATAGTGCACCAAGCCGGGTGGGAGAGTTTACAACGTGCTGTATAAGTAAATGCCCCAGCTGTTTCCCTCACGCTGCTTCGAATCCAGCCGGGTGTAAGTGTTCAGCGATCTCACGCAGATCATCTCCCTGATTATGAGACAAGTAACACAGTAATATATCACAATATAATACCCACTACTTGATTTTCATTAAATACTTGTCTCTAAATTTAGACTGATAGTTATGTGCCTGCATTTAAAACAACAGCAACAACAACACACACACTCCAGTGTCTAAACAAAATATGTGTAAAAACCAGGCTTGCCTTATTTTTTTTCTTTAAAAAAAATAAATGCAGATTTTTCTGTATATTGGGACAGATAGCATATTGGGCCAGCTGCTTTCTGTCTTGTTGAAGAATTAGCAGTCTGCCTCTGTATGCAGAAGTGCAGAAAAGAAAAGAAAAGAAAAGAAAAGAAAAGAAAAGAAAAGAAAAGAAAAGAAAAGAAAAGAAAGATAAAAAGAGACTGCTTTGGTTTCATGGTTTCCAGTGGTTTCCTCTATCCGGATAGTGGTGAATGGTGGCAGTAACCTAAATAGATTAGCTGAAAGATAATCTTTCTCCGTATTTTCCTGTCAGTGCTTTGAGATTACTGGTAGATGGACAGTGTCAACATTAACTGAGATGAGAAAATCTTTGACCCACTGGGCTTTCTTGGGCCTTGTGGGACACTCTCCCTTGAAGTTTGGATGGTTTGCCTGTTTTTTTGGTTTTGATTTATGCTAATCTGCTCTATGCTAATCTGTTCCATATCTGTTGCAAACCATACTACTACTACTACTACTACTACTACTACTACTAATAATTTATTATTTGTATCCCGCCCATCTGGCTGGGTCCCCCCATCTGACTCGTAATCTGGTGAGCCGGGTTCGCGTCTCCGTTCCTCCACATGCAGCTGCTGGGTGACCTTGGGCTAGTCACACTTCTCTTAAGTCTCTCAGCCCCACTCACCTCACAGAGTGTTTGTTGTGGGGGAGGAAGAGAAAGGAGAATGTTAGCCGCTTTGAGACTCCTTCGGGTAGTGATAATAAAATCATCTCTTCTTCATCTGAAGAAGTGTGCATGCACACGAAAGCTCATACCAAGAACAAACTTAGTTGGTCTCTAAGGTGCTACTGGAAGGAATTTTTTTATTTTTTATTTTGTTTTGACTATGACAGACCAACACGGCTACCTACCTGTATCGGGTAGTGATGAAGCGGGATATCAAATCAAAACTCTTCTTCTTCTTCTAATAAATAATAATAATAATAATAATAATAATAATAATAATAATAATAATAATTACAAGCAAGCAAGCGGACAAACAAACAAACAAACAAACATCAAAGTCAAACTCACAATGGCAAGTTCCAAAAACAGCCAATTGTTTGCATGGCAAACTAGTGTCTGGAGTGTCTCCCTTTAGAAACCCTACCACAGCTTGTGAAATATTGAACTGGGGACTGCTTGGCTAAATACATCTGTAAAGCATCAGGCAGATTGATTATGAGATCCATCAGAAATAAACTGCGAGGAGATTTATGGTTTATTTGGATGCCACATTACAGGCTTTTAATAATAAATAATAATAGTGCAGCTTTTATTTTCAAATAAAAAGGAAACAAAAACATCATTTCAGTTGCCGCTGAAGGCTACAGTCAAAACATTGTTCCTCTCTCATTTGCAGAAAACAGCGCTTGTAAAATATTGATGCACAAGTCACTTATTTCCCCCCTTTTTGTCATTATTTATAGTCACTACCCAGTACTGCTCCGTTTCCCCAAGCTTGACAGCCACCATCTGTCACCCTCCTCTGTGATTTTAAAATAATGTGGTAGGCAAATAAATAATACAGTTAGCCCTCCACAAAATAAACATAGCAAAAGACTATTGTACATCTTTATTTATCTGGAACATTTGTTGACTGCCCAGTCGACAAATGTCCTCTCGATAGCTCACACGTCACACAAAGGTACAATTAAAACATTAAAATACAAAGCAAAGTGCCGAACTTCTTTCTTAATATCAAAAGTACCTGAAAATATTGTTGAGAAATACTATCTAAGGTTTGAATGTTGATGTTTAGGTTGACTGAAATAAAAGCAACTATCCTTTCATCAGCTCCATCTTTCAAATGGCTTTTAATCACATCAGTAGCATATGAATGGTATCCCTGTAGCGAAGAAGGGTTTAACTCTAGGGTAACAATGGGCAGATCTGCCAATCTCAGTGCCTAATTTTTCCAAACTTAAGTTCCATTTTCCACATTTCCATACCAGTTTTGCAATCTTTTTTTAAAAAAATCCTCATGAAAATTCATCATCGTTTTAGTGCAAATTTCTCCTAATATAGGCTTTTATTGTGTGCAATTTGGGCTAACATACAGATTTTTGCAAAGCAATTTTCCCTAATGCATTTTTGTATGTTACAGTGTTTCTGAACAACACATACTGTCTGTAAGAGCAATAGTTTTAAGTTCCAGATGGTTTTAGCTGTATAAAAATGACTATTGCAGAGCTTCCAATTTGGTCAATATTACTTTTCCTAAACTCAACAGACTGTTCTTGCCCAGATGTCTTTCTGGAATCACTGAGATGGAAGACCTTCTGCATCCCATCTTACATTGTCCTTCACACTTGAAACCCCAGTATAAGATAATCCGAGAAAAGATGTATGTCACCTATTATCAGATTCTGACTTTTTTTGGAAAATCGTTGTCGTTTCGCCCCATGGCTCCTCAGCCAAGCACATACACCAAATGTCTGAACCTGCGATTCCTCTCGTGCCGAGCAGGATTCCTATCACAACAACACATCATTCATTGGGTAATCCTAACCTGTCTCATGGTCTAATCCCAACTCACGTTCTCTTGTAGGGGGCGAACAAACCAACACTTGGCGAATTCTGCTTCACAATGATAAGAAGAGCAGACATCGAAGGATCAAAAAATGGCATTGCTATGAATGCTTGGCCACCCACAAGCCAGTCATCCCTGGGGTAGCTTTTCTGACACCTCTTGCTTAAAACCCTAAAAAGTCAAAAGGCCCCACTTTCGCAGTCTGTATTCATACTAAAAACAAAGATCAAGCATGCTTTTGCCCTTCTGCTCCATGGGAGGTTTCTGCCCTCCCTGAGCTCACCTTAGGACACCTGCGTTACAGTTTGACAGGTGTACCTCCCCAGTCAAACTTCCCATCTGACGTTGTCCTCTTCTTGTACTGGCTGCTACAAGACCCTGTGTGAAAGTACTTTCAGAGACAGCTACAAATTTGTTATGGTGATGTTCTGATTTGGTATTTTACTATTAATTTTATTGCTCTTTCTTTTATTGCTTGTTTTTCTTATAACTTGCTTGTTTTCTAAACTTGCTTGATTCTGGCTTCTATTCATTGCAATTTATATGCATAGAATTTTCAGTATGTGTATTTGCAAAAGCGATTTGTTGCATACCTTTGAGTCTGATTGATTATTTTACTTTTTACTTTTTACTTTTATTTTTTTGCAATGGCCTTTGGCCACAAGGAATACAAGTCTGACCAAGATCACGATTAAAATATTAATTGGCAGCATCTCAGACAAGATAAAAACCAACCCTTCTGTTTCCTTCCTAAAGCAACCTTCATCTTCACAGCTTCTGTGACCAGGAAAAAGAACTACAGTAGAGACAATATTGCAAATGTATCTCGATGCTTAGGCTAGGGGAGGGCTCTTCCTATCCTTTTCTCCACCTTTCTGGAATAGGAAGCTGTAAAGGATATTAACAGTGCTTTTTTTCTGAGGGTACTCAAGGGTGGCAGTGTGGTCTAAACCTCTGAGCCTCTTGGGCTTACCGATCAGAAGGTTGGTGGTTCAAATCCCCATGATGGGGTGAGCTCCCATTGCTCTGTCCCAACTCCTGCCAACCTAGCTGTTCAAAAGCACACCAGTGCAAGTAGATAAATAGGTGGTGGGAAGGTAAACGGTGTTTCCGTGAGCTCTGGTTTCCCTCACAGTGTCCCGTTGCACCAGAAGTGGTTTAGTCATGCTGGCCACATGACCTGGAAAGCTGTCTGTGGACAAACGCTGGCTCCCTCGGCCTGAAAGCGAGATGAGCGCTGCAACCCCATAGTCGCCTTTGACTCGACTTAACCGTCCAGGGGTCCTTTACCTTTACCCTTTTACTCAAGGCTACACAGTCCTGGCACCTTTTTTTCTAGAAGAAAAGCACTGGTTAAAAGTGTGGTGCTTACTGTAACAACTTCATGTTGAGTACTGACATCCTTTTTTATCTAGAAGAAAACATCTATAAAAACGCACTATCAAAATAGATATAAAAAAGGAAATAACAATAAACATAAGCAGGAGCAGATGAGAAACAGCAAGAGCAAATTAAAAACAGCATCTAACAGCAAAACCAGCAGTGGAGAAAACTAATCATCTCAGTAGGCTGAAGAGTTCTGTCGCAACAAGAAAACCTCTGTCTGCTGGTGGCAAACCAACCAGGGTGGGGGCTAAACAGATTTCCCTAGGAATGGAGTTGGAGCAAAACCTGCTCATAAACAGTTTTTTTTTAAAAAAAGAAAAATATCCAGATTTTCCAGCTGCACAAATTCCCCATCAGACATCCCACCCTAAAAAAAGAGCCGAAAGCAAAGACATTTCACTAAATTTCTAGGAAATGTTTGTTCTTCTCTCGATATTCCCTGATGTTTCGCCTGAGCAGGAACCTCCAGAGTCATGCCAAAAATTCGTTTTAGGCAAAATCCAGAAGTGACTCCATGAGATAAGGTTGTGAAGAGAAGCTCATGTTGCCCCTTTGTGAAGGAGCCCAGCGCACACATCGGTTCAATGTAAATGGATTGTGTGCATTAATTCAAGTGACCATGACAGAGCGATAAACCTGGGATGCAGAGATTAGTTTTGGCCATGAATCTTGTGACACCTTAAAGACTAATAGGTTTATTGGGGCTTAAGAGTTCAGGAACTAGAGCCCACTTTGTGAGATGAACGAAGTGTTATTCTTAGTGTTGTTCTTAAGCATAGTATAGTACATACACATGAAAACAGAGGGTGAAATATACAAAATGTTACCCAATGGCTATAGATTGCAAGCGATAAGTCTGTAGTACTTCTATGCAGAACCTTCTATGCACTAGCTGGGGGGGGGGGGAATCAGGAAAAAGGAGTTAGACAAAATTGCTATAAATTGTTGTGGTGATTTGCAGGATTAATCTGACATTCAAGCTGGATTTGAGTTTGTTGATGTCTTTTGTAACTTCTCTCTATTAGTTCATGGATGCTGGCAAAATAATATTATAAAATAATATTCAAATTGGAGCTGTCAGAGGTGCACAAGGGAAACTGTTTTAATGCTCAGGAACCAGGCAAGTCTTTGCAGATTTTTATATTATGGATGCATATTCTGTATTATGCTATTAATCCTATTATTTAATACAAGTTTGTCGTGGCCTTTTGCTAGAACAATAAACCTAGGAACTGAACTAGGCAGAGACCTAATACATACAAGATAAGAAATGAGTAATTCATTGCGAAATTAGTGAATTTCTAGCTGTGCTAAGGGTGGGGAACCTCTGTCCTGCAGACTTAATTAGGCCCCTCAAGCCCACCAGAATATTATTATTTGTTGTTGCTGTTTTCATTTATTACCGTGTTTCCCCTATTTTAAGACACCGTCTTATTTTTTTCCCCTCAAGAAAATGCACTATGGCTTATTTTGAGGGGATGTCTTATTTTTAATTACGTAAGCCCAGCCCCGCATTTTCCTTGGCGCCCTCCAGAACGGCGCCTATCACTATGGCTTATTTTCGGGGAATGCGAAAAAATTCTGCTATGGCTTATTTTATGACTACGTCTTAAAATAGGGGAAACAGGGTACCTGCCCTTCACCCTCTGGGAATGTTATGGATAGTAGGAGAGGATATATTGATTAAATATTATCCTTTCTAACTCACACTAGTGAGTCATGTGTATAGCAGAATTCATTCCCCGTTTTACACAGCAAGAAGCTAGTTGCAGATTCGTTTGAATCTCTTTAGTTAAGCAATCCAATCTGGCATGCCCAGATTGGAGCATATTCCTGGTAAGACCCCTTTGATTCCCTCCTAAAAGAATAAATACACAAGAGTCTTCCTTATAAGTAATGAAAAGTTTACTTACATTCAGTTCACAGTATGATCCCTGAAGGCAGGCTTGTAGTTACAGATACTGTGTGGCTTACATCCTTATAAGGATGGGCCCATGGGCCAGCAGTGCAGTCCAAGAGAAGAAATGGCATCAAAAGAGGAAGATGGCTGTGTGACTGGACTTTTTGTGGGGTCTGCAAGGGTTACGCCCACGTACCTGGTCACATGCAGGGGGAGGAAGCTCCAGACTAGGTGTGACAGGAAGTCCTCCTGGCTGTGGAGTAACACCCCCCTGCGTATCCTTTCTGGGCAAACAGGAAGTATTGTACTTGACTGCTTATGTTACATCCCACAGACCCTAAGGTCCCAGGGAGGATTACAGCAATTTAAGGACTACCACAGAGAATGCCTTTTCCCAAACCACCCTCTCTCCTGAGCTTCTGAGGGTGGTGCAACAACCAATATGGCACCCTCTGCTGATCTTAACACCCAAGAGGGTCTGTAGGGAAGGGGGCAGGTCCTTCAGATATGTAGAGCCTGAATCACTTAGGGCTCTAAACTCTAATGTGAGCACCTTGAATTGGCCTTGAAACAAATGCCAGTTGCCTGGCAGATAGGAAGCCTACATGTCAAAGTGGTCTGTGGAAGGCGATGGGGCTCCAGATCTGGTCCACCAACTGTATCCTGTTTCGCACCCTGATCTATGTCATTCTAATTTCAGACGTGTAATGGGGAAATAAATCCAGAGTCTTGATTAAGACCAAACTGAACAGAATTGAATATGCTGATAAATTGTAGTTCAATCATTTCAAGTCCTTGTTAAAGTCAGACAACATTATGGTTTGTAGCAGAGCACTTTGGGAAATTGAAGTGACTCAGGCAGGGCGGGAGTGGGGGGGAAACCACAGTCAAGGAACACTGTTCACACAGTGATTTCACTCCTGCTAAAGATGCCTTAACTCAGTGCTGCTGAGCATGTTTTACTGACCTGGCCAAAAAAATGTCACTTCACTCATTTCCTAGCGTCAGTCTTCAGCTAACAGCACGAAGCTTTCAGGCACTGAGACCAGATATAAATGTACTCTGCCATTAGCGTGAGGGTTTGAAAGCTTCTGAGGACATAGTAATTTGTTAGCCTTTTGCTAAAACATTCCATAGAAGAGACACAAGCCTTTCCTCTTTCAGGTTGTGTGGAGTGGAGAAGCAGACAGCAAATGCTCACATTCAACATACATGACTGGAAGCCGCCCAGAGTGGCGGGGGAAACTCGGCCAGATGGGCGGGGTAAAAATAATAAAATTATTATTATTATTATACCCCACAACTCTTCCTCACTTTTTGTTATTTTTATGCTTTCTTTTAAGAATCGGCACCTTCATGCATTAGGGTCTCCATAACCCACTTCAGGAGCCTTTCCTACTGCTTGGGATCCATTGACATATTTCCATAAATCCTTGTGGTGCAGCAATGAAACTGCTAGCATATTTGCAAAGCTAAGCAGGGTCTGGTAAGGTTTCAAATTGGATGGGGGAGCCCATGTTGAGATTCCTGCATTGCAGTGGGTTGGACTAGACGACTCGTTGGGGTTCCTAACAACTCTACAGTTCTATGTCCAATCCTACAATTCTGTGACGCTATATAATGTGATCCCCCAAATGGCACATGGTGTAAGGCAGCTTCCCATGATATGGTTTGAGCCTTGGCCAATCTCTCTAGTGAAAAGGATGTTGCTCAGGGCTGGAGCACATGCTGTGCCTGCTGAAGGTCTCAGGTTTGGTCCCCGGCAGCCCAGGTAGCATTGGGAAAGGCTGCTGTCTCAAACCCTGGAGAGGGACAAGGCAGGACACACAGCACATCATGAGCTCGCTGGACTAAGGGTCTAAAGCTGCTCCCTTCGTTCTACATCCTCTTTTCTAGGCAGCAACAGAAGCCTGACCCACATCATCCAAGCTGCAAGGAAATTTGTCTTAGGCCTCTGCCAGCCCACGACTCCTGCATTTCTTAGGGCAAATTTCCTGCAGGCAGAAAGTGGCCTGACCTTCACCCCCTTTGGGTTGTATGCAGATTATGCAAGGGCTGCTGATTCCATAAAGACACCAAGGTGTGTTTGGGGGGTGGGGTGGAAGGATGTTCCAAAAACAGAACAAAACCTATAAGCATAAAACCCCAGGTGAGCAATGGACCTCCGCGAGTGCTAGGTTATTGAAATGATACTAGTGTGTTTTGTGTGTGAGATCACTCAGAGGCAACTTTTGTTGTCTAAATTTGCCTAATAATAATAATTTATTACTTATACCCCGCCCATATGGCTGGACATCCCCAGCCACTTTGGGCGGCTCCCAACAGAATATTAAAAACACAATAAAATATCAAACATTAAAACCTTCCCTAAACAGGGCTGCCTTCAGATGTCTTCTAAAAGTCAGATAGTTGTTTATTTCCTTGACATCTGATAGGAGGGCATTCCACAGGGCGGGCGCCACTACCGAGAAGGCCCTCTCCCTGGTTCCCTGTAACCTGACTTCTCGCAGTGACTGAACCGCCAGAAGGCCCTCAGAGCTGGACCTCAGTGTCGGGGTAGATTGATGGGGGTGGAGACGCTCCTTCAGATATACTAGACCGAGGCTGTTTGCAGGCATCCCCAAACTGCGGCCCTCCAGATGTTTTGGCCTACAACTCCCATGATCCCTAGCTAACAGGACCAGTGGTCAGGGATGATGAGAATTGTAGTCCAAAACATCTGGAGGGCTGAAGTTTGGGGATGCCTGGTTTAGGGGGTTTAAAGGTCAGCACCAACACTTTGATTCACGCAGCTCGTCGTGTCTCCTAGGTCAGAAAGAAAATACCGTAGTTCCCTTCCTTAGTTAAGCACTTCCTTAGTTAAGGTTTGTGCCTAAGGTTCGTTCATCACTTGATAGCTAACTAGCATCTATGACTGGATTTCTTAAAAAAAAACCATATGATCTCTAAGGGTGTGCTGAGAACTGAAGCATTTTCTTTGTTACTCTAACATTTTATCTGAAAAGTATTTTGATCTGCAATGTGTAGTTTATTATGGGTGTCCTTAAATTGTGGGTTGTGATCCTCCCCCACCCCAAATTTCTATATTTATTCCTGCCTTATGGTATAATTATTATACTCTGAAGTGTCAGGTAAGTGCACACTCTTGGGAACTGAAGCATGAATAAAGTGACATTTTAAATTACACTTTTTATTTACCATCTTTAAATTATAGTATTGGCAAGAAAGAAAACACTGTAGTTTCATCACAAAGAAAAGCGATTCAAAAGAATAAGCAGACAACACCCTGACCAAATTACGAGGCATTTCAAAAAAACCCAAAAACCATTCCATAATTATTACATTGTCTTACATTGTGTATATCACTATATTCCTTCACTGCTGTCTGAAAGCTGACATGTGGTAATAGAGCCTATTGATTACATTTATTCTGTTAAATGCTAAATCAACATTGTACATTTGACCTTATTGATTGTTCAATGTAAATGATTGAAATCTAATCTCAGGAAAACATGACACAATGCTCTAATTATCTGTGTGGTTTAGACAGATAGACCTATCTTCATTTTTTTATTGACCAGAAAAGGAATCTTCTATAGAAATAATAAACAAGCCTACAGCACAGGCAAATGCCTTCTTGCTCTGTAGTGTTTTAATGCAGAACTATGCCACACCAAGGGCTGATTTGTTCTGGGGTGATAAGCCTACCCCAGCCTACCCCTCTTCAGATTATGCTAAAGACCGAATTTACTCTGAGGTGACAAACCTATGCCTGGGTTTATACTGCTTCAGACTGCAGGTGGGGGTTCAGTTGACAGGATGCTCCTCCATGTAAAAAATAATTATAATCCCTAGACACGGACGACTAAATGTCAAGGAGAAGGCTATGCTGAAATCGTACTCCCTGACATTGAGTTTTCTGTGGGAAAGACTCTTTTTCTGGTATGGAGTGGCATTCAGTCATGTGACCCCCATCCCTCATCAGAAGAGATGCAGCCCAGAAATAGCTCTAAGTGACCACCCACCTTGATGGTCTAAAATTATAATCAATTATTATTTTCAGTGCTCCCCCCCCCCCCTAGAAAAATAGGTGCCGGTACTCTTCATGAAGTTGTTACAGTTAAGTTCCACACTTTAACAACAACAAAAGGTGCTGGTACTGCATACACCCCCTGAAAAAAAAGCACTGGTTATTTTTATTTTTTTGCCAGGGTGAAGTCAAATAGCCATCATTTCTTTCTATTTCATCAGAAATCATTTTTAAAAAGGAGCAGCAAATGTCCCTCCATTCCCTCTCCCTCACAATTCGTAATATATATATATCTCTTTAATGTTTTATTATGTTTTTTATATATGTTAGAAGCCACCCAGAATGGCTGGGGCAACCACCAGTCAGAATGGGGGGGGGGTTATAAATAAAAAAATTGTTGTTATTATTATTACTATAATGAAATAGGACGTCCCTATTTTCATCAGAGATATGTTAAGGCGTATACACTCTCCTCACTTCCCAGCAGTTGGTCTTCTGTCTCTCCTGAATCTTCTAACATCCAGGTCATTGGATGGCCCTGGGCTCTAATATTATGAGAGAGAGAACGAGTGAGAGAAAGATGCACCATATATATGTGCGCATTTCGATATTTTCTGACTTGTTTTTAATCTCTTTCCTAATTGTATATAACATAAGCAGCCGTCTCACGCTTCCTTCCATGGTTTCAGTCAATCAATGTGAGGAGCGATGGGAATATGCATGTTGGCTGTCTCCACACCCAATGAGAGATGATAATTTGTTCCTGGCTGTGTGCAGGGCCCAATGGACATAGGGCCTACCCTCTGCAAGAATCAGCCCTGCAGAATTTGCCTCAGTCTGCAAATATTTATAGAGTCCAGCAGCATGTCTTAAGACGCTGTGTAAGTTGTTCTAAACTATATTGTATTTGGATTTTTGCAGCCTGTATCAGAGCTAGAATCTCTTCTTTTCTTCCTGTCTGTTTCTCTTCAACTGCTGTCATAAGAACAACTGTCCTCAGAGGGAATCTGAACAGCTTTGTACTGCAGCAGCACTTACGCAAAAAGCGACAGACTCTGGGAAACGACCATTAACGGTACAGCGTGCAGCCGCTATTATTTTGACAAAAAGGAGAGAAAACCAACAAATTGAATAACGCTACCGATTAGCGCTTGAATTGCAATGTGGGCATATTATATCCTCATGCTGCATGTGCTTTGTTTCATATTTCTGGCTTTGGTGTTAATGTTACTTCACAACACCCACTTAACTTTTATTAACATTAAATATAAGGATGAAAGGCAACAACAGAAGACTCTTGGCTCCTTCTTTTTAAAAAACTGTCTCTTGCCATTTCTTGAATTGTTACTTTCTCTTGCAAGGAAACCACTTTGGCTGCAAGCCTCCCGTCTCGATTTCCGTATCCAAGGTACATTTCGTCTTGAGTCTTGGGCAGCAAAATAATTTTGTTTTAAAATAAGCCCTAAGATTCCGTTGTGAGATTTATTTTAAAACTGCCCCAGGAAGACAGGATGGGGAGCAAACAAGTTAGAGAGAAAACAAGTCCGATTAAAACTACCAATGAATCTCATCTAAAGCTTACAGCAATTATGCACATATTAATCACAATGTCAGATGACAACAAATTAAAAGAAATAATATTAAAAAGTGATGGGAAAATAAAAATGAAAAATCTGGATTCCTTTCGACCATAAATTCATTACAAATCTAATTTCGTTTCTGTCATCACTGCAGGCTTCATCTTCGATAAGACATCTTGACTTACGCTATTTTCAAATTATCATCTATCTTCGATATTAAATAATGTTTAGATGGATAGAGGTAAAGTAAGGGATTTCTATATGTGTATAAAAAGCAAAGGTAGCAGTCCTTGCCCATAAGAACCCCCAACACCTGCCATACTCACACAAAAAGGGCAATATCTTGGTTAGGCCAACCAAAAAATTACAAAGCAGCTTAGAAGTTTTTGAGTTCTCCAGAACTCTTCATCAGGTTTTATGGTAAACAAAACAAGGAGATGGGTTGGCAGAAAATGGCTAATGTTAAGAGCCATTGATGGAGTCTGCATTTAATCACAGTCTTAGAATGGAATGTGGAAGGAGGTGGAATACATTCAAATAAGGGTCGGTTTGGTCATTTGAAGGTTTCAGGTTGCACCTAGGACTGCTGGAACATAGAAACATACATCAGTTGATCCTCCACTCATTTGAATAAATAGACCGGGGTTTCCCCAAACTTGGGTCTCCAGCTGTTTTTGGCCTACAACTCCCATCATCCCTAGCTAGCAGGACCGGTGGTCAGGGATGGTGGGAATTGTAGTCCAAAAGCAGCTGGAGACCCAAGTCTATATCAGGCTGAGGGGTCAATGTGGTCATGTGGATGTTGCGGACTGCAACTCCAATCATCCCTGACCATCAACTCCTTGGTGGCCTCCCCTCCAGCGGTGAGAATGAGCTGCAAAAGAAAAGGAGCTACAAGGAGTCTCTTTGATCATTAGCTCCTATAGCATCAAACCTCATGGACATCTACAAGACATAATAGAGCCATACCCTTTGGGTGGCTTCAACATCTTTAGGAATATCTTTTTAAAACCAGAGTCTTGAGGTTTGAGCGTAAAACCCATTTAGTCCAACCCCACCCTCATAACAGGATCATGGGTCTTGGGATAACCTATGTAAACCTGTGCAGGAAAGTTCAGCTTATTATTGTTGTTGTTATTGACAAATAATGGATTTTTCAATATAACATTCTCCTTCCTCCTCCTATTTCATTAATTGTCTGCTTTGCAAACTCTCCCCTCTTGCATTCCTATGGAGGTTTCCCCTTTCCTGCGCCTGACAAGTTACCTAGACAATTCTGTTCTGTGTTCTTTCAGTTGCTTAGACGTGATGTTTAAACTAGGTGGCTTAAAATAGATTCTGCCTTCCTCGAGGACTGTGGTCTTCTCTATGTCATTAACAAGGCATAGGGTATACTGGCAGATGAATAACAGGAAAGCAACAAAAAATAGTGATCATGAATAAAAATATTGGTCAAAGGGCACCATAGGAGATGATAGATGATGATGATAGATGATAGATAGATGATGATTGATAGATATAGATAGATGATAGATAGATAGGTAGATAGATAGATAGATAGATTTCCTTTTTCCTTTAAAAAAAAAACTCAAGAAGCTTCAAACAAGAACATCTGAACAATAACCAATTTTCACAATGGAAAAGGGGGACACTGAGAGTGCAGTGTAGCCTGTGAGCAATGAAATATTTAGAAATCATCCTTCCCAACCATAAAATATACATATGTTGAAACCTCTGCTAATGGCTTAGAGATGCTAGCTGCAGGCTTCTTCCTTATTGTGGCCAGTCAAAGCTTGGTCCCTGAGACAGCATTTTCTGTTGATGACTAAACTGCTCCACATAACAAGGAAAGGAAAGGAAAGAAACACAATCTTTTCCCATTAACCAATATGGTGACTGTTTAAAACTAATTTATGACTCGCCCACTCCCAATACCTTCTTACTCTGCCCTTCAGTGGTGCCATCAATAGGATGCCCAGATTTAAAGTAGGACTGTGCAGGGGGAGCTTATAGCAGCCTTTGCAATTCTCATTATTCTGCAGGATGAGTTGCAAAAGGAAACAAGGATCTTGCAACAGGTGAGCTGAAGCTGGAAGCTTTTTGGTTAGCTGTTCTGTAGATGCTTCTGTCGCCATCCCACACCCACTATCAGAAGCTGAGTTGCAGCCTGGATTTTGGTGAAATTCTCCCCTAACCCATAATTTAATAATCACACTGGCTGGGCTGCGGCCCAGTTCCAGGAAGGGCTGGGCAGGCGATTCCTGCACAGCTGAGGGGGTGGAAAGAGAAATCATTGGCACCTTCTTTTTCTGGTCGCGCCAGAACATCAGCCGAGTCCTGTCCAGAGGATCTATCAGGAAGTGGGGGGCGAGATGGGTTCCCTATGTATTTAAGAGGGTGACCTGCAGCCATGAAATTCACCAACCACTCACCCAGGTTGTAAGTGGCCTGCTCAGAGGTGAATTGGCAGGATGGCATTGGACCTTGATATGGTTTTTGTTTTTGTTGTATTCAGGGCCAGGGAGGAGTATTTTCTTGCTGACAAACTGGCTGGTCTGCAGGTTTTCACCTTGTTGTTGTTGTTTAGTTGTGTCCGACTCCTCGTGACCCCATGGACCAGAGCACGCCAGGCACTCCTGTCTTCCACTGCCTCCCGCAGTTTGGTCAGACTCATGTTGGTAGCTTCAAGAACACTGTCCAACCATCTCGTCCTCTGTCGTCCCCTTCTCCTTGTGCCCTCAATTTTTCCCAACATCAGGGTCTTTTCCAGGGAGTCTTCTCATGAGGTGGCCAAAGTATTGGAGCCTCAGCTTCAGGATCTGTCCTTCCAGTGAGTACTCCGGGCTGATTTCCTTAAGAATTGATAGGTTTGATCTTCTTGCAGTCCATGGGACTCTCAAGAGTCTCCTCCAGCACCATAATTCAAAAGCATCAATTCTTCGGCGATCAGCCTTCTTTACAATTGTCACAATTTTGGTAGATAAGGCATTGGGCTAGATCCTTAACTGACCGGGTACCCCATGAAAGGGGTCCAGGAGGGTTGACTGTCCAGGAGCCCAGGCGGGGCGGGGGGCTGATGGGCCAAAATACCTCTCCAAATGGCAGCCCTGGGAGGGTTTGTGGCACCTGGTTCATGTCAGAGGCTACACCCCACCTTACAGGGTTTATCAACCTGCAGGTGAATGGACTGAGATCAGATCCACACCCAGTGCCTTGGCCAAACCAACCGGCATCTGTAATCAATAATGTTGTGGCCTATTTTAACCCAAATGCCAACCTCCTGTGTCCATTTATATGGTCTGGCCTGCAATGCACAGCGAACACTCTGCAGCAGTAATGAACTCATAGTAAAAGGGGATGGAAAAAGAAGGAATTTCAACAACATCTTTCAGTTCCCAGAAATCCCACAAGGACTGTTCTTGAAAGTTGGAGGTTTCAGCCATTATAGATTGTAGGTGTTTTTGGTTTCTTGCCAAAGGCAGAGATCCACAAAGCGTGAGTTTTCTCTCACTGAGCAACTGGGTATGAAGCCGACATGAGTAGAGAAAGAAAAGATGCCTTCTGTTGCTCCCAGAGGCAAAATACTTCTCACTTCAATAATAAATTGCCTAGTCAGACACCTGAGAGTCTGGAGGGCAAGAAGCTGGTTGCTCCCTCTTGCTCTGTGGATTTTAAAATATGGGCCTCTCTGTGTCAGACTGAAGCATTGCACTTGCCATATGGCCAGGGATGATGGGAATTGTTACCCAACAACATCTGAAGGGCTACAGGTTCCTCCCCATCTCTACCCTGGAGCGTCCTTTCAACCTTTTATAGGAAACCAGGAGGGGAAAAAGGGGTTCCTGAGGCAAATTATTTCATTCTGGAACTGTTTTTCTCTGAAAAGGGCTAAATAGACAAAAGAAATATTTGATAGTGCTTGATGTACTGTCTACAGTGTAATTTATTGTTGCTGAGCACTCAATTAAGTTTTTTTTCTTGGGTTGGTTCTTTTTCTTTTTAAATCAACATGAGTGCAAGGGTTTAGATTGCCTAAATAGGATTAAATAATACTTTGGGGAGCTACATTTCCTTTCATATTGCTTCTTCTAAGTTTTCTTCTGACAGGAAACCAACCACTCTTTGGCTGCTAGCAAATATAATGTCCCCTGAAGCAGGGTTGTCCATTTGGCACAGGGCCCAGACCATGACTTCATCCAGCCTGTCTCTCCTTCATGAATTAGAAATAATGTTTATTAGAGCTATTTCCACCCCCTGTTATTGCGGCTTCGAGGCACAGAGTGTAGGAGAAACACCTGGAAAAAGCAGATGGCAGAGCATTTGCAGCTATTACCCACAATGCACCAGCTTTCTCCCTTACTTTTTTCCCACTTTCCCTCAGAAACCTACGTTGCAGAAGACAGCTTAAAACTAACCGCAGAAGGTTTTAGCTGGAAATATATTTCTCCCCACCCCCCTCCCGCCAGAAATCCAGGCATAACAGGGAAAGAGGGAGAATGTGATGTGTTTAAAAGTAAAGACTTCATTCACAAAAGCCTTGTGCAGGCCTGGAACAATCCTCCTCAGCACAGCCCATAGATGAAGCCAGAAAAAGTTATCCATGGCAAACACTGAGCTTTCACAGTCAGAAAATGTCCCAGAAATAAATAAAGCTCCAAATTCTGCAGCTGCCTGTTTGGCTCGGCAGAGCAGGAGATGCAGCTCCTGTCAGAGTCTGTGCCCACATTGAGCCTCCCCCTTCACCCCAACTCTCACCCCAAAATCTTCCTCTCTGGTGTCAACCCCAGGTGTCTCCTGGGCAACTGCTGCCCCCCACTTCTCCTCTTCCAGCCAGTCCCTGGCACTGGACGGCTTCCAACATACATAAAAACATAACAAAACATTAAACATTCAAGAACTTCCCTATACACTGCTGCCTTTTGATTTCTTCTAAAGGGTGTAATGATAATAATAATAAATATTTATTATTTCTACCCCTCCCATCTGGCTGGGTTTCCCTGGCCACTCTGGGCGGCTCCCAACAGAATATTAAACAAAATAAAACATCAAACATTAAAAACTTCCCTAAACAGATGTTTTTCCCTAAACTTCCCTTCAGATGTCTTCTATAAGTCAAAACAAAATAAAATAAAAAAAATTCCTTCCAGTAGCACCTTAGAGACCAACTAAGTTTGTTCTTGGTATGAGCTTTCGTGTGCATGCACACTTCTTCAGATACCTGAAGAATGCACACGAAAGCTCATACCAAGAACAAACTTAGTTGGTCTCTAAGGTGCTACTGGAAGGAATTTTTTTTATTTTATTTTGTTTTGACTATGACAGACCAACACGGCTATCTACCTTTTTCTATAAGTCAGATAGTTGTTTATTTCCTTGATGGGAGGGTGTTCCACAGGGCGGGCGCCACCACTGAGAAGGCCCTCTGCCTGGTTCCCTGTAACTTCACTTCTCGTAGGGAGGGAACCGCCAGAAGGCCCTTAGAGCTGGACCTCAGTGTCCGGGAAGAACGATGGGGGGTGGAGACGCTCCTTCGGGTATACTGGGCCGAGGCCATTTAGGGCTTTAAAGGTCAGCACCAGCACTTTGAATTGTGCTCAGAAACGTACTGGGAGCCAATGTAGGTCTTTCAGGACCGGTATTATGTGGCCTTGTATAGTTACTTATCTCCTTGGCTCGCAGGTTGCATAACTCCACACCCTACAACATTTCTTTGATGAAAATAGGGACGTCCTAAGGAAAAACAGGACATTCCGTGATCAAATCAGAAACTGGGATGGCTTCTGTAAATCCGGGACTGTCCCTGGAAAATAGGGACACTTGGAGGGTCTGTCCTAGCATTCTGTGTGCCACTTGAAGTCTGCTTTAGGCAGCACTTGGATGAGCACTGCCTACCCGGGTTCTTTCTCCACATTCAGCATCTGAGAAGGGGTTTGCCTATGAACCACTTTGAAAACTTTGGCAGTGCTCTGTAAGTATTCTGAGGCATTGTTGTCATTCTGAGAAGTGCCATACAGGCGCGTTGACTCGCACGAGACCACGTATATGTGCGGTGCCGGGAAACAATCAAATAAATTGATTTAAACTGCAAAAAGGTGTGAAAAGGGCAAAAACAACCCAGAAAGAGTGTGGAAACTGCAGAAATGGTGGGGAAACGGCTAGCAATCCCAGGAGCCTTTGCACCAACATTTGATGCCTGTGGAGAGCTGCAGTTTGAGAAAGGAGATTTGGAGGGAGTGATTGTGGTGGAGTTTGGCGGAATTTTTAAAAGGGGTTTTCAAGTGTTTCCAGAGGTTTAGAGGTTGTTTACAGGCCATGTAGATGGCATCCCCCACGATGGAGTGAGCTCCCGTTGCTTCTGCCAACCTAGCAGTTCAAAAGCACACCAGTGCAAGTAGATAAATAGGTACCACTGGGCGGGAAGGCAAACAGTGTTTCCATGTGCTCTGGTTTCTGTCACAGTGTTTCATTGCACCAGAAGTGGTTTAGTCCTGCTGGCCACATGACCTGGAAAAGCTGTCTGTGGTCAAACGCCGGCTCCCTTGGCCTGAAAGCAAGATGAGCGCCGCAACCCCACAGTCGCCTTTGACTGAATTTAATCGTCCTTTACCTACCTGGGAACATAAACCCTGTGTAAGTGAGGAGACACCTGTGCTCTTTTCATGCACACGTAAGCTAGGAAGATGACCCCATCTGCAGTATGTTTTGCATTAGTAGGCAATTATCATGCTTACTATCCTGAGAAGGCTTCTTGCTTTACAAACCACTAAGCATAAATAAATGAAAAACATACAACTTGGAATTATCTCACAAGACCCCATTCTAACCCCAGACCTAGTATATTATTTAAACAAGTCTGTCACCAGTGGTTTCTGTTGATGACTTTATTAAGTTAATAATATAATTCCATTTTGTATTTCCGTGCAATTACACATGGATGCTTTTGGGTTTGTGAGTTTTCTCTCCCCCTATGGTGGCTTGCTAAGCTGTTTGTTTTGATTGGCAAGTGGATTCCATTTTCAAATAACTGTGGGTGAGAAAGAGTGAATCCTATTAAATACTTTTGTGTGATCCTTTTTGTTTATTTATAAAGGATTCTCTCTCTCTCTCTCTCTCTCTCTCTCTCTCTCTCTCTCTCTCTCTCTCTCTTCCTTGATGTTTCTGTGATTCCCTGAAGCTCTGCTAAGCTCTTTAAAAGGAAGACTTGATTGAAAATTGTATTGCTTCAATAGCAACGTGAACAAGAGAGAGATGCATATTTTAAGGCCCCGTCAAATCCCCAGACAAACGAATACAACGTTAATAGTTATCGTCCTCATCTGAGAGCCACATGGCAACAAGAGAAAATGATAATTTATTGCATTAGATCTGTGTGTACAGAACAAGGGTCAAGAGACGCTGTTTTCCTCGTGGAAAAATATATGTAGCTGTCAATGGCTTCTAAAGAAACACCTAGTACTGAATTTTCAAATCTCTTTATGGCGTGGGCATACAAACACTATGAAGGAAAAGTGTTCATATTGCGGGGGTTTCTGTCTTAATTTAAAAGAAAGCAAACAAGCATGACAAATACTTTCAGTTAGAAAAAAATCCCTTCTTTTGTTGACATGATTTCAAACTTTTACAGTGTGTTAATGTATAATACCCGTGAACTAGGAATACTTAGCTCCTCTGTGATGTGCTTTTAGATATCAGCTCCAGGAGTGGCAGACTAAATTAATGGGTTATGCTGAAATGGCAAAACGTACGGGAGCAATAAGGAACCAGGAAGGGGGGGGGACTTTTATAAAAGACTGGGGGGAACTCGTGGATTACCATATCTGAAATGTTATTGTACACATATAAGTTCATTAACAGGATTAACTTAAACCAAACAGTTAAAATTAATGTTAAAAGCTAACTAGGGAGTAATTATTAATTGGAGTAATGAAGGAGATGCAGTGTTAGAAATGGTAAAAATATAAGAAACCGCAAAATGAGTGGGGGGAAGACAAGACATATATATTTTTGTGTTAAATATTGGATTGTATTTAAAAGATTACAGTCATACCTCTGGTTGTGAACGTGATCCGTGCAGGAGGCACATTTGCAACCAGTAGCGTTCGCAGCCTGAAGTGCCGGGTTTGCGCAAGCGTGTGACACGGTTCGGCGCTTCTGTGCATGACGTCATTTTGTGCTTCTGCGCATGCATGAGCATCGAAACCCCGGAAGTAACCCATTCCGGTACTTCCAGGTTCGGCACGGTCCGCAACCCGAAAACGCACAACCCGCAGCGTTTGTAACCAGAGGTATGACTGTATGAAAAAACTGAAAAATAAAATTTATTTTTTAAAAATGGATACCATCTCCATTCAAATAGATGGGGGGTAGCTCAGGTCAGATGGTAGTGTCAAAGAGCTCCAGCACCACATCATGCCATGTGAAGAAAAACTGGCAAGGGGAGGCAGAGGTATTAGGTCATGATGAGGTTGCCCAAGTGTCTGATCCAAGTTTAAAGATAAAGAACTCTAAAAAAGAGAGCAGAGAGCATACCCTCGAAGTGTCCATATTTTCCAGGGACAACCCCAGATTTACGGAAGCTATACAGTGGTACCTTGGTTTGCATATGTTTTGGTTTGCATACGTTTTGGATTACAAACACGTCAAACCCAGAAGTGTGTGTCCTGGTTTGCAACCTTTTTTTGGATTACGAACCATTTTTGGGGGGGATTACGAACAATTTTTTTTTGAGGCCCCATTGGCAAAAGCGTTCCTTGGATTACAACCTGTTTTGGCTTACAACCAGACCTCCGGAACGGATTGTGGTTGTAAACCAAGGTACTGTACTGGTTTCTGATTTGATCCCGAAATGTCCAGCTTTTCCTTAGAGCGTCCCTATTTTTATAGGAGAAATGTTGGAGTGTATGGAGTTATGCGACTTCCTGAGCCAAGGAGATTTGTAACTATACAACCTTTAGAAGACTTCTGAAGGCAGTCCTTTATAGGAAAATTTTTTAAATGTTTCATAGGGTAGCCATACGTCCAGAATTTCCCGGATATAGCCCTAGTAAGCAGAGTCTGGGCAGTAATCGTCAAAATGTCCGGGCAAATCCAGACGTATGCCAGCCTGTGTCGGTAGTGTAGATTTTGACAAATGTCATTAAAAATAGCTCAAAAACTCTACAATTTCTGTGTCCGGATTTTCACTTTTTGAAATATGGCAACTCCGTGTTTCTTGTTTTATTATGTTTTTATATGTGTTGGAAGCTGTCCAGAGCAGCTTGGGCAACCCAGCCAGATGGGCGGGGTAATAATAATAATAATAATAATAATAATAATAATAATAATAATGAAATAGGATGTCCCTGTATTCATCCGAGAAATGTTGGAGCGTACGAGGGAGGGATCTTGAAGTCACCAATCGCCACCAATTAGCACATGGGCAACAGACTCCCTGAGCCTTCCCTACTGTGGTGAGATATATTGCATTTAAATGATCGTGAATATTATTTGCAATAATATGCACACAAATCAGCACGTGCAAACTTTACACAAACCTGTATCCTCTCTTTTGGTGAAATGTTTCCTCTTTTTTTGGGGGGGGGGGGTTATGCAGAAGTAGAAGAAGAGTTTGGATTTGATATCCCGCTTTATTACCACCCGAAGGAGTCTCAGAGCGGCTAACATTCTCCTTTCCCTTCCTCCCCCACAACAAACACTCTGTGAGGTGAGTGGGGCTGAGAGACTTCAAAGAAGTGTGACTAGCCCAAGGTCACCCAGCAGCTGCATGTGGAGGAGCGGGGAAGCGAACCCGGTTCACCAGATTACGAGTCTACTGCTCTTAACCACTACACCACACTGGCTCTCTACATAAGCGGCCCCCCTACATAAGGTGCTTTGTGGCTCTGTGGGGAATTGCAAAGTAGGGCACCTTTTAGAGAGCTGCTCTTCTGAATGGGCTGGGTGGGTGGACAGGCAAAAAGCAGAAACCGTTGCTCGAATGCCAAACTGACTTTTGCCAAACGCCAATTAAAATCCCCTCCAACTGCTCTCCGTCAAGCGTCCTCGTACTTAAAAACATTGTGACAGATTTTTTCAAATGAGCCTTTGAAAATGGAATGGTCCTTTGGAGAACAAACCCAAGATTGCAATTAAGCAATTAATGAATGCACACCGCGGCCATGGATTTTCTAGTGGGAGCAGACGAAAACCAGAACTTGGAGCACGATTCAAGCGCAGACAATACACTGAATTAAACCCAGTCATGCAGCTGCTTAAGTCTTTTGCCCTTCAGCACCTTTCTGCCATTTATGTGTAATCACAGCTTTGTACGGTGCCTTACAGACACAATGAAAAGCCAATTCCCTTGCTTCAGGCATCAAGCAGTTTGACGACACTCACTGTGTGCTCTAATTGGTGACGACTGAAAACACCAGTGCTACAGCGGTGTGTGATGAAATGCATTCATTTGCCTGTGCGGTAGGCTGCAATTTGCTCTATGATTGCACCTTATTTGAGCAGAACAGTAACCATTTTCCGTAATGTAAAATGAGGTATTTTCTGCTCTTGCTAGAACTGCTAGAGCTATAAGCTTGTTTGCATTAGGAAATGCACTGTGCACACTAGCACGGTGGAGAAAGGAAGCTCTTGAGTAAGGCCTCTTCCCTACTAGGGTAGTAAACCTTGTTTCTGGGCTGTTCCACTTCAGATTGGATGGGGGGAACACTTGCCCGGCTGAATGCTCTTCCATTGAAAAAAGAGATCTCAAGTCTACATAGAAAGCTAGTTTTGAGGAAGAGGAATTTAAACCTAGCTACCTTGCCTCTGGGACGCGGGTGGCGCTGTGGTCTAAACCACTGAGCTTAGGGCTTGCCGATCAGAAGGTTGGGGGTTCAAATCCCGATGACGGGGTGAGCTCCCGTTGCTCGGTCCCTGCTCCTGCCAACCTAGCAGTTCGAAAGCACGTCAAAGTGCAAGTAGATAAATAGGTACCGCTGCGGCGGGAAGGTAAACGGCGTTTCCGTGTGCTGCTTTGGTTCGCCAGAAGCGGCTTTGTCATGTTGGCCACATGACCTGGAAGCTGTACGCCAGCTCCCTCGGCCAGTAAAGCGAGATGAGCGCCGCAACCCCAGAGTCGTCCGCGACTGGACCTTACGGTCAGGGGTCCCTTTACCTTTACCTTTACCTTTACCTTTACCTTGCCTCCAATATCTCTCAAAAAGTGAAAATCTGGACACAAAAGTTGTTTTTAAGCTGTTTTTAATAAAATTTGTCAAAATCTACCCTACCTACATGGGCTGCCAGATTTTCCAGGACATTTCAGCAATTTCCAGCTGGATGCTGTTTACTAGGGCTAAATACCAGCTATGTCAGGAAAATTCCAGGTGTATGGCAGCCCTAATCTATATGGATAATATATTGGGCAGCCACCAATAGTCTGATGTGGTGCAGCCAAGACACAAGTATCCCACAATCCCCTCTCCTCCTTAGCAGTAAAAATACCACGATAATAAATTGCTTCCCTTTCCTTCCATCCAGAATCAGCTGACTTGGGCAGCAGCCTCACTCTGCCTAATGATAGGACTGGCTCCGTTCATTCTTTGCCAGGCTTCTGCCCAATGCATCGCTGCTATACCGTGCATGCTGCAATCCACCAAGTCGTTCATAGCAAGCCCATGTTCTCATGCACCAAAACAACAAACATCCTGTGGTATGGTCCTCCTAACCAGGCCTCTGTGCACAGTGCCACTCTTTATACTTCTGCAAGTAGACGTTGGCCCCTGGATGCAGAAGAACTTTGGTTTACATTGACTGGCCATCTGCTTTACTGCAAGCATGGCACAGCAATGGATAACACAGCAGAGGACTAGGATGAGGAAAAAGAGAGGAGGGCTCAGTAAATTCGAAGGTGGAGCCCTTCCACAATATTTCATGCATCTTTCCTACACAATCTCTCATACATGTGTGGAACAGGCGCACCAACTCCTAGGGATGGAAGTGTCTTCGGCCCCCTCAAAATCTGCTGGCAGGGGGACAGCCCCCCTCAAAGTCTCCGAGCTCAGCCGCCTCCTTATGATGCAACATTGGGGCCCCCAATCTTGGGTGCAAGATGGTGCCTCTGCTGTGGAATGGGTCAGATTGTCACCCCCACACCCCCACACACCTCTACTGAGCCTGAAACTTGTACACTTAATCATCACTTTCAACGTAACAGTTCTTTATTACATACCAGTTTTATAATCTGTATAGCCTGATTTTGGCTGTGGTGCCATTTCGTTCTCTGGGCTCTCCATCTTCAGTCTTCATTCTTCCTATGGTAATGGCAGCTCTTATTCCCTCCACATTTACTTACTGCCATATAAATTAAGTATTGTAAAGGAAGAAGGCACCTTCCTGGGCTTAAGACCTGTGCCTTGGCATCATTAGCATAACTGTTAATCTGCCTATCTTGAGTCGGCATAAAATGAAGGATAATGTACGTATCCCATGAAGATGTAGACAAATGCACCCTGATGTGCCAGCTCTATGCAGATAATACATCGCAAGCCACCCTAGTGCGTTGGAATAATTTATTGCTTAGCTGGTTGTCTGAGAGAGAATTATGCACCATATTTTCCCCTTCGATCATTATAATATATCCTTAAATTATATGTTCTTGCCGATACTAATTAATGCTGAAGAAATATATAAATGGCAGTAAACAGTAATTGAAGAGACTGTCTCCATCACTTAGATTAACTGTTACAAAGGGAGATCACTCAAAATGAAGTGTAATCTGGAAAATATAATAAATCATTCAACAATAAAAGCGATAGCACGCTTAAATATTCTCTGGACAATTAAATCTGAAGAATGAGTTGGTATATAATATTGTCTTTCAAGTATAAACAGATAATCATTTTAGAATTACTTGGACTTTGACAAGGACTGGAATGAAATCTCTGCTCAGCCGCAATGCTCACTGGATAATCCTGGGCCACTCACTTGCTCTCAGACCAACCCTGGGGTTGCTCAAGGGGGCCCCAAGTACCTCCTGTGGTGCCAGCAAAAAGTTTCAGTAAATATCCATCTGCGTTTTTGCCCTGTGCCCCCCACCCCTGGCAGCCATTTTGTGTTATGCCGTGTCCCAAACACCCATTTTATGATAAGTCTTGGGAGCCAGTTCTGCAGCTGCCAGCAGGATTTACTAGCCTACTGGAAGGGAGGTCTCCTCCCGGCTACACAGTCAGGGCTGAGGAATGCACACAGCTGAGGAATACAGAGGCAGCTGGCTGGAGTTCCTGGGAGAGTCTGAGAGAATGAAAGCAGGTAGAGGTGACAGCTTTGGGGAGGCAGGAGCCAGAAAAGTGGTGGGCAGGGCTATTTTTCAGCCGGAACTCACCAGAACAAGGGACATGCTCATGGTGAGTTCCAGCACCTCTTTTTCTAGAAAAAGGTTGTAGGTGGATGCAGAGTGGAGATACTGGAAGCGAAAGAGGCGAGAGGAAGAAAGCACTGGATTGAAGGCAGGGACAGGGAAAGAGCTGGTGGGAAGCTTTACTTCACAGAAGGAGCTGGTAAGGTAGGTCTGGGGGCCAAGAAACCTCCAGTGGTGAGCTTCAGTGAGTGGAGAAGGGGTTCCATAAAGCATGGAATCCACAGGAGTAGATTAGCAGGAGGAAATAAACAGATGGGATAAATGATGGTGTGAGCACTAAAGTTTGTGAGAATGAGGGGTTCACCAGGCGGTCTCTGAAACAAAGAGCCCCACCCCCCGGAGGTTCATACCCTCCAACGTTTCTCCAATGAAAATAGGGACGTCCCATTCCATAATGATGATTTTTCTATTTATACCCTCCACATCTTACTGGGTTGCCCCAGCCACTCTGGGCAGCTTCCAACATATATAAAGACATAATAAAACATTAAAGATTAAACAAAAGAAAAGAAAAAAAACCTTACCTATACAGAATTGCCTTCAGGGTTGGATAATGCCATACCCTCCAACATTTCTCCAATGAAAATAGGTACATCCTAAGGCAGTGATGGCTAACCTTGACACCCCAGATGTTTTGGAACTACAACTCCCATCATCCCTAGCTAACAGGATCAGTGGTCAGGGATGATGGGAGTTGTAGTCCCAAAACATCTGGAGTGTCAAGGTTAGCCATCACTGTCCTAAGGAAAAGTGGGACATTCTGGGATCAAATCAGAAACCGGGATGGCTTCTCTAAATCAGGGACATCCCTGGAAAATAGGGACACTTGGAGGGTCTGAAGATCCTTGGGAGTGACAGAGGGGGCAGGGTGTGTCTTATGCCTATCGCACCCATTTTGTGACTAACAAACCTATTTCCCCTGGCCTAACCTTTTGGAGGGACCCAGGTGGCGCTGTGGGTTAAACCACAGAGCCTAGGGCTTGCTGATCAGAAGGTCGGCGGTTCGAATCCCTGCGATGGGGTGAGCTCCCGTTGCTCGGTCCCTGCTCCTGCCCACCTAGCAGTTCGAAAGCACGTCAAAGTGCAAGTAGATAAATAGGAACCGCTCTGGCGGGAAGGTAAATGGCGTTTCCATGCGCTGCTCTGGTTCGCCAGAAGCGGCTTTGTCATGCTGGCCACATGACCTGGAAGCTGTACGCTGGCTCTCGGCCAATAAAGGGAGATGAGCGCCACAACCTCAGAGTCGGACACAACTGGACCTAATGGTCAGGGGTCCCTTTACCTTTACCTTTAACCTTTTGGAAGATGAAGTGAGATACCTGTGCATGGCAGTCAGAGCACCTTGGACAAAAGATGGAATGAATTATTATGAACTGTAGTGTAGGTGTTCAGGGCAAAAAGGCAAAGGGGGGATTGAATTTAAGAGGGGCAAACAAACACCCCCTTAAATTATCCTGTTATTGTTACTAGCCTTCACTTTGATTGAGTGTTTCCCAGTTAAGGCTAATAAATGGTACTCATACATCCCACATTTTATATTTTTTTTAAAAATCACTTTGATTAGTTTTGCATATTAATATGAAAATGGCTCAGAGGGAAGAGAGGCAGTATGTTAAATCTAAAAAATTCAAGGTGCATGATCCATGCCCCTGGAGTAATCTTTAACGGACAATTATGAAAGAAATTATTCAACTATGATTTCGCCCTGAAGCGGGAGATGGTGAAGGAAGATGTCGCTGGTTAAAAATTCATGCAAGTATTTCAGAGAGCAGGCACATGTCGGGCAAAACCTTGTGCGTGCATTTGTTACTGTCACCCTAAGATATTCATTTTTACAGTATATAAAAATATGTGCCCTGTGATCATCACTGTGCATTCATTGGTGAAATATGAACAGGAAATGTGTAGGGGGGTTTAACAAAAAACAAAACAACAACAACCCTAAAACAACAACCTGGTTCTTATCTAACTAGATTAAGGTGAAACCAGTAGAAGCCTGATAATAATAATTTTAATAATTTTATTATTTATACCCTTACCATCTGGCTGGGTTTCCCCAGCCACTCTGGGTGGCTTCCAGCAGCATATAAAAACATAATAAAACATCAAATGTTAAAAACTTGCCGATTCAGGGCAGCCTTCAGATGCCTACCCGTGAGAATGAATCGCATTTCTATAACCAAACTACTTTTCATATGGGTCGTAAAACTAAAATAAAAACCAGACCCTACTCAACACATCCAGAAGAGCAACAATTGCTACTACTGCTAATTATAATTGTTGTTATTTATGCATTTATTTGAAAGAATTTAAAGTGTTTTATTTTGTCAGATGACAGAAACCCTGTTCTCAAGACTAAATAGCGGACACATAATTTAGGAATGGTCTTGACCTGATTGCTATGAATAATCATTTTACTGTTTGAATGGGAATTTAATTTACCAAGAGCCTGCTAGGTACCGGTAGTATGCGCAGGTCCCGCTATCCAAACATACTTTACAAAAATTCAGAATGTCTGTCTATGCCCATCTCTGGCACTGACTTGGTCTGTCTTTTCCTCACTATCGTCACTTGATCATCATTGATTGGTTTCCTTGACATCATCCAGTGTGTGCTTGCTAGCCCCGATCTAACAGATAAGAAACAGGAGAAAGCAAGAAGAAAGCTTCCTTCATAGGATTCAGCACAGCCTACTTTAATTATCAGCATAATCAGCATCTAGCTTTGACAATGGATAAGCCCTAGACAGCATCTTAAAAAGCAAAGACATCACCTTACCAACAAAGGTCCGTATAGTTAAAGCAATGGTTTTCCCAGTAGTAATGTACGGAAGTGAGAGCTGGACCATAAAGAAGGCTGATCGCCGAAGAATTGATGCTTTTGAATTATGGTGCTGGAGACTCTTGAGAGTCCCATGGACTGCAAGAAGATCAAACCTATCCATTCTTAAAGAAATCAGCCCAGAGTGCTCACTGGAAGGACAGATCCTGAAGTTGCGGCTCCAGTACTTTGGCCACCTCATGAGAAGAGAAGACTCCCTAGAAAAGACCCTGATGTTGGGAAAGATTGAGGGCACAAGGAAAAGGGGACGACAGAGGATGAGATGGTTGGACAGTGTTCTCGAAGCTACTAACATGAGTTTGGCCAAACTGCGAGAGGCAGTGAAGGATAGGTGTGCCTGGCGTGCTCTGGTCCATGGGGTCATGAAGAGTCAGACACGACTGAATGACTGAACAACAACAACAACAAAGCCCTGGAGACGGATGGAGATTTTTATTGAGCTGAAGACACCCCCATGTGCAAGAGCCATAATTCCTGTGGTGGAACTCATTTATTTTGTCCCACTCTCACCTTTGGATGACAAAAGAAGAAGAAGAGAAGAAGAAGAGTTTGGATTTGATATCCCGCTTTATCACTACCCGAAGGAGTCTCAAAGCGGCTCACATTCTCCTTTCCCTTCCTCCCCCACAACAAACACTCTGTGAGGTGAGTGGGGCTGAGAGACTTCAGAGAAGTGTGACTAGCCCAAGGTCACCCAGCAGCTGCATGTGGAGGAGCGGGGAATCAAACCCGGTTCACCAGATTATGCAAACACTTGCGGAACCTGTGAATAGAGAGATGGTAGCTGGATGAGTGCAAACATCACAGGCAATAAATGTTTTATCATAAGGCTTTCAGCTTTCAGACAGGGGGGAGCAGAATCATTGTTTGGCTTTTTTTTTTTCCTTTCTCAAGGAAGTGCAGGTGATAAAGTTAGAGAGAGTTGTGTACCTAACAGTATTTATCAGAGAGGTTCAGAGATAACATCCTTTCCTGCAATAGCCCATTCACGCTGTTATTTATGTAATGACTTTGTATAGCTTCATTTTGGATTAATGCTCTGTTTTATATATTGCCAGAGCAGACAGTCATCCTTTGTGATTCTGTCTTAAGTTCCTATTTCAATGTTTTCAGGGTCCATTACATTTTAAAGCACCCGACAGTGATTTTTCTCCCTTTCCTTTCCCTTAAAAACCAAGCCTTTTAATGTCTCGTTTTTGCTCATGTCTCTTCGCTAAGAAAAGCAAGAGAATTTTGCCTGTGGTAGCCATCCGCTTAAGTGACATCAAGTTTCCTCATTTTTCAGCTCACACTGGAGGATGTAGAAATGAAATATGAAAACAGTATGGCTTTGCCTTGTCTTTCCTTTGGGATGTTTTAATGTTTTGTTTTAAATGAAAGAAAAACTCTGAGATATAGCCCAGTGTAATAAAGGGAATTTTCAGAACCTCAGCTTCTTGGTCTGTTGTGGCGGTTGTTTTTATTGTCATTAAAGTCGACTGTCAATGTGAACACATTGGCAATGGTGTAAATGTCTTGTTTGCTTTCTTTTCTGCATTAACAATATTCACATAGAGCATAAATAGTGTTAGAGAGGTGTGAGGCCACATTTATTTGATGTGTGTTTGGTGGTGGGGCGACCATATATATTATGCAAAACAGGAATGGGGAGAAAAATTGAGTCTGTGGGTCTGTGATCCTGTGAGAATCACTGATGAATTTGCACAATATTACACCTCATACATCCAGAAATTTTAATAATAATAATAAATAGTAATAATATTCTGACACACATATGGCATTTCCACCAAACCTAATACAAAACCCCCTTCTAGAGCTCATCAGTTTATTTGATTACAGTGGAACCTCTTTTGTCTAACGTAATCTGTTCCGGAAGACCGTTCGACTTCCAAAACTTTCAGCAACCGAGGCACAATTGCTGGTCAGCAAAATCCATTGAAAAAATGGAGAAACGTGCCTCAGAAGCTGTTTGACTTCTGAGGCGCGTTTGAAAACGGAAGCATTCACTTCCGGCTTGTCGACGTTCAAAAGCCGAAACGTTCGACTCCCAAAGCGTTCGACAACTGAGGTTTTAATGTATATGCTTTTATTTTGCTACAGTTTCTACAGTGATGTGACACAGTGTCCCTCTCCTGGAATTGTAAACGTGGGGAAGGAAAGTCATGAGGGAGATCATGCGCCATTTTGTCACCTTCTAACTTGTGGGAGATGACTGTGGCACTCAGGGTACCCGGGGCTCCCAAACATGCAAGAGAAGCCTCCACAGATGGGAATAAAAAAAGGCTTTCTGCGCATCCACTGTACTGTAAACCAACCACAATATTTATCTGCTGTTTCTTTATTGAGCATTGTGTAACAATGAACCATTTTAATGTGCTTCACAGTTCGGAGTCTGTGGCCCTTGTCATTGTGTTCCACTTTGCCCGTTGGCATGCACAGAGGTGCGAATTGAAACTCAGAACAGGAATTACTACTTGTTCGTAACTACTGCCAGAAACTAATAGCAGATTTGAGGCCAAGGTATGCACTTCATGCATTAACCTGTACCCTAATATTTTATACAAATTATACAAATGTGTAAATCTGCCTTTTATTTTTTGCAAGCACTGTTCTGTTCAAACTGTTATGTATGTTCTGCTATGAAGTTCTCTAATATTTCTTTCCAGGCACGTTGGTTACTTAATTCAAAACTGCTTAACTCAAGCTGTGCAGCCTCTTTTATATCTCAGCTCCATTCCAATGCACATGACATCATGACTCCCTAAGAGCGATTACTGAATTGTAAAATAAAAAAAAGAAAATGGTAATTTAGCATTTGAGCCAGCAGAAATATCTCATAAAGGAAAGGATAATCTGTCTTCTTCAGTGAGCAGTTGGATAAGGTTATTGGACATAGGGCACATGCCCATTGAAACAAAGGACAACCTAGCAATGTGCTCAGGTCAGAGGTATATCTTTCACATTTTGCTGCTCACTCCTGCATAATGTAACAGAATTAATTTGGAATATAGATATATATTTGGGAGCCCTTTAATTTTTTTAAAATTATTTGAATCTGTAACGATGAGGATTTTGATAGAAGAACTGGGTGAACTGCAAGGCCTAATGTGGAGGGAGATGTGGTACTTTGTGTCAACTTAAAAAGATGAGGGTCAAGTATTGGTAGGTAGAACAGCCATTACTCTGTTTGAAGGCCTGTCCAAAGTTTGGTTGAAAGACCAAGAACCAACAGAAGGGAGAGTTGAAGCTGCCTACTGGACAACAGACTGAGCAGGCATTCAGGTCAGTTTGTCTTCACCACTACAAGAGATGTATTGCATTTCTATTTAAAATACTGAGTTGTATCCACTGAAGACACCCCATTTGTGCAAGAACTTACACTTGTGCCATAGAATTTCCCCTCCCTCTCTGTTTCCTGTGTGCTCCAGCTCAATCTTCTCTAGTGGGTTGGGGAAACTCCCAAAACAGTTGGGGGGGGTACGCAAGGGAAGGAGGCAGAGGGGAGGTTCTACTGCACAAATGGAAGTCTTTGCCGGAACATGACAACTTCAGCGGATGCAGCCAATTCTAATTATTTTTCAGTTTGTCTCTATGTAGTTGTTGTTGTTGTTGCTTAAAGGTAAAGGGGACCCATGACCATTAGGCCCAGCCGTGTCCGACTCTGGGGTTGCGGCGCCCATCTCACTTTATTGGCCGACAGCCGGCGTACAGCTTCCAGGTCATGTACAGCTGTACGCCGGCCAAGAGCCGGCGTACAGCTTCCAGCGGCATGACAAAGCCGCTTCTGGCAAACCGGATCAGCGCACGGAAACACCGTTTACCTTCCCGCCGGAGTGGTACATATTTATCTACTTGCACTTTGACGTGCTTTCGAACTGCTAGGTTGGCAGGAGCTGGGAACGAGCAACGGGAGCTCACCCCATCGCAGGGATTCGAACCGCCGACCTTCTGATCCGCAAGCCCTAGGCTCTGTGGTTTAACCCACAGCACCACCTGGGTCCCTAGGCATAGGTAAAAAATACATTTGTAAAAACACGCACATAATTCATAAAAATCCACAAAGCAACCCTGAATAACAGCAGCAAAATAATTTAACAGTGCAACTAAGAGCAAGTAGCAGCATCATAGTCGATCAAATAAAAGCCTGGGAAAAGAAGTAAGATTTTGTCTGGTGCCTTGCAAATTTAGCACTTGTAAATTTGATGTAGATTTTGTCTCTTTTTTGGTGAAGTGTTTCCCTCATTTTGGAGGGCTGAGTATAATATGAATAGAGGCAGTGGTGATTGGAGTCTCATTTTTTCCAGAGCGATTACAGATAGGAACATACTAGGGTTGCCATACGTCTGGAATTTCCCGGACATCACTGGGATTCGGCTGTTGGAAACTGTGTCCGGGCAGAAATTGCTGAAATGTCCGGGGAAATCTGGACGTATGGTAACCCACGTCGGTAGTGTAGATTTTGGTGAATTTTCTTAAAAATATCTCAAAAACTCCTACTCCTCCTTCTTGAGATTTTGCAAAAAAAAAAAAAGCTGAACAACCTTTGTGTCTGGATCTTCACCTTTTGAAATATGGCAACCCTAACATAGACATAGAAGATAATCAAAGTTCCTGATGCCTCCCAGGTCTGACCGTTGATCGTGAGCTATCAAGAAAATGGAATTTTCTGTAAAGAAGTCTCTCCTTTTCTGGATTGTGTCTGAACGCACCTGCCAGTGGTAGATAAAGTGGTGCCCTCCAAATGGTGCTGCTATCGTCCCTGACCATTAGCCATGCCAGTGCCAAAACTCAGAACCTCTCTGAAGCAGGTGTCCAAATGAAGCTCCCATTGGCTCCAATGGAGGCTTCCCTTGCAAGGCAAACGTCAGCTAAAAAGAAGGGCTTGGCCAAACCATGGTGAGGGTGGGAAAGCGAGAGCAAAACCTGCTGTCCCTACCCCACATATTTCCAAATGTGCTCTGGCTTCTCCTGGGCTGATATTTACTCAACAAAAAATCCACGTGAATTGCAATTGATACGACTTGTTTTACTTTCAGTTTACTTAGGTCTCATCCACACCATACTCTTAAATCACATTTAAAACATCTGGCTTTCCCCAAAGAATCACCCAGGCATCTCAAGGAACATTTCTGTTCCATTTTCTGTTCCATTCTTGTGTGGAGTCCACCATCATTTGCCATCTTGTTCTAAGACCATTGTCCTTCAGAAGGCACAAAATATGGCCTAATCTGGACTTTTATTCAGCTGGAACTCACTGGAACTCAGTTCTGGCCCCTCTCTGGTGGGTGCCATTGCCATGATAAGAGAACAAGGGAGGGGTTAATGATGAGTTCCAGCACCTCTTTTTCTAGAAAAATAGCCCTGGGCCTAATCCTTTTACATTCACTGCCCTGAGTACCTCTGAAAGCTTGTTCTCACAGTTCCTTCTGTGAGCAGTTCACCTAAAACCTCTCTTCAAATTTATTGTTGTTTTAAAGCTTTTTACTTGCTGTCTCAATGCCATTGGCTATTTTTGGTTTTTAGTTGCTGCTCTTGTTGTTTTTATTGTTGCATTGTTTTAAAATTTAATCATATTATTCTAGTTAGCTGCCTTGAGTCATTTTGTGAGAAGATGGGATAAAGATTCCTTCTGTCCCCCCTCACCTCATATTTCAGCCTCTTGTGTGTTCAGAATGACTATTTAGGAGCCTGGTTCCAAGATACCCAGTATATTTCAAGGGCTCTGTACTGTGAGGTCCTATGACTCATAAGCTGTGAGTGATGACTGCCTGTTTCACTGTTGCTTTTACCTAGTTCCCTTTTAAAGGACATAGATAGGGAAATGCACAGAAAATGGCTGAAGAAAGAAAGGCTCTGGGTCACTCTGAGTAGACTTGACATAATCTGGGGCAAACCGGGGCTGGTTGGACCCATTCCAGGAATATCCCAGATTGATCTGAATTGGCCTGATTCTGTTCAGGATCTGGCATTTGTCCAGAGCCAGAGCACAGCAGATGGGGCTTAGAAAGAAAGCCACTTGTGCCATCAGCTGAGTTGCCCAGTCAAGCAATGTTGACAAGCTGGAATGTGTGCAGAGGAGGGCCTGGAAACCAAGCCTTATGAGGAATGGTTGAAGTAGCTGGGTATGTTTAGCCTGGAAAAGAGGCGACTGAGAGGAGCTATGATAGCCATCTTCAAATGTCTCAAGGGCTGTCACATGGAAGAGGGAACAAGCTTGTTTTCTCCTGCTCTGGAGGGTAGGACTCAAACCAATGGCTTCAAGTTACAAGAAAGGAGATTCCGACTAAACATACGGAGAAGCTTTCTGACAGTAAGAACAGTGGAACAGTTTCCCTTGGGAGGTGGTGGACTCTCCTTCCTTGGAGGGTTTTTTTTTTTTTTAGCAGAGGTTGGGTGGCCATCTGTCATGGATGCTTTAGCTGAGATTCCTGCATTGTAGGGGGTTGGACTAGATGACCATTGGGGTCCCTCCCAACTCTATAATTCTATGATTCTATGAAATATTGTTTACACTCAGAACTTGTGTTCAGATAAATAGGAGGGGGGGCATGCGCACATGAGAGCTACTTAGGCATGCACAAGGGGATCCTTTTAAAGTGCTGGGCATGTGCAGAATTCAGTGGCCAGGTTGCTCCCCAGAGCAAGACGATTTGAGCATATTACACCGATCCTGATCTGACTGCACTGGCTACCAATTAGTTTCTGGGCCCAATTCAAAGTGCTGCTTTTGACCTATAAAGCCTTAAATGGCTCAGGACCGCAATACATCAAGGAACGTATCTTTCCATATGAACCTACCTGGTCCATGAGATCATCTCCTGAGGCCCTTCTTCGTGTGCCTCCTCCTCAAAAGGTACGGAGGGTGGCAACATGAGAACGGGGCCTTCTCTGCAGTGGCTCCCTGTCTGTGGAATGCTCTCCCCAGGGAAGTTTGCTTGGCGCCTTCATTATACACCTTTAGGCTGTATAAGTTTGTTCTTGTATAAGTTTGTTCTTGGTATGAGCTTTCGTGTGCATGCACACTTCTTCAGATACACTGAAATAGAAGTCACCAGACCCTGATATATAGTGAGAGGGTGGGGAGGGGTATTACTCAGAGGGGTGGTGGAAATGGGTGAAAGGTTGATAGGTGTGGTAAACCTGTTGACGACTGTTAACGGCTGCAATTAGTCTTACAGGAAAAAGCAAGGGGTGAGAAGGTTAAAAAAGCTTTGTCATGTATAATGAGATAAGAATCCAATGTCTTTGTTCAGACCAGGTCTCTCCATGGTTTTAAGCTTGGTAATGAGTTGCAATTCAGCAACTTCTCTTTCCAGTCTATTTCTGAAATTCCTTTGCAATAAGACAGCTACTTTGAGATCTTGTATAGAGTGTCCTGGGAGATTGAAGTGCTCTCCTACTGGTTTCTCTGTCTTGTGATTCCTGATGTCAGATTTATGTCCATTTATCCTTTGGCGTAGGGTTTGGCCTGTTTGTCCAATATAGAGAGCTGAAGGGCACTGTTGGCATTTGATGGCATACACAATGTTAGATGATGAGCAATTAAATAGTCCTGAGATGGTATGTTAGATGATGAGCAATTAAATAGTCCTGAGGACTCCTCACCCACAACTCCTCACCCACAACAATACTACAACCAGACTAAACACAGACACTGGCACCAGAGCCTGCAATAAACCCAGATGCCAACTTTGCTGCCACATACACCCGGACAACACCATTACTGGCCCCAACAACATCAAACATACCATCTCAGGACTATTTAATTGCTCATCATCTAACATTGTGTATGCCATCAAATGCCAACAGTGCCCTTCAGCTCTCTATATTGGACAAACAGGCCAAACCCTACGCCAAAGGATAAATGGACATAAATCTGACATCAGGAATCACAAGACAGAGAAACCAGTAGGAGAGCACTTCAATCTCCCAGGACACTCTATACAAGATCTCAAAGTAGCTGTCTTATTGCAAAGGAATTTCAGAAATAGACTGGAAAGAGAAGTTGCTGAATTGCAACTCATTACCAAGCTTAAAACCATGGAGAGACCTGGTCTGAACAAAGACATTGGATTCTTATCTCATTATACATGACAAAGCTTTTTTAACCTTCTCACCCCTTGCTTTTTCCTGTAAGACTAATTGCAGCCGTTAACAGTCGTCAACAGGTTTACCACACCTATCAACCTTTCACCCATTTCCACCACCCCTCTGAGTAATACCCCTCCCCACCCTCTCACTATATATCAGGGTCTGGTGACTTCTATTTCAGTGTATCTGAAGAAGTGTGCATGCACACGAAAGCTCATACCAAGAACAAACTTAGTTGGTCTCTAAGGTGCTACTGGAAGGATTTTTTTTTATTTTATTTTGTTTTGACTATGACAGACCAACACGGCTATCTACCTTTAACTGGGTGGTTTCTGTGCATGCCCCTCCAACAGTATGAAGACTTTTGCAATGTGGTGAGCCAGTATACCCCCTTCCCACCGGTGCCTTGCTGCATGCCAACTGCCACCAAGGGATGCAGTTTATAAGGGCCGTTGCCGGCCTGAAGGCTCATTAAATTTATTAGCAACTCCAGTACGTAATGATCAAAAGCGCAGGTGTTATGTGCGCCCACAGGTTTTTCTGGAGACTGGCTGCAGCTATATATACAGTATCGTTCTGTTTTATTGGCGGTCCATTTGGAAAGCGAATGCAGCGTTTGAACTCCTTCTGATTCCTAGTTATAACAACACTAAGCTTTTTGCGAGGATTCGTCTTACATTTTTACTGCACAGAGCAAATGAGCCCGTACCAGCCCCTGGCATCTCATAAACTGACTGCATAAAACCTTAAATGGCAAGATGGGGTGTTTAGAACCGAAGGAATGATACGTAACGGCAGTAACTCTCTGAGTTTGGCTCTCCCAATATTTAAAACATTCTTTAAAATAATGTCTGCTTAATATCATTAGATGTGTGCCGCTGAATTCAAAGGGGTTAGATCTCTGCTTTACAGGCTTATATATTTCACCCAAAGATGAGTTCGGGGGTCTTCTTCCCAAGTGAGTATGCGTAGGATTCCAGGCTTTGGCTGTTCTGTACACACTTACTGGTTGCACAGTACTTCCCTTGCAATGGTCTCCTCATGGTCAGGGTCCCCGAAGTGCCTGCGATCAAATGCAGAGGTATCTGAGTCCACGGCAATCCTGACGCTGTGATGACAATGTTAGGGGGCTGCATACCCTGCAACGTGTTCAGGTAAAAAACCAGGTTGTGCGTCTTCCGGGTCGTGCTCCTAGATGAATGACATGCACTGCAATCTTGAGAGCACAGCCTACAAAAACAGGATGTCCCAATTTTATTGGGATAGTTAAGGGACATGGGGTTGTTGGAGGACCATGCTCACACGAAGCACATTCTTTACCGGTTCCCCTGAGCTGTGTCTCCTCACAAAATCTCACATGCAGACTTCTGCAATGAAGGATGTTTGGGCACTGAGCAATGCTGAGAAATGAACATGTATGCGTATAGCAATGTTTTCCCCGCCTCTCCAATGTGGTATAGTGGTTAAGAGTGGTAGACTCATAATCTGGGGAACCGGGTTCGCGTCTCCACTCCTCCACATGCAGCTGCTGGGTGACCTTGGGCTAGTCACACTTCTCTGAAGTCTCTCAGCCCCACTCACCTCACAGAGTGTTTGTTGTGGGGGAGGAAGGGAAAGGAGAATGTCAGCCGCTTTAAGACTCCTTCAGGTAGTGATAAAGTGGGATATCAAATACAAACTCTTCTTTTCTTCTTCTCTCTCTCTCAGATTGCTAGCAATGAATTATCACTCTGCAGCTGAAGCCACCAATTCAGGAACATTCCACCAGGAGTTCTAGTTACAGGTAGGTAGCTGTGTTGGTCTGCCGTAGTCGAAACAAAATAAAAAATAAAAAAATTCCTTCCAGTAGCATGCACATGAAAGCTCATACCAATAACAAACTTAGTTGGTCTCTAAGGTGCTACTGGAAGGAATTTTTTTATTTTGATTCCACCAGGAGTATGCATAGGTGCCAACTCCCTAGGGCCCTGGCTGTTTGAGCACCCACAGAATTCCCCATGAAGGGGCCGGGCACCCACAAATTTCAGTGCTAGGGCTGTGCACGCTGCATGGCACCCATGGCCCCAGGCACCCACTGTTGTGGGGCCAAGCTGGGAGCATCTCACAGTTGGGGCTTTGTGAATGTTCATCTTTGTTTTTTGGCCTAACCACCCAAATGCAAGCTGCTTTCCATTGCTCTCTCTGGAGGTAATGGAGCAGACTATGATCTCCAAGTTGCTATTCCAAATTAGAGCAACTATGCCAGGAGGATCAATGCCCCTTTGCCTCCCGTCTCCCCTCAGCCAGAAATTCCTGGCACCTCCTGAGAAAATAATGATTCCTTTTCTTTAGTCATGGGATGTTTGCACAAATGCAACCGAGAGCGTTCTATTCATATTGCACTAAATGTGCACAAAGGAGGTGCATGTGCGTGTAGCCAGCAACTAGGAAATGTGGCCCATGTGGTGCAGTATACATTATGCAAACGCTGGAAATAGTTTCATTGAACTCAAGATACAATTTCCACAATTTCCCATACTGGCAAGAATAAGCAAGTGGGTGTCTTGCTGTGTGGGCGTGCTTGTTGGTGTCCATTGTGATCTTTCTGCACGGCGATCGCTGTTGAATTATTTGTCAGCTCTTCCGAAGAACCACATGGCACTAATAAGACGCATGCATTCCTTGATACGCAGAAGTTGCAACTGGATAATAAGAAAAGAGCAGAATAATTATGGGGAAAGTGAGTCTTCGCGCTGAAGCTTCAGATATAACCGTCCCCCCGCCGGCCTTTCCTAGCAGCATGAACCTGTTGATGTGATTTAGTTTAACAAGCCATTTGCCTTGGATAGGTTGAAGGCCAGTTTTCTGAGAATGAGACAGAGTCCTGCTTTCCATTGATCAGTTGGTTAATTAGGAGCTATTTAGCCTGCGCACCGAGACTGCAAAATATTGTAAGTGGGAAAGAAAAATGTTCTAACTCTAACCTTTAATTGTGATAACTCTTCTTTCTTCTCTACATGCCAACATCCTTGGCAGAGTGACTGGGTTTTGAATTAGAAGTGTGATTCAAATAAATCTGGACAAATAGTAAATAATGGTACCCTACAGTTGGATCGGATATCTTGTTAAAGCTGTTGGCCACCGGCGGTCACAATTATTTAGAACTCAGGCTTCGGCAAAAGAAAGCCTGTATGTTTAAGGGACATGGTTTTAACTCGAGAGTCTATTCTCTATTAGTGCCCGATCCATGGGCCTGCAGATGAAGGCATTTAAGGTCTATAGTAATATTTATGAAAGTTGTGGTTTTGAGGTCTAGGTCCAATTGCCTTCCAAAAGAGGGAGCATTTTCATTTCTCACATGTAGAGACACTCAAACCTGTTCTGGAAGGCTGAAGGAAGTACCAGCAGCTACTACAGGCAGATGAGTGAAGAGGGGCTTACTGAAATAGCTTACCTGGCCTCTCAGAGAAGGGGAGGAGAAAAGGCCTGTCCACATTCATGGTAGTGGCAGCAGAATCAGAATCAGAAGAATCTTTATTTGCATCAGCCACTAACCATAGCAATGGAATAAAATACAGTGCACTGAAGATAGCGGTAAAAACTTAACAATACAAAATACATTCTGGAGGTTTACATCAACAATCAAATAATAGATCTTATTCTAATTGCCCTTGTTAAAAAGTTTGCAGTTTGGATTCCCCCTCAATGCAATGTTGAACAAATATACTATTGTCCCCATGGGCAAAATTTTATGTATTTTGCATGTTTACTGTGTGATTTCATACCCGCCAACATTTTCGCCTGCATAATCAGGATGTCAGCAGGGTCGTGCCAGAGCACTTTCTGGTGTGGTGATCTGGCAGGACCAGTGCTTCCCCTCCACCCCCTAGAAAAATAGCTGCCGGTACTCACCACGAGGTTGTCCCAGTAAGTGCCACACTTTTTAGCAACAAAAAAGAGGTGGCAGTACTACATACCCTTGAGTACGACCCTGAAAAAAAGCACTGGGCATGACCCTGCTGGTGAGTGTCAGAGCACCAGACCAGAAGATGCCCTCTTGCGTGACCCTGATGACTTGCGCCAGAGTGAGTTTCTTTTGGCGCAAGGATTTGCGCCAGAGCACTAACTCAAAAAACCCCCAGGACATTCTGAGATGCACACAGAAGCTAGAATTGGCTCCTGCGATACTGGCATGTCCAGCTTAAAACAGGACAGTTGCAGGGTATGTGGATTTCAGTTTGAAGTGTTTCCTGCTTCTTTGCAGTGTTTCTCTGTGTTTTAAAATTGTCTTTTCAAAGTAAATTAAGCAGCTAATGGCCCATCAAGATGCCCAGTACAGTTGGGTGTGTGTTGAGAAGAGAGTCTAAGTATTACATGCATCAGTCCTAAATGGGTTGGCTCAAAAGTAAGACCCATTGAATTCAATTGAGCTTACTTCCAGACAGTGCTTTTTTCTTCTTCTGGGGGTTAAAAGTGTGGCACTTAATGTAATAACTTCATGGTGAGTACCAGCACCTTTTTTCCTAAAAATATAAAAATAAAAATAAAAGAGCACTGCTTCCAGGTATGTGGTTAGAACTGCAGCCTCAATCCTATGCGGCAGCTAGACTGGTGACTGGGAGTGGCCGCCGGGACCACATAACACCGGTCCTGAGAGATCTACATTGGTTCCCAGTACCGGTACGTTTCCAAGCACAATTCAAAGTGTTGGTTCTGACCTTTAAAGCCCTAAATGGCTTCGGTCCAGTATACCTGAAGGAGCGTCTCCACCCCCACCGTTCAGCCCGGACACTGAGATCCAGCGCCGAGGGCCTTCTGGCAGTTCCCTCACTGCGAGAAGCAAAGCTACAGGGAACCAGGCAGAGGGCCTTCTCAGTAGTGGCACCCGCCCTGTGGAACGCCCTCCCAGCAGAGGTCAAAGCGATCAACAATGTGTGCATATGACCTTTAGAAAACACCTGAAGGCAGCCCTGTTTAGGGAAGTTTTTAATCTGTGATGTGTTAGTGTATTTTAATGTTTGCTGGAAGCCACCCAGAGTGGCTGGGGAGACCCAGCCAGTTGGGCGGGGTACAAATAATAAATTATTATTATTATTATTATTATTATTATTATTATTATTATGCATTAACTCTAATGACAGATGTGCCTGACCTGGGAGTAAGTCTCATTGATTTTAATTGGATTTACTTCTGAGTAGACCTGTGTAGGATTGTCGCATCTGACTAGAGAGCACACCAAGGCTCCCCCTACTCTGTAGGCAGATGGATGTTGTGCAGTCATCCTTTAGAATAAACTTAAAAAATAAAACACCTTCTTTTTTAAGGCTCTAGTTTTCTGTCGGAAAACACTTGTGTGGCTCTGATGACTCCAGAGGCAGAAGTGGAAAGTTTCTGTTTGTTGTACCGTTTGACAGGTGCCGGTTGTAAAAACAGCACCATGGCATCCTATATTGATTCTGTCTCAAAGGCAGCAGCTGTGTGTTGCTTAGGTAAGAACGAAGATGATGGCATTATTCCTCTTAACAGCTTGTCCTCAAAGCTGCCTAGGTGACCTGAGAGGAAAGCAGAAGTTGTTAGGTTTTCTTTGGCCCATTCATCATTTGTGGGGATAATGATCCCACAGGTCAAATGCTAATCTTAATAGAAAGCGTACATGACACACATATAGTTCTCTGGCCACTGCTGAAGTTACAAAGGTCCTGGAAAGTTTAAGTGTATGGACAAGGGACGGAGACCATTATTTGGGACAGATGTCTCAGATAATTAGCAGTTTTGTGGTCTCAACATGCACAAAGCCAGGCGAAGTCAGCTTACATTTTCCGCAGGTTTCTTCATTCTACAGGAGTGGAATTCCAGAGAGAGAGAGAGAGAGAGAGAGAGAGAGAGAGAGAGAGAGAGAGAGAAAGAGAGTCTTGCAGCAACTTAAAGATCAATACATTTTTTTATTATTATGTTGCTTGCTTATTTTAGTTTATTTTTGCTATAGACCATGGTTTTTGATGCCTGTTGTGGGACTGGGAAAATGGAAAGCAGGGAGACAAACAGCAGGTGGAGTCAGAGCCTAGAGTAGATAGAGCCAAATAATGATGGTTTTGTCCCAATGATCCTCCCTGCTGAATTCTACAAAATGGATGCCTCATTAGCAAAGTATTTCCAGTTCATCATTGGTTTGAGATATTATTAAAATTCTGCCCCCTAGCTTCTAAGATGGTTGAATGAGGTCTTGTACTCCCCCTTCCAGCAACTCCTGCAGTCAAACTGATGCCAAACCATAGCTGTCAACCCTCCCTTTTTTTGCGGGAAACTTCCTTATTCCAATGCCGTTTCCCGCTGCTATCCTGGATTGTTGATATCCCTTAAATTTCCTGGATTTCAAAGGAAGCAGCTCCTCTCCCTCCCTGCCGGCCAGTGAGGCTCCTCAGCTGCGTTGCTCGGCTGCCAATAAGGAGTCCTAGACCGACTGGGGGCGGAGCTTGCATGCCTTGTGCAGCCAGACCCTCACGCCCAACCAGACAGCCTGCCTGCCGTCTATGCGCTCGCTCTTTCACTCACCCGTTCGTGCGCAGCCTCTGGAGCACAGGGTGGCGAGGCTACTTGGTGCCATTGCACCGCCCTCGCGGCATCCCTTATTTTCAAATCCGAAAGTTGACAGCTATGTCCCAAACATATTGCTCTACTTTCCTTTGGACCCTATTGGTGAGGTTGAGAAGGGGGTCTTATCATCTGGGCACCTCAGGACCTCCATACACACTGCCCAGGCTTGCGTCCTGGGGAGATCACTTCAGTGCTGCTAACAGAGTCGTTTGAGCTCCTGAGAGGAACGATGTAACAACAGCATAGCTTTTAGCTTCCTTTCTTGCCAGCTTACCTTATAAGCCTGTACCACTGATGAACTATATAGGAAAATAAATGTGAAAGAATGACAGAATTTCTACTGTTATAAGGTCACCGTGATTTAGATATGAGCATGTGGCAGGAATGAAATAGACTTACAGAATGAACAAGATATGATCAGATGGGTTTTTGGAGGCTAAGAAACCTGCATCATAATGCAATGTTGGAAATAAGATAAATAAATGTGTGTTAACCTAAATGTCGCCATGCATTTTTCATGAATAGGTATGTATATGAAGGGGGGGTGGCAGGGGGAGAGAAAGTAGTGAAAATAATTGTCATTTTAGAATCCAGCACATTCCTGTTTAGGCACGGAGGAGGAATCTAGGTTGGTCTGGATTTTAATGCTCAACTACTCGATTTTCATTTTCAAAAGCAATATGGAAAACAAAACAAAGCTGCTCTTCAAAATTCACGCTTCCTCAAATTTTGCATTGTAGCTCTCTAATGAACTAAGGTGTCAAAAATGCATATATTGGTGAAATTAAATATAAACATTCATTATTTCAGGGGAAATTGCTTGAAAAAATATTAGCACGCTAAGGGCGGCCAGCCCACCTGCTTGCACTTCTTGCTGATAAATTTTCATGTGGGTTTTTTTTAATTGTCATTAAAAAAAAATCAACCTGATGTGGAAATGTTGAGATCTAAACATAAAATTGGAAAAATGAAAATGGAGAGAAACTGATAGTGACCAATTTCTTCATCCCTGTTCCTGTTACACCGAGAAGCCTGGGATATAGGAATATCTGAAACAACTGGATAGCAGAATGTCATAGCTATATTGGGAGTGTTCAGTTTGAGATCCTCCTCCAAGTCCTCTGGCCAATGAAGACATAGTATTTTGTGGCTTGTAGCATATTTTGTGGCTAGTGCCCACATCCTATCACCTTAAACTCCTTCGGCTTGAGTTTTGCAACTTTTCAGACTGAGTTCATATGAAATGTTGTCGTTTTTATTCAGTCTTATGTCCCGAAAAGCTAACACCCTCCTCCCACAATCCCTCCGCTCCTTACACACTAAATTGCAGTATTCCCCCCTCTTTGTGTAACCTACCAACTGCTTCCCCCTTGCTAGAGTGAAAGTTTCCCTTTTTATTCTTGCGAATTTGGGAAAGAGTAACACAAAGGCAAAGGGACAGGGGCAGGCATGCAGGCATCCTAATGACCCAATGGGAGCAGCCGCAAGCAGTGGCATAGCGTGGGTTGCCAGCGCCCAGGGTCAGGCGGAAGGGAAGCAGATGGAATACGCATGCGCATTCAACTGCCTAACAGTGACTGCATCACCCAGGAGATTGCAGCCACAGAGGTAAGAAAAGAGGAGTTGTTGTCTGGAGAGATCATTTTCTGGTTCACATGGAGAAGCCATTTTCAACGGAGCCCAGTGACAAAAGTGCGCAGCTTTATTGAGGTAGCACCAGATGTTGAAATTTTGCACCTCTAAGAATTTTGCACCCAGGGCACCCCACACTATACCACTGGCTGCAAGTGTGCAAGTATGCAGCCCACATAAATGATCCATTGTCACTGGTCAAACAGTTGGAATTTTTGTGCCAACTTGTGGCACTTTTCAATGGTTCACACATTCAACAGCTGGCAATCGTGTGAAGTCAAGTGACACACCTGCTAGTATGAACCAGCCTTAAGAGATTACTTCCATCACCCATGTTCCATCACCAAAGTTCTTACCTTGCAGTCTTGTGAGTGTTCTCGTGAGGAGCAGAGACTATAGTGTTGAGTGCCAACAGGAGAACTCAAGCTCATCTAGATGACTGCTAACATGTCCCAGCACTGCAGATATGTTTTTCACAGAGGAACTCTCACTCATATGCTGTTGACTTGTCCCTCTGTCATCGTTGAAAGCCGTGAATTAACTTTGCCATTGTTTCATTGTTTCATTGTTGATATTTTATTTTTTAGCTCTAAACCTAAACCTAATTTTGAGCTGCATCGCACCTACTCAGGAGATTACATCTTGTCAAAAGCCAGCTGTCCCAATATTCCCGTTTTCTATCATTGGAAGGTAGCTCCTCCACCATATAGAAAGATCTGAAGCTTCTGGGATTGGCAGTCAGAAGATAAAGAGTAGTTTTGCTAGCACTAAATTCAACGGTCTGATAGGTATAGTTAAGAGCTCTTTAGATCTTGATCTCCCCTGTCTTCCCTAAATGTCTAGGTGTCTCTGGTGGCTCACCTAAACTTTCCTTGCTTTCCTCCTCCCTTCCTCCCTCCCTCTATTTCCTTCTCTATTGAAGACCATCTCTTCTTCTCCTTGTGTAACTGGGATTGGGAAGGAGGTTGGTGAAGTGTAGGTGGGTTCCCACAAGGCAAGACACAGTGATAACAGCAAGAACCTGTATTGAACTAACAGAACTGGACAACGGGGGCAAAGCAACTGCTTATATATATTTCTGAAGGCCTGGGCCACTCCCACTCCCAACGTGATTGGCTGTCTAAACTTCCAAGCTGCGAATCATGACTCAGAGTTTAAGGGCTAATGGCACAGGCCCAAATCTTGAAATGTTCTGTGATTGGATATCATGTATTGAATCAGAACATAGGGGCTAAGAATCCTTAGTCCAGACTCAAGCTCAGGCAAACACAGACCACTGAATACAGAACAGTTGGGTTATGCAAGGAAGGTGGGTACTGCAGTTTAGCTTGCAACCTTCCCTATAGTCTCAACCATCCTTCACCACGCACCATGTTGCCTGAGGCTAATGGGCTTTGAAGTCCACATCTCAAAGGCCAATGGTTGCCCACCCCTGCTACAGCAGCTGGGGGTTCCTTGCATTCTGCTATGGACCCAAACAAATCTAATAAACTCTAAGTTAAGAAGAATAACAAAAACGTGCTTGGAAGTCACTCTCTCTGAGTTTTATTGGGACTTGCTTCCCGTTCATTTATATCCTGCCTTTCCATCGAGGCAGTCCTTCTAATAACCTTTTGTCCTCATAACAACCCTGGGAGGTAGGTCAGGCTGTTAGATATGGTGACTGGCCCAAGGCCACTTCAGTGTGCATCAAAGCTGAGTAGGGGGATTTGAACCCAGGTCCCACCACTCCAGTCCTAGTCCAGTGCTTTAACCATTGCACCATATTGACTCTTCCTAGTAGATAGACCTTAGTAGACAACAGCCTTAGTAGCATTTCATTTAACAAATGGATCAAACATTTACATTTTTATATAGCCAAGGCTTTTCAAATTTCTCAGCCTGGATCTCTAGCACTGATAAAAAAAAAACTACCCACAGCAAACATTTACCTGCTTCCTCTTTCGCACGATCTTTAAATATGCCTGACTTGCTTATATAAATGTCTGAGTGACCTAAAATCTCATCTAAAAGGGAACTTTAGAAGTTGTTGTTTGAGGTTTTGCTTTCTTTTCTCCACGTGCCATGTTCTGTTCTATTCTCTCTCATTGTTCTTTTTAAAAGGAGGTCTGTTTAAAGTACCAAAAATACCAAAGGCAATAAAATAAAAATAATAATTCTCCACTGGGTGTAAACTGACTCCAACTCTACAGACATCAATAGAGCTAACTAGAGGTGGATCAGACTTTGAGTGTCTGTCTCTTTCATTATCTCTAAGTAAAGCAGATGAAAAAACAGAGCTGAACTCCAAGGCATAAGTAAATACCGGAGAGATCCAAAGACTTCCCTGCTTGCAGGGCTTTCTATCAAGTCACATTCACCTTGCAATCTCTCAGTATGTGCAATCTCAGCGGCATGTGTCTGAGAGCACACAAAGAATGGCATTTGCCAGCCAAGGCAGAGACATACTCCTTGGCACCACCGCAGGGCCTGCCACCTTGCAAAGGTGTGAGGGATGCCAGTCCATGTGTAAAATGTCCCTCCCCTTCTATTACATGCAGAAGCAATATTGTGCAATCAGCTGCCCACTAATGCACTCTCTGCTTGTGTGTATGTACACTTCATACATGGCGTGTGTAGGGAGAGCGGTCTATATGTCAGTTTCCATTTTTCTCCTCCTCCCAATCTCCAGTTCACTCTGTCACATTTCCAAACCTACTGCAGCGCTTTTTTAAACCCTTGCAAAAATCCGCCAGCAGTTTAGTGTGACTTAATCACGGGTTCAAGCGCCACACTGGGCAGAAGATTCCTGCATCGCAGGGGGTTGGACTAGATGATCCTTGTGGTCCCTTCCAACTCTATGATTCTATATCTCCTAATGCAGTGTTCCCCAACCTTGGGCCTCCAGCTGTTTTCAGACTACAATTCCCATCATCCCTGACCACTGGTCTTGCTAGCGAGGGATGATGGGAGTTGTAGTCCAAAAACAGCTGGAGGCCCAAGGTTGGGGAACACTGTCCTAATGTACCCATTTTCCTATGCAATTTTGCCTAATACCCAGTTAAGTAATTTGCCATAATATTGTTGCATGCCACCCCAATCTCTTCAGTGGTGCGAGATTGCAGATGTTCCAGGTGCTTACCCAGGGTTCATGTTTCCTTTGGGAATGAGGCACAGCAGAGACAGTGGTGGTGTCTATGACAGATAGATGGTTTATTTGCACAGTATACAACCTGAACCTACCATGGAAGGGTTCAAACCACTACATTCCGCGTGGGTCCCATTTTTTCCATTCCCAAACTGTCAGCCCACATTGTGCCTGATCACACCACAGCCAACTGAAACTTCCTCAAAACTCATCTCTGCCTCTTGACCTCCATCCGCCCACTGACCTGCTTTGGCTTCTGCCTCTGATTCTGGACTTCTCTCTGCCACAGACTCTCCCAGCTCACTAAGCCCTGTAACCTCTTCAGCTTCTGACACTTCCTCTTCCCCATCTTCTCCCTCTGACCATTCATTGTTGTGTAGCCTTAGCAAAGCAGGGTTCAATGTTGCTCCCGAGGGAGAAGGATGGAAGGAGTCAAAAATGGCACCGAGGTTTGAATCAGAGAAAAAGATTTATTCCCTGTGTTCCGGACAACAGAGAAGGCAAATGCGTGGTTTGGTTCACAGCAAGAGCACCAAATGCTGTTTGCATGAAGCTTTTATACACTTTACCCTGGGGTTCTGTAGACATTATAAGGAAATTCCTTCCTGTGAACCTTGGCGTCAGTGTCAGGATATTTACAAACTTACAACTGATAAGACCAGCCAGCCATCCTGTCTCTGTCTGAACTCTGCCTCCGCTCTGAACTGACAAGGTCATCCTGACATCCCCGTGTCTGGCTTGTGCCTCAAGCTAATGGAATTGTGCTAATGAATCCATCCCGGATTTGGGGAATCTGAGGACCTGTTTGGGGTAACTGTATGATCAGTTATCCCCCCCCTTCAGTTGTCCTACCACCAGTCCCCGGACTCTGAGCTTTCTTTCCTTTGGTGGTTCCCCAGCTGGTTCCTCCCATCATCCCTCTGCGTCCAAGCTGTCCAGGACAGGTGAGCCAGGAGTGGGAGCACTGACCAGTTAAATAATCAGAAACGGACACCTCTCAAGGATCTAGCTTTTCACTTCTTCACTGGGTTGGGGATGTGAAAGAACTCCAGTAGCCTCCACTTCAAGCAAATCATGACTCTGCAGGTCCTGCAGCTCTACCTGTGCCATTTGGCAGCCACATATCTCCATGGAGTATACAATATGAAAGCCACCAAAGAGAACATGCATTGTGACAAATGAAAAGCTTTCTTTTCCCCCAGCCGGCATTGCCAATCCCGATATGGATGGATCTATCATTATATAAAAATAAAGCCACTCTACAGAGGACAAATGTGTGTTTGCTGTAAGAACAAGGTGCTCATTCCGGCCCTGTGTGAAGTGCCTCTTACTTGTTTGAGCAATACCTTGCCTCCCGTAATTCCTCCGGCTTTGAACCTTGTTCCGTATCCTTATCTGTTTAATTTAGTTCTGTCGAGGCTAAATCATAATGCTCACGCGATGCCAGGAGGTTGACAAACTGCGCCACCTGCAGAGCAGCTGTGGGCCATTTGCCAGAGGCAGAAGCCTTGGCGGGGGTGGATGGGTGAGGAAAGGTAAGTAGAGAAAGTTGTAATCTAATCCGTATTCTTTTAATCAGAGGTAGAGTTTTGACCCAGTTGTGGAATGTGAAGGGCGCCCGTGTGCTAACACAACTTGGGAGAAGTGAACTCTTACATAACAATGAGCAACAGGACTCATTGAAGTGGGGACACGCCGTGCATCATTCAAATGAGCAGCTGCACGGAGCGCTGGCAATTAGAGATACAGCAGCCGTGCATTCAGGAAAGCACTTCATCTTGGCAACAGAGGAGTGCTATTGTTAAGAGAGGAATATGGGCTCTTATATTAGGAGACAATTGGGTTGCCAAGAGCCCCTGGAAACAAGGGCTCTGTCTACAGGCTAATTTTCTGGCCATGCTACAATTCATCTGACACCAGCGTGTATTTGATGTTTTCAGGAAGGCCTGAACTCGTTCCCATGCTTGAACTGTGCCTTAGTTGCACGGTCTTATGCATGTTTATATGGAAGCAGGACCAGGGCTCCCCCTCCCCAGCTGGAACTTGCTGGAACTGAGTTCTGGCCCCTCTCAGGTGGGCGCCATTGCCATTGTAAGAGAATGAGGGAGGTGATCATTGTGAGTTCCGGCACCCCTTTTTCTAGAAAAACAGCACTGAGCAGGACCCATGTTCCAAAACCATGCCTGATCTTTGTCTAATCTTGGGTAGGGATCTTCGAGCCCATGGGACTACTTAGACATGGGTCCCAAATTTGACCCGCAAGGCTGTTCCCCACAAACCATATCCACCTGTCCCGCAGCTGACGTCCTATGTGACGTGGATACTTGGAGCGAGTTGCTGGAATAACATTCGCAACAGAATGGGATGCCTCTCTCATGTGACTCACAGCCAGCCAATCACATGAGAGCTGCTGCCAAAGGGGAAAAAAACCCATGTTAAAAATGCACAGTGATTTAACGAAAGTAAACATTCTCATTTCAGGAAATTAAGCCATTATCCTTAACAAGCCACTGTTAGTCAACATAGATAACAGCTGGGGGGGAAAGCCATCTGTCTGACGGAATATGGCAGCATGCTAGGTTCCTCTTGTGTTACTGAAAAGTACACCTCTTGTACGAAGCAGAGATATAAAGGCTTGGGCTGGGCTATACGTGGTAGAATGATCCTTACATAGCAAGGCTCCATTGCATAGGAACTGAAGGTTGGGGGGACGCCTGGCCTTGCTATGCTGATGCACCAGTTCTGGTGCTGGTGGATTGGGTCACCAAGCTTTTATTGGCTTTATCTTCAAAGCCAGAATAATAAGCTAAATATTGTTTGCTTGGATAGTTCCATCACTGGAGGCTTCTCTAACATAAGGCAGAAGGTGTAACCCCCCCCCCCATATTGTAATATCCCTAAACGCTTCTGTGATGGGATTTTCATTTGTCTATTCCTTGAACTGCATAAATACCACGGCTAACTTACGAATGCATAAATTGATCGAGGTCTTTTGCTGTCCTGACTCCTCAAATGATTTATCCTTCATTAAAAGCCTTCGGTGGCACAGAAGAGAAATTCGCCCTCGTCGCAAGGATATTATCCTTGCAAATGAACAATATGTACAGAGATATAATGAAGGAGCAGGTCTCTGCCAGTAAAAGGAACTCCAAGCACCCTTCTCCCCACTGATCTCCTGTTTTGCACAGCCGGGGGTGTTGGTGGAATCTTCTTTGGAACGAACAACAAGAAAGGTTGAAACGGTTGCAGAAAGGAAAACAGTGGCTCCCTAGGAAAACACAACCGCTTTTATTTGCGGTGTATGTTTCACGGGAAGCTGTCTTCAGAGACGCGTAAAAGCAGCTAAATCTTTTAAATTTGTTTCAGTCAGCCACCATTTTTGAAGTGGTTTCGAGCAAGGACGCTGCCTTATCTCCAGAGGCAAGGGGGTTTTATTTTTGATTTTATTTATTTTACAATGCCTATTGAGAAGGGTGCGCAGATAGAACTTCTGTAATTGTTTGTAAAGGCAGTTTCCCTTGCATAAGAGGTTTACTTGCACAAGAAGTTTCCCTTGCATAAGAGGTTTACTCAAAAAATGTATTGGGAATAAAATACGTTCTCTCTCTTCGAATGTTGGCTGCATTATACATGCAGTCAATGCACATCCGGAGGTGGTTGGCAGGCTATGACCCCCTGCCTCATACGTTAGCTCATGGACACGTCTGCAACATGGCTATGGTTATATGCTGTTAAAGGCATGTCAGTGAATATGTGTGTGGCAAAGCCATGGACGTAGCCAGGATTTATAATAATAATAATAATAATAATAATAATTTATTATTTTTACCCCGCCCATCTGACCGAGTTTCCTCAGCCACTCTGGGCGGTTTCCAGGCAAATGTTAAAACAATACAGCATTAAATATTAAAAACTTCCCTAAACAGGGCTGCCTTCAGATGTCTTTTAAAAATAGGATAGCTGCTTATTTCCTTGACATCTGCTGGAAGGGCGTTCCACAGGGAGGGTGCCACTACCGAGAAGGCCCTCTGCCTGGTTCTCTGTAGCTTTGCTTCTCACAATGAGGGAACCGCCAGAAGGCCCTCGGCGCTGGATCTCAGTGTCCGGGCTGAACGATGGGGGTGGAGACGCTCCTTCAGGTATACAGGACCGAGGCCGTTTAGGGCTTTAAAGGTCAGCACCAACACTTTGAATTGTGCTCGGAAACGTACTGGGAGCCAATGTAGGTCTTTCAGGACCGGTGTTATGTGGTCCCAGCGGCCACTCCCAGTTTATGTTGGTTTTTATGTTGGGAGTTTATGTTGGGCAGGGAGGCAGGACAGAGCTACCTGCAACACGATTGGTCAGTTCACAGAAGTCACACCTATCACTCAGTTGGGTTGCCAGCTGTGTCGCTGGAATGCAACACAACGCCATCCAAATGACCTCAGTGAGCATTTCAATTTCAAATATTCCGATTGTTTCTACTTTTAGCTACCGGTAAGTATTTTCATTTATTTACTTGACTTGGGGGTGGGGAGCTGCCCCCTGGGTTACGCCAATGGGCAGAACCAGCCCCTCTCCCCACATACACATACAGGCGTTGAGGCCCTCCTTCATGTGCTTCTTCCTCAAGAGGTCAGGAAGAAGAAGAGTTTGGATTTGATATCCCGCTTTATCACTACCCGAAGGAGTCTCAAAGCGGCTCACATTCTCCTTTCCCTTCCGCCCCCACAACAAACACTCTGTGAGGTGAGTGGGGCTGAGAGACTTCAAAGAAGTGTGACTAGCCCAAGGTCACCCAGCAGCTGCATGTGGAGGAGCGGAGACACAATCCCGGTTCACCAGATTATGAGTCTACTGCTCTTAACCACTACAGCACACTGGCTCTCACACTGGAGGGTGGCAACACGAGAATGCGGCCTTCTCTGCAGTGGCTCCCTGTCTGTGGAATGCTCTCCCCAGGGAAGTTTGCCTGGCACCTTCATTGTACACCTTTAGGCGCCAGACAAAAATGTTCCTTTTTAACCAGGCCTTTGGTTGATCTGATTTACATCCTATGCCCTTTTAAAATGTTTTTTTTTGGGTGGGGGGCTATTGGGTTGTTATTTTGATTCTTAGTGTGTATTTTGTGGTTTTGTATCTTGATTTTATTCTGTGAACCGCCATGAGACCCCCGGGTATAGGGCAGTATATAAATTCTAATAATAATAATAGTAATAATAGTAATAGTAATGATAATAATAAAGGACTACATGGAGGAAACAAAACAATATCTGGAAATGGGATAAAGTATCTGAAAAAGGCGGCTTCCATTCAAAGTTTGACTAAAAGCTTAGTAAAGTAGATGTCAAATGAGTGTTGCTGGGAGAATATTCCACAACTGGTACTCCACCCTAATCTCTACCGTAGCCTCCAAAGTGTCCCAGAGTAAAACCAGGAGGTGTGTCTTCCCACGCAGGTCACATGACCCATGCAAGAGCACGGCCGCCCAAAATGTGCCTCTTTGGGGGTTGCAATCTCATGTGAGAGCGCGAGTGCCCCAAAACATCTCTTCTTGGGACCACGATCTCGACCCTCAAAACGGGACATAAATCGGGACGGTTGAGGGGCACGTTCTATTTGCCAGCCACGTTGCCTCTGAAATGAAGAGCCTCCATTGTGGGTCCTCCATTGTGCATCTTAGACAGAAAGGTTCATAACGAAGCAAAGGGTCTTCTGGATAAAAAACACAGTGGAGGTGTTGCCATTGCTGTGGCTCCCGCTCCCTCCTTTCCCAAGTCACACCGACCACCTCCTTTCCACCCTTTTCGGTGAGCCCACACTGAAGTTTTGCTTGCTTTGGCAGATGGGGCAACAGAGTGGGCAGCTGGACCCAGGGGAGAACAGGGGCAGGAGACCCAAATGTTGCATGGTGGTTGTTAAAAGTAAAGGAGGAAGCTCTGGGTTACAACCTGCCACAACCCTGGAATACATATAATTCTGCTTCTGAGACTTATTACTGATTTAGACACATATGCCATGCAGCCTGCTGCCCAAGACCTACAAAAGAGCTCATTATTATTTTATCAAAGAGGCTCTGAATGCCCGAGTGCTTAAAAATATAAAGATCTGTGTAAATTGGACATCAAAGAAATGATGAACAGTTTGCGTGCTCTATGCTAATAATCTCGGAATTCATACATTCTGTAGTTTTGCTCCTCAATTTCCTGGCTAATTATTTGTTTTGTTTTGTTTTGTTTTGAATCCCCCTCCCCCCCAATGTAAATTTAATTCTAAAACACCATTTCATGCTTCATTATCCCTGAATGAGAGTTGCCTGTGGTCTTTTGATTCATCTGTGAATCATGTGTTGTGTAGCTAAGTGCAATATTCGCTAATCTAAACAGCTAGGTCATGTAGATTGCGATTTTTCAGTATATCATCAGAAATGAGCTGCACAAGTTCAGGAAGAACAAATGTATCAGGGGCTGCATTAAGAATACTCTAAGTAAATACATCTTTACAAAGAAGGGTGGGGAGGTATAGTGGAGGGGAAACACAGCAGAACACTGGGACTGGTTTTTTCAGGGCATAAGATATGTCATCTGCCAGAGCATGGGGATAGCCAATGGGCAATCCTTGCTCTGACAGGTGATTAAGGTGATAGAGGCTTTCAAGTTTCTTTGTGACAGATCAGAAGAGAGGAATTGCCTCTTTTGTACAAGTTTCTTTCATTTTTTAATATATCTTTGGTTTTTTAAAATATCTTTAATCTCCATACCTTATACCTGACCATGCTCAACTGTCTTTCTTCCTTCCTTCCTTCCTTCCTTCCTTCCTTCCTTCCTTCCTTCCTTCCTTCCTTCCTTCCTCTCTCTCACTATTGTTGGAATACGTTGTTAGTCTTCTCATATATTTAATGAACATAAAGTTGAAACAGCACATTTAAAGAGAGAGGAGGACGGGAAGGAAGTAATAGAATGAGGAAAATCAACAGAAGGTAGGTCCTTTTCCCCTTTTCTTTGATGGGGCTCCTACTTCATACTCGCAGCTTAAATGGCAACACTTCTTTGCAGGGTTGTTTGCATTTCTAATTAAAAGCTAACGCCAGTTAAAACTTGCCGACAATATTTTGCTAGAGTTCAGTTTGCCTGACAGTTTGAACGTACCCAATCAGAAGTGAGCACCAGTTTCTGATGGAGCTTTTTGCAAGGAAACTGGGTCTAGTATTGCTGTCATGCTGATCCTAATAAACCGAGTGCAAGGCTATGCATGCCCTGCTCCTGTTGAGTGTGCGTAATAATGGATCGAGGCAGCTGCCTGGATTTTTAAACTTTCCTTGGGGTGTGTGGCTATGCCCTTTCTGGGGGATGTACCTGTGACTACCTGCACTTCAAAGTTTGCATCACTGGAACTAATGTGTAGAGATTTCACATGTTTCCAGGGTATTCATTGTTATGAGTTCATGGATAAGGAGAGCACAAAGCGTTCAGGTTTATTCAGAAGTAAGAGAATGCTTTCTCCCCAGCAGGAATAATGCATATAGTGTCAGTTTCCCATCAAGGGTGTTTGAGCAGGGAGAGGCAGCACACGGTTTGAGGTCATCAGAGCAGGACTCTGAAATAAGATCCATCCATTTTGACATTGAGGCTTTGTGGAAAAGCCAGGTTTTGCCCTCGGGGCCTGTTGAACTTCTCCAGGGAAAGCATTCCATAAGCCCAGCACCACTTCTGCTCCTACAAGTTCTTAGATGTTGAGCAGAGGATGTGTGGGGGGCAAATGAATAAGGTGATTCTCACATTTAAGGGCTTTAAAGGTCAGAAACATCCCCTTAAATCAAGCCTGGAAGCAAGGAGGCAGCCAATGAAGACCCAACAAAATTCAGAATGACATGGTCCAATTAGCCAACACCAGTCTACAATCTGGCAGCAAGATTTCTTTATGCTTTTTAAGGGATGTCCCAGATAGAGTGCATTGCAGTAGTCTAACCTTGAGTTCACCAGGGCCTAATTATTACTTGGTGTGTGCTGACTGTGCCCTCTAATGTGTTTGTACATGTGAAAGGAAGATTAACAGTGGTAGGCAAGTTCTTTTTTCCAGAGAACTTGATTCACTGTTCTCCTGGAACACATTTGGAGAGCTCCTGGCTTGGGCTCTTATGAGCTCTAATAGAGGCACAGTTCTTAACTTCGTAATTTGACTTTCCCTTGCGAGCAATTTTTCTTGACAATTACGCTTATATGATACCTCCCTCTGCATATTTCATAATCATCTGAGTAGAATACTGAGGGTTTGTTTCAGAGATTTGTAGAAAAGTCCTCTTTTTTTAAAGTCATGTTTTATTTAAGAAAGCCATCTTTTTCATGGAGAGTCTTTACCACTGACTGTGCAAAAAGAGCCTTCGAGCGTGATCATAAGTCCTTCCCTGCAATAAATGAGATACATCTTTCCCCCATCTCTCCTCAGTCCTCTCTATGCATTTGTCACAGTATGTTCCTTTCTCCTTGACTTGCAGGGCCCCAAATCTCCCAGCATCCTTTGCCTGATCTTCACCCACAGGCTCCTCCATCCCTTATCGAAGTCACACTGCTCCCCTAATTCTTGCACAAAAGCAACACTGCTATGTCCTTGAGCAGAGCAGAAATAATCAAATATTCTCCCTGGGCTCAGATATTCTCTTCTTCACTGCATGCTCTAGGAAACCAATCTTGAAGTGCAAGACCAAATGGAACACTCTGACATGCACCTCTGAATGAAAAGGGACTGTGGTAGGCATCATGAAATAGGCCTTCAGAACCTGCTGGACTACAATTCCCATCATCCCTGACAACGCTGGTCAATATTCTACTTGGATCATTGACTTTTCAGAGCAGCAGTTGGCTATAAAGTATAGGACACAGCATTTGAAACATCTTCAATATTTGGGGAATGGATAATAGAGTGAAGAGGTCTCTTCAGAATATGGAATTCCTTATCCATCTTTTATTGGTGGACTATGTGTTAATCCTGGACCTTCAAAATGCACGGCGTATTATTAAAGGTCTTGTTTCTCTGCCCTGGCTGAACGAGCCATGTAAGTGCTTCTGGTGCAAATTAACCAAGAGAAGACTTTAAAATCCACCCTTTTCTTTGCAAATATTAATTCAAAACATAGCTCGTCAAGTCATATGTATAATTAAAATGGATGTTTGAGCTTAGTGAAAGAGGAAGCTTTTTATAAAGGATCCTTCAGAAGCAAGAGGAATTCAAAGAAGCCAGTGCAGGGAGGAAGCTAGCCAGGGGTCCTCGCTTAGTGTCTGCTAGGATGGACTTTCATGCTGCTACTTAATGCAGAAAGGTTTCTTAGTAGTTGTGGGAAATGACTTGTCTATCCCCCATTTATTACCATAAGTTATCACAGTGGTCAAAGGCATGAGTTCAATTAAACTCTCGTGGTTCTGAAATCTTGAGGATTTTCAGGTCAATGTTCTACTCATACAGCAACATTTGCAAACCTGATGCCCTCTAGATGTTTTGTACTACAGCTTTGCTGGCAGGGGCTGATGGGAATTGTAGTCCAAAACAACTGGAGAAGCCCCTGCTTGGCAAAGTCTACCATTTACTAATGGTCAACCCATTCACGAAGTGCCTATCCTTATGCAGGTTGCCATCATCCTATATAATGGCATCTTCCACACACAAGAGGAACCTATCTGCAGGTTTGAGGGAACTCCAAGGTTTGAAGAAGCACAAAAAAACCCTTTAGGTGGACAAAACCTCAAAGGAATCAAATGCAATACAATGAGAACTGAGAATGGTCACATAATGCTGAATAACTGCTGGGGGAAGGATGAAGACTAATGGGTGGAATAGAGTGTCCCTAAAGAAGGTACAACTGGTTGACCCTGAATCAGAGCACTCTACACAGCAGCAGGTGGTTTGCAGGTCCCACTCATCGATACCACTTCCCAGTTTATCCCACATTCTAGCATCACACCAAGAAAGGGAACTGTCTGTTCTCAGTGGCTACCACCTCACTTCCAGGGAACAAAGCGCATGGGATGCATTTGGGGAGACACTGGTGAGATGTGGCAAAACATGCTCCTTGTCCCAACACCAAGTTGAACAGAGGTAGAGGGAAGGCTCATCCTCACTCCAAATGTATTCCTGAAATAAAGGGTATACTTCCTAGAGCATGTGGCTGTCATGTTATAGGATAAAGGGCATTGGGCGGTAAGGGGGAAGCATGCACCAATGGAGGAATTTGCTTGGGGGGGGAGGGAGGGGAGGACCACCACATTCAAACTCAGCCTTGTACAGTGGTACCTCGGGTTACATACGCTTCAGGTAACATACGTTTCAGGTTATAGATTCTGCTAACCCAGAAATAGTACATCGGGTTAAGAACTTTGCTTCATTTTTCCCCCCCAAATTTTTTTTATTGGGTTTTACAATTTTTAAAAACACAAAACATACCTGGTGGTTAAATTTTCATAGAACTTTGCTTCAGGATGAGAACAGAAATCAGGCAGTGGCAGGGGGAGGCCCCATTAGCTAAAGTGGTGCTTCAGGTTAAGAACGTTTTCAGGTTTAAGAATGGACCTCTGGAACGAATTAAGTACGTAACCAGAGGTACCACTGTATCTGATTCTAGGAATAATCAAGCATATACTCTTCAACCCAGAAAGTTATTGGGTTGGCACAAGTCCACATTGGGACTCACCAAGTCAACATGATAACCCATGGTACTCCATGAAGATCCTTAGATGGAGATTCAGAGGTGGTGGCCTACACTAAGGGACTCTTGCTGTGTTCATGTAGGGGAGAGAAAGAGGTGTTGGCTGAATTGTGTCATTCTGATCAAATGATATTCTAGAAAAGAAAGAGAAAAGCCAAAAGGGAAAGAGAGGGAGAATGAATGAAGAAAGAACAATCTACATGGTATTGCACCTGCAATAGTGAACTCTGTAATACTGATTGGCTTAGCAGATATGGTCACAGAATGTCCAGTTGCTCAAGGAACTGGTTTGCAGTCCAGCTTCTATGAGGAAAGTGGTTGCTGTCAGTACAGCAGAGATTAAAATCTCATAGACACTGGGGAGTAGGGAGAGGCTCCAGTACCTAGGGAAGATTAGATAAGGAACATGGAGTGCAAGGAGCTCAAAGGAAGGGTGCAGAGCTGATAATGAACCGAGAAAGTTTCTGGAATAAGGGGAGGTGGCGAATGATGCCTGGGGGAAAGGGCAGATGAGAATGGAAACTAGGGCAAATGGGGAATGGCAAAGAATGGGATCTGAAGAAACCTCTCCCTGCTTAATTAAACAAGTGGGCTGTGGAGAGAGAAAGAGGAATGCTCAGGAGGCATGGTAGCTACAGGAAGGGTTCTGTGCACTCTCAGCAGAAGGGAACTCATGGGGAAGGTGGACCAGGGAGCCAAGGGGGCATAGAGCTTCTATACAGAATGGACATCACAGGATTTGACTTTGTAACCTTAAGGGGCATCATGGACCTAAAAGCAGGGATGTGAGGAAACAATGGGTGATGGGGACATAGAGTTGAAGAGATAAGTAAAGATATGGACAGGCGTGACCAGGCATGATGCAATTTGGGAATGGAGCTGTGCCAGAGTAACATATTGTAGAAGGCTCTTAGCTGGTATTTTGTGATGTACTTTAAGGTTGGTCTCTATACAAAGCATCCTTGAAGTGAGCAGTAGGTGACTTTTGGGACCACAGGTGCAGCCAAGGTAAAGCAGGAGTGTTATATAGCCCATCTTCCTTCCATTATAGAATTAGTGACAGCATACATAGGTAGGAACCCAACTGATTCCAACTGAAAAAGCTTCTCTGAGGGTACCAGAGACCATCTTGACTGTGGGTCTGGAAAACATGTTACTCACGATGCCTATAGACCAGGCATCCCCAAACTGTGGCCCTCCAGATGTTTTGACCTACAACTCCCATGATCCCTAGGTAACAGGACCAGTGATCAGGGATGATGGGAATTGAAGTTCAAAACATCTGGCGGGCCGAAGTTTGGGGATGCCTGCTATAGACAATCAAGGTGGCCTGGTGTTTAGGGGCTTGTATTGGGGCCAGGATTTCCACAGTGCATTATTTTTGCTGCTGCTGTAATTATGTTTTTGAATTTTCTTATCAGACCTTACTGTGGATTATAAGGGGATTTTTTTTAAAAAAAAATTGAATCTTTCTTAATGAAATGCTTTCATTAACTTATTGATGCTTTGTATGTCGTCATATTTTGTAAGTTGTGACATGTCATTTCCCTCCCACCGTGTTGAGACCTGCCTATGGAAAGATGACATACAAATAAATGATGATTTGCAAAAAAAAAAAAAAAAAAAAAAAAATCCCTCTCATCCAAGTACCAGACCAAGAATTGCTCAACTTCAACTAGGTTGGTTCATCATGTGCCTTTAAGACCAGGTTTCTCCAACCTGGTTTCTTTCAAAGGTTTTTTTTTGGGGGGGGGGGAATCTGGCTGCCACTAGCCCCAGCCAGAGTGGCAGGTGGTCAGGTTTCATGGGAGATGTAGTCCAAAACATCTGTGAAAGCCTGATTTAGATTGGTATAGCTAGCTTGGTGCCCTCAGGAATTTGTTGAGACTCATTACCCTGGCCATTGGCCATCCTGGCTTGAGTTCATGGGAGCTGAGTTCGCAATGGCGACCCCTGGTTTTGAGAATAGCCCCGAGTCTTGATACTGGCATGGGGTTGCTGTGTCTACTTCCTGCTTTTCCTTTGCTGGTGACACCCCAACAAATTGGTTGGGCAGGAGTGGGGAAACCTGTGAACAGCACCAGGGTGGCCTTTTAACACAATTGAGGCAGAAATACAGCTGCTCAAGTGATTTGGGAATTCCTGCTACAATAACGAGTGCCAGTTATAAAATTCCAGATTTCCCCCAGTCCTATTTCAATTTTAATGAGGAGGTCTGTTTCCATTTCTAATAAGTGAAACATTAAGAAAAGGAAGTGGCATCGTTAATCACGAAAGCGTCACTTACACTAATTTATGATACCTACACTCCAAGCACTATCACAAAATTGCTCGTGTTTAGGGAATGGTCGTTCCAGGTAAAGAAAGGGATCCATTAGGATAGCCATTCACATTAAAAACATTTTGACAGCTGTGGCAATCAAACCTTTTCACAGGTGCAAGGAAGTGTGTTAAATTCCGCTCTGGCTACAGTCCTACACAGGTCTGTCTGTCTTTCTTCGTAACTGCAGTAAAAACAAGATATGGGGAAGATAGTAAGAGTAATTGTCCATAGACAATTCAGAAGTTACAGTGTGCCACCTGAGTTTTTGAAACACCCAACTGAACTTGAACTCCCCATCAAATGGTAAAGAAAAAATAATTTGGAACCAAGAGGAGAAGAAAAACTTTGTAGCCTTTTGATTACCTTGATTTTGATTATTAAAACCGGTTTGTGTGGTCCAAGAAGGGGAGGGGTTGTGCAAAGGCATATTTTAAAAAACACTATAAAGTTGTACAGTGTACTCCTTAAATGCAGCATGGAAAAGGACAATATTAATACAAATTGTGTGTGTGTGTGTAATTTTTTTTTCTCTTAACAAATATAAAATATCATCATTTAACATCCATTTTCTAATTTCCCCCTCCCCATTGACTTCCCCCAACTTCCATTTCTGGTTTATTACACCAAATGTATCACGGTTGGTTTCTCTCAAACAAACCATACTCAGTAAGCCAAGAACAAGCCCTGGTTTAACAACATGGCTTTCCTGGAACGAAACAAACCACCATCCCTAGTTCAGATGTAATGCTAAGCCAGGGATCACCATTTGTCAATCCTGTTTGTGCTTGGGGAACAGTGATGTGGGAGCTACCTGTGTGTTCATGGCAAGCTGTTAACCGTTGTCTACTGTGATATGCAGACACTGCCATGATCTCAATACAGTGGTACCTCGGGTTACAAACACCTCGTGTTACAAAGACTGCAGGTTACAGACTCCACTAACCTGGAAGTAGTACCTCGGGTTAAGAACTTTACCTCAGGATGAGAACAGAAATCGCGTGCTGGCAGCGGGAGGCCCCATTAGCTAAAATGGTACCTCAGGATAAGAACGGTTTCAGGTTAAGAACGGACTTCTGGAATGAATTGAGTTCGTAACCAGAGGTACCACTGTAATTGCCTCAAGAACCCTATAAGGCAGGGCAATATTATTTAGTGCTGTATTGAAACCTGTCTTCCAATATCTTGAAAAGTTTCCAAAAGATACCCTCATTCACAGGATCCTTTAGAATTTTGGTGTGTACAGGGCCAGGGTGCCAACTTTAATAAAATATTGTTGAGGCCCAGGTCAACCCCGCCCTGAATAACCAATCACACGACACAGTGCACAAACACCATTTGAATGGGAATGTCCATCAACTTTGTAGGGGCCCATCCCGCTCAAATATTTTATTGTGGGGGCTGAAGCCCCCACGGCCCCTAGGAGTTGGCTCCTATGGTACAGGGTTGCGCTTACCTTGTCATTGAGAGATGGGTGGCATGTGAAGTTTTCTCTCCATTCACTAAACATTTCTTTGGCGATCTGCAGATCAGGTCAGTTGTTAGGAGACCTACAGAGCTACAATTCCCAGCACCCTTTACAAACTACAACTCCAAATTCTTTGAGAGAAGCCATGGCTGTTAGAGTGAATTAAAAGTATGCTGTGACATGACCACAATGGCTTGCCAATGCTATCTATTAGGTTTTTAGGACTGAGCTTAGAATCATAGAATCATAGAGTTGGAAGAGACCACAAGGGCCATCCAGTCCAACCCCCTGCCAAGCAGGAACACCATCAAAGCATTCCTGACAGGTGGCTGTCAAGCCTCTGCTTAAAGACCTCCAAAGAAGGAGACTCCACCACACTCCTTGGCAGCAAATTCTACTGTCGAACAGCTTTTACTGTCAGGAAGTTCTTTCTAATGTTTAGGTGGAATCTTCTTTCTTGTAGTTTGAATCCATTGCTCTGTGTCCGCTTCTCAGGAGCAGCAGAAAACAACTTTTCTCCCTCCTCTATATGACATCCTTTTATATATTTGAACATGGTTATCATATCACTCCTTAACCTTCTCTTCTCCAGGCTAAACATACCCAGCTCCCTAAGCCATTCCTCATAAGGCATCGTTTCCAGGCCTTTGACCATTTTGGTTGCCCTCCTCTGGACACGTTCCAGCTTGTCAGTATCCTTCTTGAACTGTGGTGCCCAGAACTGGACACAGTATTCCAGGTGAGGTCTGACCAGAGCGGAATACAGTGGTACTATTACTTCCCTTGATCTAGATGCTATACTCCTATTAGCTTCTACTTTTCACCACACCACTCTAGCATTTGTGTTACGGTGCTTTGCTTGCTATTTAGTAGTTCAAATTTGATAAGCGAGCAAGAGAGCAGGTGGAGGGGGGAGGGAATCCTTTAATGCAGAGTTGCACAATGATGCAGGCATCACCTATGTGCCCCATGTACTTTTCTTTGATTTGGTAGAAGCAACCTGTGCCAGCTCTGAGATAATAGCTGATGATTTAATAACATAATAATTTCAACAAGTTCAAGCTTGTGCCCTGGCGGTTGTTGTTTTTATCTCACACCCCACTGGTGTGCGTTGCTCACTTCCCTCCTTTATGGAGCTTGATCCTTAGTTTAAATTATTTCAGCTAGAGCTGAACTGACATTTCCAGAAGACCTTTATCTGAGAAAGAAAGAAAAATCTCCGAGATCTCTTTTTCTCACCCTCAAAGAAAAAGGAGGACACGTTGCAGAATTTGCTCTGATGCTGCAGATCAAACCAGCAGGTGATACCATGCCTACTTGTGATTCGCTGACTAGGCAAGGAGGTGGGACCAATTATGTACTTAGGCAGCAAGCTCCACCCAGAAGCTTCCTTTGCTGCCTGGGAAACAGTTCCTGGGACTTCCCACGTTGGACCCCAATGAAGAAGAGAAGAAGAGTTTGGATTTGATATCCCGCTTTATCACTACCCGAAGGAGTCTCAAAGCGGCTAACATTCTCCTTTCCCTTCCTCCCCCACAACAAACACTCTGTGAGGTGAGTGGGGCGGAGAGACTTTGAAGAAGTGTGACTAGCCCAAGGTCACCCAGCAGCTGCATGTGGAGGAGCGGAGACACGAACCCGGTTCCCCAGATTACGAGTCTACCGCTCTTAACCACTACACCACACTGGCTCTCATAGGGGAATGCTAGCACACAATGGCGCCCACCAAAGAGGATGGGTGGACTTCTCAGAAGACCTTTAGCTGGGGGGGGGGGGTTAGATCTCTCTCTCTCTCTCTCTCTCTCTCTCTCTCTCTCTTTTTACAGGAGTTCAAACTTTCCTCTTTTTAAAAAACAAAATAAAAATATTTATACTTTTCAGGTTTATACATTTCACTGATTTTACAATCCTTTTGACATTTCAAAACTTGACTTCCTTCCCCCTCTTTCTTCAGTTCCTTAAATTTACTTTTAATATCTTCTGCAGATCCAAATTAACCCAAATTGCTCATTTATTCATCTTCTTTAAATATGTACTCTTATGAAACTTCAGGTTATTACAGCAATCCTGCCAATGTTCTTATCTGTTTACAATTTATCTGTAAATATTCAATAAACCATTTCCGTTCTTTTATAAAAAGTTTGTTATCTTGATTTCTTATTCTTCTGGTAAGTTTCGCCATTTCTGCATATTCCATAAGTTTTTGTATCCATTCTTCCTTTGCTGGGACTTCTGCTTCTTTCCATTATGGGGCAAGTAACATTCTTGTCACTGTAGAAGCATACATGAATAAGGTTTTGTGCAGTTTAGGTAGTTCTGTCCCTATAATTCCCAAAAGAAAAGCTTCTGGTTTTTTTGTGGTTTTTCTTTTTTCTTTTTACAAATGTGTCAGGTTCCCCCCTTGTCGGTTGTTCAATAAGAGAGCCACGCCATCTGTCTTTTTAGTCCTTTTAATCAGTGCTCAATTATATATAGTGCAGAGCTCAATCTTATCATGTCTCTCCAGTCACTAGCAGAATCTGGAAGTGCCTCCCTCCGATTCTGGCGCCAACACAATATTCTTGGCAGCCGAAATCACCTCTTACGTAATCTCTGCGCCGGATCTGACGACTCCCCCTTTGACCGAGCCTGCTGGGTGGTGCCAGGCCTCTCACTCAATCTCTGGAGCCCTGGCACTCCTTCTCTCCCAGCCACTAACTGCTTCTCCCCCGAGGAACTGCTGGTTTCACTCGTAGATGAATCAGTAGTCAGAACCGGCAGCTGTTCCCTATAAACACTCATAGCTGGACTGGCAGGGGGAGGCAGATTCCTGACAAAATGTTAATTTAAACATCCTTTTCATTTCATTATATATCATTTCCCAGTAAGTTTTAACCTTACTACAAGACCCCCCCCCCAAAAAAAAATCTCTTTTCCCACCCTCAAAGAAAAAGGAGAACACATTTCAGAATTTGCACTGGTTATTCTTCACTGATTTGGCTGGCGGTGCTCAGTGGCGGAGCTTCTGAATACGTTGCTGGAAACTGCAGGCAGGAAGAGTGTTCTTGAGAGGGTTTTTGTGCATGGGTCCTGCTTGTGGGCTTCACACAGGCCTCTGACTGGCCACTGTGAGAACAGGATGCTGGACATAGATGGGCCTTGGCCATGATCCAACAGGGCTCTTTGTATGTGCTTATGTTCTTCGGGATAAACCACAGTTCCCAGGATTCTTTGGGCGGGAGGATTGTGTTTTTAATGTACGGTGCGGATGTGACCTAAGTTGTGAAATGGGCTCCAAAGGTAATTTGAAGATGTTCCTTGTCTGAGACACTACTATGTCTAGGGCTGGGACGCGGGTGGCGCTGTGGTGTGAACCACTGAGCCTCTTGGGCTTGCCGATCAGAAGGTCAGCGGTTCGAATCCCCGCGACAGGGCGAGCTCCCGTTGCTCTGTCTCAGCTTCTGCCAAACTAGAAGTGTGAAAGCATGCCAGTGCAAGTAGATAAATAGGTACCACTGCGGTGGGAAGGTAAACAGCATTTCCGTGCGCTCTGGCTTCTGTCATGGTGTCCCGTTGCGCCAGAAGCGGTTTAGTCATGCTTGCCACATGACCTGGAAAGCTGTTTGTGGACAAATGCCGGCTCCCTAGGCCTGAAGTGAGATTAGCGCCACAACCCCATAGTCACCTTTGACTGGACTTAACCATCCAAAGGTCCTTTACTTTTATGTTTAAAGCTTCCCATAGCTGGAATCATTTCCTTATTTGTATCCTATGGAGGTATTTTAAATCCTGATTTGAAAGCCACAAGGACCTTGCATTGTATCCTACACGCCAAGAGAGCTATTCCCTCATGGGTCCTGGTTTGTGTCAGAGGAATGCGGCCCCGTAGTACATCTTGCAGCAACAGTTGATATTTCCAGACTATTTGTTTGCAACAAGTCCAACCAACCTCCGGCCCCCAGGCAGGACATAGCATGCCAAATATGTCTCACAGCCTCTCAGGTGCTTGAGAGACCTCCAGGTTTTTTTGCTCTACTAGGACCACAAACCAGTAGATTTATGAAGCCCCTGAGACTCTTCAGCCCCTGACAGATAAGCTGCACGGCAGGTCTGGTTTACTGTGCTTTAGGAGAGCATTAGCAGACATAACATGAGCAGCTGGCTCATTTGCAGAAATATTTATGGTATAGCTTCACAGGATCACTGAGTTCAAAATATCAGCCGGCGATGCTTGCATAGTCATGGACGGTTTTAGAAACTAATCTTGGGTATAAAATATCATCACAGAGAGCAAAGGAAAACACATTTTACAGTTCAGCAGATATATATATATATAAATGCAATGGAGAAAAACATCATGAACAGATCAGGTGTCACACTTCTGCTGTCTTTCCGTCAACACATCACATCATCAGGGTGGTCCAGCAGATGGAGGGTTAGATATGGAGCTGTTTTAAGGTCTACTTCAACTTGCTCAGGGGGGTCTTAAGCAAATCTCTCTCTCTTTCTCTCCCTCTCTCCTTCCATCAGTTCTCCAACCATAGCATGAGATTAGCAACATGACTTGGAAGATGGTGTGACTGTGCAAATGTATAGTTTTAACCATGGGTAGGCAAACCAAGGCCCGGGGGCCAGATCCGGCCCAATCGCCTTCTAAATCCGGCCCGCGGACGGTCCGGTAATCAGTGTGTTTTTACATGAGTAGAATGTGTGCTTTTATTTAAAATGCATCTCTGGATTATTTGTGGGGCATAGGAATTCGTTCTCCCCCCCCTTCAAAATATAGTCCACCCCACCCCCATAAGGTCTGAGGGACAGTGGACCAGCCGCCTGCTGAAAAAGTTTGCTGACCCCTGGTTTTAACTGTCTTGTCTCCTCACAAAATATTCTGGGAACTGCAGATTGGTGAAGGTTCTGGGAATTCCCAGTAAGCCTTCCTAGATTCCCCTTTCCAGGTACTACAGTTCATTAAGTTACTGGGAATATAGAATGACTAGAAACTGTGTTTCAAAACAGAGTGTAAATACACCAACGCGTTATAAGAGCTATAACCATCTTAAATGCTGTAACCAGATAATATGACCTTGGAGAGCTGTGATGAGTGTATGTGTGTCTGTGTGTGCATGTGTGGCTTTTTTTGGTGTGTGTGTATGTGTGTGTGTGTGTGTTTGTGCTGTTTTTTTCTTTTTCTTTCTGGTTTTTACGGGATGGTATGCAATTTCATTGCACTTGTATACAGGACCGGTGCTGGCAATTTTGGCGCCCTAGGCGAGGGGGCAGGCCATGTGATGTCATTGCATATGACGCACGTTGCGGAGCGGTGCCCCGCCCCCTGGCCGGCCAGGCGCCCCCCGCCACCGCGGTTTGCTTGCTCCGCCGCTGGTTGGGGCAGCGGCGGGCGGCGGCGGGGGGCAGGCTGGCCAGCGCCCCCTCCATTTTGGCGCCCTCGCCGCCGCGGTTTTCACCCCAACCTGCTTGCTCCGCCGCTGGTTGGGGCGGCACCAGGCGGCGGCGGGGGGTGGGGGGCAGGCTGGCCAGCGCCCCCTCCATTTTGGCGCCCTAGGCAATTGCCTAGTTCGCCTAAATGGACGCGCCGGCCCTGCTTGTATAGCGTTGTGCTTGTACTTGTGCAATGACAATAAATAAATTATCTTATTATCTCATTATCTCATCTATAATGCACTTTGCACAATATAGCTGCAATCCAAAGCATAATTACACAGGAATGAAGGAAGCTGCCTTATGTACAACGAGTCAAACCATTGGTCCATCTAGCTCAGCATTGTTTACACTGATTGACTGTGGCTCTCCAAGATGTCAGGGTAGGGGACATTGAAGATGCCAGGATTGAACCTGGATCTTCTGCACACAAATGAGATGCTCTGCCCCTAAGGTGCGACAGTTACTGCAATGTCAACATTACTGTAACTACGAGATCTGAATTTGAACGCTACTTTGCAGTAGAAGAGGTACCCACAATTCTGGGCATTTGAAACTACCCTCAGTGGAATTGTGCAACAATACCCGCTTGCTTCCCCCATGGTGATCACACTTGTGGATATCTGATGGGCTGAAAAGATACAGACGGCAAGAATGACTGAGTGCAAAAAATGATTTCATGCCAAGCTGATATCCAGCACACTATGAATTGCATCTTTTGGGGGGAAGTTGTTCAGCAGTTAATGTGAAAATAGCACTGTATTCAGTGCTACATTTCAAAAAAAACGCCTGCCTTCTCCAAGATCGGCTGATAGGAAAAAATATTCCCCAAGGAAAAGCTCGATCCCTGAAATGTGCAGGTATCAGTTTCCCATTTAATCCTTTTTACAACTAATGGTTCTGGCCTCCGTTTGCTGCCTGGCATGGTAAGGACCATCCACGAAACCACTACAATCCTTTGAACGTGGTTTGCAAAATGGCTATGTTATTTGAACTTAGTTCTTATCAAAATCAAATGGGTCTAACTCAGGCATCCCCAAACTTCGGCCCTCCAGGTGTTTTGGACTACAATTCCCATCATCCCTGACCACTGGTCCTGTTAGCTAGGGATCATGGGAGTTGTAGGCCAAAACATCTGGAGGGCCGCAGTTTGGGGATGCCTGGTCTAACTTGTCCCAGTGACTTCAATGAAACTTAGTTCGGTCTACCTAGAAGGCATTAATTCCTACCAAGTACTAAATCTGAAAAGCAACAATTGCTCAAACAGAGGTCAATGTCTGGGGCTTTGGTGTGTGTCCCGAGTTTGTAAAAGCAAAGCTGGATTGTGGCTGCTTTGTGAAAGATGAGCATATTGAAGGAGGATATATAACTGTACTTTCTAAAATGAGATGTGCTGAGGCTCAAGCCTGCCTGAGCATCACACCTAACAGTCTTCCCTCAAATCCCGAATGTGTGGAAGCTGGTTCCAGTGACTTGACAGGGGAGACAAGGGCACAATAAATATACTCAAAGCTTCTCTTTTGCGTATTATGATTGCATGTTTTCAAAGGCTGAGTGCTGGCATGCACCGTTGAGCTCTGTCTCGCATGGAAGCCCAGACAGATTTACAAGATCTCAGCGTGGTTCAGAGGAAGAAGTCATGTCTAAGGCGAGGGTGGAAAACTTGTGGCCCTCCAGATGTTAAGAGCAGAAGAAGTGATCTTCTGGATCAGGCCAAAGGCTCATCCAAACCATGGCAAGGTGTCCCCCCTACCCTTCAGTCCTCCCCAATATCAAGAGCGAGAGACATAACAAGCAATATTTCGGTGAAATCAGGCCATGGCTTTATTGACAACAGATGTAAGGGGTTTGGCTTAGACATTGGGTAGACCCCACCCCTTCTGGCCAGCCTGCCAGAAGAACTTGTGTTTTGGGGTCAACTGGAAATGAGGGACTCCCTGACCTACATCAAGGAGTAACTCCCAAACTGGATTGTTAGAGAAAAGTCTATGCCAGGGCATAGGCAAACTCGGCCCTCCAGATGTTTTGGGACTACAACTCCCATCATCCCTGACCACTGGTCCTGTTAGCTAGGGATGATGGGAGTTGTAGTCCCAAAACATCTGGAGGGTCAGCTGTCCCAGAAGCCATTTCTAATTCGATTTTGGAATGTCCCGCTTTTCCATAGGATGTCCCTATTTTCATTGAAGAAATGTTGGAGGTAAGGGTAGGACGCCCTATTTTCATCCGAGAAATGTTGAAAGGTATGTGCTCATTTTTAATGTTTGATGTTTTTAGATATGCTATATATAAGCTGCCCAGAGTGGCTGAGGAAACCACTAAGGGTAGGGCTTGCTGATCAGAAGGTCAGCGGTTCGAATCCCCATGACGGGGTGAGCTCCCGTTGCTCAGTCCCTGCTCCTGCCAACCTAGCAGTTCGAAAGCACGTCAAAGTGCAAGTAGATAAATAGGAACCGCTCCGGCGGGAAGGTAAACGGCATTTCTGTGCGCTGCTCTGGTTTGCCAGAAGCGGCTTAGTCATGCTGGCCACATGACCTGGAAGCTGTACGCCAGCTCCCTCGGCCAGTAAAGCGAGATGAGCACTGCAAACCCAGAGCCGTCCGCGACTGGACTTAATGGTTAGGGGTCCCTTTACCTTTACCTTACTCAAAGGTTTAGTAATTAGAATAGCCACTACATTTCATTCCAGGAAGATATTTTACTTGCAGTAGAAATTGTGTCAAAATTGTTTCCCCCAAACATGGCAAAACAATGACAGTATCTGGATTCCTCTGCGGAAGACGAGAACATTTTGTTGCTGCTGCAAGCGAGAGGCACCAATTGTCTGAAAATGCAGCTCTCCTGACGACAGTTGAAAACCCATTATCTGTAATATGGAAGGCAGATATTCACATTTATTCTTCTCAGTAGCCGGAGACTGAAAAGAGCACGCTCACCTCAATGACCTATAATCCATGCCGTTTGATTATTTGTAGCCAGCGTTCTTTTTCATTCATGTAAAATGAAATGCATTTAATACCTTTAAAAAAAAGGTCTTTGGAAGGATATACTGAAACCTTTAAAGTTAGTTGTAGAAGAAGTGACGGAATATTTTTATATTCTTTTGCACTACAACCACCATAATCTGATCACTTTTTGGAACTCTGGCCTTCAATTCCCTGCTGCCCAACTTCTCTGGATCAGAAACATAAGAGCGATAATATATGCACTGTAGGTTAACACAGGAGCTGAAGACAAGCATTTTCTCAAAAGGCTGTGATTCACTTTGCGGGTCTGTGTTACTGGATAGGAAATACATGAGTGATGAATGACAAGATTAGAGGTTTTAGCCCAACAGATAACATAACTCTTTTTACAAGTGACTTTTCAACTGCTCCGGCTGCCTTCATCTATCAAGACAGGAATAATATAGTGGAGAAAAGTGAGCTGAAATAACAGTGACAAAAATATGAAATTGCAATAAGTCCCTAGATCATGACCAACTGGGACATTACTGCATACACTTCAAGTGTCCTGATTAAATCAGGACATCCTATTTTTGACATGCTCTTGTATGAGAGCATGTTGCCCCCAAAAACATGTTTTGAGGGCACCATGATTTCATGAAAGATCATGTCTTTTGGGGCCACGATCTTCTGCAGGAGCACAGCGCCCAAACAACGTGTGTTTGGATGCACTGTGCTCTTGTACAGGTAATGTGACTTGCACAGGCGCACCGCCCCAGAAGACACACATCCCAGTTTTCCAATGGGACATGTTGGGGGGATATGTTATTATGATTTAATTATTATTGTGGCTCAGGACTGCAAGACCTGAAGGACCGCCTCTCCCCATATAAACCATCCCAGACTCTGTGTTTATCATCTGAGGCCCTTCTTCATGTGCCTCCCCCATGTGAGGTCTAGAGGGTGGCAATACAAGAACTGGTCTTCTCTGTAAAGGTAAAGGTAAAGGGACCCCTGACCGTTAGGTCCAGCCGCAGACGACTCTGGGGTTGCGGTGCTCATCTCGCTTTACTGGCCAAGGGAGCCGGCATACAGCTTCCGGGTCATGTGGCCAGCATGACTAAGCCGCTTCTGGTGAACCAGAGCGACGGGGTGAGCTCCAGTTGCTCGGTCCCAGCTCCTGCCAACCTAGCAGTTCGAAAGCAAGTCAAAGTGCAAGTAGATAAATAGGTACCACTCCGGCGGGAAGGTAAACAGCGTTTACGTGCGCTGCTCTGGTTCGCCAGAAGTGGCTTAGTCATGCTGGCCACATGACCCGGAAGCTGTACGCCGGCTCCCTCGGCCAGTAAAGCGAGATGAGCGCCGCAACCCCAGAGTCATCCAAGACTGGACCTAACGGTCAGGGGTCCCTTTACCTTTACCTTACCTATGGAGAATGCATATTACCATAAACTATCTCTTAGTGTCAGAAATCCTGAAAAATCTGGCATCAGTTGTATGTATCAATGGCGCTACCAAATGCTAGTGACTCTCATGCTTGCAAACTGTAAGAATCAAGCAGAAACAATAAAACAGCACCAATGTCCTTTTCCATTATGCCACTGTGGGGCAGCCTAGTCTTCAAAACAGTTAAGACCAATTGAATCATTAGCATAGGTTAGGGAAGTGCATAATCCATCTTTCGAGAATTAACGTCTCTAATGGCTGAAATCCATTTCCACACTGCTGAAATAAAAGCCAATCACCCAGCCAATCCTTACCTTGATAATTGTGGTGCACCAGGATGAACACACCTGATTGGGTGATGTGAATAGCTTCACATGTCCACATTGCGTCTGCCCACGCCCAATGATTTCTCTTGTTGGGATAAGCTTCGATCTGAACACCTCATTTCTCCTTTTGCAACATCAGAGCAAGACATGCAGCTCTACAGTACATAGAAAAATATTCCATCAGTATCTTCTTCCAGATGTAAGATGTTCTCATATGTTTAGAACACAATTGAGGGGCTGTTACTGGGGTGGAATGAAATTCCACCACCAATGGATATAATCGGGGACTTGAGACTTGAAATCGAGCTCATCGGTGCTCTACACAACTGCTGAATTTAGCAAGCCACCCAAGATTGGAAACAGCAACAGTTGCATAAACACTGTCCCTAATGGACTTTGCAGTAAGACAGATGAAGATGAGAGATAAACAAGGAGGACCTGGAGCAAAATGATGGACTGCTGACACCTGCCCTGGAATCTCCTTTTCCCATGCTCCAGTGAGTGCCTGGAAGCTTGAAGATGCCACCATTTAAGTGTCCTACAGGGCCCTGGAGTTCCATTCAGACACTGTGTCACCTGGAGCATTGTGGGAAATGTCAATGGAAGCAGCTCCAAGTCACCTGCTTCTCACCAGAATACCACTGTTAGTGGCCACTGCCAAGTAGTCTGCTAGGGTTCATAGAGGGGTGCCAATGAGGAGGGCCTCCAAAGTGATGAGGGCCCTATCTGCCCTGCCTCTAAGGTATAAGACCTGTTGTCCAGACTGTCAGGAGCATCTTCTATCTTCCTTCAAAAGGAACTGCTGCATCAACTCTCGTATTCTACAGGGAATTTCAACTTTGTGTTATTCTTTGCCTGTCTCAAGGGTGCAGAACCTGTGGCTTTCTCTTTTGCGTACCCTCCAAGTGTCTCTATTTTCCAGGGACAGTCCTGAATTTACAGAAGCCGTCCCAGTTTCTGATATGATCCCGGAATGTCCTGCTTTTCCTTAGGACGTCCCTATTTTCATCAAAGAAATGTTGGAGAGTTATGGTAGGAGGTCCCTATCTTTATATGGAAAATGTTGGAGGGTATGGAGCTATGCGACCCTTGATCCAATGAGATAAGTAAATTACAACCTTCAGAAGATCTGAAGGCAGCCCTGGGGAGGGAAGTTTTATTATGCTTTTATATATATTGGAAGCCATCCAGAGTGGCTTGGGCAACCCAGTCAGATGGGCAGGGTATGATGATTGATGATGATGGAATATAGGATGTCCCTATTTTCATTGGATAAATATTGGAGGGTATGCGATAGAGATAGTCAAACTTTGGCTGTTTAGACACTATTTGCTATTTGTGTTACAGGGTCATTATGCGAACCTGGGATTGCAGTTATAATATTTGCACACTATATTTAATCATTTCACCTGAAATTTGAGTTACGGTAGGTGTGATTATATATATATATATATATATATATATATATATATATATATATATATATTGGTGCTGTGCATTGACAGTGAAATTAGCATTCTGGGCATGGCGGGATATTGTATGTTTGCGGTGGGGAGTCACTCGCTGCACCGAGGCGTTGAATAATTCATGAGGCGTGCTGTTGAATTTGCATTGTTTGCTAGGAACATTACCAACCTGCTGAAGTGTGCTTGATGCATTAGCTGTCTTTAGGAATTTTATTTAATATACAGTTTTTATTGTTTGCTCGGCTCCAAACATCATTTGAAAGTCTTATGTGAACTTCGGGATTGTTTATTCTGCTAATAGTTACTTTGTATTTGATGCTGTCTTCTTTTGTGTGTGTGTGTGACCCCCCCCCCCCCCCGTTATTTAAAATGAAAACTTTGGAAAGGTTCCAGGTTGCCTTTTGCTAAAGAAGGAAAGAAAAAAAGAAAGACATTTTTGCACCTCAGGTGCAGGAGAGGTATGGTGCATTTTTACCTTGAGTGTTCAGAAATGTCGGTTTAGCTATAGCCTTCATTCCAGGTTCCATTTGACAAACACATTTTGTTTCTCTGGAATTCCAAGATAGAATCTTTCTTTTTTAACTTTTCATTATGCTTTATTATACTTACTTGCATATGTACAACACAAACTTATATTCATTGTTATCAATAAACCAAATCATCCAAAGTCAGAATATAATTAAAAAATTAACAATAAATTTTCTTCCAAAGCGTCTGGTCTCCTGTCCTTTCCATATTTCATTCATTTCAAACCTGTTGCATACATTTGTCTATTTGTTTAGTAATAAAGCATAGGTATCTATGCCATTTTCCTTTTACATGCATTATTTACAGAGGTTGTTCAAAAGCTGCCACCGAGTTTAAATTACAGCAACTGTTCTCGAGATATCTCCTGAAGCCTTCCCAATTCAAGATGACCTCCTGCTTAGGCTTGTCTTTAATCTTTTCAGAAAGGTTGTCTAACTCAGCATATTCTACTAGACAGATTCTTTCCTAGCGCTCACAGAAGACACCAGGGATTGAACCTGGGACTTTGGGTATGGAAAATATAGGTTGCATCCCTGAGCTATGACCCTTCCCTGTTGCCACAGGTAGTCAAAATCATGGGACAGTGGTGGAGAACTATAAGACATTGTGATATCAGGATATAACAAAGTTCCCCTTGACTTTATGGAAGCAGAAGGTAAAACAATATGCATGCATAACTGCCATTTTCAGTGGTTGACATATTTAGGATAATTCCTACTTCAGAAGTGGCTATTCTGCCACACTCTCCAGGTGTTTATAACAATAAACATATATGCACACACACACCACCTAATACAATCTGTCTCAGGGTTGTTTGCAAAATAAAACAACAAAACAATAGAAGAGAAAAATCACAAAGACATAAATATAATGCAACTTCATAACCCAGGGGAACCAGTAACTCCAACATTAAATACCCGGACTACAACTCCCACCATCCATGTCCATTGGCCATGCTAGCTGAGGCTGATGGGAGTTGTAGTCCAACAACATCTAGAAGGTCAGAGGTTACCTACTCTGGTATGGTTGGTTCTCTGGGCAATAGGTGATAGAGAGATAAGCCTTGCCTTGAGAAATGGTCAGGAGCTCAGTTGTTACTAAGCCATTTGAAGACAATCTACCTGAGTACTGTACTATAAAGCCATCTGAATTGTCTTTGTCAGGTGATAGAACCGTGTGTTAACATGGTCAATGGATCCTTGGGTTGTACAGCCATGGATGAGATCAAGCTGCATGAGCAGTTCACCGGACAACCGCCTGTCGCACAAAGTCACTGTCAATTTTTGCACTGCCTCCAGTCCCATTGGTTTCACGCAAAGCAAAAGTTACATTATGGCCCCAATAACATATTAATTTAAAGCTCAGCATATGCAACCCTCCCACAGCATTTTTATGTGTGCTACACTCAAATGCAAAGTTCACAATAAGTTATACACTTTGACATCAAAACTAGGAGAAAGGCTTCCCAGCTCCATAATATTCTGTATAGCTCTGGAAATTACTTTGACTCCAGTGCCTTCTGTATTATTTTGAAAATATGTTCACAATAATATTATATTTCCATGCTGGCAGAGTCAGTGGGAGACTTGGTAGTACAGTATTTAGACGCATTGAGAAAATAATAGGATTTACAATAGCTGGCAATTTGTTTTCTCTTGCCACGGTATGTGTGTTTTGTTCATGTCTCTGTTGCTCTTGGGAGCTTCTTTGTGGATATTTCTGATGCTTTTTTCTGTCTTGAGCATTTAGTTGCAGCCAATCATCAGTGCACAGAGATACTTTTTCCTGCTGTGTGCCTTTACAAGCAAACATAACTTAAGGAAAGAAGCAAATACATTCCGCTCTGCAAAACAAATGGCACCTTCCCACTATCCTCTGTTGTGCAGAATTATTGCACAGCACTTGATTTGAAGAAAATCTCTCAGAAAATAACTGTGAGGTCTTAGGGTACTTGGGAATAGGAGGACCTATTCAGAGGAGAGGACTTGACAAATGAGATTTGTATCCACTCCACTGTTGGGAGGATTGCCTGTATCGTGAAGCTAGTTTTAGATTTATAGATGAGTGAGATTTCACTGGTTTTGCTGATTATTTAATAATAATAATAATAATAACAACAACAATAATAATTTATTATTTATACCCCGCCCATCTGGCTTCCAACAGAACATTAAAATACAATAATCTATTAAACATTAAAAGCCTCCCTAAACAGGGCTGCCTTCAGATGTCATCTAAAGGTCTGGTAGTTGTTGTTCTCTTTGACATCTGAAGGGAGGGCGTTCCACAGGGCGGGTGCCACTACCGAGAAGGCCCTCTGCCTGGTTCCCTGTAACTTGGCTTCACGCTCTGGGGGGAAAGATGATAGATCCCAAATTGCAGAGATTTTTTTGTTTTTTATTATCACAGTTCACTCTGTGGAAAGATGGGGTGGCTGGAATTGAAGATTCTGGCGAGGGAACCGCCAGAAGGCCCTCGGCACTGGACCTCAGTGTTAGACGGCAGAGATGTGTATGCACACAACTTGTTCTTTGCCTCCCTGGTGCACCTTCTACCTCAGGTGTGATGGAGAAGACTATTCCATCGTTGGGCTATCTCATCACGATGGGTGACATCAGCTTCTCCTCAGGCAGCAAAATCTTTTTGAACTAGCCCTATTACCTTGGGAAGCCATTGTGGAAAGATGATCAATAAATATTACTGTTGGGTGGTATTCAACTACCTTTTCGCACTAGTGCGGAGGTTAGCACTAGTGCAAGGGGATTCCCCTGTCTCTCTCCCCACCCTACCCTATGTGTGTCTGATGCCATCCTCAAATCTGTTTCAGAGGGTTAGAGAAACCCTGAGAACAGATTTAAAGGGACACATGAGGAGAGGAGAGGGGGATAAATTTTCTTCGCACAAGGAAAAATCCTTGCGCTGACAGAATGATCACCTTAGTGCAACATTGAATGCAACCTATTGCTACTGATGATGGCTGTTATTAGAGGGATTTTTCCATAGAAGCAATACAGGCTCAAAAAACCCCAAAGATGATTCCAAGGTCTTTGGCAGACACATCAGGAAAACAGCCTGCACCTTGCCCCCATCTCTTTTGACACGGGCATATTTCTCTGCTTATATGGAAGCAATTTGTCATGCTTTTGGATCTCTCTCCTTTGCCCCGGTGAAGGCTATTAATGCTCTGGGGGGAAAGATGATAGATCCCAAATTGCAGAGATTTTTTTGTTTTTTATTATCACAGTTCACTCTGTGGAAAGATGGGGTGGCTGGAATTGAAGATTTTCTCTGCCGCCTATGACAGAAAAGTTGGCATTGGCAAGAAGCAATTGGCCGTTCTGGAAAGGATCGTTTTATTTAAGTTTTGCACTGAAGCATACAAGGTGTTTCGAAAATCAGCTCACGAAGAGGAATATTGTGAAAGAGAAAGCAAAATCTAATGGGCATGGAAGAAAAAAGAGAAGCGGTGCTGGAAGAATTTGACAATGAAGCTGTGTGTTTCATTTAAAGTGTTGGTGAAATAGACTGAATCATATTTGGTAGACCCCATGGAACCAATGGACTTCACTCACAAGACCATTGATTTCCATGGACCTAATCTGGGTATTGCTTTGTCAGATACAGCCTGTAATCCCAAATAAGGAGCAGAAGACATGCAGAGTAATTCTACACATTGTACCGTATGTATGTATGTATGTATGTTTACTCAGACATGAGTTTCAGTGGGACTGATTTACTTTCTAGTAACTCTGAATAGGATTGCAATGAGCCAAGAAGGCTGTGGTGTTGGTGACGGACAGTGTCTTGCAGTAAATAAAAAAGACCACACCGAGTCAAAGGTCCAAAAGAAAACACCTTTACTAAAAGGAAAGGGCTTCTGAAAAGATCTTCAGAAAAAAAAACAGACACACAAGGTACAAATGAAAGTAAGAGAGAGAGAGAGCGCAACTCATTGAATGCATAGTCAAAACAATATTTGCATCAGAAATGAACCTTCTAGAATCTTCCAGAATCTTCTAGCACTTTCCAGTTTCTGCCCTCAGAGACTTTAGTCATGACAGTTGGGTGCCCTCAGAATCTTGCATGGTTCTCACACCACCTCCCTTGTTCTACAGGAGGTCTCAGGATACACCCAAGGACCTTACTTCCAAGTCCAAATTCCTGAGCACCACTCTTGACCCACCCATGAGGCAAAGTGAGGCGACCACCTCAGGTGGCAGGATCCACAGGGGCAACAGATCCTGATGTAGATCTTTATTTCCCCCCTTGTCCCTGATATAGATCTTTTCTCACCTTTTTCGCCCTAGCAGCGGAGGGTGGGTGGGGGGCATTTTGTCATTCGCTTCAGGTGCCAAAATGACTTGGATTGGCCCAGCCAAGCACAATGGAGTGAAAGGATATTTCACTCACCTGAATGGGATTTCCTTGCTAGTCAATATGTTGAAGATCAATTCCTAAGCTCATTTAGGCAAATTATCTTTCATAAGCAACAAGCACCCTGTAGGTGAACAAAAATTAATTGGAACAAACTTGGCTTGTCTGAGCAGAAGCACAAACATTAAACAAACTCGTTTTCTCTAGAGAGCCAACAGTGTTATTTTGCTGCAGCAAAATAAGTTAAGAATCTTGTCAGTAACAGCCAAGATGGGCTGATTTATTTTTTTTATTTTTTAGAAGAACCCCGATTGCCCGGTGTATGCATTATACCTTTAAATCACATTCAAAACATATGCTTTCCCTCAAAGAATTCTGGGCACTGTAGTTTACCCCCGACAGAGTTACAATTCGAAGCAACCCTTAAAAATTTCAGTGCCCAGAATTCTTTGAGGGAAATAATGTGCCTTGAATGGACTTGAAAGACATAGTGTGTACACACCCTTGATTAAATGTGTAGTCCTGGATCACTGTAGGTAGAATTCCAATTTCTCCAAACCTGCAGTTGTCTAGATATTTTCAAGGACTTTTTGGCCCTCTGTATGAGTGAAATTTCTCTGTTTTATATGGCTAGGTCTGATTGTGGGATTTGCAAGATATTTAATACCCTGGCTTAATCAGTTCCCTAGAACACATTCCAAATATGCAAGTACATTACATCTTCTGTTTAAATCCCAATACACTGATGTCAGTGCCTCCAAAATATATTATACATTTATCTGCTATACTATTTAATGAAGTCAGATTAGTTTTGTTCACACTTCTGCTCCATATCCAAGAATTAAACAAGATGGTGGGCGTAGAGGAGCTGCTTTTTTGAAGTCTCCAGTCCTTTGGGTATTAAAATACAAATGCAAACTGTAAAATGCAATCAGGCGAAAGAAAGAAAGAAAGAAAGAAAGAAAGAAAGAAAGAAAGAAAGAGAGAAAAAGAAAGAAAGAAAGAAAACCACTTCACATACGCTGGAGCTAAATATATTTTTGGGATTTATAAATATTGCCTCAGCTACAGCACATTCTACCACTGAATTATCAGAAATTCTGATGCTATACTAGTGTTTCTTAGGAATCTTCCTCCTCTTCTGGAAATGGCTTTGCTGGAGTTTAATGCATACAGAACCAGCTCAATAAAAAAAAACAATCCACACCTTTTTCTAAGCAAGGGTTCTTTTGAAAAATAGGTTTGTCAAGAGATACATTTCTTTGCTTTGATGCACCTTGCTTTTAAAAGAAACTTCATGCATGCTCCGTAATATAGAGGCATGTAGCTTAGAGTTACCATTTGAAACTACTGTGTGGTATAATTAATTTCAGTACTTCCTACTGCATAACAAATTACGATCTACTCTCAGGTAATACAAATACATTTTCTTCCTTTAGGATGCATGCCTGTTTCCAGGACAGTTAGCTGCCAATTACAGAAATATATTGGGTCCCATAGCCAAATAATTGTGGGGATGTTGAACCAAAGTTTAATGACACAGATGATTACTCACAGATCAGGCACACCACACCAGATGAGGTTCTCTGAGAAGTAGCACCTGTCAATGTGTTGGTGGATGTTTTGGTTAGATTCAGCTATGTATAGTGTCTAACGCACTGAGGCCCAGCAACCATTGTTCGGTAAAATTGGGATGGAGAGGTTGACTCTGCGTGTTATTGGGCCGACATACATTGGATTCTATGCACATACCTCTCACCAGAGGCATTTTCACGTTTAACACTAAGAAGTGCATTTGAGACTCCTATTTTGGTGGTCGTGTACGAATGTTGTTCTTGTGTGGGAGAGAACTTGGGCAATATCGGGGCACATACGTTTTGGGTGTGCTACGAAGGTATAATCTCCTGCCAACCGAGCAGTCCGAAAGCACGCCAAAGTGCAAGTAGATAAATAGGTACCACTCCGGCAGGAAGGTAAATGGCGTTTCCGTGCGCTGCTCTGGTTCACCAGAAGCAGCTTAGTCATGCTGGCCACATGACCCGGAAGCTGTACGCCGGCTCCCTCGTGGCCAGTAATGCGAGATGAATGCGCAACCCCAGAGTCATTCGCGACAGGACCTAATGGTCTGGGGTCCCTTTACCTTTACCTTTATGAAGGTACTATAATGCATTAAGCAGACCCATTTTCTCGAGAGGGGTAACTGTTATTTCGCTGCAGCAAAATAAGTTTAGAATCTTGTCATTAACAGCTAAGATGGGCTGATTTGGTTTTAAAATAAAATTTAAAAAATTGTCCAGTTTGGGCCTATTGTGCAAAAATGACCTTTATTGACATTTGATGTAATAGGAGCGTCTCCACTCCCATTAGTCAGCCCGGACACTGAGGTCCAGCGCCGAGGGCCTTCTGGCGGTTCCCTCACTACGAGAAGCAAAGCTACAGGGAACCAGGCAGAGGGCCTTTTCGGTAGTGGCGCCTGCCCTGTGGAAGGCCCTCCCAACAGAGGTCAAAGAGATAAACAACTATCTGACATTCAGAAAATACCTGAAGGCAGCCCTGTTTAGGGAAGTTTTTAACCTGTGATATTTTAATATCTGTTGGAGGCCACCCAGAGTGGCTGGGGGGACCCAGCCAGATGGGCGGGGTACAAATAAATTATTATTATTATTATTATTATTATTATTATTATCTTCCACTTTATTTGCAAATATACCAGAGCGTGGTGCATGGAAAGAAGATCTGAACTGGGCTTTATAGGCAGGCATGTTTCCTATTCTCCTCTTGTAAATGCATGCATTTTATAGCCAAGTTCTCATCAGGATGATAAACCCGGATAACCGAATATACCAGACTCCACCGCAGAGCATGATCACTCCAATGCTTAAAACAAATGGTGGAGGAAACATAAAGTAAGTGTATGAAAACAACCCTTTTGGTGTGACATTGTTTCTACTGTTAAATAATCTCAGGATGTTTCCTGTGAAGTCGTTTAGAAATTAAATGACACAGCAAGCAAACAAACAGATTAGCAAGGGAATGTGGAAGAGTCAGACAGCACTTCAATAGATGCTTTAAGCATTTTCTGTGAAAGTGCCATGTTCCAATATTATCAGTGCCAATTACTTCCATGTAGCTTCAGCCAGGTTTAAATTTCTGAAGGAATGACGGGGTGGGGGTGGGGAATGCAATATTGTTCCTGTATACAACCCACAGAGAGAGATTTATTTCATGAAAATTATGCACTGCTTGATCGTTAAAAGGAAACCTCAAAGTGGTTTACAAAAAGATAAAACAATAAAATCAATAACAAGTTACAATACTTTAAAACATACAAAAAGTTAAAACACTGAAAAAGATTGAAATTCACATGAGCATTGTTTAGCATCTGGGTAGGCTTCCCTAAACAGGAATGTTTTTAGCAGGCACCGAAAACAATACAGCGAAGCTGTCAGTTGATGTCAATCGGCAGGGAGTTCCAAAGTTTGGCTGCTGACGCACTTAACAACTGAGTTCTTACAGAAGCAGAAAGGATGAGAACTCTTACCGGTGCTTGTATATGTAACCTAAAAACTCGAAATGAATTATTTTTTTAAAAGAAAAGAAAGATAACTCAGCAGTGCAATCCTAACCGTGTCTGCTTAGCAGTAAATCCTATTGAATTCGATGGGGCTTACTCCCAGCTAAGTGAGATTAAGACTGCAGCCTTAGAGTCAGAAGCCACAGCAAAAGCTGACTGTTGTTGTTGTTGTTCAGTCGTTCAGTCGTGTCCGACTCTTCATGACCCCATGGACCAGAGCATGCCAGGCACGTCTATCCTTCACTGCCTCTCGCAGTTTGGCCAAACTCATGTTAGTAGCTTCGAGAACACTGTCCAACCATCTCATCCTCTGTCGTCCCCTTCTCCTTGTGCCCTCAATCTTTCCCAACATCAGGGTCTTTTCTAGGGAGTCTTCTCTTCTCATGAGGTGGCCAAAGTACTGGAGCCTCAACTTCAGGATCTGTCCTTCTAGTGAGCACTCAGGGCTGATTTCTTTAAGAATGGATAGGTTTGATCTTCTTGCAGTCCATGGGACTCTCAAGAGTCTCCTCCAGCACCATAATTCAAAAGCATCAATTCTTCAGCGATCAGCCTTCTTTATGGTCCAGCTCTCACTTCCGTACATTACTACTGGGAAAACCATAGCTTTAACTATACGGATTATAACGGGCTGACTATAACGGGCAAAAGAGCAGTTACTTAGCCCGCTGCTTCCTATCCTTTGACGGTGACAGTTGTGTTTATCCAAAATGCCAGCACCTTGTTCTGTGAGCAACATAGTCCGTCAGCTATCTTGCTTTCTCCACCGCAAGATCCCCATTAGCATGGCGTCCCTCTGGTATAAATAACATTTGCCACATTCATCCCTTGGCCACAATCACTCTGAGGACACAGCTGTGCATCTCCTGCAGACTAAGCAGAGGATGCTGAAGTCACCGTATTTGAGGCCGAATTGGGAGTTAATTATGTTACAGGATGGGGATCGCCTCCACCAGCGTGGGGGAAAAAATACATGCAAGATGCAGAGTGGAAGCTGTTTAGCCACAGCCTAAGAATGCATTGCACTGTCATTAGGAGAATCGTTCATCGGAGGGTTGCCTGGAATAGACAAAGAAGCGAGCCAGTTGAACTGAAAATACCTTTTGTAACTCTATCACAGCACGGGAGTCTTCCTTTCAGGGTGATTTCAGCACTCAGAAAGAAATTTTAGAGGCAATCCTCAGTGCAAAAACAGCCCACCAACGAAAGATTGCTTATTGACAGCTCTACGGGCACAATCCTGCATATGTATAGACGTGGAAGCAAGTTCCACTGAGTTCACTGGGAGTTACTCCCAGGTAGGTTGTGGCCTAAATGTAACTGAATAGGAAGTGAATGTGATTAAAACAGGAATGTGATGTCTTAGATAATAGAGGTAGCAAGTTCCTATTTTACAGCCTGCAGTCAAGAGAAATCACTGCTTCCTAACAAAACTTATTTCAACAGTGGGGAGAAGACTAAACCTGAGAGCCTTTTCTGCTTCTGAATGCCAGAAAATTAAAATTATCTGCATTTCCAAACAAGCCTGTTTATCGAGCGTTCATCCTGAGGGCCACCGTATCTTCTGGGAAACCTGTGGTGGGCATGCCCGTAGTGGGCAGAGCAATGGATGTGAATTTTGCGCTTGTACCCTAGGGTAGGTTCTTCAGCTTCACACACCTCTGTCTCTATCCTGCATCCAGGAAAGCAGGAAACATTGCCAGAGTTCAAGGACTCATTCCAGCCAGGCAATATCACCCAAGGTGGGTGCAAAGCAGGACTGGTGAGGGTATGGCTTTTGAAGGAGATCCCAAGGGCCTCCAAGCATCAGGTTCTCAATTCTCAAGACCATTCCTGGCCTTCTCTAGGCATCATAGCTGTCCACAGTGCTGGAAGATTGTCCTTACAATGCCAGTTTGATTTCATGGTTTGTGACCTGCTGGACACTGGTTACAGCCCTCATCCTAAAGTTATGAGTATTTCTTTAGGATACTTCCCCACCCCTTGCCATCCAGGTTTCTGAGTAGGCCGAGACATCAAATCTGCTAGTCTTCAATTGGTAGATCAGAACCCCAAACTGAGCCGAAGACCCACCTAAAGTGAGACACACTAGAGCAGGCTTCCTCAAACTCGGCTCTCCAGATGGGACTAAAATTCCCATCATCCCTGACCACTGGTCCTGCTAGCTAAGGATCATGGGAGTTGTAGGCCAAAAACATCTGGAGGGCCGAGTTTCAGGAAGCCTGCACTAGAGAGAACTGTAGTTTTATTTCGCCTTTTCTAAAAAGTTGTTTTTTTAAAAAAAAAAGATGAGGTGAAAGAGACGGGGGAAATGGAAAGATTGGGGCAGCAAGGAGAGAGATGAAGAGAAAGAGGAAAAGAAAAATGGACGTAAAGTGGGTCCCATGTTGTAGATTGGGGTGGAAATGGAGTCTTGGGTCTGAAAATATTGGAAACTGCTGCTCTAATCTATTTCACGAATTAACTGCATTGGAACGCCCGCTAACAACCAAAATGCGTCTAACCACAAATTGCCCGGCAAAGACAGTTAACCAGATAAACAAACAGGGAAATTAAAAACAAACAGTAAAGGACACTATGCCACACAAGAAATTCACAGCGCAACTTATATCATGGACGGAAACGTGCCAGAATTAATTGAAATGGCTGCTACAAAGATTATAGAAAGAGAATGAAGAGAAACAGATGGTGAAGGATAACAGGGAAATAATTCCTGGGGCCACAGGAATCTTATCTAAACTGGAATCAAATGCTACAGGAACATTTCATTTGCTGTGTGGTGGGGAGGAGACTATGTGAGAACAAATTGGAAGAAAACAGAAACTCCCAGGATTTTTTACTTTTATTTTTATTTTGCTACATTTTGTTCCTCTTCTGCCTCTTGTTACGAGTTCTGGATACCCTTTGAAGGATTTCAAATGGCAATGGACGAACCTGTCCGTTTTGGTTTTGCACCGTTTTTCCTTTTTCCAACCTTAAATTCCGTCACCCACATTGCTGCACCAATTTGCAATTTACATATTGAATCATTGAATTGAAGAGCTGGAAGGGACCCTGAGGATCATCTAGTCCAACCCCCTGCAATGCAGGAATATGCAGATGTCCTGTATGGGGATTGAACTTGCGGCCTTGGCTTTATCAGCACCACGCTCTAGCCGCCTGAGCTATCCAGTGCTTATAACTATTTTAAAAGAAAATCTTATTGAAACTTCATCCCCATGGTAGTGCAAACTTCTCCCAATATATGTATGCAGTTTTAATAAAAGTAAAAGTAAAAGTAAAAATATTATTTGTACCCTGCCTATCTGACTAAGTTGCCCCAGCTTTTCTAGGCAGCTTCCAATGTATGTAAAACATTACACATTGAAAGCATAAAGTCCCAAAGCACTCAGCAGCTAACTAAAAGCAACATTATCAGTTTTGACTAATATACACATTTTTGCAAGCAGTTTCCCCTAGTATAATATATTTATTTCACAGTATTTTCAGGCATTTTTGTACATACTTCCCCCAATAGATGCATCTTTGTAAACATTGGTTGGAGAGGAGCATCACAATGTTTGGAGAACGGAGGATTTCGAAGGATAATTGTGCTTTGGTTTGAGAAATGTGAATTGGATAGTTTTTCATTAAGACGCAAACAAAATCATATTTCTCCCTCATCCCTAGTTTAAAATGCCCAAACGACATTGTCACGGCCTCCCCCTCATCGGTCGTTCAATAAGGAGGCCGAGTCATTTGCCTTTCAGTAGCTTTTTATCAGTGCTCATTATATTACAGTGAAGAGCTAAATCATAACATGTCTACTCAGTCGCTAGCAGAATCCGGAAGTGCCGCCCTACGATTTTGGCGCCAGCAAAGTAGATTAGGGAAACGGAAACGTCTTTTCCTCCTACGTAATCTCTGCGCAGGACCTGCTTGCTGGGAGGTGCCAGGTCTCTCGCTGCATCTCTCGAGCCCTGGCACTCCTTTCCCTTCCGAAGAGCTACTGCTTTCACTTGCAGAAGAGTCCGTAATCAGAACAGGTGGCTGCTCTCTATAAACACTCAGGGCTGGACTGGCAGGGGGAGGCAGATCCCTGACAGACATGCAATACAATACAAAGTACAGCCATCCATCCTTTCAAATTTGCCCTTCTCTGAATTTTGCGATGCAGTTTGGCAGCCAAGTAACAGCTACAAAAAATGTGTATACCAGAGTAAAATGTATATAGCAGTGAAAATAACACACAAGAATGCATTATGTTAGGGGAACCTACCTGCAAAATTGTGTTCATTAGGAGAAATGTGCTCTATACTGCTGGTGATTTGCATGAGGACTTAAAACAATAGCAATTCGCAGACTGATGCAGAACTGTGGAAAACTGAAATTAAAACTGAGAGAAAGAAAGAGAGAGAGAGAGATTAAGAGAAACCAAAATTGGCAGATTCATCAATTCATAACTCAAGGTCTCCCACCAGTTTTGGGATCCCACTCCTGAATAGCTAAATCAAATTGTAATATTTTGCTTAGTGGAGGTGATAGATGCACTTTTCCTTGTTTAGATGTTTTGTAACACAAAAAAACATTTAATAAAAAACCAAGAGCAAACAACAACAACAACAACAACAACAACAACAACAACAACAACAAAGCTCTCCATGCAACACTATTTTAAAATCATTTTGTTATAGCTTGTGTTGTATCAGAGTATCTTTGAGGACTTAAAAAAATACTAATAAAAGACACAGAGTTGACGATAAAGATAACACAGGCATCCTTTTAAATTAAATTTTATTTAGCAAACATTGAGCTACCAATCAACAAAAGATTGAGTATTCTATCATGTATAATAAGGGAAGTCTACTTATATATAATACTTCATTCAAAATAAAGTCAAGCCTTGAGAGGCTGTAGACAATAGCATCTTTCTCTGAAATCAGGAAAATTTTCATCCGTATATTACATAATTTCATGGCAGATCAAAGCAAACTATTGGGGTGGGGTAACTATGCTAAAGGGCTGTGTTGAATGCCGACATCTCATTTTGCTTGGATTTTCATTTTTTGAGTCTTGGCACCAAAGACTACATTATATTTAATTATTGTATAACTTTTCTCAAGCACATTTAGGCATCTTTGTATAATAAGGCACTATTATAGTGTTGCTATGGCAACGTTAAAGTCATGAAGACACATCTCTGTCTGCCTGTTTTGTGATTTTTAAACTTTGGAGAAACTCTCCTTGAAAACTGCAGAAAATCTCTGCTGCAGCATTCCAGGTACAATGTCTTAGGCTAGTTACTCTCTATTTATTTTGTAAAGTGAAAAGGAACAGAAAGGAACCTTTTATGCTTCAGGAGCAGAGTTAGAAAAATGCATTGTCTACATTTGCCAACAAAAGTGTTGGAGTGTTCCTAAATACCTAATAGAAAAGTTGCTTAGTGAAAAAACGGAACACAGACCTGGTCTCTCTGGCCATGCTGAGAAAACTTGTGAAGTCCCTGTAGTGTAGCTTCCAGTGGATCTCAAGACCACACTTCTAGGAAACTTCACTTAAGAGTTTTAAACTCACTGGAAATATTTGTGCCCTGCTTCCCCTAGCGTTTGTTGCAGCTTACAAAACTATTTAAAACACCATTGTCAAAACAGGTCAATAAAAAATTGCAGTTAGAAATTGAAAGGGAGAAGATCTTTTCAGCTACTAGTCACAAAAAGCTGTGTTTTGCTTCCACTGTCGGAGGCAGTGTACCTCTGAGTGCCAGATGTTGTGAATGGTGGGTGGGGAGAGTGTTGTTGCACTCAAGTGCCCCTTGTGAGCTTCCCATGGGTATCTGGTTGGCCACCGTGTGAACAGAATGCTGGACTAGATAAGCCATTGGCCTAATCAACCAGAGCTAATCTTATACAGTGGTAACTCAGTTTTCGAATGTAATCGGTTCTGGAAGACTGTTCGAGTTCCTAAACGTTCAAAAACTGAAAACTCAGTATGGAAGCCTCAAAATGGAAAACTCAATGCGGAAAACTCAGTACAGAAGCCACATTTCCAGTTCGATCTCTGAGGCGCGTTAGAAAACCGAAGCATTTACTTCTGGGTTTACGGCGTTTGAAAACAGAAATGTTTGTCAACAGAGATGTTCAAAAACCTGAGGTACCACTGTATGTTCTTAACACATCCCAACAGCATCGCTTCTCACTTTTAGAATCCATAATAAAAACGACAACAGTAATAGTGGTTGATTCTTTACTTCGGTGTCCCTCACTTCACTTCAGTGTCCATCACACCTGTGTGACAGGGATCACATTCCGTTCGAAAACTGATTTATGAGGAACATTCTTCAGGAATTTTATTCCAAGGCCTAAGGATTGCTTCGGAGGGGGAAGAATCTTGTTTGCTCAAGTTTCAGTTCTAACCTCCGTGGGCTGATGAGACTCAAAGCTGGCGTGGAGAAGGTTCGCTCCTGGGGGTACTGCTTTGCCAGCAAGTTCCCTGTGGGAAATGCAGTGGTGAAGCTGACCCCTCCCCCCCACCCTCACGAGCCAACTTTGGCAGGAGGGCGGGGCTGCCCGCCAATCAGTCACCCGATGTCACTGTGATGTCAGATAATTGACGGGCGGTTTGGTCTGCCCACTTGTCAGAGTTAGCCCATGGGTGAGGGGAGATAAAGACCTGTCAAAAAAAAGGTTCCCCACCCCTACGCTGGGATGACAAAGTGTTTTAATTCAATTTAATTGTGCGGGCCTGAATTTCTGGTGTACACAGCAATCCCTCCCACAAAATAGTGACAGTTTGGAGATTCCCCATGTCAGTTCCAGATTCCAGGGTCATCACAGAGGAAGCGCCTATTTTGTGCGCTGCAAATATGCCCCAGAGAAGTTTCAGTGTTGTTGTTTCCTGGAGAAGGCAGGTACATACAGTTGCACTCCCAACATTAGCAACGCAAATCTCCCTTGTATTCATCTGCTTCATGAGAATTACATGTCCAGCATGCAGATGATCCAGCAGATTAGGCAACCCTGCTTGAAGATCGAAGCCAAACTTTTAATAATCTTATGCAAGAGAAAGCAGTCTGATAAGACAAGTAGGGAAAGTTGCGTAAGGTGAGCAAGTGTAAATCTGAGGAAAACACCCTCAGATGGTGTTATCTCTTGTCTATGAATGGACAGATACAGGCTTTCAGAGAAGAATATCTCTCAAGTCAGGGATCCACATCTCTGTCCTGTGCAATCAGTGAAGTGAAGACAGAAGGACAAAATATACTCATCTCTATTTGTCATCTGCAGTGTGTGTTTGTGCATGTGTGTGAGAGTGTGTGTGAAAAACTGTTGCCTTCTCCCTCCTTCCCTTCCCCTGAAACATCTGCATGCGTTTACTGACCCCAATTTCCATAACTACATTTTGTACCAGAATGATCTGTCCAAAAGCATAAAAATATACAAACACGCAAGTGCAATAGTTATTTAAGACACTGTGTTGCAAACCGCAAAGTATGTTGTTATGAGCAGGAAACGCGATGGCAATAAGATCTACTTTATTTTCTTTCATTCTCAGTTTAGCAATTAGTTATCAGAACGAAAAGAAATGCTAGATTTGGCCCGGGGTGCCAAAATGTCATCAAAACATGGAGGTGAAATACTGAAAGTGGGCGCCATATAGTATATAGGAGATGTGAAGCTTGTGTAAAAAATAAAATAAATCTTGTTGCTTGAGAGATAGTGGAATTTCCTACAATTGTACTTGGCAAAGCCACCATCACTGCTATACTGGAGGACAAAAAAAATGAACCTATGTTGCTAATACTCGTGGTAACCAGTGAATTTAAAGCAACATGTACAGGCGCAAACAAATATTCAAAAGCAATAATGTATTCAGACAGTCTTATATTGATAGTTCAAAATGGAGAGAAATACGCGAACACAATAAGGCAGAAGCCAGAGATAAATAAGGAAATTCCTTGAAATAGTTCTTATGCAAAAACTTCTCAGTATCTGAGATTGTTTGTCTGTTGGCCCAGCTTCTGTAGATGTTATCCCACAAGCACAGACAGGGTGCCGGCGTTTAAAACCTGTTTCGCCACCCTGGGCTTCTTCAGTGTGTTCTCTCTGGTATGTTTACATGTATACACTGCTGGTAAAAACCAAATCTAATTAGTATTAAAGAACTTCATAATATTGAATAACAAAGTGGTGAATAAATTCCTAAATGGATAGTTGAAATAACCATTACTCACAAAGCATTTGCTACCATCTTTGAGTGGTTAGGCTACACCAAGTGTTTTTTTTTACAGTCTTGAAAACTTTGCATACATTCTGTAGTATAAAACAAATTGCCATGAGAATTATAGCATTAACAATTGAAGATAATACAATAATGTTAAAATAAAATTCGTACAATACAGCACAAAGTATTGTGTTCGCGTATTTCTCTCCATTTTGAACTATCAATATAAGACTGTCTGAATACATTATTGCTTTTGAATATTTGTTTGCGCCTGTACATGTTGCTTTAAATTCACTGGATACTGGAGGACAAGGCTGCTCCCTATGGGACTCATTGGACTACAACTCCCATCAGCCCCTGCCAGTGTGGTCAGTGGTCAGGGATGATGGGAGCTGGAGTCTAGCAGCGTCTGGAAGGTCAAAGGTTCCCCAACCCTGCTTAAGGGGACGTAATAAAAAGACCGGGCTTTTTGTCGTTAACGTCTACAGCCTGAGAAAATGAGAAGCCGTCACCACAGGAAGACACGGCTGACATACAATGCATGAGGGAATCCCAGAGGGATTTCTCAAGTTTTGGCAGAGAGCTTTATTAAACGGGGGCCATGCCAGGGAACACCAGCTATGTCAGAAAGCAAGCCAGAATTCCATGGGAAAGGGAGCTGACAGGAAACCATGAAGTCTATACATTTCACTCACTGCCACTGCTAGACTTTGTCAGTCATTACTGCACTTGCTACCTCTGCCTCTGTTGCCTCAGGTTGACAGTGTTTGTTTCTCCCTCCCTCCCTCCCTCCCTCCATCTCTCTCTCTCTCTCTCTCTCTCTCTGTTTCACTTGCTGCTGTAATGGAACATGATCCATAAACACATCAGAGCTCAGTCATCTTCAAGTCAGCTGCATTGAGCCGGTGTTGTGTGCAGCTAAGGGATTTAGCTATAAAAGTGGGAAGTCCTCAGTTCAAATCTCTCTCTCTCTCTCTCTCTCTCTCTCTCTCTCTCTCTCTGTGTGTGTGTGTGTGTGTGTGTGTGTCTCAGTAAAAAGGTAAAGGGACCCCTGACCATTGGGTCCAGTCGTGACCGACTCTGGGGTTGTGGTGCTCATCTTGCTTTACTGGCTGAGGGAGCCACATGTAGCCAGCATGACTAAGCCGCTTCTGGCGAACCAGAGCAGCGCATGGAAATGCCGTTTACCTTCCCACCAGAGCGGTACCTATTTATCTACTTGCACTTTGACGTGCTTTCGAACTGCTAGGTTGGCAGGAGCAGGGACCGGGCAACGAGAGCTCACCCCGTCGCAGGGATTCGAACCGGCGACCTTCTGATCGGCAAGCCCTAGGCTCTGTGGTTTAACCCACAGCGCCAACCACGTCCCTGTCTGTCTCAGTACCCCATCTATAAAACAAGAGTCAATACTCTTGCTTTACTTTACAAGGGTGTAGTAAGCAGGGCCTGCCCAAGACACTTTGGCACCTGAGGCGAGCCACAAAATGGCCAGAGAACAAGGAGTGAGTGAAGGTCAACATCAGGAACAAGGTGGGGAATAAAGACCTACATTGGGAATGAAGGTGGAAGGAGACCAGCAGCGCCCCTCATTCGCCAAGAAGCCGCTGTAGAGGTGGAAGTGAGCGGGGGGGGGGGGGGTCAGGATCCACAGGGGCAGCAGATCAGGCTTCCAAGAAATGCATAGCCCTCTGCTGCTGCTTCAGTGGCAGGAACAACTGAGGCACACTCCTTGGCGGCCGGATCTGCTGCTTCCTTGGATCCTGCCGCCTGAGGCAGTCGCCTCACCTTACTTCACGCTTGGGCTGGCTCTGGCAGTAAGGAGTATAGCGTGTGTGAAGCGCTCTGAACAATTCAAAGTGCTATACAAGTGATTATTTTATTTATTTATTTTTTATTAAATTTGTATACCACCCTATAACCATATATCTCAGGGAGGTTCACAACATAAAATTACAATATAAAAAACACAAAACGAAAACAAAAATAAAGACAACCCAATAATCCCCCATGCCACAACGTATTTTAAAAGGGCATTGGATATTTTCGCCTGGCGCTTAAAGATGTGTAATGAAGGCACCAGCTGAACCTCCTTGGGGAGAGTGTTCCACAAACAGGGAACCACCTCAGAAAAAGCCCATTCTCATGTTGCCTCCCTTCGGACCTCTCGTGGAGGAGGCACATGAAAAAGGGCCTCAGAGGATGATTCTGTAGTGGACTTCATTGAGTACAGTGGTACCTCAGGTTAATAACTTAATTCGTTCTGGAGGTCCGTTCTTAACCTGAAACTGTTCTTAACCTGAGGTACCACTTTAGCTAATGGGGCCTCCCGCTGCCGCCGCCGCGCGATTTCTGTTCTCATCCTGAAGCAAAGTTCTTAACCCAAGGTACTATTTCTGGGTTAGCGGAGTCTGTAACCAGAAGCGTCTGTAACCTGAAGTGTCTGTAACCCGAGGTACCACTGTATTATTATTGATACCAGTGTTTTAATGCCGCCATATTATCTTCGCCTGATGTTGATATTCTCACCAGTTTCTTGTCCCTGTCTCATGATACCGTGGTCAGGGCCAGACTATGGGAAGTCTGTGTTTACTGAAGACAATTTATGACGTCAGCTGGCTAAACTTTAGCAAACAGAGTCAACACTGAGACAGGGTTAGGGTGCTAGTCTGCAACCTGGGAGACCAGGGTTCAAATCTCCACTCAGCCATAAAGCTGAGCCTACCTCTCAGGGTTGTTATGAGGATAAGAATGTGGAGAAGAGGAATCACATACGCCACATTAAAAGGAAAGGAAGGGTAAAAAAATTCACGGGGGGGGGGAACTACTATTATTCATTCGTTCATTTATTTAATATACCCACAGGTTTCAGGGTGGTTTACACTGGTCAACATCACACTGTTGATTTGTGGTTCCCTCACCTGATTGACTGAGTGGGCTTCTCTAATTCTTACTTCAGGGTCATCAAAAGTTAGTTTCGTCTGGTAGAAAATTATTTCTCACCCTCAGATAAGGGCATCATCTCAGAGAAATTCACAAAATGCAAAAGCTGACCCTCCTAGGTGTTCATTAGAATACACCTGAAATGAGCCAAGCTCCCATCAAACCCTTGTGGGATTTGTTCTTTGGTTGCAGACAGTTTGCTGGCAGACAGTGATTATTTTTTCCTAAATCGATGGCCTGAGGAATGACTTGTGCATCACGACATAATCAAATATGAATTGGGGAGAAATCTTTTCGAGAGTTTAATGAGATTCTCTCTTATAGATGCATCATTGACGTCCTTGGCAATAGATAAAGGCAGCCAGCGTTTCAGCTACAGAACACTCCACTCCAAAGTTCTTAACAACCCAGATTTACAACTTATTTTGTGCAAAAATGTGCCAGAAACCTTCCTTAATTAAATCTGAGAAACTGAATTCCAGGAAGCAAGGAAGGAAGGAAGGTTAGATCTTGGTTTATGTTTGCACGACGATTAAAATGATTTCATTGTTACCATTAATTAGAGTTGCCATACATCTAGAATTTCCCAGACATATTCAGAATACTGCAGTTGGAAGCAGTGTCTGGGAGAAAATGTTCGAGAAAATCCAGACGCATGGCAACCTATGTTGGCAGTGTCATTTTTGGCAATTTTCCTTAAAAATTGCTCAAAAACTTCTTCTTCAACAACAACTTTGCCAAAAGAAGCTCAACAACTTTTCTGTCTGGATTTTCACTGTGTGAAATATGGCAAAACCCTGCCATTAATGTTCAAAATCTGAAATGATAATTGTGGAAATTATAAATAAATTGCATGCCTTTAAGACAACAACAACAACACATCCCCCCCTACATTGTTATTCTCTTTGTGTACACAAACTTTGGATTAATATGAATGACTATGAGAGGGGCCGTTCTGGTTTTCCTTGCTTCAATAATCCACAGACTAGAAAAGATTTACACACAAAAACAAAAGGACACCATGGGATCTCTGAAATAATGAGCAATTGCAAAATGATGCTCTGTTTCCACACATATACTTACCTATTAGGGTCGGTCCACCCCTCCCCCTACCCAGCGTCACTAAAACATAGTGTTGCAAGTTAGTCTGCAAGGGTTAAAAATCTAATGGAGGATTCCATGGTTGAATTAACCAGGCAAGTTTGTCAGACAGGAGCTACCTGCAGCAGGTACCTGTTCCAGCAGTGTGGATCCCCTAAGGCAGGGGTCAGCAAACTTTTTCAGCAGGGGCCCGGTCCACTGTCCCTCAGACCTTGTTGGGGACCAGAGTATATTTTGAAAAGAAAAGAAAAATGAACGAATTCCTATGCCCCACAAATAACCCAAGGTTGCGTTTTAAATAAAAGCACACATTCTACTCATGTAAAAACACGCTGATTCCCGGACCGTTCGCGGGCCAGATTGAGAAGGCAATTGGGCCGGATCCGGATCCGGGCCTTAGTTTGCCTACCCATGCTCTAAGCCTTCCTTCTCCAATGTAGAAGATGATGTTGGTAAATGCATTTCTGATAGAAATGGGAATTGTGGGAGTGGGCAACAGGAAGGAAGGAAGGAAGGAAGGAAGGAAGGAAGGAAGGAAGGAAGGAAGGTAGGTCATTTTCCTGTCTAGGTCAAGCTGCAACTATCAGCCTTGCCAGCTTAGTCTACTTATTAATGCTGACTCTGCAGTTGCAAAGCTTTGACGTCAGCTTGAAATATGTCTCATTAGCAATCCGAAACAAAGTCAGAGTTTCAGAGTTAGGGTGCCTGACTCATAACAAGGGCCAGTTTTATGAGCTGTGAAAAGTCGTATTCTCTCCAGTCCTCTAATTTGCAAACTTCATCAGCATCACTAGTGAGCTGTGGTGGCTGGAATGACTTATGAGATGGGAAGTCCCTGGGGCAAATCCTCACCATAAGTGGCCTTAGGCAAACTATAAGACACAGGCTGCAGATGCACCAAACATTTTAAGCACATTCTTCCCACCCGTCCCTGCATCCTGGGAACTGTGGTTTACCCATCACAGAGCTACAATTCCCAGCACCCCTAAAAGAAACCACAGTTCCTAGGATTCTTGGTGTGTGTGCTTTAAATGTGTGGTGTGTGCACGACTTCTGTCTCAGCTCACAACCAAATGCAAAGCAGGGGGTGATAATAGCTTGCTTTACATTACAGAATTGCTATAAGGTTTGCTGAGATAATGGCAAGTGCTTTGAACATATGAAAGTGCTGTGCAAATGTTAAATATTACTATTGCGTGTTCAGACCTTTTAACCTCACCCCAAATTAATTCAGACAAGATTCAAATTTTGGTTTGGTTTTTGGCAGAATTTAGGCCACAACTTTATTGATTACAGAAAGTGATTGGTTGTATAGGCTCTGGTTCGACTAGCTCCCTGCTCCGCAGGTAGCGCTGACCCAGGGTTCCAGCATAGGTCACCCAAGGGTGAACACCCGGATAGCGGAAAGCCGGGCACATGCTCTCTCCGCCACCCAAATGTCCCCCTGGACTCTGGCACGGGCACAACCCCCTCTCAGGGGTTGACCAAACCATCGAGTCCCTGGATTCCTTTAACGGAATACCCTTCACATAGGGATGGCGAGAGCGTTCCCCCATCCCTATCACCTGAACCAGTGCCTATCCGCAACCTTACTGTGCAAGTTGTGACGATTTGCTACATGGCAGGCGAAACCCAAATGGCAACAGCCAATCAGTCAAGTGGAGAAAATTCCTGCCGTGCCCCTGGCCCAATGACAGACGACACACGACGGCATAGCAAGGTCAAGCGCAAGCCCTAAATATAGGGAGAGGTGGGCGGGTGGTCCGATGCACGCACCGAAAGAGGAAGCTCTGGGTCACATGCATGGGTATAGATAGGTCCCTCGATCCATTTAGCCTGCGTCCCATTGGCCTGATTGAACCCAGCTTTGAGAGACCTACCAATTGGGTGTTGTGGCTATCCAAACGTACCCACCCACAACAAGAGGCTTGGTTGCCAGGTCTCACCGCAATACGTGCCCTCTTTAAGGGAGGACCCGATTTATTTAAAAGGTGGCTGTCATAATTTCACAGACCTATGATACTCTGGTAGTTGAGTGCAATGTGTCTATGGCTTCCTCCGGTTTTAAGAGATTGAGATCACTCCTAAGATGGGAATTGGCTGCTGTCGTGAGTATGCTCTTTTATTACTGTCCCTCAAAGGCTGGATAGCTCAGCTGGTAGAGCATGAGATTCTTAATCCCAGGGTCATGGGTTCGAGCTCCACATTGCATTGCAGGGGGTTGGACTAGATGACCCCTTTCCAACTCTACTATTTGCCCTCTGGTGGCACAATGGGTCAGCGTGTCTGGCTGTTCAGCAGAAGGTCGGTGGTTCAAGCCCACCCAGAGACAGCTGTGGGCAGGATTCCTGCATTGTAGGGGGTTGGACTAGATGACCGTGGGAGGTCCCTTCCAGCTTACAATTCTGTGATTCTGTGACTAATCCCAGAGTGGTGACCATGTTCTCCTGTTGCCGCGAAAACAACGAGGAAACTTTGAGCACCTTGAAAGACTAGCAAACATATTGTGGCAGAAGCTTTTTGCAAACCGCATCATCAGATTCACTGGATCTTTTTCCCCTGAATGTGGCTGAGGAATAGTGGATTTTAAAAGGTCGGAGGAAAACGGAATATGGAAGGTATTGACAGTGACAATTACATTATTCACAGGGACCATTCAAGAAGAGTGTGAATGACAACACAAACATCCTGGCATTGGTAAGTGAATTAACACATGCGCTCAAAACCTGTATTCAAGCCACAGGTGGTAGAACTGAACCTCTTGGCAAATTGCCACTCGTCTTGAGGTGCCTATACTTGAACAAGGGAAGTTCAAAGGGAGACTTCATTGTGAAACTGCTGAATTACAGCTGATCGGGAGGTTCACTCAGGTTGAGTGGTTTGAATTGGGGTGTGGATATCTCCCATGACACATGTTCATTATCAAAGTCACGGTGTTTGCGTATTCATCGCCAGCATGTTCTTTCCATTGCAAACGGTCACTCTTAATAATGACATTGTCCGTACTCCCTGTATTCCATTTCCCCCTAATCTTGCGGTATTTATAGCTGCAACTCAGGAAAACACTTAAAGCAACTGATGAAGAGGACTCTCGTCCGTGAACGCTTCTGCCATAATAAATGTATTAGTCTTTCAGGTGCCAAAAGACTCGCTTGTTTTTCCTTGTTGACACTGGGCAGATTTCTGTGGTTCGTTTTGTGCTTGCATTCCCAAGTTCAATAAGGGAGAATGAAACGTCTCTGTGACCACATTACCTCCTTCACAAACACCAGGACCTGTGCGCCAGGGAAAAAGTGGGAACTCCTGCATTATTTCAGCAGGCCTCCTGGCCAATGCTGTGTCCACTAAAGCTTTAGCCTGGGAATAGGGTACTTGTGGGTCCCCAAACATTGCTGGACTACAGCTTCCCTGACCTTTGGCCATGCTGGCCATGGCAGATGGGAGCAGGAGTCCAACATCATCTGAGAAATAGCTCGGCTGGTTAGAGCGTGGTGCTGACAATACCAAGGTTGAAAGTTCAATCCCCGTATGAAACAGCTGCATGTTCCTGCAGTTAGATGATCCTGAGGGTCCCGTCCATCTCTACGATTCTATGAGTCTATGATCATCTGGCGGAGGAACGTGGGTGGCACTGTGGGCTAAACCACTGAGCTTGCCAATCAGAAGGTCGGCGGTTCGAATCCCCACGACGGGGTGAGCTCCCATTGCTCAGTCCCAGCTTCTGCCCACCTAGCAGTTCGAAAGCATGTCAAAGTGCAAGTAGATAAATAGGTACCGCTCCAGTGGGAAGGTAAATGGCATTTCCGTGCGCTGCTCTGGTTCACCAGAAGCGGCTTTGTCATGCTGGCCACATGACTCGGAAGCTGTATGCTGGCTCCCCCGGCCAATAAAGCGAGATGAGCGCCTCAACCCCAGAGTCATCCGCGACTGGACCTAATGGTCAGGGGTCCCTTTACTTTTTTATGATCATCTGGAGGAGCCATCCCTGTCTTAACCAAGCCATGTTTCCTTAACTTCCTCTTATAAGGCCTACTTAATTTTTTAGCTGGAAGGAGCTCACAAAGTCATTCAGAATAACCTCCTGCTCTGAAACTAAATGGGCAGCAGAAAAAAAACCCTACACCTACTTTACAATATTTGGGCTGCCAGATTAAGATCCTTTTTAATCACCCATGTTTTATATCTGTACATTTCCTTAGTCTACCCCAACATGTAATTATGGTGTTGTGTTGTGTTAGGCTTTGAATAATGTGTTATCTGCACTGATGTACACACTGCCCTGGAATATTGATTGCGGGTAGCATAGAGTGTTTTATAATAATGAATAAATGAACAAACCAATACATTATCACCCCCAACTCAAGGTGGCATGCATGGTTTGCCCCTAATTCTTTTTATCCCCATAACAAGCTTCATAGGTAGTCAAAGCACTCTAACCACTGGTCTTATATAATAAATAAATCTATGGCCCTATCTATGGAAAACAGGGCCGGCCCAAGACATTTTGCTGCCTGGAGCAACAGAGACAATAGTGCCCCTCTCTCCTATTCCACATACAGAACTGTACTGGAATGGCAGTGATGGGTCAACAGGCTCCACTGCACCTGAAAGCACCAGCCTAGTTTAGGAAGTACGAGGCAAGCCTCTTGGCATACATACATCCCTCAATAGTGCTACACACACAGAGAGAGAGAAACACACACACACACACACACACACACACACACAGAGAGAGAGAGAGAGAGAGAGAGAGAGAGAGAGAGAGAGAGAGACTCATTCTGCCCCATGGTAGGTCCAGTTCTCTTCAAAACTTTCAAAGGAAGACAGCTTCAGATTCTGTTCTGGCAGCTTGTTCTATTGCTGAGCCGCTTTCCAAAGAAGTTTGAAAGGTTTTCAAGAAGGGCTCGTGCTTATATCTCCCCTACTGAAGTCATTCCGGGTTTTAAAAAGTGCTTGATTTTGGGCTGGATCGCATATAATGCTACTTCCCCATATTCCCGGTGGGCCTGTTAAAACAAAAACGCTTCCCTTCCCTCTCTTGTCCTTTTTAAATATCAAAAAGTGTCGACGCTACTCGAGCCATCTTCTTTTGTCTAGACTCAAATGCACGTAGTTGAACGCTAAAACAAAGCAGCCATGCATTTACGTTTCCCCCCCTCCTCCCCCCTCAAAGCTTTATCAGCTGAGCTAATGGAGCAATTCACTGCAGCTCTCGCAGAGCAAAGAAGAGCCTCAATTGTTCTCTGCTCTAAGAGCGAGCTGTGATGTAAAGTCAACATCCAGGGGTTACTTTCTGGAATTGTGCATGGCTGTAGATCCATGCAGGAGGAAACGGCACACGGAGTTGCCTCAAGGCAAGCAATTAGGGTGAAATGGTTCCACACCTGGGCGGACGATGCCCAAAATCAACCCTCAGAATGCAAAAGGTAAAACTGCTATTAAAAAAAAAATGTGTGTCTCATATTCAATATATGTTGTTGCTAACAGTGTTGTGAAACCTTTGGTTCAGTTCATTAGTAATCTGTTTACTAAGCTGTAGCACGATGTGATCTCACCCACGGGTTGCATTTCCTTATCTAGATGCCTGTGAAACTTTTATTTGTGGTTGCTTAATCAAGAGGCTGTGCTTCTCCAGGAATCATGCGCTCTAAGTTTCTTCAGCCTAACACATGGGATTGTGTTATTTATTCATTATTTCTTTATTGCATTTCTAGCCCATCTTTTTCTCCATGGAGCTCAAGGTGGTTGAGTACTTGGTTCTACCTCACCTTCCGTTTCTCTTCATACCAAACTTTCGAGGTAGGTTGGGCTGAGAGTGAGTGACTTGCCCTAGGCCACCCTCATGGCCAAGTGGGGATTTGAACCCTGGTCTTTCAGGTCCCAGGGGCACGGGTGGCGCTGTGGATTAAACCATAGAGCCTAGGGCTTGCCGATCAGAAGGTCGGCGGTTCGAATCCCCACGACGGGGTGAGCTCTCGTTGTTCGGTCCCAGCTCCTGCCAACCTAGCAGTTTGAAAGCACGTCAAAGTGCAAGTAGATAAATAGGTACCACTCCGGCAGGAAGGTAAACGGCGTTTCCGTGCGCTGCTCTGGTTCGCCAGAAGCGGCTTAGTCATGCTGGCCACATGACCTGGAAACTGTACACCGGCTCTCGGCCAATAAAGCGAGATTTGCGCCGCAACCCCAGAGTCGGTCATGACTGGACCTAATGGTCAGGGGTCCCTTTACCTTTACCTTCCAGGTCCCAGCGTGACACTCTAACCACTGTGCCACACTGGCCTTGCAAGCAAGTTGCTGTGTGCTTCACATATTATTTCTAGTGGCCATATGGACCTGACAGCCACCCGTTGTGGTCATTCCTTGGCTAGAAAATGAAGAGTGCTGTTTGATCAACAAATGGATCCAAAACAGATCCTCTGGAGTGGACACTCCTGCTAAAAAAAGAGAGAGAGAGAAAAGGTAATTTTTGATTATTCTTCCTTTCTGTAGGCTCATGAAAAGTTGCTCCAGAGAGCTGGACGTATTCTTATGATCTATTGACTCATGTATACTCTTTCTGTATTGAGTGATGACATGTATTCATGCATCCTCATCCTCTATAAGAGGCCTTTAATACCCCACCCGTGGTCAAGCTTTTGAGTATGAACTCGGTGGGTTGGATTGTATCCAACCAAGTCATCCTATGAGTGCAAGGATTTCCACCTGAGTCATGGCACTACCTCTCTCCACATCCTTGCCCCAATCTGACCCAAGTCCCATACCTCTGGAGCAGATCTGAGGTGGCAGGGGTTGTACATAGAGAGGAGAAGAATGCCTTGTTGGAATGGATGTTTAGCTTTGAAAAGAACACTCTGCTCCCCTGAGAAACGCAACAGCTTTATCGCAGAGCTTGCTTATTTCAACACCGCAAAACAAAGCTAGCCGAAGACACATGCTCAAGCCCAAGATCCCTCATTGCATCAGAGGAGCTACAGCACCCGTCCAGCCTAGAAGCACATACCCAGTCTCTGGTGTGACAGGTCTAATGTTCCTCTGACCGTCTTCTGACAAGCCTGTGGTCAAGAGAGCAAAGAATGTGAGAGGAGGTTTGAGGAACTGAGATCCCCCCCCCAAGCTGGGGGGGTGGAATGCAAATGCTTGGAGAGAAGATAGCATTTTGGGGAGAATGCAGTGGTGGTGAAATAGCTCTGCATCCACATGGAGCAACAGGATGTGGCTGATGCCACAGGCCCGCTCCTTCCATTGCTCTGTCCTTACTAAATTAGCCATCTACCTATTCAGAACACCTCTTCTCAGTCACTGCATCCCTACAGAGTGTGTGCATGCCTGAGAGCTCTCTGATTTCCTGAACCGTATCCAATAAATATGGTGTTCCTGCCATTTGCCCTATTTATGAGTCCCTCCGGTTCTTTGAGGTTGAGTTCTTATTGGAACGTATGAAAATACAAGTGTTAATAATAATAAAATAGGTGAGAGGTGTATGCTTTCAGATCTGGGATCTCCCAAGATTGGGGAATCAATCATCTATTTGTTCCAGCTCTGCAAGTGATTTTTCACTTCCTATGCAGCGATAGCAAACATCGACCCTAGCTTGCACCAATGCTCTTGGGTAGCACTCCTAAAGCAGGACAGTTTTTGTTGCAGGAAGAAGGGGCAGTCAAAATTCCATATCCCTTGCTTGCTTTCCGTATCTAGGGTGCAGTTTTGTGACCCATCAGTTGATGCTTTGATTAGGACTGCATACACACTATACATTTAAAACACATGGCTCCCCCTAAAAGAATCCTGGGAACTGTAGTTTACCGCTTGCAGAACTTTGATTCTCAGCACCCTTTGTTGTTGTTGTTTAGTTGTTTAGTCGTGTCCAGCTCTTCGTGACCCCATGGACCAGAGCACATCAGGCACTCCTGTCTTCCACTGCCTCCCGCAGTTTGGTCAGACTCATGTTGGTAGCTTCAAGAACACTGTCCAACCATCTCGTCTTCTGTCGTCCCCTTCTCCTTGTGCCCTCCATCTTTCCCAACATCAAGGTCTTTTCCAAGGAGTCTTCTCTTCTCATGAGGTGGCCAAAGTATTGGAGCCTCAGCTTCAGGATCTGTCCTTCCAGTGAGCACTCAGGGCTGATTTCCTTCAGAATGGATAGGTTTGACCTTCTTGCAGTCCATGGGACTCTCAAGAGTCTCCTCCAGCACCATAATTCAAAAGCATCAATCAGCACCCTTAAAAAAACTACAGTTCCCAGGATTCACAGGGGAGAGTCATAAGTTTGAAATGTGCTTTCAGTGTATGGTGTGCTGCCTGGTGCATAAGTGACATCACTCATTACGTCCTTTAAAGAGGATTGCTATTCATGTATTGTTAGACAACAAGGGGAAAACCTTTATCTTCAATTGATCAGTAAAAATTTTCCGGATTTCGATGGAAAAATAAAATGAATAAGTACCGTATTTTCCGGCATATAAGACGACTGGGTGTATAAGACGGCCCCCAACTTTCCCAGTTAAAATATAGAGTTTGGGATATACTTGCCGTATAAGAAATACGACCCGGCGTATAAGACGACCCCCGACTTTTGAGAAGATTTTCCTGGGTTAAAAAGTAGTCTTATACGCAGGAATATACAGTATTAATTGATATAAATAAGCATGTGTTGAATCAGCTGGGCATTTCATAAATGTGTGACATTAAGTATCGGGAAATCACGTCAAGGCTGTGCCTTTTCAATTGACCTCTGCTCAATAGTCTTTTGAAAGGTGACATAAAAAATGCTGGAATTAAGCTTAGTGTGTATCAGGTTACTTAACAAATACAGAAAGATACCGTTGGCTTATCTCTTTAACTACCTCACTTAGCTCTGTTTCATAAACATTTTGGTACACTTAAAGGTTGCATATCTACAGCTGAAAGAAATCTTCACAGCAGACTTTGATCTTTCTCAATTTCATGGATCTGCATAAAGAGAATTGGAGTACTTGACAAAGGAAACGTATACAGCAAAGTCTCTTTTAGGCCTAGGCAGACAACCCATTTATATTCAAACATGCTGATTTTTCCTACCAACCCAGGCTGAATTTGCACACGGTAAAGTGGTCCTGAGTGCTTCCTAAAAGATGGGGTAGGATGGTATAAGAAATCGAGACCCAGGCACAACACGGAGGGCTCAGATGATTGCATTGCCATGCACAAATTCAGGGCCGTTGCAGAAGACACAGATACTTGAAACTGCAGAGATTGTCATGTGTACTGACTGCACATGGAGCTATTTCAACATGTACAGAAAGCCATGATTGACAGTGGATCCCCACTGCATGTGCAGAAGGTAAAACAAATGCAAGGATTTGTGCCACATGTCAAGACTACAAACAGAATCTACATAATTCCACACAAGGGAGCAACTCCTGCTTCGGATAAAGCCGCTGTCAGTTTGAACTGCCGAAACAACTCAGCGCAGGACAAATGTAAGGTCACAAATGGGTTGTCTGAACTGGCCTTTCTTTAAACCACTAGGAGGCTGTGCATCCACGATCAAAACAAACTGCTTTTTACAGACTTCCATACTGCCAACATATCTTAGAAAAAATACTTGGTGTGGTTTTTCCTTCCCTGGAGTAAGCCTTGTTTTCTTCTGAACTCTGTTTGGAAAGGACAGCAATCCTTGCTACCAATCCGAGCACTAATTCAGGCTTATTCCTCCCGTCTAATGGAAAATAGGTTGCTTACTTTTTGTTAACTGCGAAAGTGTCTTGTTCGTTTACACACACTCACTTCCCCTTTAAATAAACCAAATAAACTACTTAACACAGGGCCAGAAGAACCATTGGTCCTCCCAGCTCTGAATTCTAGGGATTGAACCTGGCACTTTCTGCATGATTTTTAAAGTGTGTGTGTGTGTGTGTGTGTGTGTGTGATGGGATTATTATGGGGAGGATGGGAAAAATTGGGTTAGTGACATCACTGGTTCCAGCCAGTCCGTGCTGCACACGGTTAGCTTCATTCTGGTGTGATACAAAATCATGATGATGTTACAACACTGAACTAAGCTCCGTGCTTGTGCTTTCACAGTGGGTTCACTGTTCAGATTATAGACATTTGTATGCACTCTTAGTTACCTCTGCAGAGGTTATTTCTATGATTTGGATAGGTGTGGTGCCATAATGCTGTGCTGCTATATGAATCAAGTCAAGTGTGGGCAGAAAGTAGATCAGAATCTACTGGTAGATTTCCAGGTTGCTTGCAGCAGATCGGCAAACATGTTTGTCTCTGACAGTTAAAACCAAGGAACAGTGCCTGAGTTTGCTTTTCCCCTCCTTCCTCCCATCCAATCTTTTTTTTTTCTTTTCCCTTTTGTGTTGTGTCTTTTAGATTGTGAGCCTGAGGACAAGGACTCTCTTATCACTGACATTTGTAAGCCACTCTGGGAGCTGCTTTTTGGCTGAAGAGTGGGACAACTCTTTAAATAACGCTTTAAATAAACAACCAAGCAAATAACTATATATACATTGGCAATGTTGGAATGACTCTCTCCCCTGCCAATAAATAAATGAATTAAACTGCTGAAATGAAGAAAACTTTGTGTAACCTGGAATGGATTTTCATGTGGAAGAATCGTGAGCTCAGCTCAGCTCTGCTGCACAAGACAAATCCCTGTCGTCAGCCTCTGCTCAAAGGCACTATGGTCTTTAACTCTATATCTTTTACACCTGGCCCCAGCTGGTGGATCTCAGGGATCTAGTAAAACACGAAGCAGTCTGCCCTTGAAGTAAGTAGCCGTGCATTCCCCACAAAGATGATAATGTCCAGTAAAGTAGTGAAAAGGATATGGTACTGTATCATAAACTGGAATTCCCAGCTCTGTTTTCCTAGGCTCAGAGAAAGTGGCTCGCTGCTTAGGAAACAGATCTTTTCTATTGCAGCCTCTCTCCTTCTGCATCCAGACATGTGGGAAGATTGGAAAGGTTCTGAAGGAAACTGGTGATCTTCTCAAAGACCAGTGGCGTAGCGTGGGTTGCCAGTGCCAGGGGCTGCATGGAGCAATGGGGTGGGAGTGAGGGAAATGGACAGAGTACACATGCACAATCAACTGCCTAATGGCATCCACATTACCCAGGAGATTGCAGCCACAGAGATAAGAAAAGAAGAGTCATTCCATTGTCTGGAGAGGTCACTTCCTGGTTCACCAGCAACACTAGCATGCAGCTGTATTGAGGCAGCACTGGGTGTTGGAATTCTGTGCCCCTAACAATTTTACATCCAGGACAACCGGGACAATCCCCGCTATGCCACTGCCAAAGTCCCAACAAACAAATCGCTTCTGCTTTATGAATTTGAAGCGAGGGCTAAGCTAAAAGACCCAACAGTGACTAGTCTTCTGGACAAAACATTGGAGAAGCCTGACATGGATGTGAAGAGACCGCGTTCTGTCAATCTGGGGTTCCCAACCTGTGGCCCACGGGCTTCATTCAGGTGGCCCGTGGTGTGTCTGTGAAGAACACTTGCAGTCTGAATTATGCGCAGTTCAGACTGCAACACAATAAACGCAATGTAAGAAAGAAAAGAAGTAATAAAAAGACAATTAGAAATAATGCAACATCTGGCGCAGTGCACAACAGTTGTGACAGTAGGCAGAAAAGAATCAGGGTTTGCCAAGACCCTCGGCAATTTTCAACTGGTCCGTAGGAGGAGAGGGGAGTTGGGAACCAGTGCTGTAAATCAAGGGTGAGGAGCTTCTTGCCCAGCCCTTCAGCACCCTCTGCCTAGCCCTTGGGACTCTCTCTGAGCCACACCCACTCAGTGCTCAGTGCTCCCGCTCTGTGGCTTCCTCCACTGCTTTTCCCTAGCTAGAATGGTGTCCTTCAACTACGCAAAGGCAAGAGTCACATCCATTGCTCTGCCTTCATTTGCTTCTGGCTCCACCCCTTTTGTACTCTGGCTCCACCCACCACTTTGAAATTGGCCCCCAGGAGGTTGCCAATGAGGGGAAGTGGCCCTTGGGCTGTGAAAGGTGCCCCACCTCCTGCTTTAAATGTTCACATTCACAAATAGCTCAAGGGGGAGTCTAAAAACACCTCTCAAGTTGGGAATCCTTGTCTCATACATCTCTCCATTGACCGGCTGCGAGCTTGCCACTGTTTGTTAAGCTGCAGTAACTGTTTATGGGGAAATTGCCCAATAAGGATCCTCTCTATTCTGGGTTCTACATAATACCCCCCAGTAATTATCTTAATTCATAAATGCTTTTGTGTTTCTCAGCTACCTTTCCCCCCCTATTTTGGGCACCCTATAATTGCAGACAAATGTCATGTGGGATCCTTCCTAGGGACCGGTGGGAGAAGGGACTGCTGCTGCGGCGCATTTGATTTGCTGCACAGAAAAAGCAGCGCGAGAGTTTCGAGCCTAGCTGCATCATTAATTCTCACCTTTGATCAAATGCATTTCCAAATGCTTAATCCTGACATTCAGGGTTTCCTCCTAATCTCCCAAGTCTCATTTGGCACCATCAGCGGCAGGCAGCTGAACGAAAGGCTCTCACACTGCTGACTGATAGACTTCTGATATTGTCCTGCGTCTCGCTTACTAATTATGCCCAAGCTGCTCATCATCCAAGATACTGTTTATGCTAGGAATTTTTCTACTGTGCGTCTCAGGGGCAATTGGCTTGTAGTGGGGAGCTGGGAATTCTCTGAAGCCTACTTTTTAACAAACAAACAAGCAAACAAACATACATACAAGCCTTTGCTGTTCTTCCACGCTGCAGTCAAACACCAAAAGCTGCCTTATAACCAGGTCAGCTTGCTTGTACATTTAGTCCAGGTCTGCGGACTTTGACTGGCAGTCGCTCCCTGGGGTCTCTCAGGTAGAGAGCAGGGCTCTTCACATCACCTGCTGCCAGGTTCTTTCTAACTACAGGTACCCGAGACTGAACGTAGGAATCCAGATTACCGGGTATACAAAGCACAGGCTCTGCTGCATTGGTCCTACTGTGTTTACATTAACCCTTAAAGGTAAAGGGACCCCTGACCATTAGGTCCAGTCGTGGACGACTATGGGGTTGCGGCGCTCATCTCGCTTTACTGGCCGAGGGAGCCGGCGTACAGCTTCCAGGTCATGTGGCCAGTATGACTAAGCCGCTTCTGGCGGACCAGAGCAGCGCATGGAAATGCCGTTTACCTTCCCGCTGGAGTGGTACCTATTTATCTAATTGCACTTTGACGTGCTTTCGAACTGCTAGGTGGGCAGGAGCTGGGACCGAGCAAAGGGCGCTCACCCCACCGCGGGGATTCGAACCACCAATCTTCTGATCGGCAAGCCCTAGGCTCTGTGGTTTAACCCACAGTGCCACCCGCATTAACCCTTAGCCTGTCCTATACTTTTACCTGAGCAAGCATCAGCCCCCCCCCCCCAATTCTTTGACTGCAACAACTTATGCTCCAAAAAGCCATTGTAAAGAGAAACCATTAGGGTCACATTCTGAGTGCTCTTACGTAACTGTAAACAGTCATGGCTTCCCCCAAAGGATTCTGGGAAATGTACTTGGTTAAGGGCACCTAGCTGCAACTCTCAGCACCCTGAACAAACCACAGTTCCCAGGATTCCCCATGACTTTGAAAGTGGTATAGTAAGAGTGCCTTAAATGTATATCATGCAGGTGAGCTAGGTCTGGGGAGAAAGGGAGCCTGGGAATTTTGGGATAGCTTCATCAGTAGAGCACGAGACTCGTAATCTCAGGGTCTTGGGTTCGAGCCTCAGGCAAAAGACGATCACCACCAAAAGACCATCATTTATACGGCAGCACTTTGAAGAGTTTAAGAAGCATCACACACGTTATCAGTCAGTAACAGTGGCCACTGTTATTGAAGCGTTGGAGGCAAGACATCTGGGCCGGCCGCTGCTTCTCTCTCTATAACGGGGGCACCTGCTTAGTTTCATGGGCACAGCTGATGATGGCTCCCGAGTGTCAAGTCCATACTTGAAATGCACAGCAGGGGAGAAGCCCATTCCCTCTCTCCAGGCTGAATTATTTTTATTGCTGCACTTGCTTGAGACTCTCATGTATATTTGCTGGATTCAGGGCCGGATTAAGACCTTTAGAGGCCCTAAGCACTTAAAAGATTTTGGTGCCCCCCCATATATATCTAATTCAAAATGTAAACAATAAGAAACCTAAAATAACATACCATATTTTTCTGTGTATAACACACCCCTGTGTATAAGACGGCCCTTAATTTTGGGGACTCCAAATTAAGAAAATGGGGGAAATTGCCCCATGTATAAGATGACCCCCCTTTTCTTAGCATAATTTTTAAAGAAAAAAACCTAGTCTTATACATGGAAAAGTACAGTAATCACGCTATTATGTCCATGGCAGTCACTTTTTACATGATGCCTTAGAATCGGTCATAAATAGAATGAAACTCTAGGGTGTTTCCCTTATCGGTTATCACAAACAACATAGTGTTTGGTAGGACGAGTTCATAGGGGTGCATGTATGATTTCAACACAAGTTGACACGTTGATTGCTTCCAAAATCTATGCGGTTAACATTTTGCTCCCCCTAAATGCCCCCAAAAGAAAAGTTCTCTCCAAAATTCTTGCCAAGGTCTTTTTTTAAAAAAACCCAGATCTGAAGAAACACACCCCAGCAACACTGTATGGAGAACTGCTTCACTTTCTCTCAGTGGACAACTGAATGAGATAGCCGATATGATAAATATTAGAACGATCATGTGAGTGGTAACTCGGTGGACCAAGCTGCCAGATTCTAACTTGGCTGTATTCCCAAGATTAATGTAGATCATAAATCTCTATTTTACCTATTTCACATTATTATTATTATTATTATTATTATTATTATTATTATTATTATTATTATTATTATTATTCATTTTGTGGTGTGTGTGTGTGTGTCATTTTTTCATTTATTGTGGGAGCTTTTTTTGTAGAACCTGGTTCAGCTGCACCATATGGTCCATGGTAAATCCGGCAGTGGGAATTTTCTGTGCTGCCCCCCTTCCCTTGATGCCCAAAGCGTGTGCTCATTTTGCTTAATGGTTAATCCAGCCCCGATTCAGGACTCTCTTTGGTGGAGAGGTGTGATATTGCTTTTCTGCTATATTCTTGGCCCCCACCCAGTGTTTAGTAAGAAGGTTTCTGCCTGCATAGATCAGATAGTCCTGTCTGGCTGAAACCCTAGGAGCACAGGTATATTCATGTGCAAAGGGAAACGCTTTTGCAATAGCACTTAGAAACGTGGGTACTGCAGCAAAGTGTTGCAGCACTGAGTGTTCCCGTGCTTGCTTTTAGCCGGCCAGCCTCACCTTTCTCCAGGAGAGTCCATCCCATTCCCCAGCCCTCGACAGGCATTCAGGAGTTAGTGTTCAGTCTTTATTAGGTCATTTTTGGGTGCCCACCCCTTAAGGCCTTCTGCGAAAGTGTCTTTTGTACGTCTTTAAAACCTGGGGTTCTCCCAAGCCCGCCTCTTGTGCTGTCATTTTGCCTACATAAAAATGGCACTTGGATAATGAGTTTGCTATTAGAACAAGACATTTCCTTTGCACAGATCATGAAAGGAGCCAACCCTTTGTTTAATTCATGAAATGAACAACACGTTTGCCTAGGTTGTTAAAACAGTATGTCCCTTTGTGAATTAGGCATTTAATCACGACTGCAAGTCTCTTTCTTAAATTTAGGCAAGGGTGGCGTTGCCAATCTGATAAACTAGGCAGAGTTTGCCTAAATGCTACAGGTAGAGGCAATTCATGAACCAATGTTCTTGTTTCATGAATAATGTAGAGAATGTATTTAATTCAGACATCAGTGTCTTTAATTCAGACATAAGGCAGTTTCTGACATTAGGAATCCAATGATGTTTTATGCTTGCGTCTCGAAGCTTATTTCCAGGGATGTGTGACAACACTCCCCCCACCCCACCCCGACCCACAGTTTTGCTTGTCTCGTTGAAATATTTTTGGCTGCCCTTAATATTCCTCAGATATTTGAATTCTGCTTTAGGTGGAATCTGACGGCAACCCAGCAATACGCAGAAACCTTCTAAAAAGGTATTTAGTTCTGTTAAGTTATTTTTGGTTTCCCTTGAAAGTCCTCCGAAGTTCTGTTTGAGACCCCTCCCTCCCTCCCAACCAGCTTCAAAACACTCTTTAAGTGGAAACTCTATTAATACTCAGCCTCCGGGGTAGGAACCAAGGGCAGCATTTTTTCATCAGCACTCTTCCAGGGGTCCGCACGACAGTACTGGGCAAGGCCAGAGGCAAGTGGATGGGAAAATGGATGCGATTCTGACCTCTGCACAACAGACTCCATTGCAGCCATGCCGAAGATAGGACTGGTCCACACCTCTGTTTGCCCTGCTGCCAGGCAAACCCACTCTCTATTGGTGGAATGGCACAAACAACCATCAGGTTTTCTGTGGATTTCCATTGGTTCCGATTCAGCGGTAAAGAACCCTTTTCCCCAGGGGAAAGCTGTGGGGCAATTGCAAAACCGCTCGGACCTACTGTATGTCTAGAATTCGTGCAACCAATGGCTGCTGGCAAACTCAGGAGAATCTGGAGGTTTGCAGGACTACCCCCCAAAATGTCTTTTTTTTCATTTTGGGGCGGCGGGGGCCGAGGGGTTTGTGTGCAACACACTCACCAATAGCTCAACAGCATGGAATGCTAAGAGACTGAATAACCCCCCCCCCCCGCTGTTGTGCAAATGGGAGAGGGGAACTGAATGGAGCAGCTGAAAGGAGGAGGACAGAAGCACACACACATACAAACCACTGTCTGGATAGGTCACTTCCTGGTTCACACTGAGAAGCTATTTTAAAACACCCCCAGGGGCAGAAGTGAGAGCTGCTGGTAGAAATCAATGGAGAAACGGAAGATTTCCGTGTTGCTGAGACTGGGCACTGTCATATGCACACTTACCAGGCCCCCTGCCCCAACTCCCCCATCCTGAAGCAGCAGCAAAAGAAAGAGTTTGCACTATGTCTAATGCAGATCCTATTCAGTATGAGACTGCACCTTAAATACACACACACACACACACACACACACACACCATAGCTGTCAACTTTCGGATTTGAAAATAAGGGATGCCGCAAGGGCAGTGCAATGGCACCAAGTAGCCTCGCCACCCTGCGCTCCAGAGGCTGCGCTCGAATGGGTGAGCGAAAGAGCGAGCGTGTAGATGGCAGGCAGGCTGTCTGTCTGGTTGGGCGTGAGGGTCTGGCTGCACAAGGCATGCAAGCTCCGCCCCCAGTCGGTCTCAGACTCCTTATTGGCAGCCGAGCAACACAGCTGAGGAGCCTCCCTGGCCTGCAGGGAGGGAGAGGAGCTGCTTCCTTTGAAATCCGGGAAATTTAAGGGATATCAACAATCCAGGATAGCAGCGGGAAACGGCATTGGAATAAGGGAGTTTCCCGCAAAAAAAGGGAGGGTTGGCAGCTATTAACCTGAAGCGTATGTAACCTGAGGTACCACTGTATATATATCCTGCTAATGCAACTTCCAAAGCAAATACTCCATACTGCAGGCTGGGATGGGCTGTAAATGGCAGAGATTGCCTTATGACAGCCCTGCAATGTAGTTCACATTGAATACAGCAGGTTATACAATGAATGGGTCACAGCACCCCTGTGGTGTGTGTGTTTTTTTAAAATTAAAATTTAATTCCCCTCCCCAACAAAAATGCTTGGCATAGATATGATGACATCCAATATTGTAAACTCTCACAGCTGAGACAGACTACGCAATGCAATTAAAAACTTAACCCCCCCCCCCAAAAAATTACCTGGCATAGATATAATGATATCCAATATTGAAAACTATCACAGCTGAGACAGACTGCACAATGCAAGGTAAAATAAAGCAGGCATAGGTTATGTTATCATCGAACCTGTGAACAGAAATGCTTCGTAACTGGGTCTTGCAAAATTGAGGCAACCCAAAAACTGGGAAGAGGAAAAGCAACAGAGCAGCTGGAAATCTGAAGGTTTAATTCCGAAGGCTGCAGCTGAAGGGTTGGCATCACAGAGGTAGTTTTATATGAAAGTCTACCTCTCTGCAAGGAAACACAGAGTTACAAAGGGATAAAGGCAACGGAGGAAAGGGAACAAAGTTGATTCCGAACACTGCCACTTACTTTTTAAGCAGATCTATGGCAGATGTTTATCATTAGGCTACATTGTACATCGACGCCACGATCATCAGAATGCGGAATGCATAGCTGGGAAGGAAGGAAATTATTTCCCATCATGACTAATAGCACAATTCTCCTGGTGACATTTCATGATTCCTCACCCCCCCCCCCAGCACAAACGGCACATTGCTTTATTGCTCCATAATTGATTAGCCATCCTTTAATCATGATAGTCAAGTTCCCATTACTTCATTATCAAAATTAATATTTCATTCACATTAATTTGCTTTGGGGCACAGTTGTCCTTAGCCTTAGGAGACCTCGGCTAAAAATCGAGGCTTGCTGTATGGAGCCCTGGATTCAAATTCCTACTCATGCAAATGAGAACTATCAGTACTGCTTCCAAGCTTTTGGGGGTGAGGTGGGGGGAGCTTTTGTAGGTCCCCTTTCTGCTTGATGCTGCTCATTCACTTGCCCTTCTAGGGAAGAAGGCTCAGAGCCAGGGAACTGGTGGTGGGACAATGATGAGTGGTCAGAGGGAGAAGAGGGAGCAGACTGGAAGGAGGAGGTGTCAGAAGCTGAAGAGGGAACAGGGCTTAGTGAGCAGGAAGAGGCTGTGGCAGAGAGAAGTCCAGACTCAGCAGCAGAGGGGGCCAAGAGGCAGAGATCAGACAGGCTACTGAAGAAGCCAGGGAGTTTCCTGCTCCTGCTGCAACCAGCTCCCCTCCCCACTGGTCTTCCAGGACCAGAAAAGGCATGAAGAGGGCGGACCAGAGACAGCCATGTTGACCGAGTCTCAAATTGCTTGGGAAAGATTTGGGAGCTTAGGCAACTGTGGGAAGATGGGGACTTTCAGTCCTCACAACTGCCCCATTGGGGCAAGATCTACCGGGAAGAGTTGCTGTGTTCACAAGGCCTGGTCTCCTGAGCTGTTTGTTTCTTAGAATAAAAATTTAAATTCACTGATGCCGTGTGGATTACTGCTGACCTCACTCAGTATCCCATCCTTTCTCAAACTGGGGTCCCAGATGCTGTTGGATTACAACTCCCATCATGCCTAGCTACCAGGACCAGTGGCCAGCGATGATGGGAGTTGAGGTCCAACAACATCTAGGGAACCCAAGTTTGAGAAAGGCTGATACACTAGCTGGCAGTGGCTCTCCAGCCCTACCTGGAAGATTTCTGGGATTGTACCTTCTGCTACCCACTGAGACATGATCCTTCCTCTTCCCCATCCTTTCTACATGGCCAGTAAGGGAGTGGTTGAGTCCCAAAGAGGAGGAGGCTCCTTTACATTGCTCCTGTCACTTGCTACGATAAGTTGAGTGAAGAGGCAGTCAAGTGGAGGAGGATCAGGGCCATAGGGCTCTGGTGGCCAGAGTGGGCCCCTGAGACATGACATTGGCCTAGCAATACCAACCCTTGCAGATGTCAACATGAATAATGGCCTACCTTGCAGGACAGTTGTGCTGAGGCCTGCTATACAACCAGTTTCCCCCTGAGAACAACTCCCCGAGTTTGCATCTTCTACCCTCGATCTGAAGTGAACCCAGAGAACCAGCACATGCTGGCAAGATAGAGGATCCTGTCTCATATCATTTGGCATATACAATAGAACTGTGGTGGGCAAAGAGATGGCAGGGTCCATGGAGAGATGAGCGCAAGCCAACCTATGCGACTGAAATATCTTAGGAACCATTGACAAAGGGCTTGGTTGCACACATGCAACAAGAAGGAAGGGAGAAGAACTCTCGAGGATGTCACACGCCGCCCCCCCCCCCCGTGGCCTGCAAAAAAGAGAGAGAGGTGGATAGATTGCATGGGGGGTCAAGGGCCTCAAGATGTCATCTCATCAGGAGGACCTAGGAATTGGGGTGGAATTCAACGTTACAGTAATAGGAGTGTTTGGCCAGTGCAGGCATTTTTGCTTGCCAGACAGAATGATCTCCCTTCCTCTTCTCCCCCTTTCTACCCCATGTGCTGTTCTGCAGGTTCTCCTGAAATTCCAGAGCAGGATTGGGGGGGGGAGGGAGGCATGGGGGATACGTGGGAGAGGATGGAAGAAGCCCCATTGCACTAGTGGGATTCCTTGCCCTGGCTTCTGCTAGCACAGTGGGCGAGTTGAATAACAGACATGCTATTCTGTAGTTTCCTCAGCACCTGTTGCAGATCTTCCCTTTCCAACAAGCCTTTTAAAGTGGTGGTTTTTTTTATCCAGGCATTCAGTTGGGTGGGTAAGGGACTTGCAGCCACTCACTCCTGCACATTACCCGCTTTATAGACTACATACTGGGTGGAAGCACGAGTGAACTCACCCTTAGAATTCCTTGCTCACCTAGACACAGGTTGTTGTGTGCAGGTGGCAACTTTTAAGATGTACAAGTCTCAGTGCCTTAGCTGTGCATGTAAATCCTTGATGAATATAGGCTGGGTGCTTAAGGCTTCAACCCCCGTCCCCCCGCTCCCAAAGCATGCATCACCAAAAAAAGGAGGACAAAAAAGGACCCAGATTTGCATAGAATGGACATATGCCAATTTATGTTTGTAGACACAAATTTAGAAATTCTGTCTTTAGTGCTTTTGCCTGCAGAGCAGGCAGCAGGAGTGAAGACCTTTGCCCTGGCCAGGCCTATGGGCGTTCCTCCTGCTCTTTTGATGCAGGTTTAGAATGTTCTGTATTGTTTGTCTAAAGAGAGACAAATCATGCATGTTGCCTTGAGTTTATTGGTGTGCCTTGAGTTTATTGGCGGAGAGTAAGGATATGGATGAATGAATGAAATACAATGTGTTATGGGGGGGAAATGGATTTTGAACTTGGACAAAAAGTGATGATGATGCCATGATATCTTCTCTCCCTGTCCCTCTTCTTTGTTTGAAAGCAAACAGATCAAAACTTCAGCAGTTAAGGCAACCCTTGTCCTCAGCCGTACAATCCAAGGGTTCTTGAATGAAGCTAGGAAAGTTAATTCAGGGTGAGATGCTTCATATGTGGAGTAGCAGGAAACAAAATGCTTTCCTGAGAAGAGAATGAGTCCCAATGTCTGTGGTGGAACAGGAGAAGTGTGACATCTTTAGGTTCAGTTCTGGGGAAATATTTTGTGTAAGCATGTTAGGAGGAGGAAGAGGAGGAGGAGGAGGAAGAAGAAGAAGAAGAAGAAGAAGAAGAATTGTAGAGATGGAAGGGGACCCTGAGGATCATCTGGTCCAACCCCCTGCAATGCAGGAATATTCAGGCGTCCCGTACGGGGATCGAAACTGCAACCTTGGCGTTATCAGCACCATGCTCTAGCCAACTGAGCTAAGATCTGTTCTCTGCAGTGCTTTTTTTCTGGGGGGACACATACCCCTAAACATTTTGTGAATCTTTGCACTTTTGTCCATTTACTGTATTTATTTTTCCTGATTTGAACTATAAAATGGGGATTTTCTTAAGAAAAAAAGCACTGGTTCTCTGTATCCATAGCACTGCCCAGACAGGCTGACCCAGCAGAAATACTAAGCTGGCAAGATGGACTTGAGCAACTTTTGGTTAGGCAGGCCTCTCTTTTTCCTTTCTGAAGCCCCAAGCCTGTGCTTCACCTCCCAATAGTTTGGCTGAGTGTATTTTTCAGAGCTCACCTTGCACAGCGAAGTGGGCCTCTCCCTTACTCAACCCTAGACTTTTATTTATTTCCCTGAGAACAGATAACTAACATATCGACAGCTATCCCCTTCCCAGGCTAAGGAGGCACCTCTAGAAAGAGCAGTTGGGGATGCCCACAGGAACATGGATTGTAACAGAGCTGATTCTTCCTCAGCCCATTTCATCACGACCGCAAGGCAGCTGTCAGCTCAAGCCAGCAGATTCACGATTTCACTGCTCGCCGCCACCATCGATAGCTGTTATCCCCCTCCACCCAACATACCCGCAATAACTGCCGCCGCTGGCAAAACATGGGAGCGGTGTGTGTTTTTTGTGTGTGTGTGTGTGTGTTAAGTGTTCCCGCATGGGATGTCCAGGGGTGGAGTGATGAGGGCCTCCAGGAGCCATTGCTAAAACAAGAGCCAGGGTTCAAAGTTGTTGTTGGCGGGGTGTCTCTGCACAGGCACCAAACTCTTTGTCCTTGGCCAGCACCGAGGAAAGCAGGCACCCTGCAAAGGTAAAGAGCGCGCGCGCGCCCCGCGGCCCACAGGGGCGCGCGCGCGCTCTGCCAGCCGAGTAAAGCGAGCGAGCGCCGCCCCCCCCTCCACCGTTGCTGCCACCTTCTCCCTGTCAACTCCCCCCCACCTCCCCCACGACACCCCCCCCCCCGCCAACCCGCTCCTTCCTCCGTTTGGAACTTTGCTGACTGCAACGTTCTGGAGCCGAACGTAGCGACACAAGGGGGCGGAGGCGGTGGAACGTTCGATCCTTGCCTCGTTCCATCCGGCCTTTCCTCCCCCGGGGAAAGCGGGGCGGGGGAGTGTGTGTGGGGGGGAGCGTGAGAAAGAGGGAGCTCGCGATCCCCGAGCCACGTTACCCCACTACCCCGCCGCGGGAGCTCGCTTGGAGGAAACGGTGCGAGGTGGGGATTGGTGGTGGGGCGGGGGGGGGGGAGAGGAGAGGCGGCAAAGGGGAAATAAATAAATAAATAAGGAGGCCTCTGCAGCACCACCCTCCGGCCATCGAGCCGCACTGCACCTCCCCCTTTCTCGCTCACTCACTCACTCACTCTCCCCCCCACCCCACCCCCCCGCTCCGACTCTCAATGTTCCACACTGCCCGGCCACAGAGCCTCCTCTGCTGCTTTATTTCAACGCCCCCCCCCCCGGGGCTGCTTCCATCCCCTCCAAGGACATTTTCTCTCCCCTGCCCTCCCCCCCTCCCGTCCATCCCTCCCCCCTCCGAGCTAACGTCGGGACAGGACGCCTGCGAAGGTAAAAGGAGAAACGGGTTAGGTGGCTGCTGCAGGAGCCTGGGCGAGCATGGTGGGGGGAGGAGGAAAGAAGAAGAGGAGGAGGAGGAGGAGGAGGAGGGAAAAAGGAGCGCGGCGCCCGAGGTTGAGCGGGGGGGGGGGGCGTTGAAGGAAGAAAGAGAGATTGGTAGAGGGAGCTTTGTTCTTGTTTTCAGCGCTTGCTGCCTGGCGGTGGCCGGAGGAGCCGAGACTTGAGTTCACGCCTCACTTGGTGTGCACACACCACGCTGGTAGTGTGTGTGTGTTGTGTAGGGGGGGGGGAGGCTCCTGCCATAGCAGCCCCTCCATACCCTCCTGGCTTGGGAGCTCGGCTCTCCCTACAAAGCCGAGGCGGGGGGGGGGGGCGAGACGGCGACGACTCTCTCTGTGTGTGTGTGAGAGAGAGGGAGCGCGGGGTGGTGGTGTTGGGGGGGGGCAGAGCTGCAATTTTTGCCCTCCTGCAATTTCCGACGAGGATCCTCTGGTTTTCTTCTTCTAAAAATAGAATTTATATATATATAAAATACAAATATTCCAAGCCCTCCGATCCGAGCCTCCCTGGATGTGTGTTTTTTTTTAGAGGGGGCAGGAGAAAAAAAATATGTCGGTCTGTTTTGTAGAAACTGATCAAGACTCGGTGGCGTTGAAAGCTTTGCAGAAGGTGCAGTTTGAATTATGCTTCTTCTTTTCTCTCTCTCTCTCCTCCTTTCCCTCTCTCCCTCCTCCTCCTCCTTTCCAGCCTGCTCGGTGGTGACCAAATGCAATTCTTGCTGCCGGCCGTGTAAATAGAACCCGAGCTCGCGGGTTTCTCTGGACGGAGAGAAAAGCATTTGAGTCTGAAATAGCAAATCCTCTCCAGCCCTTTAAATACTGTACAGGGAAACAAGAGGGAGTTGGTGGGGGGTTTATTTCTCACTCCCCCTCCCAATTTGTATACCAGCTTAAGTCTTGGGGGTGGGATGGGGGGGTGGGAGGAGAGGAGGAGATATGTCTGCCTTGACCCCCTCTGCTCCAGTGTAAATATTTAGAGGGTATTACTGACTTAAAGGGGGTGGGGAAATCCTATATTTTTTGGCAAGCCTCTGCTATTTACAACGTGTCATAAGTTATTAATGCTCATTGCCTTAGTACTCTGCTAAATCTGCCTCATGCCTCCGAACAAAGTCGACAATTGACGTACTGTCTGAAGAATTGGGGAGTGTGTTGTGGGGGGTGGGGAGGACGCATGATAGGATTTGGAGGTGGGAAGAGAAAATCCATTAAAAAAAATCTTTTAAAAAAATTAATGAACATTGGAACTGTTGCATTGGAACCTCAAACTGAGACGTTATTTTGGTTAACCCTATTTCCCCTACTCATACACCCCCCCCCATGCAAATCTTCACCATGACCAGTTTAAGGGGCACCAAATAAGTATGCTTGCAGATGGCAGGGGATTGAATGAATAGCCCTTCACTGAGTGGAACTGATTTTTATTTAGTTATTATGTGCAGGAGAGAAACGTAACATCAACAATGAACACACAGCCATAATAAAGAGGAATCAAAAGATTTGTTCTTGGGTGAACTACAATAGAGTATAGCTTCAATAGTCTTGGCCACCAAATGTATAACTAAGTCATATTTATTTTCCTGGAAATTGACGTCTGTGTTTTTTTTCTTTTTGTCCCTCCTTTGCTCCTTCCTTGAAAGTTTTCCAAGATGTCCAGTGACAGGCAGAGGTCAGATGACGAAAGTCCAAGTACTAGCAGTGGGAGTTCAGATGCAGATCAGAGGGACCCGCCGGCTCCTGAACCCGAGGAGCAAGAGGAGAGGAAGCCTTCTGCCACCCAGCAGAAGAAAAACACCAAACTCTCCAGCAAAACGACTGCCAAGCTCTCCACTAGTGCTAAAAGGTAATGTGTCCCAAACAGCGGGTAGGAACTTTTGAGGGAGAAAGGTTTTATTTTTGTTTGTTTGTTTGTTTGCTTTGCAAACAAGGGAAGGTCCTTAAGATGAACTAACAAACTTTGAGATGTTGCTGTTCCCTGTTGGGATGGCGAGACCCACATGGAAATAGTCCGTGGATTAAGAGGTCTCTTCCTAACACCGCGTCAGCGGTGGCGGTGGAATGGATCCAGGCAGAGTTGTGACGATTGCGCTGTTGGGTTGATCCCGTGGTTCTTGGGCGCTGCCCAAAGTGAGTGTGTTTAGTGGGGAGTCGAGTTGTGAACTGCTTTGCCCCTGTATGTGTGTGCTGGGGGGGGGGTGCTGCTTCGATTCACTTTACCCACTTGTAGAGCAGCTCCAGTTTTCCCTGGGCGACGTGGCGTCATCACGAGAGGTTCGTTCATCCATGTACATTCATACCTGGATCGGAACGCTTTAACTCTTTCTTTTGGTGGGGATGGGGGGATTCATCATTTGGCTTGGGTTGGGTGCTGTATAAGAGCACTTGGCGAGAAATGACTCATTTTTGCTCCTTTTCTTTTTTGGAGCCTCATGCATGTAAATCCATAGAAGGGTTTTTTGTTTGGTTGGTTGGTTGAAATGCAAGCAGGTGTGCTAGCTCGCATTAATCAGAATTACAGATTAATGACAGCCCTTCTATCTTGAAAGTTTCAAAAACTTGAGAGGAACCTGATAGGGGCTACCTCTATGCATCTACGATTTGCAGCTTTCTGAAGATCCTCACTCACGGATTAATTTTCTTCAACAGCCTTCTGAATTGGGCCAACTTAAAATGCCTTGTTGATCTCTGCCTCTTTGGAGATAACTCAGTAATCATTTCCTCGAAGCTCACTTTTAGCTGGGAATCGGCGTTACATTCTCCAGTAGTGTATCTGACAAACGGCATCCAAGATATTTAAGGGTGCAATAATCTCCCACAAAGTCAGTGGGAGTGTTTAACACTTATTTCCGAGGGGGCCTATATGTTTGGAGGGTGCGTGTTGGAATATGCTGATGCCGAACTCCACATTCATTAGCAGCTCTTGCAGGTGGGCAGTCCTGCAAAAATGACTTGAGGGGCGTGTTAGCTTTTACCATCTGCTGCTTTTAAATCGAAAGCAGTAAAGTCTGAAAATAAAAGTACGTACAGTCGTTGAGGGGGGAAAATGATAAGAAGTGGATCTTTTGTGTAACTTCTGACGGATTTAAGATAACTTTTGCTAGCGGCTTACTAGGTATTTATATAGTAAGTTTACTGCTGATACATAAATCCAGTGAGTGATTCTTTTAATATCCTGCTTGATCTTGTAAAATCTTAGCCCTGTGTGTTCTTTGACCTGATGTTTTGTGTAAATTCATGTATGGTACAAATCCAGAGCAATTACATCTAAATCATTTGTCATTGCCATGGATCTACTACAGGCAAAACATAAATTATCTGAACTTTGTAAAATCAGCAGTAAAACCCCCCTCCCTTCAAAAGAGAGAAAGAAAGAATATTTTGTTATTGGAGCAAAATGACAAAGTTTCCTTCTTTTGATGACTTCTATTAACTGGAGCAAAACTGGCGAAACGTTTTCCTCTTGGGATCCAAGCATCTTTATAACTGCTGTCCAGAGATACCATCTGGGCTGAAATCACAACTGATAGATCAGTGTTGGTTTTATTTTACGGGGTTTCTGGGAAAGAAAAAGAAAAATGTTTTTTGGGTTTGAGGAGAGGAAGCAGCAGAACGATGTCAAGGCTTAGTTCCAGGCACCTGGCTGCTTATATACCAAGGTGACCGAAATGCTAAAAAGTCACTATTGGCAGCGGGAGAAGCATTGCCCCCCAAAAGTGTCCTTTTTTATCATGCAGCAGCCTTGGCTACAACTCCCAGGCAATGTTGGTAGAAAAGTCATTCTCAAATATGCTTCTGTTTTCCTCCTCTCCCCCTCCCTCCCGGGTCTCATTTGCATATAAGATTAGAAAGAAAAAATGCCTCTTAAAGAACCGCTGGAAATCGCTGAGACTCACTTTCCTGAGGGCTGGGTGGGAATTCCTACGGGGCTGAGGTGCAAATGCTCTATTTACCGTCACAGCTAAGAAGGGGAGCTGCAAAGTTTTCCCTCTGTTCTGGGATTTGGGTTATGCCTCTGAGAACAAAGAGGAAGCAGCCATGTTAGCATTACTGAAGCAAAACCAATCTTGCATTTAACTGCATGGTGGTAGAGGGCAGTGTAATTCCCCGGTATATTCCTCAGGCTCTCGCAAACGCTCTGTGTCTCTTCTCATTTTGCCAACAGGATTCAAAAGGAGCTGGCTGAAATAACCCTGGACCCACCTCCGAACTGCAGGTAGGGGGAAACCGACCAAACTTAGGGAATTTTTTTGGGGAGGGGGTTGGCCGCGGGGGCAGGGGGAGTGAATGTGCCAACGAGGGGCAGAAACGGGGGGCGGGGAGTTAGTGTGAACAGAGGAACGCGCAGCGTTAAGACAGACGTGTCGCTCTGCAATGTTTGTAAGTGGATTTAAGATGAATCAGGAATTGTGTGAGGAACAAGTGTAGCCAGATGCTGGATAGAACCTACCATGAAGCTTTGATGGTTAGCTAGGTGTCACGTTTGCTGGAAATAGTAGCCCTTGTTGACAAGTGTTATGTTTGCATAAGCTAAATTGTCATTATAGATGGGATTTCTTGTTAGCTTAGGGAGAGCTCAGGCTTACGGAATGGCGTGTTGGAATTGGAAGTGAAAGCAGGTAACCGCCTGGGTTGTTGGTTTTTTTTCGCGACTGCGCTCTGCTTCCCCCCTTCCTTTTTTGAAAGAAAGTTGTAAGTGCAGCATCTGGAAGTTTGGTTTTCTGGGCAGACGAGAGATAAAGAGGCATTGTAAACACAACTCAGAGGCTCTTGGGAGCGGTGGAAGCTTTTAGCAAAGGAGAAGGGCAAGTTGGTGCGAATGAATGAATGAATGCTTCTCTCTCTTTTTTTTAAAAATAAAATGTGAGAACTCTGGGGGATCTCTACAAAGAGTGAACGCTGGCTCAGCCTTTCGTTGAGAAATGGTCAGTTGTCATGCATGCGCTTGCAGCAGCAAGCAAAACTGTGACGTGTTCCTCGAATATTCAGCGTTGGGACTGGGAAATAAAAGTTGTTCTGAACTGCGCTGGATACCTCTATTGACTTTTTGCTCTTGATCAATTCCTGTACGCTCCCGTCCTCCACACCCGCTGTGTGCGTTGCAGTTTTCAGTGACCAGTATATTGGAAGCATTCCTCATGTGTGAGAATATTGCACTATTCTGGCGAGGATTGCTCTTTAATTGGATTCTGGGGGAAAATAGCTGTCAGAGCCGAAGTGGCTTTTTTCTTTTTTTGCTGCTGCTGCTGCTGCTACTGCTGTTGTGTTTTGGCGCAAGCGGACTCTTTTATCACTTTTCTTACCTGCTCCAAAATAAATAAATACATCTTGACGCTAGGAATTGGCGGCAAAAGGGTTGACTTCTGCAGGGCAGGTCAAGCGCTGTTCTGAGCTTTGTGCCGGCTCTTTGCTGCAACAGGTCGGGTAGTCTGTTCTTTGTTGTTGCATTTGTGTGGATTGTTGTTGTTGTGGTGGTGGTGGTTGTTTTGTGTTACTGCTGCGTGGTCACATCACATATCTGGTCTGGCGGATTGAACCTCCTTTCTAAATGCGAGGTAGTTGCTCTCCTTCTAAGTTCTGGCTCTCCCCACTGCAACCTCGCCACCCCAGAATATTGCGTTCTTGCAACCTTGCAGTGTTTTCGTAAAGTTCACCGAGGCTGAAGTTGGCAGTCTTCAACCTGCAGATTGATGCTCTCCCTTGTTCAATTCATAGCTGAACTGGGAGATGAGGCAGAGGCAGCCTCTCTGGACCATTTCTCTGCCTTTGGTCCGCCTTCCCTGCTGCGCAGCACAGCTGCAGTCCTGCTTTCCTGTAGCAGTGGGGGTGGATCAGGTAGCATAAACAGTTAATTTAAAGGCAAAATGGCAAGATTTGGGTGGTAGCCTGAAAATTGTTGAGTGCTATAACCTACAGGTATGTGAAGTGTTTCAAGCACGCAGGGAAAACGCTACACAAATACTGGCGGCGAATGATACGTTGCGCCAGGGAAAGAAGTAGTTTCTTCTCCGAAAGTAGATTTTATCGTGCTGGGCAGTGCATGTGTTCCTTCCCATCCTTCCTTCCTGTTTGACGCACTGCATGTGTTGGGAGAACTTTGGATTCCAGTAAGACTGCAGGCAGTGAGAGGGGTGGGGGGCTTATTGGTGGGTGGGTTTATTTTTGTTCTTGTTTTTATTATTCATTTTGTGTTTTTATCTTGCGTTGTTACGTTCTGAGGTCTACAGATGAAGGGCGGCATGCAACTTGGATAAATATATAATAAAATGACAATAAGCCGCAGAGTTGTTCTTCCTTGAAAGCAACGAGAGTGCAGGAAGGAAATGATAACGTTAAAAAGAGGAATCAGTAGCGGATATTTCTTTTTCTCTTAAAAAGCTCCTGGAGTATGAGAAATATCCAGGGGTAAATATCCTTGAGGTCCACTGTCTATGCCATGCGTGCCATCTTGCCCCCGCGATTGACAGGGCTGCGCAAAATCTGCATGCCATGCATGTACAGCCACCGTGGAACTTTGAGGGGGGCCTGGCCCCTTCATTGAAATTTTTTTAATGGGCCCGGCCCCCCTACATGGTGTGTCTGGTCTATGCAGAGAGGTCTCGGAAGAAAGGGTGGCGCTGTGGTCTAAACCACTGAGCCTCTTGGGCTTGCCGATCAGAAGGTCGGCGGTTCGAATCCCTGCGACGGGGTGAGCTCCTGTTGTTCTGTTCTAGCTCCTGCCAACCTAGCAGTTTGAAAGCACGCCAGTGCAAGTAGATAAATAGGCACTGCTGCGGCAGGAAGATAAACGGCGTTTCTGAGCCCTCTGGTTTCCGTCATGGTGTTTCGTTGCGCCAGAAGCGGTGGAGTCACGCTGGCCACATGACCCGGAGAGCTGTCTGCAGACAAATGCCAGCTCCCTCGGCCTGAAATTGAAATGAGCGCCATAACTCCAGATTCGCCTTTGACTGGACTTAACCGTCCAGGGGTCCTTTATCTTTTTTTTTTTTACCTTACATGGCGTGTCTGGTCTATGCAGAGAGGTCTCTAGGAAGAAAGGAACCACCTGTCTCTTTGCAGATGCTCAGAAGCAGCGAGAGGCACCACGGGATAAGGGATTCTCTTTCTCCCCACCAGATCTCATTCCAGAGGACTGTAAGGGAAAGCTACCGTAGTCTCTCTCTCCTGCCTCTTGGGATGCCCTGCCCACCCAATCAGTATTGCACTTCTCATATTGAGGAGGTTGTAGGTACGGTGAAAGAATTATTAGTTTGTGAACGTTATGCTTTCCAGGGGTCAACTTAGGATCTCTACCCAACCCCCCAACCCCCTCTCACCCTGGTGAGAGCCCCTTCCTCTTTTTATGTTCTGGGTGATGTATACAGAACTCAGGTAGGGGCATCTCACAGAGTTCAGGTGATTATCAGAGTATGGTCCCCAGTTTGGGACCAATGGCCATATTTTTTGAATTCTGCAGGTCTTTTGACAACAGTGGAGAAATCTGTGGAAATTACCTATATTCACTTGTAAAAGTTTGATGGTTTTTTAAATGTGTTTCCGCCGATAATTATTTTACATATATTTGTCTGTCAGTAGTTCTCATTTTCTCTATACAGTTCTAGCGTGTACACTTCCTAAGGGAGGTCTCTGATAAAGCAGTTTGCTTGGAAAGTTTGATAAACAGCTCCCAGTTAAAATAATAAGTGTGGACACTGTGCCCCCTTGCAGGCTTGAAGCGAAGAGAATGTAAATGGTGAAATATTTGGAATTTCCCACCGTAATTTGTGGGAAGGAATGCTTCCTCCACCTGATACAAATTTGCTCACAAGGGTTTTGCTTTATTTTTTTTATGGTGGTTTTTTTTTTTAAAGAGGCCGTTGGATTCTACTGTCACACCAGCAATTTGGAAAAAAGTTCCTTGTTCTCTGTGAGAAATGAGAGGTGAATGAAAGTGAAGCTTCCCCAATTAAAAGGTCGCGTTATTGGGGGAGCTGTTTTGTTAGGGAATTGCCAGTACCTTGGAAGCTTAGGGTGTCTTCCAGTCATACTCTTAAAAAGGTTTTAAGGGCCATTTCGTAAACTGCATTTTGTCTTCAGAAACCACTTCCCAAGTATATAAATATGTGTGCCTTATGAAGGGCCCTTGTGTGCAAATAAACAGCAAATTACTGTTTGCAAATTACTCGCGAGCAATGACTGGAAATCCCTTTTCTGGGGCGTGTTTTGGCAAAAGCTGCAATTTGCACATGTGGGCAGCTTTTAGAAATTGCGCTGCACTCTGTACCTGGGAACCGGCGCCCAAAATGTACCATAGGAAGATAATAAAATGCATTTCTATATAGTGCATTTCAGACATGCAGAGCGCGTCATGTAGATTGTGAAATGAAATCGTTATCACAGACATTACCCCATTAAACAACATCCTCACCGTTAAGCGACCGGCTCAGAATGTTTACAACAATAAAGGCAGGGCCTTGTTTCTTGTGCAGCCAATGTGAGGCTCAGAATAGTAGCTTTTCTTGGTGAGCTTGTGTTCAAAGTGAGATTTGAACCCGGGACATCCTTCCTTGCGGTTCCTGCTCCTGGCTGTTACACAGCATTGGGTAGGTTTACGGCCTCTTTGCCTTTTGCCCGTTCTGCTTCTGCAAATGGGATGAAAAGCCACAGTTGACTAGCATTTCCATCTGATTTTAAAACAACCCTCTCTCCGCTTTCTGTCTTGCATTAATTATCGTCGCAGGCAATCCATTCCAGATTTAAAAGCCTGCTTAGCGTCACTCGTGCAAATGTCCTGAATTCAGAGCAGCGAGAAGAAACTGTTGTACTTTGTAGGTTGCGCTGGCACAATGCGGAGACACACCCGGTGCACCCGGTGGTTTGGAATTGCCCAGAGGCGTAGCAAGCCCAGGTGGTACCTGGGGCAGATTTTTTTTTGTCACCCCCCCACCACTTTAATTTAAAAAAAATTAAAAAGTGTCACCCCCCTCTGATGGTGCCACTTTGCGAGGTGTGGGGGTTTTGTGTGTGTGTGTCTATTATCTCTTTTTTTCCAATAAAGTTAAATAATAATAATAATAATAAAAATGTAAAAAAATAAAAAAATAAAAAGTGTCACCCCCCTCTGATGGTGCCACTTTGTGAGGTGTGGGGTTTGGTGTGTGTGTGTGTGTGTGTCTATTATCTCTTTTTTTCAATAAAGTTAAAATAAAAAATAATAATAATAAAATGATAAAAATTAAAAAAAAATTAAAAAGTGTCACCCCCCCCTCTGATGGTGCCACTTTGTGAGGTGTGGGGGGTTGTGTGTGTGTGTGTGTGTCTATTATCTCTTTTTTTAATGAAGTTAAAATTAAATTATTATTTTTTTGAAAAAATTAAAAAAAAAATTTTTTATCAAAAGTGTCACCCCCCTCTGGGGTGGAACCCGGGGCGGCCTGCCCCCCCGCCCCCTTGCTATGCCCCTGGAATTGCCTATGTCATATATTTATTTTCTTACGATGCCAGAACTTGTCTGAGAAGGTTCTCAGTCATTAAAAGTGGAGCTTGATAGCAATATAACTCCGCTCACAACTTTAAGGGAAAAAAGTGAGGTATTGGGGGGCGGGGAGAGTGCTCTAGTTTTAATGGAAAACCAGTCTCTCCATTGTTTAAAGCTCCAGCGTTTCAGGGTAATAGGGATTCGCAACAAACCCAGTTAGATGCTGCCAAGAGTGATTTCTCGTCGTCCGAGCTAAAAAGTAATCACAAATGGTAAGAGGAAGCTTGGCTTCTTCTCGTGCCAGAACGATACTAATATGCAAAGGAAATGATTGGATTACTTTGGGGGGTTGCTGTGTGTTATTTTGTTTATATGTATAATTAGGAAGCCACTGTGGTAAATGTAATTGGGGATAATTTACCGTGCAGCAAACGTTAGCTTTCCTCACTGACTAGCAGCACTGCAAACATCGCGGCTTGCTCCATAATACAATTATGTTTATCACCCTTTATCTGATGAATGTGAATATTCAGTGGGTTTTTTTGCCGACAATTTGGCTTGCAATTTATTTATTTGCTGTTTATTTGTTTGTCGGAGCTAGAGCTATATTCACACATACACCCCTCCCCAAATTTGGCAGCGTTGCTGTTAGATTTCAATTTCTGTGTGAATTTTTTTTTTTTTTTTTGAGAGCTTCATTCTCACTCTTCCCCCGCCATCCACTTAACATTCCCATGTAACAGCTTCTTATATTTCACCTGATTTGACCTCTTTGTACTCAACACTTGGAGAGAACAGGCCTTTTCCATCTTGGCCATTTGCTGATGCACATCCAAGACATCTGCAAGCAGTAGTTTAATCCATGCTTTATTTTATTTTATTTTTATTTATTAATTTACTGCATTCATGTCCACAGAGCTCAGGGTCCTGTTCCTCTACCTGCTTCTCTTTCACCTTCACAACAACCCTGTGAGGTTGGCTCAAAGGGACAGTGACTGATCTCAGGTCACCCTACGAGCTTCATGGCTGAGTGGGGATTTGAACCTGGAGTTTCTCAGTCTGAGTCTTGATGCTCCAACCTTGGGGGTGGGGAGCCTGCGGCGCTTCAGACATTGCCAGACTCCCAGCCCCCTGCAGCCCCAGCCAGCATGACCAATGAATGGTCAGGGTTAATGGGAGCTGTATCCCACAACATCTGGAGGGCCACAAGTTCCTCACCTCTGCTCTAACCACTATACCACACTGGTTTGGAAACCCGAGCCAATAAGGTGTTGACTGTGTGAGTGCTCAGAGTGTGGATGGGGAGAGCGATATACATGCAAGCCCCACCCCAGTGTCCTTGAAGCTGTCTTGCCCTGCCTTACTCCTCAACCTGCCTTGTGTTATGTTGGAAACATCTGCAGTGGGCTTCTATTCCTGTTCGCTTGGTTTTTTTGCTTTATCTTGACCATGATTACATAGAGGGTTCTACTTGTGTTCAAGGGATGTCAGGCAAGCTTCCTTTGGGAGCACATTCCCCAGTTGAGGAACTACCACTAAAAAGGCCACACCACAGACACCCGGAGAAGGCCCTTTGCTGAAGATCTTAAAGCAGTGTTTCCCAAACTTGGGTCTCCAGCTGTTTTTGGACTACAACTCCCACCATCCCTAGCTAGCAGGACCAGTGGTCAGTAATGATGGGAATTGTAGTCCCAAAACAGCTGGAGACCCGAGTTTGGGAAACATTGTCTTAGGAGTATAGACGAGATAAGTGGTCCATCAAGGATTACTGTCCTCAAGCCATAAAGGCCAAAAATTTAGCCTTCGAATTTAGCCCAGAAACTAATTGGGAGTTGGGATTGGCACGACAAACTGGCAGAAGAGAGGTGTAATGTGATGACAACCACCTAGCCTCTCAGCTGTATTTTGGACCAGTTGTAGTTTCTCCAAAATGCCTTCTGCAGAGTGCATTACCAGGGCATGGATCCCTGAGGCCAAACATGTTCATTCCAGGTAGAGTCGCAGCTGGAACATTAACCTAAGTTGGCAGTCCGTGCGCCAGGGGCAAAGACAGGGCAGTGGATACCACTAACACCCAAACTGCAAGCCCATTTGTACAGGAGGAGTGCAGCCTTGTTGAGCGTGGCATGGGCACCACACATGGCGGCAGGCAAATCCACCCACCAGCAGAATCTCTGTTTTGTCTGGATTGAGTTATTGGCCCTCATATACCGGTAATCTGTTGCCACGGGTTTAGCACTGCCTCACCTGAAGCGAAACAAAAATGAAAGGTAATGAAACTTTGGCATCATTAGATCTGAGACCAGGGATTGTGCATGTATGTATATGGACTCTCTGATCTTGGTATAGGTTTTTGCCCTTATATTTTTCATGTGCTTTTGTTCTCTGTGCTTCTTTTCCCTTCACTTCCTGGCCTTCAGACCCGTTTCAGAAGTAGTAGCCAACTATTCCACAAACGGGTTAATTTACACCATCATGTCCACTACGAAATGAGCATGGGAGATTTTGCTTAACGGAGCAGGGTCAGATTTTTTGCAAGGCACGCCTGCCAAACAACAATAAAAGATATCAGAATTACAGTCGTACCTCTTGTAACGAATGCTTCAGGTTGCGTACCGCACGGGATACGAACGCGCCGCACCCGGAAATAACGGAATGCGTTACTTCCGGGTTTGGCGGTTCGTGCATGCGCAGACGCGTCAAATGACGTCACGCGCATGCGCAGAAGCGCCAAGTCGCGTCATGTGCAGACGTGGCGCTTCAGGTTACGGACGCCGTGGGTTACGGACAGGGCTCCGGAATGGATCCCATTCGTAACCAGAGGTACCACTGTAATCAGTTAATGACACAATAAAGTGGAAATTGTGGGTGAGCCCTAAGGCACAAGTCAGCAGTTGGGGGAAAAATGGACTTTCAGTGTTGTGAGTGTGGGGTTTTAAAAATAGAACCTAGACTGCAACCCAGTGCATCTCTTGTCTGAACTAAAACATATTGAGTTCAACTGGACTTAACTGCCAGAACTGAATCCTCAGGCATGTTTTAGGCACAACCTCTTGGAAAAATCCTGCTCAGTCACAATCTGCATAGTTAAGTGTTGAAGAGTTAAGTTTTAAACAGTTTTCGGATGCTTTTATGATACCAGATAAAGCAGGCACCCCCAAACTCGGCCCTCCAGATGTTTTGGGACTACAATTCCCATCACCCCTGACCACTGGTCCTGTTAGCTAGGGATGATGGGAGTTGTAGTCCCAAAACATCTGGAGGGCTATAAAGCCACTGGTAGCCTCATAAAGGTTGACTTGCTACTTCAAATGGAGCTCAACAGGCTGTGGGCTGGCTCCCATCAGAGTGGCCTCATAAGATCAGCTGAACTTTGAGAAACAACCTGTAGAGGACAGAAGGCAGGCGAAGGTCTCACCAGCCATCCAAAGCCAGCTATCCAGATCAGCTCAGAATTTCTCTTTTCCTCGGTCAGTTACAATTTGGGACTTTCAGCCCTGCTGTGTAGGCACAACAGTTTGGGTACAGTTGCCCACAGAGCTTGTACCAAACACCCAATTCTAGCCTTGCCTATTCAGAAGTAAGACCCAAATAGTCTTACTAAGTCCGTGTAGCAGGAATAGCCACCATGGCAACCTCCCAGAATTGCTGGGACTTCATTTCCCATCATCCCCGACCATTGGCTGCCCTGGCTGGGGCTGATGGGAGTTGGAGTCTAGCAATATTTTGACGGCACCCGGTTGCCTTCTCCTAGCTTGGCCTAAAATGACCACCAAGCCTGCTGCAAATTGTTGTAGCGTTTCCCATTTTGCAGTTTTCCCTGGACGTATGGTATATTTTACTCGTCTCTCTGCCCGCGAAACACGTGCACTCAGATTCAACCTTTTGCCTGACATCCAGGGCTTAGCGCGTTTTCCTCGACAGCTGGTCATAACATTCAATTGATACACTAAGCCTGTTAAACCAAAGGCTGACAGGAAATCTGTGCCATTCACTTCCCTGGTAATCATAGCCGAGCAAGGAAGTAACCCGTCTTCTCATAAAAAACGAAAAGGGTCAGGAGTTTCTCATCCAGGAGCTGCCCTCAGACTTTGCTTAATGTGGCTTCCTTTGTATCTCAGCTAAACCTGAAGGGCGAATGTGTGGAGGGCGTAGAATTGTGAAAAACACACTTCTGCAGCCGTAGTCAAGGCCTTGGGTTTCCCCAACCCTGATCTCCAATACAAATGAAATGAAAACTGGCCAGGTCCCTATCATTTAGATGGGTTTCTCTCTCTTTTTCACAGCAGTGTAACAACCCTTCACTTTCTTTTTTTTGGAGGGGTGGGGGAGTTTCTTCCTAAGTGCCAGCAGCCTGCAAGGGAAAATGGCATTTAATTTGGAGGGGAAAAAGAGTTCAAAAACAATGCTGCTGTTTGGACAACGCAGTTCAAAAGCAAACTCCGAATTGGCGTTTTGTGTCCTGCCGTCTTTGAAGCACCAGTCTCTCCCCCCCCCCCATTCTCTCCAGCATATAAAGGAAATTTACTTTCCTTTAGTTTCCTCCCCGTTTTTTGCGAGTAAGCGCATGCGCATAAACACAACGCGCCACTGAGATGATCTTTGATTGTGGGAATCTCTGCTGTCGCCGTAATAGTGACTAGAGGTAGCAGCTGTGGGATTTGGTCATCTAAGCAGTTGTGACAGGAGTTTGCAGTGCCAGTGGATCATTGCCAGTATTATACAGCTGTCCAGAAAATGGTGATGGATAGGCTCACAAAGGCGATTCGCTGAACTAAAAATCACAAGTTCTGCAAACATAGGAAGCTTGCCTTATACTGTCAGATTGTTGGTCTATCTAGCTCAGAATTGTCTAAAAGAGCCAGTGTGGTGTAGCGGTCAGAGTGTTGGACTAGGACCTGGGAGACCAGGGTTCAAATCCTCACTCGGCCATGAAGCTCACTGGGTAACCTTGGGCCAGTTACTGCCTTATCAGACTTGGCCTACCTCACAAGGTTGTTGTGGGGATTAGGCAAAGAGGGGGAGAACCATTCATGCCACCTTGAGCCCCTTGGAGAAAAAGGTGGGATAACACAGCTCCCTTGTGTTAAAATTATTGTTTTCAACAGGGATGGGGTTTTAACTTGGGGGGGGGTGCTGTTCTTTTTGGAAGGCAGGGTTGCTTTAAATTGTTGTTAAATTGTTAGAGCCAGTGTGGTGTAGTGGTTAAGAGCGGTAGACTCGTAATCTGGTGAACCGGGTTCGCGTCTCCGCTCCTCCACATGCAGCTGCTGGGTGACCTTGGACTAGTCACACTTCTTTGAAGTCTCTCAGCCCCACTCACCTCACAGAGTGTTTGTTGTGGGGGAGGAAGGGAAAGGAGAATGTTAGCCGCTTTGAGACTCCTTCGGGTAGTGATAAAGCGGGATATCAAATCCAAACTCTTCTCTTCTTCTATGTGATGTGGCAGCTAGACTGGTGACTGGGAGCGGCCGCCGAGACCATATAACACCGGTCCTGAAAGACCTACATTGGCTCCCAGTACGTTTCCGAGCACAATTCAAAGTGTTGGTGCTGACCTTTAAAGCCCTAAACGGCCTCGGCTCAGTATACCTGAAGGAGCGTCTCCGCCCCCATCATTCAGCCCGGACACTGAGGTCCAGCTCTAAGGGCCTTCTGGCAGTTCCCTCACTGAGAGAAGCCAAGTTACAGGGAACCAGGCAGAGGGCCTTCTCGGTAGTGGCGCCCACCCTATGGAACGCGCTCCCATCAGATGTCAAGGAAATAAACAATTATCTGACTTTTAGAAGACATCTGAAGGCAGTCCTGTTTAGGGAAGCTTTTAATGTTTGATGCTTTATCGTGTTTTTAAGATTCTGTTGGGAGCCGCCCAATGTGGCTGGGGAAACACAGCCAGATGGGCGGGGTATAAATAATAAATTATTATTATTATTATTATTATTATTATTAGGATTAGGATTAGGATTTTTGTATTTGTGGCCTGAAGTATTATTTAGGTGTGTTTTGTTGTTGTTGGGGAGTATATTGTTTATTAGCGTGCATATATTAGTATTATTAATTGTTGTTTTTTTTGCAATATATTTTTATTCCATTTTCCATATGTTACAACAAAATACTCAGAATAACAATTCAACTATATCCAATACATATACCTATACTCCGCCGAGTATTGTGACTTCCCTCCACTTCCCACCCTGGTTTTCTTCCTCCACTTCATTCATTCGCTTTCCTTTACACACATTGTTTTGTATAATTTACATGTTTCAAAATATTATATGTATATTCTATTTGTTACATTGTAAGTTAGTAGTATTAATTGTGTTATTTTTATGTTTGGCTCATTTTCATTTTGTATTTTGTTCTTTGATTATTTTCATTATGTGTTTTGTGCTTCGTATACTGTAACTTCGTGTCGTGAACCGCCCTGAGACCTCTGGGTATAAGGCAGTATACAAATTTAATTCATGATGATAGTAATAATGCTCTCCAGGGTTTCAGATTGGGGTGTGTGTGTGTCAGGCATTCCCAGTCACACCAACCAAATCAGGAACCTTCTGCATAGAAAGCATATTTTCTGCCACTGAGCCGTGGGTGCTCCCTGGTAGTATAATCCAGACTCCATGTTAAGGAAGAGCTGAATGCTGGGGCTTTTATATATTAAGCAAAGTAAGAATACTTGGGCATTCTCACTTGTTTGCACACTTCTGCTTCTGCTGGCTATGGGAATGGAGATCTATGAAATAATAAAGCAACTTTACCTAGAACTCTCAACATACTTTCATGCCTTGAGTTCTTCTAAGTCCCATTGATTTTGTTGCACGAGGTCGTTAAAAGCTGAATAAGAGTTTCCCCCTTGAAATGAACGGCATTCAAACGTGCTAAACTTTGGACGGATCGCCAGAGGGATGCTGGTGTTGTCTGGACATCGGATTTTGCATCCAACACCAAATTACACGCTTGCGCAGAATTGTGGAATGGTCGCAGTCCAAAGGCTATTCGAGGTGAAGGAATCCCGAGTTACATCTGCGAGTCCACAAATTGCTACGGTTGGTGAGTCCAGAATGGTCTCTCGATCTCTCTTGAGATGACTCTTTGCAAATTTAGTACTGGCTATCAAGGTGGCTAAAATATATACAGTGTGTATAAAAGGGGCCATTAACCATTTTTTGACATGCTGTCAGTTAATGCTGCCGGCTGCCATCACGGCCTATTCTTGCACCTACTGGTTCCCGATTACAGGAGCTGTCTCTAAATGGTACTGTTTGTGCTTTCTCTGAGGCAAAGGGCTTCCTGTTTATCTGTTATTGGCACTTGTGAAAATACTGCTTGACGGGGTTTTCCTTGCACGTTTGCATTCTGCCCTGGGGAGCGAGGGTGGAGAAAGGAAACTCCGGATAACGGTTGAGGTGGTCTCACCACATTGGAGTGTGCGTATGAAAGAGTGTGTGTATTTCAGTATTAAAAATGTACCGCTTCTGGGTCATTGCACACTTGCTGACAGGAATGAGCAAAAGCAGGGTTTGCTGATTTCTGGAATAGTGATGGAAGGTGGGAGAACGGGAGAGGACAAAGGGTTGTGAGCATCCTAAAGGGTATGCCAACTGCCCAATGGTAGAGATGGACCTTTGGCTTGCTGCTGTAGCAGTGTTTCCCGAACGTGGCTCTCTGGCTGTTTTTGGACTACAGTTCCCATCATCCCTGACCACTGGTCCTGCTAGCTAGGGATGATGGGAGTTGTAGTGCAAAAACAGTTTGGGAAACATAGCTGTAGCGGAACCATCCTTTGGAAGAGAGAGCTGGATGAAGCCCTTAGCTAGCCGATCCCGGTGGCAGGACTGTCTGTTCAAACTGCGACTTCCTTCATCGTTAATCTTTTCGGAAGGTAAATCAATGCGTCACAGCCACTTAAAGATGTGTTTAACTAACGATGGCCTTTATTTACCCATAGCTATTATTAGTAAGTGATTTATTGGCGTATTGGGGAGGGACCCGATGATTTAATTTTGGAGCAGCGAACTCGGGAAAAGAAGAAAAAGGGAGCGAGGTGCCATTTAGTACAGCAGTGGCTGCGACAATCTATTATTTTATTTTAGTCATTGCACCTCCCTTTCTGCCACCTCTGAGTCCTTCAGGGTAACTAGTACTTAATGCGAGTAGCTATGGTGCTAGATACTAAACACAGTAGAATTCCGAGGCAATTAGATGCCTAATAGAATTTTAAGAGAGTTATTAATTTAGCAGACTTGACAAGGCTTGGAGATCAGGAGGGTCTTTCTCACTTTGCTATGCTCAGGAACGATTACAGCATATTTTATCCAAGACAGGCTCAGTGTTTTCAAAATAATCATAATAAAAAATCCCTGTTGGATTTTGTTTTGTGCAGTGTCTTCAGACAGAGCTCCTCTCTTTCCTCTATAGCGGGGTGAAACTGCACTGTTGCCATCTTCATAGGTGGGGGCCTGTGTTTAGTGTTTTGAGTTTCATATCTCTTCATTAGTCATGATGACGATGGTTATTATTATTATTAATCTTCACAGCAGCCCTGCTAGGTAGGTTACACTGAGAGGCCATGACTGACCAAAGCTCATCCAGTGAGCTTATTCGCTGAGTGGGGATTTGAGGCCTGATCTCAGTCCCAACACTCTGAACACTACATCGGAATAATTTCCAATGAGAGGGATGAATTAAAATAGGAGGCAGAAATATATACATACTGTACACAGGTGGCCTAAATCCAAAGCCTGCCTGGGCCTTTTCAGGACTCAAAACTATCCCAGGGGAATTTCTGATCCTATCCTGGGTTCAGGGGCGTAGGAAGTGGGGGGCGGGGGCGCGCGCCCCAGGTTCCATCATGGAGGGGGGTGACAAATTATCAAGGAACAATTACTGCCCTACTAGGGCGGTTCATAAAAAACTTTTTTTTTTTTTTTAAAATGCCTGCTCCAAAGGTCTTATCTTACTACACTAGGGATTATATAGCTATATATGAAATTTCATGCATATAATTTAATATCTTGACCCTCCTCCACGAAAATAGCTGCTTACTTGGCCGTTTTCCTATGTCGTGAAGGCTGAAAATTCCAATTCAGTGGAGCACCCTAACCCTGCAGAAAGCCATCTAATTAGACTTTAATTTGATTTTGACATGTTTTTAGGAGGTAATTTAATTATTGTTTGATTTTATACCAATGTTATGTATCTGATGATAGCCGCCCTGAGCGCGACTTTGGCCGGGGAGGGCAGGATATAAATAAAAGTTTATTATTATTATTATTATTATTATTATTATTATTATTATTATTCCTTTGTAAGAAAATATGAAATAATGTAAAACCATTTTTGCAGGCGAAAAATAAAATAAAAAAAATAATCAGTGTGTGTAGGGGGGGTGACAAGAAATTTTCCGCACCGGGTACCACCTGACCTTCCTACGCCTCTGCCTGGGTTTCATTAGCAGTTTGTCATACATCGTAAGTACTAGACACAACTTTTAGAAGGCATCTGAAGGCAGCCTTATATCGGGACTTTTTAAGGTTTAATGCTTTATTATGTTTTTATATGTGTTGGAAGCAGCCCAGAGTGGCTGGGGCAACCCAGTCAGATGGACGGGGTACAAGCAATAAAATTATTATTATTAAATTGTTATTATGGGCTGGGGTGGGGAAGATGCAGTTCATACTTCAGGGTTCATACTGGAAAAAAACAATTTTTAAATGCCGACCCCCCCAGGTTGGGAGGAAGAACTGCCCATAGAAATCAGTTGAGAAGTCTAGAATTTTACCATAGATGTGACTGGGCATGTCTGGCCAGAAACAAAAGTTAGCGCTTTCTAACTTAGGGCTTGTTTTGTGTCAGATTTAAAAATTTTTTTAAATGAAAATAGTTCTGACTATGGGGATTCCATCCATTATCCCCATAATGTCTTCCTCTGCCTTGTGTCGCCTTCTTCTGTGGTTTGTTCTGCTGCCTTGTTTTAAATATCTACCTGGTCCAGGTACTGCCCCCCCCGCCACCCCTGGATCAGAAAGTTCGGAGTTTGAATTCAAAGCCGGCTGCAGATGGAAGACAGCGGCAGGCGGGATGGAGATGAGAGTTGATTTCAGGTCCCCCCCTTGCCGTTAGCATAAGCTTCCCTTTAATTTTATTTGTGTTGTCACAATCTTTTAATTGAACCCAGCTTTGGGGATCTGACAGAGTTGAAAAGTGAGCCAAAAATAACCCAGATATATAAAATGCTGCAGCTCGAGGGGGCTTTGGCTGAGAGAGTAATCGTCCAGGGGTCCTTTACCTAGGGCAGCCTTGCAAAGTAGCCCATTGTTAATATTGCACCTGGGAGAATGGTCTGAGTCCAGTTTATAACTGCCCTTCAGTGTAGCCCAGTGCAGTGTTAGAAACTCAAGATACTGTAGATCAAGAATGAAAATCCCATTATCTGTCCTCTGTCTGTCTGAGGTGTGATGGTTAGCAACATTTATCTATGGGAATATTTATAGCCCGCACTTCCATAAAAATACAGCCAAAGAAAATTGCAGCAACATAAATAAAAACACCAGTGGTGGTTTTTTTGCCCAGTGGTGGGCAAAAAAGAAATTAGCATTTCTGAATAGCACAGGTTTTAAGAGGCGTCTAAAAGAAAGAAGGGATGATTCCTGCCAAGCTTCCAGTGGCAGGGAGTTCCACTGAGCAGGGCCTGCCACACTAAGGTCTCGGTCTTCATCAATCACATGCGAAGGGCCACATGAAACACCTAAGAAGAGCCCTGCAGCTGCCCATCTAGTCCAGCATCCTGTTCTCACAGCGGCCAACCAGATGCCCGTGGGAAGGCTGCGAGCGGAACGTGGGCAAAAAGATTCCTGCCTTGCTGGGGGTTGGGCTAGATGACCCTCGGGGTCCCTTCCAACACTACAATTCTATGATTCTATGTAATAGCATTCTCCCTACCTGTGATCTGCATCAACTGGCATTCAGAGGTATACTGACTCTTGGCAGTGGAGGTAGAAACCTAGCCATCTTCATTGACACCAAGTTCTTAACTGCTTGGGGTGTGTGTGTGTGTGTGTGTGTGTGTGTGGTCAGAATCAGGTAAGGGTATTTTGTGCCCTAGGAAAACTCTCCTCATGCATAATATAACAGTGCATTTTAGTGGGTTGCCTTGAGCAAGACAATGCGAGTACTAACCAGTTTCATTGATAATAATAATAATATTTAGTGTAAATTTCCATTTGTAAAGTTCGTGCCATTTCAGCTCAAAACACTCTAAAATTACGCCAAACGTAACTGTACTATTCTGCAGCTTCTTACCTTAATGGTTGTTTTTTTTATCTTGTTCCTCAGGAAATAGACCTGTATATAAGACAAAATTGTGGGGTGGGTTAGCGTAGAAAAACCCAATAAAACTGAATTAAATTTTTGGCAGTGGACGAGAAAATCCTTAAGGCTGTATTCCTGTGTGAAGTTACCTGAGAGGAAGCCACTCTGTACACAGCAGGATTTATTACCAAGTATACATGCGTAGATTGTGCTGTTAAATATACTTCTGCAGCTCTTCAAGTCTGACATCGGGATGGACAAACCTAATGGCCAGCCTGTAAAGGAGATATCCATCCATCCATCCATCCATCCATCCATCCATCCATCTATATTTCAGAAGGAAGAAATATATATGTACCTCAAAATACTTAACGAATATTGTTGATGACCTTTGCAACAAATTAACAATTTAAAATAAACATGAAGTTGGGATGACAACATTTCTCTGATGAAAATATGGATGTCCTATTTCCATACCTTCCAACATTTCTCCCATGAAAATAGGGATGACCTAAGGAAAAGCGGGTGGGGATGCGGGTGGCGCTGTGGTCTAAACCACAGAGCCTAGGGCTTGCCGATCAGAAGGTCGGTGGTTCGAATCCCTGCAATGGGGTGAGCTCCCGTTGCTCGGTCCCTGCTCCTGCCAACCTAGCAGTTTGAAAGCACGTCAAAGTGCAAGTAGATAAATAGGTACCGCTCCGGCGGGAAGGTAAACGGCGTTTCCGTGCGCTGCTCTGGTTCGCCAGAAGCGGCTTAGTCATGCTGGCCACATGACCTGGAAGCTGTACGCCGGCTCCATCGGCCAATAAAGCGAGACAAGCGCCGCAACCCCAGAGTCGTTCGCGACTGGACCTAGCGGTCAGGATTTACAGGCCCTTTACCTTTAAGGAAAAGCGGGACATTCCGGGATCAAATCAGAAACAGGGACAGCTTCTGTAAATCCAGGACTGTCCCTGGAAAATAGGGACACTTGGAGGGTCAGGAATGATAAGAGATTTACAAATGATAAGAGATTTACAAATCTTGGTGGGAAGGGAAAGGGACGTATTCGGCAAGTTAGGAGAGGGGGAATGAGATGGGGGGGGGGAGAGCTTCTTTCTGCTGTCTCCTCTCCATGAAAGAATCAGACAAATTGCTCTTAACCCCCAGTAACGTTTTAGAAAATTGTATGACAATGCTAAAAGTGAAGGAAGGTGGGGAACGGCAGGAGACTTAAGATTAGCTCTAAAGCAGGGGCACCCAAAGGTCTGCTGAAAGCGCCGATTCTCCAGGCACAAGCCAGGGCGGCTGCTATTTATATGCACCAACCTGGAAGACTGCTGAGTGCAAAGAGGCTTTAAAAAAAGATATATGCTGAAATCAGGGGAAGCGGGGCACAGAAAGAAGGAGAAGAGGAGAGCCATTTTCAAGAGAATCCTTCTCGGAAATGTCCTCCTCTGCCCCCTGCCCCATTTTCTTTTTTTTAAAGATTTATCTTTATTGTTTAAAATAGAAACATTTATAAGACAAACACCATGACATACAATAACAGAAAAACAAAGCGAAAAAAATAAAAATAAAAAAATAAAAAAATTATAATCACCTAATAAACAATTATAAGCACCTAATAAACAATTTTTCATCCAGAATAGCAAACGACAAATCGAGGAAATTTAGGGATTGGAAGGAATTAAAAGAAAAATAAGTAAGAAATAGATAACTGTGCGGGAGAATATATTTAATACAGAAAATACAGTGAGATTAATTGGAAGTCATTTTTAACATTTTTTGCTTTATAAGTTTTGGATAAGAAGTCTGTGTAATACCCCCTGCCCCACTTTCAGCTCCAAGTACCCCACCCTGCTTACACAATGGCTAAGGGTGTGTGTGTGTGTGTGTGTGTGGTTTTTTTTTAATGGTTTTGGTTAAAAAAGAAGATGCAAAAGGAAAATCTGCCCAGAACGCTTAACTAACAACAACAGTTCTCTGGAAGTTTGATCCATCTCCATGCTCTTAATGATAGTGATCAAACCAAATTTAAGTATTTCCCTATGAAATTAAAAATAGCCAGGACTGTAAAATCTTCTCCCTCCCTTGGCGTTGGGAGGAGGACCACCAGGGGTAGAAAACTGCCCTTCTGATTTTGCCACCCTTAAAATTTTGCCCCCCCCCAAGGCAGCTAACCTACGTCGTCTAGTGCTGAAACCGGCTTTTGTCAGATTGTGTGTTTGGTTTGGTTAGCAGGTGTTCCTCCACATGGGCGAAGGGGAAGGCATGGCCACTCTAAGGACTTTCTCCGTTCTGCCATTTCGGCTGTGCCATACCCTCTCCAGAGTTGCAGCCTCATCATTTTGCCACTCGCCTTTTGGTGAGCGGCTTATAAGTGGCTTTTTCCCAGACAGGCTGGAGTCAGTCAAGTTCTCAGAGTCATAGAATTGTGGAGTCAGAAGCCCGTCCCCTGCAATGCAGGATTCTTTTGCCCAATGTGCGGCTCGACTCGAACCCAAGACCCCGAGATTAAGAACCTTACGCTCTGCACCTTTGCAGCTCCTGTTCTGTGTTTTGGTTGTTTTTATGCCGTCTGAAATCGGCTGTGTCCGTTCTCGCTTTTCGTTTTCATTTCATCACCCATGGCGTTAGCTGCGTTGAGGGCCCTCAGACTGAATGCCAGGTTAAATCTCTTTAAATAAATAAAGCCCCCCTGAGCTGTTCGCAGTTTTGTTTTGTTTTTTTGGATCCTGATATATTTAGAATTTGTGTGTGTGTGTGTGTAGGCCTCGGATCCTGGCTTTAAAGAATCACTCCACTTAATGCTGAGGTAATGGCATGCAGGGATATATGAGTGGTTGTTTATATAGGATTATGTTGACATGAAGCTGCCGGGGGTGCAAGTGGGGGCTGCCACAATAAATGTGTTTGTGTTGTTCTGCACATCATTTCTATTAGAAGTGTGACCTGAAAATGAGTGGTGGGTTTGTTAAAATACTTTTTTTTTTGGAAAAATGGCTATTTGTTTGTTTGTTTCATTCATTCCCAAGGAGCTCATGTTTCATACATGTTTGGATTTGGATTTGATACCCCGCTTTATCACTACCCGGAGGAGTCTCAAAGCGGCTAACATTCTCCTTTCCCTTCCTCCCCCACAACAAACACTCTGTGAGGTGAGTGGGGCTGAGAGACTTCAGAGAAGTGTGACTAGCCCAAGGTCACCCAGCAGCTGCATGTGGAGGAGCGGAGACGCGAACCCAGTTCCCCAGATTACGAGTCTACCGCTCTTAACCACTACACCACACTGGCTCTCTATGTGTCTCGCCTTCTTGATTTTAACCTCCCAACAACCCTGCAGGGTGGTAATAATAATAATAATAATAATAATAATAATAATTTTTTGTGCCCTGTCCATCTGACTGGGTTGCCCCAACCACTCTGGGCAGCTTCCAACAGAATATAAAAAAAAATTAATTATGAAAAACTAAGTCTCTCTGGTCCTAGTCGAGCACTAGGGAGTAAGCTTCATTTAACATGTGGGACTACTCTTGAGTAAATGAAGATGAATTGGATTGCACTTTAGACCAGAACGGTAAGAGGTGCTTTGCGTGTTGTTGCGCAAACCTATATTATATGTCTACTCAGAAGGAAGTCCTGTTCAGTTCAATGGGACTCACTCCCAGGCACGGGTCTACAGGATTGTAGCCTCAATTGTTGAGTTTGTAAAGTTTGTTGAGATTATTCTTCGAGAGGGATAAAGAAAGAGCCTAGAGTTGGCCATGGAAGAAGCAAACAACCAAGATATGCAATCCAGCAAGTGTTTATTTTTTTAAAATGAGTGATCTCCGGGCTCGATTGCTCGCTTCTCCTCACAGTTGGCTGAGCCTGTGAGCTCAAGGCTGGGCTCCGGATCTGTCACTGAGTACTTTGAGGAAACATCTGATATATTTTGTGAGCTATCATCTGAACAGGCCCAAGGCAAATGATTAAGAGTGAGATTTGGAAGATACACAGAAAGCATTGTGCTCACAAAAGGCAAACCCATTCCTCAGTATCCTAATCCCATATTTTTGCTTGAAAGGATGCCAAAGACACATTCTTTCCTAATTTAATCCTCTCTCCCATGGGCAGAGCAATTGAAGTCAAATCCTGCTTCTCCTTTACAACAAGCCTGCGAGGTGGGTCACCATTAGCCTATTTTTTTCCAGATGAAGGGCTTGGGGTGAAAGAGAGACTCTTTAACCTTTGGAAACAAACTTTTTAGATAAGTACACTATCTGCTGGGTGATAGTTGGCCAGAAAAATGAGAAAAGCCACACAGTTTAGCATTTTCAAAGCTTGTTTCAAATCCATGCCTTCCATTTCACGTCAAGATTGATTGACATCTATCTTTCATATGTAAAATCAGACTGTGCAAAAATCCTCCCGGTACTGGTTAGCTCAAGTCTATGCATGCCTATTTAGAAGCAAATCTCACTGACTTCAGCGGCACTTATTCCTGGGTAAATACGTTTGGGATTGTGCTTTAATAAATAATTGTTGCATAGAGTTCAGTACACTGGATGTGTCTTGTACGTGTGTTCCAGTTCTGGTGTGCAGTAACAATTGTCTTAAGTTTTATATTCATTGGTCTATGTCTTTTGCTCAAGTTTACCTGCGTACATGATGGTTGAGCTGTGCAGATCAGCAAGCGTATCCCCACACAAATACTTGTACATGTGTAGAGACAGCTTCAGTGTGAACAAGCCTAGACTGTAAACTCATTGAATGTTACATGTGGATAGCCATATGAGTGTAAAAAGGTAAAGGACCCCTGACAGTTAAGTCCAGTCGCAGACGACTCTGGGGTTGCGGCGCTCATCTCGCTTTACTGGCCGAGGGAACCAGCGTTTGTCCACAGACAGTTTTTCCGGGTCATGTGACTAAGCCGCTTCTGGCGAAACCAGAGCAGCGCATGGAAACGCCGTTTACATTCCCACCGAAGCGGTACCTATTTATCTACTTGCACTGGCATGCTTTCAAACTGTTAGGTTGGCAGGAGCTGGGACTGGGCAACGGGAGCTCACCCCGTCGCGGGGATTCGAACTGCTGACCTTCTGATCGGCAACCCCAAGAGGCTCAGTGGTTTAGACCACAGTGCCACCCGCGTATCCCACGTATGTGAGTGTACAGCTCAACTATTTGCGTACACAGATTGGACACTTGTTGCATGTAACTTGTGAACTCTCCTGTGGCTTTGGGGCAAACCTGTTTCTGCACGTTTTCTATCTTTGCTGTGGCCTCTGATTAAGCAGATCTGCGTGTTTCTGCAGCACTCTGAACAAAAACGAACATTCTGCATGTGTATGTATAATGGTAATTAAATATCTCTATAGGGCCATCCGTGTAGATACCACTTTACACAGCTCAATGGGTCCCCACCGCAAGGGGTTTAACAGTCTAGAGAGGATGGCGAGAGAGGAAGGAGAGGGAATCGGAGGCAGAGTTAAACAGGGGAAGATGTGCTGCATTTAGGCTCAGTTACAGTGAGGTATTGAGCAACAATAGTTCCATACTTTCTTCCTGACGTCTATGAAAAATGGTTATCCTTATCTAGCATAGTTAGTCAGAGTTAGGCTTGCTCGAGTCCCGTCGAAATCACTGAGAATGAAAGAAACAGTTAAGCACTTCTCGGGGAATCCGTTGGATTCAAAGGGCATTCCTCGCTGGATTTTCTTTTCCCCAGGCAGATTAATTTACAAGCTGACTAGCTATCCAAATAAAATTATTCTTCCATGCGTTTGCAACGGGTTTTTGACTTCATATCCCGCTGCCCCCAGTGCCTCTGTGATCTCTTCCTTGCAACCCACGGTACATACGATGGGAAATGAGACATATCTCTTTGTTTGCTGAGTCTGGAGTTAAAATATGTCGGGGCGTTAGATTATTAGAAGCATGAATCCCCGTAACAGCAAGGAAGAAGTGGAAGAATGGATGTCTCTACTGTTGCGCTTGGAAGCAAATAGCCTTGTGGAGTATTTGATGAAGTGGACGATGATCAGCTGGTTCTCTCTCTCTCTCTCTCTCCCCCCCCCCGCCCTTCCCAGCCTCCATCTCATTGGAGACTAACATTCATAGAGCAAAGGCTAGGATAGGTATCCCAAAGCTCATGAGCACACCAATGATTTATTTGAAGGGAGCTCCCTGCACCCTGGCCTCGCTCGACTGATTTGCGGCTTTATTTCGCTCCAAAAGGAAAGTGGCGACGAGGTCTTTGTCACCGAAATGAAATCCCCCGGGCAAAGAGAAAAGGGTGTGCTCAATCCCTTGGGTGCGGAATCGGATAGCGGTGTCTCTGTCCATGTATATAGGCGTGTTTGTGTGTGTGCATGCACACCCTCTAGCTTGCAGCCGGGCAAATGGAGTGTTTGCAAGACGGCAACAGAACCACTTGCTTGGGAGTCTAGTGTGCCGTGTCTGTTATCAAAGGGTAGGGCAGACCAGGTGGGGGGGGGAGGCCGTTTTCCTTGGGCAATGAACTTGACTTGGAATGTTGTAAAGCGTAACAGCAAGCGGTAACTGCAAGAAGTGTTTTGTGCCAGAGAAGAAGAAGAAGAAGAAGAAGAGTTTGGATTTGATATCCCGCTTTATCACTACCCAAAGGAGTCTCAAAGCGGCTAACCTTCTCCTTTCCCTTCCTCCCCCACAACAAACACTCTGTGAGGTGAGTGAGGCTGAGAGACTTCAGAGAAGTGTGACTAGCCCAAGGTCACCCAGCAGCTGCATGTGGAGGAGCGGAGACGCGAACCCGGTTCACCAGATTATGAGTCTACCACTCTTAACCACTACACCACACTGGCTCAACTCTCCTCCACTCTGTTTGTACATGCACATATGCAAGTGAATGTTTCCCCCAACTTTTTTAAATAAACTGAAAACGAAACCACGCAACGGAAGAGACAGAGTAGCAGCAGCTTTTGAGATTCGCTCCTTGCCTGATGAATTTCAGCTACACAATATGCCCAAAGAGTGTTCACTTCTTCCTATCTGAATGAATCTCTCTCTCTCTCTCTCTCTCTCTCTCACACACACACACACATTCAAGTGATATATATCTGTAGGATCTGAGTGTTTTTAAAACTCCCTGGATCTCTTTCTTTCGGTAGATAAAACTGTTTGCTTATATAGCTGTTTATCACGTTTGTCTTTCCCATTTCCCCCAAGGTGGTGTACGTGGGTCTCCCCCTCATTTCACCCCCACAAGAACCCTGTGAGGTAGGTTGCCCTGAGAGAACAGTGACTGGCCAAAGGTCACCCAGTGAGCTTCATGGCTCGGTGGAGATTTGAACCTTGGTTTCCCAATTTCTACTCCCAACACTCTCGACAGCGCACTAACATTACACTACACTTCACCACACAGGGAACATGAGGCTCCTTGGGAGTTTATTAGGGCAGGAATGGCAGTCCTGCACCCCTGGAATGCAACTGACTTTTGTCAGGATTCTCCAGAACCAGTGTTACAAACTCATATGTATAGTCAAATCGCCAAACCTGGGAGACGGTCGCCACAATGGAATGCCTAGGCACCGTTTTTGTTTTGCTGTGGACTGTTGTTGTTGTTGTTGTTGTTGTTTCTATACTGCTTTGTATTTTAAAGAACAAATCTCAGAGCGGTTTGCTACACATTGAAACATCAAACAAAACACCGGAAATGACGCAAGAGCATGGGCCTCCTCCAACCCATAAGTGCGTCGGAAATTACACTTGCGCATACGCACAAGCTATTTCTGGCGCTCCACCAACCTGGAGATGGGCAGCTGCGCCGCACCGGTAAGAGCGGGCGTTGGGGGTTATCGCGGGTCGGATAATTGGCTCGCTCGGGCCGTATCCGGCCTGCGGGCCTTAGTCTGGGGACCTCTGGGTTAGCCTAACCTCCGGGTTGCTAGTAAAACTGAATTACTGTGTCGCGAAATGATGCGTGTCTAAAAAGCGTGTTGCCAACATGGAAAGTTTGGAAAGTTCTGGTCTACAGTGCTAAATAAATATAACTCCATGTTGAAAAAAGACTGGGGTTTTGTGTCAAAACTAGAGAACGTGGGTATGTACCTAACCAAAGAGGGAGGGAGGGAAGATTCCTGCCTTAAATTGTTTATGCTTCATGCTGTTTCAGCCGGCAGAAGGTTGGAAAATGTTTGATATTAAAGCATTAAAGGATTGCAGTTTACTTGTATCACCTTAAGGCAGAATTGTAATGCAGAATTAGGCTGATGCAGTGCCTTGTTTCTCTAGCTGTTAAGTTATATTTAAGCCAAAATAGATGTTGAATTTGTAGTAATAGCAGTAGTCTTACATAATCATCTTTTACAGCAGTGGCTGACAAACGCGTTCGCAGACAGGCTGAGCATTAGACAAGGGGGAGGCAGATGGACTCAGAAATAATGTTTTATTGTTATAGCGCTTTAGCGCTGGGAAGAGGCCTTGGGTGCAATTAGCGCTATGTAATCTTCACAGCGTTGTTACTCATGCTGTGTGCCTTGACCTTGCCTATAAGCCTTGGGCCACTTTCAGATAGGCCTCAGTGCCACAGCCTGCCCTGTGCGCTAGCTATGCCATTGCCCTAGCATTTTGGTTGGGCCAATGCCAACACCAGCAGCTCTTTGAAAAGCTGGTGTTGAGGAAGTCAGAAACAGAGAGAAAAGGTGGTAAGCGGATGTTACTATATAAATAAGGAAGGAATAGAAAGGGAGTTGATAAGAAAGGAAACTGGTTGTAGGAGGAAGAAGTGAATGGAAAACGACCAGGGATGAAATAAACTGGCAATTTTGCTTGTGTGTGTGTGTGTGTGTGTGTGTGTGTGTGTAAGTCAGGTATGAAAGAAGAACGGGAGAAGAAATTACAGTGGTACCTCTGGTTATGTACCGGTACTTAATTTGTTCCGGAGGTCTGTTCTTAACCTGAAACTGTTCTTAACCTGAGGTACCACTTTAGCTAATGGGGCCTCCCCCTGCCGCTGCGCTGCCACTGCCTGATTTCTGTTCTCATCCTGAAGCAAAGTTCTTAACTGGGAGTGACTGGGAGTGGCTGCCGGCACCACATAACACCGGTCCTGAGAGATCTACATTGGCTCCCAGTACGTTTCCGAGCACAATTCAAAGTGTTGGTGCTGAACGTTAAAGCCCTAAACGGCCTCGGTCCTGTATACCTGAAGGAGCGTCTCCACCCCCACCATTCAGCCCAGACACTGAGATCCAGCGCCGAGGGCCTTCTGGCGGTTCCCTCACTGTGAGAAGCAAAGCTACAGGGAACCAGGCAGAAGGCCTTCTCGGTAGTGGCGCCCGCCCTGTGGAATGCCCTCCCATCAGAGGTCAAAGCGATAAACAACTACCTGACATTTAGAAAATACCTGAAGGCAGCCCTGTTTAGGGAAGTTTTTAATCTGTGATATTTTAATGTATTTTGATATTTGTTGGAAGCCGCCCAGAGTGGCTGGGGAGACCCGGCCAGATGGGTGGGGTACAAATAATAAATTATTATACTAACCCGAGGTAATATTTCTGGGTTAGCAGAGTCTGTAACCTGAAGCATCTGTAACCTGAAGCGTATGTAACCCGAGGTACCACTATACAGGAGATGGGTAAAATTACATTGAGGCACATGTGGGGAGGGGAATTGCGCAGCGAAAAGCCTTCTCCACTGAGTGACTCTGAGTCATCGAATTCTGCCTGAAACGGGGAGGCTGAGTCACAAAACCTCTAGAGCCAATATCTGTACTCTGCAAAAGCTGAGCTGTGGAGCGCCTTGGCGAAAGGAAAGCGCCATGGCAAAGAATTTAGCGACTTCCAAAGGTGGGTTAGGTTTCAGTAGAAAATGATGCCAGCCGCTGGCATGTGATTGCGCCTTGTACCTGGCCGCCATATTTGGACTGGTGCGCCTCCGTAATTTTCGCCTCTCTCAAGTGGGCTCTGGAATAGAAGGTTTGAGAACTCTGTAAGGTGGACCAATTTTATTACCTCGTAAAACCGGGGAGGGGAATCTGAGACGGAGAGATATAGTGGCTTGCTTCTCTGGGCAGACCTAGAGTGGATGACTAGAGTGGAGGGCAGTGGAAGAGGGCAGAAACAACATGGCAGAGCATGCAAAGAATGAACAGTGTGCTTGATTCTAATATTTTGCTCTTCCACCTGTAGAGCCAGAATTGACTCACTTTGCCTTTGAGCGGAAGAATTCTCAGATATCTGATTTGCTCACTGGCTTTGCTCATCTCTGAGCCTCAGTCTTCCCTATCTGTATAATAGGACAACATATATATGAATTTTAGGTCCAGGAGCCAAATGCAGCCTTCCAGGACTATTTGTCTGGTTCTTGGGGACTCTCCCTAGGCCACATCCCGTCTTCAGTCATGTCCCTTTACCTACCTTAACTTCACATCCTCCTTGAGAGTTTTTACCTAACTAGAATGTGCCCTTGAACTTTGATAACGCCTCTTGCTTGCCTGCATGGAGGTTAGAGTGTGTGAGACTCTGTTGAAACCAGCCTAATGTACAATTTTTATTGCTAAACTCACTTCCCTCCTGCTCCTACTCACCTGGCCTTTGGGACATTGCCCAGAAGGAAATGTGCTGTTGGCTTTTTTTTTTTTTACTCTTAAGAGAAAGAAATCATTGCTTTTTCGCCAAGTTCTGAACAGGGAAAAAGAAGTCAGCCTATGTAGCCTGCTGAGAGGTCATCTCTTCAAGAGTCCCGCACCTTCATTTGTCCTCAGCGCAGTAGCGCTGTTAGTTAAGTGCCGGTCAATGTACCAATGAAACCCCTTATTTCTTTTCCGCAAGAGTTTGCAAATGAATGGGCAGTCTGTTGTCTGCAGATGAAACTGTGTAAGAGATCCCACTTCCTAGCGGTTGCGTTAGCACCAGCGTTTGAAATTTGCCTCCTGTGACCAAGTGAAGATGCCTGGGCGCCAGGATGGATAGCAGACCGCTGGATGGATAGCTCAGTTGATTAGAGCATGGTGCTGATAATACCCAAGGTTGCAGGTTCAATCCCCATGTGGGACAGCTGCTTTGCAGGGGGTTGGACTAAATGATCCTCAGGGATCCTAGCAACTCTATCTGGAGGTGCATGCCTGCGGATCCTTGGATCTTGACAGTATTCACACACTAGCAATACATCCCGTAGGATTCTATCCGTTATATTTTATCTGTACCATCAGAGTGAATTTCAGGAAACAAAAAGTCTTACCGAAAAATACGACGTTCGAACCCCAAAACGGCAAGCAGGCGTATCGCTTTGGTGACTGCAACCCTGGTTCAAGGAGCCATTCGGCGCCTAGCTTATACATCTGTGAGTTTCTAAAACTGGTTAGCACTCTCAACTGTTTCTGGAGAAGGGATGCCGAGCGAAGTGCTTGCCGCTCCCGTTCTGAATGGGCTGAAATATTGACTGGGAGTGCTCCAGCGGCGAAGCGGAAGTGGCACAGCAAGGGCAAGACGCAAATAGGCAATAATGTCAGCAGCCTTTCCCAGCTCTCCGTCCACTCTCAGCAGCTGCGCAGCTCTTTTGCAGCCACGCTTTCATTCCTGGTTTTCTGCGGAAAGTGTGCCATTCCCCTGGTGCTCTTTCAGAACGCCCCCTCGCTGCGAGAATGAACACACCCTTCGCCAACTTTAGAGTCTCTGTCTGGAGAGGAGAGGAATTCAAAATATTATCATCTCGGTGCTGCAAGTCATATGCTCCCTGGTTCCTATTAAGCCCTTGTTTTCGCTTCCACAAATTCCTAATAAAAGTTCGGCCCTTTCCCGCTAATGTTGTGGGCCCTGGATGCAGTTGCTTCTGTTTCCACGTCCCAATTTGAAGGTGTCCCCTCCGCCCTGCCTCTTCCCCCAGCTGTTGTTTAAATTCCAGCAGTTCTGAGCTTGCCGTTTCCTTGGGGAGACCAAGGAATGACATGCAGAAATAACATGCAGAAATAAAATTCCCCCTCCCCTCTGAGCTTTGCTTTAGACTGACCCCAGTGTTTGGATTTGGATGCCTTTGTCCTTTGCTGACAGTGGAAGACACTGCTTTGTGTATTTGTGTTTTTTAGCAACCTCGGGTGGACTCAGGTGCCAAGAAAGGAAATAGCTTTGCAGTGGTTTCCCTGTGTGCTGCTGCTCTGTGCTTCCATATGTTGTTAGCTGTTCCAGTTTAGTGACTTTAATCTTAGAAAGCATCCCAGACGGATGGCCTCCTTATCAACAGGTGTGCTTCCCTTTTTAAACCCATTGGCCTGAACATGCGTTTGTGTGTATGTCATAGAACACAGGTGTCAAGGACAAGGCCCGCGGGCCAAATGCGGCCCGCGAGACCTCGTCATGTGGCCCGCGAGCGTGCGCTGATTGGCGGTGGGCGGCGAAGGTCAGCGCGCGCGAGAAGAAGGGAGCAGAGGTTTTTTTTTCCCGGGCCGTTATGGCCCAGCGCGGCTTTTTGCCGCGTCGGGGGTGCCCCGCGCGGCTTTCTGCCGCGTCGGGGAAGCCCCCCGAACCATTTTTTCCTTGCCGGGTGAACCCGGCAAGGCTTTTTTTCTTCGGGCCGTTTTGGCCCAGGGCGGCTTTTTGCTGCGTCGGGGGTGCTCCGCGCGGCTTTCTGCCGCGTCAGGGAAGCCCCCCGCACCAGCCTGCTGATCCCACCACCACCCCGCGCTGCGCCAATCCCTGCGAACAGCAGGCAGCGGTGGGGGGGGGGAGAATGAGCAGCATCTCCTCCGCTACAGCGGAGACGTTTCTTGCTCCTCCTCCCCCTCGCAAAAGCCTTCTTTTTCGGGTGGGGGGGGGTGGAGAAGCAAGCAGCATCTTCCCTCTCTCCTCTCTCTCTTTCACTCCTTCCTTCCTTCCTTCTCTCTCTCTCTGTCTCATTCCCTTTTACCCCTCCCTCCTTCCTCCCTCCCCTCTCTCCTCTCTCTATCTTTCACCCCTTCGTTCCTTCCCTCTCCCTCTTTCTTTCACTCTCTCTCACCCCTTCCTTCCCCCCTCTCTCATTCCTTTCTTTCTTTCCTTCCTTCCTTCTTTCCTTCCTTCTTTCCTTCCTCCTCCCTCCCTCCCTCCCTCCCTCCCTTCCTTCTCTCTCTCTCTCTCTCTCCCTTTATTTTTCTTTCTTTCTTTCCTTCCTTCCATCCATCCATCCATCCATCCATCCATCCATCTCTCTTTCTCACCCCTTCTTTTTTCCTTCCTTCTTTCCTTCCTTCCTTCTCTCTCTCTTCCCTCCCTCCCTCCCAGCCTTTTAGAGGAGGAAAAGCAGAAAAAAAATTTTTTCCACACAGTGGAGAGGGGAAGGGCGGCCCTTTGAGGGTCACCGGCCCTTTGAGGGTGACCAAACTGCTGATGCGGCCCCCGATGAATTTGAGTTTGACACCCCTGTCATAGAATAATAGAATTGCAGAGTTGGAAGGGACCCCAAGGATCATGTAGCCCAGCCCCTTGCAATGCAGGAATACGCAGCCATCCCATTCAGGGATTGAACCTGCAACCTTGGTGTTATCAGCACCAAGCTCTAACCAACTGAGCTAGCCAGTCTTTGTTTAATCCTTGCAGAAAATAATCAGGTTTGTGCAAATGTGGCAGTACCATGTTAGGAACACGGGAACCCGTCTGATACCTTTGTAACTCAGGGATGCCTACACCAGCCTTTGCCAACCTGGTGCCCTCCCGGTGGTTTGAACTACAACTCCCAGCAGCCCCAGACAGCATAAGGATCAGGACACAAAAGCTGGCATCCTGAAGAATGCAACCTTTCAACGGAAGTGTTCATACCTGCGCTTATTGTTGGCGGAAGATATACGTGACAGCAGATGAGCAATATGTTATTGGGACAGTGCTGTTGGACATACCGGTAGTTTCAAGAGCTAAACTGGGATTTTTATTCTAGCCTTTTAGCAAATTTTAATTGAGAGCCCATGCCTCGTTTGCAGGGTCATGGTCTCAGTGTGGCCACACATGGAAAAAAACGGCCTATGACTGTTTCGGAGGATATGGCTGGCATTGTGGCGCCCAGGCAGCCTGGCATTTTGAAATGTCATTTGAACGCTGCGACAGATCACAGACACCTTTGGCACCTTTTCTGGAGGAGGGCGGGCTGCGTGAAGAGGCTCTGCTGCATGCCCACAACACATCGGAGCAGTCAATTGAGCCAGTGTAGTTGCCCCGTCTCTTGGTGGCTTCATGGCATCAGCTGCCCCCTTGATAGCTCTAACCACAATAGCCATCTTCTGCCTCCGCTGTCCCAGGCAGTATTGCCTGTGAATGTCAGTTTCTGGGCCATCGCATGTGAGCAGAATGCTGTCGTTTGCAGGTCCTTCTGGTGGGCATCTGGTTAGCCACTAGAGTGTCGGATCAGATGGACCTTTGGCCTGATGCCTTCAGGGCAGGGGTAGGCAACCTAAGGCCCGTGGGCCGGATGCGGCCCAATCGCCTTCTCAATCCGGCCCACGGATGGTCCGGGAATCAGCGTGTTTTTACATGAGTAGAATGTGTCCTTTTATTTAAAATGCATCTCTGGGTTATTTGTGGGGCATAGGAATTCGTTCATTCCCCCCCCCCCAAAAAAAAAGTCTGGCCTGAGGGACGGTGGACCGGCCCACAGCTGAAAAAGGTTGCTGACCTTTGCCTTAGGGCTTTCCTCAGGGCTTTTTTTTCTGGACGAAAAGGTGGGGGAACTCGCCACGAATTTTGCTTGCTTCTTGTGGGCCCAGTCTCCTTGCCAAACACTCTCACCCCTTGCAGTGGCTAAATGTAAGCTGTGATGAATAAACTCAAGCAGACAATGATCTGGATTAGAAATGGCCACAACTTTATTGATTACAGATATAGGTGGACTTTTGCCTCAGGCATTGGGTGTATATCCATTCCAGTCTCTCCGCCCCCGCCCGGACAAAACAAAAAAATTACTTTAAAAAAAGTAAGAACTCAGTTCCCCCGAGTTCCTGCTCAAAACCCCCCTGGCTTTTCTTATATTCTTACATGGCTGCTTTGCGCCTTCTCGATTCACAGAATTATTCACACTTCGCACTCACTGTTACTTTCCCATAGCTAACACACTGTCCTTTTATAGCCTATTTTTTTATTAAATTGGCTATTGGGATGTGAGCGCCAGCCTCTCCCGCACTTCATAATCCAGAAGGAAACTTATCCATCTCAGCAGACAAATTTGACTAATGGCCATAACGCAGAGTCTTTGCGTAACTGTTTGGTGTTAACTCAAAAGCCCTGTGTTTTTCTAGCGCATTTCTTCATTATTGTATCCTTGCATTATTTAATGAAAACCACACAGGAAGACGGCGGTGCTCTGCCAGGACAGCATACCAAATAAAAGCCAGGCGGTGTTTTGCATCTGTTTTCTCAACGCCGACTTTGGTGATATATGTATTCTCTGCGCGAGCCGCTGTGTTGTTTTAAGGTGAATCCTCAAAATAAATAGAGTGCATGTGGGGATGTGGTTTCCTTATGAGCAGCTAAGCCAGCCATGAAGAATCCTAAGCCCTTTTTCTGTGAGGAGCTCAGGTTATTCCAGGGCTGGGGAGCCCTCTGCATCGCCAGGGCCACGTTCCTTTCTGAGGAACCTTCCGAGGTTAGAAACTCAGGTATATAAGCTAGGTGCCAAATGGCTCCTTAAGCCAAGGTTAAAGTCGCCAAAACGGAATGTCTGGTTGCCATTTGGGGGCAATTCTTATTTTTCAAATGATGGACTGACTGCGATTGATTTTCAGTTAAACATCTGGCTAGTTCAGAGGACAACCTTGAGCTAGGTTTAGAGCTTTTGAGAACTTGAAGAAGAAAAGTCACCTTATCCATGAACTGTCCACACATATATTAGCCTATTCCTACCTCTGTTTTGTATGGGATGTGGGTGGCGCTGTGGGTTAAACCACAGATCCTAGGGCTTGCCGATCAGAAGGTCGGCGGTTTGAATCCCCGCGACGGGGTGAGCTCCTGTTGCTCGGTCCCTGCTCCTGCCAACCTAGCAGTACGAAAGCACATCAAAGTGCGAGTAGATAAATAGGTACCGCTGCAGCGGGAACGTAAACGGCATTTCCGTGCACTGCTCTGGTTCGCCAGAAGCAGCTTAGTCATGCTGGCCACATGACCCGGAAGCTGTACGCCGGCTCCCTCAGCCAGTAAAGCGAGATGAGCGCTGCAACCCCAGAGTCGGTCACGACTGGACCTAATGGTCAGGGGTCCCTTTACCTTTTTACCTCTGTTTTGTAGTGGCAACACAGGCCATTCACAACATAAGAATATCCTTCACAACCGTGAGCAGGGCAGTGGAGTGGGGCAAGCGAAGACAAGCGACAACAGTTAGCTATAACATTTTTCACTGCTCCTGCTCAGGCTGCACAGAAAAAGCGTTTTGGTTCCTGAAATTCAGTCCGATTGTGCGGATGAAATATAACAGATAGAATTCTACAGGACGGGATATTAGTGTGTGAAAACAGTCAAGATCCAAGGATCCCCAGGCATGCACCTCCAGGTGGTAGAGATGTCAGGTGCCATCCTGGCACCCGGGTATCTTCACTTGGTCGCAAGTGGCCAACAGCCAGCTGCAAAATGCGCCTGGCTAATTTCAAACACTGTTCTGAGGGCCGCATGGGCCGGGCCAGAAGCAAAGTTGGGAAGAACGAGGAATATGCTTGTTACCTTTACACAGCAGGCTAGTTTCTTCCCACACACCTTTCGGTGTCCATTCCAGGCAAATGAAAGTCAAATTAAGTACAGTCAAAAACATTGAAGTGTGAATCTGTGGCAGGGGGAGTCTTTGTGAGGGGGAGTTGTGAGGACTCAGATAGAGAGGCAGAAAAGCTGAGGTTTTCCACCTCTGCATCACACACACACACACACACACACACACACACACACACACACGCCGGCAGCCAAGTCCCATTTTTTGTTGTTTAGATGAAGAGTAGCGTTGGGAGACCGAAACAAGGCCAGCTGAATTGCATCATGATTTCAGCATCCTTTTCCAGTCCCGCCGCGCCTTGGTTTTAAAAGTGCCATCTAGTTTTGAGAGCTCCAGAACACTTCCCTCCGTAAGCATGTGTCTTTTTAATACGTCATGGCTCAATTATCGCATTCAATTTGGACTGCCAAAATAGCCATATATATTGTCTAGCGAGTGACAGGCTGGGCCTTTTTATCTGTGCCTGGCTGCCTGCCAGCTGCTTAATTGAAGCTCTGTGTTTGCTGTGTGTCAGATCTTACAGTGGTCTATTACGCCCAGCTAAAACAATATTTTGAAAATGTTTCAGATGCAAACCAACCCTGCGCCTAAGAATTTTATGTTGTCTTGCTGAATTGTCTCCTGCTGCAGTTGTAGCACTTGGGTCATTTAGCGTAGATTATTTTGGGGTGTTGTATTTTTTTTGGGGGGGGGGAGGTGGAAGTTGTTGCCTATGGGGATAAACAGGATCCGTTCCTTTTGCATTCATCTTGGAAAATTACTGCAATGCCACCACCTTGCCACCCCTCAAAGCTGAGATGATTAAAGCGGTTCCCTCTGCCTGTAATTTCTCTTTTGAAGAATGCATTTCACACTTGCTCTCTGCACAACCGGTCTTGCTTTGCATTGTGGAAAGCAGCGAATGCCTTGGGAGGGACCCCCCCCCCTCGCCATCTCCGCCTTCCCACAGACCCTGCTCTGCTGAGTCCCACATGTCGACTTGTGTCATAGTTACACTCCATTAATTGTGGTTCCGTTTGACTGAACTTCACAAGCGTTGGGGAAATGCCATCACTTCTCTTCCAGCCTCTGCATTCTTGGGCTGTTTGATCAATGTGGGCATGTCGCATTTTGGGGGAGCCCCAGCTTAATAGCCCCCCCATCCATCTGCAGCCGCACGTGGCAAGGCAATTTGCATGATTTAGGAGTCCCCGGACGAAAAGACGGGGGAGCACGTTGCCCTCCTGTTGCAATGGCAGATGGCCACATCCTACATGCCACAGCTATTCCCTATGATGCATTTGTTACCGTTGAGCGCTGACAAATGAGGGTCTTGTACGTTAAACCGCAGGGGGGTCAAAAAGGGGAGGGATAAAGGGTGTTATGTGTGCTGCAAAGGGGAAAAAAGCAAAATGTTGACACTAATCAGAAAGCGAAGTGCAAAAAGGCAGCCACACATCCTTCTGCCCATCGCAGTGCAGTTGGGCATCCAATTTGCCAGCTGCCTATAGCCCAAGGTTTCAAGTGCAGTAGGAGAAATGTGTATGGGCAACACAGGGATGGATTAAGAGGCCCTAAACACTTAAAAGATTTCGGTGCCCCTCTATATATCTTAATTCAAAATATAAACAATAATAAACCGTAGAGTAAAACTGTTTTGATTCGATTTCTAGATGGGGAACCAGTGGCCCCACATAAGCTGTTGGACTTTAAGTCCCATCGGTACCATCCATCATGGCCAGTGGTCAGGGATGATGGGAATTGTAGTCCGGGAACATCCAGAGCAGGGTTTCCCAAACTTGGGTCTCCGGCTGTTTTGGGACTACAACTCCCATCATCCCTAGCTAGCAAGACCAGTGGTCAGGGATGATGGGAATTGTAGCCCAAAAGCAGTGTTTCGGAAACACTGGAGAAGGCCGCAGGTTAGCCACCCCTGTGGTTTGAATGGTGCAGCAGGTGGCAGCTGAATAAAACACCCATTAGCATGTTCAGAGTTAAACTGTCCCATGGAAAAGCATTTAAGTTTTCCCGTTTACAAATTTGGCTTTGGCACCTATATCTATGTGTCTGGAATGGAAACTCCGCATTCCCGTTTTTTTCACACGGAGGAAGCAGTGCTGGTTGATTTATACATTTGGAGGGGGGGTGCGTTTCTGCCTAACGGTTTCCGCTGGCAGCAGTTAATTGAAACTAGCCTGTGGCCCTGGTGTTTGACCAAATTCACCCAGCCCCTTGAGCAGGCAAGGAGATTAACCTGAATGCCTCTTTCTCTCCCCTCTCCCCTGGCACCCACTTCAGCTCTTTGCAAGATGAGAGTCTATATAAAGCCGTGCAAATTTGCCATGGGCATGTTAACTAACAATTTCTTCACAGAGCGTGTATAAATACTTAGAACTTGTCCTTTGGAATCATTTCTGCCAGGAACTTTGTATATTTCTTTCCTTCCCTTTCCCCTCCAAGTGTGTTTTATGTCTGCTAGGAATATGTTTGACTGCCTGTTGAGTAGTTAAGGCCATAAAGAAACTTTGTGTTGGATTTTGAAAATGCTGTGTTTTATTCCCTTTTTTCCTACTATGGGGAGAATGAACACACACACACACACACGTACACACTTTTATATATCCCATTGGGAGGATATATTTCCTGTTGAAATTCATTTTTAGATGTATGTATATACACACACATATTCATATGCACTATTTTATAAACATGTACACACTCCACTCAGCAGGGAACAAGAACGAATCCCTTAGAAACTATAGAAAGTCAATGTGAGATTATGCCTGCAAACATTCCCCCTTCATCACGAAGAAGAGGATGGAGGGATTTTAAGCATTTTTACGCATAAACTCCACTTGCCATTTAAATGCTGCGCACAAGTTGGGCCAGCAGGATGACTTTGGGACTCGTACCTGCATGTAAGCGACCTAAACTCTGGGGTCATGTGCCGGCTAGCTCATTCTAGGGTGGAGAACCTTTTTTAAAAGTGGAATTGAAGCAGGGCATTGAGGAAAAACAATGGCAGCAAACAGACACAAAAATTGTACTTTGAAGCATGTGTGTCTGATATTTAGCCTCTGAATAAGCACTTCTTATGTGCTAAAAAATCAAAAGGGGTGAACCTTTAGCGCCACGGTAATGAAGACATTAATGTACCTATGTTTACAAATTGCACTGTTAATTCCATCTGCCCAAGAAATATTGTAAGGAAGGAAGCAGTATTTCAGATATTTGGGGACTGAGCCATTTAGGGCTTTTAAACGCTTAAGCTTTTATATATATAAAAAAACCAGAAACAAACGAACAGGAGTTATATGTGTTCTAAAGAAAACCGCGGCCAGAATTCTGGCAGCTGAATTTTGGACCAGTCGAAGTTTATGAGTCATCTTCAAGGGTAGTCCCATGTAGAGCACATTGCAATAATTCAGTCTGGAAGCTACCAGAGCATGCTTGGATTCTGTGGCCAAGCTGCCTCTGTCCCAAAAGTACCATAACAGGTGAACCAGCCAGCACTAGAAAAAGACTTCAAGTCTGACAACCTGAATCTCCAGGGACAAAGTTGAAACAAGCACTCACCAAGTTGTGAGTGAACCTGGTCTTTCCAGGGAGATGCAGTCCCCGCCAGGACAGGCCATCGTTACACCTTCTGGATGTGACAACTTGGAGCACATAAGGCCTCCGTCTTTTCAGGATTCAAGTTCAGGGTGTTGCAGTTTTTGCCTACATCCAGCCTATCACAGCCTGCAGACACCAAACCTAACCCCTGAACTACCTCTCCTGTTTCAGATGGAGCAGAGGGAATAGAGCTGGGTGGCATCTGCATATTGATGACACTTCACTCCAGATCTCCTGATGACAGTTCCCAGGAGCTTCACATGTTAAATGGGATGGAGGACAAGCTGGAACCCTGTGGGGCACCATAAGACAACTCCCATGGTGCTGAGCAGTAGCCTTCCATAACTACTTTCTTGAAGTGGCCCTGGAAGGAGGAGTGAAACCACTGAATAATAATAATAATAATAATTAATAATAATAAATTTTTATTTATACCCCGCCCTTCCCGGTCCAAAAACCGGGCTCAGGGCGGCTAACAACCAATACAAAACAATGATTAAAAACAACTTAAAAAACAGCATAAAAACAAACATCAGTGGAATCACCAGGGCTAACTGGCCAAGTTACCGGTAGTCTTGCTAGGCCAGTAGGGAGACCAGGGAAGAATTTTAGTGGGGACCCAGAAGGGTTTCTTCAGAAAAAAGGGAAGGGGGAAAAGGAATAGGGGATCAGGCTAGATTGAAGGCCTACCCTCCAATCCTACCCTCACCTCCTTGAGATGCTCCAGGAGGATGTTGTGGTCAACAGTATCAGCAAAAACATGTATAGCCTTCGTTCATCTCATTGTAGGGAACAAATGGCTGAATTGTCACCTTCACAGTGGACTTACTGCTTTCCATACTCATTTAATTGAGAGGGGCATTCAGCACTCAATACTAAAGTCCCATGATTTTCTTCTTCTTCTGTTTGCAGGTCACCTTTTAATGGAACTGTAAAACCAAAGTGTAGACAGCAGCCTTCTTTTTTGTCGCCCGAAGGGCCTAAAAGTTGAGAAGGGTAGTAACTCAGATGTCAGAAACTCCTGAGGAAAGGAGAAGGAAGAGTGAGCAGCACCGTTAGCCTTGTGTAAGTAACGCAGCCATTAGCAGCGAGGGAAGTTGAAAGGCTCAGATTGTGATCCTTTTCATTCATTATTGCTGTTAAAAAAAAGAAAAGAAAAGAATGCCTCCCACGCATGGTGTATGAATGTTTTTTAAAAAAATAAATCTGTGGTCCATGTGCCTCTGTTGTTAGATGGTCTTCACACTGTGAATAGTGACAGGCACATATTTTCCATTGTTATGTGGTGCCGGCTTAATGCTGGAATCGGCAGATTCCAGACTCCCTTTGCTTCCTTCCCTTCTCTGGCATGGTCCCACCTCCCTTTCCTTATAATATTATTAATAATAATTTATTATTTATACCCCGCCCATTTCCTCAGCCACACTGGGCGGCTCCCAACAGAATCTTAAAAACACGATAAAACATCAAACATTAAAAACTTCCCTAAACAGGGCTGCCTTCAGGTGTCTTCTAAAAGTCAGATAGTTGTTTTTTCCCTTGACATCTGATGGGAGGGCGTTCCACAGGGTGGGCGCCACTACCGAGAAGGCCCTCTGCCTGGTTCCCTGTAACCTCACTTCTCGTAGTGAGGGAACCGCCAGAAGGCCCTCGGAGCTGGACCTCACTGTCTGGGCTGAACGATGGGGGTGGAAACGCTCCTTCAGGTTTACAGGGCTGAGGCCATTTAGGGTTTAAAGGTCAGCACCAACACTTTGTGCTCGGAAACGTACTGGGAGCCAATGAAGTTCTTTCAGGACCGGTGTTACACGGTCTCGGCAGCCACTCCCAGTCACCAGTCTAGCTGCCGCATTCTGGATTAGTTGTGGTTCCGGTTCACCTTCAAAGGTAGCCCCACATGGAGAGCCCTTGCAGTAGTACTCTATTTTAGCCATGGTTTAGTGTTACACCTGCACCTGTACACCTGTACCTGTTAACACCTGCTCACACAAGACACTGCCTTAACAGCGAATGCAAACTCTCTGCCCCAAACCCAGGCAGGTTCGTATGTGAGAATGGTGATACATCAGGAATTATTAGTCATAGTTATGCTGCCGGCTGCCTGGGAGAGTTCCCCTCCCCTAACATTCCTTCTTTGCTGGCTGACCGGAGGTGGGTGGGTGAGATTCTGTACTGCAGCTGACTTGACTTTGACCTTTCTTACATGGGATCATTTGCCAAGTGACTACCTTAAAGGTTTCCTGCATACGCAACGGCTTGTCGTCTTGTGCTGTCTTGTCAAGCAGTGAGGAGACTGGGCAGCTGGCGATGGCAACTTGTCTGACCCCTAATATAAGGCAGCTTCCTAGGAACCTGATAGCTATATGGCCCCTACTGCTCATTTTTCGGCGGGGTTTTGAGTTTTCCTCCTTGAGGGGAAATGAGCATTCCTCTGCTTAAGGTGAAGAAAAGGGGCACTTCCAAAAAGGGAGGCGGAAAACCAAAGCAAAACAGAGAAGACCAGATTACACAGCTATTATTGTCCTTGTTTCAAAGTGGGTCTTTTAAACTCTTTTTTTATTCTGATAGAAGGGCAGCTCTTTTTCCTCCTCTCTGTTGGAATTGCTTGGCCCAGCCATTATTAGCAGGGTTTGGAAGAAATGAGGCAGCTGGTATCTCTCCTTAGGGACTGAAGGCAACCCAAGGCCACCAGTCCATCTTGGATTACAAGCGGCATAAACACAGCTCTTCCCTCTCGCTCCCTTGGCTGCCTTGATACCATTTTTTCTTAAAGAGGAAGAAGGGTAGTTGCACTTGCCACTGCTGCGCTGCAAAAGAAAAGATCTGGAGGCATGATATACATATATTTTAAAGCTTTCAGGGAAATGGGGAGTTGAATCAAACAACAACAACAGCAACAACAACAATATCAGCTTCAGTTTGATCTTTAATGCCCCCCCTTTTTAGTGTTTTTAAACAAAATGATGGAATTCTGCTCATTTGGTATTGCTAGAACTTGATGCTTGCTTGTTTTTGTTGGTTTTTGGCTTCGTGTTCTGCCTCTGCCGCTGCAGGCTTGCCTACCTGTTATTTCTGCCGGCATTAGAGGACCCAACTAGGCAGTCAGGACTCTGAATTCTTATCTGCAGGACTCTTTGCTACAGCAAAGGCACCATATCATCTCCAAAGGAGAACAGTGTTTCACCGAACGGATGAGAGCAGGTGTGGGGAACCTCAGTCCCAGGGCCAAATGTTATCTCACTTTCTGGCTGCAGCCCCTTATCCACCTTGGCTTACGCAAATTGTTAACAAGATCAAACAAATTGGCCTAAACCCCGAAGACCTCTTTAGTGGACCCTTGAATAAGGCAAAAACATCTGTTACTCAGAGGCTTCTCGATATCAAACTGCAAAAAGAAGATGCCTTACTTCCTGAGAATTACAGGTGTCTAAAATCTTGGCCCAACTTTTCAGCTGCCCCTTATTTATCTAATATTACTTATGAATCTTATAGATGGGCTTTTTCCAGAGCCCGATTTGAGGCACTGCCTACAGCTGTACTACACGGCAAATTCCTGCGGGTACCAATCCACGAGCGCCTATGTCCATGCATGACCAATAAGGTGGAATCTGTTACTCACATTCTTCTATTCTGTGAACTTTACAGTGAAGAACGGTCTCGACTTATATTACCCCTTTTATCAAAATTTAAACCCTTGCAATATTATCTGGAATTTATTCCCGAAAGCCTACGCAAGTTCCTTTTGGAAGACTATTTGAGCTCAGTATCCTATGCTGTGGCCAAGTTTTGCACCTTAGCCATCAAAAAACGTAAATCGCTTCTAATGGAAAATATACTATAAATTTATTTTGCGCCATTGGTTTTTATTATTATTATTTATTTATTCTAATCCTTAGGATTTAGACGCCTTGTAGCGATATTCTGATTGCTGGTTTGGAATTAAACTGTATTATATTGCTGGCTTTTGCTGTAATAAACTTTTTGGAACTTTTTGGATTTGGCCCTCAGGACTCCCCGACCACACCCCTCACCATACCCTCCCTGTGTACTTTTCAAGTGTCCCTATTTCCCTCACCAATGCCGCCACTACTGAGCTTGTCCTGCTTCTTTCCAAACATCTTAACTGAGGCACAGCCTTCAGAACTTACAGTATTTTTCCGTGTATAAGGAGATTTTTTTATTATTAAAAATGTTAAAAATTGGGGGTCGTTTTATACATGGATAGTGCGGGGGAAGGGGCTGGCGATTGGTGGCAGCCGCGAGCAGGAGATTGTCAGCGGCGATTGGGCGGGCGATTGGTGGCTGCGGCAAGGCCTGCTGGCGATTGGCTGCTGCTGCGGCAATTGGGCGGGCAATTGGTGGCTTTGTCGAGGCGTGCGATTGGCAGCGTTGGCCAGGCGGGTGAGCGATTATCGCTATCCCCCCCAAAAAGCTCAACAACTCTGGGCAATCTCCCCCCGTTTCCTTAATTTGGAGTCCCCAAAAATAGGGGGTCGTCTTATACATGGAAAAATACGATAAGCCACTGAGCATCTTCTCTCACTACTGAGGAACAACCATGAGCAACCTCAGTTAATCTGTGACTAGACTGAAAGGGCTTTTAGTAGCTGGAAGTTTTGGGGACTGTTACAATGCATTGGGACCCAGGTGGCGCTGTGGGTTAAACCACAGAGCCTAGGGCTTGCTGATCAGAAGGTCGGCGGTTCGAATCCCTGCGACGGGGTGAGCTCCCGTTGCTTGGTCCCAGCTCCTGCCCACCTAGCAGTTCGAAAGCACGTCGAAGTGCAAGTAGATAAATAGGAACCGCTCTGGCGGGAAGGTAAACGGCGTTTCCGTGCGCTGCTCTGGTTCGCCAGAAGCAGCTTTGTCATGCTGGCCACATGACCTGGAAGCTGTACGCCGGCTCTCGGCCAATAAAGCGAGATGAGCGCCGCAACCCCAGAGTCGGACACGACTGGACCTAATGGTCAGGGGTCCCTTTACCTTTACAATGCATTGGGCAAAACCTGTAACATTTACTCCTCCTCCTCCTCCTCCTCCTCCTCCTCCTCCTCCTCCTCCTCTTCTTCTTCTTCTTCTTCTTCTTCTTCTTCTTCTATAATGTACCACTGTATTGTGCCTTTCCCTCACCTCTATTTTTGAATCACGGATGCCAGGAACAACTAGTAAGTGCAAGGGCAAAATTCGTTTCGGGCAAATGCCACCTGCTCTTGTTGCAATGAGCTTCCTTTGTCCCAAAATCTAGGCACTTTTGGTGCTTCCTTTTCCAAAGTTATGTTCAGAACCAAAAGCAAAGTAAAAAGGGGCTTTCTGTGGTTCCTGCTCCCCTTGCAGAGATGCGAAAGAGGCAGCGAGAGAAATTGCAGGCTGACAGTGCTTTTTTGCGGGAGGAATGGGAAGGCTATGGATTTGTGAGAGACTGAGAGGAACAAAGCATGATTGCACAGCGCACCTGTTTTAGCGTCTGCTTTAAATATTTATTACATGCTTGAAATGCTTAAAGCTTCGCACTTAAAGCCACGGTCTGATTTAATGTTATGTATAGCTGTGAAGGTATAACTGAAAAGAAAAGAAACATCACTGGGCCGGGGTGGGGGTGCGGGTGCGGATGAGAGAGAGACAAGGGGAGGTGGAAACAGAGCTAGGCATCAAAGAAGTGAAAAAGATTGACGTGTGAGAGACAAAACGGCGACACTTTGACAGTGCGGTCTGTGCATGTCTGCTTAGAAGTAAGTCCCAATGAGTTCTATGGGGCTTATTTCCAGGTGTAAGGTTGCAACTTACTGGTTGTTTTGATCTCTGAAAACAGTCTTTTTAGACAAGTATTATCTCCCTAAAGCGGCCCTCCTGGTGAGAGAGAGGCCAGGCCAACCATGAGGCAGAATGAGGGAATCGCCTCAGGCCCCAAATTCTGAGGGCATCCTCTTGAGTGAGCCCCGTGGCTGTACTCTTCCATGGGGGGCCAGAGCTGTTAACAACAACAACAACAACAACAACAACAACAACAACAACAACAACAATTTATAACCCGGCCAACAACAACAATAATTTATAACCTGGCCAACTGACTGTTGCTTCAGCCACTCTGGGAGACTTCCAACAATTATAAAAGCATAATGAAGAATCAAACATTAAAAACATCACTGAACATGGGCTGCCTTGGGATTTCATCTAAAAGCTGTATAGTTTAACAATGCAGGCAACAAAATGCTTTGGCCAACTCCTGGTTCTAGGACAAGATAAAACTGAGTTAACAACATAACTCATATACTGTATCTGTCTATAAAATAGGTAAAAGGGAGGGCGGCTGACTGGGAGCGATACAGAACATTCGATGAAATGTGGAAATGTGACTAGTTTACATATGTTTAAAGAGGAGTGAATTAATGTCTTACGGAATGGGAAGGGAGGAGTATTCTCTGTAGATTGTATACAGTTCACTGAGAAGATGGGTTTAATCATTTATTAGGTAGATTTGTTATAGGCTAAGCGAGGAGCGGGCACAGTGGTTTTATGGGGGCAGAATTCGTACCCTTTCGCTGCTCAGGAAAGTTAACATGGAACGTTTCAGTGATTGACTATGTGAGGATCTTCAGTGGATGAAAAAAAAAAAGGATACATATTGCAGGATTCATAGTCATAGTAGCCATAAGCAGTTAATTTATATACAGTAGACCACATTTTACACAAATACTTCTGTGCTCATAAAAATATCTAAATACAGTAGTACAATAACAGTACATAATAAAAAGTAGGAAGAGCACTGAAACCTCACACTACACCCACTCCTTCTAACAATTAACAGTTCATTTGTTGTTGTTGTTTAATCGTTTAGTCGTGTCTGGCTCTTCGTGACCCCATGGACCAGAGCACGCCAGGCACTCCTGTCTTCCACTGCCTCCCGCAGTTTGGTCAGACTCATGTTGGTAGCTTCGAGAACACTGTCCAGCCATCTCGTCCTCTGTCGTCCCCTTCTCCTTGTGCCCTCCATCTTTCCCAACATCAGGGTCTTTTCCAGGGAGTCTTCTCTTCTCATGAGGTGGCCAAAGTATTGGAGCCTCAGCTTCAGGATCTGTCCTTCCAGTGAGCACTCAGGGCTGATTTCCTTCAGAATGGATAGGTTTGATCTTCTTGCAGTCCATGGGACTCTCAAGAGTCTCCTCCAGCACCATAATTCAAAAGCATCAATTCTTCGGCGATCAGCCTTCTTTATGGTCCAGCTCTCACTTCCATGCATCACTACTGGGAAAACCATAGCTTTAACTATATGGACAGTTCATTTAACATACATCAAAAACCTAAGGGAACACAAAACTCACCAATATGTCAAGTAGAAATGTATTCAGGTTCATAGCTGTTGTGGGTTTCATTACAAGCTTGCCACGTTTATTTCAGTATCTTAGTGGTACTTAACTCTGTGATCGACTGTGGCCCTTTGCCGTTACATTTGTGAACTGGCTTAGTATCCATGTAAGCACGCAGACATTATCAAACAGAAATTTTGCAATTGGCTCACTTGATACGATTCTGTAGTGCAAAATGATGTTGGTTGTGTGGTCAGATATTTTGGATGATGCTCCTAGGCAGCATAAAGGCTCTGTTTAGAAGCAAACCAACGTGGTTTAATATTTTTTACAACCAATTAGCATGTTTCTTGTTTAGGAAACATGTGAATGACGAAATGGGGAAACTGATTTAGGGCAGTAACATGAGTTAGTCCTTTCCCCCTTTTAACTTGGTGTCTTAAATCACGACGGAATTAAATCACTCCACCCTGCTGGAGAGTTTATTTAGCTGGTACCGAAACGGACAATGAGACTTGCTTCTTTGCTTGAAAGAACAGTAAATTAACCTGATGATATTGGTATATCTACTCAGCCTGAGATATTTTAAAATGTCATTGAGCCTTGAAACACACCTGTTAAACCACACTGAATCTGAACATCAATTGTTGTCTAAGGCTGCAACCCTGAACTCTATTTTTTCCGTGGCAGTAAATCCCACTGATTGAAGTGGGACTTGCTTCTGAATAAATGTCTGAGATTACACTGAAAATTGCTTTTAGTTAAGGCTGAGCTGAAAGTTCTCCCCTTTGACAACAAAATTTGGTGGGTGCAGTGAAAAGGGGTCAATATTGGGAGGGTAAAAATTTTTTTAGGGGGGGGATAACCAACTCCCTGCTTTTACATTTTTTGTGGGGAAGAACAATATACTTTCTTGTTGACATGTTAAATTTCCATCACAGGAAGGGATGTATGAATTTTTTTGGGGGGGAGACCTTCATATATGCAGTTTTCCCCTACACACTGAAGTGGTACACTCCTTATGAGATTGTACCATGTAATTCCTCCACATCAGGGGCAGAGAAACATTTTCCAGCCTGTGGGCAGCCTTCCAGGGATGTGTGAATTGGAAGGGGAGAGCCTTCATATATGCAGCCCCCCCCCCCGGCACTCTGAAGTGGTACGCTCCATATGGGGTTGTACCATGTATTTTCTACACCTCAGGGGTGAAGAACACTTTTACCGCCTGGAGGCTGGTGGGTGGGGCCAAAGGCCAAAGTGGGTGGAGCAACAGAGCGTATACCTCTTGCCTTTGAGTAGGCTACCTTCCAGCCACTGGAACCAACTCCATGGGGCTGTGGGTGCTTTGACACCTACAATAATATATTTGTGGGGGCTGGGCCACCCCCCAAAGTCCATTGGCAAAGTCGTTGTGGGCACCCACAAACTTTGGCACGCTATGCTTCCAGCCATGCATAGCTGGAGGCTTCTGTACACACACATACAGACACCTCCACCTTGACAAAGAAGAGTTTAGAACAGTTTTAAGACTAGAAGAGCACACATAACCGGGATGGTGAGGGTGTGGCCTGGGAGGTGGGAGTCATCGCTTGAGGAGACTTCAGAGGGCCAAACAGAAAAGCTGGGAGGGCTGCCTTCAGTGCCTGGCCTGGAGCCTCTCCACCCCTGCGCTACATTTTTATAAAATCTGTCATTGGTATCCAGGTAGTCCAAAATAGGAAATACACATGCTCCGAGTTTCTTGTCAAAGGAATGCTGTAGCCGAAGTCAGGGATTTGCAGGTGTTCGCCTCCCCGAGCATCTGTTGTGTCACCTTAACCGTCGTCACTCTGCTCTTGCGCCCTGTGCATTGGCGCAGCGACCTCAATCGATGTGACAGAGTGAATGACAGGCTTGGTCATGGTCATCTCTTGCCAGAGGCAGAGCTCCATAGCCAGTTCACTCTGAGCTCCAAAGACAAACAGAACAGACACTGTGGGAAGCTGCATGGCGTTTGGTAATGTAAAATAATAATAATAATAATAATAATAATAATAATAATAATAATAATAATAATAGGAGGCGGACAGGTTCTTATTCTGAGGGACTTCGGATCTGGTGTGTGCACAGATCTGCTTGTCAAGGGAAAGGATACTCCAGGACTTTGGCAAGGAGGGTGCCCAGCCCCACACATTCCCTCCCTCCAACCTCTCACTTGAAATGAGGTTGAGAGAGGGTAAGAAACAACAAGAGGATTCTCGAAATCTCAGGGCATTTGAGAGGAGACCTTCTCTCCCCTCCGACGCTGGGGTTTTCTTTCACTTGTGCTAAGGTTTAGAGTAGATAAGAAGCAGCAAATGTATCTGTTTATCCACATCTATATCTGTTTCTTAAATTCTCTGCCGGGCATTCAGCGAAGAGGAAGGAGTTGGTTGCAAATGCAAATAGAAGCTGCCTTTATACTATGGAATGTCAGTATTTGTGAATTCTTGGAAATTTGCTTCCTTTGTTTATTATTTTAGTTTTAGTTTTTTTTATTTATTTGGATTTGTAAAGAGCCATTCATGTAGTCACCTATGGTGTTTAAAAATCACCTGCAGGTGACCATACTGGAAAGTGTTTGCAGTCTGAAAGGTCGTTTGCTTGCTTATCTGTCTGCTTTTCAGTCTCTCATGTAAGCATTATGGAGAACAATAGCCACTTCTTTAAAGTGGAGTTTGCTGGTCTTTCGGACATGGGCTCATACACATCCTTGCAGTTTAGTTGTTTGTCTGGCAAGCTGCAGTTAATGCTTTTAGTTTAAGTGTGTTGAAAAGTTTCATTATATTTTCCAAAGGCTTTGGCATCACATTTGTAGGGGAAAAAACTGTTTTTAAAAGTGATGATTAGCATGGCTGTTAGTTAAATCCCATTTATGAAGTGGGTTAGATGGTTAAAACGGTTTATTTCCTGCATGTTGTTTTCATTTCCCTTCTTTATGACATTGCTGAGTAAGGGTAATAAGAGATCTGCAGGGAGGAGCACAGCGAAGAGCAAAATTCATTTCTCTCACTTTTTTATTGCCTTGTAATTTAAATCGGTTGGCACACTTTTCCTCAGAGGCTGTAAAACATCTCTATTGCTCTTCTAAGGGCGAGTTAGCTGTTCTGCTTCTTCTTTTTCACCTGCTTCCATCCAGCATTATTCTTAAATTCTAATTGTCCTCTTCCCAGAAACCAAGACTCATGGGCTTGTTTATGTAAGGATAACCATTTTGAGTAGGTAAGAGGGTGTTGGGGCAGAGACAACTCTTTGTTGAACTTCACTTTTTCTGAGCTTTGAATTCATCCTATATAAGAAAGTCCAAGTGTCTCTGCGTCGTGTCCCTGCGTCCGTGGGATTGTGCTACTGCGCATGTGCCCCACGGACACAGGGATTGGAGCGCAGAGACTTCGGGCGGCCGGGCGAAACTGCGCCGCCGCCATTGCCGTCTCCGCCTCCTCCTCCGGCCGCCGCTGCCTCAGCCCCGCCGGGCAGCCCGCCCGACGGAGGCTGAGGCGCCGCCGCGGACGACGATGACGGAGCCGTGGTCGCGGACACCGAGGAGGAAGAGGCTGGCGGGGGCGGGGGCGACGTCATCATCGCCGTTGCGGAGGAAGAGGCCGTGGTGGCGGCGCCGGAGCCACCGGCTGTCCCGGCCGCAAGGCCGACGGCCGCCATCTTAGATTTACCTTTCTAGCACCCGTTAATTTAACGGGCTTACAGTCTACTAGTAGAACCATAGAATTGTAGAGTTTGGAAAGGACCGCAAGGGTTCATCTAGCCCAACCCCCTGCAATGCAGGAATCATTTTGCTCAATCTAGGTCTCGAACCCACAACCCATGAAACCTCAAAGTTACCGTAGCCTCTTGTGTGTGGCCAGACCCCCAGAACCCTCTTCAAGCTGTAGTGTAATAGAGATGTAAAGGGTTACCCTTCCTCAGAAATTATGGCCACAGAGTGAGCAGGTAGCAGGGGTACTGTTGAGCTCTGGCCCTTTCCCCAGATGGCTTTGGAAGCTCACAAGCGGTGCACAAAAGCACCACTTTCCTTCCCTCAGCTCCGCAATCCTGTCATCCATAGGCGCCAACTCTGTGGGACTGAGGACACCTCAGCTCCCCAAACTATATCGGGACGGGGCTCCCCAGTCTGGAGTGGTTGGGCCTCATCAGGCCTCCCCGTAGCTGTGGCAGGGCCCCGTATGCGGTGGGCATGGTTGCTACCTCCTGCCACGTGACATCACAAGCGTGTGCCGGGTGCGTGACATCACACACGTGCGACGGGCACCTCCAAAGTTGGGCGGAACCTGGCGCCTATGCTGTTGTCTGTCCCTAGCCTCTAGTCCTCAAGAATCTTGCCACCTCTGGGCACAAAGGTTTTGTTTTTATCTTTTTGCCTAATAGCCATTAAAGACTTCGGGTAGACTTATCTCTACTGAAGACAAAGGCAGCAGGGGAACCGCGACAGATCTCTTTCAGTAGCTTTTCATCTGCGCAGTGGTAGCGAGATGTTGTTCATCTTGTACTCGCAGGCCTTAATCAAAGAAAAAAAAATCCTTTCATTTGCCTTTTGTGGCCTGTAATTGTCAAGGTCATAATTCCAGGCAAGTTCATTGCATGTTGTTTGGCTGCGAACCGACTGCTATCTGGGCAACAACAACCACTTCAAACTGCTTGGCTCTGGTCAGTTTTATTACAGAGGAGCAGATGTTTCCTGGCGCGACTGGGATTCTTTCACAAATGAACGAGTCGTTTGAGTGAGTGTTACTCTGTGCAAATGAATATACAACCTCACATTTACGTGCAGGATTCCATTTTCGAAAATGTTGTTATATCTATCCAAAATATTATCCTGTGGCAGTTCTGATGTTTGCAGGTTTCTGGGGCATTTTTTTTCTTTTTCTTTTTTGCAAAGCTTTAGAAAGGCAAATGCACTGTCACTTTTAAGTGATATTCTGCGCATGGCATTACTTTGTATTCGGCAACGAAAAGGACTTTCCTTATATTGATATGCTACAATTGGAGGCTCAGAGAAACAAATAAGAAATGCTTCTTCCTTGTACCTGTTTGTTTTAAAGGCTTATGTAAATGTTTGTTTACTTACATGTGGCATAAATAAATCAGAAGCCTTGGGAGATTAATATCACACACTTTTTTCCATACCGAGGATGTATTCCGTCTACAGCAAGTAAAATTAAATTATATTTACAGTTAACACACACTGCTTAGATGCACTACTCAGATATTTGTTATGTTTTGTTTTTAAGCTGCTTGTATTGTTACACTTTTTTTTTTTTTTTTACTTGCAAAGCTGGTCAGATATTTGCAAATTTTCGCTAACAATGCCCTTGTGTGTAAGTTGTAGCCCACCCTGTTTGACTGAATCTTGCGGTGATTTGATAGCAGAGGCCATAAGGAGAAGTCTGGATTGCCCAACCCTACGTGAGTCAGGAAATTTCTCAAAACGCACACTTCACTTGAGAACGGACATAATCAACACCACCCATTCTGCTTTAGAATGCTGACCACGTTTAAAAACTGCTTTGGCCTTTGAGAGTTGCTGTCTGCGTTTTTTTTTTTTTTAATTTTGTTTTAAAGCAATTTTGTAACTGTTTGGGTTTTCCCTGCGGTTCTGGGGTGAAAGCCAAGAAGGAACCATTCACTCACTTGGATGGGACTTTCTGCTTTTCCTTGCGTGTATTTAATAGCTGCACGTGAATAATATGGGATTGCAATTGTTCAGAATGAAATGCCCCGTGTCGATTTGGTATTTTCTTCTAGGTTTGTAATTGGAATCGGCCTCTCTCCTCCGTGCAGTCCTTAACACATGAGTCCTTTATAAATACTTTGCCACTGCACAAGTGTGTAGTACGGCATTTATTTATTTTTTACTGTTCAAATGGTGAACAGTTGCCAAATTGAAATCTGAGACTTGCAGATGTAGGAAATTACTGATGCCAGCCAGAGCTCAGTCTAAAGGTGTTGAAAAAATAGGTCCTGGGATAATGCAAATGCTGCTAGTTTCAAAATAAAGAAGATCAAAGATCACAGCCGAGATCGAGGGTGATCTTGGATGCCATCTGGCAACAGCTCCTGTTTTTCCAGGGAACTGTATGCAGTGCCTGCAGAACCTGACTCCATCCTTGCTAGAGCCACACAGTGCCACCTTGACACCTGGCTGAGTTCCTGGCCTTGAACCGGTAGCAAGAAACCTCAGAGCTTTGACATTTCCACCCTCGCTCCTAAACAGATTTGGGTGCAGGCATGGGGTGAGAGATATGGCTTGGAGCTGCACAGAAGCCTCACTTCTCTATGTCTGCTGCAAGAAAATCCCCCAGCTTGTGGGCCGATTGATGGGCAGATACCCTGCAGCTGAATTTCCTTTCGACCGTGTGCATAAGCCGTGCGCTACAAGTCCCATTAACTTCATTATAATGATGGAATTGTCTGGGGCCACCATAGGTAAAGGTAAAGGGACCCCTGACCATTAGGTCCAGTCGTGTCCGACTCTAGGGTTGCGGCGCTCATCTTGCTTTATTGGCCGAGAGCCGGCGTACAGCTTCCAGGTCATGTGGCCAGCATGACTAAGCCGCTTCTGGGGAACCAGAGCAGCACACGGAAACGCCGTTTACCTTCCCGCCAGAGCGGTACCTATTGATCTACTTGCACTTTGACGTGCTTTCAAACTGCTAGGTTGGCAGGAGCAGGGACCGAGCAACGGGAGCTCACCCCGTCACACGGATTCAAACCGCCGACCTTCTGATCAGCAAGCCCTAGGCTTACTGTGGTTTAATCCACAGCGCCACCTGGGTCCACCATATATAACTGGAAATCGTGGTTCATAAAATGTAAACCAAAGCAGCCATCAATTTTGCTTTATTCTTTAGGGGATTAAAAATTGTGCTCATCATACTTCATCATAGCTACCGATTGCTAGGGTAATAATAATAATAATAATAATAATAATAATAATTTATTATTTGTACCCCGCCCATCTGGCTGGGTTTCCCCAGCCACTCTGGGCGGCTTCCAACAAAGATTAAAATACATTTAAATGTCACACATTAAAAAGTTCCCTAAACAGGGCTGCCTTCAGATGTTTTCTAAATGTCAGGTAGTTGTTTATCTCTTTGACATCTGGTGGGAGGGCGTTCCACAGGGCGGGCGCCACTACCGAGAAGGCCCTCTGCCTGGTTCCCTGTAGCTTTGCTTCTTGCAGTGAGGGAACCGCCAGAAGGCCCTCGGAGCTGGACCTCAGGGACTGGGTTGAACGGTGGGGGTGGAGACGCTCCTTCAGGTATACTCTGGGCCGAGGCTGTTTAGGGCTTTAAAGGTCAGCACCAACACTTTGAATTGTGCTCGGAAACGTACTGCCATATTTCAAAAAGTTAAACTTATGACACCCACAAAGTTGTTCAGTGTTTTTTAGAAACCCACCCAAATTGTTAAGCTTTTGAGCTCGCTACTTTTTCCATTGCCATACACCTGGGTTTTCCATGACATTTTGCCAATTCGGCAAAATCCCCCCCCCCCCATGCCATTTTTACACTCGAAAACCAGGACATGTCGGGAATTTCCTGACATATGGCAAGCCTAACGATTGCAGCATTGGAGATGTCTCTCACTTGACTTCCTCCACTTGGGTATAGATACCAGAGTCCTACCTATATTGAGACTTCATCCTTTAAATAATCCTCAAAACAAACGAAAGACAGAGTCAGCCCTCAGGAACAGAACACTATATTTCCTAAGAGTCTCCGCATAATTGGTGGGCAGTATTAAGGTAAATTCAACAGTATAACATTTTAAAAGGGATGTAAGATGGGAGAACTGAATCAGATGGATATATAAAAATATGCAGGAATGGTGGTCAAATTAAAAGAACCCTGGAAGTGGAGGGAGGGGAATGGTTGAATGGATGGCTATAAAATTGTAAAATTTAGTAAAAAATATTATAATAAAAAAGTTATCCATATAATTTTTAGTATTTCATTTGGGCAATATCCAAATGAGAGTCGTATTACTTGAGAGTAGACGAAAGGAAATCAATTCATTTGTTTCAATGGGCCTACTTTGACTATGACTTAGGTTTATGATTAAACCCTTCCTTTTGGCCCACTAGGAACCCTCATGGCAACATTTATATTAAACAAGCAAACTTCTTTGATAATCTTATTCTGCTATCCTATGCTTTCCTGCTAGTCTATTTGCCTGCAGTATTTGGGAATGTGCAAGATAGGTAGTTTGAATTCTCTTGAGAATTGTATTGAACCTAAGTTGCTGACAAAGAAATTTTAGGTTGCAGTTCTGTCCTCACTTAACCTGGGAGGAAACCAGAGGGGCTTACTTCGAGTAGACACACAGAGAACCACAGTGCTAGGGACCTTTTGTTAGCACTATTTGTGGGGGGCTTCTTTAGCATATTTACCGTATCATTTTCACCAGCTCCTTTGCCATTTCTTCCACCACCCTGTTCAATATTTGTGGGTTGTAAATAAGTTTTTCTTTGGTTGGTTTCATAGTCACTGCTTGCCTACAGGTTTTGTCACATTAGCACCACAATTTCCATTTGGAACCAATGTAAGCAAAATAAAAATAAAAAATAAAAATAAAAATGATGTTAGTGGGGCAGGATATTATAACCCAATTAGCAGGGTGCTGGAACATTTACCACAAATAAATGAATGATGTCACTGGAAAACCACAGGCTGAATTTACCTCTGCTCTGACATATGGCAAGAAGGCACTCTTTAAGAAGCAAACTGTCCTCACATGCCTGTTAGAAATCTGGCAAGAGTCTGTTGCTCTGCAGAAGGCAAGGGCACCATTACCAAATGTAAATACAGATTGGAATATTTACACAGCTTGCTTCTCAATGCAGCATTTTCCTGAAGCCATATAGCGTAATGACTTAACAAGGCAGAGCCTAAAGCCTTTGCAGGATTGCAAGTTTGCAAAAAACAACAACAGCCAGATGACCAGATAGATAGTCCCTCGTGGCTTTCCCCATATCTTCTCTAGAAACCACTGTAGCCTTAGGAATAAGCCTTATAGATATATAGAGGATTTACTATGGTTATTGTCTACAAGCATTCTTCTGGAGCCATTCCAGCACATTATTCAGAAAGTTGCAGGATAGTCTTGAGGCCTAATTTCTTTCTTTTCTTTTCTTTCCCCCTCCTTTTATTTATTGCATTTAAATCCCACCTTTTCCTCAGAGGAGCTCATTTAATTCCTCATTTAATCCTCACAACAACCCTGTGAGGTAGGGTAGCCTGTGAGGCAGTGACTGGCCCAAGGTCACCCAGTGAGTTTCATGGCCGAGTGGGGATTTTTGAACCCTGCTCCGAGGACGACACTCTAACCGCTACAGTTCTGACAATCGAAACCCGACTCAGTCGTGGGGAAACCTGAGAGCTCAGACACTCAGTCTACTTGCATGGTCGGTGTACGTGAGAATGACCAGTTCTTGTAAGAACCCAGGGGGAATCGAAACGTTGCAACGTGGAGGTTTCCACTTCCTAGAAGGGCAGGGGTGTTCTTATGTGGTTCTGCCACTTCTGTCGCCTCCCTCCCACAAAGTATCATAAGAGCTGTACCTCGGGTAACAGGCGCTTCAGGTTACAGACCCAGAAATAGTACCTCAGGTTAAGAACTTTGCTTCAGGATGAGAACAAAAATTGTGTGGCAGCAGCGTGGTGGCAGTGGGAGGCCCCATTAGCTAAAGTGGTACCTCAGGTTAAGAACAGTTTCAGGTTAAGAACGGACTTCCAGAACGAATTAAGTTCTTAACCCAAGGTACCACTGTATCTCTGATCATAGAGATTTGGACAGGGCCACCCCAGGCTACAGGTGATGTGCTTGTGTTTTTTCAACGTTCTCCCGTTTTTTAAACATAACCCCCTGCATGTAGTAAGCTAGCCGCGCAGGGAAAGGTGCCAAACATTTCTTTTTCTTCCCTTTGCAGTTTGAAGTAGTACAGCCCAGAAGTCTCTCACCTCTTCATCTCTCTCATTATATAATGTGTAGATTGATCCTCCATAGGAATGTATTAAAGAGTGGCAGCTCATCTCAACTGTATTTGATTCGGCCTTCTGGTTGTCACAATGCAAACAGCTATTTCTGCCTGGGCTTCCCCGCTTGAAGGAAATGACAAGTTCTTTTTGAAAAGCCCCCGTGCAGACAAGTTCAATAGTAGGTTATTTAGTGCCCATATATTCTGTTAGGCATTTAAAGTGATTTAAAAGCATTGCTGGCGTTCCTTCCTACGGCTCAGCTCCGTTTGTTATTTTAAACAATACCCACAGCGTATATTAAAAGATTAATAAATTCGTACATAAATCTGGATTCGCCAGCAGTTTTAGCTCAAACCCAACAGAAAGCTAAACTTATTCCTGTTCCAAGTGTCGACATCTGGAGTTTGGGTCTTTCCAGCGTTCTTGAAGAACAAGAAAAAGGAATGTAAGGACTGTTTAATTTTTTAAAAAAGAAATATTATATCGTGGGGTTTTTTTTTCTCCAAATAAGGCTTGGGATTTTAAGTAAGCCAGTTCCACAGCCCAGTCCTGTGCTCATTTAGAAATAAGTCCAATTGCCTCTAATTCTTGTAAGAACCCAGGGGAAATTGAAACATGGGTAGGGGTGTTCTTATGTGGTTCAAGAACATCTTTCTGTATATAGCCCATGTTTTGCCAATCGGAGAGGTTGACAAGGTAACTTATTATTCAGTTTCTAGGGAGTACTGTTGTAAAACCAGTTTCTCCAAGCAACTCTAATTTCAGACAGCAGTACAATAGACCAGGCTTGCAACCGCTGAGTTCCTCCCTGATCTTTTTGATACTTCTGTTCCATGCTGAACTCACACAAGATTAGGTTTAGGCTCATGGTTAAGCTTTCTCCTCACTCACCATGACCTGGAGCCATTGCTTTTTTTCAGGGGAAAACCATGAAGCTATTGGTTTGAGTCCTACCCTCCAGAGCAGGAGAAAACATGCTTGTTCCTTCTTCCATGTGATAGCCCTTGAGATATTTGCTGATGGCTATCATATCTCCTCCTAGTCTCCTCTTTTACCCAGTTCCTTCAACTGTTCCTCATAAGGCTTGGTTTCCAGACCCTTGATCATCTTGGTTGCCCTCCTCTGCACACGTTCCAGCTTGTCAACATCCTTCAAGACCTATATAGGATTATAGGATCAGAAGGTGGCTCGGCAGGAGATTTAGCTCACAGTCCTGTACCTAAGTTTTCCACTGCGGTAGAATAAGCTGGATTCCATGCCAAAGTACCAGCCGTCCAGCTTTACATTAGTTGCAGGGCTGGGGTGGATAAATCAGGCCCCACTACCAGATTTCCTTCTCCATCTTTCTGAACAGACTTCCCCATTGTTGGGAAAGAAAAAGAAAAAAAAAACCAACCCATTGCTGGCAGGAAACTGGCAAGTGTCCATTGACTGCAATGCAAGGCTTGTGCTAATATTTCAAGACCAGGCCAGGAAACTAATAATTCGTCCTTGCCTGAGATTTATACAGGAACTGATTCCGATCTTTCTGGAAGGTAGGAAGTTTTATTTATTTGTTTTAGCTTTGCCGGCAGCTGTCAAGTGGGCTTCTGTTCTGCGTGGAGCCCAGCATTTGCATTTTCCCTGCCCTTTGGCAAGTTTCATTATTGTGGAGTCAAATTAGAAACAATTCTAGAAAGGTCTAAACTCACAATTCTGATCCCCCCCCCCCCTCAGCCTCGTATAGTATGTGTTACCGTAGGGGCAACTTTTTGTTAAATGTCAGAAACCAGGAATGGGAGGGGGATAAGTGTTCCAGTGATTGATTGATTGATTGATTGATTACACTTATACATCACTTTCTCTCATGGGGGTTTATAATTTTAGTGTGGTAAAACAAACAAATGGTATAAATATAGAACAACTGGGCATAGCTGTCAACTTTCGGATTTGAAAATAAGGGATTTTTCCAAACTTTCAGATTTGAAAATAAGGGATGCCGCAAGGGCGGTGCAATGGCACCAAGTAGCCTCGCCACCCTGCGCTCCAGAGGCTTTGCGCGAACGGGTGATCGAAAGAACGAGCCCGTAGATGGCAGGCAGGCTGTCTGTCTGGTTGGGCGTGAGGGTCTGGCTGCACAAGGCATGCAAGCTTCGCCCCCAGTCGGTCTCAGACTCCTTATTGGCAGCCGAACAACGCAGCTGAGGAGCCTCCCTGGCCGGCAGGGAGGGAGAGGAGCTGCTTCCTTTGAAATCCGGGAAATTTAAGGGATATCAACAATCCGGGATAGCAGCGGGAAGCGGCATTGGAATAAGGGAGTTTCCCGCAAAAAAAGGGAGGGTTGACAGCTATGCAACTGGGGCAAAAAATCCTCCGGGAGCTCCGTAGCCTGGGTGTCCATTCTTCTGTTTTTCCTCAGGTCACATGGGTCTTTCTTAAGGAGCCCCACCCAGGAAGTGGCGGGAGGGGACAGGAAAGGGTCTGCCCAAACAGTGTTCCTTGTGTAGGGCGATGTGCCCCACATACCTCCTTGCCCCTTGCTGCAATGAGCAGAAACAAAACAAGCAAATGATACACAAATTTGTATATGTCCCACAGGATGAAACCTTGCTTTTGCGCCCCGTTTCTGAAGAAATGCGTATTACTGTGCAACGGACGCAAAGCTCTGATACTACCAGCTCACTGAAACCGGTAGTATCAGAGCTTTGCGTCCTTTGCGCAGTAAATTGGGCAGGTCTGGACCCAGCCCAATATATATCCTGTATTTTGCCTGACTTTGTAAGTTTAGCCTGAGAACTCTGGGAGAATTATTTTCTGGGAGGAGAATTTAGTGTGCCTATAAAGGCCTACTTAATGCATGTGAGGAGCGAATGGGATCTGAAGCTCTGTGTGACTGCTTTGGTGTCAACCACACAGAATGTGAAGGACAGAGAGGCTGGCAGCGGGGGGGGGGGGTTTCTCACGGCATAGATTTCCTGCTCCTCCCACCAAAAAAAGGGTGCGCTTTTTCATACACTCGTTTTGATTGATTGAAGTCAAAGTGGGAACATGAATAGCATCACTGGAGACAGGGCCCTGGTTGCCTGGGCAATTCTTCATAATAGTGATTGGAAGGAATGCATTCTGTTACGTGTGCTATTGGTAAGGAAATCTAGAACCGCAGGTACCACACAATCCTATACATGTCCACTCGGGAAAAATGCTCTTAGTGAGGCTTACCCCCAGGCAAGCAGGTATAGCGTTGCAGCTGTAGTCTGCAAACATGTGTCTGCAAACATGTGCAAACACATTGATGCATTTGTGTTCATCTGCCCTGGAAGAAATCTTGTTTTGCTGTAGATCAACATCAGACAAGAATTAAAGTTTGGAAACTTTAACATATATATGTAGTACTATTTTAATAGCATATCCAGTTGCCTTGTAATTTTGACTTTCTGCCTTTCTCTCTAAAAAAGCTTTTGAAATAGTTATATATGAACGCCACCTTTGACGCATGAGTTCTGTTTGGATTCAAGATGTGTGTGACACCGTTAATTATCCAAAACTTCCCCCCTAACCTCTCTTCTGTACCCCCCCCAAAAAAAAACAACAACACAAAAACAAGGTTGTGGTTTCTTACATTGAAAGTTCAGTTAATTGCAGCAGGGTAATTATGCTTAAATGGTTGGCTGACATTTCTGTCCTTTAAGAAAAATAAATAGAGCAAGTTTTGCAGTGCCTGCAATACATCATACAGCTTAGCTTGGTAAAACACAGTGTCAGCCCCCAAGGAAGGGACGTTGGGGGGGGGGTAGCACAGTGACAGGTTAATACTTAGCATTTCTAAAGTCTCGGTCTAAAATGGGTTCAGGGCTGGGAAATACTTCAGTCTAAAATCTTTGAGAAGTCAGAGTAGGCAGCACAGGATACATGTACCATTGACTTTGACCCGGTTTGCTCTTAACATTAAGCCAGATCATGGCTTTGAGCAAACCTGGGTTGCCGAAGCAAGAATAATGGGCACAGACAGCACTTCTCTCTGGCTTCTGCTGCTGCTACTGTGGTTTGGCTTAGCACTATGTCTGATCCTGGGCTCATGATTTCTCTGGGGGATTATTAATAATTTGAAAAACAAACATGAAGCATCCCATCTTTTCCTTATCATTTGGCAGCTGGGGAAATTTTTGAAGCATCCAAAAGTTGCACTGGCAATTTTTTTATTTTTTATTTAATGAGCAAGTGTCTGTTACAATTCTCGTTTATCTGATTACACTGTTTTAATAATAACAAACCCTGTTTCGAAGGCAAAAGATGATAGGAGACAGTCACGTTTGTGTGTGAAATCAGTGTTTGTCCTGCCCGTTGTTTCCCTTGGCCAAGACGGTGTCGGGGTGACTGCTACAGAAACCATCAACATCGAGGTGAACGCTGAGAAATTTCTCTGTTAGAATATCCCTAACTTGTGGCCAGCTAACCTCCTACTTTGAAGTCACTATGTCTCCTAAGGCACTCGCTGACTCCATCTCCGACTTAGGAGGTAGAAAGCAGCTATGCAAGGAGGAATCGAAAGCCCCAGGCATCCCCAAACTTCTGCCCTCCAGATGTTTTGGACTACAATTCCCATCATCCCTGACCACTGATCCTGTTAGGATCATGGGAGTTGTAGGCCAAAACATCTGGAGGGCCGCAGTTTGGGGGTGCCTGCGGCCTTTACAGTTCTCTCCCCTTCTCCTTTGCACCTCAGGCATCCAGATGTTGCAGGTTGGAAGGGAGAGTGTGTTCCCTATGTAGAAAGTACTTATGTCTGCAAAGGACTGTGCAATCTTTATATAATTCTGTGCACACTGGTTGCACATTTGTACTCAAATGCAATTGTCAGACGCACGCAGTTCATAGCAAGTGCATGATAAGATTGTACGAAGACCCATAGGATACTGGTTTCCTTGTAGGAAAAGTGTGTGTGAAACAGCCTTAATAAAGATAGGCTCCAAGCTAACAGACAGTCTTCAGTGTCTCTGGAAAGCAGAAAACCACACGCATTGGCTGTGGAAACTGGAACTCCTTCAATTTGCTGCGATGGCTGTAAGCCATTAGTTTGGAATGGAATTTTAGCTGACGGTGTTGATAGACTACTTGGATTTTCTTAGCAGCAAGCAAAATAGCTGTGATAAGCTGAATGCCTAACTTATGCAAGTAAGTTTGTTTGTTTGCTTTTTTTTAAAAAAAGACAAATATCATGGTAAATAACCTACCTAAATAAATGCTAATATTCTTCTGTTTAGTTCTGAGCATCTGTACTTCTGGCCTCGTCTTTTAGCGGGACAATAATGTAAAGTCTTAATGAAGCAGATATGTTAATGACGCATCTCCAGGTGCTTTAGTTTGTTTTTAATGGTTTTGGAATGCACCCCGATGCAGTAATAAATGTTACTTAAGCACAGCTCCAAATTTGCCAGAATATCAGTACTGGTACTTCCAGGTAGAATCAGGTGTTTCCCACACCTATTTGAACAGATGTATATTTTAATATACATCTGGAGGAGACTCTTGAGAGTCCCATGGACTGCAAGAAGATCAAACCTATCCATTCTTAAAGAAATCAGCCCTGAGTGCTCACTAGAAGGACAGATCCTGAAGTTGAGGCTCCATTACTTTGGCCACCTCATGAGAAGAGAAGACTCCCTAGAAAAGACCCTGATGTTGGGGAAGGTTGAGGGCACAAGGAGAAGGGGACGACAGAGGATGAGATGGTTGGGCAGTGTTCTCGAAGCTACTAACATGAGTTTGGCCAAACTGCGAGAGGCAGTGAAGGATAGGCGTGCCTGGCGTGCTCTGGTCCATGGGGTCACGAAGAGTTGGACACGACTGAACGACTGAACAACAACAATATTTTTATAGTTTTAAAGGGTTTCAGATGGTCCACGTGCCAAGTGGGAGAAACCTCCCCATGAAGCAGATTGTAAACAGCTGCAACATCTTCCTTCCGCCGGCCAGTTTTGTGATCGTGGTTTGAAGCAAAACAAACCACCGTTCTTGGTTCGGACGTAGCTCTGTGCTAGCAGGGAGTAGCGCATGTGTGTTCAACACATTCACAGCAAGCCATTAACTGCGGCTTACCTTTCTGCTTCTACCCATGGGAAGCTTATAAGCAAGGCATGAAGGCAGCCGTCCCCCCAAGTTGTTTTGAGAAGCGAGGGTTGGTCACGAGTTCCTAACATGCTCGAGAGGCAGCAGCTCGCAGGACATAAACGCCACCGCCTTCGTGGAATAAAGTATGTGGCTTGCAAACAAAGCAAAGCAAAATGTAAAAAGGCAAAAGGACTTCTAAGAGGAGAAGAAATCTAAAAGGCCAGGTCGGTGTTCGAATGCTGGTCAGCTGACTTTAAGTACTTGGCCATGCAGATAGACTTGAAAGAGGGATTAAGTTAGCAATTTATACAGGTTTATTAAAAATTGTATTAGTATATTACCAAGCAGCAGATAGTGGGTGGTATTCAGCCAAGTTTTACTTATAGAGTAGACCCATTGAAATTAATTAAAATAACCACGTTCGGTCCATTAATTTCAGTACGTCTACTCTGAGTAAAAACTTGGTTGACGACTATCTGTTGTTAAGAGCAAAGTTAAGCATTGTTTAGTTTGTCTCAGAAGTGCTGAGCCTCTGGTTGGATTCTGCACCATGTGGCGCATTGGCCGGAGGCTTGCAAAAGTAGCAACATAAATCCATTGTGGGAATGTGGTGACAAATTGTTTTCCATGTGGGGAATGAACGCTAAACTCTATGTTTGCCACACTTTGCTAAAGTGCCTATTTGTGCTCCCTTTAAGTTGTATTAATATTAGTTAGTGAGCCCTTTGTTTATATTATGCCCCAGGGGGAGCCATCTAACAGAATTATTATTCTAATTATTTACTTCCTTTATATTATTTGGATAGGTTCTACTCATGCTTGATCTTAATGCGGAGCTGAACATGAAGTTGGAGGGCGGCTTTATTAAGGGAGCTCTTGAAAGATCATGTAAGATTGCTTTACATTATGCTGATGCAAGATTCTCTTTATATTGAGAGAAGCAACAAAACACATCGGGTATCTAGAAATCTCTGTGGCTGTGATTGTACTATGAATTACAGCATCTGGCTTTCTAGCAAAGGCATCTGTGTCATTGTCAGTGCTGGATATGTCAGCTTTAATTTCCTTTCCCCTCCTTTTAAACCCTCCCCAACCCCTGCAAAAAAAGAGGCATGTTTCCAGCCTGTGCGATTACAGAAAACTTTACAACCGCTCAAGCAATTTAAGTGAAACTAGAAGGATTCAGCACAGGTTCTGTGTCAGGATTGGGCATGGTTGTGTAGTGGAGGGGGACTGGGGTGTGTGCGTGTGCACACGCGCGTACACACACACACACACACGCAGCTTCAAAACTATTTTCATAGCAGGAGGTTGGGCATCATCTGCTGGATCAGTGTTTCCCAATGTCAGTGTGAGAAACCCCCCGCCCGTTCTGTTGACATGTATGCTGTTAATCCTGACCGTATCCAACAGCTGACCTTTAAAACCACTCTTTCCAGCATCCACATTTGAGAGGCGTCGACAAAGGGCCACTAAATGCAACATAACCACTGATTTATGCGGGGTGAAAAACATCTCCTAATTGACACATCTTCATCTGTTTTACATTGCTTCATTTTCTCCCTCTTTCCTAAACCGCCATGCATTTTGTAGCGTTATGCCATGATTTTGAAATTTTGGGGTGCTGGTGCAACTGGCAAGAGGGAGATTTGTTCCTCTTACTACCACCAGGGAGAGGAGAGGGGAGCATTTGCTTGGAAAACCCCCGTCAATCACAGATTCTGATGCAAAACCCCATTAATTGCAAACACCAGGGGTAGCTAAACTTCATTGCCCCTATTGTTGTCTCATTCCACAGATCCTTATTGATGAGTGTCCGGAAATCAGCATAGCAAACGCAGAACACTTCCATGAGCTCCACATTTTATCCACAACAGTTGCCACATAACCCTACAGTGATGGGGTGCGCCTCTCCCAACAAATGTGCAACTTGCCAGAACTTTTAAACTCTGCTTATGAATGCATCAGGGCACCCAGGTGCAGCCAGGATTGCCAGGGGTTATGCGCCCAGGTGTAGATGCTGGCATGACATTGCCTGTCCTTTACACACCTTGCAGGAAGGAAACATACCTGTAAACACAAGGCAGGTGCACCTGCAACAGCTGTTGGAGTCGTGACACTTGATGCCAGCACGAGCAACTTAATATCCTGTTCCTAGTCAGCATTTTGCGCTTTCTGGTGGCCCTAAAGTTTTCAGTTTCGCTCCTCTGTTTAGGGCTCTTTCCTCTGTTGTTTCCTTTTGTGATACACGAGCGAACGGATGTCTGTGAGTTAAAGGGTGTGGTGCTGCGCAGTTGCATTAATGTGCTGAGTGGTTAGTGCATGGCATGTTCCTGGGTGTCAGCTTGCGGCTGTTTGGAGCCTTGACCAATGTCATTTGCGTGTCTTTTGGTTTCAAGACCTCTGTTTTGTTGCTTCCGCTGTCCACCATTGCTAGAGATTAGTGTAGTCAGGGAAGAATGCTGTGGGTGTTGAATGGGGTTTGCTGAGAGCCTCCAAACCAGAGGTTGGCAACCTTATCTGAGGATGGGCTGGTCGACGCTCCGTCCACCGGAGGATGGGCCGGAGCGTGTGCGCACATGCTATTTTCGGCGCACATCCAGGTTGGAAAAGCGCCCGTGTGCATGGGCACAGGCGCCATCAACCCGGAAGTCAGTCCCCGCGCCGCACTGGGGGGCGGCAGGAGTCACCATGGGCTGGTTAGACAAGCTTCATGGGCTGCTACCGGCCCATGGGCCTTAGGTTGCCGACCCCTGCTCCAAACCCTTGTACCTTCCCACCCATAGCTGATTTGTGCTGTGGTTGAATCGTAGCTTCAGTGAAAAACATTTTCAAATGCCCTGGTATCCCAGGACATTTTGCTGCACTAGTGAAAATGCCACAGTGCATAATCTTGTCCATGCTTTGCCTTACACTGACAGTACTGGCGCCTCTTGAAATTATGGGCTATTTCTAGCAACGAGGGAGAGATTCAATTCAGTTCACATTTTATTGCACATCCCGAAACAGTATGGGAATGGAAATGTGGCAGTGCTTAGAAATTCACACCCCCTAAAATTTTGCAACGTTGTTCTCCAACAAGCAAATGCATCAATTTGGAGGAAATGCCCATAAAAATGGATGCGTTTGTGAAAATAATATATACCTGCATTATATTAGGTAGAGTAGCTTGCTAAAATGTATTTTTTTAAGGGAAATTGAATAAAAAATGTGTGTATTAGGATAAAAGTGCGGCAAAATGATTTTTTTGTGTGTGAAGGCTTTAAAAATAATGCAAACTGTGACCTTATGGCTGGGGAAACAAGAAAATGAAAATAAACCAAAATAGTACCTGAAGAACTACAATATTACTAAATGGGTTAAATTACTAGTGTAAAAAATTTGATTTAATGGATAGCAGTGAGTGCATTTTATATACCTACATTCCTGTCGGTTGCTGTGCAGCTAGCATTAGCTGTGCAGAGCTGAGCTGTCAAATATATTATGGTTTCTTTTTGTGAATGAAGAAAAACTGTAGGGTTGATTGCTTTGTGTGTGTGCGCGTTTCTTTTTAAGAACCAAGAAAGGTCTTCAGGGTTTCCCCAATGTGTTTTGCTGAAACTTATTCTACATTGTTAGAAACAATAACACCTGTGCGGATAACATAAATGAGGAGAAGGAATGGGATTCCCCACTCTCACCCCTCCCAGCAACAATTTCTAGACGTTTTAGCTAAATGCCATGTGCAAGCACTGTGGTATTTTGAACAGCACTCCAATATGCCAGCGTCTTTTATGAATGATTTAGAAATGCTAAATAATTGTTCCTGTTCAGCTGCTGTTTGTGTTGCGCCTTTGACTTAAATAGACAGCGCCAGCTGTATAAAGAACTGCTAAATGTTATATTTAAAGAAGCAGCCCCGAGCCGGGAGTTTGTAATACTGGTATTTTGAAATCTTGCTTGCTTAAACATATACTTTAGTGGTCACATTTCTGAAAAGTAATTATTAGATCTGGCATCCAAACAGGCTTGGGATGCTTACAAAATCCTGTCGTTTACCTAGCACTAAAATCGCTGTTGGGCTCATAACACGAGACCTGCTGGTGGCATTAAGCTGTTGGAAGGTTTGAGCAACGTTAGAAACTCAAATATATAAGCTAATCAGCAAATGGCACCTTAAACCTAGGTTACAGTCACCACAACAGAATGTCTAGGCACCATATGTTTCCTCAGTGAAATAAAAAATTATTATTATTATTATTATTATTATTATTATTATTATTATTTTCATTACCACTTTATATTTTAAAGAAAAAATCTCTAAGCAGTTTATAACACATTAAAACAACAAATGGATATAAATGGAATGAATTTATGTGGTACATTTATGGGACGTTCAGATGACTGCAGGTTCTGCAGTTGTTTCAGGAGTTCTGGTCTTGCACAACTCTCTGCTTCCTTGACGAGAGTGGGCCTACCTTACTGGGTCTATTTTGCTCCAAATTTTGCTGCCAACCAGTTCGAAAGCATACCAGTGCTACGGCAGGAAGGCAAATGGCATTTCCGTGCGCTCTGGCACTCGTCACAGTGTCCCGTTGCGCCAGAAGCGGTTTAAGTCATACTGGCCACATGACCCGGAAAAACTGTCTGCGGACAAACACCGGCTCCCTCGGCCTGAAAGCGAGATGAGCGCCGCAACCCCAGAGTCGCCTTTGATTGGACTTAACCATCCAGGGGTCCTTTACATTTGACTTATCCAACTTTGAGCCCTGGGGGAATTGCTTTGCTGTGGGCTTTCTCTGGCATAGTGGTGGCAGCACTGCACTAAGAGCTGGTGTTTGTTTTTTCAGATGCACCTAGAGCTTCCAGCATAGTGCTTCTGGGAAATTTAGATGGCGGTTTGAGGACCTACTTGCATGGTTTGGAAGACCTTGGGCTGCATACCCTCCAACATTTCTCTGATGGAAATAGAGACTTCCTATTCCAGTGGTGGCTAACCTTGGCACTCCAGATGTTTTGGAACTACAACTCCCATCATCCCTAACCACTGGTCCTGTTAGCTAGGGATGATGGGAGTTGTAGTTCCAAAACATCTGGAGTGCCAAGGTTAGCCACCACTGTCCTATTCCATTATCATATTTATACCCCACCCATCTGACTGGGTTGCCCCAGCCGCTCTGCGTGGCTTCCAACATATATAAAAACATAAAAAAATTAAACATTTTTTTTAAAAAACTTCCTTATACAGTGCTGCCTTCAGATGTCTTCTAAAGGCTTTAGAGAGTTACTTAACTCCTTGGCGTGGGGGTGGGGGTGTCACATATCTCCATACCCTCCAACATTTCTCCAATGAAAATAGGGACGTCCGAAGGAAAAGTGGGACATTCCGCGATCAAATCAGAAACCGGGATGGCCTCTGTAAATCCAGGACCACTTGGAGGGTCGGGGGTCACTGTGAATGGGCCCTGTTGGGGTCCCGGCAGCTCCCCAAATTTGCCAAGTGGTGACGCTGGGCCTGACTTGCTCAGCTGTATCCACGCCAACAGCTAACAAACAGAAAGTGTGGGTAGACTAAGCTGAGTCAAGGGGAAATGTTGTGGGACAGCTTTATCCTCTGATTTTCAGAGGCACATCTGAGATAATCATTCTTTTTTTCTTTGTACCCCCCCCCCCGCCAACAGTTTGGCCTTGTGTTCCTCCTGCTGTAGAGGCAACTTTATTTTAAGAAGGTTACTGCCGCTGATAGCACATCCCAAAATACCATGTCTCTCCCCCCCCCTTCACTTTTGCAACAGCTTTGCTAGCTTAAAGGACTGACACCAGCGCTGTTTCCTCCAAGAATTCTTGCTTAACAACGTAACACTCCGTGTAATCTGCGGTTGGGCGAAGGCCCGGAGATAACATCAACTTGGAGCCCTTGTTGAAACACGATTCATCATTCCTTGTGGCTGCTACCATAGATTCTTCGTGTCAGAGCTCCTAGGTCAGGCACACCCCGTGTGTGTGAATTGTATATTTCCCCCCCAGAAACAATCTTCCGGTCATTAGCAGTCTTTAATCTCTGTGGATTTTTTTTTATTCTCTCTTTAAAAAAGACAACATTTAAAAAGTCCAGCACAAACGTCAAGCTGCATGAGGTCATTTCTATTTTGAAACTTGCACCCTCCCCCAAAACATGGTCATATCTACCAAGGGACCCTGTCTGTTGAGGACAAGGGGAATCTAATGGCATGTGCTGCTGGAAAACAGAGCAATATGACTGCTGATCGTCAAGTTTTGTTTATTTGCTTATGCACGTCAAATACGGTGTGGAATTATCAATATGCCGACAGCAAAAGGGAAGTATGGGAGTCAATATACATGCATATAAATGTTGTCTTTTATTTTTTTAAGAGAGAATAAAAAAATCCACATAGATTAAAAACCCAGTTTTGACCCTGAAATCATCTTCCCTTTAATAACTGGGACCTAGTTTTTACAAAGAAACTTGGCCATGTTTTCTGTGTTGTTAGGGTTCGGATCTGCCATTGAAATCAAGACAGAAAATTCATGCAAGTTCCCCAAGTGTAGGCAAAGCACACTTGGGGGAGATAAGACTGCGACTGGCCGTAATGGTCAGGGGTCCCTTTACCTTTACCTTTTTACCAGTTAAGAATCCATAGTGTTATGTACTGAGTTGAATAGGATCCAAAATGCAGCAGTCTGATTGGTCCTAGAACAATAGGATTCAGAATGCAGCAGTCTGAATGGTCCTAGAACAATAGGATTCAGAATGCAGCAGTCTGATTGGTCCTAGAACAATAAGATTCAGAATGCAGCAGTCTGATTGGTCCTAGAACAATAAGATTCAGAATGCAGCAGTCTGAATGGTCCTAGAACAATAGGATTCAGAATGCAGCAGTCTGAATGGTCCTAGAACAATAGGATTCAGAATGCAGCAGTCTGATTGGTCCTAGAACAATAAGATTCAGAATGCAGCAGTCTGAATGGTCCTAGAACAATAGGATTCAGAATGCAGCAGTCTGAATGGTCCTAGAACAATAGGATTCAGAATGCAGCAGTCTGATTGGTCCGCAGGAGCCACCCAATCCAGCTCCAGGGGGAAGTGAATCCGCAACCTGATTGGCCTACAGGAATATCCTGGAATTAGCCAATCACGTGGGGCCTATTGTGTAAATAATGTATATAAAGCAGACGTTCTGGGGGAGCTTCCATTCCTCGCTACTATGAGCTGAATAAAGAGCATGAAATCGTATATTTCACATAGGAAGATGGATCAGGCCAACAACTTGTCTCATCCAGCATCCTGTTCTCGCAATGGCCAGCCCGGTGCATGTGGGAATGGCACAAGAGGGACCCAGAGAGCTCAACTGCACTTTTCTTGCTTGTGAATCCCAACAACTGATATTCAGAGGCATACAGCCTCCAACATAGTAGCTATAGGAAGCTTCCCTAAGGGGCTACTAATGTGACGTAAAGGTAAAGGGACCCCTGACTGTTAGGTCCAGCTGCAGACGACTCTGGGGTTGCGGTGCTAATCTCGCTTTACTGGCCGAGGGAGCCGGTGTACAGCTTCCGGGTCATGTGGCCAGCATGACTAAGCCGCTTCTGGCGAACCAGAGCAGCGCACGGAAACACCGTTTACCTTCCCGCTGCAGCGGTACCTATTTATCTGCTTGCACTTTGATGTGCTTTCGAACTGCTAGGTTGGCAGGAGCAGGGACCGAGCAACAGGAGCTCACCCCGTCGCGGGGATTCGAACTGCCTACCTTCTGATCGGCAAGCCCTAGGCTCTGTGGTTTAGACCACAGCACCACCCGCGTCCCTAATGTGCCTTAGGAATGGGCTTTATTAAGGTCATCTGAACAATCAGGAATGCAACTTGGAATGCTCTCCCCAGGAAAGCTCGCCTGACTCCGTTGTCGTATATCTTTAGGTACCAGGCAAAATCATTCCTGTTTCGACAGACCTTTAGCTTTTAGTTATCCATGGCCTCTGTAAGTGGGCAGGGATGTTTTAAGATTAAGAGTCTCATGTTCTACGAGACTAAGCCATTTGTTTGAAATACTTGCAAGTCGTTTTGAGTTGCCGTGGCAAAAAAAAAAAAAAGCGACTAATAAATTTATTGAGTGGTGGTAATAACAACAACAGTAAGTGACTGGCATGAAACACATGTTTGCCAGTCCACTTAGGGAAGGCTGATTTATTTTAGGAAGTGAGACACTGCAAGGACCATCTATGACGGCTGCTGCAAACGTCTTTTGTCCCCTGTGCGGAACAAGTCAGACTGCATGGCGAGTGTAATGTATAAAGGAGAGCTGCTTGTAGTTTTTGAGGATAGCATGGGTGTTTTTCTCATTGCGAGCACATGCTCTGGGAAGGAAAGATTGGCAGCAGCTTCCCGGCACAAGCTTTATTTATAGGGTGCCATCTGTGTGCACGGCACTTTGCGAAGAATGAGAGGATGGGTCCCTGCTCTGGAAGCCGCAGCGACAGATGGCTTTGTAGGGTGGCGGTGGCCTCAGCAACCACACAAACCAGAGGTCAGATGAGTACCGCTGCCACACGGCACTGCCCAGTACTGCCAGAGAAGCTTGGAATCCCCACAGGGGTAGCTAATGTGACGGCCTGCAGATATTCCTGCACTACAGCTCCCATCATCTCTGACCACTTGCCTTGTGTGGTGTAGTGGTTAAAAGTGGTAGATTCGTAATCTGGTGAACCGGGTTTGCGTCTCCGCTCCTCCACATGCAGCTGCTGGGTGACCTTGGGCTAGTCACACTTCTTTGAAGTCTCTCAGCCCCACAGAGTGTTTGTTGTGGGGGAGGAAGGGAAAGGAGAATGTTAGCCACTTTGAGACGCCTTCAGGTAGTGATAAAGCGGGACAGCAAATCCAAACTCTTCTTCTTCTTCCTGGCTGAAACTGATGGGAGTTGGAGTGCAGCAACTTATTTGCAGAAGGGAATGCAGACTATCCCTGTACCAGTGTTAGAAACTCAGATATATATATATAAGGTAGGCTCCAAATGGTCCCTGAAGCCAGGATCACAGTCGCCAAAACGGAATGCCGAGTTGCCATTTTGGGGCCAGACGGCTCGAAAGCCGTATTTTTCAATATGACTTTTTGGTTCCTGAAATTCATTCTGACTGTGCAGATAAAATAGAACAGATAGAATTCTGCAGGATGTGTTGCTAGTGTGCCAAAAGAGTCAAGATCCAAGGATCCCCAGGCGTATACACCTCCAGGTGGTGGAGATGTCAGGCGTTATACTGGCACCCAGGCATCTTTGCTTGGTCGCAGGAGGCCAAAAGCCAGATGCAAACTACGCCTGGTGAATTTTGAACACTGCCCCGTACTAATGGCATACTCATCTTCTGAGTACTGGTTACATAACAAAAACAGAAGTTCATGGGGGTACTAGTAGGCTCTGGGGAATCGCAAGGTTTGCAGAAGGCCAAACAGCCCAACCGAGACTAAGCATGCTCTGTGGTAATGGAATGCTGATTGGCTCTTTGGCATGTGTCAAATAGGAAGAGAGGGGATGGAGTATCCTAGGGAAGGTTGTAGGCTGGAAACCTGAACAGGAGCACTCCACACTGGCTTTGTCACAGGTTGAAATTAACACTGGGGAGGCCTCGGGGGAAGGCAAGGGAAGCAGGAAAAATAAAGAGAAATTGGAAAGCTGATTATATATCCGATCAAATGAATTGCATGTGCAGTTAGGGCAGTCATTCTTCACCACCAGTAAGCATTAAGAGGGTGCATCAAAGGTTTAATGGGAAAGGTAGATTTCGAAGAGAGATTTGAAGGAAGTAGGGAAAAAAGAGAACATGCCAATGTGGAGGGGTTCTGAAGTATGCATGCCAGCTGGGGAAAATCAGCCAGATGGGCGGGGTATAAATACCGGTAAATTATTGCTGCTACTACTACTACTACTACTTGCACTTGACCCCGCTGTTGAAGGCTTGTGTGTGGGCTGCAGGGAGGAAGCACATGTTCCATTGGCCTTCTCGCAATTTCTTAACTACGGCTAAGAAGGAGATCACATCCTGACCTTTCCACCGGACTTCAGTGAATGAGGCCTGCGCGCAGCCAGCGATGATCTGCGGATGCCTTTGGGGCACTTTCAGTCTCTGCATCTGAGGCAGGAGCTGGTCAGCAGCCTCTTTGTAGTTGCACAGCTGACACCTGCCCGGATTATTCCCGTTCTGTGGGCCCAGGCAGGTTCTCACAATAGTAATTGCCGTCAAAGCCTCCAACCTCTTGTCAGGTCACAGGCTGAATTATTCTTTCTTTCTTCTCCCTTTTGTTATCCTAATCCAGCTATTATGTGATAATGAAATGTTCTTGGGTTTTAAGTCTAATTATTAAAGATGAAACGCAGCTGACAAGCGTTTAATGGAGCTATTGCAAGGTAACCTGTCTGGCGTGGTGTGCTTTTTATTGCTGATCTCTGCCCAAGTCTGCTAGTCAACCCCCAAGATAAGCACCTTGCATTGGATGCCCCTGCTGCCGTGTATATGCGTGTGTGCGCATAATACTGTATTTGCACTGGTCTGTCATCACGCAGGCAACCGAGCGCTCATGCCGACGCAGGGGAGAGGGAGTAAGTAAGTGAGACAGTGAGATTGCTACCGAAGTGAAAAATGGGAAACTCCGTTTGCGACCCATGCTGCAGCCGCCAGTCTCGCCAACACTGCCTTGTCTGCACAACTCACCACTGGGCCCATCCAGGACTGGCTCTGGCTGGTTCCTTGTGGTGGCTGCAATATGCTACTTTGTTTTATGTTAGTAAGGGACGCGGGTGGCACTGTGGGTTAAACCACAGAGCCTAGGGCTTGCCGATCAGAAGGTCGGCGGTTCGAATCCCCACGACGGGGTGAGCTCTCGTTGCTCGGTCCCAGCTCCTGCCAACCTAGCAGTTCGAAAGCACGTCAAAGTGCAAGTAGATAAATAGGTACCGCTGCAGCGGGAAGGTAAACGGCGTTTCCGTGCGCTGCTTTGGTTCGCCAGAAGAGGCTTAGTCATGCTGGCCACATGACCCGGAAGCTGTACGCCGGCTCCCTCGGCCAATAATGCGAGATGAGAGCCGCAACCCCAGAGTCGGTCACGACTGGACCTAATGGTCAGGGGTCCCTTTACCTTTACCTTTATGATAGTTTGTTTCAGCAAGCTTTTAAATGCCACAGAACTCTTCCTTGACATATCCAGTACATTCAGTGCAGGTGGCGCTGTGGTCTAAACCACAGAGCCTCTTGGGCTTGCTGATCAGATGGTTGGTGGTTTGAATCCCTGCGATGGGGTGAGCACCTGTTGCTCTGTCCCAGCTCCTGCCAACCTAGCAGTTCAAAAGCATGCCAGTGCGAGTAGATAAATAGGTACCGCTGCGACGGGAAGGTAAACACCGTTTCCGTGCGCTCTGTCTTCCGTCACAGTGTCCCGTTGTGCCAGAAGCGTTTTAGTCAGGCTGGCCACGTGACCCGGAAAGCTGTCTGTGGACAAACGCCGGCTCCCTCAGCCTGAAAGCGAGATGAGCGCCGCAACCCCATAGTCGCCTTTGACTGGACTTACCTGCCCAGGGGTCCTTTACCTTTTTATATTCAGCAAAACAATGCAAAATAAAAAGAACTGGGATAGATGTTTCAAAGGATGATTGGGGGGGGGGGAGAAACACCGTTTGCAGTTCAATCAGATTGCAACAGGTGGTTCCGACAGCCCCCATAATAGATGGCATTTGAAAAAGGATTAAGCAGGTTTACAGATAGATCTGCCTGACTGCTAGCCTTGATCGTTATATAGACTCTCTGCGTTCAGAGGAAGTGTAACCAGATCTGATAGCCAGATGCTGCAGACAAAAACACATGTGTGCTGTCGCAGTCATATTCATTTGATCCCTTGAGTTGGTGTTCTGTAGTGGTTAGAGTGTCGAGTTAAGAGTTGGGAGAGGTTCAAATCCCCACTGGGTGACCTTGGGCTAGGCTCCGCCTCTCAGCTGTGTTTCAGGATGAACTAGGAATGGGGAGATAAATGTAACAAATAATATGGATTTGCCTGTCTCCTGTGATGATTTTCTGAAGCCTCTTGCGCGCCTCCCTCCCGCATGACATCTGCGCTGCGGTGGATGTGCATGGTGGGCAGAGCCTTTTCTGTGTTGGCAGCCAGATCACAGTATGCCTACAAAAAGAGTGCAAGAATGGGGCAAAAGAAGTTTGCCTGTCCCGATTGCTGCTTGCCTTCCAAATACTTTGCCCTTTCTGTCAGCATTTTAGGTCTGGGGACTCAGCTATACAGCTGCAAATATAAAGTTTTAAGTGTGTTTTAAGTGTATTATACAAATGTGACACTAGATGGCGATGACGAGCTAATGGCAAATTCAATATATATTTTTAGGCCTTTCCACAGCGTTTTAAATTTTGTCTAGATTCAGCCTTGGTCTGTGAACCTCATTTCTGACTACGTTGCTTTGTGAATGTTTTTAATTGTACTTTCAATGTACTGTCTGCTTTGCGGGGCAAAGCTAAGCCTACTATTCTATGGCCAGGATAGCAAAAACCGAATGCGTAAATCTTACGCATTTGATTTTTGCTATCCTGGCCATAGAATAGTAGGCCTTAGCTTTGCCCCGCACCCCTTGCAAATTTACAAGAAGGGCCTGCGAATAAATGTTGCAGCGCTTACTGCTCCTGTTTAGACTCCCAGCGAGCCAGTTCCATGCCTCTTTCCAGGACACTCCATTCCATTCCCAGAGCTATTTTTTTATTTGTTATTGATACTTTTTTTTCTTTTTCTTATGAAATTCCCGCACCCCTGGGGATTTTGTGCCCAGGGCAACCAACCCTGTGGCCCTGCCCATGCCACACCCCTGACAGCAAGGGACAGGAGAGGTACAGAGGCTGCATTGATTGTTACGGTTTTATGGTTGTCTCCCTAAAAGCAAAGATTGTCCGTATTTTTAGGCATGGATTCAGGCTTAGCTGCACTCTTTCTCAGCAGAGAGAAAGAGATCCTGAAAGAGGCCAAAAATAAAAAATAAAAAAATCTCCAAAGTAAAGATTTAAGCCTCAGAGTGTATTTGGTTTTCTTAGAATGGCAGTGATTTTCTGCGGCACCTCTCGGTACAATTCATCTTATTCTTTGCATTGGATTGGCACACAATGTCTCCGGTTTCCCATCCCAGCAGGCATTTGCAAGAGAATGGTTCTGTGGGAGATAAGCTCGGTTGCGGCTGTCACCAGCAGAAGCAAAGGCCCATAAAAGAGTCAACATGGAAGAAAATTGGCTAAAATACTCCGAGATGTTAATATATGAAGGAGAACAAGTCAGGTTGAAACCCTTTGAGCAATTAAGAGGAAGAATTCGAGACTGGCTACAATATCACCAGATTAATGAACTCTTTAAAATGGATAAAAAGATTGGCTTTCAAGTGGAAAAGTCAAAACTGGAAACAGAACTGCTAGAATCAAAGAATAAGACCTTGTCAAGAATGTATGATTTGCTGCTGGAATGGCATACGCAAGATGAGTTAGTAAAATCTGCAATGATAGATTGGGCAAAAGATGTGGGACATAACATTATGATGGCAGACTGGGAAAGACTATGGAGAACGGACATAAAATTTACAGCTTGTACTTTGTTGAGAGAGAACATAATGAAAATGATTTATAGATGGTACCTGACCCCAGTGAAGCTGGCAAAAATCTATCATTTGCAGGACAATAAATGTTGGAAATGTGGCACTATGGAAGGAACATTTTATCATATGTGGTGGACTTGCCCAAGGTTGAAGGCCTTCTGGGAGATGATATACAATGAGTTGAAGAAGGTGTTTAAAAGCACATTCTTGAAGAAACCAGAGGCCTTCCTCCTTGGAATGGCACACCAAGTCTTACCAAAAGAAGACCACACGTTGTTCATGTATGCCACTACGGCAGCAAGAATCCTTGTTGCAAAATATTGGAAGACAAAGGACTTACCGACATTGCATGAGTGGCAGATGAAAATGATGGACTATATGGAAACCGCTGAACTGACGGGGCGAATCCGCGACCAGAGGGACGACGCAGTGGAAAAAGATTGGAGAAAGTTTAAAGATTATCTTAAAAAACATTATAAAGTACAGAATTAAAATAAAATAGAAATGTCAATGTATAAGATTAGTTTATAAAAGAATAATATAGTGAATAGTATGGTAGATATATGGTAGGAATAAGTGTTAAGTATTATTGAATTTAAGGTCTTTTCTTTTTTATAAATATTTGTAAGTAAACATAAGGTTGTTGAAAAAGAATCTGGATGTTATTTTAAATTTAAAGAATGAAATTAAAATAAGAAAAAATGTAATAGAAATGAGAAGATAGAAATATTAAGAAATTGCTGGTAGAAAATAGATAAGGAGAATCGGCACAGAAGGAAAGAATGGAGGAAGTTAGGAGAAAATGTTAAGGAGACAGGATAAGAGCATAAGATAAATGTAGTGTATTGTAGTGTTTTAGTTTAAATGTAGTTTATATGTATGTGTATTTTGTTTGTTTGATTGTTGGTTTGTTTATTTTTGTGTTTAAAAATAAAAAATATTAATTATCAAAAAAAAGATAAGCTCGGTTGCGAAAAGGCAGCATTGAGCTGCCTTGAATTAGGAAGCATTTCTATGAACCTGTAAAGGCCTCCCAAAACGGAGAGCAAAAGCCGGGTATAAGTTACATCAATAAAAATCAAATAGGATCCACGCGGAGCAGGGAGAGGGACCACATGGGCCTTGCGTGCAGAGCAGAAGCTCCCAGGTTCAGTCCCTGGCATCTCCAGTGGTTGACCTGGATCCGGCCCAGGCAGGTGATGGAAAAGACCTTTGCATGTGACCCTGGAAAGCCACTGTCAAGTCAGGGTAGGCAATGCAGGGCTTACATGGGCAAAGAGCCCAGCTTGATCACCTCACTGTGTGATGGGATCTGGTGCCGTTTCATTGTGCTTTAAAGGGCTGTGGTTTTTTCAGACGTTTTGCCTCGAGGGAGCCATGTCCACATTTGCTTGTCTGTGCATTGCAGAGGGTTCTGGGGGGGTGCACACCCAGTTCACACAAGGCGCTGACGCAGCCTGCATGCGGTCAGGGAGCCGACAGGGAGAACAGACCGTTCGCAGAACAGAGAAAGACAGCGACACGCCGGTCAACTTACAGTTAAGGAAGCAGAACACATGGAGACTCCTAAGGGTTGCTCCTGTCTAGATGAAGCAGTTGCCTGGACTCCCCCCCCCCCCCACTTTCACTCTCTAACCCTGTGTGTCAGGCCCCTCCCTCTGTCTACAAAAGGGACCCTCTCTGTTTCCGCCTGGCGCTCTGCTCTGTGACATGCAATAGATGCCTTGTTCTGGGAAGGGAAGGGGTGTTTTGCAGGCTTTCAGCAGAGAAGCTGTCAGGGTGGCTCTGTGGTGGAGCTGTCAAGTCTGATTCCTGTGGCCGGGGGCACCTGCCCGTTTCCCCCTCTTCCTCCTCCTCCTCCAAGCTGCCAGCCTCCAGCCCTTCCCAGCTTTCCCCCCTCCTCTGGCCGGTTTCCCACCACCAGGAGCCAGGGTCCAAATCCTCTTCCTCTGCGCTTTCCCTGGGGGGCTCTTCCACCACTCCTCCTCATCCAGCCAGTCCCTGACACATGCATTTTGAGAGTTCACCCCAGGGCACACGTCCTACAGCTGTGTATTATTGAGGGAGGTTAGGAATAGTGGGCAGCAGCTCTTTCTAATAAGGTTTGCCCTTGTTCCCCTTGAAGGACCCATGATAAGCTTTGAGAACCCAAGGGTGCCTCAGACTACAGTTGGGAAGGGCCAGGGAAAACCCTGCTTTTGGGGATCAGGGGCTATTGCATTTTGGATATTTCAAATACCTCAATTTCCCCCTGGTTCCCACCACCACAGAAATCGCAGTGCAGGTGAAGGTAAAGGTAAAGGACCCCTGGACGGTTAAGTCCAGTCAAAGGCGACTATGGGATTACGGTGCTCTTCTCGCTTTCAGGCCGAGGGAGCCGGCGTTTGTCCACAGACAGCTTTCTGGGTCATGTGGCCAGCATGACTAAACAGCTTCTGGGGCAACAGAACACTGTGACGGAAACCAAAGCGCACGGAAATGCCATTTCCCTTCCCACCGCAGTGGTACCTATTTATCTACTTGCACTGGTGTGCTTTCGAACTGCTAGGTTGGCAGGAGCTGGGACAGAACAACGGGAGCTCACCCCGTTGCGGGAATTCAAACCACCGACCTTCTGATCGGCAAGCCCAAGAGGCTCAGTGGTTTAGACCACAGCGCCACCCGCATCATTTTTCACAGTGCAGTGGGGAAGAACACTATCACCCTGATCCATCTGAAGACAGGTCTGGTATTAGGCAGATGTGTCAGGCTTCTGAAAAATGCCTTCTGCACCTGCCGGGTTAGAATACATGGATTTATCTATCTCCCCCCCCCCCTAGACTTTCCCCCTCTAGGAACAACCCTTGTAATTTTAAGTGGCACTAATGGTAATGCAGTAGATGACTGTAAATAGTAACTTAGGAATTATTGCTCTTAGATGCTTGACTATTTAATTGATAGATGCCCTTGTTCTGACTCTTTGAGTGATTACCAGGTAGTCTGGCACACGGCTAGAGGCTGTAACCTTAATTGTGACTGATTAATTTGGCTGAAATATGTTGCTAAGTCAATTCAGCTGTTTCGTTAAACTGATTGAATTGCATCCAGCTATTAGAGGTGTTTGAAGGAAAGGTAGCTGACAGATGATATAGGAGCATGAACCTCTGCATTAAGCTATAAAATAGCCATTAAGGAAACCTGTGCCAAAATGGAATTGTTCCACTGAAATTTGACTTCCAAGCCTAATGCTAATTAAACGATATATGCTTAATGGATGTCAAAGAGTTAATTAGAGCGCCGGATGGCCTGTGCATGGGTTTTAAATATTTCTACATTTCTCCAGCCTTTTCTTCTTCTTTTTTTGCATTATTGCTTCTGCTGTTTTGTTCCGTTAGCAAACATAAGAAACGCGGGCAGAATAATTTAACCGAGCGATTTTGGAAATGCCTGTGAATTACTTAGACATTGTGGCCTGCTGTCCCTTCTCCATCTTAATTCTCCTTGAGTATATTTGAATCACCTCTGTTGATCAAAGAAGCACAGTTTAAACAACAAATGTTGATTGCTCTGAAATACTACCAGATGTTGTGGTCTTAATATCGTTCGGGTCACAAAAGGATCACCCACTGCTGAATGTTCGTGGGATAACAGGGTACAGCAAGGTGTCCCAGAAGTCATTTTACAGCAGTTTTGAACCCCACTCTCTTTCCAGATTTCGAACCTAGATTTCGAGCCGTGGTTCCCAACATGGGGCACACGCCCCACAGGGGGCAATTTGAGAATGAGTTATTAACAGTGAATTTTTTTTAGCAACTGTCCTTTCGTTCTTTTATTGAACAGGGAGCTTTGTAAGACCGCCTTGATGTTTCCATATAAAATTTGTGATAAACATTACTTTAGAGGCCTTATTCTAAAAAAAATAATGGTTACTTGGTGAAGTCTTTTGGAAACTGTTTTTGAATCAATGTTAAAAAGAAAGGAAGCAGAACGGACATTTGGCCCTCTTATACTCTGTTTCTCCTAAAATAAGACGTAGCCATTTGTGAAATATAAGCCATACCCCAAAAATAAGCCGTACCCCGAAAATAAGCCATAGTGACGTGGCGCCTCTCCCTTAAGACGGCCTGGATAGGCATGGCTATGCAGCGTACCGACGCAGAGCGGTTAAAATAAGACATCCCCCGAAAATAAGCCATACTGTGTTTTTAGAGGGGGGGAAATATAAGACGGCGTCTTATTTTAGGAGAAACACGGTAGTATAACTGTACGAATGTAGATGTTCTTACAACGTTAACCTAAAAGTGTGTTTGTTACTTTTTCAGTAACTTTGCAGCCTCCTTTATAAAAATAGTTTCCTCTGTCAAAATAGTCTTTTCAGGGGGGTGAGGGAGTTTAGCTTAACAGTGGTATCGTTGCTGCTACATTATTGTAATGCGGTGAGCACTTAAGCCTTAAAATAAGTATTGGGCAGATCCTTTAATAGCTGTCCATATCTATAAAACTGATCAACTATATAATACAGGCACTTGGGATCCAAAATGGCCTGCGGAACTATATTAGATTGTATAATATCCCCACCCCCACCCCGGTGCTTTCACTGTCAGATAATGTGATGGTCTGAGGAATGGCAGGTTCCTGACCACCACTCTTCTAGCTCTTTGTTTTGGAGGTCAAGGGAGGCTTTTCAGGAAGCGAGTGAACAAATTCAAGAAGCGTTTGTAGTATTTTAGGACCCCGAGGGAAACTACTTGGAACTGACTGTATGGCAAAACCGCAAGAACAGCGCAGGATCAAGCAAGAAAACATTCTTTTAATGTCTGCATTGGTTACCTCGGAGCAGGACTGGGGATGGGGAATCCTTGGTCTGTCAGATCTGGTTGGACTCAGAACTCCCAGGGATGATGTTGAGTTGGAGTCCAGTAACAATTTGAGGGCCACTGGCTCCCCATCGCTGCCTGTGTGGTGTAGTGGTTAAGAGCAGTAGACTCGTAATCTGGTGAACCGGGTTCGCGTCTCCGCTCCTCCACATGCAGCTGCTGGGTGACCTTGGGCTAGTCACACTTCTCTGAAGTCTCTCAGCCCCACTCACCTCACAGAGTGTTTGTTGTGGGGGAGGAAGGGAAAAGAGAATGTTTGCCGCTTTGAGACACCTTCGGGTAGTGATAAAGCGGGATATCAAATCCAAACTCCTCTTCTTCTTGGAGCCCTAATTTACAGCCGAGAGCCATTCGAAGGGAGTTTTTTTGCCGTTCAGTTGTGTCCGGTTTGCACCTTTTGGCACAGGTTTAGGCAAGTTGACTTAAAAGCAAGTACTGCTGTGTTTCGTGGAGTTTGCTCTCAGGCAGATGGGCATAGGATTTCAGTCTTGTTGGACCAGAGCAGAGAGACTTGGGTTGCAATCCCTTCTCAGCTTGGAAGCTTTGCTGGATATACCGTAGGCAAGTGACTGTCTCTCTTAGCCTAGCCGGCTTCATAGGATTGTGCAGATAAGTTGGGATAAGCCCATGCACGCTGCCGTGAGCTCCTTGAAGAAAAGGTTGGATATAAATGGTGAGGGGTGGATGAATGGGTTTAAGTAGGCCTAACCCCTCCCTGTGTTGGATTGTAGTCTTTGTGTTTTAAGGCATTCCCTCTTCCCTTCCGCCCCCCCAAGCTTTCTTTCATGAATGCCCCACGCACCGGAAAGAGCAGCAGACAAAAAGGCCACAGAGCAGCTAAATATCATAAAAGACAAAGATGGGTTTTGTGTTTGAAAACATTGACAGAAGCACAGTTGACGCGCCCTTCCTTCGTTCATAGCACACTCACACAAAAGCTCCACACCAATGACAACAGATGTCATTGACGAGGATTTAAGGATGAAATGATGAAATGACTGTCAATGCCCAGGAACTATCCAGATCACTTTCTGTCCCCCCCCCCTTTTATTTCAACAGTGCTGGGCCTAAAGGCGATAACATTTACGAGTGGAGATCTACTATCCTCGGTCCCCCGGGTTCTGTGTATGAAGGTGGTGTCTTCTTTCTGGATATCACGTTTTCATCCGATTATCCATTTAAACCACCAAAGGTAAGCATTTGCGGCTCTCTGTATTTTTATATGCAGCTTCTCCATCCTTGAATGTATCTCCACTCTTCACATTTGTACCGGTGTTCATGAGACGCTTGCACATTTGACTATCGGGGAAAGAGAAGACTCTGCAGCTCTGAAGTTTCAAGCGTAGCCCAGGATCTCAAATAAACCGGTGACCGGGCCAAGCTGTACAATATGCAACCCAAGAATCCACATTTAACTTGCACTCAGTGTGTTGCAGAAATTACAACTCAGGGTTGGCAATTTCCTGAGGTGGGGAAAATGAATTTTGTTAGCATGCCAGTAGCTATTAATCTCCCTCCATCCCCCTTAGATAGTTTAGGGAATGTTTATGGTTGTGATTCCATTCCCTCTCACACATGCAGGAAAACATTCCTAAATGGCTAATAATATCCTCTTAATTTCCCCTCTCCTACCAGCCGTTGATCAGGTGAGTATACTGCCTAGTGTCCCTGGGAAACCTGTGTTCCCCAAACTTGGGTCTCCGGCTGTTTTGGACTACAGTTCCCATCATCCCTGACCACTGGTCTTGCCAGCTAGGGATGATGGGAGTTGTAGTCCAAAAACAGCCGGAGACCCAAGTTTGGGAAACACCAGTCTAAACCTCCCTGTTTCGGCTGCCTCAAACTGAAACAGAAAATTAACCATTGCAAAGAAACAGTTGCTTTATTAGAGCGATGCGAGTTAACTACACGAAGCAGGGAAATTCTGAGATGAAATGAAGTGTAACAGTCAGCTTGAACTAAGCTAACTTTGTGCTCCTGTCCGGTCTCTGTGGCCATCATACGTAATGGCAAGCTAAGTTTATTAGCATAATAAACCATGCTGTGCACACAGTCCAATTGCGTCTGCTTCATTCTTTTCCTGACACAGGCAGGTAAGTAAAGCAGGAAGGGGACAGGTCTGAACCCTGGGATCATGGTTTGCATCCACTCTAACAAGATATGACCAGTAAGTCAACACCAGGTGCCATGGGGCTTTAGGGCAGGCAAGCAATAGTGGTTTATTAGGGGAAAACAAACTGCAATGCTGGGTTCGGCTGTAGCATCAAGTTATATCCTTTCTGGTTTGTTTCCCCACTCTCTCCATGGGATCAGGCTTCATGTGCAAGTATGGTTTATTAAACCAAGAGCCTTGGCCTCATGTGAGAATGGAGTCAAACTCTTGGTTTATCAAGCTAAAGTGCAGCTTCAGCAACTGAAGCTAGTAGAGTGACCATACCTCTCAACTGCACTGATTCAATCGGGACATCTTGTATTGGGGGGGCTGTACTCTTGAGAGCACAGTGCCCCAAAACACGTGTTTTGCCACAGCCCCAAAAGATGCATGATGTGATCTTGTGCATGTGACGCACATCCCGGTTTTCTGCAGTGACCCGTTGGAGGTTAGGCAGTGACTTGTGTCAATCATCATCGTTTTCTGCATAAGCAACATCGTAAGACCACTTGGTCCAATGACAGAGATTTTGATAAGTGCCCATAAACATATAAGGAGGGTGTTGAAAGCCGGTTCTTACCTTTAGGCCGTTTAACTTAAAACTGAAAGTAACTCTGACCTGCTGCAATCTTGACCACAATTCGTTGGCACTTAGCTGGCATTCATGTGACCTGAACAGAAGTACCAGTGTGAATAGACGCGAAAGTATACTCACGAATTAGGAAAACCCAAACGAAGCAATTGGCAAACTGACAGGTTGAGGACAATATGATATTTTCTGAAATCTTGTATAGTCCCTTATGTCCCACTGATTCCAGTAGTATTTAAGGGTTTATGACATGTATGCTGAATTGTAAAGTTGTTCATTAATCTCAAATAATGTGCTTTTGATTACGGAGAACTGCTTGACTTCCACCCATATTTCTGGTAACTGTTGTCAAAATCTGTCGTCATTGTTTCGCTTCTGCAATAAGGCGGGTTAAATCACTTGGAAGAGCAAGGTCTAACGAATGGGACCTTCTATTTCAAGAACTACATCTTGATATTAATTATCTCAAAAAAAATTTTTTGAAAAGGAATACTGGTCTTAATGCTGTTCTACCAAATGAAAATTTGGGCCAAACTACATATAATGATGCTTGAATAGCTCTACACTTAAGTATAGCATACTTTTTGAGAAATGGCTATTGCCTGTTCCAAGTTAGAAACCCAGCTTAGGTGCGGGGGAGGGGGGCAGGGGACCCAATATGGATCTTGCCCCCCCCCCCGGAAGATACTTGTCTCCTCCCCCAACCCTGTGCAGAAGGGCAGAGCTACAAGACTAAAATTGTGTGTATTTGAGTCTTCGGTGTTGGAATCAATTATCATTTGCAAAACGATGTTTATACTAGTGATTTGTTTGCCTAACCCTGTTTCTTTAAGGGGGGGGCTGGGAATATGGAAAACACGGCACACAAAATTGCCCCAAGTGTAATTTCATGTTCTCGCACATACCGTATAGATATTTATGCCAGCATAAATGTTTGTTTAAAAAATTGCAGCTGCGTAGCAGATGTTTGATGAGGAAGATTCAGAAATCTGCTGTTGTACAAATAAGACAAAATGTTAGGTTTGCGGAGCTCGTTAATCTGCTGAGAGACACACCGCAGAAATCAAGGGACCGAGATCCCAACTCCTCACCTCTGCTCCCCCCGCCGTCTTGTGCCTCGTCTAACAAGTTGTATATTCTGGCTGAGATCCAAAGAGCTATTTTTGACATACCCAAGAGACTGGGTTTCCCCAGTGGACTTTTTGATTTAAAAACCAAACAAAAAACCCTCCCCACACAAGCTTGCTTTTGAAAGTTCCCAGATAGTTTGACATGCAGCATGGAGTGCTACTGGGTTTTTTTTTGGAGGGGTGGGAACCCAAACCCAAAGGCCCCTTTTGATGTGACTCTGCCATCATTTCTTGCTTGTGAACTTCCAAAAAATGAGGAAACAGGATGGAAAATTAGAGAGGTCTTTGGTCTGATCCAGCAGAGGGTAGCCTGTGTGAGGAACTAATTGTGCATTTATCCGGATCGTGTACAGTAGATCTTTTCTCTATCCCAGTGTTCCCCAACCTTGGGCCTCCAGCTGTTTTTGGACTACAACTCCCATCATCCCTTGCTGGCAAGATCAGTGGTCAGGGATGATGGGAATTGTAGTCCGAAAACAGCTGGAGGCCCAAGGTTGGGGAACACTGCGTTATCCATCTGTCCCCACATGGCCTAGCAAAGCGAGGAAATGAATTCTGTCCTCACAGTTCTGCAAAAGCCAAAGAGCCTGGTCTTTGAATCTGGAACAGAACAAAGTTGCTCAGAGTTATGCATTATTATTATTATTATTATTTTACAAAGCACCGCCCTCTGCAAAAAGAAAAAGGGGGAAACCATTGAAAGGGCTGCTGTTTCGGTTTGTTTGTTTCCTCCAGCGTGCGGTGCCATTAAGAGTTTGGATTACCCTTTGTGCCATAAAGTATTCCTTCTGTAACTAATGCATTTCAACTCTGCGCGGGGTTTGTACAGAATGTTAAAGTCAATTAAAGCAGAATGATGACACAAATTAGAGCGTGGTGTGCCTCACACATAATGAGGCCGTCTAATGGGAAAACATAAGTGTTTTTCAAGTCCTTTGAAGACGAGCAGCTACGTGTTCCATCCGTGAAAGTCCCCCATGGGAATGTTAATGCTGGACAGATCATGTGATAGTTTTAGAGACTATCCAAGTTCAGTACAATAGTCCCTGTGCACATGCAAACCTGTGTGTGTATGTGTGTGTGTGTGATCGTGATCTCCTGTTCCAAAATATTGTGAACAGTATTATGCTCATTTCTAGATCACTCTAGGGAAACCTGGAAAATATCTAGTCGTCCTCCAGAGCCCATGACAAGCCCCTATGTTGGCCTGATTCGTAGACTATGGTTGGGGGCCATGTATTCCTTCCTCGCTCCTCTGCTGTCCATCCAAGTTGGTGCCCATCACTGTATATACTGTGGTTGTGAATCCCACAGTTTAACCATGTGCTGCATGAAGCTCAGTTGGTAGAGCGTGAGACTCTTAATCTCAGGGTCGTGGGTTTGAGCCCCATGTTGGGCAAAATATTCCTGCATTTCAGGGGGTTGGACCAGATGACTCTCAGGAACCCTTCCAACACTACAGTCCTATGATTCTACCTTTTGTCTGCCCTGAATCTTCCAATGTTCTTGCCCCCTGGCAGGCACACCTAACCTTAGTTGGCCCTTTCCCTCAGCCCTGATGGTTGTAGCCGTCTGGAGAGCTTGTCACTGGACACTGAGGTCCAGCTCTGAGGACCTTCTGGCGGTTCCCTCACTGCAAGAAGTGAGGTTGCAGGGAACCAGGCAGAGGGCCTTTAGTTGCACACAGGCTCCTTAACCCATTTCTCCCCAAACCCCAGACTCCTCTGAAGTGATCATACAGCAGATTTATATAACTTTATATCTCTCTCTGATGTTTTGGCCTTAACATGCACTGAATTGGAATGGAGCTAATCATCTGAGTGCCAGTTTTGTCTATCTCCCAGGCGCAGAAGGACAATACAAAATAAATTTCCCTATGTTGTGGTGGTGGTGGTTTCAAAGTGGGGTTTCAAAATGCTGTATGCCTGCCGGGGAGGGGAGGGGGAACCGCAATAAAGCTTTTAACATTTGAGACCTACATGGCAAACATGAGTCAAGACAGCTGCTTGGAAAATGGCAGTGGTGGGGAACCACTTTTCAGATGAGCCTTACAGAATGAGCAGCAGCAACAAAAAAATGAAATGAAATGAAAGGTCTCTATAGAAAGAATTCTGCCACAGAGGGTGAATAATTCAAGGCTGGTTTCAAAAAGCTGGCAACAAGCTGTGCATGAAGAGCGTGTAATGATTCTCTCTCTCTCTCTCCCCCACCTGCAATTCACCCCCCCCCTTCTACCTCTAGGTTACGTTTCGCACTAGGATCTATCACTGCAACATCAACAGTCAAGGAGTCATCTGTCTGGATATTCTGAAAGACAACTGGAGCCCTGCTTTAACTATTTCAAAGGTCTTGCTGTCTATTTGTTCTCTCTTGACAGACTGCAATCCTGGTAAGGCAATGGTTTGTTTTGTTTTATTATTATTTTTTGAAAGGACAGGAATTACTAATTGGGTAGTAAGCAGAGTCAAAACAATTCCTACCCTCAGTTTTAAAAAGGGGGGGGGGAGATTGTTCAAAGTACATTGACTGTGTAAACAATTACATAAACATGGGATCAGACCGGGATGAGATAAATTCGGGTTGAAAAGGTGGGTTGTTTTCCTTTTACACAGGACGGCCTGGAAACGGGCCCTCTTTGTTCAGGTTGTGTTTAAACCTCTGAATACCTGGACTTTGAAGTAGAATTGGCTGCGGATTCAGACTTTTGCATTCAGTTTAATGGCAGAATGCACTCTCAGCGCTCCCAGTTTGCTCAAGATTAAATCACAACATTTACAAAGCCCTTGAGATACCTTCCCATGTACAAAGCTCTAGGTTCGTCCAGCTCTAACTTACTTTTAAAAGGTGGAATAAGAAAGACTGCTATAGATGATTGGCTTGGATGGCCAACCATTTTGGACCCGTGGGCACATTTTTAATGTTTGAGAGAGTGCTGGGGGCACCATTCACAAAATTGCAGTTTGAAATGTTATGGGGAAGGGGAGAGTTTTGAGAGAGAAAAGGAAGACATTGTTGGGGAACCAAACCACACCCCCCAAAATTGTTTCTTGTTCGGAAGGGTCCGCATTCTCCTTCCGGCTGACATTTACCGTATTTTTCGCTCCATAAGACGCACTTTTTTCCTTCTAAAAGGTAAGGGGAAATGTCTGTGCGTCTTATGGAGCAAATGTGTGGTCCCTGGAGCTGAACTGCCCAGGGGCAAAAGCAGATCGTGCTTTTTTTAAAAAAAAGAGAGAGAGAGAAGGGGGTGTTGAAAGGAAGCCTGCTCAGCAAACGATCGGGGGGGGGGGGAGATAAGGGAGAGAGATTCCAGCCCAGCCCCCTTGCAGAGGGAGGCTGTTTCCCCAGCGACATGTGACTGGCTGATTAGATTATCTGTCTGGAAACTGTAGAAATGGCGTCCTGAAGCTGCAGAACTGTGAGTTAAACCCCATAAAACAGGGTTTTCTGCCTTTGCAAAGTAAGCTCAACTTTGAGCTGATCCTCAAAAAATGGGACTTTCCTCCTTTGCAAAAGAAGCTACAGAAATTTGAGCTGATCCTCAAAAAAAATGGGGCTTTCCCCCTCTAACAACTAGGTGCGTCCTATGGTCCTATGGCATTATAGAGCGAAAAATACGGTATGTCAAGCACACCTTGTCTTTTGAACAATGCATGCTTGAGGAGGTTCTGTCTTGCAGCTTAGGTTGGAAACAAGTGTGGTGAAACGAACTACCGTGATGCTGATGTGTCTCTGATGTTGACGTGCCGTCTCCCTCCCTCCCTCTCCTCCCATTTCTTCCCCGGTCGTCTCCCCCACCCCGTTCCCCATGCACCCAACTCTTGCAGCTGATCCTCTGGTAGGAAGCATAGCTACTCAGTACCTGACCAACAGAGCCGAGCATGACAGGATAGCCAGGCAGTGGACCAAGAGATACGCAACATAAGCCACGCCCCGACTGCTTGGTGTGCGGCGCCACGGTGCACGGAGGCAGCCCCTGCAGTGTGCAACCGATCTTTATAGCCTTTACAATACGGACTTCTGTGTATATGTTATACTGATTCTACTCTCTGCTTTTATCCTTTCGAAGACGGGGATATCGCTTTCCCTTGACCCCCTAACCCCTCCCCTCCCCAACCACGAGGGGGGGGGGGAGAAAAAGAAAAACAGAAAGGAAAAGGTAAACGCTATCCAGAGTAGAACTTTGTAGCTGTAGATTAGTTATGTTTAAAACGCCTACTTGCAAGTCTTGCTTCTTTGGGATATCAAAATGTATTTTGTGATGTAACTAAGGATACCGTTCCTGAAGTCAACCAAATATTATAGTGCATTTTAGCCTAATTCATTATCTGTATGAAGTTATTAAAGGTAGCTGTAGATTACTAGGAAAATTACGTCATTTGTATTAAGCCCAGATCTATTTCCGATATGTGGTACATGCTGTTGTGAAAACTGTTTTAAACTTCTACCTTTGTCGGTTTGTAATGAAAAGGGTTTCCCCTCCCCTCTTTTTTTCTCTCTTTTCCTTTCACCCCCTTCCCCTCCCATCGCCACCACCTTGTAGCTCAGAAGAGAGCATCCACTGTATCATCTCAAAACACAAATAAACATGTTCCCCCCCAAGGAATAGTTTCTTTGTTTTCGTATTTGAAGCTAAAAATCTAAAGCATACTGCAGCAGGTTAGAATGTAGGGCTGTTTAGAGACAGATACCCACCCTGACCCCACCCACAAGCTGAAAACCAGCATGAGGGGGAAAGGAAAAACCTGAGCATGAGGTCTGTTGCTCTTGTCTAGACTTGTAGTTTGCCTCTGACTGGTGTTCCTGAGGGACAAACTTCATGCTGAACCTTCTGCTATTCTAGTTCCCCGCATGTTAAGTCTTAAGCACCAGCGATATCTTAGGCCTGGGAGAATAGATAGATCCCATCATCATCCCACAAACACCTGGAGCCATCATAAGTCACTCCCCACCCCCCAGGATCTTACGTTTATTTATTTTGAATTGTTTCTTTTTTTACTTGTCAGTAGCCATGAAAGGTAAATGCATCAAAAATCAAGTATTTTAAATAAATGAATGGTAAGCAGCAAGAGGTGGCAAAGTGGGGGTGGGGTCAGAATTATGGCATGTTAAAAAGGTGGAATAACCCTTTCCTCTCCTGCCACAGTCCTGATGAAAATCGTTATGCGCGCGCGCGCGCGCGCACACACACACACACACACACACACACACACACCTGTCAGCTGCTGGGATAGAAGTTCCCCACAGATTTAGAGCTTTGACGGCGCCATTGCTGGGACCACAGCAAGGGAGGAAAAGGTTAAACCACCTCTCTCCATGGTCCTGGTTGAAATCCTTCCCCTCCTATTGTGCCTGCTTTTCACCATTTTAATAACATGCATGCAAGTGCAAATCACACGCCTACTGTTTTGGTTTGGCCCTGCATTGTATTTAAAGGACGGACAGACCTGCTGAGGAGCAATGGATGCTTAAAATATGGCGATGTCCGTGCAGATGGGTTTGCTGCGGTGGATGGATGCGGACCGCTACCGTGTGCTCACGGAAGCACCTGGTATGGCCTGTGCAAATGTCTAGGAGACTCTTAACCACAGTTCTTCCCCGGATCAGAAGTTAGAGAGCGATACGATTCTTCTCTCCCCCTGGCCAAACAAATAGACGCAACAAGTTTATCAAGCGGCTACATGCATTCCATATTATGAATGGGTTATATTGGTAAATGATCATTTGCAGTCATCCTTTATTGATAGGGCCAATGGCGGGGTACAAATGTTGGCTGGGGGAGGGCAGTTGTGTTCCTTGCTACTTCATAGCAAATCCTCGAGCAACCCACCTAATAATGTGGTTTCCTCGTGGATTTTTTTTTATAGTTCGTCCTCTTCTTCTCCTCCCTCTAATTTACCATAAACGAGCTAGCTTTTGCAAGTCAAAATGGAAAGGTTTTCAAATTGGTGGGCTTAATTCCCCGCCCGCCCCCCCCTCCGTAAAAGGCGCTATGCATTTTGCTGAGATTATAACTTGCATCAGATTGCGGGCAGTTCTGTGGTTTAGACGGAGGTGTAAAATTGTAGTTTATCTAATCATGTTGAACTGTCTTCCGAAGCAGCTTGGCTGCATGCTGTGTATACCCGCTTCTCTCAAAGTGGAATGAACAGTGAGCTATTAAATCGAAAACTAGAACATTAATATTAATAATAACAATAGTGGAGGCAAAATGCACTTTTATAAGTGAAACATAGGTTCTAATTAGCTAGTCATTCTGAGTACAACCCGAGAGGACTGTCTGCTGCACAAGCCCCAGTGAAATTAATGGAATCTCTTCAAAGTAGTGTTTTTTTGCACAATTTCCACTCAGGAGATTGCTCAGGCCTGATTCACACATGACTTTGCAGCTTCATTTTCAACCCCCAATCTACTCTGTTCCTTCCATGTTAAGTAGTATATGCTGTGGATGTTTAGATCAGCTTGGATTACAAGTATTTCCTGTGTCACGTTCCACCCTCTTTGTTAGGGTGACTGGCACTCATAGAATCATAGAACTGTAGAGCTGGAAGGGACCCTGAGGATCATCTAGTCCAACCCCCTGAAATGCAGGAATATGCAGCTGTCCCATATGGGGATCGAACCTGCAACCTTGGCGTTAGCAGTACCATGCACTAACCAACTGAGCTGCCCAGCTGGAAATGATCCATGCAATAAAAGTATCTACATTTTACCCAATGCAAGCCATGAACTCAGCAGAACAATGTATGAATCGAGCCTTAGACGTGGACATGAATTCTTGCAACTTGATCGGTGGTGATTACTTTCTCTTCCTTGTGTTCTCTGTGGTGGTGACAAAGGGTTGCTTCCAGTTGATATCCCTCTATGGGTGGAAAGACTCATTGATCCAGCAGGCAGAGGCAAACAGACTGTTCTGTACTATGTTTCTCACTATATTCTAGTCCTCATTGAGGTGGCCAGGCTGTTTCTGGGATGTGCCACCTCGGAACTGCAGATAGAGAAGAGACTCATGATTTGAATGATACAAAAAAGTTCCCTCTACATAGAAAACTAAATGTCGTAGGGCAGGATTTTAGCCTAGCTGTATCCTTGGCCTGCTAGATTTCTGTGTACATGGAAGTATTCAGTCTCCATTACTTCTCCATATTGTAGAGTTGGAATGGACCCCAAGGATCATCTAGTCGAGGGTTTCCCAAATTTGGATCTCCAGTTGTTTTGGACTACAGTTCCCATCATCCCTCACCACTGGTCCTGCTAGCTAGGGATGATGGGAGTTGTTGTCCAAAAACAGCTGGAGACTTAAGTTTGGGGAACCCTGATCTAGTCCAACCCCCTACCTCCCGTGCAGGAATATTTTGCCCAACATGGGGCTTGAACCCACGAGCCTGAGATTCAGTCTCATGCTCTACCGAATGAGCTATCCCAGCAGTTCCAGTCAAATGAGCCACAGACTTCAGTCTGCAGCACTAAAAACCTCAGCGAGATCTAGGCCTACATCTCATTTTGTAAGGGGAGCACATTATATAGGGTGTGATCTGTAAGGTGCTTCTGCTAGGCAACCTTCATCCATTTCAGTGGATCACGTAAGGTCCCACTAAAATGAGTGGAGTTTACACTGCATGCATGCTTTGTAGATTTGCACTATAACTTAAGAGAACTAAGGCCCTACAACTTCCAGGCATCGTTTTGCTGGTTCCCGTATGCTGGGGGGAAATGCACCCATACTTTGCATGTACAACACTCCCATGGATTTACAATGAGCCGCAAATTGTATATTTCACATATTAAATATGTGACCTACAAAGCTTTCAGATATTTATGTCGCAAAATATAGAGTATGATTAAAAATCTTGTTCTTGTTTTTAATGTACTTTGTTTCATTTTGCACCTCAGATTTCAGAAATCTTCGAAGTGAGATGCTTCCTCACTATTGCCCGTTGTCCTCTTTACCAAACATTTGATTATTGAGTCTGAATTCCCTTTCTGTCATCAGTTTGTCACAACCCTGTTCTTTTTCATGTAGGTTTTTTTTTTGTCTGTAAATTTTATATTTACTGAAGTAAGAGGTTGGGGTTTTTTTGTGTAAACATTTAAACTTAATAATAATAATAATAATTTTGTTTCTGAACTTTTCTCTGCTTACACCAAGTGGTAGAAAGAAATTTGTATTGTTAAATAAATCAATTAGTTGTTAAACAAGAATGCGTGTCTGCTTTTTGGTGGGGGTGTCTCTGACTTCACTGTGGGAGGAACCTGCGCCCAGTTTGTTCTAAAGCAAAGTTCAGACAGCTGTTCTGTCATCAGGGTGACAGGAAGTGAGGTAGCAGCCATGACACTCCTTGGCCTGGAAAACACATAGCTTTCTGATAATGGGATAATGCAAGGAGAGTCACGATAGCGCTACTCTGGTGTTAAGCAAAACGTATGAGGACACAAACCGAATGTGACTGTGTAGATGGTCACGAGTTCCTGCTCTCTCCTGAATGCACAAAGATCTGAAATGATATTTTACACATGTTTAGCAGTATATAAGGGACCCAGGTGGCGCTGTGGGTTAAACCACAGAGTCTAGGGCTTGCTGATCAGAAGGTCGGCGGTTCGAATCCCTGCGGCGGGGTGAGCTCCCGTTGCTTGGTCCCAGCTCCTGCCCACCTAGCAGTTCGAAAGCACATCAAAGTGCAAGTAGATAAATAGGAACCGCTCTGGCGGGAAGGTAAACGGCGTTTCCGTGCGCTGCTCTGGTTCGCCAGAAGTGGCTTTGTCATGCTGGCCACATGACCCGGAAGCTGTACGCCGGCTCTCGGCCAATAAAGCAAGATGAGCACCGCAACCCCAGAGTCGGACACGACTGGACCTTTACCTTTAGCAGTATATAAATCATACCCCTGGCATGCCCCCTTAACCCCCTGGTTGGGGGTTCAGGATGCAATGCATTGGCCAGAAAATAGAAATATATGGAAAACCTGCAAGGGGAATTACTTAACTCTGTGTGTGTGTGTGTTTGTGTGTGTGTATGTGTGTGTGATATTTCTCCCCTTATATTTCAATGAGATTTCATGAAGTAGAAGCTGCTGCTTCTTTTTAATGAAAATAGAAGCTTCCTTGAGGGGGACATACCCCGCTTCACAGCCCCTATGCCTCAACCTCTAAACATCAGGACGAGAGAGTTTCACCCAAACCCTTTAGCTGACGATGAAGAAGATGGCGATTCGGGAGGCCATTTTCACAAAGAGGAGTGCGCAAAATGAATTCTCCTGGCTGCACTTCCGGCTGCTGACTGTTCTACCATTGTGCTCTGCTTGCAAGTGTAGGCCAAAACTAAGCCGAGCTCTAAGGCCCGAGAGAAAGGCCCAGTCACTCATTTCAGCTTTTGTATGCGATAAAGCCTGGTGTTCCTGCCTGTCACTGTGTTTCATGCACCTCTGTGAACTACATACAAAGTATTGTATCTGCCTGTACACTCCTCCTCTCATAACAACTCATTGCACTCTGTGGGTCGGGCATTTTGCTATTTCTGCTTCCCCCCACGATAGCAGTAATTTTGTATGCCACAGACAGCTTGTGCAGAGACTGCCCTCCCTCATTTTAAGGCCTGCTAAAGACAAAAGAAATAAATGCTGGCGGATTTACTTCGGCTTGTACAAAGCCTAGACACTGTCTCCCAGGAGCTCTCAGGAATGGCGTTACTATGGGAAGCCATGGCCAAGGATCTCGCTTAACAAGGGCCGGGAAGAGAACAAGAGTCACTGGCAGGCAGAGCAAACAGCACTGGGCTAAATGAACCAGCCGTCTGGCTTCTTATAAGGGTACCTCATATGTTCAATCGCTAAGATAATTCATTGGCTAATTCCTCATCAGCCCTGGTTCAAAGCCATAAAAGGGCAAGTTCTCTAGATAGCGCCCGCAAACCAAACTGCTTCCAAATTTGTGGTGATTTAAGATCTATTGATCCTGCCAACCTAGCAGTTCGAAAGCATGTCAAAGTGCAAGTAGATAAATAGGTACCACTCCGGTGGGAAGGTAAATAGCGTTTCCGTGCGCTGCTCTGGTTTGCCAGAAGCGGCTTTGTCATGCTGGCCACATGACCCGGAAGCTGTACGCTGGCTCCCTCGGCCAATAAAGCGAGATGAGTGCCACAACACCAGAGTTGTCCGCGACTGGACCCAATGGTCAGGGGTCACTTTACCCTTTACCTTTAAGATCTATTGAAATAATTCGGGGGGCCTTCTCGGCAGTGGCGCCCTCCCCGTAGAACACCCTCCCATCAGATGCCATGGATATAAAGAACTACACAACTTTTAGAAGATCTCTGGGAAGTTTTTAAGGTTTGATGTTTTATTATGTGTTTATATGTGTTGGAAGCTGCCCAGAGTGGCTGGGGCAACCCAGCCAGATGGGCGGGGTATAAATGTTTTATTAATAATAATAATAATAATAATAATAATCTCACTTGAGTTCACACTTAAATGTCCAATATTTAATTGAAGACTTGAATTCAAACATGCATTAGCTGACATGCAACAGTCTTCTGAAATAACAGTACCAACTCATGATCTCATGTGAGATTACTTGTTTGACGGTACTCCCCTTCTCATATTCAGTGGTGACACAAAATAGGGTCTGCTTAGGGAGTTGAGTCCTCTCTGCGGTGGTGGCACTGCAGTCTTTGGAGATGAGTGGTGGAGAGACAGCAATGGGGCTGGGGGGGCTCTGGTTTTGCAGCCCCACAAACATTAGCATATCTAGGGGGCTGACACCACCACACCGCTGGTTGAAAACTAACCCACAAGGAAGTTCTCCTTCAGCAGAAAAGGACCCTCCTGAGGTTAGTGAGAAATCATTATTCCGAAGCACACAAAGTGGACATAAAGAAAATAAGTAAATAAGACATGAACAATTCATTATTTATCAGAGGAACCTCTCAACAGCCGGGGGAAAGGGAAATTTAGGTCAATAAACAATGGTTTGACGGAACAGTTCTGCTGCAGCTTTTGAGCAGGGAAAAATTATCTACTTGCAATAGACCGACATTCTTCTTATATCTGATAGACTTGTTCTGGATGCAAATTAATTAGGCTACAGTCCTAGACACACGCAAATGTCGACCAAATTCAATCATTCTGAGTAGAGACACATAGGATTGCATTGTCCGGTGTTGGGATTCCAAAGTACCGGGTGCAAGATGTCAGCTGCGTCCCATTGCTGACAGAGGGGGAGAGTGTGGAGAGACAGGTGGAGGTATTTAGGCAGGAATGTGGAAAGGGGGAGGAGCAGCCAATTTGCAGTAGAAGCCTAAGAACAAGGAGAAGGGAGGGGGGAGTTCAAGGGAGAAGATGCAGACTGACAGCTGTAGCTCAGACTCAGAGGGAGAGCTACCGGAAATTGCCCACCCCCAGGTGCGTAGGCTCGCAAAGATTAATGAAAGGCGTGAACAGGAAAGGAAGTGTAAGTGGGGCTTTAAAAGTGGGAGGAGGAAGGGGCGTTCCTCAGACTCGGCAACAGCAAACTTGGAGGCCGACACTGAGTGACTGAGCTCCAGAGTGATTTGTGTGTTTTGAGCAATAAAACCTGAGTTATTTGCTGCCAGCGTTGTCTTGCTTCTGTGGGAGAGACCCAACCATAACACAAACCTTAGGACAGGAGCAGGGCACCTGTTGTCCTCCAGAGAGCGGGTTGGACTACAGCTCCCATCAGTCCCAAACAGCATGGCCAATGGCCATGGATGGGAGTTGTGTACTTGACAAGTTTCTTTGCTTTATAAACTCTAACAAACTTCTACTTCCCTGTACCTAGAAACCGCTACCTCATTTTTAAGTGGCCCTGTTTAATTTCCAAACAGCTTCAGTATTATAGGGGACAATTGGGGACCCATGTCGAATGTTGCAGTGTACCCCCTCCAGTCCCAACAGGAGTTCAGGGCTCCAACCCACCTGGAAGAGGAAGCTTGTAGCATGATTCAAATTTCCTGAAAGTGGGTGAGGTTTCAGGAGGGAGCAAAGGAAAAGGAAACCTATTGTTTACCCTCCACACACACACCTTCCTGGATTATTAACTGCTAAAGATTTAGGATTCAGGATTGGTAGCTTTATTGATATATATGGTGTGTGTGTGTGTGTGTGAGTGTGTGTGTGTGTGTGTGTGTGTGTGTGTGGAAGGTGTGTCCTCCCTCCCTCCCAAACATCCCCAAATAGCATGGGATCATTATCCTTATTTATATTTGTATACTGCTCTTCATATGAAGATCCCAGGGTGGTTCACAACAGAAAACAATAAATACAAAATGAGAATACAAAATACATAGTAAAGCAGAAACAAACCAATACCTCCGCTTCCACAAACAGATTTAAAAAGCCACAGAATGTTAGTCAACTGAATGGCTGGTTGAAGAAACAGGTAGGTAGCCGTGTTGGTCTGTCATAGTCAAAACAAAATAAAAAATAAAAAAATTCCTTCCAGTAGCACCTTAGAGACCAACTATGTTTGTTCTTGGTATGAGCTTTCGTGTGCATGCACACTTCTTCAGATACCATACCAAGAACAAACTTAGTTGGTCTCTAAGGTGCTACTGGAAGGATTTTTATTTTTTTATTTTTTTGTTTTGGTTGAAGAAAAACGCTTTTGCCTGGTGCCTAAAGATGTGTAATGAAGGCGCCAGGCGAGCCTCCCTGGGGAGAGCATTCCACAAACCTCATGACTCAAATCTTCCTGACCCTAATGCCCCACCACCCCATAATATGTTGTCAGTTGCTGAAGCAGACCAATTCCCTGACCTCCATTTCTCCTCCAACTGACACCCTCGACCACCCCCAATCTGCCCTTGATATTCCATAGGTCCCTCAAGTCTTTACACCTAGACCCAGTGCTTTTTTCCCTAAACAAATGTTTAGGGGGTACTCTTATTTTCCTACTCATATTGAAATAGTGCCCCTCAATGAGGCCAAACTTAGATTCACAAAATGTTTAGGGGTATGCATACCCCTGCATCCCCCCCAGAAAAAAAGCACCACCTAGACCTTTGTCAAGCTGTTTTTCTCCATCCCAAACACGTTTCTTTTCATTTAATTTACTTCGGCCTGCACGCTTCGGAAGTCCTCAGACCACGGGGGAACTTTATCTTTGCGCGACCCATTTTTCACTTATATAAATTCACAGGCCTGGGACCATCCCAAGTCCAACATTAGCTAAATAATGACTCTGCCCACCCAGAATTTCCCCTCAGAGAGATGTCAAGACCACCCAGTGAGCTTTACGGCGAAGACCTCTGCCTTTCCAGGCCATACACTTTTCTCCTCTATGCCTCGTATAAATACATATTTCAGAGTCTTGAAGCCTGCCAGGTTCTATATGGAAACTTAGGCCTTTTCTATTGGTGAATTCCTTCATGAAAACAACCCCCTCCCCCAAACACACCCACCCACTTCTCCCCCTCAAAACAATTGATTGTTTCTTCAGGAATCTCATTAAAAATCAACTACATCTCCACTAGATGTCAGTGCAACCCCGTTTTGCAAGACGCAGAGGAAATAATTAAAAATTGTGTACTGACTGTGTACTGACTGGCCTCACGCAGCCAAAGCGCTCTACATAAATGCAATGAGCTTCCTAGTACTACAAGCAGGATCTGCAACACAGCGTCCAAGTGTCGGGAGCTCCCATATGGGGTGCCGGGCAGCTGGCCATGAAAGCTTCCAAGATACCCCATTCTGTTTCCACTCCCAGTGGTTTCCTAGCCCTCTGCCTCAACAGTCAGTAAACACGACATGTCCACTAAGCATGCTCAGTCATCATTGGGCTGTTTTAGTTCCCAATAACCCTCTCAAAAATGTGTGTGTTTGCAGTAGTTTTTGGGTACTACAGCCAGCCTGACACCACCTCTTTTATGTTTCTGGTGCGATTTTGGTTACACACGGTTGCAAAGTCAGGGAATGAGTGCGACTATGAGTCTATGCAATCGGTCGTACCTGGATCATCTGCTGGGCTTCTCTGCAGCAAACAGAACACTATTGTAGCTAATCTGGGGAGTTGCAGCTGTGGGTTTCTGCGAACCCTTCCGCCGTGTTTAAAATGTGTGTGATGAGCTGGGTGGACAGTGGATTTTCTTTTTGCTCTTTCGATAACTGGGGAAGGCAGGGGGAGGTTGCAAGCTAATGGATCCTGCCGTTGTGGCAGGCGGGGCTGCAGGAATGGCAACGCTACAGGGATGTTCAAGATGGATGGAGCTAGCCGACGCTCTCCCCTCATGCAATGGTAATGGGGTGTGTGTGTGGAAACGAGTAACTAGAGTTACTATATGTTTCAGAGCATTGCCCTCGTAATAATCATCTGGTCCAGCAAAACCGCCAAGAGAATTTGCAAGGGAAATCCAAGTCAGCCGTGAGCTGTATAATCGACAGGGTGATTATGGTTTCCTTCTCTCTTGTTTACACTTGATTGGTTTGTACTGGCGCATGGCCCTGAGAAGATACAGAGCGATCCGGTGCTGCAAATGGCAGGCTAGGCATCTGTGGCTTGGCCTTGATTGCGCATAGCATGCGCCCTGGCACTTCGTTGCAGGAAGGATCAATTAGCAGCCCTGAACAGCTTCAAAGTGCATGTTCCTGCGGAGGCCTTGCTGGCTCGTGGAATTAAGATAAACGTAGATTTCCTTGGGGGAGGGAACCTTGCAGTCTACATCATTTTGCTGCTTCCCCATGAATCAATTTCTCCAAAAATATTCGTTTCTTCAAAAATAATAATAATATTTTTTTAAAAAACAAATCTTATGCAATTAGATGTGCTCATTTAGCATATGCGTGCTCACTCAAAGCTGAAGAATGCCTACCCATCAACCAGTGGGGGGATTAGAATAAATATGTGATTGCAGCTTTTTTCCTTCACACATCCCCCCTCAACCCAATGCTTTGACTGTGAAACCATTTTTTTGAGGCAATGGAGGTTGGCCTATGAGGGTGAGTGTGGTGCTGTTCTCACCCTGCATCCCTCCCTTGCCGGCCTTCTTAGGGAAACAAGGATATGACAGTTTGGGTGCTTTCACTTTCTCGTGTCTTTAATCTTCAATTCAGTTCTCCACATTTCTGCAGCAATTTGCCATTATTATTTAACCCTCATGAATTTCTTTAGCATTTTAGTGCTGATTTCTCCTCCTAAACACACCTCTTTGACTCATTTGCACATTGCTGCAAGCAATTTCTCCTGACATAATTCATTTTTTGTGCTATTTTCACCAATATATTTGTTTCCATGCACGCTTTCCCCTAATAGGCACATTCTTGTAAGCGCCGGTTGGAAAACTGTGTTGCAAAATTCAGATAATTTTGAAGGGTGACTGTGCTTCTATTTTCTCACTCTTCCAGAAAGTGTGAATTTGTTAGATTCAACTTTAAACAAGGAATGAATTGAATCCCTCCTTGAGTAGGGACTCACCACCAGTCCAGGCGATGTCCCTGCCTCTCAGCTTCCTACTATACCAGTGTGGTGTAGTGGTTAAGAGCGGTAGACTCGTAATCTGGTGAACCGGGTTCGCGTCTCCGCTCCTCCACATGCAGCTGCTGGGTGACCTTGGGCTAGTCACACTTCTCTGAAGTCTCTCAGCCCCACTCACCTCACAGAGTGTTTGTTGTGGGGGAGGAAGGGAAAGGAGAATGTGAGCTGCTTTGAGACTCCTGAAGGGGAGTGATAAAGCGGGATATCAAATCCAAACTCTTCTTCTTCTACTACTACTCCTCAATCTCCGTATTGCCCCATTGTAGAATTCTGCAGAGAGGATGAAGGAGGAGTTCCAGGATCAGTTGGTTCTTACTGCTGTTTCCTCTGGTCCCATCTACTGTTGACTCCTCTGATCTCCACCCTAACAATCCTAATGGCCACCACCCATCATGGGACTTTGAGGAATTTCCAAGATTACAACAAGAAACCCTTTCCTGCAGCTGAGCAGAGAAACTTGCCTATCATACTGAAGCACTATTTTCCATAGTCACTTATGTACAACTCACCATTAGGCTTCTCTCTTTCATCTTCATTTCTTTGCAATTATATAGAATCACACATCTTTTTTAAAAAGTAAAATAAATCCTGGGCACAGCTAAGATATAACTGCCTGGCATGGAAGAAAAACATAATCATGATCAGGCCTATTCTTTCTTCCAAAAAGACCAGAATCCATGTTCAAAATAATGTTGACTTCCATACAGGGGGAAGGGGGACAATATTACAGAGTATGCCTGTCGTGGGACGTCATGGGCTGGCTGAGGAATGGTGGGAGGAACCAGCTGAGATACCTCCAAGGGAAGAACACTCAAAGCCTGGGGAGTGGTGGTGGGATGTTGATGAGTGGTCACAGGTAGAAGACCGGGAAGAGGAAGTGTCGGGAGCTGAAGGGTAACAGGGCTTAATAAGCTGGGAGAGTCTGTGGCAGAGAGAAGTCAAGAATCAGGAGTGGAAGCAGAGGGTGGGATAAGGGAGGTCAAGAGGCAGAGATGAGTCAGGCTGTTAAAGTGTCATAGGTGTCTCGCCATCCTCCCTCAACAAGCTCCCTTCCTCCTCTGTCTCCTAGAAAAGGCATGAAAGGGGAGGAGGAGAGGTCAGCTTCACACAGACACAGTCTCTGATTGCTTGGGAAAGCCCTGGAGTGGAGGAGACATATACAGCTGTGGAGAGGCAGGGACCTTTATCCTTAGCAACTGAATCATGGAGTTAGACCCGCAGGGAATGAGCCGCTGTGCTCATCAGGCCTGACACCCAGCAAAGTGTGTGAAGAGCAGGTTTTTTGTCAATGTTGTTAACTCCAACTTTGAACAGTACGATTTACTGGCTGGCTCACTCTGTGACAATGACATGGGAGCTTTTGCTTGCTATCGAAATACAGTGGTGCCTTGGTTTAAGAACAGTCCTGTTTACGAACGATTCGGTTTACAAACTCCACAAATCCGGAAGTGGTGTCCCAGTTTGCAAACTTTACCTTGGTCTAAGAACGGAAGCCGAATAGTGGAAGGGCACTGGCGGCGGGAGGCCTCATTAGGGAAAGCGCGTCTTGGTTTAAGAACAGTTTCAGTTTAAGAATGGACTTCCGGAACTGATTAAGTTCGTAAACCGAGGTACCGTACCACTGTAGTTGCTAAACTCATTCTTGCCTTGAGCAGAAATAAACTCCCAATACGTATTTTAATTGATGCCCTTCTCCTGCCAATTGCTCCTTGGTCCAATGCAGGTTTTGACAATTATTTCAACGGAGCCAGGATTAAATCTCCCAAGTTTGCTATTGCACCAGTGCTTCTGGGTTTCCGCTAATTCTACTCTTTAGGGACAGCTTGGCAGGATGGATAAATTTTTCCGCAGCCCCAGATTGTAAGTGGATTGATGTGGAAACAGCTTCCGTGTGTGCCGGCTCGCTTAGGGTATGAATGCAGCAACAGTGGCAATGATACCTTTCTATGTAAGACATTTCCTTTGTCCTGCAGGCACCGGTGTAATGGCATGAAATACCGTCTCCGGCATAGGTTAACTTCATTGTCGCCACAGTGGTTTTTAAATTGGGTTTGGCTCTGTACCTGGATCGTATCTACAGAGGTAATTTCTAACTGAGCCTGGCTTCTGGGTACAAAGCATTTCAGTGTTGATTTCCCAAGTCACATTCAGGAATTGGAAAACAGATTCCCCTGAATGAAGGTCAGCAGCATAGCACAGCCGGAGCAAACATCTCTTGGCCTATGTGTGTACACATACAGAATTGTAGTGCCTAAGGATCTGCTGAACGGTCTTTCTAATGCTCTGTGACAAGAATATGTTGTTGTTGATTTAATTTCTATACCACTTTATATTTTTAAGGGGGGGGGGGATAATCTCAATACAGTTTACAACCGACATTCAAACATCAAATAAAACAATCCAGAATTCTGAAGAAAGTCAAATATAAAGTATACCTTCAAAGCAGGATAATTAACTGGAAACTTCTGCTTCTTTCCAATTTTGGGAAAGTAACATTCTTGCCACTGTAATAGCATACATCAGGCATGTCCAACAGGCAGATTGTGATCTACCGGTAGATCACTGGACATCTGTGGTAGATCACCAGTAGATCAGTGGCTCCCCCAAAGAAGCTAAAAAACTTTGGCTCCCCTAAAAAAAAGCTCAACATCTTTGCCCTGCACCCCTAAAATGACCTGAACCACAAAAAACAGGGATTTTCTTCCTTAAAAAAGCTCAACGATTTTGACCTGGACCTCCAAAAAGGGGGTAGATCGGAGTCTCTTGGGAGTTGGCCACCCCTGGCATACATGAATAAATTTCTATACAGTTTAGGTAGTTCTGTCCCTATGATCTCTGATGGCTCTCAGTGTTAGGTAATAGCTGCAGAAGGAGGGTTAACAAATTCTCCTTCCTTGCTGTCTTTTGTTTCTTTGAAATGCTTTCCTTTTGCAGTTCTTTTCAAAGTGTGCCACCGTAACACAACATACCATGTATCCTGACCTAGTGGCTGTTTGTCCAGGTGGAAGTTCCCCTGTGTTCAGCCCAGCTTGTTCTCAAGTAGGCGTCTTTGGGTTTCAACTTTAATTTGTGTGGCACTAGATGTCATATTAAAGCTGCCAGTTTTTAACAGATGGCAAATCTGTGACTCTCAGGCCGGGAAGAAGCTGTCAGCCATAACGATATTTTAATTTTATTGGGGTACAGGCATTAGAGCTGGAGCATGCAATACCGTCATTCATTACATGGGGACAATAAAACTATGGGGTGAGGGTTTTTATAGAGACAGGAGCTTGGGATAGGTGCATTATTCTGAAGTCACAAATGACAGATGTGTCTGTACACACAGCGGTCCCAGTAAGTGCTGTGAATATTAATGGAATGTACATTTTTGGCATAAAAGTCAAGAACCTTTATGCCACACAATAAATCCTGTGTGTAGTGTATGCTTTGGAATGGAACGAGAATGATCCCTAAAATGGGGGAAATAGTATACCACTGCATTTCTGTCGAAAACACCCTGTAATCCTCTCAGCCAGAAACATACCGTCCAATTCTATTAGCAAAGCCCTTTAACAATCTTCTGACCAGCCAATTTCAATACGTGGCAAGCTAATGGTGAACTGATGTGGCGAATTGTCAAAAGCCATCCCATGTCCCCACAACATGGTGCAGGTAGAAACATGGCAGAAACATATTCCCACAAAAGGAGCCTTGCCTCTACCGTTAAGCATCTCTAAGTCAGTGTGGTGTAGTGGTTAAGAGCGGTAGACTCGTAATCTGGGGAACCGGGTTCGCGTCTCCGCTCCTCCACATGCAGCTGCTGGGTGACCTTGGGCTAGTCACACATCTCTGCAGTCTCTCAGCCCCACTCACCTCACAGAGTGTTTGTTGTGGGGGAGGAAGGGAAAGGAGAATGTGAGCCGCTTTGAGACTCCTTCGGGTAGTGATAAAGCGGGAGATCAAATCCAAACTCCTCCTCCTCCTCCTCCTCCTCCTCCTCCTCCTCCTCCTCCTCCTCTTCTTCTTCTTCTTCTTCTTCTTCTTCTTCTAATGACATTTCTCCATCTGCTGTGTTTACTTTGGGATTGCTTGTTCTGCGCTGATATAAAAGTCATAAAGGTGTCTGTTCTTAGGGGTAAACATAAAATTGTTGTTGTTTAGTCGTTTAGTCGTGTCCGACTCTTCGTGACCCCATGGCCAGAGCACGCCAGGCACCTGTCTTCCACTGCCTCCCGCAGTTTGGTCAGACTCATGTTGGTAGCTTTGAGAACACTGCCCAACCATCTCGTCCTCTGTCGTCCCCTTCTCCTTGTGCCCTCCATCTTTCCCAGCATCAGGGTCTTTTCCAGGGAGTCTTCTCTTCTCATGAGGTGGCCAAACTACTGGAGCCTTAGCTTCAGGATCTGCACCATAATTCAAAAGCATCAATAAAATAGAAAGGCCTAATTAATACATAAGATGGTATTGACTTGTGCACACAACTAATCTTACCAGCTGTTGCATGTAAAACCACAGCCTGTATGTGACACGATATTCATGTTCAGCCACAAATTGACACGAATGATAACAGAGACAAGCTACATCAATTCCCCAGCATGAGAGGAGGATTGGTAAAGGCAGGAATGAGTATCTAAATGACACAGAAGGATTTCTTCTTTCTCCCTAAACAAGGGCCTTAGCAATGTGTGTGGAGACATCTGAGCTTCACTTTAGACAGCAACATATTTTTAACTGGTACCTGCCATTTTGTCCCTGAAATAACATCTTTTCTCTCAGCTCTCAATTTTGCCTGGATATGTAAACTGGCAAGAAGTAATAAACTAGGACAAGATGCATTTGCAGGTTCCATTGACAGCAGCTAATGACATGGGAAAGTGCAGTCCTGGGACTCTTGTCCCAGGAAAACCTGTCCTTCCTTCCTTTTTTGGATTGGATTCACCCTGATGCTGAGCAGTGCTATTTTTCTAGAAAAAGAGGTGCCAGAACTCACCATGAACACCTCCCCTGTTCTCTTATAATGGCAATGGTGTCCACCTGAGAGGTGCCAGAACTGAGTTCTGGCAAGTTCCAGCAGAAAAAAAGCCTGATGATGAGGACCCTCGCTCCCCCTCCTTTTGACATGTTTTTGGACAGATCATAAGGAAGGATAGGTAGCCAGTCATACCATCTTGCATATCATCTCCCTGGTTTCTTCTTCTCCCTCTCCCTCCCTAATTCTCTCTTTTATCATTTCCCTCTCTTTTCACCTGTAATCTGATGTATTATTTCACAGTCATTTACGACTCACAGCTCTCTCCCTCCTTCCCTCCCTCCCTCCCCATCTCTTCTGAGACAAGTCACTAATAATTTACCATGCAATTTCCCTTATATATACTTGTAACTTCATTATATATAATAAAGTTACTCCTGGGAAGGTATAAAGGAAACAAGGTCAGAACTTATGTAGGAAAATGAGAGTTTCTATATCTATATCTATATCTATATCTATATCATCTATATCTATATCTCTATCTATCATCTATCATCTATCTATCTATCTATATCGATCTATCATCTATCTATCTATCTATCTATCATCTATCTATCTATCTATCTATCTATCTATCTATCTATCTATCTATCTATCTATCATCTATCTATATCTATCTATCTATCTATCTATCTATCTATCTATCTATCTATCTATCTATCATCTATCTATCTATCTATCATCTATCTATCATCTATATCTATCTATCTATCTATCTATCTATCTATCTATCTATCTATCTATCTATCTATCTATCATCTATCTATCTATCTATCTATCTATCTATCTATCTATCATCTATCTAATCTATCTATATCTATATCTATCTATCTATCTATCTATCTATCTATCTATCTATGGAGATGGGGGATGGTAAATTATTAGTGTCTTGTCTCAGAGGAGATACACACACACACACACACACACACACACACACACACACTTGCTAGGTACTGACCAGTCGAGGAATGGTCTATTGGGAAAAATGGGGCATTGCCCTCCCCAAACTTCAGTCTGTCCTTACTTGCCTGCTTTCTTCCTTCCAACCTACCAACCAACCAACCAACCAACCGGTTCTGGGGGTTCAATTGCCTGTCAGCTTCCTTCTCCTTAGTGTCAGTATTTCCCCTGGAACAACTCAGTAGGGAGGGAGATAGGGACAGATGGCTCTCTTTGTCAATGGCTCCAGCTCCACCTATCATTGGCTCTGGTGCCCCCTACAGTTGGTCCACCTACGTTTTGCCCTACCAGCCTCCATGGATACCAACTACCACTGATACTGAGATATCCCCTACCTGTATCTCTGCCAGAGTGGTGTAGTGGTTAAGAGTGGTAGACTCGTAATCTGGTGAACAGGGTTCGCGTCTCCGCTCCTCCACATGCAGCTGCTGGGTGACCTTGGGCTAGTCACACTTCTCTGAAGTCTCTCAGCCCCACTCAACTCACAGAGTGTTTGTTGTGGGGGAGGAAGGGAAAGGAGAATGTTAGCCGCTTTGAGACTCCTTCGGGTAGTGATAAAGCGGGATATCAAATCCAAACTCTTCCTCTTCTTCCTCTTCTTCTTCCTCTTCTTCTTCTTCTTCTTCTTCTTCTTCTTCTTCTTCTTCTTCTTCTTCTTCTGCCTCCCAAGGATGGTGCTCACCCAAATAACACCGTAGAAGCAGGGCGTAGTTTCCATCAGAAACTTTCACCATTGCTGACTGCCAGGCAACAACTGAGAAAGATTCTGAGGGAAGTGAGGGAAGCAAAAATTAATTTCACTTAAAAGAAAGAAAGAATTGTGTTTCTAATAAAATGAATGTCTGCTTGTTCTTTACACCCAGCCACCTCAGGATTCATGTTTAGGCTGGGTATGCAATTAAAACACTGACTTTTCCAAGAGCATGTATGCCATGAAAAACAGAGAAATCCTTAAAAAAGTGGTGTGGGGTTCTGCTTTTGAGCTATTGTCCGTGTGGATTGTGTTGGGAGTTTCACTCTGAATGGTTGAACTGCGAAGCAAACGTCTTCAAAAATGAAATTCTCCATAGCCTTCACTCAGGATAGTTGGAAGACAGCATTCCCAGATCTCCAAACCTTTAAAAATTTCACCCAAGAATCAGCTACAAAAAAATGGCTGTTTCTGGAGCAATATAAAAGATGTCATCCTATACTGAGTCAATACCAACCATGAGTAAAGTGGCAAGAATGGAAGTCTGTGGTTTTGGTCTCAAATTTCCTTCTTATTCTGTCTGTAAGTGAGACCGTTAAGTTACCCTCAAATGCAGATGTTTGTGGTTAAATTCATATAAAAACTACTCACTTCCTGAAGTTTGGGCTGGTCATTGTAAAAAATAAAATAACACTTATTGAACCAGCTAAAGTGAAACCAAGACCACACAATTTTATTAAACTCATGCAGCATTAACCGAAGGGGTTTTTTTTTTTAATTTAAAAAACCCAAATTAGCTGCATGGCATTGGCATCACTGCAGTCTTACCTGGGGAGCAGGTCTTCAAGGTAGGATATTAGACTGGCAAGCAACACTCAGGCGGGGATCAGGACTGCAACAGCCGGGTAATCCTCCTCACTGCCACCAACAACCAATATTCATAAAATATTAAACATACAAATAGAGTGCGAACGTGGATGTAAAAAAAACCCCATACCAAACAGACCTGAAAGCAAAAGCCAGAGCATTTTAAACTGCTGTTCTTGTATGACATAATCCCCTTTAATTGCTCATGGCAGTAACAATTATACTAGTTCTAGTGATGATTATGAGAAGAGAGGAGAGGAGAGGAGAGGAGAAGAGAAGAGAAGAGAAGAGAAGAGAAGAGAAGAGAAGAGAAGAGAAGAGAAGGAGGACAACCCCCCCTCCAACCCCCCCCCCCAATATAGAATTCTTTGGTTAAGTCAGGGTATTCCCATTTTTAGAAGCACTGGTTTAATTGCCTCATGACTGATTTTTAATAGATCTTTCACAAACAGATTAATTTGGAGGATGTCCAAATTTCAGATAACTTATTCTAAACTGCAGAGGCATCTAGGTTCTGTTGTCCTCCCAATGATGGCTCCAAAAAGGCCGTAGTAGTAGTAGTAGTAGTAGTAGTAGTAGTAGTAGTTGCTGCTGCTGCTGCTGCTGCTGCTCCTCCTCCTCCTCCTGTCAAAGGCCCTTTGAGCATGGATGGTGTCTTAAAAAGAGAGGAAGAGCCCTGCTGGATCCGATCAAAGGCCTGTCTGGTCCAGCACCCTCATTCCAACAGTAGCCAATCAGATGCCCCTGGGAGAACAGCAAGCAGGACATGCATGAGTGCAGTAGCCCTCTCCTTCTGTTGCTATTCAGCAGATGGTATTTACAGGCAAGCTCCGCCTCATCCTGGAGATTGCATATCTTACTTGCAGAACAAGTAAGTAACTCACTACTCCACATTACAGTATCTCCCACATTGTGCTACTTCCCAGAGGTGCAAGGACAATGCACAGGCAGCCAAACATACCAGTGCCTGGAGAACTTGCTCCAGTCTCCTGTGTGCAGCACCATAAAGCTCTCTCAGTGTCTGCAACCCGACTCCACAAGAAACAGCAACATCTAAAAACACCTTAAAATGAGATTCTGTCCTAACACATTCAATATCCATAAAGCAATGCTTCGCACCTCCACTGTGGTTGGTATGTGGAATTTGCACGCTCTGGGACATAAAAACGCCATAACAAGAGGGTTTTAGTAGGGGGGCTGCAATAAAATGTTACAGTGTGAATGCTTATGCCCTGGGTTCTGGTCACCCCGTTCCATGCCATCCACCTGATCGGGAGAAATGGAAGTCAGATTGTTCTGCTACCACAATTCAGAATGAACAGGCTCTATGGACATAATCAATCATTGTCACACCCTTTTGAACCCCATAATTTTCAATAGGAGAGATGTTCACACATGAATAGCTCACTCATTAAATCAAATGCATAACTTCAAATCATAGCCTGTTCTATGTGTTTAGCTTGCAAAGAGTTTGGCCACTAGATGGGGCTGGTGGAATACGTGTAAGACAAATTTAACCTGCTTATTATGGCCTTCCTTGTTGTTTTGTGGTTCCAAAATTGCTCTCCGCTTGGGGCCCCTTAATACTTCCTAAGGGATGTCATTGTGATTGCTGTTTAGTAGTTTGAGTCTACATAAAATTGATGTTGAGCACTACAACAGCTGTTTGACACCGTTTTATGTCGATGTTGTGACTTTTAAAAATGCTCATTACTCGAAAATGTTAACTCTTCGGGAGAACATGCTGTGAGCATTCTGCTTCCATTTTCCTGTGATTTATTGTGATCTTAAATCGCATTCCTTGGGATTAGATCTGCTTTGGGTTTGCTGAGTCTACTTTTTCAAGGACTTCGGCCTTCCTTTGCTGGAAAGAACAGATGAACATTGCTCTAAATATGAATTACAAAATGTATTTATGCCTTTGAGGCAGCGCAGTCCTAATACATTTTACTAAAGTTGGAAAAAGCTAGTTCTGATCCAGCCAGCCCCATGTGTGCATATCCGTACGCAGCCAGGTTGTTTTGGGTGAGTCCAGAGACTGGTTGTACCAGAGGTGGCGGGTGAACCTCTGGAACACTCGGCAGAAAGTTGTGAACAATTTGCATGGCACTTTGAGGCTAACGTTGTTCTGCTACGTAGTGTCTTAGATACCACTATCCCTATCTCCCATCTCAGATCTAAAAACTCCATCAGAAATTGCTCCTTTTATTCCTCCTCCCAAAGTGCTGCCCCGTGCCTCCCTCTGGTTGGCTGTCTTGGTAGCCAATCAGAAAAAAAGATTTCAGCACTCTTGTGGAATTATCAAGGACTGCACCACCATATTCTGGTCTGGGTCTGCTGTCCGTCACAGAAGCAGAAAGGCGGGATACATCTTAGGGATAAATATTGCACAGCGAAAAATATACGTTATCCCTTCCTTTCATTGTCCCTTTCAGATCATTCTCCTATGTACACGATGAAGCAACCGGGAATGTTCTCACAATTAGATGCTCTAGTTGGTGTGATTGTTGCACCATTTGGACGCTCCTTCAAAATGTGAGGGAAGTCTCCCTGTTTTCCTATTTAAGATGCCCAAAATAAGATTGTGCTTATTTTACAAAACCTCGTTAGAAAATAACAGCCTCTAAACTACTTGCTTCCTTTTTCTGGTGGCAAAATAGCCGTGTGTGTGTGTGTGTGTGTGTGTGTGTGTGTGTGTGTATCCATCCACCCACAAATTTGCAAAGTAGAAAGGGGAGAAATGATTTCATTGACCAAAGTGGATAATTTCCTACTTTTCTTCAAAGAGCCTGTTTTGCTTCTGGTGCGCTTTGCTGCATCTACAGGAGCCTCACATCTCTTGAAAACGAGAGTGTTTTGCGATTATCAGATCTTTGCTCCCATTATCTCTCACATCATAACTATGGAGCATCCTCAGCCTCCCTGAAAGGAAGTTGAACAACCATAGCAATGCCAAGTACGTAGTCGACGCTTGTGTCATGCTTCTGCCCCATTTTATTACTACAAAATAATACCTTTTGGTGAGAAAATATATCCTATATACACAGAGAAATAAATTAATGGCCAGTCTGTTGACTGATTAGCCAGCTAGCTAGCCAAGCAAAATAATCATTGCAATATCTCACTAGAAGTGATGTTCTGAGATTTTGGAAAGGTGATGAGCATATTGGGCATGGATCTGGGAGATCTGGCTTGAATCTGCAAGTTCTGGGTTCATATCCCTCCCGTGCCACAGAGTGGGGTAGGGGGTTAAATCGTTTCATGCGGTGATTATTATCAAGCGCAGGGTTTCCCAATCTTGGGTCTCCATCTGTTTGTGGACTACAACTCCCATCATCCCTGTCCACTGGTCCTGCTAGCTACGGATGTTGGGAGTTGTAGTCCAAAAACTGCTGGAGACCTAGGGTTGGGCAACCCTGATCTTCTTCTTCTTGTTGTTCAGTCGTTCAGTCGTGTCTGACTCTTCGTGACCCCATGGACCAGAGCATGCCAGGCACGCCTATCCTTCACTGCCTCTCGCAGTTTGGCCAAACTCATGTTAGTAGCTTCGAGAACACTGTCCAACCATCTCATCCTCTGTCGTCCCCTTCTCCTTGTGCCCTCCATCTTTCCCAACATCAGGGTCTTTTCCAGGGAGTCTTCTCTTCTCATGAGGTGGCCAAAGTACTGGAGCCTCAGCTTCAGGATCTGTCCTTCCAGTGAGCACTCAGGGCTGACTTCTTTAAGAATGATCTAGTGAGCTGTATATGTGTGTGATTGATTGCCACATAGATTGAGCAAGCCGTCTCCTTGTAGCATAGGCGCCATCTCTGGGGGGCCCTGGGTGCCAAGGCACCCACAAAAGTTTCACTGTGGGTGCCCGGCCTGGAAACCCATGTGATGTCACATAGTGCGCCGAGGCCTGATGGGGCTCGTCGCAGTCACAGGTGGGTCTGATGGGGCCTGTCATGCCGTGTGACATCACACATGCAACTTTTGTGATGTCACACACATGTGCCTGGCACCCTCAATATGGGTTGGAACCTGGCGCGCCTGCCTAGTAGTTCGAAGTGGTGGATACTGCTCAACTTTAGAGGGTGTACTGGCTGTGATAAGCAGCTATCTGTTCTCTTTTTTGGCACTTGCACAATCGGCCACTCCAGCTCTGCTTCAGGTAGTGAAATGGCGTGGGCTGGCGCTACATGGATTGTACTATAAATGCTCCTCTCTGCACACTGTCCCTTTGTAATTGAGAAAACTTCATGCTTTCTTTTTTTAAGAGTGAAAATGTGCCGGCATTCCTATGAGCCTTGCAATGAGCCTGTGCAAAGTGCTATTTTGAGGAGCTACGCCAAAGTGAAGTGACAAGCAGCATCTTGTCATATTTTGTCAGGGTTGCAATGGAATGACTAACAACATCTTAATCTTCAGCTCCTGGCAAAATGTCACCATCAGTCCTGGCTTTGCTGATTTGCTGAATCAGACCTAATGAGGATCCATACCCCAACAGCTGCTGGAAAAAGCATGAAGGCCCTGGACATTAAACACTGCCCAGTTATTTCAAAGGAAAAAAATGGAGACTCAATAGTCACATTATCCAAGTGTGTTTCTAATGCGAATTGAAGAATCTTATTTGGCTTTACTGATATGGTTTTTTTTAAGGGGAGGGGGGAAATGCAGAATAAATGTTCTCCCTCCCTCCCTCCTTTCCTTCCTTCCTATTTTCTTTTTGGTTTACGAGAACTGGACACATCCTGGCAAAACAACACATCTCAGAAAGATGATAACTGCTGCTATGTGCCAGCATTTAATCATTCTATTCTTAGGCCTCTGTCGTAAAAATGATCTACATCCCTTTGAAATATACAGAAGTCAAACTGAAGTTAATGGTTTCATGAGGAAGTGGCTACTGTTGAATTATATTAATCTTTATTTGCTTCTTCTTCTTCTTCTTCTTCTTCTTCTTCTTCTTCTTCTTCTTCTTCTTCTTCTTCCACCAAAATTGGGGGGGGGGGGGAAGCAGCCTTGTTTCACAGCAGCCCAAATGGTGGTACTTCCTTAGAACATCTTTTTGCCAGTGCAACAGTCTCCCTCGGGAGGTTGTGGACTCTCCTTCCTAGAATCATAGAATCATAGAGTTGGAAGAGACCACAAGGGCCATCCAGTCCAACCCCCTGCCAACCTCCTTGGAGGTTTTCAAGCAGAGGTTGGATGGCCATCTGTTGTGGATGCTTTAGCTGAGACTCCTGTATTGCAGGGGGTTGGACTAGATGACCCGTAAGGTCCCTTCCAACTCTACGATTCTATGATTCTACAAGTCCAAGATTTTGCTCAGTCAAGCTCAGCGGCTTGAAGGCTGAAGCTCCTGGGTAGGAAATGTCCGTGCTTGTCCTCCCGCTGCCACCTGAACAGGTTGGCCAGGGCAGGTATGACTACTAGACTCAGGAAAAATGGGATGTTGAGCATTGTTGAGAAATGAAAAACGTGCCCCCCAAAGTCTGTTTGCGACATTGTAAGATTGGAGGCTGGCCTGGTGCTCGTTCGCTCTCTTTCTGGATTCTGTAAACCTGGGCAGCATCCAATCCCAAGCAAGAAGTGCGGACTAGGCCAGACGTAATTGCATACCGTCCAACTTTTGGAGACCCAAATCTGGGACGTGTGTCTTCCAGGACACACTCCCAGGCAAGTCATGTGACCTGCACCTCGCTCTCACCCTGAAAAGCACTTTTTTGGGGGGTGAGAGCACACAAGATCGCGGCAGCCAAAATGGCCCCTGTGATCTCGCATGAAAAAACGGTATGTCCCATTTCCCCCCCCCCCAGGGCACTTGGCAGATATGCAATTAGCAAGAGAAGGAAACAGAGAAAATGTCTGCATATACAGCATACATTTAAAGCACATTTAAAGTATACCCTCCCCCCAGAATCTTGGATACTGTAGTTTGTGTGGGGTGCTAGGACTTGTACCTCTGAGAGGAGGAAGAGAAGATGCACACCATTTTTAACCAGGATGACACTCCTCCAACCAAACGTGTGAGGTTAACTCTGGTGGTTTAGAGGCTAATGTGAACATACACTGACAGCAGCCTGCTTTAGCAAAGGTGTGACTGAGAAGACCATGAGAAACGTAGAGAGCTGTAGAGCTACAGTATAGGCAGGTGTTGATCATTTTTGCTAACTCTGATCAATGACATGGGCGTTTTCATCCAAAAGCTTGGGCTGTTTGCAGAACTCGGTTTCACACTTTGCCCTTTCCGTCGAGTCAGGTCTGGATAAAGCCATATACCGTTCAGATAATGTCCACAGATACCCAAAAGGGTTAACCAGGTAGCCGCAGGCAGTTGCGAAAGCTGCAGCGAAGGGTGGGGCGCAGAGAGACACAAACCGTTTCCTGAACAGATCGAAAACCAAACAAACCAACCACCACAGGACGCAGAAGTTCAGTGTGAGACGCGAACATTTTTGAAAGAAGAACAGCTATACTAAGGAGATATTGAGGGGATGGGCTGGGGACTAGAACTCTACTTCTATATGGGAAGATCACATTTTTTTTCTATACCTTGTTTACATTTTCAGCTCCTTCACGTGGCAATCCTATAACACTTCCCTGGGAGTAAGTCCCTTGGAATTCAACAGGCATTGCATAGTGGGCATGTGTAAGTGGGATTTTTGTAGACTGCAGCCTTTGTAGATAAATCAAAGTTGACTTGAGAAAGCCTACAGCTCTTCTGTGACTGGCAGATCCGGTTAGTTAAACAAACAGCCAAGAGGTACAAGTCTGCTTTGCAGAGCTTAGGAGGAGACCATAAAAAAAACAACCCTCTCATGCTGCAGATTATTACAAGGCAGGCAATAAAACACACACCAATCTGTTAATATGATGAAGAGTTATTCTCGGCACTATCAAACAGGGATGACACATAAATATATATATATGAAGGTCCTGAAAATTAGAAGATCCGCTCTAGTTTATTGTTGGAGGGGGACAAATTAGAATAAAACGTCCATAGCTGCTTCTGCCAGGAAGATGGAGAAGTTCACTGCAAAATGTAATGGTGCAGACTGACTTTTCTCATAGGAGCTGACATTTCAGTAGGCACTGGGGTTTCAGTCTTGCACTTGATAAACCCCCGAAGTGCAGCCATGTTAGGTCTAATTCATACAAGCAAACAGCCCCCTTGGTGGTCCCTTTTAAATGAAGCTATAGTGGGGACGGATAGGGCCCTTCAACCTGGAAAGATCCTAAACCTCCACTGCCTTGTGGGATATCTTTGGGAGGAAAAAAAAGGCTAAGAAATAGATCCTACACAAATCCAGAGTGGAGTCCCGAAGACGGTTGGATGGAACCTTGTACAGTGGTACCTCTAGTTACGAACTTAATTCATTCCGGAGGTCCGTTCTTAACCTGAAACTGTTCTTAACTAGAGGCGTGCTTTCGCTAATTGGGCCTCTTGCTGCCGCTGCGCCACCGGCACACGGTTTCCATTCTCATCCTGGGGCAAAGTTGTCAACTCGAGGTAACTCTTCCAGGTTAGCGGAGTTTGTAACCTGAAGTGTTTGTAACCTGAGGCGTTTGTAACTCGAGGTACCACTGTATGCCTCTTTCCAGCAACTCCTGCAGCCAAGCTGGTGCCAAATGTATTGCTCTGCTGTCCTTTGGACCACCTCAACAAGGTTGGGGGGGGTGTTTGTCGTCTGGCCAGCCCAGAACCTCCATACACACTGCCCAGACTTGCACCTCAGGGAGGTCACTTTGGTGCTGCTAATGCAGCAGTTTGACTTCACCCCTAGAGGCAGACCAAGGCCAACAAAAACAACTGAGGGCAGGGAACTGCTCCTCAAGTTGTCCAGTGGAAGGATCTGCTATCTTTTAACCCTGCTGCGCCTTCTTGGCAGCCCAGCATTAAAAAAAAAATGAATGGGTGCAGGGCAAGAGGTTGTGCAAGAACTGATTGCGGCAGATGGTCACCATCCACACAGAGGAGCATTCAAGGCTAATTGATGCTTTAGCATCAACTGGAGCTTGCTCTAGTCACTGCAAATATATAAATGAGAAAGGGAACAGGGGCATAGGAAGATGCCTTCTACTAATTCAAACCATCTCACAAAGCATTTTCTAGACTGGCTGGCAGAAGCTCTCCAGGATTTCAGGCAGAAGTCTTTCTCCAAGCCCTACCATTGAGCTAAGGCCCTTCCCGAGAGAGAGAGAGAGAGAGAGAGAGAGAGAGAGAGAGAGAGAGAGGCAATGCCGGTGCAGTGGAGCATCTCAAGCATGCCAGGAAGGAAGTCCTCCATTGCAATCTCGTCTCTGACACAGGGCTTCAGTCTCACACCTATATGTCTGCAACACAAGGAGGGGATAATATGTTTGTCACCTTAGTGCCTTTGAGAAGAAGAAAAACGTCTTCATGAAAATCTATCAGCACTTTACCACAAATTTCTCCTAATATAAACACATTTGTATGCAATTTTGCCTAATATATATTAGAAGTATTGATATGCAGTTGAAAAATAGAACAAAAAGGACCCAAGGAGGGGATGGGGGGAGTCAAGAGATTCAAGGTAATCTCGATATGTGGATATTGTATGGTTTTTTATGTATGTTTATTTTATTTTATTATTTTTCTATTTTTAAAAATAAAATAAAAAGTGTGTGTGTGTATGTGTGTGTGTGTGTATATATATATACACATACATATATATATAGCAATTTCCCCTAATGTTCTGCCTGACATGTTCTTTGTGCTAATATATGCACTTTATACACACTTAATCCCATAATATGCTTTTTCGTACGCATTAATTGGCTGGAGAAAGGCATTGCAAAATTCAGAGAAGAGTACATTCCAAAATGTGACTACGTTTTGGTTCTCGTAGAGTTTTAGAAAGTGTAGATTAGGTTGGTTTGTCATCAAAAGTCAGCAGAATCTAATTTCTCACCCATCCCTTCCGGGAATCTGCAAAGGTTAAGTACCAGAAGCAGAAGTTGAAGTCTGGGGGGGGGGGGAGTGTGAGAAGAGGAGTGGGTCTTGGCTGACAGATTTTCCTAGATGCTTGTGGTTAGCAGATACCATTCAGAAGTAACAGTCATCCTTTAGATTCATCCTTTGAAGTGGTACCAGTGATTTTTGTTGTTGTTGTTGGGCCTCCACAGAGTATGTGGCTGTTGGAGGACTGGGTTTAGGGAAGCTTTTAATGTTTAACAGACTATTGTATTTTAATATTTTGTTGGAAGCTGCATATTATTATTATTATTATTATTATTATTATTATTATTATTAGTTGCAGCCAAAGTGCTTGTCCTTTCTTACAACTTCCTTTCATTCTTCCTGTTACAACTGCTCCTGAGCAGCAGCAAATCAATAAGCAACACTACATGGGATAACTCAGTTGGTAGAGCACGAGACTCTTAATCTCAGGCTCACGGGTTTGAGCCCCATGTTGGGCGAAAAAATCCTGACCCTCACGGTCCCTTCCAACTCAACAATTCTATGATTCTAACACATTCTCAGTCAGAGAGGGAAGCAATCCAATTTTTAAAAAGTGGTTCTGGCTTGTGATTTCTCGCCAGCTGCTAATGACAGTTTAAATGCTATGATGGAGACGCAGGTTTTGCTCGAGGGTTGCTGACACAGAGAGGCGTTGAAAGAATGGTATTTTGCCACAGTGAAAAGGGAAGCGTTTTGAGATATTTTCTTTTCTTTTCTTTTAATTTCTGTTAAAGTTTATTTTACATCACATACACACACACTCATAAAGCTAAACATAAAAGTAATAATACACAATCAAAAACAAAGAAAGAAAGAAATACAAATAAAACATAATAACATATGGAAACTACATATGGAAACTTACACAGATCAAATAGTCAACAATAATAATATATCTATATCTATATCTATCTATCTATCTATCTATCTATCTATCTATCTATCTATATCTATCTATCTATCTATCATCTATCTATCATCTATCATCTATCATCTATCTATCTATCTATCTATCTATCATCTATCTATCTATCATCTATCTATCTATCATCTATCTAATCTATCTATCTATCTATCTATATCTATCTATCTATCTATCATCTAATATTGGTAATCTGTCTCCTTCTTAATTCATTATTACCCCATTTTCTTTCTGTTTTTAGCTTTTATACCATAATTTATTTTGCAGAAGTTAATCGAAACAAGCCCAAGTATTAATTTGAAGGCACTGATTTTAAGGTATTCTCTATATTTTCTCCATTCTTTTTGAAATTTTTGCTTGGGCTGACCCCTAATGGCTTCTGTCAATCTAGCCAATTCAATATAGTCAAATAATTATCTTGCCACTCTTTTTTTGGTCAGTATCGTTTCTTTTTTCCAATTTTTGGCAATTCATTTTGAGATCATTTCTGTTAGCCTTATTAATTTCCTTTGGTGCAAAAGGAGCATTAATGCATCATTAAAATATGACACTGCAAGCACAAAGCTTTTCAAAAGTATTGCTCGGTGGCAAATGATAATCTCACAGCACTTGAGTTTTCAGCTGCTTATAAAGGAGTCTGTGCCCAATTATGACTCCCTGAGGAATGATCCTATATGATACATATTTGACACATTCACATATTACGTTATTAGGTGTACACACCTACCTCCTCCACCCCCACCTGGATAATGTGTGAACATTACATATTCACAGTGAATATAGAAAGGAACAGTGTTTCTTTAACAGACAACCTAATACAAGTAATTTCAGAGAATTTCCCACCCAATATATGATTTCAGTGCTGATGTTCAGTACCATAGCAGGAATCCTGATGACCAGGAAGTGACCCAAAAATGTGGGTTTAAATCCTGAAGTTGCCATATTCACTCCAACACCCACTGCGTAGTATTCTAAGCTAAATTTGAATGCAGGTATTTGAGTGTGTGCCCCTTGTGTATGCTCTCAGTTAATGCAGGAGCAACACCTGCTCACTGAGCGCTGTTTGAGCTTCCTTTCTTTAATAAGGTGCAAAGGTGTCAGAACTAAAAAGGCCCTTGTTGGGTCTGTAGGAAGTGCAAATGAGCACAACATATTCAAATGGGAATTAGGAGATATGTGTAATATTCATACCCCATCATCCTGCCTCTCTCTGATTTCATCTCCCCCTTTTCATGGGGAAGGGAAGTGTAGGGTATACGTACTGTGTGTGAACTTTCCTAGCGTCATTAAGCGATGACTTTGCAGGGGTTGCAAACGTGGCAACAATTCTGACTGCCAAGATGAAAATTGGAGGATTGTACGACTAGCTCCCTGGATTAAATTAGGTCTTTGGAAACGAAAAAGCTTTTGCATGCCACACCGTTACCAAAGTGAGATTTCCTTCCCGTTCATACAGTTGGGGGAAAGATGACCAGGTTCTGCAGTAGGTTAATTATGAATCCTGCTTTCAAACACTGGGGTCATTCTGGAGTACCTCTGCGCTGCTCAAAAGCAATGTGCTATGGGCCTTCTGAAACATTACATGCCTAAATGTATGTGGATTATATCCCACCATGTGACAAGACCATATACCGTATATACTTGCTGTCATGTACCTCGGTGGGGGTCTTCGACCCGACCCGAATATAAGCTGAGGCACCCAATTTTACCACAAAAAACCTGGGAAAGCTTCATAGGAGCCACTGCCTGCCTCACTCGAGTATAAGCCGAGGCCGGCTTTTTCAGCACAAAAAATGTGCTGAAAAACTAGGCTTATAATCGAGTATATAGGGTAACTGTCTCCAGTAATCCAAATTAAAGGTAAAGGGACCCCTGACCATTAGGTCCAGTCGCGGACGTCTCTGGGGTTGCGGCGCTCATCTCGCTTTATTGGCCGAGGGAGCCGGCGTACAGCTTCCGGGTCATGTGGCCAGCAGGACTAAGCCGCCTCTGGCGAACCAGAGCAGCACACAGAAATGCCGTTTACCTTCCCGCCAGAGCGGTACCTATTTATCTGCTTGCACTTTGACGTGCTTTCGAACTGCTAGGTTGGCAGGAGCAGGGACCGAGCAACGGGAGCTCACCCCGTCGTGGGGATTCGAACCGCCGACCTTCTGATCGGCAAGCCCTAGGCTCTGTGGTTTAACCCACAGAGCCACCCGTGTTTTGCCCTAAAATCAATTCTCTCATTCATCCATCACTTTAAACCCTACAAGTTCATCCATTTTTGATAGGGAGGTTGAACTGCAACCATTACAAAATGCAATGAAACCTGAATCCTGAATCCAGACTATTGTACAGTGTATATCAAGTTGCCTGCACATATATAAGCTTCAGCTCTGAATACAAGAATTTGGGGAGCGATGTTCTGCCCTTATTCTTGAGGGATGGTTATATTAGGCAGAGTTCTGTGGGAACTGGAGCTGTGCTCCCCTCTGGTCTCTCTCTTCTTTCATGTACATCGAACATTCCCACAGTTAAATCCCAGCACTTTGGGGGGGGGGAATTTATGACCCATACTGTGTAGACATTTTTCAGCTAGGAGTAAGAGCTGAAATAAAACACAGCGACCTTGCCCAGTCAGCCTGACATCAATACCAGGAAAGATTCTAGAGCAGATCATTAAGCAAACGGTCTGTGAGCACCTAGAAAGGAACGCTGTGATCACTAAAAGTCAGCATGGGTTTCTGAAAAATAAGTCATGTCAGACTAATCTGATCTCATTTTTTGACAGAATTACAAGCCTGGTAGACGAAGGGAACACTGTGGATGTAGCCTATCTTGATTTCAGCAAGGCCTTTGACAAGGTGCCCCATGATATTCTTGTAAAGAAGCTGGTAAAATGCGGGCTAGACAATGCTACCATTCATTGGATTTGTAACTGGCTGACTGACCGAACCCAAAGGGTGCTCATCAATGGCTCCTCTTCATCCTGGAGAGAAGTGACTAGTGGGGTGCCACAGGGTTCTGTCTTGGGCCCAGTCTTATTCAACATCTTTATCAATGACTTGGATGATGGGCTTGAGGGCATCCTGATCAAGTTTGCAGATGACACCAAATTGGGAGGGGTGGCTAATACCCCAGAGGACAGGATCACACTTCAAAATGACCTTAACAGATTAGAGAACTGGGCCAAGGCAAACAGGATGAATTTTAACAGGGAGAAATGTAAAGTACTACACTTGGGCAAAAAAAATGAAAGGCACAAATACAGGATGGGTGATACCTGGCTTGAGAGCAGTACAAGTGAAAAGGATCTAGGAGTCTTGGTAGACCACAAACTTGACATGAGTCAACAGTGTGATGCAGCAGCTAAAAAAGCCAATGCAATTCTGGGCTGCATCAATAGGAGTATAGCATCTAGATCAAGGGAAGTAATAGTACCACTGTATTCCGCTCTGGTCAGACCTCACCTGGAATACTGTGTCCAGTTCTGGGCACCACAGTTCAAGAAGGATATTGACAAGCTGGAACGTGTCCAGAGGAGGGCAACCAAAATGGTCAAAGGCTTGGAAACGATGCCTTATGAGGAACGGCTTAGGGAGCTGGGTATGTTTAGCCTGGAGAAGAGAAGGTTAAGGGGTGATATGATAGCCATGTTCAAATATATAAAAGGATGTCATATAGAGGAGGGAGAAAGGTTGTTTTCTGCTGCTCCTGAGAAGAGGACACGGAGCAATGGATTCAAACTACAAGAAAGAAGATTCCACCTAAACATTAGGAAGAATTTCTTGACAGTAAGAGCTGTTCGACAGTGGAATTTGCTGCCAAGGAGTGTGGTGGAGTCCCCTTCTTTGGAGGTCTTTAAGCAGAGGCTTGACAGCCACCTGTCAGGAATGCTTTGATGGTGTTTCCTGCTTGGCAGGGGGTTGGACTGGATGGCCCTTGTGGTCTCTTCCAACTCTATGATTCTATGATTCTATGATTCTATGATTCTATGATTCCATCATGCTACTTCCTGCTTGTAATAACAACAGGAAGTTGACATGGGGGCAGAGGCCAAGGCAGCTTCATTCATAAGGCTGATATAAACACTTTCACATAACCCTGTCCTGGCCTGAAAGCACACAACAAATGTATTTATTTATCTAAGTGGATTGTGCCTGGGAGAACACATACAAGTAACCAGAGGGCGATCTGCATTTGTACAGACACTGCAGGCATGAGCAAGACATTATGCTTTTTATGTGTGTCTCTCCTTTTGCTTCCACTACATAATATAATTGCTCATTTTCTGCCACTGCTGTCATAGTGCTGCTGGTTTTGCCAGCACCACCAGCAGCAGTGGCTAGGAACAGGTGAATCTGCCAGCATAGTTTTTTTTTCATTTTTGCAGTCTTAAGCTCAGTTCATCACATCAGTCCTTAGGAAAATTCATCAGCATTTTAGTGTGAATTCCTTCTGATATACGTATAGGTGCTAATATGCACATATTTGCCCCCCCCCAAAAAATTCTCCCTAATGTAAGGCATTTGTGTATGTTCATTTCCCTATTCTGTGCACTTTTATGTTTAGTCTAGCATATGCTTTTTTTGTGTAAACAGGATTGGAGAACAGCATTGCAAAATTCAGGGAAGCGTGATTGTTGAAAGGTACTTGTATTTTGGTCTGTGTATCATTTTGAAAAGTATGAATTCAGTCTCCTTGAAATGTGAACCAAATCAAATCTCTCTCTCCCCCCTATTCCTACTAGAGGCAGTTAAACATATTTGAACAGATGGACAAAATAAAACAAATGCAGGCAAATGTAAGCAAGAAAATGATAAAATTAGAAATGATACAGTGAAGGCTAACCTTTTGGGGTGAGAAGACTAGAAGAAAAACTAACATGCCTTCACCAGTGCATCTTCCCCCTTCCCTGCCTGCTTTTTATGAGGGAAATGCTATTGCTCCCTCAACAGGATACTAATAATTTAACAACAACAACAATTTTATTATTTCTACACTGGCCATCTGACTGGGTTGCCCCAGCCACTCTGGATGGCTTCCAACATATATAAAAACAGAATTAAACATTTAAAAACTTCCCTATCCAGGGCTGCCTTCAGATGTCTTCTAAAGGTTGTATAGTTACTTATCTCCTTGACATCTGCAGGGAGGGCGTTCCACAGGGAGGGCGCCACTACCAAGAAGGCCCTCTGCCTGGTTCCCTGTAACTTCAGTTCTCTGAGTGTGACAAATGATGTACTGCCTTATATTATGCCAGGCCACTAGCCTAATAGTTGCAGGAATTGCGTGACCTCATATTGACCATATATGTGCAAGCTGTGTGTCTCACAGCCTGGACATCCTGCCTACAGCAAGGTTGCTCCTGCATTGACATGGAGACTCTGTCACCTTAAACTGCAGACAGCAGCAGCATTAAGAATAATGTATTTTGTTCTGTGAAAAGAAGCCCTACAGAAAAGAACCCCTACAGAGGGGTTGTCTGATTTCACAGCAGACTGCCAGCATGGCTTTGTCTTTCTGAAGAAGCCTCCTTCGAATACAGGACCAGAAACAACGTGGTTCTGTGAACCACAGCGGCAGGCTTCAAGCAGCAGCAGCAACGCCCACTACTTCCCAAACGAGAGTACATTTAATCGTTACATCTTGCTTCCTGTTGTCTCCTTCTATGTGAAGAAGTTAGAGGGTGTGTGCAACTGAATCCGTTCATTGGCAAAGCCGGGTTGCATAGTGGCTTAGCTTCTGCACGTTCTGGAGGAGCGATTGCATGCTGGGAGGTTAACTAAGGTCTGAGCCCCACCAGTCTAAGAGCAGCCTAGTCTCTTCATGCAACGGACTGAAGAAGGTACTGCAGCACTGCAGGTGGAGATATCGCATGACTGAATGCTTCCTGCATTAAAAACTTCCTAGCATACAGAAATCAAGCACAGCTGGCAAAAGTGGTTGAGCGTGAAGCTTTTTATCCCTGAGGTGCTGGATTTCTGCTTGCAGCATGTTTTTACATGAGTAGACATGAGCACACACACACACACACACACACACACACACACGGACTGATGTTGCACTATTCTGTTGTGCCAAGCTCTACCACTCCATGTGTTGATTCAGCCATTGTGCAGGACAATAAATGTCTCATCATTCTGGATTCTGACTGCTGCTGGAGTCACAGGGTGCTTACCCTCCAACATTTCTCCATTGAAAATAGGGACGTTCAGTGCAATTATTATTTTTTTAAGAAAAAGAGGTGCTGGAACTCACCATGAACACCTCCCTTGTTTTCCTATAATGGCCATGGCGCTCACTTGAGAGGTGCCGGAACTGAGTTCCGGTGAGTTCCAGCAGGAAAAAGCCCTGAGGATATCCTATTTCATACCCTCCAACATTTCTCCAATGAGAATAGGGACATCCTAAGGCAGTGATGGCTAACCTTGACACTCCAGATGTTTTGGAACTACAACTCCCATCATCCCTAGCTAACAGGACCAGTGGTCAGGGATGATGGGAGTTGTAGTCCCAAAACATCTGGAGTGTCAAGGTTAGCCATCACTGTCCTAAGGAAAAGTGGAACATGCCGGGATCAAATCAGAAACCAGGATGGGACTGTCCCTGTAAAATAGGGACACTTGGAGGGTCTGAGGGTGCTTTTCATATTGTCATGGATCTTAGGCTGGTCTGCACAAATGGCATCAGATAGAGCAGTGTTTCCCAACCAGTGTGCCTCCAGATGTTTTGGGACTACAATTCCCATCATCCCTGACCACTGGTATTGCTAGCGAGGGATGATGGGAGTTGTAGTCCCAAAACATCTGGAGGCACACTGGTTGAGAAACACTGAGATAGAGTGACATGAACATTTGTCTCACATCCCCTGCTTCTTCCCTTAAATCCCACCCTAGGTCTTAAGAAAAATACCCTCTGCTCTCATATGATCCACCTACATGTTTCCACCACCATCTGAAGTATGATTGCTGGATGTGCAGGGCAGGGCTTTTTAAGGTGCTGTGCTCATATTTTGGAACCCTCTCTTTCAGAAGCCCATGTAGGCCCTTTGCACAGGAGAAAGGGCATAGCTTTGTGGTCAACCAGCTGCCTTATATGTTGTTTTGAGGTTCCAGAACATGGTAGCTCATGGTAGCCTATTTCTTTATTTCCTATTTTTGACTAAGGAGTTAGCAAGACCAGAAAAAAATGACAACAGCGTGCTGATCAGGTCTTCTTTGACCCTCACTCTTTCTACGTGACGTGTTTAAGACCAGACTACCTGACGCTGGGGTGCAATATGGCAATAAGTGATAAGGATGGGTATTATTCTCTCAGGAAGCAGGTTTTCTCTTGCCAGAATCAGATGCCGCAGTTATGTAAGCAGAACAATACTTGTTTGATTTCAGGTTCATGGAGATATGTCACTGTATCTCAAAGCCCATCCTGAAAAGGGTCAATCTTTTAACTTTCTTGAGCAGAAACATCTCACAGGTCAGAGGAGAGACTGCCCTCATCTTCTCCACATCATCATAAACGCATGGAAACACATGGAGGAAGCCTAAAAGGCCATTCACTGTTAATAACTCATTCTCGAACTGCCCCCCTTAGACTCATTCTCAGGGTCTGACTCAGGTAAGAGATCTGATTCTCGTGAAGAAATGTGTTTGAAAGGTGACATGGGAATGCTTGTGCATGCATATTCATGGAGACATATAATAATAATAATAATAATAATAATAATAATAATAATAATAATAATAATAATTTATTATTTGTACCCCGCCCATCTGGCTGGGTCTCCCCAGCCACTCTGGGCGGCTTCCAGCAAATATTAAAAAACAAAACAATAACATGTTACAGATTAAAAACTTCCCTAAACAGGGCTGCCTTCAGGTATTTCCTAAATGTTATATAGTTGTTAATCGCTTTGACCTCTGATGGGAGGGCGTTCCACAGGGCGGGCGCCACTACCGAGAAGGCCCTCTGCCTGGTTCCCTGTAGCTTTGCTTCTCGCAGTGAGGGAACCGCCAGAAGGCCCTCGGCGCTGGATCTCAGTGTCCGGGCTGAATGGTGGGGGTGGAGACGCTCCTTCAGGTATACAGGACCGAGGCCGTTTAGGGCTTTAAAGGTCAACACCAACACTTTGAATTGTGCTCAGAAACGTACTGGGAGCCAGTGTAGATCTCTCAGGACCGGTATGATGTGGTCCCAGCGGCCACTCCCAGTCACCATGTTCAATCCCCAAAATTTCCAGGGGAGGTTGGGAACGGCCCTTGTCTGGAACCCTAGACTATCACCTTTAGAGCAAAATTAATTTGATTGGCAGGCACATATCTGTGGCTCATGAGTGCAGAGGAAATAACTCAGACTGGGTGCCAGTGTTGGGGTCAAATGTCCCCAAACCATTGTGGACAAGTCTTTTAAGGCCTCAGTCTCTCCTGCCTCTCACAAGATCCCATGGAATGATGGCTATCCCACAAGATCTCACAACAGCCCTGCTCTCCAAGCCTCCGTGTCTCTGGGCAAAGTCATCCCACCTGGAGTGCATGCCTGGAGCAAGACTTATAATAATATTGTACACATGCTTTCTCTGACAGATGCCCCCATCATCTGTATTTGGTAACCCAGTTTCAAATTCTCACTTCCCGTTTTCCACAGTGGACATACAATTTCAACATGTCGCAAGAAGCGGATGGAGGAATGAAGTGCTGGAAGATCAGAGTAAACATTTTGCCGCAGAAGATGATTCTTCTGTACACAAGGAGGGGAGCTGGCATACAAACCTTTTCCTGTGTTCTTTAAAAGACTTCCCATCTGCTTCTGGAAACATGAGGGTTCCCATATGCCCTTGCTAAATTCGTTGGCTTCTAATCCAAAAGAAACCCAGGATGTCAAATACAATAGAGCACGAACTGCGATCTCACTTGTATCTACTTGCATTCAGGAAGAAGCAGCAATCTCAATACCTCACACATTGTAGGAGAATTAGGATTTCTTATACTGTGGCTCTTTTTTGTTCCTGATGGATAGAGAGCATGAAACCTCTTTATTACAGGGGTGGGAAACTGGATCTAACTAGCAGGTCTGATCCTCACCTTGTGCATCCCTCATGGGTCAAGTATGGCAGGTGGGCTGGGCTACCTACCTGTCAATCACCCTGTTTTCCATGGAGTTGTTGCTTCTCCCCTTCTGCTGCAAATCTACTTCTGCTGCAAACCCTGTCTTCTAGCTAGCAAATCATAACCACAATGTTATAATCTAATTGAGTTCTTGGAATATCATGAGTATTCTAGCGACTCTGCTCTTGTTTGCGCATAGTTTCTATGCAAGTGGAACAAAAAACTGGCCTTAAAGGGTTGAAATATGCTGAGACTACAAGTGGTTTGGCCACCCAATGTGGAAATAGTCCTTAGCGTGAAAAGCTTGAGATGTTACGAGAATCGAGATACCAGAGAATATGTAATGCGCAACTCAAGTGAATCCATATAAAGCAAAGAGGCCGCCAGAATTTTGAATCAGAATTTGGAAGTGACGGCATCGCAATGTTCAAACCTGTTCAGGGAGAAGATAGGTGGCAAGTTCTTGGGGGACATCCTTCAGCAAGACCAGTCTTTGAAGGTCCACACAGCTGGGAGAGATCTGGGTGGGGCCACGGCTGGGTGCAATAAGAGCAGAAGTGATTCTTTCCCACACTAAAAAATGAACTAAGAACAAGGAAGCAGGTTATGAGCAGCTAATGCTAAGTTGGAAGCTCTGCTGAGAACCTTTCTAGCTCTAATCTGGGATTTAAGGTGGCAGCTGCCAATTCATGTGACCCTGGCAGCGGTGATGTCAATGATCCTGACTACAGGTGTGCAGCAGGGACGTGGGTGGTGCTGTGGTCTAAACCACTGAGCCTAGGGCTTGCCGATCAGAAGGATTGGGCACTGTGTGCCATGCGATACACATCAAGTAAATACTTGAGGGGGCAGTTGTGTATCTACCAATTTGCTCCAACATCTGCAGAATATAGGATTTTATGTTTGCATACTTCTTGCAGGTGGGGGATAATGACACTTTGAAGAAAAAGCAGCATTTTACACATCTGCAATGAAAAGCAACAAGGGAGGCTTTCTGGATTGGTAAAAGCAAGCAGACAGCCCAGTTCATCTGACCTCCTCACACCTTTGGTGAAGAAGTTGTGTGTGCTCCTCCTGCAATGCCAAACTGGATGATACGGAGGCCGCTAAACCAATTCCTTGCACATTGTGCTCGGATGGGCCCAGAGCTGATGAATATGCAACGGCGTGCAATCCGTTTAATCTGCCTAGGCATTCTGACGCCGTCCGGTGCTCTAGAGTAATAAGTGTGATGAATGAAGTTTTCCATTTAGAGTGGAGATGATGAGGGCAATTCTCACAACAGATGTTGTTATCATTCCCAGAAAAAGGCAGCTCCTCCTTTGCCCCTGTAGAAATGTCAGAGGGAAATGGCATAAAAGGGATTCAGAGTGTCTCTGCCCAGCAAGAGACCACTATCCCTAAGAAAGTTCGGCTGGCACCTTCATTATACACCTTTAGGCGCCAGGCAAAAAAAAATTCGTCTTGAACCAGGCCTTGGGCTGACTGACATCCAATGCCCTTTTAAATGGTGGGTGGCAGAGAAGGCAGCTTCTTGGTTTGTTGGGGTTTTTCGTTCCTGTTTTTATTGTGTATTTTCTGCTTTTATCTTGTATTTTTATGTCGTGAACTGTCCTGAGATCCATAGAGATCCATATTATTATTTATTAAATTTGTATACCGCTCTTCATCCATAGATGAAGAGCGGTATACAAATTTAATAAATAATAATAATAATAATAATAATATACAGACCATAAAGTACAGATCTTCGTCAACATGCAGCTCACCCCCTCAGCTTCCCCCCCCCTATACTTCTCAGCTTCTTTCAATGACTGCAGACATCCACTAGGTTTGGAGTATATATCTTCCTTTGTATATAATGTAAATGAAAGGTTGACGTCGCACAGCTCCCTTTGGAAGACTTGCAGTGCAGTGCCTCATTGCAATCCTGGACTTGCATGAAACCAGGGCTGGGCAGGAGAGCCAAGGAGAAGGCAGGTTGCACAATAGCAGTGGCCATGGCGAAGGAGCTAGAAGGGAAGGACCCTGAGAGAAGGAGGCCATGGGAAAGGTCTGAATAGATTGGGAAAGAAAGGTGGCAATTGTTTTGAAAAAGTTTTAACAAAGAGAAATAGAGATGGGTACAATACGGAAACTAACACAACAGAGCCTTTCCCAACTCCCTTTTTCCTGTACTGAAACTCTGTTTCTAAACTTCCATTGCTTCTTCAGTGCTTCCCCTCTACTTGCTCTGCTAATGCTGTGGTCTAAACAACTGAGCCTCTTGGGCTTGCCGATCGCAAGGTCGGCAGTTCAAATCCATGTGACGGGGTGAGCTCCCGTTGCTCGGTCCCAGCTCCTGCCAACCTAGCAGTTTGAAAGCATGCCAGTGCAAGTAGATAAATAGGTACCACTGCAGCGGGAAAGTAAATGGCATTTCCATGTGCTCTGATTTCCGTCACTGTGTCCCGTTGCACCAGGAGCGGTTTAGTCATGCTGGCCACATGACCCAGAAAGCTGTCTGTGGACAAATGCCGGCTCCCTCGGCCTGAAAGCGTAGATGAGCACTGCACCCCATAGTCAAATTCAACAGGACATAACCGTCCAGGGGTCCTTTACCTTTTACCTTAACCTTCTAACCATAACTGACGTCTTCCTGTCAGTGCATCTCCATTCCTGCTTGCTCTCTAGTCAAACCTCTGCCATTGTCTAAAACAGCCATTTTTTTTGTCTCACTGTCCCTCCTTGATGTCCTCAAACTTCTCTCTCTTGCTTTCTTCAGCTGCCTCATGTGTGAGAGATAAAAGGATGCAGAGCCTTGCAATATTCCACCGTGCTTTCACACAATGTATTTAATTCCTGGTACTATGTGTTGTTTTCAACATGAAGTTCCAGATTCCGTGTAGGAATTTAGAGCAAGTATTTTGTCAGCAAGTGAACACCATATAGGTTCAACATCCATCAACAGAACTGGGTCTTCTGTAACTGAACAAGCTGACTGACAGGCTTGCTCTTAAGAGTATTTTCATCTTAATGATACAATAACACGCATCATCACGGAGCGTGTGCACAAAGCAGGGCTGCAGAATAGATGAGAGGAGCGGACATGGAGGTGGGGTGGTCTGGGTGCAAGGGGGAGTTGAGGAAAAGGCGGGTGGGGGAGAGAAAAGGGAGCGAAGGTGAAAATGGAGAGGTCAAAGGGGGTTGCAAAAAAGGAGGCAGTTTAAGATATGGGAATGGGGTTGAATATAAAAGCAGAAGTATGAAAAGGCCTAACGAAGAGGAGATGGCAGAAGGCAAAAAGGCTGTCAAGGAGTTGCAAAGTATGGAAGGAGGAAGATACATGATGTTACCACGGAAGTGGTTTGTGTGCAAAGGCGGGTTGTGCAAAAGGAGGTTGAAGCTTGGACCTGGGTGTGAAGGTGAAAATGAGTGCAAAATGGAGCTGCAAGGAAAATAGAGAAGTGGCTTCAAAAATGTGGTTGGGAAGGTGAAAAGCGAGCTTTGTAGCTGCATGGGAAGAGGAAGCTCTAGGGGGCTAATTTGAGGGAGGGAAATGGAATGGGTTGGCGAATGAAGTGAGCAGGGGTGCAGTCCCTAGTGAAACATATCCCTATACAGTGGATGCTCGGTTTGCGAACGAGATCCATGCGGGAGGCGCGTTCGCAACCTGCAGAGTTTGCGACCGGTACTGCTGCGTCTGTGCATGCGTGTGACACAATTCGGCGCTTCTGTGCATGCGCAAAGCACGATTTAGCGCTTCTGCGCATGCGTGCGCGCCAAAACCTGGAAGTAACCCATTCCGTTACTTCCAGGTTCGGAAGCGCAACCCGAAATCACGCAACCTGAAGCGGCCGTAACCCGAGGTATGACTGTACCAGCTTGCATCGTGGTGAGGAAATGAAACCTCCTGGGTTGTATACAGTGAAACCACACTCAGAAAAAGACCCATTGAAATAAATGGATTTATAAGTTGTGTGTATTAATTTCAATGGCCCTACTCTGGGTGTGGCATAGTTCAGGGGTGGGGAAGCTCCCGCCCATGGGACTGATAAAGGCCCACCAGATTTCCCCATTTGGCCCTTGAGGTCATTATGATGCCATGTGTGAGGCAGGTAGAAACCTGACTCGGCCAAAGGCAGGGTGGTTGCAGACACACCCACCCATCAGCTGATCTGTGTGGTGCCTGCCAAACCCAATGTGAAGCGCTCCACAAGACAGTGCTATGAATGGAACTTCTGAAGACCTGGCAGTCAGCTGATGGAGCCCCTTGTGATGCCAGGTGATTGACAACTGGGCAACTCCAACCTACCAGTCAAACTTGGCCCACAAGGGATGTGGAATCCCGCCTTCTGGCTTGATCCAGTTCTCCACCCCTGATGTAGTTAGGCGCAACCCCCACCTTCTAAAGGCAGGCATCCCCAGACTTCGGCCCTCCAGATGTTTTGGACTACAATTCCCATCATCTGGTCCTGTTAGCTATGGATCATGGGAGTTGTAGGCCAAACCATCTGGAGGGCCGCAGTTTGGGGGTGCCTGTTCTAAAGGTGTACCTCAAATTTTAGATGAGATATCACCATGGAGAGCAAGGATGTCTCTTCTACAAAAGTGCTACTCAGGGCTTAAAGCAATGTCCAAGGACATTCCAAAACTTGGCCCTCCAGCTGTTTTTGGACTACAATTCCCATCATCCCTGACCACTGCTCTCACTAATTAGGAATGATGGGAGTTATAGTCCAACAACAGCTGGAGACCAAAGTTTGGGAAACATTGGTGTAGAGAAATGTGTATGACCATACTAGCTCTGCCCCCACCACACATGGAGTCCACTCTCCTCATGCATTTTGGAACCCTGATTTTACAGCCCTGGCCAGCAGGACCAATGGTCAGGGCTGGTGGGAGTTGCAGTGCAACAACATCTGTAGGGAGCCAGGTTGGAGAAGGCTGACTTAATTTGTGTTATCTGACTGTAGGACTGTCGGGAGAAGTAACTTCGCCAACTTGCAGTTGCCATGTTCAATGCAGGTTCAGAGCTTAAGCCACAGGATATGGTGGGGGAATAAATGGATTGTTGTTCAGTCTCAAACTGAAGCTGCTGACTTTGTTCTATTTTTATATCTGAAATCTCTTCACAGTTCATGCAATGGCTTTCCCAGATGTAAATGGGGAGCAGAACAAGGGAAGCCAGATGATTTCAGTGTACCAATTTCCTGCTGTAGTTCATGAACTCAGAAGCAGCAGTCACACAGTCTGTTTCTGACACCACTCAGAACTGGTGGAGTCACAGAGAAACCACTCAATCACATTGCCATGGTACAGCATTTGAATGGGGGATTTTTCCTAACTCTCCTAACATACTCAGTAGGTAGAAGAATGGGAAATAATTGCTGTAATGATTATACACCTCAAGAAAATGTGCTTAAAAGTTGACCTAGCAACAGCAGAGCTTGAGAAATGCTCCCTATTGGCTGATAGGATTATGACATCACCACTTTGCTCCCCTAGTTACATTCTTCTTTTGGGATTTCAGTCTCATTTCTACCTTTTTCTGTTAGTTTTGCTGTCACATGTCAGGCCCCCAAATCCTGTCAGGTCCTTAAAATGGGCAAGTTGTAGTTTTGTAGATAGAAAGAAAATTGGACCAGGTACTATTACTGAGTTGAATTTCATTTTCTTTCTTTTGTTAACATAGATTTTGATTTTTAAATACAGTTAAAAGTGCAAACTACAAAAACATTACATCACGTTCAGGGGGAAAGGGAAAACAGTGATTTCAGTTCATATCATATATTGTGAATGAGCTTGTAGGATGGTTAGAGTAAAATGGCCGGAGAAGCTCAATAACTATGGAGAAATTATTCATATTTATGTTATGCAAGCAAATCGTAGTCAGAAATATCCATACCTAAATAGGATGGAATCAGAAGCTTGAAGGACTTCCACACAAAATTGGAATGGATTGCTTGCTGAACTTGCTTGGTATGTTTATGTTCTGCTTCCCTGGATAAATCTTAGTTTGGTTTATTTCCCTCCTCTTGTTTCTGGCTTTCGTCTTTCTCATGATCCAGCTCCACAGCATCAAGTACACATGTCCCGACATGTTTTAATATACAGTATGTGGTGTTCACTTGTGGAGACTTGATCCCTTTCAAAGCAATATCCAAACTGAACTTGAACCATGTCAGCAGAGGTCACTTTGGCATATATGCCAGTTCCAGAGGATGTCATTGAAAACACTGAATTGTGGCCCAATTCAGCAGTGTCAACAAACTCTGCTGCTCATCAGCTTCGGCTTTGTTAAGCAAATGAGACAGTACCTTAGATTTCCTTCCATTTTAAGTTGTATTCAAACTGCAAGAAACTCAGTGGGAAATCCATCATCTGATGACAACCGAATGCTTCTGTTGAACATTGATGCCCCACTTGCACTATACATTTAAAGCGCGCCACATGAAACAATCATGGATTCCCCCAAAGAATCCTGGGAACTGTAGTTTGTCAGGAGACGCTATTCCTCTTGCAGAGCTACATTCAGGGGCGTAGGAAGTGGGGGGCGGGCCGCCCCAGGTTCCATCATGGAGGGGGGGGTGACAAATTATCAAGGAACAATTACTGCCCTACTAGGGCGGTTCATAAAAAAAACTTTTTTTTTTTTAAATGCCTGCTCCAAAGGTCTTATCTTACTACACTAGGGATTATATAGCTATATATGAAATTTCATGCATATCAGTTAATATCTTGACCCTCCTCCACAAAAATAGCTGTTTACTTGGCTGTTTTCCTGTGTCGTGAAGGCTGAAATTTCAATTCAGTGGAGCACTTACTGCTCCCAACCCTAACCCTGCAGAAAGCCATCTAATTAGACTTTGATTTTGACATGTTTTTAAGAGGTAATTTAATTATTGTTTGATTTTATACCAACGTTATGTATCTGATGTTAGCCGCCCTGAGCCCGACTTCGGCCGGGGAGGGCGGGATATAAATAAATGTTTATTATTATTATTATTACTTATTATTATTCCTTTGTAAGAAAATATGAAATAACGTAAAACCATTTTTTTCAGGCAAAAAATAAAAATAAAAATAAATGTGTGTGTGGGGGGGGGGGTGACAAGAATTTTTTCGCACCGGGTACCACCTGACCTTCCTACGCCTCTGGCTACATTCCGCCATGTGGGTTGACTGTCATTCCCTCCTCCCAGGGAACTCTGGGAATTGTAGCTCAGTGATGGTAACAGGCGTCTCCTAACAACTCTGAGAGCCCATAACAAACTGAGGTAAAATTATTATTATATATGCTGAGGTAAAATTATTGTCAGAGGGAAGGATCTGGCTTGTAAGAATAAAGGAAGCAAATTCTTTTAAGATATGTTTAAAGTCTTAAGGGAGATTTAAGGTATTCATATTTTATTTAATTATGTTGTGCTCATGCACAACATGGTTTTTTTTTTAAGATTGATGTTTAATTATGTAGGGAGTTTAGCTTAACAACATAATTACAAGACAGCTAAAGCTGGTGCTTGATTGTATACTTAATACGGCTTTCCAAGAACTGTCTAATCATAAAATTGCTAGTTAAACATGTCAATAAGATGTAGTTTAAAAGACTGTAATTACACCACTGTCCACATTATCTGCACAGGTTATGAAAGCACCATTGTGGCCTAAGTAATCATTGTTTCCCCGAGTCTTTTATTAGAAAGAGTTAAAAGAGATTTGGCACAAAGAGTAGCGGGGGAGGGCGGGCAGAGAACAATATTAAGAAAAACTAAGGGCGGATTTAGTGTAAACCAAAGGATTTCAGGAACTGATCATTTAAGACTGTGTTACCAATATTAATATTGCGATGATGGCTTTTTTCATTTTCTCCCAAACAAGCACGACGTGGAGAGATTAAAATTATTAAACTTCTCTCATTTCACCCCCAATCATATTCTTGCTAAACTCGCACACAGAGAAAAGGAAAATGAGGTGGGAATCCTGTATCTGGCTTTTGCAGGTAAGGAGTTGTGGTCCAAGTCCTGTAGCAGGTTTGGGAAGACTGACCCACAATCAGAGTTGCCACCTCAGTGAGAAATAGGCCTTAGCACAGGGGCCAGCAAACTTTTTCAGCAGGGGGCCGGTCCACTGTCCCTCAGACCTTGTGGGGGGCCGGACTATATTTTTTTGGGGGGAAATGAACAAATTCCTATGCCCCACAAATAACCTAGAGGTGCATTTTAAATTAAAGGACACATTCTACTCATGTGAAAACATGCTGATTCCCGGACCATCTGCGGGCCGAATTTAGAAGGTGATTGGGCCGGATCCGGTCCCCGGGCCTTAGGTTGCCTACCCATGCTAAGCATATATATTCAGACAGATTTCTGCCCCGCCTCCCACAATAAACCTTATATTGATGATGGCACAAGAAGCTGGGACCTGCCCCATAACTCATCTTAGGAACTCTTACTGATCCAGTGGTTATAGTGTTTTACTATTATATTAAGGACTCTGGTTTTGAACTCTTTAACATCTCTTTTCTTTTCTTTTCTTTTCTTGTCAACCAGTTAGGTGGGGCTAGAAATAGATTGGCGAATGAATAAATGATGCTTGAGCTAGCTCTGGGCCTAAGATTGTACATATTCCTGGTGCTGCCCCTGAAATTATAGTTAATATAGAGATTCCATCTATATAGCCAATGTGTATGGAAAATTTGAATTAGGGTGGTTTTGTGCTGTTTCAGATGGAAATCCCACCTTGTGGAATCAATCAACAATCAATAAAATACTGCATCTTTCCTGAAAATAAACTCAAAGAAGATCTAGAGCTTTTCAGGATATTTTCTCAAAAAGAAATTGTGAGGGAGAAATAGCCCCCCTGCCCAATACATTCAGAATTTTATAATGTCATTCCTTTAACTCTCATTCATAGTGATTTTGTTATTCTTAAATTCTGATGGGGAAATAATAATCGAAGCACCCAAGTTTACAAGTTGTGTTTTTTTTAAGTCTCTTTTCTTTTTATGCATGGTCATGGATGGCTAACTGGTCGTGAAAGATGGGCCCTGCAAGCAGTGACTGAAAGTGTTTTCAGTGTGGGCAAAACACAACCGCTTCGAATGAAGCAGCTTTTACAAAATTCCAAGTTAAAGAGAGGCAAAGCAGAAGTGATCGGGGAAGGACCTTTAAGGCCGTATATTTCCATAAGTATTTCAGGGGCTTAACATTTCACTCTTGGGAGTAATCTTTTTATGGACTGGTAATGAAACCTTATCTGACAGTGGTTATGAGTCATTCTTTGGCATTCTCCTGCCAAATGTTACTGTGCAGAGCTCTGGATGATGGGATAAAGCTTCTTTCCTCACAGTTTTGTCTGCTCAGGGGGATCCTTCAGTTAGAAAGGAAACCTATTTTATCCTTCTGGAAGCCTACATAATCCATCCATTCCTTTTTTTATATATTTTTACTTGAATGCCATCATCATATTTAAGGCTCAGAATTAGAGCCATCTTTCCTCTGTTATGCGTCGGGGAGCCAGAGACAATTGAGTAATAATAGTATTCTGTATTCACTGTTAGAGAGTTACAAGTACTAGAAGCAGTTCACTGGGTGGGCAAGTAGCTGTTGCTTACTGGGAGGGAGGGCAAGGTGGAGGTGCAAGGTGGCAGGGAGGTTGGCATGGTGCAAATGCACTGTCAGGAGTGCCAGATTGGCTCCGTCGGTACATTTGCACTGTGCTGACCTCTCTCCCTCTCCCTCCTGGTAAGCAACAGCAGCCTACTTTCCAGGAAGCTACCATTGCCACTCTCCCCACCTGGTGACCTGCTTCTGACTACTACCAGCCACAGTCTAGTGCTATAAACTCATGGGTAATTTCTGGTGTGGATTTAAAAATAAAATAAAAAATAGTGAAATAATTAGGTATTAAGCTTTAGAAATTTTGCTTTGCCTTGAGCAATCTTCCTCAGAGTGGACCCATCGAAATTAATGGGCATGACTAACTTAAGTTCATTACTTTCAATGGGTCTTCTATTAGTATGGCTTAGCTGGATACAGTCCCTTTCCATTGTCCCTGGTTCCTGGTCTCTGGTTAACCTCAGACCACAACCTATGATCCAGGCCTGACATGGACGCAAATCAATGGAAAGTGCTTCTGCCTTTGCCCAATTGCAATAAGAAGAAGAAGAAGAAGAAGAAGAAGAAGAAGAAGAAGAAGAAGAGGAGGAGGAGTTTGGATTTGATTTCCCACTTTATCACTACCCGAAGGAGTCTCAAAGCGGCTAACATTCTCCTTTCCCTTCCTCCCCCACAACAAACACTCTGTGAGGTGAGTGGGGCTGAGAGACTTCAAAGAAGTGTGACTAGCCCAAGGTCACCCAGCAGCTGCATGTGGAGGAGCGGAGATGCGAACCCGGTTCACCAGATTACGAGTCTACCGCTCTTAACCACTACACCACACTGGCTCTCAATAAATGGAGGCTGTGCAATAAAACAAATGTGCTCTTGCACAGCTCCATTCATTTCATTGGGACAAGGCCAGAATCAGCAACCAGCAGAGCCAAGCACCCTGGACTTAGGGTAACTTGTTCTTAACATCTTGTTATAGTGATAATTTTAATGTGCATTTTGCATTTTGTGTAAACTGCTTAGAGGTTTTTATGATTAAGTGATATACACATCCTGTTAAGCAAAATAAAATAATGATAAAATTTCCCTCTCTTTCAACACACACACACACACATCAGAAATGGCTGGAAAACACATGTGGTGCGTGTTCTTTGTCTCTGCAAAGCCAAAGTGATTTAATTCACAATCTGTGTTGCTCTCATGCTAATTCTTGAATCATTTGCTATTAAGGCCTTGATGGTTTTATGTGGTTTGCTGGGAAACATGCAGGGCTCTGGGGGAGTTCTCTGGCTTCAGATGTTTTCAATGCTTTCCTTTCTCTCTTTCATTTCTCTAAAATCAGAACCAGATTACACTGGGGAGTGGTGTTTAAGCTAAACAAGCCCAGTAGGAGGTGATGGGTGAGGGGGGAACCCAATAGAAAAAATGAAACACCAAATGTCGGGAATTGGGCTGACATTCCCTAAGACGTCATCTGAGTTTAAATCATCTTTATAGGTTCTTTTAGTGGCAATTCCCCCCCCCCCCTGGAATGCCTAAAGAGTTATGTAAAGACATAACTCTTAATCTCATGCAATGTGCTAATATGGAGAGAGAACAGTGTAATGGTTAGAATGTTGGGCTGGGATTGTGCAAAGACTAGGTAGAAATCTCCCTACAGCCATGGAGTTTACTGGATGACATTGGGAGAGCCACTCTCTTCCATGAATTGTTCAAACTGCATTGGGGCAGAAAGTAGCGGCCTGTTACCAACCTTGTTCGTGGACACATCTCTCTCAACATGCCTGCAGGCTACTTCTCTGTGGTCAGGGAACAAGCCCTTCCAGAACATGAATGACTGGGGAGAATTTAGCTAGGGGAACTGGCTGTCTTCCGGAGGACAGACTGGCGTCAGTCTGATAGAGCTGATGTCAGGGACTGGTCCATCCCCAAGGCAGGGGCGGAGGACACAGGCAGCTGGAGACAACGGAAGGAGTTTGGATCGGATAGCGACTCACAGGACAGTTAGGGAGAAGGCAGCAGTGGGGAGGCGCAAGTCCATGGGCCGCCACTGGGGGATGGGCTCTGGGGAGAGGCGAGAGCACCGCTGACACCAGAGGAGGTGCTGAGGCTCTGGGATGAAGCTGAAGCCCTGAAGCCACAGGAAGAGGCGGGAGGGCTCAGGGATGCTGCCAGACCCCCAGAGCAACCGGAAGGCAGGGGACAGGAAATGGAGGTGGACACAGCGGAGAGGAGTCTCTGGGATGCTGCGAGAGCCCCAGAGACACCGAGTGGTCAGGACAGGAGTATGGGGGAAGCGACCAGCGCGACCCCACTCAGGTCCAGACCACGGAAGTGGAAAGAAGGTGGGCGGAGCTTTGGATTTCCGAAGCTCTTATGCTGGGGGCGGAGTCGCAAGCCCTCACTCCGGATATCTGACTCAGATGAGACAGAGGATGAAGTCTGAACGCTGGAATGTTTGATCTTGTAAATAAAGCTACTAGTTTTAATAATCAACGTGTGTGGAGGCTTACTCTCGAGAAGACACCACACACCTCTCACAGCTGACCTAGAGCTGACCAAAACACAAGGGAAGCCAGGTGTGATTATTCAGGATTGTATTGTCAAGATAGTGGAGTGCCCATGAAAGGTAGTCACGGAGGAATGGAGATGAGAGCACAGCTTTCCCAGAAATGAAGTTTATAGCAATTAAAAGGTTAACCGCTGAAGGCCTTCCAGGAATGGAGATGCAAAGAGAAGGTGGGATTGTTGGGTGAACAGCAGGGCCATGGAATGTGCTTTGCATCCAGAGGGGGGAAGAAGAAGAAGAAGAGTTTGGATTTGATATCCCGCTTTATCACTCCCTGAAGGAGTCTCAAAGCGGCTAACATTCTCCTTTCCCTTCCTCCCCCATAACAAACACTCTGTGAGGTGAGTGGGGCTGAGACTTCAGAGAAGTGTGACTAGCCCAAGGTTACCCAGCAGCTGCATGTGGAGGAGCGGAGACGCGAACCCGGTTCCCCAGATTATGAGTCTACCACTATTAACCACTACACCACACAGAGGAGAGATTGCAATCTGAAGAACAATTAGAGACAATAAGAGTCAAAAGAGGGAGATGCAGTTACCTATTCTTCCGTTTGGTTATGGAAAAAGTGGGCAGCAGTCCATAGGAACACTCCACCAGGAGCTCAGGGCACAGAGTTCATGAAATTGGGGAGGGGAGGAGAATAAACTTTGACAGGACTCCAAGGAGGCTTTTGGGAAGAATGGAAGTCTTTGGAAGACAAGCATGAATCCATTGGAGGGTGAGACCCAGCAGAGAGCAAGGGAACTCTGCTACAGTAGGTCAGGATTCTGTTTCTTACAGTGGTCAACCAGAGGTGTCTGAGATGTTCACAGGATGTTCACCCGCTGTTGTCCCCTGCCATTTTCTTGACCCGCCCTGAGTACAAGGGCCATCTTCTGAAGCAGAGAGCCTCCTGTACTCTTGGAGGCTTCCCACACACATTCAAGAAAAGAAATAAACCAGGAATCTTAGGAGGAGTGTCTTCCTGTCTCGCTCGGTAGAACACCACATTAAAACACACAGTATGCTATCTTCTTCCAAGTGTATGTCCAGTACTGATGTGCTCCCACCACTTCCTAGGCCTCAGAGCGCTGAAATTCAAACCGTAGACCTTGTTTGTGTCCAGATTCCTTCCTCAGTTCTTTCAAATACGTTATTCAATGAGCCATTTGTTTCATCGCGATGATGTCACGCAGAGCACTACTTTAAACAAAGCGAAGAAACAGCAACCCGGGTATTTTATCACATCAGGGTTATCGCTAGCAAAATAGCCATGCTGCAGGAATTTGACTGTTAGTGAACACATCTGGAAGGCTTTGATTACATTATTCGCCCTAGATAATAGGAGAAAAGTTGCCCAATTGTGCCTAGTTCCAAAAAAGGGCAACAAATAAAGGAAGATTGATAGACCTTCTTGTCCTACTAAGTGTTATAAAGGATGCGGTAGATAACCCAGTGAAGGCTCAGTTTAACCACACAGATAACAGGCCATCAGTTTAATAATGCCAACCCACAAGAATGAAGGGAAATGTAAAGAATTTTTAAAAACATATATGTTTATTAATTTTCAAGAATACTATATGCTCCTCAGCAAGGTTTGACTAGTGCCTTCATTATACATATTTAGGTACCAGGTGAAAACATTCCTCTTCATCTAGGTCTTTGGCTGATTGACATCTGACACCCTTTTAAATATGTTATGGGGGGCATTATTGGTTTGTTGTTGTTCTTTTTTGTGTATTTTGTAATTTTCAATTAAAAAAAATCCTTCCAGTAGCACCTTAGAGACCAACTAAGTTTGTTATTGGTATGAGCTGACGTAACTATATGGAAGCCAATTTGTTTTGCTACAAGTTGCTGCAAAGTTTTGAGGAAATTTCCCCCTTCCTCCTCCTCCTGTTTTTGTGGGTAGATAATATTTTTGAGACGTTGGGGGAAATTTCTGTTCCATCCACCCTCCTTTCAAATTGCCATCAAGCCCAGACACTCCATTACCGAAACTTTCAGCATGTTAATTTCAGAAACAGTGTACTGTATCTCTTGACACCCAAGGTGCCAAGACTACATTCATATTTTCCTTGTTTTATGCTGCATGCACTCCAGAGAGTATTCTCAGCATAAAAGTGCTCACATTTTTACAAAAATTCTTATTTGTCTAATCTCCTGTCACAGTGTGTGCTCCCGTCCCATTTTCTGTGTTTAAAATTTGAAAGCATAAAAGAAAGCTGGGAGTTGGGTGGCTCTCCAAATTAATAGTGATAAGTTATTACTATAGAAGCAAAAGTCACATTTTGACAAGATTCAGACAACTTGGATGTGAACTTTTGAAATAAGCAAGAGCTAAAAGAGATTTGTTTGTTTTTAATTTAGAAAAAACCCAGTGATAATATGTGTACGTATTTATAGCTCTGTGAAATATCCTTTTAATCCTACATGCAGGAGTGACCAAAAGCAATGTAAACAACATTCCTAGATAAGCAATGGCATGCATCAAGCAGAAAATCATAAAATTAGTGCCATATAAAGAGATTAAGGATGGGTGACTCGTTTTAATCAATCTAGGTTTCTTTCAGTTTCTCATCTTTCCATTGTGGAGTTCAGTTTTCCACATTTCCGTATCAGTTTGCATTTTTTAAAAAGTCCTCATGAAAATCCATCAGCATTTTAGTGTAGGGTTGCCATATTTCAAGAGGTAAAAATCCGGACAAAAAAATGTTGTGCTTGAGCCACCAGAGCCTGAGCCCTAAAAGAGGACATGTCCGAGATATCCCTGATGTATGGCAACCCTCTTTTAGTATGATTGTACACACTAAACATCCTAATACAGTGGTACCTCGGTTTTCGAACGTAATCCGTTCCAGAAGACCGTTCGAGTTCCGAAACGTTCGAAAACAGAGGTGCAAAGGGCGGTCTGCAAATTCAATAGAGAAAACTGAAAAAAAAAACCAAAAACAAAAGTTGGATACAAAAGTTGTTGACCTTTTTTCCCCAAAATCTCTTTTAAAAATGAAGCTATTTCTATGGAAATCCGCCAAAATCTACACTTCTGACATAGGTTGCCATTCATCTGGATTTTCCTGGACATTTCAGCAATTTCTACCCAGACACTGTACTGACAACCACATTCCGGCTATGTCCGGGAAATTCCGGACGTACAGTAGCCCTACCAAATGCGAAAGAGAAAGAGTGGAGAATCCTGGCATTTTCAGCCTGCCCACTAATTACAGAAATAATCTGTTTCTCCTGGGCTCTCGCACGCCTTCCCATCTGCTGAGAGTTTTGCATGAAATATTGGAGAGTTTTGCAATATTGAGTACAAAGAGGGGTCCACTGCCTGCCAGCCATCCTTGCTTCACAAATTGTTCCATTAACCCCCCTAGCCCACTTTTAGTTGTGATACTTGACACTCTGCATTTGGGTAAATTAGATTCACAATGCATAATGAGCCATGAAAAGGCTTTTAAAGATTCTTTCTGATACTGGAAAATCTCACTGCAACTATCTATCTATCTATCTATCTATCTATCTATCTATCATCTATCTATCTACCGTGTTTCCCCTATTTTAAGACACCGTCTTATATATATTTTCCCTCAAGAAAACGCACTATGGCTTATTTTGAGGGGATGTCTTATTTTTATTACGTAAGCCCAGCCCCGCATTTTCCTTGGCGCCCTCCAGAACTGCGCCTATCACTATGGCTTATTTTAGGGGTATGGCTTATATTTCACAAATGCGAAAAAATCCTGCTATGGCTTATTTTATGACTACGTCTTAAAATAGGGGAAACAGGGTATCTATATAATTATTAAAAAATAAAAAATAAAATGAGAAGCAGTGTCATGTGGCCTGTAGTGTGACAGGCTAGGTTTAGGGAGACTCATGTTCCATTTGAAACTAATGGGCAGCATCCACTTTTTGCTACAAATGACTAACTTATCCCATTTATTTCAATGGGATGAAAAGTGTGACTAACAGAGCAGCCCTAACCATGCCTTCTCAGCTCAGTTGAATTCCATGGGGTTTACTCCCAGGTAAGCAAGGTTAGGATTGCTGCCTAAGGCTCTCATCCTATACACATTTCCCTGAAAGTAAGTCCTATTGAACTCAGCGTGCTTTACTTCTGAGTAGACACCATAGGACTGCTCTGCACCTTCGTCTGGATCCAGCCCAGAGGCATTTGCATTTGGGCTCCTAATCCAATAGCTATAATTGGTGTCAGGCTCTACACACAGATATATACAAACCTTATTTAGAAGAATATTGTCTGTTTAAGTAAAGCCTAATCTTTTTTTTTTTTTTAAATCATCCTTGCAGGAACCTAATAAATGTGTGAAAAGAATGTTGTTTATTAGTGTCAAGGGACTGCTATTCAGCTGAGTTGCAAAATTAATTTCCCAGCACGGTCGATAAGACATAAAAAAACTCCCAGATGCTGCTGTCACCCGTCAAACCACAGTGAAATATTGCTCCTTTGTAGTGCATCGCCCCAGCAACATCATGTTTTCCTTAGCAGTGTTGTGATAAAGAACGACCTCAAACACAGCTCTTTCGTTCAGCTCGCACTTCTTCTTGATAACCCGCAGATGTCTGAAAAGGGTCTTTAAAGGAGTTTGTAAATGGCCCTTGTGGCTGAAGACAGTCAAGAGCTTTCAAGAGGGTTAAGGTGGCATTATGAAGCCTTCATTGTATGTGATACACACACTCCTCACTCTTGTCACAGCTTGCATAGGGATGTACAATTGTGCCTCAATGCATTCCTCTTGGTATTCTCCCAGCAATTGGTTCATTTTGCACAGGTCCTCCCTCTGTTTTGTCCTCCACAGATGCAGAAAGATACCTTTTTAAATAACATAACTCATAGTGCACAATAGCAACGCATCTCTCAGCGATCAACATATATTTACAGATCAGTTGCCTGCCATGTGTGCTCCCGTTTGAAGATGCTGAATTTCAAAGTCGTTATCTTTTTGCAGCGAAAGCAACAAAGGCTTTCATGGCACCTTAAAGACAATGCTAACGAAGTGGCTGGTAGCAAGGAGCAATGGACACAAAGTCAACAAACAACACTTCAGAAAAAGGCGAAGCAAAGAGGCATCGGGTGGGACATAGATGGATATGTCAATTACGTAAGGTGCAAAGCAGACAAAATTTTGTTGTTCAGTCGTTCAGTCGTGTCCGACTCTTCGTGACCCCATGGACCAGAGCACACCAGGCACGCCTATCCTCCACTGCCTCTCGCAGTTTGGCCAAACTCATGTTAGTAGCTTCGAGAACACTGTCCAACCATCTCATCTTCTGTCGTCCCCTTCTCCTTGTGCCCTCAATTCTTCCCAACATCAGGGTCTTTTCTAGGGAGTCTTCTCTTCTCATGAGGTGGCCAAAGTACTGGAGCCTCAACGTCAGGATCTGTCCTTCTAATGAGCACTCAGGGTTGATTTCTTTAAGAATGGATAGGTTTGATCTTCTTGCAGTCCATGGGACTCTCAAGAGTCTCCTCCAGCACCATAATTCAAACGCATCAATTCTTCGGCGATCAGCCTTCTTTATGGTCCAGCTCTCACTTCCGTACATTACTACTGGGAAAACCATAGCTTTAACTATACGGACCTTTGTTGGCAAGGTGATGTCTTTGCTTTTTAAGATGCTGTCTAGGTTTGTCATTGCTTTTCTCCCAAGCTTTTCTCCCAAGACAAAATATATATTTATATATAATGTATGCACATTAAAAAAACAACAACTTTGGTTGTAGGCAAAAATAATACAAATCTGTGTTGTTATGGAGGTCAAATGGGGCTTTTGAATTTAGACATAAGGCTGCATGAAATTAGGCCATAGAGTCACAGGTCATTCACTCCTGGGACTCAGCTACATTAGTCAAGAAAAAGCGTTTTAAATGCGTTATAACACTGTGACACCAGATGGCGCCGTGGAGTTCCGTCTTTTGGCAATGTGATTTTCCATTATGAAGTTTGCAACACGTTTTCCTGAAAAAAAAAATTCCCCCCTTTATGTGTCTAGTTCCAGCCCTGGTCAAAATGCATTGGTTTTCAACTGGTAGACTGGGATCCATTGCTGGGTTGCGGCCTGACTTAAGGTGGGTCACAGCAACAGCCATTTTCAAAACGTTCAGTTGAGCTGCAGCTTCGTGAATAAGATTGTTTCTTTTTGTGGTGCTTGCTCACCACTTCCTTGTTGTGATGGAAAGATTTGCTTCTTCACATTGCTGGAAGGAATGAAGAGTGGTAGAGAGACCACCAGGATGTTAGAATGTTCCCTAAAATGACATCTCCTTTGGTACAGCCTTAAATAAAGTGTTTGCTTTTAGTGAATAACTGGTACCTGTGCTCTTTACAGCGGCGCAAACTATAAGGCATGATTCAGCCACTCCTGTGCTTGCAAGCGGTGAGTCATGCCCGTCCTCTGCATGTACCATTGATGCTCGTAATCCATGCGCCTCTTTTTTTCTGCTTTGGGTGCAGCAATAAAAAAAGGAAAATGAACTGATTTACAAAGGCTGAGGCTCTCAACAGCACTAGCTTTGAAAAGATTGCACATTCTGTACTACGGAAGAGGAGGAGGGGGCGATCCTCTGTGTGTGCTTTGCATCATGTTTAATAGGTACAGAGCCCTGCCACCAGTTTCTCACACTTCAGGTTTTTTTTTTCCTTTCCCCACCATTAAAATTCTAATCTGTCCCAATTAGTGTGAATGCAACTCCATGCACACAAAAATTATCACAGGATTTAAAAATATTTCTTCGCATTAGCTGCTGGTGGAGATAACCTGATGATATGAGACATTGGACAAACCTGTGATGCTTTCATCTCTTTCCTTTCCTTTCCTTTCTCCCTCTCTCTTTCTTTGCTGCCACTGTTCAAAAGGAAAATGAAACACCAGAGTGTTTTCAAAACCCTCCCAAATTCAAACTGACTTCTAAAGTAAGGCCGCTTTTGTTACTTGCCACTCCATTTGGACTGAAAGTCTGGTCGTGTTGGACAGGTCCACACCGTACAGTTAAAGCCAATTCGGTGCACACGGATTCCTCCAACAAGCCCCAGGAACTATAGTTTGTGGAGGGTGCTGGGAATTGTAGCTCACTGAGGTGAAACTACAGTTCCCAGGGCTCTTTCGGAGAGGCTGTGTGCTTTCAGTGTTCTTTCAGTGTGTGGTGTGGCTCTGTCCATATTCCACTTAACTCAAATAGAGTCGCATTTTCTGCCCCAAGCCAGTATTCTGCTGCAGATCTGGATATTTATGGCAGGGAACTATGATTTTGGACATTTACAGAATTGCAGCCTGAATAATGGGGGGGGGGGAAGCAAACTGTAAATTGCAAATTTTATTTCTTGGGCCTCTTTGTAAGTAAGTAAGTAAGTAAGTAAGTGGCTATGGCTCTAAATTTATTTGGCTTTTTTTCTGGAAAGAGTATCAGGACGCCACACACCGAAGCATGACATATAACAAGAGTGATGTGCGACTATATTTTTTTTTTAAAAAAAGACACGTTCACTCTTTTAATGTTAAAACTGCAACATATTGCATGCAGTTAGTATTAATCTACATTAGGCATTCTTTGGTTTTTACCCCTGCCCATAATTTATTATGTACCTGGAGATATTTATCTTCCCACTTTGGAAAAAAGATTACAATTAATATGGCACGCATGACTTTAAATTAGTTCTTCAGCCAGAGAAGCATGAGTAATGAATTAGCCACGGCTTTGAACTCTTGGCTGATGATTTAAATTGCCCGCATGTGGCTGTTGCATGATCCAGATCTACTGAAATATGCACTCAAGTAGAATAGACTTTACCTGCTTCCATTTGTATACTATCAGGGAGATTAAAAAAAAAATCAGATTGGGGAATTTCCACATATTGAAATCAGTGGGACTCAGCATGCCTCGTCATTTCAGATTTCACAGTTGTGGGAGACAAAGAGACTTCAGTAGAGGGGACAAGATTCTCGGCGTGGTTTAGAGGCCTCGGTACTAGATTAGCAAAGTGGGTTTTGACCTCATTTCAAAAGCACCCTGCAAGTGACCAGCTCAAAACTCTGGCAAAAGGAGTGGCCCACTTTCATCCTCCCATCCCTCGCATCAACCCCACCTGAGGTTATCCTGAGGCAATGTAGCCATCATTGGAGTGGCAGGAGGTGGCTCACTCCTGAGACAAGCAATCATTTATCTCTCTTGGTGAGCATTATGTTTGCAAAGTGATATTTTTGGTCCCTCTCTTCTGTTCTTCTCTTCTCAGGTTGCAACTCTATCCCTGTTTACCTGGGAGCAAACCCCATGAAACTCAGTGGGGCATGCTTCCGAGTAGTGGATTGTGTTTTTTGTTTCTTACTCGTAAATAAGGGACGCGGGCGGCGCTGTGGGTTAAACCACAGAGCCTAGAGCTTGCCGATCACAAGGTCGGCGGTTCGAATCCCTGCGACGGGGTGAGTTCCCGTTCCTCAGTCCCTGCTCCTGCCAACCTAGCAGTTCGAAAGCACGTCAAAGTGTAAGTAGATAAATAGGAACCGCTGCAGTGGGAAGGTAAACGGCGTTTCCGTGTGCTGCTCTGGTTCGCCAGAAGCGACTTAGTCATGCTGGCCACATGACCCAGAAGCTGTACGCCGGCTCCCTCGGCCAGTAAAGCGAGATGAGCGCCGCATCCCCAGAGTCGTCTGCGACTGGACCTAACGGTCAGGGGTCCTTTTACCTTTACCTTTACTCGTAAATAAGTAAGTAAATAAAGAACCACAGTTTCCTGATTCAACAGCTGTCAGGTTAGACTTTAGTTTTACCCAGTGCTATTTTTTTCTAGAAAAAGAGGTGTCAGAACTCACCACGAACACCTCCCTCATTCTTTTAGAATGGCAATGGTACCTACCTGAGAGGTGCCGGAACTGAGTTCCAGAAAGTTCCAGCTGCCTATCGAATTAGGTATAAATTTTTCAATCACATCTCTGAAGGCCGAGTACATGGGACAATACAACAGGTAGTGTGTGAGATCTTCTATGATCCCCATGTGACAAGGGCATACACGATGCTCTATCGGGATTTTAGCAAATCTGCCTGACAAATAGGCCGTGGGGATAGTTTGAAAACGGGCCATGGTGAAGGCTCTCCTTAAGGTAGGATCGGTGATGTTCGCCAAATAGTTGGCGCGGACTTTAACTGTTTTCAGCCGGGGAAACCAGTGGGAGGACCTCACATTTCTTATTTTTGTACCATCTAACAAGGACTTGTTTTGTTCTGTTTGCTTTGCGGGGCTAGCGGGAAATGCGTTTTAACCCAGTTTAACAATTATATTGTTATTCTTTTAATAATGTTGGATGGTTTTTGTGTAAAGGCATGGTCCTCACAAGTCTAATAAATCTATCTATCTATCTATCTATCTATCTATCTATCTATCTATCTATCTATCTATCTATCTATCCAGCTGCAAAAAAAGCCCTGGTTTTAACAAGAAGAATACACTCAACAGATGTCTCTAGTGTGCTCAAGTCTGCTGATCAGTATAAATATTAAAGCACAAACAACACCTTGTATCTGCAGTTGTCGTTTGTCTGCTTTCTGACAGGAGGAGCCCGTTTTGATGGGCTTCCTGTGGTCCCTTCGTTTTTTATCTTATCATCCAATTTTCCGCTGCACTGATCTCCTTCTGTCATGCTGATGGCCAGCCAAACTCGCCTCGTTCCTGGAGAGAGCGGCGTGTAGCCCTTTTTCATCAGAGTAAGACAGAAGAGGAGAAGGAGGGGCGATCACTCCTGAAGTAGAAGCCTTGCGAGTGCTTTGACCTCTTCGCTGGTGAAAGGGAGGCCATTCTTCTTTAAGGAACCTCACATATTTCCCTGGGAGGAAGTCACACTGATTTCACAGGTACTCAGCTCCGCGAAGGGCTTAGGACCGCGGCCTGAGGATGTCATGGCCCTCATCTGTCCTCTTGGCAGAGAATTCTGAGTTAATGAATCAGCTTCAACCTGCAGTCACATTTTCCAAGGGCTTCCCAAGGACAGTGGAATGGTTGGAGTGTCAGACAGCGACTGGGTAGGGTCAAATCTCTACTCAGCCATGAAATGCAGTGGGTAACCTTGGCCTGTCACCATCCATTCCAGAGAAACATGGTCTGATCAAGGGAAAGGCTGTGCTTCAAAAAAGAAAAGAAAAGAAAAGGTATGGTAAAGGAGTACCGCTGCTTCAAAATGGTCACATGGAGGCATCACTCAGTGGTAGAGCACAGGCAGAAGGTTCCAGGTTCAGTTCCCAGGAATTTCAGATGTGGTTGGGGAAAACTTCTGTCTAGAGCAGTGATGGCTAACCTTGGCACTCCAGATGTTTTGGGACTACAACTCCCATCATCCCTGACCACTGATCCTATTAGCTAGGGATGATGGGAGTTGTAGTTCCAAAACATCTGGAGTGTCAAGGTTAGCCATCACTGGTCTAGAGACTTCACCAGAAGTACTAAACGAGATGGATCATGGGCCGATTCATTTTAAGATAGCTTCCAGAGTGTTGTCACAGACTGGTGGGACACAGAAGAGTGGTGGGAGCAGCGGTGTAACTAGCCGCTTGGGTGCCTGGTGCAGGTCACGTGTCCTGCAGCTGGGGGCGGGGCGAGCCTCCCATGGGAGTGGGGCGAGCTGCATGGAGCCTCTCCAACACCTCCCCCTCAGCTGTAGAGCGGCTTAGGGAGAGGCGGAGGGCAGACACAAGTCCCACACTGCCGTTTCAGGCAGCGCAGAGCCACGCCACCACATCAACCCCCCTCAGTGACACCTGGGATGGTCTGTACCCCCCGCACCCCCTTCCTCCTCCAGTGGGTGGGAGGAACCAGTTGGGGAACCCCAAAGGGAAGAAGGTTCAGAGCCCAGGGTGTGGTAGTGGGACAACGGTGAGTGACCAGAGGGAGAAGACTGGGAAGAGGAGGTGTCAGAAGCTGAAGAGGTAACAGGGTTTAGTGAGCAGGAAGAGGCTGCGGCAGAGAGCAGTCCAGAATCAGAGGCAGAAGCTGAAGCAGGAGAGGAGGGAGGCTGAGAGGCAGAGATCAGGCTGGCTGGGGAAGAGGCACAGGTGTCTCTCACTCCTGCTGCAGCAAGCTGCCCTCCCCCTAGTCTCCAAGATCCAGGAGAGGCATGAAGAGGGCGAAAAATTAGCTTCACACAGGGGCAGTCTCCGATTGCTTGAGGAAAATCCTGGAGAGGAGGGGACTTAGGCAGCTGTGGGGAGGCGAGCGACTGCTCCATGGGGACAAGACCTGCTGGAGATGAGTTGCTCTGCCCATTAGCCCCGACACTCCTATGCAGATCATGTTTTTGCTAATAAGGAGTTAACTCCAACCTGCTCTATGTGATTTACTTCTGGCTTGCTCCTGTGACTACGATTACTGTACACCTCCTGGAGTATAAACATGATTATATGAAGGAAAATTGTTCTAAAGCTGGCATAGGGAGCCAGTGTTGGTGGAATCCACCTCCCACCAGTCCTAGCCTGCATGGCCAGTGATCAAAGAATCATAAAATTGTAGAATTGGAAGGGAACCCAAGAGTCATCTAGTCCAGCCCCTTGCAATGCAGGAATTTCCACTAGGTCAGGAATGATGAGACTTGTAGTCCAAGAACATCTAGAGGACTATCACAGGTTCCCTGTTCTGAAGAGCAAACCAAAGAACGATGACTTACATTCCAGTTCTGAAACATGTTTAAACATATTTGCTTTACTTTAAAAGTAGAAAGGAACCTAGCAAATAAGCCCAGATGTGTATTCCAAATGTTTCCTGAAAGCTGAGAGCGGTTTCATTTACATACGTTCAAGCCCAACTAGAACAGAGATGAGTTTAATGTAGAAAAGAAACGCCTATGACTCAGAAGGACGGGGTGCAGTTGATATGCAAACTACGTCAATGCCGAATTGTTGCCCAGCATCTGAGCCACAGCCTGAAAATCTGCTCACAGAAGAAAAGCCCCTTCCTGTGCTGTTCTTTGTTTGCCCGTCAGAACCCACCGCATGCCCAGCGCAGTCGCTGGGCATGCGGTGGGTTCTGACGGGCAAACAAAGAACAGCACAGGCAGGGGCTTTTCTTCTGTGAGCAGATTTTCTTCCGTGAGCCGTGGAACTTGAAGGCGCTTGAAGAAGGTGGGAGTCATTCTGCACACCCACAAACAGCATTGTCCACCAAGAAAGAGAATAGGGAGGAACAGAGGAAGTTGCCTTACCCCTAAGTAAGACCCATTGGTCTAACCTTGCCTGTACAAACAGAATTGCTCAGTCTCTGACAAGGACTCTGCAGAGTTTCAGAAAGGGAATGATCTCAACCCTACCTGGAGATGCACACAAAGCAAATGGCTTTCCACTAACCTACGGTACTTGTCTAGAAACCTGTGTGTCCATATTGGAGTCTCCAGGGCTTTATGTCAACTAAACTACATCTTTACCAAGAAAAGCTTTTCTGGCATATTTTGGGTGAATTGTGGAGTTGGAAGGGGGCACGAGGGTCATCTAGTCCAACCCCCTGCAATGCAGGAATCTTTTGCCCGATGTTGACTCGAACCCACAACCTTGAGATTAAGAGTCTCATACTCTTCTGGCTTCCGAGGATATCATTTGCAGCTTGCCAGTATAGTCACAAATCCACTTTAAACCTTTTAGGGGAAGGGCCATAGAGCAGCTGCTTTGCATGCATGCAGAAGGCCCTAGGTTCAATCCCTGGCATCTCCAGGTTGGGCAGGGAAAGACTCCCTGCCTGAAACCCTGGAGAGCCATTGCTGCCAGTCAGTGTAGACAATACTGAGCCAAATAATAACAATGGTCTGACTCACTTTAAGGCAAATTCCCATGTGCCTAAACTGGTGCACAAACAAACAGACAAACGTAGTGTAATCTAGTATTTAGAATGTAGATATAGGCAAACTGTAGTTTTACTACTATTTCTCCATTCCTTGAATAAGAATAAGAATTCTTTGAATATTCAAAGAATATTATTTATATCATTAAGAAGGAAAAGGCATGAAGGTTATCTCTATCTATCATCTATCTATATCTATCTATCTATCATCTATCTATCATCCATCTATATCTATCTATCTATCTATCTATCTATCATCTATCTATCTATATCTATCTATCTATATCTATCTATCTATCTATCTATCTATCATCTATCTATCTATCTATCTATCTATCTATCTATCTATCTATCATCTATCTATTTATCATCTATCTACAGTATCTATATCTATCTATCATCTATCTATCTATCTATCTATCTATCTATCTATCTATCTATCATCTATCTATCTATTATCTATCTATCTATCTATCTATCTATCTATCTATCTATGTATCTATCTATCTATCTATCTATCTATCTATCATCAACAAAACCTCAAGGTCCCTTCCAACTGTACAATTTTATGATTCTATGAAAGCTGAGAAATGATATATGGTAGGCAGATGGGTACCACTAGGAGTTGAAGGGTGGAATTAAAGAGCAGCACATCTGGAAAATCTTCCTGACAGTGGTACTTTGCTGGGGTGTCAAACAGCATCCTAGGGAAGCCTTTGGAAAGAAATCACTTTGGCACACTGAAAACTATTGTAGACAATGTGCTAATATAGTTACCGTGGGGAGAAATTTCACATAGGCTGGATAATTTCAATCATCTTCCTTCCTTTTAGCCCTTGTAATCTGACAAAGTGGAAGTTGGGGTAAATTACGCCAGAAGCAAAATGCGCTTGTGCAATGCACCGTTTAGCTGCGTGTAGCTGTGAATATCTCTCTCTATCTTGAGATTCATAGAATCATATAGTTGGAAGGGATCAAAACGGTCGTCTAGTCCAACCCCCTGCAATTGCAGGAATATTTTCCCCAGTGTGGGGCTCAAACCCACGACACCAAGGTTAAAAGCCTCATACTCTACCAACTGAGCTATAGGCAAGGTTCTTTCCCAGCCTTTCCCAGGGATTGAAACTGGGAACTTCTGCCTGCAGGGCATCTGATCTATCACTCAGCTACAACCCTTCCCTTTAATGATACTGCAGAATCATCGTCATCACCACCATCTCTTGTGAGCCAGCATGATGAGAGCCGTGCAGTCGTTATGTTGTAGGAAAATACCTTGTTGCAAAGCAGCAGCAGACCATAGGCTGGCTCCGCATGGGACAGGTGCATGGGGCAAGCCCCCGAGGGGCGGGGCTCAGAGGGAGCCCAGCCCCTCATGCTATCCCACTGCTGCAAAGAGTTAGAGATGGAAACTTTGTAGTTGCAGATGAGCACCTAATTCCATTTTCAGTTTTGAAAAATCACAAAGGTTCTGTTGTATGTGTTTCTCCCCTTTCTATATATATATATATTGGGGGGAGGAATTAAAGCAATGTTTGAAAAGAAAAATAATCAGTTGCATGTGCAAATGTTTTTGGAGTAGGAACACATGGGAGCATTGGATCTTTTGCATTAGATGAATAAAAGATGCTTATTTAGTGTGTTATGTTACCTGCTTTTAAAGCAGCTTCTTCCTATCCCTTTAGGTAAAGGTAAAGGTACCCCTGACCGTTAGGTCCAGTCGCGGACGACTCTGGGGTTGCAGCGCTCATCTCGCTCTATAGGCCGAGAGAGCCGACGTTTGTCCACAGACAGCTACCGGGTCATGTGGCCAGCATGACTAAGCCGCTTCTGGCAAACCAGAGCAGCGCACGGAAACGCCGTTTACTTCCCACCGGAGTGGTACCTATTTATCTACTTGCACTTTGACGTGCATTCGAACTGCTAGGTTGGCAGGAGCAGGGACCGAGCAACAGGAGCTCACACCGTCGCGGGGATTCGAACCGCCGACCTTCTGATCGGCAAGCCCTAGGCTCTGTGGTTTAGACCACAGTGCCACCCGCGTCCCTTATCCCTTTAGCTATGTCCTATTAACTGCTGAGCTTCCTCTGCCCAACCCAAAATGCTGCTGGATAGCAGAGAGCCTGGCACCATCTCCTCTTTGCTACCCAGGGAGAAAAGGCAAGAGGGGGAACTGGCAGCTGTGAGAAGGAGGAACAGCAGCTGCCACCACCCAAAAGCAATTTAAGGTTTCTGCATGCATGCAGGAGTCAAACACCCTGGCAGTGCCAATCCTTGAATCCAAGCCTAATCCCTCCCCCTTTTCTCCTTCTTGTACCATTTTGGCCTCTTCTTTGAAACAGGTCAAAGAAGAGGCTCCATTCGAGGATCTCCACTGATTTTGCCTAATGGCTTGGTTTTAAGGCTGACACGAGCTGGCCTTCTAAATGTCTGATTCGAAGCCACGTCTGGGCAAGCAAATGTCATCGTTTCTCTGCAAATCCCTAGCTGTGTTTCCAAATGAGCCTGCATGAGCCCATATGGCACAAGTCCAATGGTTGCTTTTTGAGCAGATTTCAAGGAATTACATGTGACGTGGAGAGCGTCCAGCCTTCGACACCTAGTCCAGATTTGAAAAGAAGAAGAAAAAGCACTACTACCTCTTTAGCTGAAAAGCTACCCATATCAGACACAAAACCAGGCTGTTCCTCAGCTCTGTTTAACAAACTCAAGTGGTTTCTGTGTAGGTAATTCACAGATGCTTCCGATCAGGCGTATTTATTTTCAAGTATTTGTCTGGGTCACCGGAAAAGATCACAAATTATTTAAAAAGAAGAAAGAATAGGTTAAACAATGAAAATTAAGCACAGTAAGGAAAACATCAAAATCCATAAGTAACACACACACACACACACACCCCATCATCATCATCATCATCAAATTCCATAGCATAGAATTCCACTCACTTAGGCTGCATCTACACAGCTATGAAAAACGCTCTGGAAACGCTTTGGAAAAGCTCATATTGGAAAATTCTACAGCGCCATCTGGTGTCAACGTGTTATAATGTATTTAGAACTTTTTTAAAACCAATACAGCTGAGTCCTTACATTCACTCAAGATCTGTGTTTGCTTACACATCTGTTCCTCAATCAAATTACACTTCTACACATTCACCAACACTCACATACTCTTAACAATTACAGATCCCAATAACCCCCTGGGTACATAAATGAAGGTCACATGACGACATTGGGGCAGCCTAACACTATGAGCTTAAATTCAGATTTAATCTAGCACTGTGCAACATTTATGCAGTCATTGTGGTGCCCTCTAGCTATTGTGGACTCCAACTCCCGTGATGAGCTTTAGTCAGCACAGCCACTAGTCTGGAATGGTGGAAGCTGGAGTCAGTAACATATGGAGGATACAACATTAGAATAATTTGCAAACTAGCCAGAAAATGGTAGAGTGGCCTGATTCTGTGTACTTTGAAAAAGAAGCTTGATTCTGCAGGGAGGTAAGCATTGCTAATATTTGCACATCAAGTGACTGTTATAGGATAAAAGACAATTCGAAAGCTTAACGACCAACGGGAAAGTCTGCAGTTGAATTCAGAATGAAACTCTAAACTACTGAAGTGTCTTTATCACTGATACGTTACTCCCAAAAGGTCATGGCCTGGGTCATCTTCTTATGTTCTGAACAACTGCAACTCACTTTTTAATCAAGCAGATGTTTCTTTCCTATCTCATTATTACATATAATAGACTTTGGAGTTTCACGTTGTGTCATCTCTGTAACCCTGATCACGTTGAGTTTCTCTGTGACTCGAAACTTCCAAAGAGGGAACCCAATTTATCTAATTCCAAATTAAAATGAATATAAAGATAAATAGCATAAAGGGACAGAGTAGAAACTCAGATAAGCAATCAATGAAAGAGTTATGTTTACTCAGGTTTATGTGCAATCTGCATAAGGGTGGGTGTCAAAATCAGGTCTCTCAGTTTCTCATTCTTCCAATCTTAAATCAAATTCTTCATTATTATTTTTAAATAGATACAAATCTATCAGCATTTTAATGCCATTTTCTCAAAATAAACACATTTTTGCAAAGGCTTTTCCCCTAATATGCATTTTTGCATGTTATGTTCACCAATATATGCATTTTATGCACACTTTACCCAGGTATATGCATTTTTGTGCACATTACTTTGCTGGAGATCTTTATTGCAAAATTTTGGAGAAGTTCAGGTTTTGGAACAAATTTAGACTTTTTTTATTTCTTTACATTCAATGAGAGTTTCAAGCTCAGTGGTTACTCATGTACCGGTAAGGCACAGTATTAATTTCAAGAAAACACTCTTTACAGAGAACTTTAAAACTGTAATCAGCACTCTTTTCTAAACATAGTCACAGGATAAACTATTTCCACTATTTACTGCACACTGATAATAATAATAATCATTATCATCATCATCATCATCAATCATCGTCATCGTCGTCATCATCATCATCATCTTATTTATACCCCACCCATCTGGCTGGGTTTTCCCAGCCACTCTGGGCAGCTTCTTCTCTGGTGATCACTCGTAGCTGAGTAAGATGGTCTTCCATAAACACGGTTTTAACAGTGAGTCTGTAACTGACTGTGGAGGCCAATTCTGGATCCACACGTCTTTCCACAGTGGGGACATTGGTTTCCACTGGGAGTTGATCACGGTGTGGATTTGCCAAGCGTGCCTTCCTCTTAGCACGTTTCTCCCTTGTGTCCTGAGTTCGAGTGTCTTCAAAGCCCACAACACCTTTGGTAAAAGCTGTTCTCCAATTGGAGCGCTCGCAGGCCAGTGTTTCCCAGTTGTTGGTGTTTATACTACATTTTTTTTTAGATTTGCCTTGAGAGAGTCTTTAAACCTCTTTTGTTGACCACCAGCATTACGCTTACAGCATATATAAAAATATAATAAAACATCAAACATTAAAAACTTCCTGATACAGGGCTGCCTTCACATGTCTTCTAAAAGTTGTGTAGTTCTTTATCACAGCCCTGCCTAGCTAATCCCTAATCCCTATCAGAACAGGTCTCCCCAGGCCCCTATCTCATGGACAGACAATCCCTATCTAACCGTTTAATATTTAACTCACCACCAATTGCTCCTGATTGGACAATGTTCCAACCAGCTCCGATTGGTTGCTTGGTCATCGGGAGGCTGACCCAGGGTCTGTCTGTCACAGAGAGGCACAAATGAAGATCAATGGAATGCCTGTTCCCATTAGACTTTCTGCTGTCCCCCATAGGGCCATTTTACCACCAACTGCCTTGTGGGAAGGTTCCTGATGATTTATTATTATTATTATTATTATTTATTTATTTATACCCCACCCATCTGGCTGGGTTTCCCCAGCCACTCTGGGCAGCTTCCAACAAAATGTTAAAATACAATAATCTGTTAAACATTAAAAGCTTCCCTAAACAGGGCTGCCTTCAGATGTCTTCTAAACGTCTGGTAGTTGTTTTTCTCTTTGACATCTGGTGGGAGGGCATTCCACAGGGCGGGTGCCACTGCCATATACTGTATACATATTTTTAAAATGTAGCCATGCATTTGTTTAAATGTAGTTTGACGTTACTTGCAAGCTGCCTTGGAAGGATTTGCATCCTACAAGGCAGGCAGTAGTAATAAATCGTTCAATGAACGAATGAGTGAAGCACAAGGCCAACCAGTCATATTCAATAATAATAAAAAATTGAACCAGGATTTCCTTCTGCCACTACCATGTACCATTCAGACACTGCGCTGCATGGGCTCTCCTAGTCAGCTTTCTGATAAGACCCTCAGACATTCCAGATTTTCATCTGAAAGCTAGTTTCATCTGTTTGATGGGGGTAATGTGCAGCTCAACTGTCCTTTTTATTTATTAGGTGGGTTAAATGCTTAATGGAGAACTTTGATATCGCTGAAACACAATGATCTTGCAAACACTAATGCTTACAAGACATTACCAAGCCAGAACATGAACTACATCAAAATGATTAAATAAGAGAAAAAAGCAAAGGAGTGAATGCAGGCACCATCTGCTACATCTAGATCAGTTCCTGATGCTAACCTGGAGGAAGTTAATTGCATTCTGATCATGCATGGACCCTCCTGGTTTGGCTTACATTTTTTGGCCCTCAATTAAAACAATTGGGTGCTTTCCACAGCAGCTCAGTTAACGCAGTTTGAAGGAATAAGGAGGGGGAACGAGCAGGTTGAAAAATAAATTTGTACAGCTGCTATTAGAAATTAGATTTGTTTGCAAAATCCTTAAAATATGTATTTAAAGTTTTGTTTTCTTTCAAAATGCATAAACACCACTGCAGCTTTCTATCTTACATTTTGTAGGATTCATGCTCTCAGAAAGGGCAGCCCAGGATCCAAATGTTATCTAAGTCTCTTCCTAAAATGAAATAAAAGGATATATGTTCTTTTTCTAGCCCCCAAACCCCTAGATGCATTTCCCTGTAATCAGGCAGGCTTAATCCACTCTGGGTGGCCTGCTTTGCCTGCAAATTTTAATCACTTCTGTCAAAAGCAAAAAATGTTCATCCATTTTAAAAAAAAATTCAAATATTGAAAGGGGCAGACCCCAAATGTATAATTGCAGCCATTGTTCTGAAATTCATTCAACTATACCCCAAAATAAAAAATAGACCTAAAAAAATCAAGGTGGCCATCCACAAACCCCTTGAAATGTAGGGTTTGAGGTGAGAGTGGGTTTAATTTGTTTTATTGTATCGGTGGTGGATACAGGGCTTGCTGATCAGAAGGTCGGCGGTTTGAATCCCTGCGACGGGGTGAGCTCCCGTTGCTCGGTCCCAGCTCCTGCCCACCTAGCAGTTCAAAAGCACGTCAAAGTGCAAGTAGATAAATAGGAACCACTCTGGCGGGAAGGTAAACGGCGTTTCCGTGTGCTGCTCTGGTTTGCCAGAAGCGGCTTTGTCATGCTGGCCACATGACCCGGAAGCTGTATGCCGGCTCTCGGTCAATAAAGCGAGATGAGCGCCGCAACCCCAGAGTCGTCCGCGACTGCATCTAATGGTCAGGGGTCCCTTTACCTTTATCGGTGATAGTGCATTCACATGTACAAATTATCACCTGCTGTTGCAGTTCTCATGTGATAAATGTACACTTGTGTGAACCAGCTCTTATATTTACAGAGATTTTGGTACAGAAGCCAATTTTATCTGTGTTTATTTATGTAAAGTTCTAAAATAGTTTTTGCTAGTTTGGATTGTGAGGGCGATTCATGCTGTTAGGCAGATCTCCTTTAGAGGAGATCTCTTGCCGGGCAGAAATGTTTGGTACACTGTCATTTGATTTGGGGTTTCTGGTGGCAAAATAAATAGATTAAATCAACATTTCCGTTTAGCTGATTAATATCAAATCAAATCAAATTTATTGAACGGTCACAGACCAAATCGATTTCAGCAAACTGGTCAACAAAGCATGTACAGAAATGAACAAAGGACATTTACAATACAAGTTAAACCATAACAACATTTTAAAATTAAAAATCTTAAGTAAAATTAAATATTCGCCTTCGCCTGCGGCTGATTAATATCGCACTGGACGCAACAGCAGCCTAATCCTCATTTCCTAAAAGGCGGGATAAATTTCTACTTTTGTTAGTTGTTTGCGTGCGGTGATTTGCAGTGCTTTTATAGAAGCAATGAATTTAAATCACCATGGCACAAGAGACACTGGGCATTCCCCAACACCAAATAAAACTCCTGCTTGCTCAACTGCCTGCCAGATAATTGAAATGTGTTATACTGCATCCAAAGTCATAGTCAATTACTTTTTAAAAGAGCATTTTGCTGGTTGGCATCATGGCCGACAACCTCAGCTGAAAAGCCAAAGAATAAATGGATCTAGATGGTTGAATGCCCTCTAACAGGAGACATTCTCTCAAGGTTAAAGAGGAGTGTGCCATACCTTGCTGGGCATCCCAACTTAATTTGGACACTTCTGTTTTGTGGAACATCAGCTACTGTCAAGTTTTGAGTCATGTAACATTTCAGCAGGTCAAACCAGGAAGTGGGAGATCTCCAAGCGCCAGATGCAAGCATTGACTTCGGAAAGACAGAGAAGCGTTTCTTTTCTTTTATTTTTTTAAATAATTTTTATTGATTTTACAATTTTATAAGCACATCACATCTCAGGTTAAATTTTTCCATGCTTCCCCCCTCTCACCATGGGAAGCCCAAATCCATCCCCACCTCTCACAGAGGTATACCCGTTCATTGTATTTTAACCTTAATAATAATATTTCTTAACATTGCTTAGGCCTGGCCCCATTTTACAGGCCAGGCAATTCTAACTTCCTCAATTTCATATTTCAATTGACTCCCTTGCATCCTTCACTGTTGATTTCATAGTCTTATCAGGTTCATACATCCTCTTTTAAATCATCATCAAAAATATATTCACTTTAAATCTTAATTCATACCTAGGCATCTAAATACTTCTACATTTTCCCTATATTCATCTTCTATGTTCCCCCCCTTCTTCCCCATAGTCTCAGAGTAGTTAGCCATGTTATTTCCTTTACGTAATCATTTTTTAAAAAGTTAATAATCCTGATACATCACACATGCCAATAGCGTTTCTGGTCAGCCATGAATGTGATGAGCCACACAATGGTGCAAAGTGTGCCACAATTTCTCACCAAACAGCGATTCCAGGGAGCCAGTGTTTGTCCACAGACAGCTTTCTGGGTCATGTGGCCAGCATGACTAAACTGCTTCTGGCACAACGGGACGCCGTGATGGAAACCAGAGTTCATGGAAACTGAGTTTACCTTCCTGCCGCAGCGGTACCTATTTACTTACTCATGCTGGCGTGCTTTCAAACTGCTAGGTTGGCAGGAGCTGGGACAGAGCAACGGGAGCTCACCCTGTCGTGCAGATTTGAACTGCCGACTTGGCAAGCCCAAGAGGCTCAGTGGTTTAGACCACAGCGCCACCCGCTCCCTTTTCATATTACAAAGTCTATCCCTGGGCAGGGCATCTGGTTTCATCCTCCCTACCTACTGTGCCTCCTTCCCCAAGAGCTGCTCCTAAGGGTTGAACGACCTTCTGAAACAGCACAGGAAGGCAGTGGGGTTAGGGGGAAACAGATGGTTCAAAAGCTGTCTACTAGTGCAAACTTGCCATTGGATACAACCCATTGCGGTTATATTTCAAATGGCACAAGAGCTGTTAGGCAGCAAGGCTGAGCTCAAAGGGCTGTGAACTATTTGCCCACATGCAAATAGTTGGTGCCAGATCAGGCTCAGATCTGAACATTGGTCTGAACCTGAGCTCTCTCCTCCTGCACTGTCACTATTTTGGGGTAGGATCAGGACCGGTGCTGGCAATTTTGGCGCCATAGGCGAGGGGGCGGGCCACGTAACGTCATTGCGTATGACGCACATTGCGGACCGGTGCCCCGCCCCCTGCCGCAGTTTGCTTGCTCCGCTGCTGGTTGGGGCGGCGGTGGGGGGCAGGCTGGCCAGCGCCCCCTCCATTTTGGTGCCCTCGCCGCCGCAGTTTTCGCCCCAACCTGCTTGCTCCGCCGCTGGTTGGGGCGGCACCGGGCGGCGGCACCGGGCGGGGGGCAGGCTGGCCAGCGCCCCCTCCATTTTGGCGCCCTAGGCAATTCCCTAGTTCGTCTAAATGGACGCGCCAGCCCTGGGTAGGATTCAACCGCATACCAGGAAACTCGGGTTGAGCAATTTGTTTTGGAGGTCCTGAGAGACAAACCCACTTCCCCAAAAGACCGGACTTTTTGCAATAAGGGAAGTGACAGGGAAATGCCGTGGAAAGTGTGGGATAATCCTTGCTTTGATGCAGGAGCATCTAACCTCTCCGCAACAAATGAGAATGAATGCCAATGTCTCGTCTAATCTCCTTGCAAACCAATCAGGAAGATTGCTCAATGAATAGGTCAGCTGGAAACACTCCAGGTTTCAAGCTTTCTCCAAGCACTCTGATATTTCCTTCCTTCACATCAGCCTTTAATTTCAAAAATCTCATTTGGCACCCGAGCAGAATTGTACAGTCTGTCAGGGCTCTGGGATGGCAGCTCAGAAAGGTTACATGTAATGAGCTCAGATAGTTCCATAGAAGCCATCCCTTTTCTAAATCCAGATAATTAATCTTTTCCAGATTGGCGGTAATACAACAGCTTCTGTTCAGAGGAGCTCCAGCTTAGATAGCTAACATTTCCCTTTCAGCAGGTTTTTTTTACAAAATGACATCTTCCTGGTTTGAAAATTAGTAATAACAGAGGGAAATATTTACCCATTCCTTGTTTTACTTGCCATTTAAAACAAAACAAAACCCACTTAGGGTGTGACTTTTGAACCCCCCCGGAAAAGAGCCACACAAAGTCCACGGAGAGGTGACTGGGCAGCAGAGAAATTATAGACTTGTGGAGATATTTCCAAGCTTAAATCTATAGGCTTGGCCCAGTCTGATTTCTGCAAAATTCCTAAAATTGCACAGCCCTTTGCATGCTCAGGCAAGCTCCTAAACACAGCTTTTGAATTTATGGTCTCCTCCCCACCACAACTGTACTGCTATAGCAGTCATGGCTTTCCCCAAAGAATCTTGGGAACTTTAGTTTGTTATGGGTGCAGAGAGTTGTTAGGGGACCCCTCGCAGAGCTATAGTTCGCAACACCCTTGACCAACTACAGTTCCCAGGACTCGGTGGGTGGGTGGGGGAGAAACCACAGCTGTTGAAACGGTATAAAAGTCCTTTAAATGTATAATACAGTGGTACCTCGGGTTAAGTACTTAATTCGTTCCGGAGGTCCGTTCTTAACCTGAAGCGTACTTAACCTGAAGCACCACTTTAGCTAATGGGACCTCCTGCTGCCGCTGCGTCGCCAGAGCACGATTTCTATTCTTAGCGGAGTTCTTAACCTGAAGCGTACTTAACCTGAAGCGTACTTAACCCGAGGTACCACTGTATGTATAATATGGATGTGACCTGAGGTAAGTAGGGCAAAAACATTAATACATAAACAAGCATAGCAGGTACCTGCTAGAAGGAAAGATGGCTGAAGCTGTCAGTTATATTTAGCTCTGAGAATGGCAGTTTCATACACACACACACACACACACACACACACACACTTAAAAGAACCACCTGCCACAATGTGGCAACGGGCCAGGAAGCAACAGGGTGATTTATGCCCATCACTTCCTTGCAAACTGTGGGACCCTAATCTTAAAACCATTTTTCTTTCTTTCTAGAAGCAACATCCTGAAAATCCCTCCCAATACATAGATAATTCTTCTTCTTCTTCCTTTAAAAAGATTGTTGAAACATTTTAAGTATAACACAGATGCAGTCGTTCCTTGGTTGTCAAACGGAATCCGTTCCAGAAGTCCGTTCAACTTCCAAAAATGTTTGACAACCAAGGTACGGCTTCCGATTGGCTGCAGGAGCTTCCTGCACGCAATTGGAAGTCACAGAAGCTGTTTAGGACGTTCAGATTCCAAAGAACATTTGCAAGCCGTAACCCTCACTTTGCGGCATTCGGGAGCCAAAACGTTTGACTGCTAAGGCGTTCGTCAGCCAAGGTACGACTGTAATACTATATAGTCGTAACATAACAAGAGAGGGAAACTTAAAGAGAATTATATGAAGAAAACCAGAGGGGAAGGAGGAACAGACAGACAGACAGACAGATAATGGGCCATCTCACTGTAATACATACATCACACTCACAGTTGACAAATAACCCAAAGTAAAGTTGGAGGGAAGCAAGTTGGAAGGAGATCTGCAAGAGGACGGATCAACAGTTCAAGTTCATTGCTGAATAGAGTATTTGCAGAGCCTCATCGGAGATGATGGAAGCAGCATGTGGACATTCCAAGCTGCCAGTCAGACTACTTGAAACGACAGTTTCCACATCTCCAGTTCCTGCTACAATAATCTGGCTTCCGAATAACGACAATAGCTTTGTTTGCTATGAGTGTTTTCACCCTTTCACCCTAATGCACGGTGCCCATTTGAGTCAGTGCGATGCATTATTTCCTGTCGCCCCTTCATGGCATTATCACAAAGAGCATCTTAAGCTCTCCTTTTCATCAATGTAATGCTGCTATTAAAATGTCTTGTGTAACCTCGGCGGTAGGAATGGGCAACCCAGTGAATATCTCCCGACTATTAGGATGGAGCTCAGAGGGGCTTTTTGTGCCTCATAATGGATGCCAAAGTACTTTTCCTTAAGGATTTCGTTCCCCACAAACGGAAAGTTCACCTAGTGAGCTGAGAACTGCCTTGTAAACCGTGTACTTTCCAAAGCTGATTATGTGAGAAATGGGAGATAGAGAACCACGAGATAATTTGTTGAGCTGGTTTCTCCTCTGACACACAGAGAGGGAGACCCTTTCAGCTTTGGGATTAAAGCCCAATTTATGGTCCGGGTGTGCTGGAGAAGGATGGCGAGAGAAGAAGAGGAGTTTGGATTTGATACCCACTTTATCACTACCCGAAGGAGTCTCAAAGCGGCTCACATTCTCCTTTCCCTTCCTCCCCCACAACAAACACTCTGTGAGGTGAGTGGGGCTGAGAGACTTCAAAGAAGTGTGACTAGCCCAAGGTCACCCAGCAGCTGCATGTGGAGGAGCGGAGACGCGAACCTGGTTCACCAGATTACGAGTCTACCGCTCTTAACCACTACACCACACTGGCTCTGCAGCGGGTGCTCTGCTTTCTTCATTGGGTGTATGGTGACAAAAGTTGGTGGCTAGAGCTGCCACATTGCTCCACATGGGAGTGAGGAGCTGGCATGTGCTGACTAGGACTGCCTCCTGGCACCCACATTTACAGAGCAAATGAGAGTGCCACAATCCAAAGACCCAATTGCCCACACATCTCGTGACACACCTGGACACCATTCAGCATACAGTGAATAATAATAATAATAATAATAATAATAATAATAATAATAATAATAATAATTAATTGTACCCAGCCCATCTGACTGGGTCGCCCCAGCCACTCTGGGCAGCTTCCAGCATAAACAAAATAAAACATTTAACATTAAGAACTTCCCTATACAGGGCTGCCTTTGGGTGTCTTCTTAAGGTTGTATAGTTACTTATCTCCTTGACATCTGCAGGGAGGGCATTCCACAAGGAGGGCGCCACTACCGAGAAGGCCCTCTGCCTGGTTCCCTGTATCTTTACTTCTCACAGTGAGAGAACCGCCAGAAGGCCCTGATACCAGTGTCCGGGCTGAACAACGGGGGGTGTTATTTTACATACTGCTTAATGACCCAAGTTTCCAAGTGGTTTAAATGTATACAACCACTTAAAGAATACAAGCACAGAATTGAAATACATTTAAAATACCAGTGTATTAAAATATACACCCAAAATTAAAATGTGCCATAAAAAAGAATTGAAATTAAAACGGTTAAAACAGGAGATTCCAGTCAGGTCAAGAGATCCGAGGAAAGCTTGCCTAAGCAGGTGTGTCTTCGAGACACCCAAGTGCAAACTTGGTTTCTATACCTAGAGACCTTTCCACTGTGTGCAAATGCATAAAGCAGCTTTTACTTTCAGATTAATGTGCCTAGAAATGCAGCCTTGGCATCAAATTCTTCACTTACTGCAAAGTTGCTGCATAAAGTCCAAACACAGAAGTAGATACAATGGGACAGACACACACACACACACACAGAGAGAGAGAGAGAGAGAGAGAGAGAGACAGACAGACAGACAGACAGACAGACAGACAGACAGACGGAGGGGGGGGAAGAGAGGCTTTTTTCTTTTCACATTTGCACTCTAGCAACCTTTTGCTGAACCACAAGCCTCGCTGAAAACACCACCACACGAAAACTGCAGCTTGGGATGTTGACCAGAGGGTGCGGCTCCACCTAGCCATGTATGCGGAAAAAACAAGACAAAACAAAAAACAGTCTGCAGCAGCTGAACATGCAAAGTTGCACAGCTGCAGTTATTTGAAGCAGGGAAGGAATAAACGCGTTATATGCTGCTAGCAGGGCTGGCCCACTCATGAGGGAAGGTGAAGAGACCGCCTCGGGTGACAGGATCCACAAGGGCAGCAGATCCGGCTTCCAATGAATGCATGGCCACCTGCTACTGCTGCTGCTGCCGCCACAGTGGCAGCAAGACCAGTGGCATGCTCATTGGACGTCGGATCTTCTGCCTCCTCGTCAGCCTCAGACCCCGTGCAACCACTACAGTGGCCTCTAGGGGAATAGGAGTCACTGTTGGTCTCCTCCCACCTCGGGGGGTGGGGGTGGGGGTGGCGGGGGCTGCCCTCTGGGCTCTTCTGCGCTTTGCACCCAGCCAGCTTGATTCAGAGCAGGCCATCCCCCCCCCATGTTTTTGGGTCCCACTACAACCATTGGATAAGTCTCATTGGATTCCCGGCCTTGTTCCCAAAGTAGATCTTCACTCGCCCCCTTGTTCCCCATGTCACCCCCTCCAACATTCCTCAACTGAAAATAGGGACATTTCTCACTCTCCCCCCAACTGACCCTCCTCAACCCCAATTCCACTCCCCCCCCCCCCGGTCCCACAGAACATTTCCTATCAGAAGAAGAGCAACCGCTACACCAACGGGACATGGCACAAGCGCCCTCCACCATCCTGAGATAACTCCTTAATCCCAATTTCATCTCATTTTTTTCTTTGGTCGATTGACAAAAAGAAAAACACGCGCCAATAAATGAATTTTAGAAAGGGGCAAGAATACATGCAGATGCACAAAGCATTTTTATATATCCTCCTCCCTGAGCTCAGCGGCAGCAGCGCTGGTGGGGGAAACAGGGGCATTCTGGGACTGAATCAGAAGCCAGGATTATTATTATTTTCTTGTAATTCCGGGACTGTCCCTGGAAAACCGGGTCACTTGGAGGGTTTGTGATATAGATCCCTCACCCTTGTTCCTGATGTAGATCTTCACTCGCCCCTTCTTCCCTGGTGGGGGGAGACCCCGTGTTGTGTTTCGCCTCAGGTGCCAAAATGTCTTGGGTTGGCTGCTAAGTTCTGCTGTGAAGCTCACTCCCCTTGGGTCCATGGGTTCTTCTTCACAGACTTCTATTTGGAAGATGAGGACAGCTTTCTCTTTGAAGGACTGTCCTGTCCAAGTCCAGCGGAAGATAAAGACTCCCAAGAAGAGAGGGCAGGAGGAGTATTGGCTTTGCCCATCAACAAGTAGCACCTGCGGAGCAAGAAGCCATGACAGCTTTGTTCTCTCTCCACTGCCAAAGGCAGTATGTCTCTGAATGCCAGTTGATGGAAATCGCAGGTGATAAGAGTGCTGTCAAGTCCTGCTTGCAGGCTTCCTGCAGACATATGGTTGCCCACTGTGAGAAGAGGATGCTGGACTAGATGGGCCATTAGCCAGGGATCTTTTCATGTTCTTATGTTGTTATGTTCTTACTTGAGCACTTCAAATATTTGTAATTTCTTTTTTCAGAGGACAAAACAACGCTTTCTCTTTCAAGCTTTGTGGCTTGGCTATGAACCAAATACTATCTGTTTTCTAGGAGCTGAACAAGCCTTTGTGGTGCTCGCACCATGATGGCTCCTAAAAACAAAACAACTTCAAGGTCTGAGAGGAAGGAAATGGCAAAACACCCGTATTTCTTCTTGCCTTCTGCAGTAGGTGTTTTCCTCCCACGCCCCATCGTGCTGGACTTTTCATTGCTACACCAATGCACACACGAGATAAGAAATGTCGCCTTCTTCTGTACCCTAGAAAACCAGCAACTGTAGGTTCCAACTGTCCACAAACCACAATTAACCGTTTTCTCCACCATTTGGAGTCAATGGAAAAGCCTGTTATCTGAGCGTCCCAGGTTTGCACCCCACCGCATAGCTGTCAACCTTTCCCTTTTCTCGTGAGGAATCCTATTCGGAATAAGGGAATTTCCCGCAAGAAAAGGGAAAAGTTGACAGCTATGCCCCAGCGTTCAACTTACAAGTTCATACTCTGGGGTTCAGCAAGCTGTGAGTTCAGGATAATAACAATAAAAAGCAAGAGCGCATATTTCTATGAAAAATAACTTTTTAAAACACACACACACAAACACACACACCTTAACAAAATATGTTGACGATTGTGTATTCTGTTCAAACCAAGTGGGATGTTCTGCTACAAAATGTTACAGCATAGAGTGCTTCTATTCACTGAGCCAGCCACCCAAATGCATTGCCCTCCTCTCCTCAGTTTTCCAGCGGCCTCCAACAGTCAGTCCATTGAGGGAACCAGGTAAAGCCAGGCAAAATTCCAACTGGGCAAAACATGCAGGGGGCAGCACAGTAGGACTAATAAGAGATGTAGCCTGGGGATTGGTGAGCAATTTTTGGTTTAAAGCTAGTCTCCTGTTTTGGGTCAGAAGATGGGCTGTGGAGGAACCAAGACAGAATTTGGACAGATCAGGTGATCAGCCTGGAAGAATTTGGCAGGTCACACACAAAGCCTGGGGGATGGAGTTAACTGCTACATATATTTGCCAGCATAGCAATTCTCTGATCCCAGCATTCTGGGTTGCCTCTCAGAATGCTGGGTGACAGAAACAATGGCTGGCTTGTAACCATTGCTAGAATCTGACTCATAGATTCCTTTTTCTTATACAGTATTTGTAGTACAGTATATTATACCTCTTTAAATATTTAGAAATAGGAGAGTGCGCTTTTCCATTTGTTGTTATACCGTGCCTACAGCTTTCTGTGTTTCCTGGCTAATATTTTTCTCCTGTATTTAAAATAAACAGCAGGGTACTGTGCCCTGGGTACCTCTATGTAAATGTAAAGCATACACGGTGCTATTTTAGGGGTTCTGCTTCCCTTTGGCTCTGCTTCAATAACCCAGCCTTTTATAGGTGCGTGATCATATTGCACAGCAAGTGAAAGCATTTGCGTTGTGCCAAACAGCCTATAATAGCCACACTTTTGCTCGCAGAAACTAGCACCATCTGCAACCCTTGCATGGAAACTCTTGATTTTGACAAACCACAAGAGGCAAATAGCCTCTGGACTCTGGAAGCCTTGCAAGCACTCACCCTATTTGGCTGTTGCTCTTGTGAAAGGGGGAAACACAAGAACAAAAGGGCTGTGTCCCAGCTTGCCTCTCCCACCTGCTCTCCCATCCCCATCACGTGGCTTCTTCCGGCTTCCCACATGCTCAGGGAAACCATGTGCAACTGGGAGGCTGCTGTACTCTTAGGGATACACTGCAGATATTTGCTCTGAACAGGTTCGATCCCCATATGGGACAGCTGCCTATTCCTGCATTGCATTAGATCAGTGATGGCTAACCTTGACACTCCAGATGTTTTGGGACTACAACTCCCATCATCCCTGACCACTGGTCCTGTTAGCTAGGGATGATGGGAGTTGTAGTTCCAAAACATCTGGAGTGTCAAGGTTAGCCATCACTGCATTAGATAATAATAATAATTTATTATTTGTACCCCGCCCATCTGGCTGGGTCCCCCCAGCCACTCTGGGCGGCCTCCAACAGATATTAAAATACATTAAAATATCACAGGTTAAAAACTTCCCTAAACAGGGCTGCCTTCAGGTATTTTCTGAATGTCAGATAGTTGTTTATCTCTTTGACCTCTGCTGGGAGGGCGTTCCACAGGGCGGGCGCCACTACCGAAAAGGCCCTCTGCCTGGTTCCCTGTAGCTTTGCTTCTCGCAGTGAGGGAACCGCCAGAAGGCCCTCGGTGCTGGACCTCAGTGTCCGGGCTGAACGATGGGAGTGGAGAATGATCCTCAAGGTGCCACACTCTAACCAACTGAGCTATCCCTGCAGTAACCTAGAACTGAACAGAGCTAGGAATCACAAGAATAGTGAGCATCTGCATAGAACCCAAAGTGTTGCTGCTTTCATGTCCATTTCCTTGGTGTTCCTTGCAACAATGTTGTATCAGTGGCTGAAGTCCCATCTGCACTATGCGTTGAAAGCTGTGTCATATCACTTGTATGAAGGTGTAGGATGAAAAGAAGAATCAGCTTGATCTTTGGGAATTAAGTAGAAGAATCCAATAACCTTTTAGAATAAAAGGCAAAGGTAAAGGGACCCCTGACCATTAGGTCCAGTCGTGTCCGACTCTGGGGTTGCGGCGCTCATCTCGCTTTATTGGCCGAGAGCTGGCGTACAGCTTCCAGGTCATGTGGCCAGCATGTCAAAGCTGCTTCTGGTGAAGCAGAGCAGCGCACGGAAACGCCGTTTACCTTCCCGCCAGAGTGGTTCCTATTTATCTACTTGCAATTTGACGTGCTTTCGAACTGCTAGGTGGGCAGGAGCTGGGAGCTCACCCCGTCGCAGGGATTCGAACCGCCGACCTTCTGATCAGCAAGCCCTAGGCTCTGTGGTTTAACCCACAGCACCACCTGGGTCCCTTTAGAATAAAAGAGAGCGTCAAATACAGCGGTGCGCGATGCAGGGGAAACAATGGAACAGGCAGAATGGAAATGTCTTTGGGTAACTCGCGTTGCCTTGCAGTGGAGTTGCAGTTACCAAACTGCTAATCTGTTCTGCAGACTCTCCCCTCCCCCTCAGCTTTTTTTTTTTTTTTTAAATCAGATGTTGGCATTATCTGCCACTAATTGCTTTTTCATTTCCACTTGTAATTATTCCATTGGCTGTTTGTGGTGAGAAGCTGAAAATGAAGCAGATCACTGAGAAAGAATTAATTGTTAATGAATAATCAGCAGTAGGAAGCCAATTTCATTATCTTCAAAGAGGTAGCCAGAGATTAACTGGGGTTTCTTTAACTTGTGGTGTGTGTGTGTGTGTGTGTGCGCGCGCGCACAACTGTAAAGTAACCACCAAATAATCACACCCTCCAACTTCATCAATTATTTTCTATTATGTGTACTGATAACCATTCCCCCCCCTCTCTTTTGGCTTTGTTGTTTAATCTTAACAGTAGAATTCATGCTGCGGCGTGCTAATTGGAAGGTGTTACATTCAGTGGGGCTTTAGGCCTAATTATTAGAGCATCTTTGTCATTAGCATACGATCCTATGAAGGTTGCATGGTGGGAGTTATTAAAGTTGCCACGATACAATTTTGTCCTGGCGAATAGACTTGGGATAGCATCCAAGGTGTGGCTAAAACATAACAGACTACCTGGTACCACTCTTGAAACTTCACAGCCAATGCACACATGTGTGTCTGCAGCCAGTTAGTTATCCGCTGAGAAATAAATCTTTTCAAATCAATTTATTGGAAATAAATACGATCCTTGGGAATTTAAGCAGCGAAAGAGAAGGGAACAAAATACACCCAAGCTGACTTGTGCTATGAAATGGGAAGCCTCAGAAAGCCAACATCTGTCTCATCGTTACTGCAAAGATTCTGTATCCGGAGAGGATTCTTGTGGCTCAGTTTTTACTTCTCCTCTGACACCAAAATTTTATCCAGCCAGCTGGGGCACCAAAGGGCAGCACCAAATGTTCCTTCAGATGAATTCAAGAGCCAGTGTGGTGTCGTGGTACAGAGCGGTAGACTCATAATCTGGTGAACCGGGTTCGCATCCCCCCTCCTCCATATGCAGCTGCTGGGTGACCTTGGGCTAGTCACACTTCTCTGAAGTCTCTCAGCCCCACTGAGAGGGGGAGGAAGGGAAAGGAGATTATTAGCCGCTTTGAGACTCCCTCGGGTAGTGATAAAGCGGGATATCAAATCCAAACTCTTCTTCTTCTTCTCTGTATGAAAACAGTAAGGCCAATGAAATTTACCAGCAGGAGTGGATGTGTTTTGATTGGCTGCAATGGATGTTTCCCCACCCCCATATGAGGCAAAGACATAATGAGTAAGACCAGCAACAAAAATCTTGCTTTGTGGCAAGTTACTGTAGCCACTCCATTCTGCTCCTTCCGTTATGCATTTTCACACAACAGTCAGTCAGTCAATAGTTTTTGTCCACTGAGCCTGCTGTGGGCGGTTTTTGATTGTTTTCCCTCCTTATACCCACCCCACCCCCCAAATTTCCTCTGCAGTTCTGAAAAGTCTTGGGATTCCCCTTGGGATTCTATCTTATGTGTGGGTATTGCCACTTTGGTTTCATATGATATGTATAGCTCAGTTGGCTGAGCACGGCTCTCTTAATCCCAGGGTCATGGGTTCAAGCCCCGCGTTGGGCGAAAGATTCCTGCATTGCAGGGGGTTGGACTAGATGACCCTCGTGGTCCCTTCCAGCTCTATGTTTCTATGATTCTAACCTCAACAATGCAGGGATAGCATTTTCCTGAGCTTTTGAAACATTTCGTTCTCCACTGAAACCCTAGCAGCAGGTTGAAAGTTCATGATCTTGTTGTGTGACATTCAGCAATGAGTCTTGGGGAAACAGCCCAAACTGTGTGATACGATGCACCTGCAGCAAATACAAGTTTGCTCAGGAGGCGATGAAGAAGCTCTGTGCAGTTGGACTGGGCCCATGGGGCTATAAAACATGCAGCTCACAGGATGCGGCAAGTCATCTTTCAGTGAGTTAACCCTGAACATAACGTGGGGGTTGTGTGCACAGGGGTTGATGCCCCAGGCGCAAAATTGTTAGGTTGTGTGTGCAAAATTTCAACACCTGGATGCAGCCTCAATACAGCTCTGTGCTTCCATTGCTGGGCTCTGTTGAAAACCACTTCTCCATGCGAACCAGGAAGTGACCTCTCCAGACAACAGGACGGTTCTTCTTTTCTTATCTCTGCAGCAGCAATCTCCTAGGTGATGCAGATGGGGTTAGGCAGTAGAATGCGAATGTGTACTCCATCCATTTCCCTTCCTCCCACCCTATCCCCACCTCTGCATGACCCTGGGCACTGGCAACCCACACTATGCCACTGAGTTAACCCCAAAAGGCTGGCACTAGTGAGGATCACCATGAGGGCCGTGGGCACCACGTTCTTTTTGGAGTTTTGTTTTTTTTTTTAAAGAAAAAAGCTAGGCTCCCATGCAGCAACATAGAATTGTGAATTCTTCCTCAAGACTATCCTGAATGACCTTTGGAAGCCACTGGCAGAATCCACCAATGGTGAAATTGTTTGACTTGATGTAACATCTGCTTGTCACTGTTCTAACTATCAAGTGGAGCTCAAAGCAGCTCGCAACAATAAAAGGATTAACAAATAAAAGCAATGCTTCCTAGCAGAGATGAAATATTCAGGAAAAGTACAATATTCAGGGTATGCACACTTCCCTCCGGTCTCTGACCTGGCCGGAAAGATTCCACCAACAGGTTCTCACCCTGGGAGAGAAATTTTACTCTGTTCTCATTTAAAACCAAACCTACCTAATTTGCACCTTCCAAAATCATATGTGAACCAAAATAGTCATCTTTCGAAACGTATGTGTCTCCAAATTGTACAGTGAACCCCCCCAGCCAAGTAATGCATGGGGGGGCATATTCTATGGTAAAACATGCATATAGTGAAAATAGCATACAAAAGTCCATTATGTTAGGGGGAAATTGGTTTGCAATAATGTGCCCATTATGAGAAAATCACACTAAAATTTTGATTAATTTTCACGAGGTCTTTAAAAAGAAATAAATCACAGACTGATGTGGAAATGTGGAGAACTGCTCTTATGAAGCATTTGTAGCCAAATAAGTAATATTCCTTTCCAGTAGCTTATTTTTTTTTTAAATTTCCTCACAAAAGTACCCCAAAATACTAGAGGGCATCAGAGTTCAGTGAATCACACTGTGTATCGGTATGTATGCACATGCCTCCTCCCCAATCCCCAATCTTAATTTTTCATATAAATCTTACTTATTTAGAGTTGCCACATTGGAATTTCTGATTTGCAACGAGTGACACAGTCCTCCCCCAGAACAGCTTTGGGAGAGCTATTATAATACTGTCACGAAAACGAAAAATCAACTCAACATAATTCCATTTGGTAATAAGGATTTTACATCGGCTCCTCTTGATGCAAAAGGAATTCAATAATGGAAAATGTGTAGTCATAATTTTGCATTTATCTATAGGCTCTTTAATTCCAAAACAAATTTCAGCGTAGCATACATAATTCTGTCTGGTTTTAGGGTTTTTCATTAAACTATAAGTGAATTGCCCTTCTGGCTGCAAATCTGTTTTGCTTTGCGTTCCTTTCCTCCCCACTTACTCTTATTCCATCTTAAATTCCACAAGGATTCCATAGATTTCATTTAAGCAGGGCCAAACGGCACCAAACACATCTGCCCTGGAGAAGTTTGTCTCTCTTAACATGCAACCCATTGCTAGCGCTCCTTTTTCGTCCCCACCCCCATTCAATTTGGACGAATTCCAAATTGCCATTTATTCCAATAGAAGCACTGCTAATTACGCAAAGCATCTTAATAAAGAATGGAAACAAGATTTTAAAAAACACACACTCTCTCTGATGCTCTAATGTGAAGTGACTTTCAGTGTAAAAAAAGGGGGCTTCTGTAACTTTATATATAGATGTCTTTAGAAAACTGGGCACCCACAACAAAGCAAGAATGGCTCAGGATAGAGAAATAAAACATAATAGATATAGATACACAGTTTATGTTCTGTATCACTGTGTACATTGCTGTGTTCCTACCTGCTAGGTTATCATTTTTTGTACCGGTATATTAGCATGCTCACTTTCAACACAGTCTAGAGCCCTAGGCAGCAGCTAGATGTGCAAGAGCAGGGTTTGCCAAAGTGGTGCCCGTGGGTGCCAGTGTGCCTGCCTGTAATCTACTAGCTGAATCCCTGGCATCTCCAGGTCAGGTTGGGAAAGAACCCTTTTTGAAATCCTGGAGAGCCACTTCCTATCACTGTAGACAGTATTTAGCTAGATGGGCCAATAGTCTGATTCAGCATAAGGCAGCTTCCTATGTTTCTATGATGCCTCCAGTAAAGGTAAAGTGACCCCGGACCATTAGGTCCAGTCGTGACTGACTCTGGGGTTGCGGCGCTCATCTTGCATTACTGGCTGAGGGAGCCGGTGTACAGCTTCCAGGTCATGTGGCCAGCATGACTAAGCTGCTTCTGGCGAACCAGAGCAGCGCACGGAAACGCCGTTTACCTTCCCTCCGGACCGGTACCTATTTATCTACTTGCACTTTGACGTGCTTTTGAACTGTAGGTTGGCAGGAGCTGGGACCAAGCAACGGGAGCTCACCCCGTCGTGGGGATTCGAACCGCCAACCTTCTGATCAGCAAGCCCTAAGCTCTGTGGTTTAACCTATGTTTCTATGATGCCTCCAATAGATCTTAGTAAATATCAAATTTAGTAAATATCTCTGTACTGAAACTGGAAAACTTAGATAAAACTTCCAGGGTAGGAGGCTTTGTGGGCGGGCCCCGGGCAGCATAAGTGAACCGGCAAATGGCAGGCTGGATTGCCTGCCTGCCATTTGGCCAATGGTGGCAGAACTTTGGGGGCGTTCCCTAGGGCGCAGGATCAACTGACCAATGGTGGCACTTGGCCCCACACCCAGGGCCAGGATATAATGCAGGCCTGCCAAGCCATTCAGCCTCTTTTTCCTCGCCGGTTTTCCTACCCTCACTCTGTTAGTGGTTTTGTTGGCGCTACAACCTTGCTATGGACTATTGTCGGCCATCAGATTCGGGGCTGGGCAGGAATTTTTCCCACTTGGCAAATTGGCACCAGCCATTTGGTTTTCACCCACCTCCTAACAATCGTCACACCTTTGTAAGGTGGATAGGCATTGAGTAAGCATAGATCTTGGATGGAGGGGAGGTTATATCCTCTCCACGGGGAAGGGTATCCAGTTAAAATGATTTGGGAGGAGTGGCTCCTGCCTGAAGCCCAGATGAGGACTAGGGTCATACCATTACTCCAATGGAGACCACTTGGGGGGCTCCCTGATTTGACATAGGTCATAGGGCATCCACCCCAGTTGGGTTTACCCTTAGAGGTACTGCTGGAGTGGAATACGTGACTGCTTACCTCAGTGCATATGGCCAAAACCTTCACTTCTGTAACCAATAAAGTTGAGGCCTTATTTGATCCCATAAAACCAACATACGGTGTTTTTTTCTACTTATTTAACCGCTAGGGGGCTGGGTGCTCACAGGGCCTTGACAGACAAATCATGAATATTTCTAGACAAATAATCTTTGCCTCATTATCAGTTCTTTTTGAAGAAACTAATTTAGTTGTGGATAAATGTTTAGGAACTGGAACATGAACTAATGAAGACTTGGAATTATGCTTCAGAAGAACATGCATGAGCCAACTTTCCTGCAACTTCAGTGTATCGAGGGCACAACTCTAGCAAATGGGTAGAAGTTAGCCAAATTTTGGCTAAACGTTAAAAGAAATACTATGGGAAGATAAGACAAGTGACTGGTATGTTTCTTTGTTTGCTTTGGGTTTCAACGCCAATAAAGCATGCATTGACTTAGGCTGCAAATGTACCTGCTCAAACCTGAGGGTTAGGCTTCTTCTCTCTTAGAGTACATTTCTCCTGTCTCTCCTTTATAGCAAAATGTGAGTAAGTCTAGTGCAGCCGTCACCAACCTAGTCCCCTTTGGATGTTTTGCAATAGAGCTCCCATTGGCCCCAGTTGGCATGGCCATATAATGTTGGAGCTGCTGCCCAAAACATCTGGAGAGCATCTGGTTGGCAAAGGCTGGTCTCGGGTGGATCTACACTGATCTTATAGAACATTATAGAACATGTGCAAATAGGGGAACCAAAGCATGTGGGGGGGGGGAGGGGGGGAGGGAGGGGGTGTCTGTCTGTCTGTCTGTCTTTCTTTCTTTCTTTCTTTTCACATTTGCACTCTAGCAACCTTTTGTTAGGCTTCCTTTGAAATGTCACAGGAGCAAAAAAATAAATAAACCTGAGGTTGCATCCACACCATATGTTTAAATCACATTTATACCGCTTTAACAGTCATGGCTTCCTGGGAACTGTAGTTTACTCCTGACAAAGCTACCACTCCCAGCAACATCAACAAATTCTTTGGAGCAATGTGCTTTAAATGTATGGCGTTGATGGGCATGATGGCTGCTTCCTTTTTCCAGCATCTGTTGGAATGTGAGAAGCCATTCTGTGAGGCACAGGCAAGCTATTCTATCAGCTGAGTGCATCAATTGCTTTTGCCTGGTCATCTCAGGCAACTGGCTCTGCGTTTCTTAGAGAGGCCTTATTATGGTACCCGTCATTTAAGAATCATTTTCGGCGCACACTAGCAATACAAAATAGTTATTTGTTGTTGTTTTTTTTTAAATAATTTTTATTAGACATTTTTACATACATTCTTTTAAATAACATATTCTTTTAAATAACATATGAAATAACAATTCATATGTTATTTTCTGACTTCCACCAACCACTTCTCGGGATTTTCACTTTTCTTAACTTCCTCTTGTATTTCATACTCCACTATTACATTTAATAATCAAATTCAAATATTATTTTCCAAAGTTATTTCTGTAATATTTCTTAAAATTAAGCTCACAAAACTTCTTGCAAGCCTATTAGCGTGATTTGTTGTTTACAAATTATCTTTCAAATATATCTCAAATTTAGTCCAATCTTTTAGAAATTCCTGGTCCCGTCGGTTTTACAAAATAGTTATTTGTATGCCATTTGAATGGATGCCCAGCAGTCCAAATAAGCCCAGTTTCTTATTACATTGTTTTCTTAAATGTAAATTAAAGACAAATGCTGTTGCAGACGTCATAGCAGTATCTTTATTAGTAGTATTAGAAATCATTTTGTTTTTTAAATAGTGTTTCCTGGATCACATTTTTATTTTCAAAGACTGCTGATCCTTCTTTTTAACCACCTCCAGATTCAAAGGGCTCACAGGGGTGTTTTGTTGGGTGGGGTGGGGGGGATGCACAAAGGTATCTTATTAAATAATGTCACAAACATGAAGTTCATTATTATGCAAATGCCATCCTCAGAACAGATTTGTTAATTGCAGCACATTTGCATAATTAATGAACTCTCCGATGAATAATGCCTTTGCAGATTTGTGCAGCATTGTTTTAAAATAAATTATAAAATACATGTCAAATGAAGAGTGCCTTTTAGAATCCCATAGCATTGTTGGAAAATTAATTACCAAATGCTTGTCACATTAAAATGAGTTTGTAGTTTTTATACTGTTAGTCTAAAATTAATCACAAAATGAAATGTCAGTAGATTAAAGTAAACAACTTTGTTTCTTAAAAAAAAAGAGAGAGAAAACTATACTTAAACTTTGAATGCTCTGTTGGTTATACCGATTCCAGTTTATATTCCATTATGTTAATTTAGCTGCTTTGGTAGCTGTTAACATATTAATATGTTAGGATATGAATTTGATTTAATTTTATCATATTGGACTTCTAATCTTTAATAATCATAATGATGAATGTAGTACATGAAAGAGAATTATCAGAGAAATGCCATGATATATTAGGTGCAAAGTCAATCCAAAAGTGCTGACCAGAAACCAAAGATTCCTTTATGCAGACCTGAGTACTTCTCTGCATTTTTCAGGATGCCATGTGCCTTCTTCCAACTACGGTTCCCTGAACTATATAATAACTCACTCCCAAATTCCCTAGTGTATGAGGTCTCAGAAACTCCTTCTCATGGATGGGATAGTGTGGGATGATACTGATTATTTGGATCCATTCCATTCAGGTTTTGGCCTGGGTAAGGGACAAAAGCAGCCTTGGTCACCCTGGCAGATGATTTATGCTGGGGAATAGAGTGGGACTCTCTTGGTCCTCCAAGACCTTCCAGCAGCTTCCAATACTATGGAATCCTTCTAGTTCACTGGCTCTGATTAAGCCTGCTGGACACGCTGTTGCAGTGGCTCCACTTCTTCAACTCTGAGCCGTTTGTTTTTGGGATGGATGCTCTAACATCTACGTGAAACTACTGGGGGAAGTCAGCTGGAGGTCTAGGCTAAAGTGCCATCAGAAGGTTGTGAGTCATCAATATGACACACAGTTCTCATTTCCATCTACGAATCCCGGAGAGGTTGTGGAACTCCTGAACAGGTGTTTTGGGGTGGATGAGGATGAACAAGGTGAAACTTAATCCAGATGAGATTCTGGATTAAGGAAACCATGTAGCCTAAATGGCTGCTAACCAGATATGTTCTTCTTCTTGTCTGGCAATCACTCGTAGCCGAGTAAGATTGTCTTCCATGAACACTGTCTTAACAGTGACTGTGGAGGCCAATTCTGAATCCACATGTCTTTCCACAGTGGGGACATAGGTTTCTGGGTGGGAGTTGATCACGGTGAGGGTTTGCCAAATGTGCCTTCCTCTTAGCACTTTTCTCCCTTTTGTCCTGAGTTCAAGCATCTTCAAAGCCTAAGACGCCTTTGGTAAAGGCTGTTCTCCAACTGGAGCGCTCGCAGGCCAGTGTTTCCCAGTTGTCGGTGTTTATACTACTTTTTTTTTTAATTGCCTTGAGAGAGCCTTTAAAACTCTTTTGTTGACCACCAGCATTACACTTTTCATTTTTAAGTTCGGAATAGAGTAGTTGCTTTGAAAGGCATCCGCACAACATGACCAGTCCAACGAAGTTGATGTTGAAGAATCATTCCTTCGGCACTGGTGATCTTTGCTTCTTCCAGAAGTTTTGGGATGGATGAGGATGAACAAGGTGAAACTTAATCCAGATGAGATTCTGGATTAAGGAAACCATGTAGCCTGAATGGCTACTAACCGGCTATGTTCTATCTCAACTGCTGCAGGCAGGATGTGTGGAAACTGTTGTTGTTGTTGTTGTTGTTGTTGTTGTTGTTGTTCTTATTGTTGTTGTTGTTGTTGCTGCTGCTGTTATATTTATACCCCACCCATCTGGGAGGCTTCCAACACATGTAAAAAACATAATAATAAAACAACAAATAAAAAAACCACTTCCCCATAGAAGGGGAAACTGCTGCTATGTTTTGGTCTCGCTTGTGGGCTTCGCATAGGCATCAGAGCAAGATGCTGGTCTAAGATTGGCTTCTGGCATCTCCCTGAAGGCTCTTTTTAAATCCTTATAAATGGATGTGCTCGATCTGTTCTCGATAAGGTTGAACTCCTCCTGAAGGATCAAGTTTGCATCTTGAGAGTCCTCATGGATTCAGCACTATTTGTGAAAGCAGGAGATACTTTTGACCCCTTTCTTATTTTCTTTCTGGCAGACCTTAAATGCATTTATTTTTCAATCCACTTTTGGCTAGGTAAGTTGGTGTGGCTCAAAACCAGCCCCAAGTGGGGCTCAGAATGAGTGAGATGCCCTTTAGATGTGGGGAGGAGGAGTTTACATTTTTGAGCCCCCATCCCCATTTCAAATACTCCCCCCAGTTCTAGTGCTGATCTACCTGTGGAGCAAAATGGTGGTTCCGTCTATCTGTAACAATAGAGGGAAAATGAAGGGAATCTGTTCTATCTGTGAGGTTTTTAATTTTCTTTTTCATGGACAATGAAGCTGCCCTTGAGATCATTGTAAATAACTGCAATCATTTTTTTGACTTCTTTCAGTGAAAGTGTCTCCTTTGAGTAAAAAAAAAAATCCCAATACAAATAATTTCAAACTGCATTAATGCAATAATGCTTGGGCTTCCCTTAAAGCCTTGCGAATAAAATATCAGATTTATTGATGGCTGAAAAAAATTCCATTCAATGTTTTCAGGATTAGAGATTTATGGCCTGAAGCACTTGGTTGTAAATCCCTACAATGAAAACAGATCTCACTGCATCTCCTCCATAAATTGCTATGAACCCGAGGGCCCATTCACACAATGCCTTTATGGAATTCAAGCTACAAGCGTGCCAGCCATGCGGAGATCCAAGACTTATAGGCGTGTGGCCCCTTCCTCAGTCCTATTCAAGGAATGGGAGTGATAAGACCAAAGTTAAGCACTTCCATATCTAACCAATATCAACGAGAGGATGGAACGTGAAATCCGTGGGACCTTTACATTATTAACATTCACTAGAGTGTGTTCAATATGTTCGGATGGAAACTATCTAATAGAGTAAACCAGGACGAACTCCAAGTTATACGCCCTCTGGTGGGCTTCCTCCTCTCTCCTCACAAATTGACCTGGCTGTAGTGGTGGACACGGGTGGCGCTGTGGTCTAAACCACTGAGCCTCTTGGGCTTGCCGATCAGAAGGTCAGCGGTTCGAATCCGCTTGACGGTGGTGAGCTCCTGTTGCTCTGTCCCAGCTTCTGCCAACCTAGCAGTTCGAAAGCACGCCAGTGCATGTAGATAAATAGTAGGAAGGCAGGAAGGTAAACGGTGTTTCCATGCGCTCTGGTTTCCATCACAGTGTTCCGTTGTGCCCGAAGCGGTTTAGTCATGCTGGCCACATGACCCGGAAAGCTGTCTGTGGACAAACACCGGCTCCCTCAGCCTGAAAAGCGAGATGACTGGACTTAACTGTCCTGGGGTCCTTTACCTTTTACCTTTACCTAGTGGTGGGCAGGAGCAAAACACCAAGCAGGGTGGTATCCAGTGATGAGCATCTAAGTCTAGCTGCCATTTCCCAGAATGCTCTGGTGCAATGATACACTGGGGCTTGAGGAATATTCAACTGGCAGGAAAACCCAAGTTGTCCAGAGTGTTTGACTGGAGTCCAAAATGCAAAAGAGGGGGAATGGAGGGCATGTTTCAGCAATGGAACCTGCCAGAATTACTGGCCTCCAGTCTCCTGAGCATGCTGGGTGTTTTATAAGCAAAAGGTTATGTGAATGCATTTTGAAGCCATTCCTAATACTCATTGCATAGTGGACTCCATTCCTTCCAAGATCCGCTCCATATTTACTCCCCTGCCATGTGCTCTACCATTATTATAGCTTAATTCATTAGACTTAAGCCTATTGGGTGAAATGCGTCCCCCATGAATTCTAGTGAAATTACGGCAGTTCCATCAGGGTTTAAGTGGCCCCACGAGCTCGATAGGTTTGGAAGCTAATGAACACTATACAGAATGTTAGAATAAAGTAAAGAAGAATCAAATCTGATTGCAACAGACCACTCTGAAACAAAGACAGAGGGAGAGGATCGTCCGTGCCCAGATTTTCACTCTGAAAACTGCCTGCGTGCAGTAATATTCTAAATTTAATTAGTTGCGGCAACAATGTGAAACAACTATTGGAAGCCCAGATTTTTGCTTGGGGTGCTTGTTAACACACAAAAAAAATCAAACTTCTACATGGAAAAAGCATTAATTTGGCAGGCAATCCCTCCCTTTGCTTTGGAAATCCAATGAAACTTGGCTTTTATAGGAACAGAACATTTCAGATAACTGTGGCATTTCTTCTTGCTGCCCTGCAGTTATTAATCTATTTTTTTCTTTGTAAAAGGAGTCTTTTTGTTATTAAAATCCTATAAAAATGACTGATCTAGTTATATAAACAGAGTCCAGACATTAGAAAGTAGTAAAACACACACACACACAAAAACCCCACTGTATGGATCAAAATCAAATAAAGTTGCCTTTGGAAAGTCACACATAACAATGTCAAGTATAAAAGGCTTACAGAGGACTTATTCTATAGTAATCTCCAATTTATAATCACTTAAGTTTCTTTTGGATTAGATCATGTCCATTTCATTAACCTGCAATAAGGGTGTCGCCCCGCCCTCCCCTTTCTTGCTATTTAATCCATTCTAGCCTGATTTTCAAAGATTAACCTTAGATTGAAATTCTTGAGGGCCTCACCACAATATTCAGTCTCGCAATGACGGACAAAGGCTAAACAATAGCTCAATTCCAGTTCTGTTAATTAAAAAGCACAGATCAATATATATATTTAATAACGTGCTTCCTGGCAGTATACAAGTGTTACCTACACGTAGGTGGCACTGCCATAAATCACCCTGATATTTTATGAAAGGGTGGTATGGAGAGGGGCAGGATGTAGACACTCCTCAAGCATCATTCAGTAGTGGAAAGAGGCCCCTTGCTGATAAAGGCATACCCTCCAACATTTTCCTGATGAAAATAGAGACGTCCTATTCCATGATGATGATGATGATGATTTTATTATTCATACGCCGCCCATCTGATTGGGTTGCCCCAGGTACTCTTGGCAGTTTCCAACACATATAAAAACATAGGTAAAGGTAAAGGGACCCCTGACCATTAGGTCCAGTCGTGACCAACTCTGGGGTTGCGGCGCTCATCTCACTTTATTGGCCGAGGGAGCCGGTGTACAGCTTCCAGGTCATGTGTCCAGCATGACTAAGCCGCTTCTGGAGAACCAGAGCAGTGCACGGAAATGCCGTTTACCTTCCCGCTGCAGCGGTACCTACTGGTATTTATCTACTTGCACTTTGATGTGCTTTCGAACTGCTAGGTTGGCAGGAGTATAAAAACATCATTAAACATTAAACATTTAAAAAAAACAACTTCCCTATACAAGGCTGCCTTCAGAAGGCATACCCTCCAACATTTCTCTAATGAAAACAGGGACGTCCTAAGGAACAGTGGGACATTTTGGGATCAAATCAGAAACTGGGACGGCTTCTGTAAATCCGAGACTGTCCCTGGAAAACAAAGGGCGCTTGGAGGGTGTGTAAAGGGGGAGCGGGGGTACGAGGAGGAAGTGTGTCAAATGGACCAATTTCACTTTCGTCCTTTAGTGGCACTGCATGTAGCTCTGTGATACTCAGTGATGGCTGGTGCCTATGGGGACTGGTAGCGTGGAAGGCAGGAAGACCAACAGTAGGTGGAGCCAAAGGCAAGGACAGGCAGAGCCAACTGCTTCTAGTTTGGTCCCCACCCTCCTCCCTGTCAAGTTCTGCAATGGCAACACTGAGACTAAGGAGAAGGGAGCTGGAAGGTGGCGACACCTGCTGGATTGGCTGTAAGTAAGGAGCCAGGTAGGCGGGTGCTGTCTGAGGGCAGAATGAGGTTGGTGGGGCTGTTCCCAATTGCACCAGACTCCACTGGAGATTATGATGATTAATATTATTATCATATAACAAATTTAATGAAGAAAGGATAAGAGAGAGAGAGAGATACTATAACCATCAATAGGTAAAGGGACCCCTAACCATTAAGTCCAGTCGCGGACGACTCTGGGTTTGCGGCGCTCATCTCGTTTTAATGGCCGAGGGAGCCAGCGTACAGCTTCCGGGTCATGTGGCCAGCATGACTAAGCCGCTTCTGGCGAACCAGAGCAGCGCACGGAAATGCCGTTTACCTTCCCGCTGGAGTGGTACCTATTTATCTACTTGCACTTTGATGTGCTTTCAAACTGCTAGGTTGGCAGGAGCTGGGACAGAGCAACAGGAGCTCACCCCGTCATGGGGATTCGAACCACCGACCTTCTGATTGACAAGCCCTAGGCTCTGCGGTTTAACCCACAGTGCCACCTGCGTCCCACTATAACCATCAATACATGCATCTTAATATAAACATATATATCAATATATGCTATCTCAATGTCCAGATGAGTAGCCACATGAAGTTGATGCAGAGGATCTGTGCTTATTAGGGCCGCCATACGTCTGGATTTGACATCTGGGGGTGGCACTTTATCCTGGATCTTAGGCAAGTCAATTAAAAAATTGTGGTTTTTGGCATTTTTGTATATATAAAAAAAACCTCAACAATTTCGGGGTGTTCTGGTTTTTACTTTTTGAAATATGGCAACCCTAGTGTTTATAGAGTAGTAAGTCTCGAATTTTATTCAGAATCATGGAAGAAAACATGATATGGAAGAAAACAGAATACGCACATACGACTTAGAGAAGGGGCAATTATTGTTTGAACTATCTTAACAATTCATAATGTGTGATATATGTCTGATCATTAGTATATTAAGGTGCAAAGAGAGTCACAAAGAACATTAGGAAATGGAGAAGTACCTGCAGCCTGTATTTTTTTCACACGACTGTTAAAACACAATCTGAAAGGATTATCCCTGCCTCGTTTAAGATACTGGTATTTTTTCTTTTCTCTCTTCAAGTTTTGAAGGCAGACACTTCCTTTTAAAGAGCTTCCATTTCATGGGAGTATTTGGATTTCTAAGTATTTTGATCTAAAACAATGAAGAAAATATAAGCCTTTAAGCCTTCCCCAAGTATGATTGACGTTTGCTTTTCAATCCAACCTGCACTTTTACAAAGTTAAGTCCCATATTACATTTTATAGAGAGCTGATTGCATCGTTCTGGCCTGGAGAGCTTTATTAACTGAAATTGCTGTCTGCTAGAATAGCGCAGCACCCAATTTTTCTGATTATAGCTCCTCTAGCTCTCGAAGAAAGGGTGTGTGCAAGCCTTAAGCAGCATCAATTGCCTTCTCAAAATAGGATTTCTGGAGACATAGAATGCCTTGCTAACCTGTTTATTTTCAAATGTACTGGTTGAGCAGGTGAGAAGCAAATGTCTGTGAAGGAAGTGCTGATCCCCAAACACCCTAAACTCTAGAAACCAGCTTCCTTCCGCCAGCTGGAATCATCACAGCAATTTTTTTCCAGAAAGCTCTAGACTTGTATGATGCAGATTCCAATGGCCGGAAGTAACTAATTGTCAGATTATTAAAAGCCATTTAAAAGACCATGAATGGCAAGCGAATGGTTGCACGTGCCTTTATTTGTATGCATGTTTCTGATAGGGTGGTGGTCATGTGACAAACTCTACAAGGGCCCTCCTCTATTTGAAACCATCCTCTCTTTGTATGGCTGCCCAGTCCATGTCTGGTGAAAATATAAAGAAGGGAGAGCATCTAAATTAGTATGTGCACCTTTCGGTGTAAAAAGAAGAAATTTAGGAGTGTTAAATTAGATTTGAATAAAGGAATTTGATAAGGGTTTAGGAAAGTATCAGAAGTAATGAGGTGCCGAGGTATAGAAAAAAAGGAGTTAGTTTAAGTAAAATGATTATGGTATTTTATGTTATTGTGAAAAAGGATAAGGAATGTAAAAATAGATAAGTTTATGAATTTGGAAAACTGATAAAGAGGATAGATAATGAATTCAACAGAGGGGGACTTGAGGAAGTCAACCAAAATATGAACTTGAGGAAGGGAAGAATACCTGGCCCACAGAAATGGGCCAGGCCTAAGCAATGATATTGAATATGTTAACTACGTTAAATGTGTAATGTTTATTGTCTTGCCCGGTGAGAGAGGGAAATGGAAACCTGCTTCCCCCAGTGAGAGGGGGGGGGAGGATGGAAATTTAACGGTATTGTAAAGTGCTTAAAATTGTTAAAATCAATAAAAAAATTATGAAAAAATAAATAAATTAGTATGTGCACCTTTCATACCAATTTGTGCCTCATTTTGCCCCCTCCCCTTTTGGGGTGATGTGTTTCCACTATTTTTTCATGCGTAAGTGGCCACCCTAGTTTAAAATCACAGTATTAATTTTTTTGCAGGGGAGAACATCATTAAAGTAATTAAATTAAATGCAGATGGGGCACAGGACAGTACAAGGGCTGTAAAGTGCATTGTATCAATGAGTCCTTTGTCTCTTTGTAACCCGGTGGGGCTGGGGTTGAAACAGCCTGGTCTTGTTCCTATCAGACTGACCCCGAAGCTCAGGTCAGTTCTAGCCAGACAGCTACACTTAAAGCTCATTGTTTCGGATTCTTTTGAATGCATTTTAATGAAAGAAGACCGACTCAATGAAAAGACGGCATTCTTGAGCAGTGGCTGGAGAACAGGAGAACTACGAAACCCAACAGAGAAAGAGCACACATGATAGTCTTGCTAAGGATGGACCTACGTGTTACAAGCAACATGGGGATACCCACAAATAAAGGCATCCCCGCGTCAAAATTCCCTCCATTTGTAATGAGCACCTGTTGTGATGTTCTGCATTTCTCAACACCTTGGGATATAGCGGAAGATTCAGGACTAAGTGCTTCTTCACAGAGTGAGCATGGAATTGGATCCCTCAAGATGTCTTGATGGCCACCAACCTGGATGGCTTTAGGAGATGATTAGACAAATTCATGCAGGTACAGTGCTAGCTTGGTTCTCAAACGCCTTGGTACTCAAACAACTTGGAGCCCAAACACTGCAAACCCGGAAGTAAGTGTTCCAGTTTGTGAACTTTTTTCGGAAGCTGAATGTGCTCCATTTTGAGTGTTGCACTTCCAGTTTGAGTGCCACACTTCTGTTTTGAGTGTTATGCTGAGGTCTGTCTGTTTTTGCTATTAATTTTACGTTTTTGTGACTCTTTTTGTTTTGTTTTTGTGATTGTGTGGAACTCAGTTCAGCTATTGATTGATTGATTGATTGATTGTGTGACTGCAGTACATTGCTTATTGCTTTCATTTTATGGATCAATGGTCTCGTTAGATAGTAAAATTCATGTTAAATTGCTGTTTTAGGGGTTGTTTTTAAAAGTCTGGAACGGATTAATCCATTCTGCGTTACTTTCTATGGGAAAGCGTGCCTTGGTTTTGGGACGCTTTAATTTTGAACGGACTTCCGGAACGGATTAAGTTTGAGAACCAAGGTACCACTGTATATCAGTGGCTACTAGTTATACCAGATGAGGTCTGGAGGTTATGGAGAACCTTGTCCTCTCTTCCCAAAATCCGAAATTGTTCTCCCTCCCCCAACAAACACACAATAGCAGCAAGCAGGTAAGATGGCTGTCTTTGCTCATCTAGGTACTACCCACAATTCCTCCTCTTCTTGACACATGTGATTGCCCATGCCTGTCTCCTTCCATTCCCCAAACTGGGTTATAAATAAAGACGTATAAACCTGTGTTCATGCACATGTGTACACACACACACACACACACACACACACACACACACACACACAGCTTTTCTTCAGGTGGAGAAGAAGAAGAAGAGAAGAGTTTGGATTTGATATCCCGCTTTATCACTACCCGAAGGAGTCTCAAAGCGGCTCACATTCTCCTTTCCCTTCCTCCCCCACAACAAACACTCTGTGAGGTGAGTGGGGCTGAGAGACTTCAACGAAGTGTGACTAGCCCAAGGTCACCCAGCAGCTGCATGTGGAGGAGAGGAGACGCGAACCCGGTTCCCCAGATTACAAGTCCACCTCTTTTAACCACTACACCACACTGGCTCTCCACACAGGTGGGTGCCATTGCCATTCTAAGAGAATGGAGAAATTGTTCAAGGTGAGTTCTGACACCTCTTTATTCTAGAAAAATAGCACTGTTATATATCTCCATATACCCAACAAATGTTGTCATCCAAATGGGGAGGAGAAGCTTGGCGTTGCTCTGCTATGCCCTCCCTAGCGGAGCTGATGATAATCAGTCACTTATACCTTCTTTTGCAGCTGATACCCTCTCCCTCCCCCAGATCCCCCTTCTGAAATTAATTGCAAAAGTTTCACAGATGTCTGCAGCAGTTGACCAGAACTCTTGGGTTATTGCTTGTCAGACTATTAATGGGTTTGGCTAACCATGACAGTCATTACTTTCCCCCTCCTGTGAGCTACTTTCTGTGTAATTTATGCATAGGTTTTGCCAAGATTTGACAACTTTCAGGGCATTAACATAAAATTAGACTTCCAAGCTGAACAATGGGTGGCATTACCAGCAGCAGGGGAAACCAATCAGGGAGAATTGATTTCTCTCTCTCTCTCTCTCTCTCCCTCCCTCCCTCCCTCCCTCCCTCTCTCTCTTTTTAAATCCCATTTTTGGGGTTTTTAGGATCGGGATTCTGTAAGTGTATATATGTCCATACATATACTGTAATTTATTTAGCCTCCCCAAAGAATCCCCAACAGAACAGAGTGGAAAGGGATGAATGCTGAGGCCTCTCCTGATACCTCTCTTTAGCATTTGAAGAGCACATGTGTGCGTTTGTGCCCGAATGTGATTGTGAACTATCTGTTCCACAAAATGGTCGCCAGCATCTTAAACAAACTTAGGGAAACAACAGCCTCCTCCTGAAATCAAGCGCAGAGGAGGGGAAGCATCTCAGGGCTTCTTTGAGGCCCCCTTTTTTTCTTTTCGCTGAGAAAAGAGTCTCTCCTTTAACACAGATTGCTCAGTGAATGCCATTACAGAATGCGATGTGTGTGTTAATAAGCCGGGACATCTGGTAACCAGCTTTTTTCTGATTCATTAACTGACTCTGCTTCGGTGGCCAGAGGCTATGCTAGGAAAAGCTGGAAGGCTTTTTGCTCCTCAGAAACGGGGCCTTGATATATGCCTCACTTCGTTGACCCAAACATAGCCTTTTCAATCTCCTCTAATGTCTACACTATTAGTATTAAAATGTGAATACTGGGAGAAACGTGTGTGTGTGTGTGTGTGTGTACGCAAACACACACACAGAATTAAAGCTGTATTTTAAGATTCACTTTTTTCCCCCTTTTGGAATGGCTGGCAATATCTTGCTTGGGATTCAAGCCCTGCTCATATTTGAAATCATTCCACTTCGGCAAAATGACGTTGCCCGTTTGAACCACACTCAGACATTCCAAGTGTCCCTATTTTCCAGGGATGGCCCCGGATTTACAGAAGCCGTTCCAGTTTCTGATTCGATCCCGGAATGTCCTGCTTTTCCTTAGGTCAGTGATGGCTAACCTTGACACGCCAGATGTTTTGGGACTACAACTCCCATCATCCCTGACCACTGACCCTGTTAGCTAGGGATGATGGGAGTTGTAGTTCCAAAACATCTGGGGTGTCAAGGTTAGCCATCACTGCCTTAGGACATCCTTCTTTTCATCAGAGAAATGTTGGAGGGTATGCATGCTGAACCCTTTGGACCATAGGAGCCAACTCCTAGGGCCTGAGGTCCCTTCAGCCCCCTCCAAATAAAATATTTGAGGGGGCCAGCCCTCCTCCGATTACTAGGCATTGCCATTCAAATGGTGTGTGTGCTACGCATCTTGTAATCGATTACGCAGGGTGGGGCTTACCTGCCCCCCCCCTCAATATTTTTTTCAAGTTGGCACCCCTGCTTTGGACCAGCATTCCAAATAATGGACTTAAAATACTTCCAGGTAAGGAAATTAAATCTTCATCTTTGGGACATAGCAGGATGCCTTAATGTTTACCCAATGAAGAAAAATAACATAACATAACATAACATAACATAACATAACATAACATAACATAACAAAATAAAATAAAAATCTGAGCAAGATAATAACAGTTTGAATTTGAGAAATGAAGGCACCTCAACCCCTCTCCCCCGGTGCCCTTTTCCGCCCTTGAACGCCTGCAGACGGACTCCAAATGCTCCAGAGACGATGATTGAGCAAAAGAAATCTGACTTGATGGTACATGTTGAGGGATGAAATGGACAATGAAGTTTCCATATGTTCTTTTTGCACAGTAATTAGAAACTGTCACACACCGTTTCATTTTTAAGTTTCCCCAGGCTTATTTGCATGGATGAGGCTTCCCTTGGAGCAAAATCGCAAGCATCAGACTGGCGCCCCGTTAAAAATCTGAGGCCCCGACACGTGGGCCTCTTCCACTGCATGGGCAAGAAGCCGGCGGCAGGTACCGCAAGAGCCCTGAGCACCGCTCAGCAGTAGCCAGATGCAGACAGGCTTTGTCCCTTTTCTAGGACGATATTCTTCTTGTCTACAGTAAAATAAGATATGGCAACTATTGCACTAGGCATCTGGGTATCTTCAGAGCTAGCCCTGCTGAGCGTAAACCTATTGAAATTAATGAACCTGTTGGTTATGTCTGTTAATTTAAATGGATCTACTCTGAGTAAAGGTAAAGGTAAAGGACCCCTGGATGGTTAAGTCTAGTCAAAGGCGACTATGGGATTGTGGCGCTCATCTTGCTTTTCAGGCCGAGGGAGCTGGCATTTATCCACAGACAGCTTTCCAGGTCATGTGGCCAGCATGACTAAACTGCTTCTGGTGCAACAGAACATCACGATGGAAACCAGAGTGCATGGAAACATCATTTACCTTCCCGCCACAGCGGTACCTATTTATCTACTCACACTGGTGTGCTTTTGAACTGCTAGGTTGGCAGGAGCTGGGACAGAGCAACGGGAGCTCACTCCATCGTGGGGATTCGAACCACCGACCTTCATCGGCAAGCCCAAGAGGCTCAGTGGTTTAGCCCACAGCACCACCCGCGTCCCTGTCTAAATGGGATCTGGTCTACTTAGGTGATCATGGGTCCTACTTTATATATTTATTTTTAAACATTTATAAAGCACTTTAAAAAAAAGCTCTAAATGGCATGCAGTACAATAACAGTAACCAATATAATTAAAAGAAGAAGAAAAAAACGCAACATAAAAACAGTAGTACCAAAGTATGCAAAAGCAGGGACTGGTCTTATGGATTAAGGAAAGCAATGGTAAAATGATATGTCTTTAGAAATAGTCATTTTTTTGAAGGACCGTCCGGTTTAATGCTAAAGAACCATAAGAAGGGAGACCAGGAACAACAGACAATGCAGGCACGCAGATCACCTGATGACCGCCTTCCCACAAATGGTGGGATATGTTGTATACAGGATCCCCCCCCCCAAAAAAAAACATCTATACCTAGGTATGTGTGCTGTGTCCCATTGGTGTAGTGGTGGCACTCATCATTTTACTGATAAGAAATGTTCTGTGGAGAGGGCAAAAGATGGGGGGGGGTCAAGGAGGGTCGGGTCGGGGAGTAAGAAAAGTCTCTATTGTCATCTGAAGAATGCTAGAGGGTATGCCTTTGTGCAAATACAGTGTTGGCTTGAAGAGCCTATAGGTCCTTGGTTGCATGGTATCCCCATTGAAGCTTCATCTTGTTACAAGAGCTTTTCGTTTTTATATAAAAATCAATATGTCACTTTCTATCAGAGGTGGCCAATTCCCAATTTGTTCAGAAATATACCACCTTTTTTTAGGGACACGGGTGGCCCTGTGGGTTAAACCACAGAGCCTAGGGCTTGCTGATCAGAAGGTCGGCGGTTCGAATCCCTGTGACAGGGTGAGCTCCCGTTGCTCGGTCCCAGCTCCTGCCAACCTAGCAGTTCGAAAGCACGGCAAAGTACAAGTGGATAAATAGGTACCGCTGCAGCGGGAAGGTAAACGGCGTTTCCGTGCGCTGCTCTGGTTCGCCATAAGCGGCTTAGTCATGCTGGCCACATGACCTGGAAGCTGTATGCTGGCTCCCTCAGCCAATAAAGCAAGATGAGCGTCGCAACCCCAGAGTCAGTCACGACTGGACCTAATGGTCAGGGGTCCCTTTACCTTTATACCACCTTTTTGGAGTAATACCATAAAATTATATATCAATGGAAAGATAATTTAATGAAGAATGTAATGCAACAAAGTTTGTTCAATTATGTGTATTCTATCAAACGTTATAGCCAAATAACCAGAAAAAGGAAGCACAACTTTCTTAGGTTGAGATGCAGTAGCTTTCCTTTATTTGAATGTAGCCAATGAGCAAGAGTGTTTAGAGAGCCGATCAGGTGTTATGATCCATCAAACCTCAGAAATACACTTTTCCCCAAAGGTTTCCACAATTTTGGCTACTAGTGTATGCAGGAATCCCAGAATGTCGTGTAAAGCACAGATGAAGTTCTGGGATTCCTTCATATATTTCTGAAGCCTTGGTGGGATTTGTATCCATGTAAATCTGCTTGGGACTATGCTGTTAAAGCTATGAATGAATGAAGCACATTATAGAGAGACTAACGTTCAGCTCCGAGTGTGTTAAGGGAGATTATTGGTCAGCACAGGGGGACGGCATTGTCATTGTTTATGGCGCAGCTGTTGGAGGTGGCTGTGTCGGTATCTGTAGCATGTTGATGTGCAGAGTGCAAAAATGAATCTTATTTCTCAGGAGAGCCCTGCATATGTCAAGTATATTGTCTCATTAAACCAATCCATTTATCAACCCACTGAATGCCAATTAAATTGCACAGGATGGTGCAGGTATATGGTGGGCCGTTGGTGCCCAACTTGATTACAGCAGAGATTTTCTGGCTCAGCACATGGAGGAGCAGCAAAATGGCAGGCTCTCTTCCCGAGCCAAACGCGACGTTCTCGAAACCGACCCTTTAAAATAGGAGGACGGGGAAAGGAGTCTCGTCGAAAGAGATGGGAATGTTCTCAGTGTGCATTTCATTCCGATGAAGATGTCAAGGCTCACATGCAGCCCATGCCAAATGGCTTCACAGCGTGCAAATTAGATCAGTGTAATTTCATCAGGCCCAGCGCCGGAGTTGCCTGTAGCTCTGCGGCTAGTTTTTTCACAGCTCCTGCTGCAGACAGCCATCACACAGCTGAGCTAATGTTGTCCTCCGCTGAAAGGGACAGGCATTGGTTTTATATTGCTCTCTCCATGCCAAGGTTAAAAAAAAGAGAAAAGAACGAAAGACATTGCCAAGTCCACTGACTAAAATGTCTGTGTCGTTAATGCCAGATCTATAAACCAGATAGTTCCATCCGTGGAACATCAATCCAGAGTCTACAACAACAGTACAATTTGTTTTTTTAAAAAAAGTTTCTGTGCCTCAACATGTATTAGCTTTTCCCAGCATGCCCAGCAGGGTCTGCTGGCTGAGTTTGGAGGTCCAAAAAGGTTTTTTTTACCTTGCGTAGGTGTGACATTTGTATATCCCATGTCCAGCTGTCCTTTGTCAACAACAAATTGTCACTGGTTTTTGTGTTGAATATATGCTATATGGTAATTTATCATAGGAGCCTACAAAACACTGTTGCTGTATGTAGGCTTTATTTTATTTGTTTTTTATCTTATTTTTTGGAAATGGACATTCAGGGTTTTTTTCCTTTACATTTTTTTGGGTCCCCCAAGAGAGTGGGGCCCTAAGCTATAGCTTGTTTAGCTTATACATAAATCCGGCACTGCAGATAAGTAATATTTGATGTTTTGTTGTGTTCTTATATCTGTTGGAAACTGCCCAGAGTGGCTGGGGCAATCCAGTCAGATGGGCGGGGTATTATTATTAATAATAATAATTAATAATAATAATAATAATAATGTTCACTTCCCCACTCCTCCACATGCAGCTGCTGGGTGACCTTGGGCTAGTCACCCTTCTCTGAAGTCTCTCAGCCCCACTCACCTCACACAGTGTTTGTTGTGGCGGAGGAAGGGAAAGGAGAATGTTAGCCGCTTTGAGACTCCTCAGGGTAGTGATAAAGCAGGATATTAAATCCAAACTCTTCTTCCTATGTGATACCTGGGGGGAAAGAAAGGAGAGACAAGCAGTTTCCTGCTTCCAGCAATTGTGCTGTATCACTCGCTGTATGACATAGTGTCGTGGCAGCATCTTCTGCTGACCAGCTCAGCCCAAGAAACCCCATTTTAAGGATAGTAATCATTGCAAAATATCAGAGCGGCAACAAAACACGCTCACCTTTTTTTTTCCTGACTCTCTGCACTAAAGTAGCTTAATTGTGTTGACAAGCAGACAAGCGTTTGTCAAGGACTGTTTTACACTGGCAACATTTATTTCATTGGCTTCATCCCAGGCTTATTTATTTAGTCATTTACTTAACCCTTCCCAGTTAAAGAGCCGGCGCCTCACGTAAGGGATGCTTTCAGATGCAGCTATCGGAAAGGAGTCCGTTTTCTCCGTCTGCATCTCTCCTCCTGCACCTCGCTCCGACAATGGGGTTAGCACCTAAGGCCTTTCTTCAGGCACGCTGGACCCCAGATGCCAAGCTCTGGAAGACTCCAGCAACAACATCTGGTTACTTTGTGAGCTGCATAGGCAGTTGTGCTCATAGATCTGGAATTGCCTCTGGGCATGTCACATGAGGAGACTGTTAATCTGATATTTGGTGGGGGGGCACTCCCTTTCTCCTTTTGGAAATGTCTTTCTTTCGCTCACCTTCTGATTAGTCAAATGGGCATTTTGCCTGGCAAGTTAGGGGCAGTCCAGAAGAAATCCTTTGTTTGCAATGGACATTCTTACAGAATAGCTATTGCCTTTATCACTAAAAGAAGCAACAGTTGCAAGCCTTGCTTTTGGTGTTTAGTGTTATTCTTTATTAGGGTTTTTTGGGGGGAGGCAAAACATTATTCTAAATTGCTTTTTTTCCAGGGTAACTGTTGTTCTAGCATGTTTGATATTTGTGGTAGGGCATAACAAAGGCAAATTTGTTATTTTCAAGTGCTTGGTATTATGATGACGAAAGCAGCTGAGGGTGGCCTTCATTTTCTACTCAAAGCAAACCCACTGAAATTAATAAACATGACTAAGTTAGGCCCGTTAATTTCAGTAGGTCAACTCTGAGTAAATCTTAGTTGAGTAAACTTAGATTTACAGTGCAAGAGACATGTAGAAATAAATAACCTGCACTTTTTGATTCTCCTGCATCTTCTGATTTCTGTGTGCATATGCATGGCAAAATGTTCTCAGCCTCCTCAGCTGAGCAACTGCTTTCATGCTCCCTGATCAATTTACTGCTAAGTCAGGTGAGGGTAGCCGATGGGTCTCAAACCCTCAGTGAGTTAGGGACTACCTCTGCATATGAAGACAGGCTCTGGTGAATGAGACGAATAGTGAGTCCAATGGTCAAGAAGGCGGTTTCTGCGTGTGTTGTAGAGGGAAGTGAGGAGCAGATGGGGCTCATCAATCTGGAAAGGTAACCCATCAAGGAGAAGGAAAACTCTGGTCCTGAGCCTCAGCTGCCTTGCAGGATATCTTCAGAAGAAGAAAAGACTAAGAAGTAAACTCCACACAAATCTGGAGTGGAGTCCCTAAGATGGTTGGATGGAGCCTTGTACACCTCCTTCTAGCAATTCCTGCAGCCAAACCATAGCTGTCAACCCTCCCTTTTTTTGCGGGAAACTCCCTTATCCAATGCTGTTTCCCGCTGCTATCCCAGATTGTTGATATCCCTTAAATTTCCCGGATTTCAAAGGAAGCAGCTCCTCTCCCTCCAGGTCGGCCAGGGAGGCTCCTCAGCTGCATTGCTCGGCTGCCAATAAGGAGTCTGAGACCGACTGGTGGCGGAGCTTGCATGCCTTGTGCAGCCAGACCCTCATGCCCAACCAGCCAGCCAGCCTGCCTGCCGTCTACGCGCTCGCTCTTTCGCTCACCCGTTCACGCGCAGCCTCTGGAGTGCAGGGTGGTGAAGCTACTTGGTGCCATCGCACCGCCCTCGTGGCATCCCTTATTTTCAAATCCGAAAGTTTACAGCTATGAGCCAAACTGGTTTCAAACGCATTGCTCTGCTTTCCTTTGGACCACATCAGAGAGCAATACATTTGGCATCAGCTTGGCCACCCCCAGGAAAAGGTCCCACTGAATAAACCTGGGATTCACCACGCAAAAAGTTTTGAAGGCAGGGTGAAACTGGCTTTTGGGAAACTGCAGAAACCAGCAGATTGTGGGTAACGCCACGTGTACACAGATTCAAAGAACATGGGTGAAAACTTTGTTTTCATTGTCAGATAAATTCATCTATTCCCTTTGAGGACATGTGTCAACTGCCTGATTAATAATGTTTTGTATTTCTTCTGGATATTCTGTCTCAGAAGATAGCCACCTTAGAACAGTTCCACCACATATGAGGACACTCCCCAATATTTTTTTTATACACAAAGTGGAGAAATATCATGTGCAATATGGTACAACTGACATTATATAATCTGTGGCTTCTTCCTCATTTCATGTAGTAGTTTAAGAGCAAACATCAGAGCATGTATCCAAAAAAGTCTTCATTTTTATCCATAATAAGTCTAATTAATTGCAGCACTTTTGAAACACAGTTCATTGCATGCCATCTTTATAGCACAGATCTCTTGCAATATTTAGCGCAATATTCAGCACGCTGGCACATTTATTTTCCCTGTTGGATCTCTTTCCAATCATTTGCTTGCCTGTTTTGTAGCAACAGACCCTACTCAGATATACTTCCTTAGTGGTCTTGATCAATTGATTAAACCAATTCTCTGTATCTCCTGGATGATTTTGGCAAGGTCAGTTGCTAATTCTGCAACCTGGATGTCTCCATAAGATGTGGTGATGGCCAAGAATCAAGATAGAAGAATTTGACAAATTAATGGGAGACCAATCCATCAAAGGCTGCTAGTCATACCAGCTCAATTTGTCCTCCATGCTGAAAGGCAACATACCTCTCTGAGCAGTGGAAAAGACATGAGAAACACTCAATGGCCTCACCAATGTACCTTTCTTATGAACTTCCACAAGAATCTGCCTGGCCACCAGAGGTAACAGAATAGGTGGGGAACCTGTGGCAGCCTAGATGTTGTTGGATTCCAGCTCTCATCATCCCTGACCACTCATCTAGAACTGATGAGAATCAGAGTCCAACAGCAAGTAGAAAGCCACAGGTTTTCCATCCCTGGACTTAACAGATCCTGTGCTGACACAGCAAGACAGTTCTTAGGTTGTGTGGCTATGGTGTGCTATGCTCCTAGGTGTGATAAGTCCACATATAAAAATCTGGTAAAAACTGACAAGTGTGTGCAATGCTTGGAAAGAGAAGGGACACTTACTCTGTTGTGTAAATTCATAAGTGAATGAGAACAGCCGTCTTGAATCCAGGAACAACTACCTCCAGCTTATACCAACGGGGTGATTTTCATTGACCTGGGCAGGCTCTACTGAAAAGAACGTGCATGCTTAATAAGGCAAACTTTTTGGCAGGCTGGGAAGCACAAGACAGCTCAGCAAACAGCAGGTGGGAGGAGTGCCTTGGTAAATGCGGCTTAAATCCAAGGAACTATTGTAGCCTTGATCAATGTAATGCCCTCTTTTTAATTAATACCATCTGTAGAGCACAGCTAACTAATTAGGCTCTGGGGCATTTGATGGAGGAGATCTAGTATGCCCCATTTTTCGTGTGCCTTGAGCTGGCGTATCTTACTATACTAGGGGTACCGGAAAGGAAAAACAACAGCAGCAAAACCATGCTTTAAAACAAAGAGAAAGAAGGAACCAATGTCTGGAGCAAACCTCCAGTCTTTACTGACTAACCCTCCCAATAATATAAATCAGAGCACCTAAGGACAGCCCCATCAAATGCTTTATGAAATAATCTATTTTCCCCAAGCTGAACTAGCGTCCTCTGTGTTGTCTTGTCTCATTAAAGTATAATCTCACTGAGATTGGGAGTTTGTCCTCACTGTAATTTGTTCCAGGTTGGGTTGTGGCTTTGCAACAAATGTTTGGGAAGAATCCACGTGTCCTTGTAGCATCCGAAAGGAGTTGGGGATCAGGCCATAATTCAAGGCTGCACACGCACACATTTTATTCTAGAATCAATGGAGATTGGGTACTGTTTTTTTTTCAATGTAGCCCACAAATAATCAAGATCAATTGCATTTTTTTATTTTTTTATTTGCCCCTGAAGGCGCTTCTTGAGAAACTAGTTTGATTCTGAAAATAAAAGCTAATTGCAGACTGATTATGTACAGTGTGTCCGTTTGGAAACAGATGAAGACAGACATAGGTCATCCTGGCAATGGGTGTGTGTGTGTGTGTGCCTCCACACCTGACCAATGATGTTGTGAGTTGGCATGTACCAAGATCGCAATCACAATTTCCTTCTTCGTTCACCTGGTGCATGTGGAGGGAGGAAAAGGTGTGGATAACCTAATCAAGGGAAGGCTTTCCAAATGTATATCAGGTAACTACAAGCACCCTTGTGGACAGCAGGACCTAGAATGTCTAAATTGAAAACAGCATGTTGAAGGCTCCCTTCTACTGAAGGCCAACAGAGGCGGGGGGGGGGGCTTGATTCTCTTATTATGGATGCCTTATTAAGATAAGGTTACCAGACGTCCCCGTTTCCCGAGGACAGTCCCCAGATTTACAAATCAGTCCCCTGACAAAATCCATCTATTTAGTAGGAAGTTGAACAGTGTCCCCGGATTCACTGAAAAGAATCTGGTAACCTTATATTAAGGGAGTAGTTAGTATATGGATCACCCCATTCATACTGTTGTCACAAGGGAAAAGTGTTGTCAGGAAAAAATGTCAGCAGAATTTCCCTTCCCCTAGAGAACAACAAATCTTCTCAGCTATGAAGATGTACTGCTATTTCCTTTCTGAAATAAATTTATGAAAATGTCTTTGCTTAGCACTTTTGACAAAATTGCATCCACACTGGGAAATTACCCAGTTTCACAAGGGTTGCTGTTTGAGGCAGTGCTGAATGAAGTTCAAGCATGTCATGCAGGGGCCTGCTGGAACGATGGGAATTGCATGTTGCATCTATAGTAAAATATATGTGAATAGTTTCTTGTGCAATTCCCCTTCAATGAAAGCAGAAGTAAAAGGACTAAAAGCTACACTGTGTTTCTTTCCAAATTTGGAAAATACCAGCAGCCTCTTCACTGCTGTTTCATTTTTCAACTTAACCCTTCTTAAACCTCAGCTCTTGTAAATGTGTTGATTTTACATACTAGTTCAGAAAATTTCATACCAGGAATAGTTTCCCAAACCATAGGGGGACATCAGAGGAGACAGAAGAAACTTAATGCCCACAGCTGGAGATGCATAGACTAGATAGATAGATAGATAGATAGATAGATATAGATAGATAGATAGATAGATAGATGATAGAGATGATGATAGATAGATGATAGATAGATGATAGATAGATAGATAGATAGATGATAGATAGTCAATATAGTTTGTTGATTATATTTGGTAAATATTGTTTAAGAGGGAGGCAGGGGACAGATCTCAAACATTTGATTCATGGCAAATTGAGATAAGAGAGTATCATTTACATAGTCCCTTGCTTGGAGGTATATAGGTTACATTTGCAAATCCACTTTGCAGAGGTAAGAAAAGGACTGAACAAATGGTGAGAATGTAGGGATGAACGAATGCATAATTTTCCATTCTGCTCTGCATTTGTCACATGCGGCATTGCTTCCATTCTGCTGCAGTTTGTTTGCTTTATTTATTGTTTTAGTTTTATTTACAGATTTGACATCCAATATTGTTGCAGTATGGCAAAGGCTTCCTAAAATATTCTTTCTCTGCTACTAGGATCTTTAAGTCCTGCTCCCAAACCTCATTTAGACCTGTGGAATGGACAGTAAATACTTCTTACCTGCTGCAGGAAAAAGACTGGGTTGCCTTTCTGTCTGTCACTACCCACTGATTCAGGTAAGTAGCTACAGGACTTGTTGCTTTTGCTTCTGACAGATACCGGCCTTCTCCACCCCAGGATCATCCAGGTAATCTGCAGTAATAAAAATAATATTAATAATAATTTTATAGGCAACAAAAAGGGCTTCTTAACACAGCACATAATTAGTATATGGAATGTGCTGTCACAAAATTGAGTGGTGGTTATCGACGGCTGTGTTCAGAGGCAGCATCCTGCTAAATATTAGTTGCACCAGCAGCCCGAAATTGCCACTGCTTTACCCCAGTCACAGTGCCATGCAGGAAATCTGCAGCAATACCAGTGTTGCTGCCCTACAGCACCAGGGGCTACTGGCTAAATCTATTGTCAGTCCAGTTCATGTGATGATTCCAAGTCTTAGTACTGCGAGAGAGGAAGAAACCTCTACACACAAACACTCCCCCTTGTGCTCTTCAAACATTCTTCTAGGTATTTAGGAAATGCTTATCCATGAAATCCTAGAGTTGTAGAGTCGGAAGGGACCACGGGGATAATCTAGTCTAACCCCCCTGCAATTCAGGAATCTTTCACCCAAAGTGGGGCTCAAACCCACAACCCTGAGATTAAGATTTTCATGCTCTAGCAGCTCCTATGCAGCTGGAAGAATATTTCATTGATCCAAGCACCGGTGATGGGGTGCATAGGTGTGTGGAGAAAACTGAGGTATTTCCCAAACTTTCACAGATTTTGAAGGCTCTGGACTTTGAAGAATAGTTTTGCAGAAGATCTTCACGAGCAATTGGTCAGCAGTCCTTTTTATTATGCATCGGATCTCACCCAAAACACTCTGATGAATGAGGTGGCAAATCTAAATTTTATGAGTAAGAAGAAGAAAGAGCTAAATCCAATAAATGGCAATTTCTTGCCTTTTATCTGCTTTCCTATTCACTCTGATTTATAATATTCTCAGGCCTGTTACACATTTTATCACGTCTGTAAAATACCTGTAAGTTTAAAATAAAAGAGCATGCATCTTGGAAAGGCAGCAAAAGTAGAGCATTTAAATGAGGGGTCTGGAATCATACTGGGGGAAAACGTCGCTTTCATTAGGAAACCACAGAATAGAGCATTAGTGTGTGGATGTTAAAATCCAATAACCCAGAAGAGAATTGAAAATGTATTTTCCAATCATGTGTATAGAAGTGCTTGCTGTTTTCCCCATCACGTTCTGCAATCTGCAAAGCTTCTCTCTCTCTTTTGACTTTAATAATCCCATCTTCTAGTATCTGATGTTGCAATTTACTTTTCATCATAGGAGCCAACTCCTAGGGGCCAAAGCCCCTTCAGCCCCCCCCAATATTTTAGGGGCCACCCCCCCCAAAAGTTGATGGATGTTGCCATTCAAATGGTGTGCGTGCTCCACATCTTGTGATCAATTATGCAAGGCAGTGCTTATCTGCCCTCCCCCAATATTTTATTCAAGTTGGCACCCCTGCTTCTCATGAGACAGTCAGGACCAGGTATCCTTCATCATCCTCACCATCATCATAACCACAGATGATGTGGTTATCATCATCATCATCATCATCATCATCATCATCATAACCACAGAGTCATAACCACAGCCCGAAAGATTATTGGTCATCCTCTCCCATCTTTGGAAGAACTATACAGTTCCCATTGCCTTAAAAAAGTAAACAATATTTTACAGGGTCCATCTCATCCGGGATATAGTCTTTTTGCACCACTGCCTTCGGGCAAGAGACATAGAACAATTAGATCAAGAACAAATAGATTGAAGAATAGTTTCTACCCAAGAGCTATAACCATCTTAAATGCTGTAACTAGATAATATGACCTGTGATGGGTGTGGACGTATGTGCATGTGTGGCTGAAAATGTGTTTTGTTTTTTGTGCTGTTTTTTGTTTTGTTTTTATGGGATGGCATTCAATTTTGTTGTACTTGTACAATGACAATAAAGAAATCTTATCTTATCTTATCATCAGTATTATGGAACAACGTATATGAAAACTCCATTCTGCAGACCCCCTGATTCATGTGAACAGTGTTAATACAAATAAGTCACACTAACAGGTTGATGCCAGCAGTAAAGAGCTAGCTCCCCACCCCCATTTCACAAACCACAGACACATTTTAAAAACTCATTGTTTGGCTAAATACCATGGCTAAAGTTTCTGGGTGTGTTTGTATCAAAATGTAGAAATGAAAGAGGAAGTGAAGCATCACTGAATGTTACCGTGTAAGCACTTTCAGAAAGGATCACTGCTCAAACATGCCTTTTCCCCCCTTCCTTTTTAAAAATTGCATAACTCAGATTCAGCTGTGAAGTTAAATACCTACAAGCTAGTATCAAACATTTACTATGCACACTGAGAGCAGGGGGGGAAGGCATATAACATCATACAAATATGAGCATTATCGCCTAATATTCACGTTTGTGGTTTAGCATGATATATGGCAGCCTTTCTCAACCTGGGGTCCCCTGATGTTGTTAGACTACAACTCCCATCATCCCTAGCTATCAGGGATGATGGGAGCTGCAGTTCAAAAGCATCTGGGAACCCAAGGCTGAGCAAGGCTGATATATGCTATAAGTTGCTTTAGCACAGGGACAGAGAATTTGTGCCTTCCAGATGTTGCTAGACTGCTACTCCCATCGCCCAGTGGCGTAGCGTGGGTTGCCAGTGCATGGGGCCATGCGGAGTGTGGAAGGGAAACAAATGGAGTACGCATGTGCATTCAACTGCCTAACAGCATCCACATTACAGCTGCAGGGATAAGAAGAGTCGTTCCTGTTGTCTGGAGAGGGCAGCTGAGGAGGCTGCAAACATTTTGCCATGCATCTGCACAGAGAGATCGGAAGATGCAGGAGAATTTAAAAATGCTTCTCACTTCTTGGCAGCCTATTGCCGCTTCTACCTAGTTGTTAGATTACAGGTCCTCTGCGCTAAATTACTGCTTGGTGATGGTGAAGTTGGTTCTCAGGCACTATGAATCCTGAATTCTCCATTTCAGATTTGTTCCCTTTTTATGAAAGTGATGCCACCCCACCTTTCCTTATTTGCTGTATACGAAACCCAACATCTTTGAAAATTAGGCAGGACTTGTGCAAAAGACATGCAATTAAGATGAATGTAAATAAAGATGCAATGGGGTTTTTGTGTGTCTGCCTTTTTTCAAAGCATAGGTACAAAGTGCATCCTATGAATTTTCCTTGGGGAAAATTGAGTCCCATTGAGTTAAAATGGGCTTATGCCTGTTTTTAGGACAGTTCAGTAGTAACATGCTCAAACTTCAGAGTAAAACAAACATCACAACGAAATGCCCCAGCAAAACAAAAGTTGGGTAACTTTTTATGTATTGTCTTGATACAGTAACTTAAAAAAAAAAATGCTTCTGCTACCGCATCAGAGATAAACAGCACTGGCCACAATTTTTCATCACTAAGAACTGGGGTTGAGGCTCTTGTTACCCTGATATCACAGTGCCTCCTGTTGGGAGAGAATATCCTTTACCTTTCTACTTCTTGTAAATACAAGATTCTTTTCGCTATAGATGCAGCACTAAAATAACAATCTACCATTGCTTCCTCATGGGAACTGGGAGCCGTTGAACAGGAGTTTCTGACACAGCAGCAGCAGCGCCACTACTCAAAAGGTTATGGAAAGCAGTGCTGAATTGCAGGGGCGGGACTAGATGACCCTCGGGGTCCCTTCCAGCTCAGCTGGTAAAAGCGTGAGACTCTTAATCTCAGAGTTGTGGGTTCGAGGCCCACGTCGGTCAGAAGATCCCTGACTTGCAAGGGGGTTGGACTAAATGACCCTCGGGATCCCTCCCAACTCTACAAATCTATATGAAACTTTGAGAGCGTCCGTCGCACGTGGGTTTCCCTCCGCCCCTTCCCTTATTTCCCACGCTTCTTCCCCCCAGTGTCTCCTTCTTCCTCTGCGGGGCTATTTCCTGCAGCTCTCTCTCCCCCCCCCCGGCGCCCCACTCCTCGTTTCAGCCAATGACTGCCCCTTCCTTCGGGTCGGTCGCTTCTCTCCCGAGCTCTGTCTGCGGCCAAGCTCCCCTCTCACCCCCCCGCCCCCCCGGACTCGCATCCGCATTCCTCGCATCTGCTAATTGGTCGCAGCTGGCGGGACAACACCCCAGCCCCTCTCGGGTTGGCTCCGCCACGGGGCCGCTAGCGCCCCCGACAGCATTTCGCAGGCAGCCGCGCTCCCACGCCCCCATCCCCATATCAGCTGCAATAAGCGACAGGCAGGCCGCCCTGCGCGCTCCGCTTAACTTTTCCCGCCTCGCCCTATACACAGCGCAGCCGGCCGTCGAGCGGCGCCCAGGAGAGTTCCCGCCCCGTTTTGACTTGGAGGGAGTCTTTTCCAGTTTGCTAGGGGGAAAGCAAACCCACTCTCTTGTCCTGCCTCAGCTGCCTCCCCCCTAAATATATATTTTTTAAAAAACTGTGATGAGGATTGCTTGGAGAGAGTCGGGCTTTCTTTCCTCGACGGGGGCTGCCCGGTTGCTTCTGCTCCTCGGCTGCTGCGCGACGGGCGGGCAGCCCTACAACCTGGAGCCGCGGAGCGCGCTCGTCTTCCCGGGTCAGAACGGGACACTGTTCGGTTATTCGGTGCTGCTGCACAGCGTGGGAAGCAGCAGATGGTGAGTTAGGGTAGGCGGGCGTGGGAGTGTCTCTCCCTCCCTCTTCTTACGACGACCATCCTCGACGTGTCTCCTCCGAAGTCTAGGACTTCTGGATCCAGCAGGGTTTTACTCCCAGGTTCATAGAACTGTGGGAGTTGGAAGGGGTCCCGAGGCTCATCTAGTCTGACCCCGCTCGATACAGGGGGTCTTTCTGCCCTATGTGGGACTTGAAGGCATCTGAAGGCAGCCCTGTTTAGGGAGGCTTTTAATGTTTTATAGATTATTGTATTTTAATGCTCTGTTGGAAGCCGCCCAGAGTGGCTGGGGAAACCCAGCCAGATGGGCGGGGTATAAATAAATTATTATTATTATTATTATTATTATTATTATTATTATTATTATTATTATTATTGAACTCGCAACCCTGAGGTTAAGAATCTCCTGCTTTATTCTCTGAGCTGTCCATTGTTAAGGGCAGAAGCGCTTCTTGGGGAGAAGTTTCTTCTCATGGACCTCTGTCCTTGCACTTTGCCAATTTAAAATAATCGCTCGTGACGAGGTCGGAAAGTTTTAGGAATGCAGCGGCGGATTACCAGATAGGCAGGGTGGGCCTTTTGGGGGGGGGGTCCCACCACAAACGGATTGTGTAATAAAATTGGTTTATTAAAATGGTGGGCTGGTAAAATAAAATAAGTATTAGGAATTAATTTGAAAAGGGGCCCCTGATATTTCGACTGCCTAGGGGCCTCCACAGGGCTTGTGATCTGGCACTGAGCAAATGCTGCACCCCTTCTCCTCTCGCAACTTGTAGTGAGGAGCGAAGAGCATGTCTTGGTTGTGTTTTTCTCATAGGTCTCAAGCATGGACGTAGGCGTGGGGTAGCTGCTCCTCCCCAAAAAATCAAGTAAATAAATAAAAATACTTAACTAAAAGTAGAAATTATAGAAAGGTTTTGGCTGAACAATTGGGGTCAAAAGAGAATAATTTAAAACAACTGTTGTTGAAGAAGTGTGCATGCACACGAAAGCTCATACCAAGAACAAACTTAGTTGGTCTCTAAGGTGCTACTGGAAGGAATTTTTTTTTATTTTGTTTTAACTGTTGTTGAGACATTGCATTTGGAATCTGCTAGACAGAGCCAGACAGAGAAGGATGATGGGTGGGTGTCCTGCCCCAACAACATAAATCCTGGTCTCAAGCTATCCTTTGAGGTGCAGGTTTTATTCTGGCTTGTCCCCCCCCCCCCTAACCCTCCAGATATAGGATCCCAGTAGACAGAAACGCTTCAGTGTTTCTCTGAACCATGAGGACTAGAGACGCTAATTTTAAACTCGTACCTCCGTTGGTCCCCAAGGGGATTGTCACTGAGTCTGCAGTAGGTTGGATCCACTTGCCGTTGGTTTAGCCTTGCTTTTCTTTTGCTTCCTTCCCCCAGGCTTGTAGTGGGAGCTCCAAAAGCCAACTGGCTTACAAACAGCTCCGTGGTGAATCCAGGGGCGATTTTCCGATGCCAAATTGGGAATAATCCTGGGAGAGATTGCGAAATACTCCAATTGGGTGAGTGGAAGTGACCCTCTCGGTGACCTGGCCATTGTTGGCAGCCAAACGGGATGACCCCAGCTTTGGTGAAGCTCTTCGGAAATCCTTACCATATAGCGCTGTACCTTATTTCCATCTGTCCTCGCTCAATAACGTCTCCAAAGTACTGAAATGATAAAGGAGTTATTGAAGACTCATTTCTTTTTCTTTCTTCTCCTCCTCCCTGCTCCCGAGAAGGCAGGATGTCCACTTGCCAGTTGTAATTGCGAGATCGGCACAAGACGAGTTTACTTTCCCACCTTAATTTGTTTCATCAGTATTCAAAGATGATGGCTTTCCTTGCTGAATATGCAGAGAATGATGTGTCTCCCTTTTATGACACATCAGCTCTCAGTTTGTTTATATTCCTCTATATTCTTTTGTTTTTAAAAAAGAAATAATTGCAGCTTATTAATTTAATGTTTGCATGGCACTTCCCCCCAAAAGGTGCCCAATGCCAATTAAAAATGGAGCTCAAGTAAGAGTGAAAGAATGACGACAAGCCGTGAAATCCTAAGCAAGTTTAATTGCAAGGCAGTCTCATCACAATCGATGGTACTTGCTCTCTAGTTGTGTTCTTAAAAACCTTGAAAATGAAATAAAAGCCAGCAAGTCAAAACGCAGGTAATTATTTTGGATCAAGCAGTTGGACATAACAGCATTCACAGGGGGAAAAACCATGATGTGGCCCTTGAAGAAGTGTAGAATTTGGCACGCTTAAGCCCATTGAAATCAAAGGGGCTATGTGTACCTAGTTGCCTTTTAATGTGTGTATTCTTAGAAGGGCTGACTCATTTAAAAAGCCAACCACCAAAATATCGTTTTTGTCTGTTTGCAGATGGAAAGTGAGTTTGCTGTTTTAAGACCGAGTTAGCTGTCCGGACTAAAAATGATACTCGAAAACCTTATGCATTGCCTGGTTTCCCGCCTTTTGCTCCAAACACTCATGGAGCGCTTATTCATAATCTTGTGGAAGCCTATCCTTTTAAGGCATTATAGCAACAAGAGTCCAAGAACCTTGGCGCCAATGGCATTTATAATGACAGTCACGGACGAGAGGAATGGGGAAACCCCCATGTACTTCAAAATGTGTGGGAAGAAGTGTTTAGACTGGAGAGAAATTCTCTTGCATAAATACATCCCATTCCTTGTGGATGAATTAGCTGAGGAATGTTGTCACATTGTAGTTTTATAGAAAATGGAGTCATTCAAGAAAAAGGGTCACAGGGAGTGTTTTGGCTCCAGGCTCTTTACTGAATACAGTGCACTGTTGCAAACCTGCATGCTGATGATTTGAAGACTAGATGAAAAGTCTACTCTTCTTCTCCAGTTAAGGATTCCTTAACAACTTATGGCCACGACATCGAGTGGTAACATGCATGTGTGTAGGAACCAGTACAGAGAGAGAGAGCTCAGCTGCAGTACTTTTCAGTGGAGCTGGTTCACAGATTTGCACAGCTTCCAATTTATGAAGCAAATAAGTTAATATAAGTAGGATGATTGCCTATAGCTCATGCAGAAGGTCTTGGGTTCAATCCCCAGTATCTTCAGCTAGGATTTGGAAACCTGGAGGCAATGATGACCCAGATGGACCAATTATCTGACTTTGTATAAGGTAGGTTGCTATGATCCTGTGATGTGTGATGCATTCCCACGAAAAGACCATTTACTGAGGTAGGTTGAGGCACTGAGAGAATGCGCAAGCTTCTTAAGCATGCTGGCACTCTCTTTCCAAATGTTGCACCCTTGACATCAATTTTTGTTGTAACAGTAAAAGAGACCAATGAGCAATGGATTCAAACTACAAGAAAGAAGATTCCACCTAAACATTAGAAAGAACTTCCTGACAGTAAGAGCTGTTAGGCAGTGGAATTTGCTGCCAAGGAGTGTGGTGGAGTCTCCTTCTTTGGAGGTCTTTAAGCAGAGGCTTGACAGACACCTGTCAGGAATGCTTTGATGGTGTTTCCTGCTTGGCAGGGGGTTGGACTGGATGGCCCTTGTGGTCTCTTCCAACTCTATGATTCTATGACCATCTTGAAATCCATGCGGCTGGAACAAAACCTTAACAGGTTATCCTGTGAAGGATAATCTTGTGTTGTGTCGTGTCATTTATCCATGCAAGCAGATTTCTCTTCCACTTAAAATAAATCCCTGGGGACTGAACTGGGGACCTTTTTGCTGCACTGCTGAGCAACAGCTCTCGTTTGTGTTTCTTGTCACTTGATGAATGGTAGCTGGCTGTGTGAATGGACTTCATACCATTCCTCTTGTCCAGATTCACCCTTGCATTGTTCTTCTGCACGTGCTGCCCACATGTGCAAAGAGCAGCGTTTTGATCCCCACCGACAGCCTCAGTCCACCATGCTGAAACAGGGGTCTGTGGTGCTTACTCATGACTAGATCAGTTGTCAGTGGAAGGACGTTGTCCCACATCACGTTAAGCAAGTTCCTTCTCCATAGATAGGTTTCCCAGCCTGACATGTTAAGGGTCAGACTAAGGTGTTTATATGTAAGCAGCAGAGACTTGTGTAAGCTGATTTAACTTGCCACTTGAATATAAAAGACTGGGGGGAATACTCATATCCCTACTACTTACAGGGCACCCTCTCTTGCTCAAGCTCCTGGTGACACTCTTCTTTCTGATGCCTGTCCAGGCATGGCAGGGAAGCTGGTATTTCATATTTGCAGGATAAAACAGAAACGTAGTGCTAGTCAGGGTCACCACTGTGGATGTGGGGCTTCATTCTCTTTTGTTGAGTTTGTGTCTCTGTCCATTCTGGCTCTAGGCTTCAGCAAGCCTCTGGACAAAATGCTTTCAGTATGCCACCTTATTGAGTGAGCCTCCCTCTGCATCTATGCTTTTGCAACCAACTATTCATTTTTCAATAGATGATGTGTTGGACTCCCCATTTCCCATCAGTTCCAGCCAGCAGGACCAAGAATGTTAGGCATTGTGTTGGCTACAGCCCTGACTTGGCATCTTTGGGGTCCAGCCCACACAGCTGCCCAGAGTGTTGTTCCTGCTACTTGCTCCTGTTACTGTTTACTTGGCTTTTCAGTGGAGACACATGAGCAGGCAGCATTAGCAAGGAGGTCCGTGGCCAGGGGTTGGTGATAAGCTCCCTGCTTATCCCACCCTGTGGGATGGGCCTTGATGCCAACCCCTGATCGCCATTGCAGGATTAACTGTCTCTCGGCACATTCACTGCTTTCAAAAAGCAGCAAATACTAAGGTTCATGATCCAGTGGGGGCTGCACTAGCAACGGATTTGATCTGTCATGAAGCATGTCTGAGTTGGAACTGTTCTCTGATCGGCAATGTAATAACGAGCTTCAAACATTGTTCATGAAAACTGCATTCCCCAAGAATAATTCATAAAAATGAGCTCATGGTGCTGAAGAACTTGCACCTGTAAGTGTTCTGTCATGCCGGCGTTTGTCCGTAGACAGTTTTTCCGAGTCATGTGGCCAGCATGACTAAGCCGATTCTGGTGAACCAGAGCAGCGCACGGAAATGCCATTTACCTTCCCGCCGGAGCGGTACCTATTTATCTACTTGCACTTTTGTGTAGGTTAAATAATTGTGCAGCCTTATGCATAGCATGTGAAAGAAGCACTCCAGTAAAAAGGGAAAAACATGGAAATATAGTCGTGCCTATTGAAAGAAATCTTTTTCTGAATGGGTGCGAAACTGGAGGAATTATTAATTCTATCAGAAGCATGGGGCAGTGTTTTTAGGGGGTTGATGCAGACTAGCCAAACCTACCCACTGGTCTTGCCATGTTGTCAGAGCCATATAGTTCAGTGTTCCCCAACCTTGGGCCTCCAGCTGTTTTCGGACTACAATTCCCATCATCCCTGACCACTGGTCTTGCTAGCGAGGGATGATGGGAGTTGTAGTCCAAAAACAGCTAGAGGCCCAAGGTTGGGGAACACTGAATAGTTCATCTGTCTGCCTTTTGGGTGGAAGTCATCCTGCTTAAACCTCTAACTTAGATATATTTGTTAGATAACCCTTCACACATTTCTTTGGACCAGGCTATGATGGTGCTGAGCTGAAACAGATGTGAGGCAAGCTATTTAAATTCAAGTGCAGTAAAGCATTAGCATGTGTTTGTGTGCATTTATATGCATGTGTCTGTGTGCATGCATGTGTGTCTGTGTGCAAGTCTCTCCCCCCCCCCTGCTTCCCCCAAAAATATATGGCTGTAAAAGCCCAAGCACATAAGCTTAAATCTGAAACCGTGACTCTTAATTTTTTGCTTTCCGTTTTTTCCCATTTTCAAGTTGGGGAAATGAATCAAAAATACATTTGCAAATTGGCTCGTCTGTTGGCAGTAGGGGTCAGGAGGTCATGGCTCTGCAAGAATCTCCTCAGAATTAGTCACCAGATGGATAAGATTTTATCACTTAAATTTTTTGCTTTTCGGTTTTATGTAGGAGTGTTACTGCTATGAGCAATGAATTTTTATTTTTTTAAAAAGCCTGACAGCTTGAAACTGGAACACCAAGAGTGCAGCTGAGATCTTAATATCTTCTTTTTTGGATGGTCCCATTTTGTTTGCAAACGGATAGGCACATAAGTACCCAAGTTCACAATTGGATATACCGGTAATCATGCTCACTCAGCAGAGGAAATTTTACCCGCAAAATGTGGTGTCCCACAGAAGTGAATCACAAGCAGGGCAAAGCACTGTTGTGCTCAAGTCCTGCTTCCATAGCCATCTGGCTGGCCACTTGTGAGAACAGGATGCTGGGTCAATGGGCATTGGGCCTGATCCAGTATAGTGCTTCTTAAGTTCTTACAGTTCCTCACTTGTCAAGTGTTTTTATGTTGGAGGCATCTGCACACCTTCCTGTTTTGTCTTTCTGTGCTACTTGGTTCTGTAAACTTTCTCTGAAAATGATAGGTACTTTGGAATATGTTTTCTGCAAGCAGTTGATTGTATTGATACAAAAAACGGGGAGAGGGCAACCACATAAATTTGCCTCACATTTCATTAGAGAAGTCATTGTGTCCCGTGTAGTTGCCACCAAAAACGTTTGTACATTTCTCTAGAAATCCAAGAAACCCAGTTCTTGTTTTCTGTTAGGTTTGTCCAGAGGATTTTTTTTTTTGTTACGCAGGCTGTGAACTTGCTGGGTTTTTGCACACTGTTAATGAACTAAGGTGGTAAAGATACATCTGTAATGGCTTTGCCATGAACCCAAGTGAAATGATACCCACATGCAGCTTGTTCTTTGTAAGCCTCACCTCTCTGTTGACAAAAAAGGGTTTCCTTTCATCAAAGTTCTTACTTTTCTAGACATTAGAGCAGAATAATATAGCCCCATGCTGCACATCTCAATATGTGAGTTGGTAAAACTCTTCCAACAAGCCTTCTGAGTTGAGATCTTTTCCAGATATATATTGAAATTGTTCAAATGTGTTTTTATTGTTTTATCACTTATTGTTTGCTGCCCTGGGCTGCTTTGGGAGGAAGGGTGGGGTATAAATTCATATATATATATATATATATATATATATATATATATATATATATATATAATAAAAACCGTTCTAGTCTGGCTGATGAAGCCAATTGGTAGGTGCGTTTCTACCTGAAGCTGAAGCTCTAGATGGGTGGGTGTGTCTCTGGTCTCTGGTGGTAGGAGAGTCCCATGATGATGATGATAATGAGATGATGGAGTACGTTTCTTCATAGACTACTATGGGACTTGTTGCCATATTTTTGTCCCGGGATCTCTTTCAGTAGTGATCTAAGAGTTCCCCCCCTTGTTGTACTATTGCACTCTTATCACATGTTTTCCTTGGAGTATAAGGTAAAGGGACCCCTGACCATTAGGTCCAGTCGTGTCTGACTCTGGGGTTGCGGCGCTCATCTCGCGTTACTGGCCGAGGGAGCCGGCGTACAGCTTCCGGGTCATGTGGCCAGCATGACTAAGCCGCTTCTGGCGAACCAGAGCTGCGCACGGAAACGCCGTTTACCTTCCCACTGGGGCGGTACCTATTTATCTACTTGCACTTGCTTTCGAACTGCTAGGTTGGCAGGAGCTGGGACCGAGCAACGGGAGTATAGAGGTTTTCTAAAAACTTGAATAATCACAGCAATGTGGAATGCTTTTGTTCAGCCAGGCAGCCATGTCCTTTCCCAGAATATTCCATACTATTACCCTGGTTTTCCATTTCCCTCTACACTCCCTCTGCAACAGTTCAGGCATCATTCTGTGGTGAGCAGATTGTGCTTGGCCTTCATTGGGTTATTTTTCTCTCCCCTAATAAGCATTTATTTTGTACTTACGCAGGTTTGGGGTGTTTCCATGGGCCTGCTGATACCTCCTCCTTGTGAGTGGATGGTGCGATTGTGGCATAAAGATCCTCACTTAGAAAATGAGTTTCCTATTGTTATACGGGAAAATAAATCCTATCCTCTACCACCCCTGTTGCCTCCAATAGGAGTGTGTTTGCTTATGCCATTCATTCGTAAGTGTGACTTAGGAAGCTGGAACAAACTAAGCAAGGAACTGCCCACTGCGCTGCTCCTCTCTCACTGTGTCCTGAGACCACCCCTGCTTACATTGGTACCGCTGCGATGGTCAAGCGCTTGCAATCACCTTAAAAGTTATCTAGTGCAATGTGAATGTTGCACCGTCATAACATCACTATGCTGGCTAAACTTTGAATTGTGCCCATCAAGGGTAGGAATGCAGTGGAAGTGCGGTCCATATGTTCTGAAAGATGGCTATGTGTGTGCTGATTTTTCTCTCTCTCTGGTTTAAGGTGACCCAAAAGGAGAGAATTGTGGGAAAACTTGTATAGAAGAAAGAGACGATCAGTGGTTGGGGGTGAGCTTGTCAAGACAGCCAGGAGAAAATGGATCCATTGTTGTAAGTATTGTCTTACATTCCCCAATATTTTGGGGGAAGGGTCATATCTCAGTGCTTTTCATGCAGATGTTTCCTGGTTCAATTCCTGACATCTCCAGGGAGGTCTGGGTAAGAAGCTTAGTCTGAGATTTTGGTGAGCTGCTTGCCAGGTTGTTTAGATGACATGGAGCCATATGAACTAATGGTCCCATTTGGTGAAAGGCAGCTTCTTGTGTCTTAAGTGCTTTCTCTTCAGGCAACTTTCGTGATCACCACACTTTCTTTTTGTTTTTAATTAGGCCTGTGGACACCGATGGAAAAATGTATATTATATCTCAGCGCACAAATTTCCCTACGGCATTTGTTATGAGATACCTTCCAATTTTCGGACGCTGCTGAGTCGAAGAATATGTCCTTGCTATACGAGTAAGTGTCGGTGTGGCTGGACAGGTAGAAGTAAATGATGCATTATGAGAAACACTCATTTGCAGCAAGCAAATGCTCAGCAGTCTATAACTGGGAAAGCCAAACGTTGGCCTCCAACTTTAAAAAACTTTTTTGAGGCTGCCATGATTGCTATGAAAACACACATACCATTTTTAACAAAAAAAGAGGCAAGGTCTTTTAAATGCTCTGTTATAATGGGTGTTGATTATACAGTGATTATGATTACAAACACGGCTTTATTGTTATTTTTTTAAAACCCTCTCGCCCTCACAATGATTCAGGCATCATCCATATAGGAGGCCATGTTGGAACGTTTAGGGAGATTGAGGGACAGAGAAGCAACCTAGCTATTCTCCCGCCGAGTGGTTTCCTGCATGTTATCCGCAAGGCAGGAGAGGCAGCAGCCTCAGAGACTTGGTCAACAGAGTCTGATTCTCCCTGAAAAAAATACTTGCCCTGAACTTTAGTGCAGAGTGGAATTGAGCTGTTGACAATGCCAAACCACCATTGCTTTAGATCAGGCATCCCCAACCTTCGGCCCTCCAGATGTTTTGGACTACAATTCCCATCATCCCTGACCACTGGTCCTGTTAGCTAGGGATCATGGGAGTTGTAGGCCAAAACATATGGAGGGCCGCAGGTTGGGGATGCCTGCTTTAGATACAGCACATGCCAGGGAGAAATCATGCCCTACAAATCATTGTGCAAGATGGAAGGAAGTTGCTTCCCTCCATTCTGCTTCACACACTTGATTCTAGACCAGCCTCTCCTAACTTGGTGCCCTCCAGATATTTTGAACTGTATCTTTCGTCATCCCTAGCCGACATGGCTGGTAGTCAAGAATGACAGGAGCAACATTTGGAATGCACCAGGTTCAGGAAGGGTTATGACTAGGAATGAGCAAAGTGTCTCTCACTGGGACATGTGATGACAGTCTCCAGCTGTTTTAGACTACAACTCCCATCAGCCCTAGCTAGCAAGACCAGTGGTCAGGGATGATGGGAATTGTAGTCCAAAAGCAGCTGGAGACCCAAGTTTGGGAAACACTGCTTTAGATCCACACTTTGAGCTTGTGCCATCACTTAGCTTCTCTTCCCATAAAGTTCTTTAGTTCTTCCTACCAGCGATTTCCTGAAATTATAGATGGGAGGGGAAGAAACACCAGTGCTACCAACACATCTTATCTGTGAAGTCTGTTAAAAACAGTGACATTGGCATTCTAGTTGATTAGAATGAACAGTGTCGAAAATGAGTTTGCCGGTTTTATTGGAATCCTTTAAACCAGAGCTTTGAAAGCAAGGTTGAGCAATGACAATACATTTCGAATAGGACCCTTTTCAAATCCCTTATTCTTCTGATATCATTAAGCGGGATATTGCCTTGCTGTTGGATGCCAGGAGTTCTAGTTAATCCCAAACTCCTTTATCAAACAGCTGTGGAGAATTTGTGATATTATTCATGGAGGATTATTGTTTTTAGTTGCTTGTTGTTTATACATACTCTCCGTTCCCACCCCCACCCCGTATTTTGTTGTGAATATTCAGATTACTGGAACAAATATGGAGACAAATACGGATCATGCCAGGCTGGGATAACGTCATTTTACACAGAGGTGTGTGTTTTAAAAATATTGCTTTTCTGCCAAAGCTTTGGATTTGTGTGTGTTTTATCCTCTCATTGCATATTAGTCTCATTGTAGACTGAGGGCCACATCACCTTCTCAGGAGGCTTCCAGGGGCCAGAGGCAAAAGGAAGTGGAACAACACACTCTTCTGTCCTCTGTCCAGGCAAGCAAGAGGCTTAGTCTGAGGTCAAAGACAAATTTCAGCCTGGCAAAAACACCCAATGAAGGAGTGAAGCAGAGCCAATGAGGGGTATGCCTGGGGAGATTTCTGTATGTGGGGAGTGCCACATACTGAGCCCAGGAGGGCTGCCTTTGGGCACCAAGCTGAGATTCCACACAACTGCATGTCACGAGTGAGCCGGCTGTAAACAACACCATTCAAGTTGGAGTTAACACATTATTGCCAGAAGCACATTCTGCACAGACTTGGTGGAGTGTCTGTGCACAGCACAGTTGCTGAGACTGAAAGTCCCCCCTTCCCCGCAGCCATTTGCTCCTCTCCAGGGCTTTCCCCAAGCAATTGGAGAGTGCGCCTGTGTGAAACCAAGCTCTCCTCCACCCTTTTCATGCCTCTTCTGGTTCTGGGAGACAAGGGAGGAAGGGGACTCATCGCAACAGGAGGGGGAGACACCCGAGACTCTGCACCAGCCTGACTCAACTCTGCCTCTTGGCTGACCTCATCCTACTCTCCTGTTTCAGCTTCTGCCTCTGATTCTGGACTTCTCTCTGCCACAGACTCTCCCAGCTCACTTAAGCCCTGTTACCCCTTCAGCTTCTGACATCACCTCCTCCCAAGACCCATCCAACCAATAATCCCCCAGCTCTGAGCCTTCCTCCCTTGAGGGTTCCCCAGCTGGAAACTCCCACCATTCCTCTGCATCCAACCAGTCTGTGGCACTGTGCTATTGTCATGTTGCTATGCCAAAGCTCTCCCCCGACTCTCAAACACACCTTGTGTTCAACACACAGGTCATTGTGTCGCATTGCTGGGGCCTTTATTATGCAGCATCTACAGCTGCATTTTTATTTTATTTTATTATTTTTTTGGTCCCGTAGCTTCACCTTGTAATCACAAGGGAGTCGGGGTTGACCTATGAGCTGGCTGTGCTCCATTCCTGAAGAATGCAGTCATGCTTCAGGTGCAGTAGTATAAATGACTACTTGCGTCATTGCCAGTGTAAGCCAAACTACAGACCACTGTTCCAAAGGCAATGTATTTTGGAGCAGACGAATTTCTCCGCAGAACAATTTTTAACACGCACAATGAGCTGTATTTTTCTTAATATAGACTTACCTTCTTTATTTCAAAAAAGATATAAATAATATAACAGAACATAATATTTTATTGCCTGATTCAGATTTAACCTATCCATAGCAGTAATAAGTTCTGAAAGCATTCCCTTGGGGGTTGTAAAGACCACTGCGCATCTTTATGTTCTGTATAAGAACTATGGGTTCTTAAATATTCTGCAGAGGCGGGTGGTTTTTCATTAGCTTGTAGCCCATTTGGAGTTCCTTGCAGACTTAATCTTCAGCAGAGGAAGAGCTGGTATATTTTCAAATATAGAAAAAAGAAAGATAATGGGCTTTGACTTGATTGTACCTACTGAATGACGTTACCAGTTGAACAAATGTGTCTAGGGCTAGGTAATGCTGCAGGCTTTAAAGCAGAGCAGGAATAAATATGACTCACTCTGATTATCTTTAAGAACTTAAGACTTAAGCTTTTTGTTTTCTTCCAGGATTTAATTATTATGGGAGCTCCGGGATCATATTATTGGACTGGATCCATCTTTGTATACAATAAAACAGCAAATACCTTACTTTCGTATGTAGACGACAATAATCAAGTAAAGTCTGGGAGTTATCTAGGTAACTGAAATATGTTTTGTCAATATGCTTTCATATGAAACTTTGATTTAATACAGTTTCTGAAAGCATGCTTCTCCTGACTATCTATGATTGTTTTCTTTAAAAATTCCTTCCAGTAGCACCTTAGAGACCAACTAAGTTTGTTCTTGGTATGAGCTTTCGTGTGCATGCACATACGCATGCAGGTATCTGAAGAAGTGTGCATGCACACGAAAGCTCATACCAAGAACAAACTTAGTTGGTCTCTAAGGTGCTACTGGAAGGAATTTTTTTTATTTTTTATTTTGTTTTGACTATGGCAGACCAACACGGCTACCTACCTATAACTATGATTGTTTTTGCTATTCATGATAGGAATGGTAGGGGGGGAAACCTGTTAGCACTTGTTTGTGAGAGCAGAAACAAGGAAGGGTTCATCCAGACTTCTTTTTATTCTTTTTATTTTATTTCTAGACAGAGGAAACCCAGAGGAAATATAAAGATGTGATTGTTCTAACATGAAGGGTTTGAGCAAGTTTCATTTTTGTAGTTCAGTCGGAGATGGTCATGCATCATGAGGTGTTGACCACGACTAGCAGCCTAAGAGGGCAAACTGGGAGCATGTTAGCATCCATTCTGCGAGAAGGGCAGGATAGTTCATCCCAGTCTGCTCTGTGGAGGAAAAATGGAGATTGCATTTGGAAACTTTGCATCCCAATGCATGTCTGACCTGATCCAGAGGAGAGAGAGAGAGAGAGAGAGAGAGAGATGGTAGCATGCATCTTCCCTACTGGATTACAGCATGTATCTTCGAGATGAGCAAACTTGCCTTGACCCTTCTGAATATGCTTAGTATATCTTAATAAATCTCAGTGATATTCTTATCTCCCTTTCATTTTGTATAAGCACATGCCCAGTTCATTTCACTGCATTTAGCCTTAGGTAAAAAGGTAAAGGGACCCCTGACCATTAGGTCCAGTCGTGTCCGACTCTGGGGTTGCAGTGCTCATCTCGCTTTACTGGCCGAGGGAGCCGGCGTACAGCTTCCGGGTCATGTGGCCAGCATGACTAAGCCGCTTCTGGCGAACCAGAGCAGCAGATGGAAACGCCATTTACCTTCCTGCTGGAGTGGTACCTATTTATCTACTTGCACTTTGATGTGCTTCCGAACTGCTAGGTTGGCAGAAGCAGGGACCGAGCAACAGGAGCTCACCCCGTCGCGGGGATTCGAACCGCCGACCTTCTGATCGGCAAGCCCTAGGCTCTGTGGTTTAACCCACAGCGCCACCCGCGTCCCATTAAGGCACTTAGCCTTATAGCAGTCCTAATAGGAAAGTAGTTCCCATTTTACAGCTGGAGAAATAAAAGTGAGGCATGAACTTGCTCACAACAACTTACAGCTTTTTTGACAAGTGTTTTTAATGGCTATGTGCCTGTTGGCTTGCAATAGGTAAGGGCCAGTTATGTGCCTATACCCCCAGCCCCCGTGTCGAGCTTTCAGCAGAGCAGCTTGCAAAATGGCATTAATGGTGACATGCCAAAAGCTGAATTTTCCACAAAGTGTTGGGTGTGCACAACCAGATATCTAGTGATACACAGCAGAGCCTGCTTTGGCCTTTTCAAGCCATTGTCTTGATCCCAGATAGCTGTGTGAATCAACACTCAAGTATTTATTAAATGAAATAATTTCCTTAACTTCATTCGTTTATTGGGGATTGGGTGGAATGTATTGCTCTGCGTTGCATAGAACCCGGGACCTTTACCGCAATCTCTCACTGCTCTCTTAATGGACAGGCTACTCTGTTGGAGCTGGTCGTTTCCTGTCCTGGAATAGTTCTGAAGTAATTGGCGGTGCACCCCAACAGGAGCAGACTGGTAAAGTAAGAATTAATATATACATGTATATACATCTCTCACAATGATGAGAAAGGAATTTGCACTTTGCAGCAGCGAAGGAGAGATGGCTGTCAGAGCTTCCATGACAGCCAAGTAACAAGAATCAGATTGATATGTATGACTTGTTTGTACCTATGACACACAGCTGTTAATGTTGCATTTGAGCTGGGAAGTGGCTGATGGCATTCAAAACTGTGTACGCTTAACAGAAGTTGCAGGAGCTGACACCTCTGAGCTGTCAGCCATGTGCTGCTTTGCTGCAGTAAAGGAAGGCAGAGGATGGATGCACACCTGCTGGGCCGTACATTTAGCCCTGCCTCTACTGTCATGCTGAGAATAACTTCTGTGCTGCGATTCCTCCTCCAAATTCCCATGCAAGGAAGAAGAACCTTGGGCAGTATTACTTGGGCGTGGGTCCAAACCTGTTGGCCCCACAGCTGCTTCCTCCACACTTGTCCCTCACCTGTGCATAACACATGAAGAGAGCTGTAGTTAACCCAAGGTGAAGGGAGGCTTTTGCTAAGCTGCAAAGCAGATCTAATAAGGGACAGCAGGGAATGGTGCAGTCTGTGAACAGTCATACCTTGGAAGTCGAACGGAATCCGTTCCGGAAGTCCATTCAACTTCCAAAATGTTCGGAAACCAAAGCTCGGCTTCTGATTGGCTGCAGGAAGCTTCTGCAGCCAATCGGAAGCCTTGGAAACCCTGTCAGATGTTCGGGTTCCACAGAACATTCGCAAACCGGAACACTGACTTCTGGGTTTGCGGCGTTCAGGAGCCCAAACGTCCAAGTACCAAGGCGTTCAGGATCCAAGGTACGACTGTACTGTATTCTGTGGCGGGGGGACAACTTCGTGTTGTTGTTTTAAAAAAAGACCAAATTCACCTTAAAAGTCCAAGCTCTGGACATAGTTGACCTTGCAACAAAGCCCAGCATCGAGAGCAAAAAGATGCAGTATGAAAACACTGGTCTTGTGTGTAGAGTTGCCTTCTGGGCAACCTTCTGGGGAATGTGTAACAATGATAAGTGGAGCCTATCAGAGGCTAAAGTGGGCAGAGCAATTAATGCAGGCTAGTTTCTATGCATGCTCACACCTCCATCCACCTAGGCAAGCAAGGGGCATCACCAGATTTCAAGGACACATTCCAGCCAGGTAAACAAACATATTCAAGGATGGTGCAATGTAGGGCTGGTGAGGGGTGTGACCTAGAGACAGTGGGTGTGGGTGAGGAGGAGGTGTAGCCTGGGAGAATCAAGAGGGCCACGTGGGGAGGCTAGGAGGGCCACATTTGGTGCTCTGGCCTGAGGTTCCCCATCCCTGCTATTGGAGGTGACCAGATGTTCCCATTGCCAAAGGCAGGGTATTGAGTTGATAGCTCCTTGAGCTTGAATGCAGAGTTGGAGTGCTGTTCATGGCCAGCTGGTTTTGGTTTGCCTCTTTCTGCTGCATGTTGAATGCTTCCCCCTCACCCCGACATACCCAGTTAACTTCTTTTTATCTTTATTTTAGGCATACGTTTTTAAAATTGAACAGAAAAAGCTTTCGATTTTGTCTGAATTAAAGGGCAAAAAGGTAATGCATTGTTTAAAGGCTGAGACGGTTGCCTGCAGTGTTTTCACCTTGAGGACTGGCTAATTATTTCTCTCTCTCTCTCTCTTGTGCATGGCCAGCTTGGTTCTTATTTTGGAGCTACTGTCTGCGCTGTGGATCTCAATGGGGATGGGCTCTCAGACTTACTGGTTGGCGCCCCAATGCACAGTAAAGTCAGGGAAGAAGGAAGAGTGTACGTTTACATCAACTCAGGCTCCGTAAGTATTGCTTTATTTTAACCTATGGTAGTTTGATTCCAAGGGGTGGCTGATGTCCTGTTCATAGGACCAGCTTTTCTCCACAGGGCTCTTGAGCCTTTGACAACTTCCTACAGGGAGAAATTTAATGAGTAAAGGTTTTTCTGACATCGGGATGTGGTGATGGGGAGAGCTTCCCCTGATGAATTTCACTCGTTTTATCACAGAAAACCTACCAGGAAAAAAATAGCAACACTTGTGCAGTCATTGCCCCATCATATGTTATGAGTAAACACTCTTATCTCATTGGGATCTGCATGTATTGAAAAGACTAGGACCAATTTAAGCAAGGGCAAGGAACTGAACCCTGTCTGGAATATGCAGTCACACACTAGTAAAATGCGTGTAAGTGGGGGGATTGCCTGTATAACGGGGAAGTGTGCATTAAAATGATTTATGTGAAGGGAAATTGCTGGAAAACAATTTTAAGCAAAATTGCATATGAAAATTGTATGAGGCGAAATTTGTCTTGAAATGCTGGCAAGCTTTAATGATTCCTTTCTAGAAAACAATAAGTTGCAAACTGATTCAGAAATGGGGAGAACTGAAAAAGACCAGAGAAATGAGAAACTGAAATTCATAGATTTGTTCATCCCTACCTGCAGCCCCTCCCACCCCAAACACAAATATGTTAGGTGTTGAATGTCTACAGTGGTGAACTTCTCTACTGAAGTTGACTCTCCCCATGACGATTATTGTACCCCGCCCGTCTGGCTGGGTTTCCCCAGCCACTCTGGGCAGCTTAAAGGTAAAGGTAAAGCGACCCCTGACCAACTCTGGAGTTGCGGTGCTCATCTCGCTTTATTGGCCGAGGGAGCCAGCGTACAGCTTCCAGGTCATGTGGCCACCATGACTAAGCCGCTTCTGGCAAACCAGAGCAGCGCACGGAAACGCCGTTTACCTTCCCGCTAGAGCAGTACCTATTTATCTACTTGCACTTTGACGTGCTTTCGAACTGCTAGGTTGGCAGGAGCTGGGACCGAGCAACGGGAGCTCACCCCATCGCGGGGATTCAAACCGCCGACCTTCTGATCGACAAGCCCTAGGCTCTGTGGTTTAACCCTTACAGCATATCTAAAAACATAATGAAAACATCAAGCATTAAATACCTTCCCGATACTGTAGAACAGTGTTTCCCAACCAGTGTGCCTCCAGATGTTTTGGGACTACAACTCCCATCATCCCTCACTAGCAATACCAGTGGTCAGGGATGATGGGAATTGTAGTCCCAAAACATCTGGAGGCACACTGGTTGGGAAACACTGCTGTAGAAGATGAGCATTGTAAGTTGCAACAGGAAGCTTGCTTTTATAGGACAAGCTCCCTGATGCAGACCTTATTTCCCCACCATACGAAGGGGGATTAATGACGGGGATATTCAGGAAGTAACAGGGCTAAAGACTTGCCCCTGCTCTCCCCTTCACACAGTACAAGTATGGAAGGGAGAGTGATTGAGTGAATAAGGCTGTTATGTACCATACTAGTAAATTAAGCCCGTTGAAAAACGGGCGGGGGCTAGAAGATAATGCCGGCGCTCCCTGGGAGGATCGGTCAGTCACCGCGGGAGCAGTCACAGCTGCTGCTCCCGCGGTGACTGAGCGATCCGCCGAGGGAGCGCGGGCTCCCACCGAGGGAGCTGGAGGTCCTGGAGCTGCCTGTCAGCACGGACGGGCAGCCTCAGGAGCCGGCGCTCCCTCGGCGGATCGCTCAGTCACCGCGGGAGCAGTCTGCTCCCGCGGTGACTGAGCAATCCGCCGAGGGAGCGCGGGCTGCCGCCGAGGGAGTGGCGGCTCCTGGAGCTGCCTGTCAGCACGGACGGGCAGCCTCAGGAGCCGGCGCTCCCTCGGCGGATCGCTCAGAGAGGAGAGCGGCGCGAGCTCCGTGCGAGGCAGCGGCGCTGCCCCAACTGAGACGCGCGTGCGCCGCCGCTGCCTCTCGGACACGCCCCCCTCTCCCGTCGTCCAATCCGTGTGTCACTGGAACGCATGCGCACTTGCGAATTCCTGTGACACACGGAAAGTGGTACGTACGGACAGAGGCTCTTTATTATATAGGATAGTGCAAAAAACGAAACAAAAAACCCCCCAGTTAACCTGGCTTTGGTAGAACAATATATGAAGAGTAGCAGGTTTTCATATGAATCTGTCAAAATGAGTCAAATAAAGGCTTTATGCTGATGGCAATACAGAAACAATAATATATTGCTCTATTAATTTCAAGTATGCAATTAATTCTCTTGCTCCAAGTTTCACTGGTTTCCAAGTACTTAACACCGGCTCACGTTCCACACGGAAACACTCTTGTGGAAGGTAATGTGTTGTTCTTGTGTGTGTAGCATGTTGGTCTCCCATACGCTGAAGATTTCAACATGGACTGTTTCTCTTCTGAAGTGTTTACCATAATTGTTTCCCCATACAATAGGAGCCCTGCTACAAAGTAGAATTATTATTTGTTGTCCTCTAGGGAGGAGAGATGCTAGAGGTGGAGACGGCACTGGCTGGGAGTGATTTGTACGCAGCGAGGTTTGGAGATGCCATTGCCAATTTAGGAGACTTGGATAACGATGGCTTTGAAGGTATAATATCCTAATGATTTAAAACTAGGTATTATGGAACTTAATATGATTTGTGTGTGTGTTTATGTCATACAGAGTTCAGTATAGATTACCAAAGTTTGTATATGATTGCAGCCTCCTTTAACTTATCCTCCTTTTGCCTGGCTTGTGTCGTGGGATGTTCACTTGTTTAATTGGTAAATATTTTAGTTTCTGCATTTTGTGTGCATAATGCACCATTCTGGAGATTGAAAATTTCTTTCGTAAATAAAAGTCCTGTTTCTGCTTTGTTTTAAAAAGTGTGATGCATTTTGAAGTGACACATTCCAGTTCTCTTTCTGCTTGGATCATTTACTCTAGCTATTCGAACAACAATCTTGGAGATTTAGGTAATCGTGAAGGCTATTATTCTCATGTCTCTGAATTTTCTGTAGGAATAAAACTGCTCAGGCGCATAAATAAGTTTCAATTTACTTAAAACTAGTTACCTTCATTTACCTTTTAAGTGCCCTACTCATAACAAAAGTTCTAATTGGTTGCTTAGAGATTTTTAAAGGAGAAAAGAAGTGTCAGGTTTAAAATGAACAGTAACTAAGTATCCTGTCTCATATCAATGAGAGTAGAATACTATTACTGCATAGTTATCTACTGGAATTGTCAGAGCGATTCCACTGATCATTTTTTTTATCATTTCTGTGGACTTCAGGTATCCATATATGAAGAAGGAATTCTGAAAGTTCATTCAGAAATGGAGTTTTGGAAGAGCTGAAACCATGCTTGTGATTATAACACAGCTTATTGTGGAATCATAGATTATAGATCATCAGTGAACAGTTCTCCTCTCCCAAAACTTGTGGGGTGCTGCTATACTTGAAGCAAGCTTCCTGTGGCTTTACCTGTTAACCTCATCCAGAGTGCCTCTGGGCGTGTATGGAGGGTTTAAATTCAGAGACCGGTGGCAAACTTTGGTTGAGCTGGTGCCACCAAGCAGCTGGCCTATGGGGGCTACATACAGCTCTTAACATTCTCCAGTTTTAAGTAGGCTGCAGAGCTGATGGCCATTAAGACACCCAATCCTACTTGTGGAAGCTAAGCAGTCCCTGGATGGGAGATAGCCTAAGAATCCTTGGAATGTTGAGGAGGTGGAGATGATGCCTGGTGGGCTTAGAACAGAAAGCAAGGGGGACCTCAGTATGCCAGCATTCATTCCTGAAGGGGGCAGCAAGCAATGCCCTTGGGGAATTGAGCTTGGTGGGCAGGGATGGGTAAAGGTAAAGGGACCCCTGACCGTTAAGTCCAGTCGCAGATGACTCTGGGGTTGTGGCGCTCATCTCGCTTTACTGGCCAAGACATAGCCAGCTTCACTGGCTGATGGGCAGCCAGCGATTAACCTAAGCAGCATGCAGGGTTGCATGCTTAGGAATCCTGTTTTTATTTTAAGAAGGAACACTTGATGGTTCTCCTGAATATTTTTTTTTTGGGGGGGGGGGGTGGCAACCACCAAGGCATAGAGGTTGAGACCTACTTTTCCTTACTTTTTAATAGCTCAGCTGAAGAGCTTAGAACATGGGTAGGCAAACAAAAGCCCGGGGGCCAGATCCGGCCCAATCACCTTCTAAATCCGGCCCGCGGACGGTCCGGGAATCAGCGTGTTTTTACATGAGTAGAATGTGTCCTTTTATTTAAAATGCATCTCTGGGTTATTTGTGGGCCATAGGAATTTGTTGTTGTTGTTTTTCCCAAAATATAGTCTGCCCCCCCACAAAGTCTGAGGGACAGTGGACCGGCCCCCTGCTGAAAAAGTTTGCTGACCCCTGGCTTAGATGGATAAAGGCTAGGGGTGGAAGAGAACTTTATTAGGTCTGCACTGATCTCTTCAGATCTTCTTTGTGTTAGACTCTTCTTCCAGCTGCCCCCAGAACATTCAAGACACCTTTTTTAATTAAAAACCCCCAAAAGGCAGGGCAGATAAGTAAAATTTGTTAAATCAAGATCAAGGGAATATTTTGCTCTAGAGAGAGGCTGCTGTCTTCCCTGGGCTTGCCTTAGGATATACCTGCATTGATTGTACTGCCACAGTCAAAGTCCTTCATCTATCACTATCTCCAGAGCCCCATTGTTGTTCATAGTTCTTGATAGGCCCATCATCCATGCATCTGCCTAATTCTGTAAAAGCTTATCTAAGCTAGTGGGCAGCACAGCACTTACATGACTATCAAATTCAATAAATCATGGACATTTCCAACAAGTCTGGTTTTTCAGTAACTCTGCTTCATTCAGCTGATGGTGACGCTTCGGCCTCTGCTAAATAAATGTGCTTTTGTTTGACATTGTTTTTAATTTGCTTTAATCTGTACTACTTGCCATTTTGATTTAATCATATCCCTTAGGCATCACTTGCATAATGACTTTCATTCTCAGCCATTAATGTTTCTTATCGTCTTCAGGTTTCATGCACATTAATGTACTGAATATCTAAATTTATTTGCTAGGCAACTCAAACAACATTTACATTTCACACTCTCCTCTGGATCTGCTTAATTAACATTTGTTTTCTAAGTAAAACTGCACGATATTTAACTAGAGCTACTTCCTGGAAATTATTGCCCTCTCCTCTTTTTTCTACCAAACCTTAGTCAAGTTAGAAATGTCTATACACACCTCCTTTCATCACCTCTTGCAGGCTTTTTTAAAGAGGAATGATAAACTATGCACATGTGTTATTATTAATATTTTAGGTTCCCCACTTTCAGATTTTATTGAAATAATGGAAGCAGAAAAAATGAACTATATGTTAAGGAACATGCCAAAAACCCCAGTGAATTTTTACAATATACAGTAATCCTTAATATTTAAAGATACCCGTGGGAAACATGAGTAAAATTAGAAACTTTGGGGTGTTAACTGCAATATGTACTGGAAAGAAATCCTAAAACCATCATCCGTAGGCATGAGAAGGTGTCTGTTTGGTTTGTATGGTGGAAGGGAACCATGAAGGCAGTAGCAAATTATTTGGGGATGGGGGTTGAGAGAGGGAGAGAGAGAGGGGGGGGAGAAACTGTAGCTCAGTGATCTGCTTTGCATGCAGAAGGTCCCAGATTCAGTGCCCAGCATATTCAGGTAGGGTACAGAGAGACTGCTGTTGGAAATTCTGGAGAGCTGTCGCCAGAGAGCCAGTGTGGTGTAGTGGTTAAGAGCGGTAGACTCGTAATCTGTGGAACCGGGTTCGTGTCCCCGCTCCTCCACATGCAGCAGCTGGGTGACCTTGGGCTAGTTACACTTCTCTGAAGTCTCTCAGCCCCACTCACCTCACAGAGTGTTTGTTGTGGGGGAGGAAGGGAAAGGAGACTGTTAGCCGCTTTGAGACTCCTTTGGGTAGAGATAAAGCGGGATATCAAATCCAAACTCTTCTTCTTCAGCAACGTAAGCTGGGCAGACCAACAGTCTGATTCTGTATAAATCAGCTTCTTAACGTCCTGTGAGAAAGCAGCGTTTGCAGTCCTATTTGCTCTTATTGCTGATTATCACTGACACAGACACCAATAAGATACATTTCAGTTAGTGGCCAGCACTGTCAAGCTATGACTGGGCAGGGAAGGACTTGTACATGTGTCTGCAAAGTTGGGCTTATGACCAGTGACCTATAGTGGACATCACTTGGTCTGCACAGGCTGTTGGAGGTGTATGCCTGTCCTGTGCAAACTGACCCCTTTCACCAGGCACCACTTAGTGGTGGAAGGCAGGGGTTTCAATTTGCAGCATGCATTTGTCTCTCATCCATTTGGTCCATGTGCCGACTTGATAAGTAGTTGCACAATTCTGATGACCTGTACGATTGGCCCTCCCATGCTAGCCTATACCATGTGATTTCAAGAGCCAACCATGTAAAAAAATGATTTTTCAGAAGCTGCTGTATCCTTTAGGCAATATTTGAATTGGGCTCCAACTAGATAAGTGGAAAGCTTTTAATGTGAAACATTGTACTTGAAGATGGCATGGAGCATAGGCAGAGATTTTTATCAAGGAAGAGGAAATGAGAAAGCTGAAGACTTTGTCTGACTGAAGATAATGATGTCTAAGTTATCCTGTTCTAGTCTGGAGATTTGGGACAGGTTGCAGCATTAAACTAGAAAAACATAATTTTCGGGGGTTGTGGGTAAAAAAATAGAATTACATTCTACAGAAAACCACAGTGGCTTTGACCACAAGTGACTTGCGGAAGTCTAAGCTGTGGTGTTCCGTTTTTGAAGATTGCACGGCTAGAGAGAAAGCAACATGCTGACCTCGTCCAGGGGTCATGAGGAGCGTAGCTGAGCCAGTGATGCTATTTTGTGGGGAGGGGTTGGCATGCTGTAATGGATTGGCCCTAAGGTGAAGGAGTTATTACCTCCCAGTTCAGAAGGAGTTAATCCACCCTCACTTTGACTGGCAGCTCATCCTTTAGGGGCGGGACAATCCCTGGTTTAAAAGGAGGGGACAGCCGTTTTGACAGTTGAGAAGAGAGAGGGTGTGTGTGGTGACAGGGAGAAGAAGGAGGGTGTGGGGCCAGGATAGTGGTGGTATAGGTTAGGATTAGTTTGTCATGAAACTATAAAGTGAAAGAGTACATGTGTTACTGTGAACAAGATTGTGAACGCATGAATCTTTAAATCAACTATGTTCTCTAAGAAATAAAGTACATTTCTTTTTGTGCAATAGAGGAATCGTCATTATTAGTCCAGCAGGGTATCAAAGCTCACAGAGGTGTATACTCGGGAAGGGGGCAAAACTTACCTGAGAAAAGGAAAGAGGGTGTTAGTTTGTGTCCCAGAGTCACACAGAAAGGGGTTATAAGGTGAAAACCTGGAGTGCCATTAAGTTGCCAGAAGTGTGAGGCAAATCGATACAGTGGGGAGCTGAGCTGAGGGCAGCACTGTAGGCAAAAGGGTGGTTCACCTAAATAGCCCAGAGCGTTAAGGATACCAGGCCACGTAAGCTGGATACGGACTCTCATTAATAAGAAACCCTTAAAGTGAGAGGGAGTTGGTTTCTAGACGAACCTTCGAGAGAGAGAGAAAGGGGGTTCATCGCACATGCCTTCTGCAAATCCTTTATAGAAAGATGGCTCTAGCAAGTTCAGTTACGAGACTGTGAAGAGCTATTGCAAATTGTTTGTGTGTGTGTGTGTGTGTGTGTGTGTGTGTGTGTGTGTGTTGTAATCTCCAGCTGCATTTACAACTGATATAAGACTAGGAATGTTTCCTGAATAGAAATGCAGTGTTTGCAAGAGAGGGAGCGGCTCTCTCCATCACTTTCCCTTCATTACAGGGCAATAAGATCAAATTTTGAAAGCAAAGCTGTGCTTCTTAGAGAGAAACAGAGCGAATGAGAAGTTTGTCTTGAAATCCTGTCCTTACATGAAACTACTGGGAGAAGATGGCAATACAAAGCAAGACAAATAGAAACGGAAGCATGCTAAGTGCTTCCTCCATCACCCTGCAGCTTCTTTCCCTTTGTCCCATGTTGGTTTCCCTCACTCCCACTCTTACTATCTTACTATCTTAGTGTAAGCAACTATCCTTACACTGATTTATGCCACTGTTCTGCGAACAGTTAATAGTGATGCATTGGAGTACACGTTATTTAAATGAGTGTGTAGCTAATATGCTAATGTGTCTTTATAATGTTGCATTGAAGTATATCACATCTATTTTAACAGATGTAGCCATTGGGGCTCCACAGGAAAACGATTTGGAGGGCGCAATTTACATATACAATGGCAGGAAAGATGGGATATCACCAACCTTCTCACAGGTAGGTCTGTTTTAGCCACTACTGTGACTGTTTTAGCAGAGATGCTGTCGTCATAGCGAGCAGAGCATTAAACAGAACATAGGAGTGACACCGTCTCTGGCTAGAAGGCTTGCAATTTAGGGTGCCTTTTGAGGCAATGCTTTTGCCAGCAACCCAAGAGGCCACTGGAATACAAAATGGGGGTGGGAAAGGGAAGTCACTAGAGGACAGAAGAGATGAGGAGAAAGGAAATAACTCACTATAGCTGCCGCCATTCATTTGTTAGAAAGTATTTGTTAGGAAGTTCGAGGCTGCTGTTGCTTCAATCTTCTTCCACAACTCGGTAGACTGTGTAGCAAAAAGACAGAAAGCAAATTGAATGAGTCGGGACTGGAAGTATCTGGGACATTAATAGAACTCTGGGTGAGTGGTTCCCATGTCTGAGAAATTGGTTAATTGCCTAAACTGAATGTGCTTACACTCCTTCTGAAGGACCAGGTGTGCAGTCTGGGGATGCTTTTGGATCCATCTTTGTCATCGGAGGCCCCAGGTTGCCTCAGCGTCTTGGAACATTTCTTATTAGTTTTATAACATACATTTTAAACAGGCGATTTAATTTACATATATACAGTCGTACCTTGGAAGTCGAGCTTAGATCTTTTTATGATTAAGCAGCAGGCAGATTCAACCCAAGATGTTGCCTGGTCCAGCAGTCCTTTTAATGGGGCCCCCAGTGAAAGCAGCACATCATGCCAGGCCTTACTGCAATGTTGTAAGGTTAATGCTAGCACTAAGCCACAGGAGAAGCACCATTCCCAGTGAGGCACATGCAAACCCTTCAGCTCCCATCAACCACAGCCAGTAAGAAATGTTGCCAGGAATGATAGAATGTTGAGACTTGAACAGCGTCTAGAGGGCCACTGGTTCTCCATCCCTTATTTGTTGGCAAAATTGATTTAACTTACAGTGGTACCTCGGGTTACGAACAGTCCTGCTTACGAACGCTTGGGGTTATGAACTCCACAAACCCGGAAGTAGGTGTTCCGGGTTGCAAACTTTGCCCCGGGATACGAACGCAATCCGCTTCAAAGTGTTGGTGCTGACCTTTAAAGCCCTAAATGGCCTCGGTCCTGTATACCTGAAGGAGCGTCTCCACTCCCATTATTCAGCACGGACACTGAGGTCCAGCGCTGAGGGCCTTCTGGCGGTTCCCTCACTGCGAGAAGCAAAGCTACAGGGAACCAGGCAGAGGGCCTTCTCGGTAGTGGCGCCCGCCCTGTGGAACGCCCTCCCAGCAGAGGTCAAAGAGATAAACAACTATCTGACATTCAGAAAATACCTCAAGGCAGCCCTGTTTAGGGAAGTTTTTAACCCGTGATATTTTAATGTATTTTAATATCTGTTTGAGGCCGCCCAGAGTGACTGGGGGGACCCAGCCAGATGGGTGGGGTACAAATAATAAATTATTATTATTATTGTTATTATTATTATTATTATTATTATTATTATTATTCCGGGGCCGCGAAAGGCCTATGTAGGGAATGCGCGCCTCCGGTTAAGAACGCTTCGGGTTAAGAACGGAATTCCGGAACGAATTAAGTTCGTAACCCCAGGTACCACTGTACTTTCCGTTGTTGGTTAACTGCAGTCACTAATGGTACTTAACGGGGGGGAGGAGTATTCCTCCAAAACTTTTTTTTAGATATACTAAAAAATATCAGACTTTTTTATTTTTAATTTTTAGAGGATACAAGGACATCAGATCAGCAACAGTTTACAAATGTTTGGTCAGTCTATATCGGGGAGAATTGATGTAGACAACAATGGGTATTCAGGTGAGTTGAGCATTTTGCTTTGCTTTTGTTTCTTTAAAGCAGCAGGAACAAGCTTTGCTTTATTTCATAGCCACCCTTCTTTAAAACATCCTTGAAAGCAGGATGAAGACTAATAAAGCAAAACAAAACAAAAAACCCCCAACAACCCACAGTACATTAAATCAGTCCATAAAAGATTAGCAAAACGAAACAACAACAGAACCAGTGAAGGTTACAAAATAATCAGAATGCCTGAAAGTGAATTAATTTCATTTCCCAACTATCCCACTACCCCTAAAATTGTGGGAATATTCTGTGATGTTTCGTGCTGCATTGGTAGTGACGGTGCCTATGAATGATTTCCTCTCCCCTTGCCCACTGTTGACAGCATTTAATTTGTTTAAAGATAGTAGCAACTTGTCAGATGAGAAGGCCATTAAATGTGCAGTCCTATACATTTCCACTCAGAAGTGAACTCTATTTAATGGGATTTAGTCCCAGGTAAATGAGTACAGGATTGCAACCTAGTACCATTACCCTGAGTTCTTCTTGCTCTGGAACATTTCCTGTTGAACTAGGCAGAACTTACTTCTGAGCAGCCATGCTCAGGCTAGACTGCTTATCAATTTTTTTTTAAACTTATTTTCCAAATTAAACAAATTATCCAAACAATACACATAAATCTAAACATTTGCTCTGCCGAGCTATGACTTCCTTCCATCACAGCAGCAGGTTTTCAAGTCCACTCTAATCACACAGTTCCTTATTTTTATCTTTCAAAATACATCATAGGTTTATTCCAGTCCCGCCAGTGTCTTCAAACTTCCACAGTTCAATCTTATATAATCAATAAAACTACTCCAATCTCTTTGGAATTTTGATTCATCCTGGTTTTGGACCCTGCAGGTCAGTTTTGCAAGCTCTGCATAGTCCATCATCTTCGTCTGCCACTCCTCAATCATTGGTAATTCCTGTAATTTCTACTTTGGGGCGAAAAGTGTCCTCGCCGCGGTTGTAGCATACATAAACAATCTTTGATCTTTTTTCGCAATTTCTTCTCCCATTAAGCCTAGCAAAAAGGCTTCTGGCTTTTGGGGGAAAGTATACTTAAACATCTTTTTCAACTCATTATAAATTGATTCCCAAAATATTTTAGTTCTCTCGCATGTCCACCACATATGATAAAAGTCTCCATCTTTCTACATTTCCAACATAATTTATCACTCATCCTATACATTTTAGCTAATTTAAGTGGTGTCAAGTACCATCTGTACGTCATTTTCAATACATTTTCTTTCAGGGTGACACATGCAGTTAATTTCATATTTTCATTCCATAGTTTCAACCATGCATCATAATCCATATTGTACCCAAAGTCTATTGCCCATTTTATCATAACTTCTTTCGTTAGTTCATCATTTGTAAACCATTCCAACAGAACATTATACATTTTAGTTAATAATTTGCTTCTACCTTCCAGCAATTCAGTTTGAATTTTTTGTCTTCAAAACCAATTTTTCTGTCACACATAAACAAATCGTTTACTTGATGATATTGCAACCAACCTGTAAAAGCATCTTCAATCTGGTTGTATGATTTTAACTTCCACCCTCTATCTGTATTAATCAATAGATCATTATAGGTGGGTCTCTTCCCTTCCATATTCACTTTCTTTACACTAAGCACCTCTATAGGAGAGATCCACCAAGGTGTTTTCCTCTCCAACAGGCTTTTGTTCCTATCCCACACTTCATATATGGCTTTCCTTACCACATGGTTCATAAATCCTTTATGTACCTTAACCTTGTCATACCAAAAATAGGAGTGCCAACCAAATCTATTATCATGACCTTCCAAATCTAACAAATCCGTATTTTCCAATGTTATCCATTCCTTCAACCAACAGAGACAGGACACTTCATAATAAAGTTTCAAGTCAGGCACGGAGAATCTACCTCTTTCTTTTTTTATCTATTAACAATTTAAATTTTATCCTCGGTTTTTCCCCCTGCCAGATAAATCTCGATAGTATTTTCTGCCATTCTTTGAATTGTCCTGTCCCCTTGATTATTGGAATTGTCTGGAATAGAAATAACATCCTTGGTAACACATTTATCTTAATTGCTAGGCTGCTTAGCATAACAGTTTGTTTTTTTAAAAAAAATGTTTTCAGAAAGGGAAAACACAGAAGAACAAGGAGGTTAGCCTCTCAGTTTTAAAATGTAATTATTATTTTTTCTTTATCTATTAAATTTCTTTCCCACCCTGTCTCCAAAAATGGTTGAGGTATAAAGAATGGAGATTGAGCAGCCGCTTAACTATATGGTGTTGTGCAATGACTGTGGAATTATTTTAATGCCAGGAATAAAAGCAACACAGCTCCATCTCGATGACTCTGTTTAGGAAGTTCCGATAATATATGTTGGCTTAATGTATCCTCATATCCCCTCTCATTAATAATGTGCAAATAGTGATTTATTCCAGAAGTGAATAAGCAATAAGGGGATTGTGCTTGAGAGAAAGTTTTCTGGTGACTAATGATCATCTTCAATCTGTGGGGGGCTTTTTCTCCCGCCTACAGATGTAGCAGTTGGAGCTTTCCTGTCAGACTCTGCTGTGCTGCTGAGGTGAGTCCAACACACACACACACACACACACACACACACACACACACACACACACCATAATTAGAGACAACTGGACATAATTGTGAATTATGAGATGCAATTAAATAAATTTGCCATGTGCTGTTGACCTCATAAAGCTCTTCATTAAGCTCTGAACTTGGTCATTAAGCTGTGGAATGTGACTCCAGAATGGGAGATCTGTAGGACACTGGAATCGTACAATGTGTCAACGTCTCTAAGAAATGATCTGAGCGGCGAACATCTCTGAATCTTGTGCCAAACAATATTTTACAGTCACAGGCTTGGCTCCTAAGTCAATTAAAGTTAGGCTTTGTTTTCTCAAAGCTTGGGATGTGGAAATGATAAAGCAGCACACACAAAATTATAAACATCATAAAATTAAAAAGTGTGACTATGAATTCTTCTTGCTTTTCAGGACAAGGGCAGTCGTCATTGTTGAAGCATCCTTAAAACATCCTCCCTCAGTAAATCGAACTAAACAGGACTGTGTGTTAAATGGACAACCAGCTGTATGTGTGCACCTGACACTTTGTTTTAGCTATAATGGCCGAACAGTTCCAGGTTACATAGGTAAGTTATTAGCTAAATTCTGCATCATTATTTCTCAGCATACTTTATTGATGGTGTATGTGCCTCAATTGCTCTGTTCTTTTTCTTCTCTTCTTCTTTTAAATGGCTTACTGCTGATGGTTAAATGGAACTTAATTACCTACTAATCCATCAAATTGAAGCCAGTTGGTATCCATTATTATTTTTGGCACTGAATGAAGTGTTCCACATAGGAGAAAGCATAGCACGATAGCTATACTGTGTAGCTCAATAGTAGACAGGATCAAGAATGGTTGATGAAAATATTGGAATATGCAGAGATGGCCAAAATTGACAGCACTGATCAAAGATGCAAATTTAGAATCTTTTAAAGAAGACTGGAAACCATTTCTAGTCTGTATTAAAAGTTATTTTTCATATGCGAAGACCACAGTGGGGTTTGAAGTGTAAGAAAACAACAGAATATATTAAGAAAAATGTCAGAGAGGATGAAATTGGATTAATTTTACCCGGCCTGTGGAACGTCCTCTCATCAGATGTCAATGAAATAAACAGCTGACTTTTAGAAGACATCTGAAGGCAGCCTGTTTAGGGAAGTTTTTAATGTTTGATGTTTGGTGTTTTTAATATTCTGTTGGGAGCCGCTCAGAGTGGCTGGGGCAACCCAGTTAGATAGGTGGCACAGAAATAATAATAATAATAATAATAATAATAATAATAATAATAATAATAATACAATTGTATGTAATTTGGGTTATAAACATTGATGAGTAGGAAGTCACTAGTTTTGCTGAATTGGAATATAATTGTTGAGTAACAAATGTAATTTTCTACATTGAAAATAGATAAAATTATATACATACATACATACATATATATGTATATATATATATATATATATATATATATATATATATATATATATAGGATCAAATTTACCTAAGTAGTCTCTTATCCTGAGTAGCTGTTTAATTTTCAAAGTAAATGCTCGTATTATTTGGTACATTAGCAATTAGTATACCATGAAACAAAACAGATGCTTCTCAGATGTTTTGCTACATGGTATTAAGAGACTGTGAATTTCTGGATTAACCCTTTAGACTATGGGTAGCCAAACTGGTGTCTTTCAGATGTTGCTGGACTCCAACTTTCATTCCCCCCCCATGTTGTCTGCAGGTGATGTGAACTGGAGTTCCACAAATATCTGGAGGTTACCACATTGACTGCACCTCCTGTAGACTTTATCAGAATAAAACAGAATGGCTTTATTCTGATAATCAGCTAATCCCTGTTGCCGAGAGCACAGGGTATAATGCGTAGATAAGGTTGCCAAGGCTCAGATTGGGTTCAAGCCCAGTGAGAGAGGACCCAGCATTATGATGCTTACTGTAGAGGCAGAAGATGGCATCTAGTAGGTTGAGAGAAGACCATAGCTATTCCTGATTATCACAGAGGGTGGAGTGAATAGCAGAAGCTCTCCAGGCAACAGCAAAGTGGCTAGACCAACAATATGGAGAAAAATTCACTAGAATAAGATGGTGGGAGAAGTATATGTGATACAAAGAAAGAATTGGGGGTTTCTCCGTCAACTCATTCATCAGAACGCACAATTGGTATTTTTTTTTAACTGTGCAAATGATACTGCTGATGTACTGAAGGTATGGAAGAAAATTCTGCAACACTTTTTAGAACCATTTGAAAATGATATTTTTGAAAGTCTGCCTGGCATTCTAAAGCATTCGCCATCAATTTAATAAATATGAAAAACCTCTGAAGTTACCTTCCAAACCCTTCCTCTTAATGTTGTCCTTTCCCCCTCTCTTTCACTTTTTTACAGTATTGCTTTATAATCTAAGCCTGGATGTCAGCAGGAGGTCAGATACCGCAGCGAGGTTTTATTTTCCTATAATGGTACATCTGAAACGACTTCTGGAAGCCCTCAGCATTTACAATAGCAACAACGTTACTTGCACAACTCACCAAGCATTCATGAGGGTAACGTGTGTTTCTTTCTCTCTCCTAAATACAATTGTTGAAGTGAAATAATTGCACCAGGATGTGAACAACGATGGGAGAAAGATTGCCAAAAACTGGCTTGTTCTGTTTCTTTGATGAGCAAGACATGAGCAGAATAGCCCCTCTCTGAAATGGATAGCCTTATCCTTCATGAATTTGCCAATTCCTTTTTTAAAGCCATCCAAGCTGGTGGTTATCAAAAGATGTAAGGGTGGCCATCAACTTTGAAATCTTCAAGAGGGGATTCTAAACTAAGGTTACCAGATTTTTTCCAATGAATCCGGGGACACTTTTCAACTTTGTACTACAGTCATACCTCGGGTTGCGCTGGCTGCGCATTTTCAGGATACAAACACGTCAAACCCGGAAGTACCAGAATGGGTTACTTCCGGGTTTCGGTGCTCGCGCATGCGCAGGCACAGCGGCGTGGGTTGCGAATGCTGCGGGTTGCGAATGTGCCTCCCGCACGCCCTGAGCGTCCACTGTAAATAGATGGATTTTGTCAGGGGACTGATTTGTAAATCCGGGGACTGTCCCCGGGAAACTGGGACGTCTGGTAACCTTATTCTAAACTTTTGAACCACCTGTCTTGCACAAATGCTTGTGCCATCCCTACTTCTGACGCAGTGCCCTTCTCTGTTTTGAAATATTAATACTGAAAGTGTCTCCCCCTTCTGTGACCTTTGAACTTAAGTCAAGTCATTCAAGTTAAATAAATCCTCAGCGTCTGCCGAGCATAATCCTTGCATATTCAGTATCTGAGAAAATAATAATTAATAGCTAATTGGCATAATGGAAAGTAATGTAGAGCAGATGTAGGGAAACCCTTGTGGAAAATTATATGAATTGGATAACATACGAATTGGTGGAAGCTTTCTTGTAGATAAGAATTAAGAGCAGGAGACATGTGGGAGGGCAATCAGTGCCTGCCTATCTCACTCATCCAGGAATAATTTAATCATCTTCACTATTGTAATGTTCAGTGTTTCAAGCAAGGTAGCTTGCTTGGGAACTGAACTTTGATCGAGAGCTTTACTACACAGTATGGTCTGGCATTAAAATTTGTGTATCTTACAAAGACATACAAGAGAAACAGAGTAGACTCAATCCCAATTTACTTATTCCAGTGCAGTGCTGGGATTTTAAGCAGAGGTCTTTTTCCTGCCTATGATACCTTGAGCTTGCAGCACCATCCTCAGAAGGAATTTCCATAGAACTTGCACCCTAAGAAGCAAATTTGTTTGCAGCCTTAATCAGAAAAGAGAAAACTCACATCAGAGAAAAAAGACTACACTCACATCAACTTTGTGTGAGTGTAGTCCTACTCATCCTTTTCTTGACTGTCAATATGTGGCCCCACTTTGGAGGATTAGCCAAAGTGGAATGTGGTCCCCAGGCCTTTAAAGGTTCCACACCTCTGGTCCAGTTTGTAGCTGTTTCCTGGCACTTCAATGAATGAATGAATGAATGAATGAATGGTATGTTCATTGTAGTCACAGACCAATGAAACTTCTCTAAATGCATCATTAGAATGTTATGAAGAAATGCAACATTGGAAGCACCTTTGAGTTTGCTTTGGCCGCACCTTGTTTACTATAATTTAAGCCAGGCACAGGCAAACTTGGCCCTCCAGATGTTATGAGACTACAACTCCCATCATCCCTAGCTAACAGGACCAGTGGTCAGGGATGATGGGAATTGTAGTCTCAAAACATCTGGAGGACCGAGTTTGCCTATGCCTGATTTAAGCAATATGACAAGCTTTAGATGGCAGCTCAAAATAAAATACAAGGTAACTTTTCTTTTTCAAGAAACAAATGAAAAGCAAATGAAGTTCCAACGTGTAAGATTTAGAGAGAGAGAAAGAGAAAGCAGCTTTTATTCGGCAGGTGGGATGATCTTGTGGCATTCATCCGGCAGTGGGCAGCATGGTGGTGATGCAAAGCCACCCTCTTGACATTGGCGTCACTCCAGATTCCCTGGACGGCACTGGGGCAGAGCAGGGGTGACACTAGCGTAGCCAGTCCCATACAGCCCTGCTATTCCCTCCTGCAGACATGGCCTCACTGCTGCCCTGCTCTGTCCAGGTATGCTGAGCAATGACAATGCTGGCAGGATGACCCCACCCCACCGTACTGGCTGCTACTGGATCTTTGCATGTTGCACCGTGTGGCCTTTCACATACTTAGAATTTCTGCTATTTCCGTTCATGTAGGTAAGGTAGGCAGGGTTTTCTTTACATGCACACGTGTGTGTTTTTATGTTGTTAACTCATTAGGTTTCCAATTTCCGTAGAAAAATGTGAGGGACATCTTGACTCCTATACAAGTTGAAGCCACCTACCACCTTGGAGAAAATGTTCTGAAGAATCAAAGTTCAGATGAACTCCCACCACTCCAGCCAGTTCTTCAACAACGAACTGAAGATGATGTCATACGGAGCAAGGTATGTTTGTGTTTGTGAAAGTAGCATGTTTGCACCTGAAACAATTTTTTTTGCATACTTATTGCTATTTGCCCCCCCCCCCCAACATTTATATGCCTCTCTGTAACATAAAGTTTTCTGGACAACTTAGCTAGCATCAAGCCAGTCTGAAAAAAAAAAATCAAATAAAAATTTGCCTGCACTACATCAGTCCACTGACAGTATATTATTCAGTGGGAATCACAAGTGGGGAAATTGCTGTTGCATTCAGGTCCTGCTTTTGCGTGTCGAGGTCCCCAAGTCACCCCCAGAATAAATTCACACTTCAGACATAATTTTTGTTTGGTTTTTTTTGGCATAATTTAGGCCACAACTTTATTAATATACAAATCATGTGAGTGGTTGCATAGGCATTGGTTCAGACTAGTTGTCCGACGGGACAGAGCTGACCACGTGTCAGCAAAGGGAAATCCCATCTGGGGAGAGTTATGGAGGCTGGGAGCAGAGCCCTCCCTCTCCCCAGAGGTTCCCAGGGGCTCTTGCGTGGCCCTGTCCCCCGACTGGGGGTTCGGACAAAAGCACGTCGAGCCCCTGGATTCCTTTAACGGAATTCCCATCACCATCATCACTTTGGAGGGCGACCGCCCTTCCAGCAACCAACATAACCAGTGCCTAACTGCCAACCTTACAAGTTGTGACTAGTTGCTACGTAGTAGGCGAAAACCAAATGGCACCAGCCAATCCGCCATATGGAAAAATTCCTACTAGGCCCCTGCCCAACAGCAGACGACCCATGACAGGCAATAGCAAGGTCAATGCAGAGGCCTAATAAAACAGGGAGGGAGGGTGGGTGATCTGAAGCATGCAGCCAAGAGGAAGGTCACACCACGTGAGGACCAATATATAGGATGCTGGGCTGTCCATCACAAATTGCAACATATAAATCTCCCCAGTAACACCACCAGGTCTGATCCAAGCTGTGGCCATCTACCAACTCACTCCAGCTACAGGGGAGGTGGCTTGCTAGCCCCCACCGCAACACGTGCTCTCCCAGAGGGAGAACACGCTATAGCGACCACGATGAAAACAGAAGATGGGTCTAGATGGGCCTTTTGCAGCTCTTTTTATGGTCGGTAATACCATGTGTATGTTGTGTAGGCTGATGTTGTGTTAGGAGTCTTCCAGAGGTATCTGTTGAGGGGTTGCCTAGAAAGAGCTGTTTCCTTTTGGGCCGCATGCTTTGTTGTTGACAGTGGAAGGTACTAGACTTGTGTGTAAAGAACGAGAGAGAGGAGTGAGGATCTGCCAGTAAAATACCTTTTTACCGTAAATTAACAGTCTGCGTTTCAGGGTGAAAAGGGATTTACTTCTGAATATGTAAGGATATGGTTTTGTATTTGACCCTAAATAATTGTTGTTTTCCTCTTTTATAGTTCACGTTTGCAAGATTTTGCTCTCAAGAAAATTGCTCTGCTAACTTGCAAGTTTCTGGAAAACTTGCATTCCCAAGGTAAGTTAAGAGTGATTTCTATGTGGTAAAAAAAAGAAAAGCTGGATATGCTTTATTTATTTATTACGCTTATGTCGCACCTTACTTCCAAGGAGCTCAAAGTGGTATATATACTTCTCTTTGCATTGCACAAATTGCCACATCATGAAGAACCCTTTTCAGCAATTTGTGTTGTAGTGTTCTGTACATTTGTACAGATGAGAACTTTTATAGACATTGATATACAGTGTCTATAGTACTCGGGTTAAGTACTTAAACCGTTCCGGAGGTCCGTTCTTAACCTGAAGCATACTTAACCTGAAGCACCACTTTAGCTAATGGGACCTCCTGCTGCCACTGCGCCACTAGAGCACGGTTTCTGTTCTTAGCGGAGTTCTTAACCTGAAGTGTACTTAACCCGAGGTACCACTGTATCTCCATAAAAATGGGCTCCTGCACTGCTTAGTGTGATACACACACTATGATTACTAGTGAAAAATCTAGTTCAGCTTTCTCATATTCCCAGATGTGCACCTGGTGATTTTATTATATGTGCAAATATACTCTACATTGGCCATCTTCCTTGTCCCGGGTCCACTTTCCAACTTGGATGGCACACTGACAATGAAACAAAACACAGCATCACAAACAATAGGAAAGGAAAGAACACCCCATTATTTAACTTGGAAGCACACTGTAACCCCAAGATGCAGCCACTGGAATGTTAACAGTTGTGTGTTTCTCCTTAATTTGAAACTTAGCTTCTTATGCAGAGCTTCTACCTTTTGCTGCCTACCTATGTGCCAGCTTGTCTCCCCAAGGTGTTCATTGGCTAATGTGTTGGTCTCAGGCCAATATATTTGATAAATGTCTATTTCAAGGCAGCTCTTCTGCAAGTCTTAATTAAACTTTAATGTCAGATTGAAGTTTACTTTTAAATTTCTCTTAGGAATCTTTTCTTTTTTTGCTTGTTAACGTGATTAGGGAACACCAGGAGGAATGCAAGCTGGACGTGCTTCCTCATGTGCAGGAGTCCTGTCTTTATATTAACCTTGACTTGGAGTTTACAAGATGAGAGCTTGTGTGCAGCATAAGGTGGCCATAAAAACAGCATTAAACACAGACACACCTAACCATGTGCTTTTTTTTTTTTTAAGTGGAAACGCAAAGAGAAAGCAAATAATATTGCTAACAATATGAGACAGAGCAATTCCAATCAACACAAAAAGCTACAATAGAGATGTTTAGTGTGTGTGTGTGTGTGTGTGTGTGTGTGTGTGTGTAAAAGCACTTGCTAAGTCATCTTGGCTTGCCAAATGGTAAGGACAATCATGCCCCACACCCCCTTGATCAGACAGGGAATACTGTAGTAAAATGCCCACCACCAGGTCATAGGACAACAGAGTCCATAAAGATGTCTATTTTGCTACACATTAGTATGTGATAGAATGCTGCTTCCCCTTTGCTGGGAAGATGCAGATGACCAAGGTCCCTCAAGAAGACATTACCTTAGGAGAGTTGCCTTTCAGGACCCACTGAGTAGCTATAGATGGCCATTTTTTATCCTGCCACCCTTCCTTCCAAGGAGCTCAAAATAGCATGTATGGTTGTCTACCCATCCACCGAAGCAAACTCTATGCCCCAACAGCCCTGTGAGATAGGTCAGGGTGAGAGATAGTGCCAAGTCCAGCGGGCTTCATCAGATCTCCTTGGTCCTTCTTTGTGTAAAATTCTGTGGTAATTTTTTTGTCACCACTTGGCAAAATGACATAAGCCCTGCCCAGGTGTTAGCTGTTCACGTGTAGGGGCTCCAAGGGATCAGGACATCTGCCTGGCCAGGTGTCCTGATTGTGTGAAAGCCCCTACGTGTGGTAAGCAGCTGATCAGTTGGGCTTTCTTGACAGACGACACTGCAGTGACACACAGCTGTTGAAAAGAGGACATGGCATTGGAGAACAGGGCTAAACGTGTGGGCGACACACAGCTAAGGTGTCCTGGAGGGAGAAGCATATGATGTCAGGGAGAACCAGCAAAAGTTATCAAATCTCATTTTTGTACAGAGCAGGTGCTTTCTGAACCCACTGGCCTAAACATCCTGAAGTAGTCTTGTGTGGCAGATTTATTTTGGAAGAGTTGGTTTACTCTCCTAGGAGGAAATAGCAGTTCCTCCAGTGGAGTTATTTCCCAGCCATGAGTAGCAGACAGGGACCCTGTGATCCTCCAGATCAGGCATAGGCAGATGTTTTGAGACTACAATTCCCATCAACCCTGACCACTGGTCCTGTTAGCTAGGGATGATGGGAATTGTAGTTCCAAAACATCTGGAGGGCCGGAGTTTGCCTATGCCTGCTCCAGATGATGCTGGGCTCCAACTCCCAGCATCCCCAGCCAACATGGCCAAAGGTCAAGGGTTGATGGGAGTTGGGATCCCAGCGACATCTGGGGAGGGACACAGGCTTCCCTTGTATGGCTTGGCACTTTAGGGGAAATCCTGAGCATTTCTCTTGTACTTGAGTAACATTTGGAATTAAGTCAAAAGCAATATTTTCATTTCCAACAGGCCTCATGAAAAGAAGCCCTACCTTGTAGTGGGAAGTACGAGGGTACTGATGTTGAATGTTACCTTGTACAATGCTGGTGATGATGCCTATACAACTGCCCTCCATATCCAGCTCCCCAAAGGGCTTTATTTCACCAAAATTCTGCAGCAGGTAAGAAAGGAAGGGGTCAGTTTTCATCAGAAAAATAATAAACACACGCAGCACGTCTCTATCCAAACTTGAGCGACCAATGGCTTCTTCTTACAAAAATGTAATGATATCCAATTGCAGCTCTCCATTGCCTTGTTAAGTTGGTCTCTCAGAACGTTTTTTTTTTATATGTACTTTTGCAAAACATCCATATTCTTTTGTCAGCTGCTTCTTGTACATTGTTACCACAGGAGGAAGCCCAAATACATTGTGAAGTGTCGGAAACAGAAAGTCATGCGGTGAGACTTGACTGCAGTGTGGGGCATTTATATGTAGATCACCTGTCAAAGGTAAAATTGAATATTATTATTTTTTAAACCAAATTCCTTTCTTTGACATCATTTACATTGGTGTGGGGGAACAGGTGAAGTTGGACTAAAACTCACATTATATCAGCTGACTGGAGCTGATAGGAGTCCAAAAACATCTGGAGAGCCACAGGTTCCCCACTCCTAACTTACACCAAAGAACACAACTTTTGTCCTATGGTGATTGAATAGACTCATGCATGTGCTTTTCTTAATTGTCCTTTTGATGATAAACAAATAGCCTTGCAGTTAGGATCTGCATCAGCACACATTTGAAAATAGAATCGTAGAGTTGGAAAGGACCATTGGGATCATCCAACCCCCTGCAATGCAGGAATATTTTGCCCAGCGTGGGGCATCAACCCACAACCCTGAGACTAAGAGTCTCATGCTTTACTATCTGAGCTATCCCAGAGCTCACACCTCTCTGGAAACAGAGTTCTCTGGGGAACTAAAAACTGTGTACAAGCTTGCAATGTCAAAATGAAGCATTCATGGCAGTCAATAGGATCCTGCTAGCATATGTAGTACTTTGGGGATTGTTTACCATGGAGATTCTTAAACTATTTTGGCCTAAGGGCTTCACTCACCCTTGCCCAAACTTCTCCCAGAGCCAAATGCCAGTGGTGGCTGTGATCAGAAGTGGGTGTGGCCACTCCACAACACACTCTTGAAGACATACCACATGTACGCACTCAGCTCACACACATTACATGGGCATGCACACACAGACATGTGTGGACAGGCCCAAAGCCTCCGCTAGCATCTCAACTGTATTGTGCTCATCAGCAGAAGAGCAGAAGTGGAGTTTTCCTCCTCATCACATTCCTGGGCTGGGTAGAGAAATTTAAGACAATAGCCACAAAGTTGTCCCCTCACGCAGCCCAATTTGCCATCAGCAGTAAAGGTAAAGGGACCCCTGACTATTAGGTCCAGTCATGGGCGACTCTGGGGTTGGGACGCTCATCTCGCTTTATTGGCCAAGGGAGCCAGCGTACAGCTTCCGGGTCATGTGGCCAGCATGACTAAGCTGCTTCTGGCGAACCAGAGCAGCACACGGAAATGCCGTTTACCTTCCCGCCAGAGTGGTACCTATTTATCTACTTGCACTTTGACGTGCTTTCGAACTGCTAGGTTGGCAGGAGCTGGGACAGAGCAACGGGAGCTCATCCCATTGCAGGGATTCAAACCGCCAACCTTCTGATTGGCAAGCCCAAGAGGCTCAGTGGTTTAGACCACAGCGCCACCCGTGTCCCATTGCCATCAGCAGTAGTGCTGAACAAAACACCTCCCCTTCTCAGTGCTGTCGCTTAGAGTCGATTGGAGTGCTCTGATGTTTCCAGAGAGCTTGGCCATCACCAGCACTTCAGAAACAGCTGAACAAATCATTCCTCTAAGTGCGCTCATCTTTTTTCAGTAGCAGCAGGAAGAGGAGAGGCATTCAGCACTGCTGCCAGTGATGAAATGGGTGCTGGTGGTGGGGCAGTTAAAACAAAAGCAAGAAAACCCTTTGCAGGCCAGTTCTGGTCCAAAATGTGGTGGCTTACCACTCCTGGTTTACCATGTGCTGTGTACTTGATCAAATGGGTATTTGGAATGGATGAGCCACAAAAATGCAGCTTGCCTGGACAGCAAGTCAGACTGAATATAACAATTATTCTATGTACACTTACTAGGAAACGAATTCAGTAGTACCCATTTCCCAGCAGGAGCATTGAAGACTGGGCTGATGATTAAATGAGTTACAAAGGCAGCATGCAGCTCAAACGCCAATAATACAATTTCTACTGATATTACTAATATAGTATGCTTGCTGATAGAATACAGATGCATTCGTTTAAACTCTAAAGCATTTCATTTACTCCACAGATGGATTTCAGTTTTGGGTTGGATGCAAGCTCACTTAGCAGGGCAGGAGATGACCTCAGCATCAGCATTAATGTAACCTGGTAAGTGCTGTTTGCTACAGTTTGCCGTTTTAGACTAATATTGTCTCTGCATTTGAATGACAGAACCGGGAATTATACAAGGAGTTGCTGAAGCATGGAAAGCATATATTACATAATGTGCAAAAGTCCTAAGAGAAACCCCATAAATACTGTTTTCAGTAGTTTGGTTGCAAAAATAAGACTTTAGGTAAAGGGCAGTGGTTATGTGCTTTCACTCAGACCAATAGGACTTCTTGGGTTGGCTCATGCTGTCTCTTAGTGATACTAAGTGTGCAGTTCAGAAAACTTTATCTAACCAAATCTGATCTTGTGTGTTGTGCATGTGTTGTGATACACTGTAATCTTTGTTTCCTCCCATAGTGAAAATGAACTGAGCACTGACATATTGTTGGATAACAGCCTAATTTTAACATTGCCCCAGAAGCATGAGGTTGAGCTGAGTGTTCATGGGTAAGCTAATGAATGTTCAAGTGTGTATATAGAGCTGATAATGAACTTCTGCAATCAGGGTTTTGAGGAAGACAGCATTAACCCTTTCCAGAGTCCAGCAGGTTTTTGGATAAGGTGGTTTAAACCACCTTCATATTTGTGGGAGCAAAATATGAATCCTTGTGACCCATGTGTGAGGGCTGAATAACAAAATGATTGGCTGGGTGCCTGGATTCAAAATGTGGGGCTCAATAGACTCTTCAGCAGGAGAGTGTCCCAATGGGCAGAATTTAAACTCACAAAGTCAAGCAGCACAGTGAAGTCTAAGGAGTGTAGGCTGTTAAACCTTTCAAATAACCCATTTAGTCTACTTGCAAAGTGCTCCTCTATTTCTACCCCTCTTGCAATGAGCAAACCACACAGTGTTAAGTAAGTTTAAAAATACTTTACTTATAGATTCAAAGATCTCGTTCGTGAATTTATCTAAGCAGAAGCAAGGAGAACATGGGCAGAATACTCTTGGGTAGAAAATGCAGAAATATGGTTTCAAACATGTATTCTAAGCTTAGAACAAAGCTTTGCCATATCTGCCTTGGTCAGTTACGTGGCACGGAGAGAGAAGGGACAAGAAGAGGCTTCACTTCCTCTCTCATCAGAGAAGAGGGAACATGACTTAACTGAGTCTATGAACCCCTTCATGTACTGAGTCTTAACCCCTTCATGTACTAACTAGTTCTTATGCATAGTTCTGCTTGACTTCCATCTCCCACATCATTTCCATGCCTTTAGGATTTCACTGTCAATGTTTCTGCAATTTTGTTACCTTTTCATGGCTTAGAAACTCTCAGAAGAGCTTAGAATATTGAGCTATTTTGGAGATGGGGTACTCTTAACAAACAAGGGCAGATATAGGTGACGGAATGCAGTGGAAACAGGAAGTCTCTGTAAGTAAAGAGGTACCAGAGGGTTTCTGAAAGGGAAGAGAGACTGGATGGTAGAGCATCCAGAAGGCCCTCAGTTCAGTCACCGGCATGGAAAAGAATTCTCTTTGAAATCCTAGAGAGGCACCACCATCCAGTGTAGAGAATGGCTGCTTACCCCTTTCCCGGGTGGGGCGGAGGTTGCGGCCCCTTGCATTCTGTGGCCATCCATGCTAGCCAGGGCACATGTGTCCAGCTGGCAATTTGGGGGATTTCCCCAGCTGATTGGGCTGCAGAGTGGGCTCGCCTGCCAAAAAACTAAGTTTAAACTGGCCAGTCAGAGCCCCCCTCAATTGGTCAGTGCCTCATTGGCTGAGCGGGATTGCCTGCTTGCCTGCCCAGTCAGCTAGTGGTGCATAAACAGCAGCTGTGCCCGACTCCCTCAGAACAGTTGGCATAAGATCCTGCATTCCTAGAGTTGGAGACCCTGTTATACTTGCCCTCCTTGCAGGCAGCTACTATAACTAGAACCAGGCTGCCTGTGAGCTGACTTCCATTCTGATGACCTGGGATTCCAGATGTGTAGCAAAGAGTACTTAAGGAAGCTAATTGACAACAGATGCACTGGTAATGATTTCATCAAGATTTATTTTCTATCATTTCTTTTGGGAAACACTTTTTGTAGATCTGTATCTCCATCCTCATTTGTTTATGGACCCACTGAGGAAAATTCACCAGTTACCTGCATAAAGGAGACGATAAACTTCACTTTCCATGTAAGAGATATTTCTTACAGTCACATTTTCTGTTTTTGGCGCTTTCAAAAAGTGAATTAAATGAAATTTATCACTTCGGGGGGGGGGGGGAGCTTTTCCTTGCTAGGTTAAGCTGATTTCAATAAAGCTAGACACTCTCTGAGCCAGTAAGGCAATACCTGCAGTGCCTCTTTCAATTATATCTTCTTGGACTATTCTTGGAAAACACTTCCTTCAAAAGTTCCCCAGATGAATAAATTAGCTGTTCTGTCAAAGTTGCTTTCTAAGGTTAAGTAATAAAAACATGCAGTTTTGCCAGTTACAAATATGATGGTGGAAAAGGCCACATTTGCACTGAGAAAAGCACGTAATAATTCTGCAGGGGGGAACCTAAAATGGGTGTGTGGACTCATGATCAGCCCCAATAATAATTAAACCCTGAGATAGCGAGAAAAATAGAATGTATATTGTGAATGTATATTGTTGTAGCTCTGCACCATGAGAGGGGAGGGAGGCAAGCAAACCAGCCAAACCTCTTCCTGCTCACTACTGCCACTAAGTGGATCTCTGTTCATCCCTCCCACCTCACCCTCTGGATTCCTTCACTAAACAGCTCTTTAACCCTTTGGATTTTTAACAGGCCCAACCTAACTTCCTACCAGTGATGGCTAACCTTGACACCCCAGATGTTTTGGAACTACAACTCCCATCATCCCTAGCTAACAGGATCAGTGGTCAGGGATGATGGGAGTTGTAGTCCCAAAACATATGGAGTGTCAAGGTTAGCCATCACTGTAATTACACCAAGTAGAGTGGTGTGCATTAATAATGATTGAATTTTGTGCCACCCTTCTTCCCAAAAGTCACTTTCTGAAAAGGTTGCTTCCTGGCTTACAGGGGCAAACTCTTTTTAAAATGTCCCTCGGGACAGAGGAAAAACATTGTCCACGAGGCATCAATGGAGGCATTAAGAATTTAATGTAGCTGTGTTGTGACAGTAGTGTGTCCATTTCACCTCCTAATTTCTCTCCTTCCAAAAAGAAGTCCAGAGCAGTAGGTACAGAATGCTGACTGGCTGTTGCGGGAGGGAGGAAAACCGGGGACGGGGACGGGACAGAGTAGCTGGAATCCTGAACAGCACTTTCAAACAGCAACATTTTGTCGCAGGCCGCTACTCCTACTTGTACTGTATAATCTCTGATCATCATTTCTACTTCAAATTTACCTCATTTCTGGAAGTCTTATGATGGCTCACCTGCCAGGGAACCAGGCAGAGGTTAAAGTGATAAACAACTATCCTACATTCAGAAAATACCTGAAGGCAGCCCTGTTTAGGGAAGTTTTTAACCTGTGATTTTAGTGTATTTTAATATCTGTTGGAGGCCGCCCAGAGTGGCTGGGGAGACCCAGCCAGATGGGTGGGGTACAAATAAAAAATTATTATTATTATTACTCCTTTAAAAATGATTTGAAACATAAGATATGCAAGCCTTTTAATATAAAACCTGAGTACATGAACATATCTTTCAAACGTTTGTGTTTCAGAGAACAAAAATAGCAGGTATTATGTAAGCTAAGAGTCTGGTTTGATTTCCAGTTTCAGATGAGATTCTGCCATAATTGTGTTCTTTACTCCTTAGGTCAGCAATCTGGGACTAAGTATGGCTCCTGGTGTAAGCCTGGTGATACAGATACCCAATTCTTTTGTTCCTAGAGAAATCAAGTTGTTCAATATTCTGGATGTCCAGGTATGCCAGGTTTACTCTATGTATGGCAAGTAGGAAGGTTGTATCAAAGCAGTGAAATACTGAGAAGTTTGCAGCTGTGTAACCAGTAGGAATTGGGCTGCTGTGTCACACAAGGTGCCTTACGTGTCAGATGTACAGGTACAAAGATCTGCATGTGCCAGACATCTTGAGTCATCCAGTTGTGTCCATCCGCTTTGTGTCCTTTCCGTAGCTATAAAACACAGCTTGGTTGTTTAAAATCCCACCAGTAAGGACTGAAAATTGTCCTCCAGCTGCCTCATCCCTATTAGCTGTGGTGGCACAGAGCCCACATATCAGCTAGTTTAGCCCCACATTTATTCACAACCCCACCCCCTCCCTTCAGCATAGTTTGAGGAAAATATGGGGCAAATTTAGCCATGGATAAAGGTTATACGCTGGACCCATTCTCCCCCCCCCCTCTCCAAAGCTATCTGTATTAAAACTTATGCTTTAGCTGAGATTCCTGCATTGCAGAGGGTTAGACTGGATGACCCTCTGGGTCCCTTCCAACCCTACAATTCTCTGTTTCTATTATTTAAAGGGCTATTAAAAACAATGTGGCTTACTCCAATGAGTTCAGTAGTGTTTATGAGCAGACAGGGTTAGGATTGCAGCTTAAATGTGCTTATAGATTAAAGGTGTGCACAAGGAACAGTAATTCAACTCAGAGAAGACCTATTGGAATAAATGAATATGTTAGCCATGTCCATTAATGTCAGTGAGTCTACTCTTGAGTAGGACTGGTGTGGAATACCACCCAAGGTTTAGAAACTACAATTTAACTTTGCTTTTGTTCCTTTTTTAGACGACTGGTGGAAACTGTACATACAAGAAGTATATAAGAGACTGCACTCTGCCGGAGACAAATGGAAATATATTGCAAGATCTCATTACATTCTTTACGAAGCTTGATAAGAGGGGGCTGGTAATTTCTTGACTTTATTCAATCAATTTTGTTAGAGAGATGGGTTTGAATCCAGAATGTCCATGAGCAGAATCCATTCATGGGATGCTACCAATGGAAGAGGAAGACATGGTCTCTTGCATCCCTGTAGCCCCTTTAAAGCTGTTGTAGACGATATGAGGAAGGGGCTGCAGAGGGGAGGGGGAATTGGTAAAAATAATTTCCCACCCTGTTCCTCCTTTCCTGGATCTCAGTCCCTTCTATTTGCAGGAGGGGACACTCTGTATCCAACCCATTATGACTTCCTATTCCACACTTTTATATTGCATGTTCATGTTAATTAGATGAGCAGATTTTGGTATCAGAAAACTGGGTTTGATCATGTATGGAAGAAAGAGGTGTTTGTGGCAAGACTGGGGTACATAATAATTAAAATGGTAAACTTTGGACATAAAAAAGCAAAGGATAAGAAAAGATGGTACGTATGCTTCAGATGGGGAATGTGAGCCGTGAAAAGAATTAACAAAATGAGAACAAAAGCCTCCTTTTGAAGCATTTTAAAATCAATTAAGGATTGAAATCAAGATTTCTCAAAACATCGCAAGTTGGTGATACATGTAATTAATGCCTTGGAAGTGGTGAGAGCCATAACATGTTCCAGTGGCCAGCCAGATATAGAGTTTACTCAGACCCTGTAAATGGCATGCTGGCACTGTAGAATATTGAACTTCCTAACCTTTTGTGTAATCAACACAGAACCAAGTTTTAAAAATCCTTGGTTGCTGTATTCCACATGTTTTATTTTTCCATTTAAGTGGTTTTTAAAGCTGCAGGCCTGCCCAGCCACTTTGGCTATATAAATATACTCAAAAACCCAGTCATATTTAGGGCTTTAGTAACTGCCATGTAGGGACTTGCCATAATATCTAAAATCAATTTGCTGTCCAGATGTTCCCTGTTTATCCTCTAAAATTAACAACCCTCCAGCTATCTGCAGTAGCTGGCAATGGCAGGAAGGCAGGTCTATGTATCTCTTGACAATAGTCCTTAAAATGCTGTAGCAAGGGACTCTGGGTAGTCCTGGCTCATCATCTGCCCGTCTGGAAAGCCCCCTGTGTGACTATGCTGTTCCCAATCCCTGCATCCACATCTTAACAGTAGCCATGCTTTTAGCTTTTAGTGAAAGTGATGGGTCTGGCTCCCACCTCTGGTACAAAGTGAAGGAAGCACTCAAACTCCATGTAGCCAAGTTTCCCTACGTGGCCAAACAGTAAATGCAATATATCTACCAGAAATAGCTTGGCATTTGCAGTGTTCATTAAATTGGTGTTTCAAAATTAAGCTAACACTGGGGCATCCATATATGAGGCACTTTTGCCATAGCCCCTGGTGCTTCAGAAATGTTTTGTGAGAAAGATCAGAAAGTTGGTTTCTAAATCAGCCCAACCATGGCTAAGAAATCAAGAGGCGGCCATGGGCTTGCACACTGCCTCTTCTTCCATGTGTAAGTTCCCCACTTCTCCCCTTTAAAGAGGTGCAATCAGAATACGTAAACCAACTTTTATAACTTTGGTTGCAAACTTTGCTTCAAAGCTAACCATGGTTAGCTCCAGGGGAGGGAGAGAGAAATTTGTGTTGTATTCAGTCTCCAAACCACGATTTTAGGAGATGGAGAATCTGCTGTGTGGGTGAGGTCTTCATCCGAAGTTTACCAAAACATTGAAATCCCTAGGAAGGAGGGAAGCTTACTGGTAAAGCCAGTGTGGTGTAGTGGTTAAGAGCGGTAGACTCGTAATCTGAGGAACCGGGTTCGCGTCCCCGCTCCTCCACATGCAGCTGCTGGGTGACCTTGGGCTAGTCACACTTCTTTGAAGTCTCTCAGCCTCACTCACCTCACAGAGTGCTTGTTGTGGGGGAGGAAGGGAAAGGAGAGTGATAAAGCGGGATATCAAATCCAAACTCTTCTTCTGCTGTGCAAGCAGAAGGTCCCATGTTCAATCCCCATCATCATCAGATAGGACCAGGAGAAACCCCAGCTTTGTGAGGATAAAAAAAAATGACAAAACCACATTTGCGGATGCATCTAGAAAGCTATATTTTAGCAAGCTAGGTTTGCAAGAGAAATAGTGCAGTAAGATTTAGAACAATGAACCACACTACTGGTAGCCTTTTATGAGAAACAGCATAACCAGGCAAGTCCTTGCTGAAACTTTTCCAAGCAAACTCCAAAGTAACAGAAGCAGGAAGAATGATGGCCTATCCCCAAATTTCTCTGAAACTGTGGCAATCGCTCAGAGAAACTTGTTAACCCCTGCATAAGGCTGGTCAGTCAGTCTAAATTTTTTTAAAAAAATTAATAGCTGTGTATAAGTTGCATCTCATACAATTTTTCTCTTTCTTCTGAAGTACTGTATGAAAGATGACTCATTCTGTTTGCAAATATTTTGCAATTTTGGAAACATGGAAAACGGGAAAGAAGCAACTGTTCACGTTCAGCTGGAAGCAACTCCTTCAGTGTTGAATATGGTAAATATTTTCATCTTTGAATAATCGTAATTAAATGCATGTACCCCAAGGGTCAGAAGCCTCACAAAGAGCAAAATCCATTAATGGCTTTGTGCTTATAAGACTCACAAATTTCAGTGGCAGGGACTAAAGCATGTGCTTAATTTCTTCCTCCCTCCCGCTCAAATCCATGGGACCTGAAAAGTGCTTAACATTGCCTGTATGGCCTAAGTGGGTTCCTGAGCCTATATTTATAAATCCAATTTAACATTTCATAGTGTCTTTTGCGTGTTCCCTCCAAGTGGTATAAACCTATCTTTTAAAAAACAGGATGCAGCTTCAGCACTTACATTTGAAGTAAAAGCGAGTGTTTCAGCAGATCAGAATCCTAAAGTCATTGAACTGCACAAGGACAAGCAAACTACATATGTAAGTATTTTTAAACAGCATTTGATTGGGGAAGCAGTATTTAGGCCAGTTGCATTCATTCAGGTGGTCCATGATGTGTCTGTAAAAATACAATCAAAAACCACACAGCCGTCGCTACAATAGGCAAAAAATGGTTAAGCGATCCGCCAAACCCTTAGCTGTTTTCAGCTGGAAAAAAGTTCATCCGGTTGTGCTGATGGAAGTGCACCATGGTGTTTCTTCTTTCTGTGCTCCTCCTCGGGTCACTGCTGTGGATACACAACCTGACTGTCTAATTTGTACACCCTGAAGGATACAAGCCATATAAGTTCGTGTGTGTGAGAAACCTGGTACAGCCTCTATAGAACCCTTGATGGTTAACTGCTGGATGTTCTTTATTTGTGCAGGTCATTCTGGAGGGTCTTCATAACCAAAAACCAAAACCTAGTGTAACAATGTTGCTCATTGGATTGGGTTCACTAGTTGGAATTGCTTTGCTTTTGATTCTTGCATATATTTTATGGAAGGTAAGTACTGCAGATTGAATTCATACATCTATTTGCTTTTTGGACTGTCCCCGTCCCCCCCAGATCTCATCACAATGGAAGTGTCACCCTTGCTTCCCCACTGCCCACAAATTTATTCTAAAATGCAGCTTTTATACTCATTTTTTAAAGTTCTTTTTTTCATCGGAGGGGGGCTTTGGTCATTACATGGGTTGAGGAATGAGAAATTTTTCTTCCCTGGAAAAGCTCCCACTTTCATTTCTAAAACAGTCATTGGTAAGTTACCACATCTGCAGAGCCAGATGTTTGGGGTAAAGTTAGGCAACAAAGCCTTCAATTCATAGCTATCTTACCAAATAATGGCCTTTGATGCATGATAGACATTCTGCAGTTTACAGTGCCATTTGTGTTGATTCTTTACTGACAACCACTGAAGAGAAAGCTTTCTGGAAACTGATAGTGCTACTTCCTGAACAGCCACCCCAAAATTTTCCTTTTTGTTTAAATCATGTGCCCCTACCAGCTGTTGTTGGACTCTATACCCCATTAATTAGTGGGGGTTGCAGTCCAGGAACATCTGGGGAGGGCACACATTAGTTACAGTGCTAGAAACTGAGATATGAAAGCCAGGAGCTAAATGGCACCTTTAACCTAGGTTATGGGCACAACAACGGAATGTCTAGGCACACTTTTTTATAAGAATACAAAGCTGAAAATGAATGAACTGCAGCTAAAATACTATGTTTTTTACATGGTCTAGTCCTTTCCCTGCCCACCCCCCCTAATATTCTTAAGAGGGTCTCTTCTTCAGTCTTTAGAGAGTAGCTGGAAGTGGGATGGCAGAAAAAGGTCCTCCTTTCCTTCCACTCTGCTGTTTTAATCTGAAATCTTAGGTGCAACTACATCCAGAGCTCAAAAACTGCTTGCATGAATGAAATTCCCTGTTGAAAAAATGCACCTAGAGCAATGGGAGTTTCGAACACTGATTAGTTAGCTCAGCTTTGGAAGATGAGTCTGCTTACACAGACAATTGCAGTGATCAGGGCTGCTTTAATTCAGTGGAAGAGGGCTCTGTCCACACAGATAAGGGCCAAAAATAACTTGGCCGCTGCCGTTTTATATAATCTTCAACATTTTTTACCCCCTTCTGTGTCTACACATTTATTTTCAAAGATGTACTCAAATCTCTCCCAATTTTCTTCCTCGCTTCTACTGAACATTTATTTATTTATTTCAAAACCTTGTTTTGAATACATTTTGGAACCTGTTAAAATGTTATTCATTTTAATATTTCTTTTTGAAAAGTACTTACCTTTTGATCATGCCCACTCATATAACATTACAGTAGTACCTCTGGTTGCGGATGGGATCCGTTCCGGAGGTCTGGCGGATCCCGAGGTTTTCTCAACCAGAGAGACCGCTTCTGCGCATGCGCGTGCAGCAAAACCCGGTAAAATACTTCCGGGTTTGCCGCTTATGCACCCCAAAGTTTACGTAACCAGAGGGTTACGTAAGCGGAGATACTACTGTATAGTAAAATTGTAAATTTTATTTTTAGTTGCCAACATCTTCTTCATAGGTTCTGAAATTGTGTCTTCTAGGTTGGTTTCTTTACAAGAAAATATAAACTTCTTCCTCAAGAACAGAATGGAAGGGAAAGCTGGAGCTTTACAAACGGCAAACAAGAGGACACGAGTGACAATGATTAAAAGTTTTTCTACATAGTAAATGGATAATTATTTTTAATCGAAGGCACCGTTTGCAAGAATTGGCAAGTCATAAATCCTTGCCATAGATATATCCAAGTGAAAAGAAAGATTTCACCTTCCTCAGCTTCCTACAATACAAATCGTAGGATGTCTGAAGAAAAATGGCAAATACAAGCGAGACCACCAAAGATGAAGAAAAACCAGCGAAAACACTATGGAAGAGCTACTACTTGCTAAAACGAATGTTGGCCAGTTGAATCATACTTGAATTAAGAGTGCATAGCTCCACTGCCCAGGGATTCAGCTGAATATATAAAAAGGAACAACATTATGAACAGGCTTGGGATGCAGCAACAAACAGTACCTTTTTATAGGATTAAAAATGCACACCCTTCCCCCCCCCAAGTTATCTAATGTACTTCTGTATGAAAGGAACCCTACTAAATTAGATGAATTTGGTCATCTGCACAATCAGTGTATGGCCTTTTTCTTCCCCATATTATCATGGACTTGTAAGGCTGCAAACAAATTGGGCATTTTTCCAGGGCAAGCCTGGACCCATGACACAACATGAGCACAGCCCTTTCACCCTCCTCTACCCAACACATGCATGTGAAGTTGATATTTGTGGCACAACACAGCATCTACTTTCTGAAGGTGGCATTGGTTTAGGAGTAAATCCAAGACTCTGGCCCTTTCCCTGGTGATGGTGGATGAGATTCAGCACAGGATTTTGAGATGGCCCTGTCCCCAAACTCCCTTGTTTCAGGGTTTCTGCTGGCTACCCCCGACAGGAGAGGTTTCCATCTCTCCAGCATTTCAGAAGCTTGGATAGGTCTGCCCCTTATGAAACTCAAGACTGCAGGATCCTCAGCGAATAGGAGGAGTTTTCATTCACAAGACAGCTGTCCCAACCAAAGAAGCCCCATCACCTATGCAGAGCTCACCTTCTGTGAACTGAAGCTGCGTGTGTTCATGGAACAAAACCTTCAGATCCAGGCATCTATGATTATTATTTTAATGTACAGATATAATTTGAATGCTCTAATTGGATATATTGAAGTAATTCTTCTCCCACTGACTTCTTTGATCAGGGAAATGTAGCAGTTGCATTCCTTCCATTCTATTTATTTTGTTTAAGAGCAAGTTTATATAAAGAAGTCTGAAATTATATTTAGAGCAGATTTTGTTGTTCAATATATTTTAATTATCATCTTTTAAAATAGGGTTCGAGACAAAGGTGAAACACTGCACTTTAACCCCCCAAATCATTTGCTGTCACAAAGTATACCTCAAAGTTTAAAACAGCATTAAACACTCTGAAACATGGTACAAAAGTGATCTGGATCTACATTTTTTTACCAATTCAATGACGCACAAATATTTAGAAAGTTGTCATAATTTAACTTACAAACAAGGATAAAAGTGCCGTTATGAAAATGACAATAAAAGTTTGCATACAAATAAGATCTGATAGCATATCAGTTCAAAATGCTCTGCCAGTTAAAAATAAATAAATCCACATATCAATTGTAACTGCTCAGAGTCCAACTTCAATAAATTCACTTTTTTGTATTTGAAATATTTGTCAAATTATTCCAGAATACTTACGAGTAGAAATTACACTGAAATACATACTTGGCAAAATTAGTTTTGCTGTCTCGCCCCCCCCCCCTTGAAGATTACCAGTGCAATCATATTCAATAAGAAGAAGATCCTACTGTATTCAGGTGGACTTACTCTCCAGTAAGCATGCACAGGAATGCAGCCAAAAGGTGCAAGCACAGTTATGCTATAACATGTTTACTCAACTGTAATTGGCTCTCACAGGGCCGCAATCCAAAATTAAGCATTTTTATTAATTATTTGCATTAGGGAGGGATTGAAGATGGCATACAGTTTAAGGGTCATCTTGAACATTTAATGGAACACACTTTTTTCAGCAGTACTGAAATGGGCAGAATGGTTTGCAGGACTGAAACAATGGAAGTCATAAAAATTAATGGGAAAAGCTAGACTCACTGAGCAACGGAGCTTAGGTGAAGAATGCTACCCTGCCTAAAGTGTGTTTAGGTGGAGAGGCTTAAATGTTCTGCCTACTGCCACTTTGAAAGAAACAGAAAAACAGCCACATAACCCAATTTCCAGGGCTTCTCTCTTCTGCTGAAGGGCACACACAAACCCACACCCTCCCACACTTTCCTTACCTGTGCAGCATATCCCCACAGCCCCTCTCCTCAGTCTCTGAAAAATGTAGATCAAGTATATAAAAATCATTCAGTTTTCCTGCAGAATTAAGTATGTGTTGGGGATTTGCCTCATCCAAGCTTGAGTTTCAATCTGCATCAGTCATATCCTATACAACTGAGTTGTTCGATTTAGCAGCAAAATCCATAATTTCTCTTCCTAAATTGTTTCTAAAGACAGCTGCATGATCCTTTTGGATTATCCACTGCATCAACACTCTTGCCATATAGATTAATTAATCGGGGATGTACCCTGGTAATAGGAAGAAAACAGGAAATCCATTACTTCTCTGCAGTATTGCTATGTCATTTTATCTGAGCACAGATTTACACACAGGATAAACTACAGAAAATTTAAAAATCCTCTTCCTATCTAAACATTCCTCATAAAGTTACTTTTCTAGATTATATGGGTCTGCCTTAGTGCCTGGGATATTTGTGTATGGAATTAATATGAATGGGTCATTCATGCAGCAAGCAAGCTTGGTAAAATTGAATTGACTCTGAACTATGTAGCATCAATACTACCGGTAAATACAGCACAAGTGAAGTTTCAAGGACAGAAGTCTGTCCTTCATGAGAAATAAACCAATGTTATCAGCTAGAACTGGACTACAGCATGAATCTCATACTGGTTTCAATGGCCTGCTGAAGGTTTTGTTACGCAATCACAACAAGCATAGGAACAGAATGCAGCAAGGAAGTAAAATCCAACTGCAATTTTGTGATATTTTCTGGCCTACAGGGCTATGTGATTTGCTTAGATATGGCCTAAAGCATTTATTAAAGAGAACAATGTATCATAAAATGATGTTGAAATGTGTCACTCAGCACTAAACTCTAGGCACACGTTTCCAATGTGCAAAATAGGGGGTTGGTATAATGTTAAGTCTGCACTGCCCAATTTTGGCACACTGGATACAGACCTAACATCCACAGAACACAGTCTGTACCCTACAAAAATTCACATGTGGTCTATCAACAACAACAACATACAGGTCCGAGCTGGTGTGATTCTACTTCTATATCATGTGCAAGCTCTCCCCATCCCATGTACGGTTCTAGATAAAGAAGGCAGAGGAAAAGGCACTGAGCAGGGCCCAGCCAGCAGCATCAGGCTGGAGTCAGAAGCAAAGACCCCACCCAAGGATCCCAATATTACCAATGTCCCAGGAAGAAGGCAAAAGTACTTCACTTAATGGAATAGTGGCTAAAGAAAGACTCATGCAGAAGCACAGTGTGGAATTCCAGAGCAACAATAGCATTTATGGTTTTTGATAAACTTGCCAATTCTCTAGTTCAGAGTCTTGAACTATAGCATAAAAAGGTAAAGGACCCCTGACAGTTAAATCCAGTAGCGGATGACTCTGGGGTTGCGGCGCTCACCTTGCTTTATTGGCCAAGAGAGCCAGTGTACAGCTTCTGGGTCATGTGGCCAGCATGACTAAGCCGCTTCTGGCGAACCAGAGCAGCACACGGAAACGCTGTTTACTTTCCCGCCGGAGCGGTACCTATTTATCTATTTGCACTTTGAAGTGCTTCCGAACTGCTAGGTTGGCAGGAGCAGGGACCAAACAATGGGAGCTCACCCCGCCGCAGGGATTCGAACCGTTGACCTTCCGATCGGCAAGCCCTAGGCTCTGTGGTTTAACCCACAGCGCCACCTGCGTCCCGAACTATAGCATACCAAACTTTAAAAAGCAGAGGAACAGCAGACATTGATTAATGGACCACTTAGTGCTTACAACAATCAATCAATCAATCAATCAATCAATCACATATCACTACACTTCACTCTACCGGACACAAACTTCCGATGGCCATTCCATTAAATCTCCATCTATATTCCATGGGTAGTTCTTTTCTTCAGGATCTATGGAATTCAAGTTGCCTCTAGTGATGCGTTCCTTTCTAGTTCTTGATTGGACTTTTACCTCTTCAACAATGAAAGCTTCAACAAATGGAAAATTGAACTAATACACAAAAACAGAAGATACAATTTTGTAAATACAACAGGACATTTCTCAAATGACTCCATAGAGTATAGCTGCATCTCCTTAAGCATGTAGTTTTAAAAGCAAAACAACCAAGAAAGCCTGAGTTTCCCCCTGCTCTCATGTTTCCTGCCACCGATAACTCCTAAAGAGGACTTGTCTTACCCACTTCAATAAGCTGAAGGAAAGCTCCTTCTTTTCCTTCGGATTTATGGCAGAATGCATCGCACCAAGCCCCACATTGCAGTTCACTTTATCAGTCAGAATTTGTGCCCAAAGACAACGTGCCTTAGTGTGGCCTTAGCCTAGAGACTCAACACACTGGTCATAAATTTAGAATAGTACTTCATCCCCTGTAACTCTTGAATCCCCTGCTTTCCAAATCTTGGGGTTGGGCAGGGAGAAAACTTTGCTCTTCCAGATGGCGTTGGGCTACAACTCTCATCATCCCAAACCATTTGCCATGCTAGCTGAGGCTGCTGAGAGCCCCCCCAAAAATATGGATTCCCAACCCAATTTAATGTGATGTTCTTCACTGCTGAGCACTACAGAATGAATCTGGATAAGCACCTTCCCCAAGACTCCAGATCTACTGAACTGGATGAGTGCTGTGTGTGTGTGTTTGTGTGTGTAGATATGCAAACTCTCAAACATGTACATTGAAGCTTTGTGGATAAATTGTGGTGTTAGATACTAGGTTGCCTGCTGCTTGTGTATGTTGTCCACCTGTGCTCTGCATATAGGTGAAACTAAAAAAAATAAAAATCCCACCCACAAAACGCAGGGTCTCCACTTGCCCTTAATCTCAGTGAAGTCTCTGTTTAAATACAATAGTGTTTCTAGTTTACCACCCCCGCCCCCTTTTAAAATCAGTTTAGCAGCTTTACACTCCAGTAACTCCTGTATATAAGAACCATATATAACTAAACCACAACAGATGGATGGAAATAGGCTAATCGGTATTAGTCTGATTGGTGATTTTCAAAAATCAGATAAAAGTGGGCTAATCTACTCTGACAGGAGGTTAAGTCTCCTTACCAAGGCACTACTATCTCCTGGAGCATTTACTTCCCATCTTAAAGTTTTGTCTGCTGCATCATGTTATGTTTTAGACACTCTTTTGGGGGGAGGGGGGATGTATTTCCATCTTCTGTGTCCTCTGTTGGGCACAGCAATTAAAGAAATCTAATCTAAACGAGTTTGGGTTGCAGAAGTAATAAGAGCAAACCTTTACCTGGTTTTTCACACTAGCATATCTTTTCAGGTGCTTAACAAACTCCGGACGAGAAGTGTTCCGCACAACAATAAGCGCAATGCTTCCATCATCCAATCTAAAAATGACGTAGTTCAGTAAATTATTGAATTAACACAATTATCTTTGATCTCATTGTAGACTTATTCAGAATCATCTATTTTTATTATCAGCGAGGTTACGGGTTACACTTATTTTCAGAATTAAATAAAAACTAACAATTTTTTAAATAATGGAACTACTTCATTGGCTCCATTACTTCTACCATGCCAATATTTTAAAATTAAAATGCTCAGTCCAAGCACCTCCACAGTGCTGATTGTCTTTCCTTCTCTCTCATTTGGGGCAGCCTTTAGTAATTAACCTGTTGTGATTTGCTTTGATAACAAAACACCCTTCTGGTAAAGTCAGAGGTGGGAACAGGGAAACGCTGGCACACTCTTCAGTTCTGTAAACGTAATGTTAACCAATAGTTTCTGTTCTAAACTTAGGAGTCTCCTGTATCCGTACAATTTTGTATGTTAAAAAAACCATTCTAACTTTATTTCTACATGACCCTTTTTACTTTGTTACTAAATCCAGTGCCTGCCACAAATTCAGCCTAGGCAAAACAGACTACCCAAAATGAAAGGCAGGAGGCACTACAAGAAAGGAAACACATGCTGGTTCAATTCCTCAACTGTATGTACAGTAGGAGTGCAACCATATGCATTGCAAGTCAGTCCCACTGATGGCATAAGATGCTGATGTTGTAACATGTAGTGGCAGCTACTAGCAAGTCAAACCCTTAAGGGCTTCAACTTGCTTGACCTGAAGGAAATGCGTAATTTTGTGGATTGTGGCAAGGATCCTACATCGGCCACACTGGGGAACACTAAAGAGACTGATGAGGACCCAAAGAGTTACTGTCTATAAGGCGGCCCCATGTATAAGACTGTTGAGCTTTTTTTGCAGAGGATTGCCCAGAGTTTTTGAGTTGTTTTTTTGGGGGGGGGATTACCAAGGGTTGCTGAGCTTTTTTTTTAGGGGGGAATGCCGAAAATGGCTCACCCACACGTCACAAAATCCGCCTCCCGTCTGTCCCCTTGATGGCAGAAGCTGCCAATTACCCGTCCAACTGCCGCAGCGTCAGCCAATCAACACCACCCATTGACGCAGCAACCAATAACATGCACAATAGTTGTTGACAGCCGTGGCAGCAACCATCAAACGGCCATCTCATGCACTACCCATGTATAAGACGACCCCCACTTTTTAGCATGATTTTTAAGGGGAAAATCCTAGGCTTATACACAGAAAAGTACGGTAATTCTCACAACCATAGTTTGATATCTACCCTGAGATTGTGAGCTTTGGTGGAAAATCTTAAAATTGCTTGTCTTCTGCACCATAGAAATCTTAACAGTTTTGCAAATACTGCAGTCAAACTACAGTATGTCAAAGAATCTCTGATAATAAGATCTGCCTGATTTATTGTCATGATGACTTTATTGTAGTAACAAATACTGAAAACTGCAAAGACAGAAGAGTATTGAAACAATCAATCAGTCAGATCTAAAGAACTAGATTTCCTATCAACAAGCCCCAGGGAGATTATTACTTGATGACTACCACTTAAGTCAGACTTGTAAACTAATTTAATCACTGTAATTATCCAATGATTATTTCTAGGTGGGTGACCTCAGCTGCCTGCTCCAAAAACTGATTACAATTCCTGAGATTAGGTAGTCAATGGTAGTCCAACTCGGCTATCTTCATCCCCACTACCCTATGAACCTCAGAGGGTCTAGACTGTTCGTGACACAAGCACACATTCTTGGGAAAGCCAAGGCATTAGAATAAGTTGTCAGAATTTAGAGACATTACTCTAATTCTGTAAATCCTTACTGACCTGGTATTAGGTGCCAAGCCTCTTGGTGCCATTGAGCAGAGGCAAGGGATTGCCATAATGCTCACGTTCAGGAAGTGACCCTGGATTCTGCGCCAGTGATCCTTGCTGTCTAAATATAACACCACACCGTATTACTTCAAGTAAAACCTAATTCTCCTGCTAAGTGATTAAACTTGGAAACTTACCAGATTTAAGTCTCTTTTGCTGCTTTCTAAAAATAAACGTATCAGATAAAATAATTAACAAGCACGGAACAATGTGGAGCAAAAAATAAAAAAATAAAAACAAGCACAACATGTTTGTGATTTAATTAAAATAAATTGAAGATTGAACACTCAGCTAGGAAATGCAAACTATTGTTTGAAAGAAAAGTGGGATTTCATTTTTATCTTAAGCACATTATTTGAAAACATCAGGGATTCTGATTAAAGCTTTTGGGGCAGATTGTGCTGGTGACAGCTCTGAACTACTTATAATAAAATCGGAAACAATAATATCTAAGTACATGGTTAATCATTTTCTTTAAGAAAACATGATCCATTGGATGATTGATACAATGGTCCCAATCCAACTAATGATTGTCACATTTAAATTGCATTGAAATCAAATAGTGCTTACATTCATTACAACTTAGCTGAAGTTGGGTTGCAACTGTTATGGGATAAAGTTTGGAATATACAGACTTGTGGTTGTTTGTCTGAGTCTTACTTACTTATCCTCCTCCTGAGCATCTTGCTCCAAAGGTAGAAATGATAATTCACAATATTCTGGTCTAAGGACAGAACAAGATTCATTATATTATGTTTATTAGGTGTGCACACATTAAGGTTTAAACAATTACAATATTTTCTTCACATTACTATGTTATAAAGTTTACAGTGCAGTCCTATACATATCTACGTCACAGTAGATATCTCACTGGATTTGGAGAACTGAATTTGGAAAGGTTTACTGACACGAAGCTGGGTATGATTGCAGTATTAGTCCAGATCAGGAGTACCTAATTTGTGTCCCTCCAGATATTGTGGGGTGACAATTTCAACCATTGCTGGCTGGGGCTGGTTTTAAATGACCCGACCACAGCTGGAAGGCCACTGGTCAGCCACCACTGGTCATTATTATCTGTATAATATTTACTGATGCTATCCAACTACAATCATTAAACTTTTGTAAACTTGTAATAATTTGAAATAGTGCATTTTGGTCCAAATGGTACAACTCCCTTTTTAAAAAATTCTAAAAACTAACACAAACATAATTTTAAAAAACCAAATTCATCGTACTTCAGACTTGCCAGTGTCTTGAGCACAGCAAAATCTTTTCGCTGACTTGATGGCATCCAACGATGCTTTTCAGCCAAAGCCAGCGTCCTTGATCCAAACCCAAACATTGATGAAAACCCAAAGCGAAGTAGCTTGGTTGGACTACTAAAAGTGCACACATCCACTGACTGTACATGCCCTGAAATGGTATTGTACATGTATTATTTCATTTTTTCCCTCAACTTTCATCACAGGGCTCAAGGTGGCCCACAACCAAATTAGAGTCCTCAGTATTTAACAAATCAATTTAAAAAGGCAATTAAAATATCTGCAAAGCCAGGACCCCTATACACTTTTCTGTCAATATTAAATTCCTAGATGTATAAAAATGTTCTGTTTTCTAACTCCAGCAAGCCACTCCAATTAACCCATAAAGGTGGAAAATCTGTAACCTTCAACTGTGAAGTAGAGTGTTTACTTAGAATTCAGGTAAAATAGCACAAACACAAAGCAAACATGTCAACATAATATACTAAACAAAGAGCACATTGATTTAAATGTGCCTTTATTACACTGAGTTGTCTTTCCCCTTGCAAATAAATATACCGGTAGCTTATTTTGAGCAAAACTTGTACTGATTGCGGGCATTTCTACCCTATCTTTCAAACATATTTCTAGGGCAGATCTTAGTAATTCTAATTACTCCCATACCCACTGTTTCCCAATAAAGTGAGAGTCTTACGTATAAGCCAGTAAGAAATTTCTTTTCCTAGTTAAATGTTTACCCACCGATTATACCTGGAACAGACTTTGGCACAAGGCATACAGAATTTGAGCATGAATCTGGAATACTGTACTCTGTGATTTCAGACTCAAAATTCAGAGAGAGAGAATCAGAGAATTGTAGAGTTGGAAGTAGAGTTGCAAGTCATCTAGTCCAAACCCTACAATGCAGGATTTTTTAGCCCAAAGTGGGGCTCAAACCCACGACCCTGAGATTAAGAGTGAGACTACCTCCAACGCCCTGCTAGCAAGGGCAGCAACTGCTACACCCTTTCACAAGAGGATGTGAGACAATAGAACAGTGGTAAGAAATGGGGGGCAGGCAGAACGCACAAAATAAGAGCATTCCTTAGAGTCCTTTGAGCCATTGTCACAGTGGGACAATGAGTCAGTGTCACTTAAGTGGGAGACCCAGCTGTGAAAGAAATAGTATGCAGTTCTCAATAGGCCAAAGGAAGAGTGTGAGTGCAAAGTGGACCATTTGTCACAAACCCTCCTTCCAAACAATGGCAAGAAATGTTCAAAGTAATCCTCTCTCTGAAAGGCAGGTGCCGTGCTTGGCAGTAATTATAATGCCTAGAAGTGGTCCTCTCTTTAACTGTAATGCATACTGAAAACAAAGCTATTGCTCAATTTTATTCCAGAAATTAACAAGTAATGGCATTGTGCATTCATGTTGAGAAAACAATGCCAAGCATCTTACTAAGAAGTGCCACATCGTTAGTTGAAACTAATATTACTAAATGCAAAAATGTTCTGAAGTAACTTGAATGCAAATCTGAAGAAGTGTGACTGTGCATGCACACGAAAGCTCATACCAAAAACAAACTTAGTTGGTCTCTAAGGTGCTACTGGAAGGAATTTTTTTATTTTTTATTTTGTTTTGAATGCAAATGTTCCTCTTCCTCAACCCACATGCACAAAGACAAGAGAAGGAAAGAGGCAGAGCTAGTCACATCCTACCAGAGGATATTGTAAACTGCCCTGTGATCTATGGACAAAGGGTGGTATAGAAATTTAATAAAATAAAAATAAAATCATCCTGCCCAGCAGATTGGAAATTAACTCCGTCCACCCTCCTCATGCAAATGCAGTCTTTTCACCTTTGTATATTAGAAGTGTGAGTGCTCCTCCTAATGGAAATTAGCATTTTTTTTGTTAAATCCATTCTTTTCCTAAAGTATTTCAGATATAGGATACTTACCCATTATTATGTGCAGTGTTGCAGTTACTGTGTGTTGAATGCCATTCACAGTATATGCCAAAATATTTGTAGAACCTGTAAATATTCAACAGTGTGTCCAAGAATGAAAGCAAAGTGAATAAGATCATTCTACAAAAGAGAATATTTCAAAATGAATCCTCTAAGCCAGTGGGGAGCTGAATTCCTTTAGTAAAAGCATTTGCCCAAGTGGATTGATTTCTATAATGTAGGGTTATGGCAGTGTCTCACAACCAGATGTTAAAGAAGACTTAACAAGTTTGAAGCATACAGTGCTACCTCCGGTTACGAACTTAATTGGTTCCGGAGGTCCGTTCTTAAACCAAAACCGTTCTTAACATGAGGTGTGCTTTCGCTAATGGGGCCTCCCGCTGCTGCCATGCTGCCAGTGTGCGATTTCTTGCCCATTTATCTTTCCCCTTGCACCCCAGCACCACCTCTGATGCTGTTCCAGAGGATCCCCCCAACTCTTCAGAGGAGCTGTCCAGGGGGGCACAGGAGACTACAGGGCAAAAGAGGAAACAGCAAAAAATTGCCTCTTCCTGCCATTCCTCCAGCAGATGTGACCTATGAACAGACCTTCATTCACAGGAAGTCTGACTCCAGCCCATGTTGCCTCAGTGGGCAGCGTTCAGTTCAACTTTTCCTTTCTGGGGTTCTTGCATTGGAATTTTGAAAGCCAGCCATGATCTGACCTGTTTCCATTTACTACTTGGCTTTAACCTAGGACAAGAGTGAGTTCCAACAGCTAACATGTCTATTACACAGATCCTAAACATGCACCTGGAAGAGCTCCAGTTGTGTTTTTTTGACATAAGAAGTTATGCTATGTCAAGGTCAAAGTACATAAAACCTTTGGATCTCAGCAATCCTTGTGTGAAAGATGCAAATTTTAATTAAACATTTTGCACTATGCAGCCTCCCTCCACGAAACAAAGGCTCCAGATAATGTATTCTTTTGATTATTTCTGCAGTCCCATGATATTATTACTGCACTGGTGCTCAACATGTATTTGGTCCTAGCAATAATACTAGCATACAAACAAATAACTGTAACTAAAGGCTACTTATTCCATGGAAATAAAGGATTGTATCTAGGCTTAATTATAATACAATCCTAACATACATGTATACTCAAAAGTCACAGTGAGTTCAGCAGGACTTACTCCCAAGGTGACTAGTTGCACTAAGGTCCATTAAAATCAATCTAAAAATTTAATCACAGCTATGTTAAGTTCCGCAGATTTCAATGGGAACTAAGCACAACTAACGTAGCCTGGATCCAAGCCAATGGATTTCTCATTTCCCAAGTGACAGCACTGTGCAGAGGTAATTAAAAGACTGCTTATTAATGGCAATGTTGAGGCTTCTTAAGTTGTGGTGTTTTCCAACATATTACAAAAGACAAATTTTTTAATGGCCAACACTACCAATAAAATGAAACTTCTGTTCCAATGTTTCTGCTCCTGCTAACCAAACCTTCTCCTAAAGTTTGCTAACGTGTGGGAGAAAGGAAAAAAGTACCAGTTCACGAAAAGCCTGACTGATGAAGGTACCAGACAGAAATTGTGGAGGGAAATGTCTTTGGAAGTGCAAGCACTCCTGCAGAACAATTAACTTAATTAACCAGACAACATGAATATTCATAAGTCTTTTAATGTCTCCACCACATCCAAACAGATAAATGTGATGTAATGACTTCCTAGTCAAGCATATCTAAGAATCACACGAAAGCTGCACCAACACTGTGGTTCTTTGCCCAAACTATCATGGAAATTGAAAATCTCGTTAACAATATATTATCCTCCACAAATTAATTGGAAGCAGGAAATAACGTAAGTGAATGATTCAAGGCTATGAGATTTACAGTCAATATATATAAAATTCCTCTGTTTCATAACAATTAATCTGCTTTCCCCCAGTCCTTCCAGTTTCCTCTAAATCCCTCTGTACGGTTCCTGAGCTGTAGTTCCCATAGCAACAAACACTATTCCTAAATAGCCAGCAGTACCACCACAGGCTTCCTCCATCCGACTGGTTTTATTTTGACCACAGTATAGCAGCTTGTTATGTTGGTCTAACGAAACCTTTCTTCCGTTTTTTTTTTCTTAAGGAAAACTACAATTTAGCACGATGCTGACTGACTGTTAACATTCTAGAACTGGGTGTTAGTTTTCTACTCAGAATTGATTTTAATAACCAGCTAAGCTAAAACTCAGGTTTTGGGATTCTGCATAAAACTAACATTCTTATAGCATGAAGCATGTCATTCAAGACTGACTGTAGCATTTCCATGATAAAATAATTATCACTTGAGTTGGATACCAATTTAAATTAGTCTCATCAGATTGCAGTATCTCTTTCACTTGTAATACCCAAGTTATTTTTTAATATAGAGAATAGGGCCGGGCAATATATCATCCAAAACTGGTTTGAAATCCATGTTGCGATATTGTTTCATAATTTTTTGGGTGTGTGTGTGTGTGTGTGATGCAAAAATCACAGTGTGGGGAAAACGGTGAAGCCAGCCAATGCCTCTATGTCAGGCATTCCCTAAACTTGGCCCTCCAGATGTTTTGAGACTACATCTCCCATCATCCCTAGCTAACAAGACCAGTGGTCAGGGATGATGGGAATTGTAGTCCCAAAACATCTGGAGGGCTGAGTTTGGGGATGCCTGCTCTACATTGTTCCATCCTTATTTCAGACATGGTGATATATCAGTATATCACGATGTTTAGCTGGTGATATATCACGATATTGAAAAACAGGTATCGCCCTGGCGATATCTCTCACTGATTTCCCCTGGGAATCTCTTGTGCTCCTGAAAGTCTGCTCTGGAATGACATGGCATGAAACATCTTGTACCTACTGGTATACCAGAGAGGACTTTTCCACTCAGGGCTTCCACCCCCTTTACATGCATATTCCCCAATGGTAACCCAGCATGGTACATGAAATCTGCCATGATCCGACCACTGCTCAGAAAGATAAATGGAGATCAGCAACTTGTCCATGCTCCCATAAACGGTTCTCCACTTAAGAATCAAAGTTGGGTTTACATAGGCCATACTTATGTCTGTGAGGAAAAGAGGGACATCTCCAGAGTGCCATATAAAGAATATGGACTGTGCCAGTAGCAAAAATAAACAACTGGGGTTTTAGAAATAAATCGAACAGAAGACAGTATCAAATCTGAAAGTGGTTCTGTCACAATACCATAAAAACTATGTGTACCATTCTTTGTATTCATTGCTTTATATACTCTCACCTGCTGGTATTATTCCAAGAGGAATTTGTGCTCTAACTGGTGCAATTATGTCATCACCATCCCTCCTGGCATCCATCTGGGCTCTAAGCAAAAGGCCATGAGCAACTTCATGGGCCGTCCCATCTCCACCGACGCAAACCACCCTGAAGCAAAACAGTGGCAAGTCTCTCTTCATTACAATTTAGTTAAAAAACAAGTTAGTTTGAGGCTAAAGATTATAATCTTTCTAGGACAGCTTATTGAACTAATATGCTCCAGAACAATTTTCTACATAGCTTTGACTTCTTTTGAGCTTTACAAATAGGATAAGTGTGCTGTTCTCATTCCCCCCCCCCAACTTGTTAATATGTTGTTGGCATCCGTCTGTCTCGGGAGATAATGGAAGAATGCACCTTTGGGGGTAAAGTCAAACCGTTTGAGAGTTACAATGCCTGCTGCCAATATAGGAGAGACTTGTTTCGTTGCAGGTGAGGCTGGTGAAGGTATCTGGATTTGCTGCTACAGGTGCACCATGGCATTTCTGCTCTCTGCACTCCTCCCAGCGGCCATGCAGTCAACGGGCAATATCCCACATTAGTCAAATTACACAATGCCATTTATGCAAATGAAGTCCATTGATTTCAATAGGTCTACTCTACGTGTGACTAAGTTGGATATCACCCAATTTTTACTAGTGTGTTTGTAGCATTTATTTAACCATTAAAACAACTTTCATCACATTCCCTTAAACTATTTATTTAATTAATTGATTTCTATGGCAGTGTTCAAAATATAGTAACTTCCCCACTGGAGCTTACAGCATAGGAAAAACCATACAAATTAGGAAACACTAATATACCAATAATAGCAGCAGAGAATAAAAATGTCTCTGCTGAGCTAGTTGCATCATCCAGCCTTCCCAATAAAAACAAGAGGCCCCTACCTCTTACACATGCAAACAAAATGCAACACAAACCAGAGTTATTAACGAAGACACTTCGCTATCTTACCCAAATTTCTGCCATCTGTATCTATTCAAGGCAATATTTTAGAGATTGTAAACTCACTAGGGGACGTTATGGGCAGTCTCACAGCTTACCCTCACTGTGTTCATGGCAGAAACAAGATTTAAACCAGGGACTGCCAGATTAGTAGCTTGGTCTCGTATCGGCTGTACCACACCAACTCTCAAATCCCATACCTTTTGCTTGTGAATTTTATTCCACTTCTGCCATTAGCCATATTTGTGTTGCCTTTAACAGCTCTGTTAGAGAGTAGCCAGCTTGCTTATAGTGGTTACAGTATGGAACTAAGGCTTCAGAGGCAAGGGCCAAATCCCAACTTACCCATGAAACTCATTAGGTGCCTCTGAGCCAGTCACTGTCATCTCTTAGCCTAACATACAGGTACTTCACGGAGTTGAGGGAATGAAATGGGGAGAGGGAAAGCCATTTACACTTCCCTGAACTCCTAAAAGAAAGGGCAAGATCTAGCTAGAGTCTAGACACCTAGAATTAGAACAACTAAATGCACAGCTATCTTTAATGTTGGCTTGCTGATCCCAAAATTTTGAGCAAGCTTATATGTTTTCTGTTTTAATTAACTGGCTATTTGAAAGAGAAATTTCTTTTGTTGTCTTGTTCAAGTTTGAGGGATTAAGAACATTTATTAAGATTCTAAATTAATTAAAATATTCTAAGAAATAAATAAGAACAATAATTTAATGTGCTTAAACTAATAAAACAAACCATAACTCAGAATTGCTTGCATTACATATTATGATACCCTACACCTGTTTCATTTGGGAAAATCTGAAATTAGCCAGCTCAATAGAAAAGCCTGTGGATGCTATGATACTGGGAGCTTCTGTGAACCCAGACTGATTGATTTGTTAGGAAGTCAAATGGTGGTGGGGTAATTCTGGGTGTGCACAGGAATGCCTGCATTGAATAACTGGTTTGTAGCAAAACTCTGAGACATTGGAATGATGCAAGGGAAAGAATCCCAAGATTAAAAATAAGCTGTGTGCCTATTCCACTTATTACCCTTTCCTTGAATTAGCAGCATCCTTGCAGTAGAAGAAAGAAGTTAAAAGTTACACTTACCCATGAAATGACGCCAGGTCACATTCCTTAAGTAGTTTAAGAGCATGTCCTTCATATTCTGTGACTATGAAATATAATGCATAAACAGACAATTTCAGCAACATTCAACTTCTCAATGTAAATTGACAAATCTGTCTTGGAAGTCATAATCCACAATTCAGAGAGCTATTCAGTGTGCCCAGGAGACCTTTGGGGTTTTTCACTTAGATTAAGAGATCCTTATGCCAACTACTAAGTTCTCCTGGCTATCAAAAGCACATTTGCCACTCATTATGCCAGGCTGTCATTCTAGAAACACAAATATATTCTAGAGCCCCAGTGGGTAGACAGAACTAATCATTTTTTTGTTTTGTTTCTGGATTGTGATCATGGGCACTATTTCTCCCTTATATTTTGAACAAGAAAAAGTCAGTTACTTGTTTGCAAATTTGTAAACTAGGATTACGTGGATACTCAGTTATATACAGTACATTATCTGCTCTTTCCATAGCGATACAATGGTTATGTTGCGATTTATAGTTGTAGATCTTTGAAGTGCAAGCGTCTGCACAAGAATAAACTGGCATCTTCTACTAGATGCAATCACATCACACCACACAGAATTATCTGAAAACGAAATGGTATTTGCATCAGTAAATGCATGTTTCTAACTTGGACAAGTTAACCATGGAAATAACAAAGACCGGAGACCAGTAACGGAAGAATATAACACAGGAGGGTGGTGGTACAAGTATACACCAGAGTCTATAGCCTCTGGAGAAAAGGAATCTGTCACTCTACATCGCTGTCTCTGTTTGTTGATATCCTACACAGTACAGCAAATCCGGCAGAGAAAGACTAAACTGGCATAATGCAGATGGCATCAAGCATCATAACCACATTTAGCATTTTCTAGGGCATCTTTGCCAGAAGAGACAGCCCAGCTGCATCCGCTCATCAAAGATTTCTGCTGACTGACATGACACCTCCAGATGGATTTTTTGTGTAAGAATGTGCATTATTATATGCAAGATTACATTAATCTTTCATGCTTGTCTGTCTTTGGTGAGAGTACATTCTCACTCTCCAGTGCTTTTAAATATTGTTGCGCTCACTCGGTGGTTATTTAAAAACAACTCAAACACATCATTATTTGTATTTTGCCTTAGAGTTAGCCTCCCGCCTGCTTCATTAGGATGGGTAGCAAAGTCCTTAAGCAAAACAAAAACAAAAACCCGGTGCAGAACACCATAGCAGAGTTTCTCACCTGGGGCTGCAAATGGGAATTCCAGCTGCAAAACAGCATAACATGCCATCTCTACATATGCTAAACCCTTGACCTTCAGTCTTGAAAGGCCAAGAGTGCAAAGTAAAGAGCCCAGAAGCAGCTTTGTGGCACTATCACTAATGTGTAAACAAGTTTCTCACCCCTCAAAGCTGTAGAGATGGGTAGAAAGAAAGACCCCCTGCTTAAATATATGCCTGCTAAAGCTAGAATAATGCCGGAAGGTACAAATATTTTTTTACAATCCTTGGGAGGCAAGTTTGAAATGCTCTTATAGCTCTACGCATCCCATCTTTAGCATGATTTAGCAAGGCTCAGAAATCATGTACTCAAAACATGCTTAGGAATACATTTCCCCTGCTTCTTTGACACTCTCACAGGCCAACATGAAAGGCAAATATGAACCAATAAACTCAAATGCAAATAGTCAGAAGCCAAGAGGAGAGTGAGATTATGTCTGAATCCAGTTTTGCTCTCACCTTGTTTAGGGCTATGTGTAGGCAGACGTAAGATATCAAAAGCATTGGCTTTCTTTTTTCCAACTAACTGCAGTTTTTCCATTATGACTGAATCAAAATGGTGGGTGGATTTAACTATGGTTTATCCAAACAAACCAAGCCTATGCACACTGGCCAGCTTGGACATGCAATAGCTAAAAACTAAGCAAAGCCTGACCCAGTTTAAACATAATGACAAACCACCATTAACTGAAAACAGGGACATGTGCTTTGGTTTTCCCCTGTGTGCCACACCCAAGGAGGAGAGGAAACAAGTTGAGGGCTCTTCTCATAGCATTAAACCATAGTTTAGTGTTTCATTCAATTTTCATTTTTTGGAAAGTTGGTTTGAGTAGCCTGCAGCAAGAAAAAGCATCTAATAAATGTAATGATGATGATGATGATGATGATGATGATCAGCAAAATGTAGCAGCATTGTGTGGAACAGAAGTATGAATTTTCCTAAAACCATTCTTATTTATTGAACTTATATTCTGCCCTTGCTCCCGAAGGAGCCTGGGACAGCAAACAGATCCACAATTTTAAAACAAAAATGCCTTTGCAAAATCAAAATAAGCAAATATAGGCAAATGCTTACATTATGCAGGTTGCAGAATTTAGCTTATAGTACCGGTATGGAGTTTTCATTTTAATGAAGGACCTTCACAAGCCTTACTTTCATCTTAGATTTGTGAAGAAAGGTTTTGCTCACATAAAGACTGAAGGTGTTTTACCACAAAAAAGATTCTGGCAGGCTACTAACTAAAGTATTCCTGCTCTACTGAAATACATCTCAGCTTTACAGACTGTTCCTCTGATTGGCTGAGCAACATAAACTCTATGAAGGATGAATTAATTTAAAGGTAACACACTTATTTTTTTATTTTAAAAAATCAGTAAGCATGTTTTTATTGATCTATGGTTCTGCATAAATTCCTAGTGCACATTTGTATCATTTTATTATTAAAAATAAAATTTCATATATCCATGTGCATTCTGTGTCAGTTGATACACAGCAGAAGAACTTCTTGGTTTGATAAAATTATATCTGACAAAACCGAAGTACATGTCATTTGCCAAATTAACCTGTAGGAGGAGTGTTAACCACTAACCATAGCAATATGCTATTAATAGACTTTACGATAAGATAGTTTGGGATTTAATAATAAAAGGACACGATTCTTCAGCAAGAATAGTGTCCATGCATAAAAACTCTTCCAGATTTCCTCTGCATGTCATTGTCATTGTATACATTTATCTCCAGAGTACATGTTTCATGCTCATCCACATACACCAGGCATGCACCAGCAAGCAGTTTTTCAGCTCTGAAAGCACTGTTCACCTGTCTGGAAAGGTAAGAGGACCGAGCCAAAAACACTACTGGGCCTGTCAGAACTGAATAATCTATTCAGCATCTAAGCAAGTGGAAGAGCTAGTCTCAGAGATCTCTGGATGGAGCAGCTGTGGGGTACCTCTGACCTGTAGGCCTAGTTAGGTCCACCAGGTCTCTGAATTTGACCAGCAAGGCAGCTTCAGGCAAACTGCATCCACCTGCCAATTACTTGATATCATAGGTCAACAACAGCAAAGTGCTAAGCCCTCTGCCTGCTCTTAGACAGTAAATGGCAGCCTAGGGATCCTCTCTAAAAGGTAGGCAGAGAATGTTTTCTAGGCACTCCCATCTCAGTGCTGGAGCAGAGAGGAAAGGAAATGTTCTGTGTGTGTTTGCATGCCCACTAGGAGCCAGCATGATTTGTCAGAGCTGCTTACCTGACCTCCGGGCAGGTAAGTCACTGCTACTTAAGGTAAAGGGACCCCTGACCATTAGGTCCAGTCGTGACCGACTCTGGGGTTGCGGTGCTCATCTCGCTTTATTGGCCGAGGGAGCTGGCGTACAGCTTCCAGGTCATGTGGCCAGCATGACTAAGCCACTTCTGGTGAACCACAGCAGCACACAGAAACGCTGTTTACCTTCCCGCTGCAGCGATACCTATTTATCTACTTGCACTTTGACGTGCTTTCGAACTGCTAGGTTGGCAGGAGCAGGGACTGAGCAACGGGAACTCACCCCATCGCGGGGATTCGAACCGCCGACCTTCTGACTGGCAAGCCCTAGGCTCTGTGGTTTAACCTGCTACATACTCTGTTTAACTCTGCTACTTACCAGAAGGCAAAAGGGCAACACAGTGGTGAGGTTGGCATGGTGCAAACACACCAATGAAGCCGATTCAGTGGTCCTGCAAGTATATTTGCACCATCCTCCTTGCTTCACCTATCCCAATAAAAGCAGCAGTGGCTCACCTTCCAAGTCTGGTGGAATTGCCTCTGCCCCAACACACAGTCTACTACTATTTGTGCCTGCAAGCCCATCTGGGGTGTGTATGAGTGTGACTACATATATTTATTTTTATGAGAGAGGAACAGAAAGAAAGTGCTGTGCACCTGATACAAAGGTGCTTGTGACAATGCGTAGGTGGGGAAATATAGGTGTATAATATAATATTTGATACTACATTGGGGGGGCACTCATAATTGGAATGCAACTCCATATAAGGTTGGACAAGTTCCAATTCCCCACCTGGGATTGAGCAATTGATTAGACTGCTTCAGTTCTATCACTGTGCAATCCTATGCATGGCTACTGAGAAGCATGTTCCAATGAGTTCAGTGGGGCTAACTCTTGTGTACAGGTTTGTTGTCTTACTCCCTAGAAAGTCTGCCTTTTGCCGGGTTAGTGAATAATGTATTGTACTAATTTTTTCATTAATTTCCTATAATTCAGTAACTAATAAACAGGATGGAGAAAGGTATTTCAACAAAGCAAGAGCATATGAAAATATTAAATTAAAAGATAAACCAATGACTGCACATCAACACAAAATGATTTTCGCTAGTAAGAAATTTTATTTCTTTAAAGTCATATATGCCAAATGACGTCATTAAAATAGAAACCATTAAATGCGGACTGACTCATTTGCGGAGATGCCACCTCCAAAAATGGATCGGATCATGTTCCACAAAGCATCTTACCTGTAACGTCAGCCCTGATGTCAGCAAGCTTAAAGAGAGGTGCAACTTGTTCGTGATAAATGCGAGCAGCCTCTTTTCTATGACTATTTGGATTGACAAACACTTTTAATGACTTTGGCCTATTCGGAAAACCTTTAGAAAAAAACACAAGAAAAAAACCACATCAGGGTTTTTAAGGCTAATTCAAACCACTTTGAACACACAGCATTGCAAAAGAATATAAGCATGGATTGTAAACATTAACACCTGCAGATGAATATGCATCCTGAAAAAGTACAGCAAATTCTGGTGTGTGTGTGTGTGTGTGTGTGTGTGTGTGGCTATCTATTTTCCTTTATTTTTTGCACGAAGCTGCTCATTACTTATATATGCCACCTACGTAATCCTGAAACAACTGGAGCAACTGACCTGCTTGTGCGTCTCCACAGCTAAGAATAACTAGTACAAATGAGTCAGTCACCCTCATCAAGAGCATTATGTGACAGCTATCACGAAAGAGGTTTTAGGTCATGGTTCAAACCTGAATGAAGGAGGGAGATCAAGTGAGAAGAGAATATTCTCCTGAGAATTTTAAAAAAGGAAGTGCCTCTCAGCAAGGATTTGATAATAGTACCCCTTCACATTTGCTGCGGAGATTCGATACTGCAATTTTAAGGATATACAGATTATGTTTCATGCCACACAGAAGGTGCACAGGTGCAAAAGAAATCTGCCCTTGATTAAAAAGGATCAATAAAATAGAGGTATGAGAGTAAGGGAGGGGGATGAAAGCCAAAATACACATTTTGAAACAACATGTCTTATTGATAATCTGTGCTTTTATCACTACAGCATTTAAAAATAAATTATCTTGTTATCTTTCACCTACCATACAACATTATTTATCATCAATCCTAATCATGTACACATCAGGTGAGAATTCACAGAGGCAATGGATCATTTGTTTAGCAGTTATTTGCCCCTCTCTAATATCCCCAAAATTTTCAGTGGGGAAAAAAAACCACACACCAAAAATAAAACAACTACATTTATTTATTTATTTTTGCAACGTAGGCATTATCAGCACCATGCTCTCTAACCAACTGAGCTATCCTGCACTCTTAACTAAGGACCATGGTTTATCACACCAAAAATAAACCTTGTTTTTGTGCATTGTATTGTTCCATTGGGACTTGAGGCTTGGAGGGGAAATGGACACACTCAGGCATGATCTTTCTGGACAGGCAAAATAATGTCAAGTCTCCAAGCAGAGGTCAGGGTGTCAGGACCAAGGACAGATGGCTCTAGTGCTAGCTAGTTGGAGGTCTACCTCCTACTGCAACTACCGGTATAGAGGGATGTTGCCTCCCAAAGCCTTATGTAGACTAACAAGGCCTATGATACAATGACTATCTACCTGAAGGGGAGCTTTGCTTTTCTAAAGGCCTTTCCCCAATTTTGTATCCATTAGCTACTTTGGGGTTAGGGGTGTGCTGCTGCGGTTTTGTCTTCAGGTCCACGTCCTCCGGCAAAGAAAGCAAGAGAGAAGCTACTGAAGATTATTCCCTAGAGGCAGCAGCTTGTGCCCCTCATCTTCCTCTGAATCTTCCTCAAAGTACTGAAGGCCCCTGAGGTCAGGGGCCCTGACACGCTCTCCTCTGTCCCATCACACAGTGGATCCAGATTTAATTAACATATTACAGTTTGCTAAACCAGAGTTAACCATAACATAAGTAGAGAAACCATGGTTTAACAAACCACATCTTTTCCAAAACTGGTCATGCATAGGGTACACACGGGAGTGGCAAAAGGACATTCATGGGTACAAGGCTTGTTCTCAGTCCAATAACCAATGGTTTATGAGTTGGAAGTTGTTATATATGAAACCAGCAAAATGATTTGCAGAAACATCAATAAAACCCTAAAATAACATCCCAAAGGGTTTGGAGAATTTGCTTCAATATCTTGATTCACCAGGGCGTTTGTTCCCTCCTTCCCAAAATATATCATTCAGCAGTCTTATAGCAAACAACTTTATAATCTAATAATGTTAAATGGTTTCAGGTCTCATTTCCGGCATATCAGTGCTGTAGCCTTTGGCATCATTAGAGCCTATGTACTACTGAATTGCTCATTGTAGCTTCCTTTGCTAAAGTGAACTAGGACTTTAAAACAAAATAGCCAACTGTTCCTCTGGTAGTAACAAATGTGCTAATATGCACTAGTTTAAACTTGATCTATCAGTGAATCAATGAACCATGAAAGGTAGGGGTTAATCAGGGAGTTCTGAAAACAAAAGCTCATAGGGCAGCAGAGACGCTATCCTCAGACACACATCTGTGCTGTTTTCACTGTTTAGTTTTATGGCAGCAGGCTTATGTTTACAAAAGTTAAGGGCTTGAAATGATGTCACTGTCATATACATTATTAATATTTTATACAACAAGCAATAAGAAAACTGCTACACAGAGACAGAAGTAATGATGTGAATAAACATTTTTCATGCTAACTAGAGATATACCACTGTTGATGCTACACTGTTAATGTATAACATTAATGGGATAATTAAACCTTCACGCATGAAGCTTTCGATGTTCACATTAAAAACTTGGTGTGAGAGGCATGTTGTAAAAGGAGCTTCTGTAACAAATTTCTTCTATAAAATAGGCACTCTTAATTTTTATACTGAAAGCATAGCTCTATATTGCTCACTGCTAAAGTTAAGCAAAAATGTAGACTGAAAATCTCTCCTAAGAGATGGTTTAAATTATGTAGTCTTAATTTAAACCAAAAATTATCACAGGTTTTTAAAAAAAAGGAAAATATGGCTGTGTCGAAACAAACCTTTTCTGGTTTTGTTGCTTTATCTTAATATTTCATAAAACCATAGAACTGTAGAGTTGAAAAGGTAGAGAACCATAGAGTTGTCGAGTTGGCAATGCAGGAATCTTTTGCTCAATGTGGGGCTCAAACCCACGACCCTAAGATTAAGAGTCTCATGCTCTTCCAACTGAGCTATACCAGCAGTCATGCAGGGATGTTTCACCCAATGTGGAGCTTGAACTCATAACTCTGGGATTAAGAGTCTCATGCTCTATAGACTGAGTTATCCTTGATTTATATTACACAGTATTCTTTCGAAAACTACAACAAACTAAAATAACCACACCAATCTTCCCCAGTTCACATAGATTCCTGGTTTCAAATCTTGGTTAAGGAGGAACCTGGTTAAGTATGGAAAAACAAACTGGAACCAGAGGGGGGGAAGGAGAAAGCATTCTCATGACTCCTCATCTCCTATTGTGTCATAAGCTTTTAACACAGATCCTTCTTTGTCTTTAGCTGCTGCTGGTTTTGTTTGTGTGTTTTGTTTTCTGACTGCATTTTATTTGGGTTTAGGCTGTACTTTTATATTATTTTGTACTATCTCCATTTTGTGTACATTTTCCTGGCGTACTTTTGTAGAAAAGGGTGAGGTATAAATCATATTTGCATTTCTAAACAAGAGATCTACTGCAAACCAGAGTTAGCACAAACAAGATCCTATGTTGTCAGCTCCCAAACAAACCACAGTTTGAGGGCAGCCTCAAGCTTAGAAAATAGCCTGGTTTGGATCTGTTTATTAATTCAAGTTAGGAATTAACTTAACAATCTAATTAACAATAGTTTCTCATTTCATCCAAACCAGGAAACTATGGTAACCAACTTTAGAGCAAGTTAGTATGCTAAACAAACTTCAAATCATGGTGTATGAGACTGGCTTGTTCTGAAATCACACACAGAGCGTTACTACAGTCCATAGACCCAAAATATGGTACAATGATACTATATCAAATGTTATTAAGGTGTAAGATCAGCCTTGCTAGCCAACAGAGTAGCTTTAGCTTGTACATACTGATTTCTGGTTTTTACTGCCTCAAAGAGGAATTTTGCTACGGCTAGTGTAACAGTATCAATCTTATCCTCCAAGAGGACATTGCTTCTGATGAAATGGAAAACTCTAGTTAATTAGAGATTTGCTGGTTTAACTGCTGCATGCCACAAATGGAGGAGTGAAGTAGCTGCATATGCAGACGAAAGAGTTCATGCATATCTTGGCCTGGTAAACCAAATTATGTTCATCCAAGCACAGGCATTGACAGTGTTTTGATGTGACATTAAACCAGTTTAGCAGTACAAGAACAACCCCTCCCTCCAGCACAGTTGCAATGAGATCAGAAGTTTTTTTGCATTTTACTTCTTTTGTCCAAACCAATAAATGTGCTTAATGTTAATTACAGTTTAGAGAAACAGGTCAGGTTTGTAAACCATGGTTCAAAATTTGCTTGCTTCTGTAAACCACAGTTAAGACTAACCACAGTTTGAGTTCCTGCAAAACAAGTAATTATAATTAGTTGAAAACAGAAGTGAAAGCTTCCCATCTCATCCTCACAGATGTGCCAAAGGAGGAGTGGTAAATTGAGTGTGCAAGCCCTGAAGCTTGCGCATGTAGTGATAAATCAGAGTTTTATTGGCGAGCCACGCCAGTAAAATGTTTGGTTTCTTGTTACATATTAACAGAGGCTTAGACTAATTGAAAATCAGCTAGATGGGATATGTCACTAACAGAATAAGATTGCATTTCTAAGTATACGAATCTGGGGGGAAAGTCCTACTGAAATCAATAGGACTTATTTCTCAGTAAACATGTTTAGCCTCATACTGTAATTTTTTAATGTTAAGAAAGTTTAGAAAATATAGAAATAAAGTCTTTCTGAAAAGTGCTTACCATTCAAAATTTCCTTCAAATGCTTAAACCACAGGTAACAATGGTCCTCACTTAAGTTACTTAAATTGATGACAGCATCCTTAAGTTTGTTTCCTTCTTTTTTCAGGCAGACAAAAACTGCGATGCCTAATAATAAGCCACCTTTTTGCTGCCCAACAAAACGACGGCGTTTCAGCTTTACGGAAAATACATCTTTCATTTCGACATATTCCTCTTCATTTGTCAAGCCCACATTGGAACCACCTGCGCAAAGGAGGAAGAGAGAGTGTTTATTTTCATACTACATCACTGTTTAATCCCTTATGGTTCCATCCTAACTAAAAGTGCACATACGAAATATATGTTATTATCACTCCCCCCCCCCCAGAATGCATCCCTTAAAAAAATAGTTTTTGAGATACTTAAGGGCTGTTCATGAACTGTGAAGAGAGGAACAGACTCTACGTTGCTAGCAACCATGTGGGACTTACCGTAGCTGCTTCCATGCCACACTCAGTAATGTTTAAAGTTGTTTCTTCTTCACAGAAAGTATTGTGCTACTCTCCTTCCCATTGTGTTATACTCCTTCTCCAATGGTTCACAAGGCCAGGAGATGAATATCTCCCTTTACATCTGTAAAAAAATTCTGAGCACAGGCCCCAACCTCCCCCACCGCTGCCTAATTTTGATAGCAACTGCCTTTTTACATACAGTTCCAAAAGTGCTTCTTTAAATCCCTCACACAAAATCCTTAAAAACAAAAAAACAAAAAGTTTCAGGATATATGATGGAAGCTCCACCACAGGTTCACTACCTCTCTCTTATTCTTGGTTTTCCCTCACAAAATGGGTTATATGCAAGTCAATATGTCACTGAGTAACTTTGTCCAAATGGCTGGAATTCCTTGCACCACAGAGACACAGTGCTTATTTGCATGTCACAGTAAATCATAGTTAATTTTATGTATGTCTGATCATTATCTTGTTTCACTCCCAACATGATCTGTAAGCAAGGTTTGTTCATAGCTTACAGGAAAACGAACCATGAACCTTGGTTTGGACACAACACTAAGGAATTGTAGCGTGTTTCCTTGGTATGCTATTGTGGAGGGGCAAAGTGGCCAAATCATCAGTTTGGTAACTATGGGTTTACCATGACATGCAACCTGTTGGTTCCTTTCTTTGTCAGAAGCAAAAAATCAAACAAGGTTTGGCTGCCTCTGGGACTCCAAATTGGATAGCTGACTTTAAGAGAGTCATGTTTCTTCTAGAAGGACTCTGGTAGGACTTTATGATTTATTCTTCTTGTCCTTAGCCACAGCAATCCCCCCCCCCATCAATGTCACCATTAAACAATGACCTTTAGTATGAACAGTCTCATCATTAGGAAGCCATTCTTTTAGTTGTCTTCCTTTAGGATGAAATTAGCAAAAACAAGCAAATAAACTCCGGGACCAAAAGGCTGAACCTCCTTTATCACCTTCTGTTGCAATGTGGACACAGCCTTCAAAATGTGGAATAAAACATGATCACAGCAGTTGCAGTAGACTATCAAGGTGGCCACGTACCTCTTCTTGAAGCTTTCAAGGGAAGTAACCTATTCTATAAGCTTCTCTTAACGTGCATGCCTCAGAGGTTCTAGTAGTCTACCTTGCAGTAGATAATGAAGTATCCATGCAGTAGGGAAGCCACCTGCTCCTGAGTAAAATGGTTTTCGTGTGTCCTTTCAGCCATTAAGGCTGGTATTGCAGATGGTGAAATACCACAGCCAAAGGCCCATGGCCAACAAATCAAGGGAGCAAAGAGAGCATCTTGAACAAATCCCTCTGGTTACATGCCACTTATAAGATAGACAAAGACTAGTCAACCAAAAGTATTTCTTTTTCCTTTTCTTTGCTTTTATGTTGTCTTACTATAAAAAAGCTATCTTACAGCTATTCTGGTTGCTGGTGCTGGAATGTAAAAATAAATAAATGACTGGTTGCATTCCTTGAAACTCTAGATTGACATCTTATGGAGAAGCCTTACTAGAATGGATATGCAGCCTTTCCTCCTAAACACCATGGAAATCACAGTGCATTGTTTCTTACAATTTTAAAATCACTTTTTCAATCCAATGGGTGCTCATGGCGATGTACAACGATTATATGTAATTAACATTAGAAATACGTTTTCAACTTTCAAACTTTTGACTTCAACTGCATCTATGGAATTTTGAACACCTGCTTCTCACTACGTTAAAAAAGAAACAATATTTTATTTCCCACATTCAAAATCTTCTAAATAAGCTAAACTTGCCTTTTTAAAAAAACCACACAGTGAGTAATTCTTTCCATTCAAGAACTATCCATTCATTAGTATCATACTGATTATTCCTAGCTGTTTCAAAACATTAACTATCCTCTCATATTACCTAGAAGGATACAGGGTACCATCTGTTCTTATAAGGGGTTTAAGTATACATTAGATATCATGCTATTTATTTAATTCAGCACCCACTTCCCATTGTATTTCCACCCCCCAAGTCAATTTAATTACAAGGAATAAAGATAATCTTTCCTGCCAGGTTGTTCCACCACCATAAGAGCAGAGCAGGGACCTTCATAAAGTAGGCTGCACTTGTTAGGTCCTCTTCCATTTTTAACTACACTTAACGTTAAGAAAGGTCTTAACAAAAACAATACTACACAGCTCTCAAAAATATTATTATAAGCCAAGAGCTTGTCTACATCAATTTTGGCACATCTGCTTGATAGAGAGCATAAACAGGATTAGCTGGATTTATCTGCTTGACGCTAATTGTACTCACAGTTTCTGCACATGTCCATTTCCCCCAAATACAGCATGAAAAATAAGTATGGCTAAGATAGTTATTTCTACCAGCATGTGTTACGCACTTGGATAAGGCATGGTATATTCTTAAGTAACCGAGTGCTCCTAAAATGGGTTCAGACGTGCATTTTCCTCTAATTACCATCTATAATTACCTTTGAAAAATTCTTCACACTTTGCTAAACCTTCATTCTCTTCAGCCTGAGAGTGAAATGAGGGGGGAGAGGATTTCTCATTCTTTTCTCCTTGCTTCCCCCTTCAACTTTGGGATGCAAGCTGAGGGGTAGGGGAAGAGAGAAAACTGGCCCCACAGAATAGGTACCTTAGATACAATGTGAGTCATAATCCCAGCCTTCACAAGAGTCTTTTAAATTGAAGGGCAATTTTTTCCTTCATAGCTGAGGTGAAGTGTGAGGAGAGATTGTATTAGCTAAGCTTGACCTCGGCCAAAATGGCACCTGCATTGTCTTCTTGTTTGGAGGCTGTGAGAATAAGTAATATCCCAAGCTTTGAAGGCCTTTCTTATTTCTGAATCCCCAAAGTTGCCAGAAAATGGAATTTAGCCAGGCAGCAGGCAATATAAATTGCTAGGGCTGTACTTACACAGAGATTAAATAACCTTGGGGTGGTCTGGCCTCAGAGGATTGGCCTCAGAGAACATACACTCTTGGGCCCACATTCTCTAACCATCCAGAGGACTTGTTAAATATATAATGCTAAAACTAACAAATGAGACCAGCTCATTACTGTCACAGAATTGAATTCAAGAGAATGCCAATTACTTGTTTGTATGGGAGATGTGCTATTCCAGCCCCTCCCTCAGCACCCAAGGATCACCTTTGTTATGAGTTGAAAAGTGCTATCTGTTGAATAAAGCAGAACATCTCATATAATGATTAACTCTGGAGATTTTCAGTCTCTGGATTTAAACACTTCTCTTTTCTGTCTTGTGTCACAAAGGGCACAAGTAACAATGCGGCCAAACTGTGTGTCTTGGGGGGGGGGAATACCCAATTGAATTATGATTAACTTTAATGTATATCATGGCTACATACATGGCTATTAAAAAAATAAAGGTATTCTATACACTTCTATACACTTAGTTCTATACATTTAGTTCTACGTAACTGGAGGTAAACCTCATTATACAAAGCAAATATGCTCAATGTTCCTGTCAAATATTTTCCAGACAAATTTGACAGCAATATGATCTGATCCATCTGAACCAAACCTACTTTTCACTCACAGCAAGAAATCACAGTATTAAATAATACTGTGCAGTCTCTTAGAAAAGCCCATTTCTTACGGATGAATGAAAGTTTCCTTTCAGAGGTATCTTCTGTATAAACAGTAAAGCATCACTGAATATGACCCAGCACTCTGTTGAACTGCTGAAAGTATAGCTGCAGGATTAAATGATAAAGCTCAGAAACTTCAAAAGACACATGGCACTAAGGGCTTATTCACACATGCACACCAATTTACTGATATTTCATACCATTTTGATTCCCAGTTGTGCATATGAACTACCACCATTTAGTGTGGGGAAAACTAATATGTGAATATATAAGTTCTTTCTCATGCTTAACACATCCACTCCTTTTATGCTGCAGCCATTAGGTAGTGAGTATACATATGTGAATTGACCTGGAGATATTCAAAGATGTGGTGAAATGAGTTACTGAAAGTTCCTATTGCAGAATGCAAACTGTAGTTACTACTAGGATTTTTAAAAATAGGGTAGGAGTCAACTAATGAGTCCTGTCAGCAGAAGTCCTGTGCAATATGGCTTTCCCCACCTCTCCTCCACTGTGCCCCATGCCCCCCCAAACTGGCTCAAGGTGGAGTTGGGAGAACCCCAAAACAGCATTTAGGGGAAGGTTAGGGGAATTGTTCCATCTGGGAAGTCAAAATGCTTGTCGTGACAAAACTCACATTTTAGTGCAACGTTTAATTCCTCTCATAGTGTACATGGGGTGTGTGGGTGGGTGTTCAACTAAATTTTACTCAGAGTAGACCCATTGAGCTCAATTGACTTAACTTAGTCATGTTCATTAATTTTAATGTGTCTACTCTGAGTAAAACATTGTTGACTACCATCCTTAGAATAATATTATGCCCCATATTCTCATACCCAATGCTGCTTGGAAATTCTAGGTATCCAGTGGTTAAACTCAGTGCAAAATGGTGCCCAATTATATCCACAAATAGATGAAAGCCTGCTCCTTGATCACAGGAAGAAAATTAGGCTGTGCTATCTTAAAAGGTGTCCAAATCCAATAACAAGCAAGCAAGTTTCCAAAACATATAGTAAACATGTAGGAATCTGTATGTACTTTACCAAAGTGTGTGTATGAGTGTGCATACACACCCTAAGTGAAAACAGTTTTATAAGTGTTTATATACTATTGTATGTAAACATCAAGACAATCTGTGTTTCTTATGAAGCAGATACCACACACAATGGGCAAGCACACAACATTCAGACCACAAAACTACTTCCAGTTCAAACTGTGTACTCTTTCCCCCATGTTGTTTTGTGCCATGTGTTGCACTGTGTGGTGCTTGTAATCATTATATCCACCTGTGAATCAGATCAGTCAATCAGGTCAAGAACAATAAGCTGACTGGTCAGAAACGTAATATAAAAACCTCACATTCCTGATAATACAAGATGTTGCACACAAGTGAAAGTGCATCAACGCAACACAATCAGTCAATGCAGAACACAAAACCGTACAGTACTGACTTAGGATGAGCCTGGAAAAGAATTGCCTGTGTTCTTCTTTGTAATATATGTGTCAGCTGCATACAGAGAAAAGCTAATCCTGTATGTAGATTTCATTATTACTCTGCAGCCTTTATCCATGGTAACCATAATTCTTAATCCTACCATTCTCTGCAACTGTAGTCTTATTTCTATCTCATCTTATTCCTACCAACTATATCCAAACAAACAAAGACCACATATACATCGAGAACTGTACTAAGCAGTGGGCACAAAAGAGACAGTGCCGTAAAGAAATTTTGGTTAGGAATCCGATTCCTATAAATACACAACTCGTGATAATAAAGTCCCCCTTCCCTCCCACCCCTGTCCTGGCATTGTAGAGCTAAAATCCCCCCCCCCCCCCGGGCATTACACAGCCATGGGCACCTGTACATCCGGCCCCTGCTTGAAGTGTGATGAGGAAATCTTATGGACCACAGACTAAGAGTGCCAACTATCAAGCTGTGGTCCAGCCAGGTGGGGAGCACAAGCACCCTTCTGCTGTTGACCAAGAGAGACAGAAGAGACTTTGGTTAATTACTATATTGCAGCAGGGGACTGTGAGGTAGGGCGGTCCACCAAGTCCTCATTCACTAGAATCATCCCAATTATGACATTAGGTTGGCTTGTGGTGGTGGTGGGGAACACACGACAGACCAGCTTACCCACCCCCACTATTATATCACAGCTACCCAACCCAAATTGTTGTTGATTGATAAGAGGGGCCTGGTACTGGCCCCTTATCAGCAGTTGTGCATCTATGTACAGAGATCAGGTTGAAGCCCTGCATGACCAATAGGGCTATTTCAAAATCCGGGGGGCGGGGGGGGGGAGGACAAGCTTAGGACATGCATTTCTTATTACACTTTAGTTATTTTTCACGATCACTTTAGTATTTCTTATACAATCTTCTTCTCTCTCACACACACAATCTCTATAACTACATCACATCATAGCCAATGACAAGAATTTATTCCTGGTATCAGAAAGTATGTCGTTGGCTCAGGTTTTTTTTGTTTCTCTAACACTCTCTCTGTTTCCAAGATACACACTACTATGTAGAGCGTTAACATCTGTTGCTTCAGAGATTGAAAGGTTTGCAGAACCTGCCTAAGCGTACTTTCCTATACCCTGCTATTAGGTAAATTTACAGGGAAGATATGCAGTCTTAACTCAAATCAATTAGAACATGGCAAGTTAGCTGTACACCGTATACAGCTCTGTCATTTAAAAGCTGCACTGATCAGTTTCTGCTCTAACCTTCTTGTCATAAAGCAAGTAAATATTGCATCAACATATCTACTGTATTTTTAAATCAATTTTTTTCTTTGTAAATATATTGCCCACTAAGTTATGTTGTGTTGAAATTTATTAATGCAATCAAAAATTAAATGTTGAATGCATACAAAATCAGATCATTAGAAGTTTACTTATCAAGGGAATGTTTCCTGGTCTAACCAGAGAACTAAAAGCACCCAAAGAAAACTAAATTCTCAGCTAAATTCTCAACTCAATCTTGCAGAGTTCCAAACAAGAGTGCAAACATGCTATTTTCAACATTTCAAGAAGCATTAGTGTTTGTTGTGGGGGAGGAAGGGAAAGGAGAATGTTAGCCGCTTTGAGACTCATTTGGGTAGTGATAAAGCAGGATATCAAATCCAAACTCTTCTTCTTCTTTTCTTCAAATAACTTTAAAAATATTAAGGGAATAAGGGAGTGATCTTAATCCTGCACTACCGGGGGAGGTTTGGAATTAGCAAGTTCTGCTACTGGGAAGTCCCCACTGAAAGAGTAGGCTGTTGTGAAGCTACATTTGCTGGTGTTCCTGCTGGCAGGAGTCAGAGTGAGGCCTCAAAATGCACAGGCAGAGCAGTGTTAGACAAGGACCCCCGGATCCCATGTCAGTCTGTTTGCAGGAGACGTAGCTTTGCTGACCAGCTGAGAGTTAGCGTAACCAAAACTGCATGTGCACAAAACACACAATGCCCCCAGTCCCCCCCCCTGCAGCCACTTGCACTCAGACCAGCTGGAGCTGATGGATCTTCAAATGTGGCAGAGGCTCTGAGCAACGGTGGTCTCCTATTACAATTGCTCTGCCCAATAATAACAAAATAACCGTGCCCATTTAACAATTGGGTCTAACATGTAGATATGACAATGGGAGGCAGAACTCAACTATCTCACGACAGTTAGCTAATTAGTACTAAAAAATTTTTTTTTAAGCCATACATTACTGAAAAACTATAGAATTGTAGCTGTAATTAACCAAAAGGTCAAATTCTAAAAGGAAACAGCAGATACCACCACAAGAGTAACAGATGTTCTTTGAGTTCATCTGGACAAAAACATAAGCATATGTGAAAGAAATCCAATACTATCATAAAATCAGTTGGTGTCTAAAATAATAGCAGGCCCTTATGGCAGAATGGTAATGTATGTATCAAATGCACAACACATTATGTTTCAACAGAATGTTCCGATAAGAATTCATAACCAGAAGAAATTAATGCCAGATTCCCCCCCCCCCAACAACAAGGAGAAGCTACATAAAGATTAGAGCAGGCCATTAAGGCATGCAAGCACATATTGCTCAGAATTCACAGCTATTCAGATTTGATCTGTAAATGTAATATAAGGGTAACAATTAAGTTCCACTATCAACAAAAATAGAACTTCACAAAATAATGCAAACACAAAGGACTTTGCTAAGGTGAACAAAGCAGCAAGCCATTTGCTACTGCTTTAGAGTTTTTCAACATACAGTAAAATTCTTTCACACCTCAGTATTTTTTTCCTAAGGGTAATTAAGTGGAAGATTCTAAAATGCACTAAAATTTTGATATCCCTTCAATTCTGTCTCATGTGTACAAGCTGGGGGGGGGGAGAAAATAACCATGAAAATAATGCTTGCTACAATTTAATCATCCTGGGAGAGTTGCACCTACCGGTATTTATTCTTAAAACTTGAAATCTGCCTTTCTGCAAACTGTATTCAAGGTGACTTCACAAAGAGTAAAATGTAATAAAAATGCAATGAGTTACAGAGCAATCCTAACTCCTTCCCCCCACCTCAATGCTGTCCTGGGGACAGTGCAGTGTTAGAAACTCAGCTATATAAACTATTCACCAAATGGCACCTTACAAATCAGTGACGGCCGCAACAATGGAGTGTCTAGGTGCCATAAAATAAAATAAAAACACACAAGATTACAAAGCTGAAAATAAATTGTGTACATCATCAGCACAATAAAATTCAAAAAGCATATTGTGTTTTCACACCTTTTTGCTGGTGTTTTAATTCCCTTCAATTATTTCAGGTGTCGTTTGTGGCCTTTTGAAAAATGGAAGCAATTAACCAATCCAAAAAGAATGCATCAAGAATAAAAAGAGCACCCCAAACCATACTTTTGTATTTTGAGCAAATTAATCCACAATAACTACCATTTTCAGCCAGTCAGCCAGCCAGCTGGAGATGTCAGTCACGAAACCTGGCAACAAGACATCTCAAATTGGTCACAAGTAAACCACCCAAAGTCACAAAATGTGCCTGGAATCCAGGGAATTTTGAACAATGGGACAGTGTTACAGTAAAATTACAGTATCTAACCACCTCCTAAGGACGCGGGTGGTGCTATGGTCTAAACCACTGAGCCTTGGGCTTGCCGATCAAAAGGTCGGCGGTTTGAATCCCTGCGACGGGGTGAGCTCCCGTTGCTCGGTCCCTGCTCCTGCCAACCTAGTAGTTCGAAAGCACACCAAAAAGTGCAAGTAGATTAATAGGTACCGCTCTGGCGGGAAGGTAAATGGTGTTTCCGTGCACTGCTCTGGTGTCGGTGTTCCATTGTGCCAGAAGCGGCTTAGTCATGCTGGCCACATGACCCGGAAAAACTGTCTGTGGAACGGACAAACGCTGGCTCCCTCGGCCTGTAAAGCGACATGAGCGCTACATTGGAACTTTACAAAGCTTTTCAGCTTGTTTCTTATTGGATGACTTTATCAGCAGTGACCTGATAGATTTCTGTTTTATGTTGATGAGAATTACATTATATATGCTTAGTTTCATGTCCTGTTTTTGATATTATACAAGTTGCGATTACATTTGTATGTTCGCAAACTTGGTCACGTGTTGCCTTGTTTTTGTTTCACTTCAGTGCTTGCAACACAGGGGTTTGGTTTGATATCTGCACACAGCATCAGCAACCACACTCATGCCTCTTCCTTACTCTCCTAAGTAATGCAACCAGAGTTGCGAATTTCATGGACATTTAACTCATTTCCCAATAAACATGCACAGGAAGGATGCCATCTCGTCACCCTGTGCATTCAGTTGGCCATGCAGAAAGGGGCTTGTTTATATTTTTGCACCTTTATTCATTCTGAGGACTTCAAGACTGTGTTTGGGATTCCAAAGAGTATCAGTAGCCATTTGGAACCATTAGTGTTAAAATATTACTTCCAATTATACCATACATTCCAATCTTGTGCCACTTTTAACAGTCACGGCTTCCACCAAAGAATCCTGGGAACTGTAGTTTGTTGAGAGTTGTTGGGAGACCCCTCACAAAGCCACAAAACCCAGCAGTCTTAACAAAGCAAAGTTACAGGGATTCTTTGTGTGGGAGAGTGATGACTGTTAAAGTGTGCATGCGACAAAAATGTGACAGGAAAGAACCAAACTCTATTGTGTAGCAATTCCCTGCCAAAATGATCCATCCTGATGTCAGCTTGAGAGAAAGCAGATTCTTCCTCGTTTCAGATGTCCATGATCCGGCACTCAAGAGTATCATTTGGTTCTCAGGTAACCAGATATGTCAACTTGACTAAAAGATTGGTGGGGGAGGCAGCCCTGCCTTGCAAAACAGATCTCATTATGTGGTTCACGCACAGCATTTGAATGGCAATGCCCATCAACTGGGGGGGCTGCCCCCCCAAAAAAATTAACGGGAGAGGCACAAAGGGACACCAGCCCCTTCTATCAAGGGTGCCAACTTGAATAAAATATTGAGAGGGGGCGGGTAAACCCTGTCCTACATACTCGATCACATGATGCAGTGTACACACCCAATTTGAATGGCAATGCCAATCAACTTTCTGGGGTGGGGCTCAAATTATGTTATTTGGGGGGTGGGCAAAGGGACATCAGCCCCTGGGAGTTGGCTCCTATGCAAGTAACCCACCCATCGGGTGCACGCCAGTCCCAAAGTTAACAAAACTTTTCTTTTGCTAAGAGGGAGAGGCTACCCTCTGACGTCACGCCCTCCCTGCCCACCTTGGCGGGACGTCTTTGAGTGACACACAGCGGAGAGGGGGCGGGATGGAGGCGGCGGGATGTGAAGGCAGGAAAGGAACTGAGGCTGCGCTGCACGCGCTGCCGAAGGGGGTTCGAGACCCGTCGTGAACTCAGCAGTCCTTCCTGCCATGCTCGGGCAGTAGCTCCGCTTACACGGCGGTAAACCCCGCCGAATTCAGCAGAGGAAGCTCTGCACGGAGCAGAAGGAAATCAAAGCAGCGTTTGCTGTTGTTCCTCGCACTCGCTCGCTCTCACCTACGGGCCTCTCGGGCTGGATGGGGCTCCAGCTGAGCCTCCGCGCGCTGAGCACCACGTCGCAGCTCCTCTTGCCGACGCCGAAAATCCCCCTCAGGAGGGGCTGCTCGTCTTCGTCCCCCGCCTCCGCCTCCCGCACCGGGGGCGCCCCCTTTGCTCCCTCCTCCTCCTCCTCCTCCTCCGTCGAGGAAGAGGAGCGGGGGGAGGGGGCGCCGTCGCTTCCCTTCCACCCAGAGCCCGCTGCTGCGGCCGCCGCCACCCCGAAAGCGTCCTCCGGGCTCTCGGAGGCCCAGGCTATCCTCCTCCCGGGGCGGTGCATGGCAGGCAGGCAGGCTCCTCCAACTAGGAAGGAGAAAGGGGGCAGGAAAGGCGCCTCAGCGCGTCGCCGCCGCTACCAAGGTAGCGAGCCGCTCTCCTCCCCCTTGTCCCGCGTCCAGCTAGAGGGGGAGGGGGAGCGCGCGTGCATTCGGCTTTGGGCTTAGGCGCGCGACCTCTGACATCTCCCCGCCTCCCTCGCGACCAACTTTTAAGCCCGTTTCCCGCCCCGCCCTGGTCACGGGGTCGGCCTCATAAAGGAGGATGAGGAGGGGGAAGGAAACTTTTTCTGAAAGGCGGGAAAAGAGCCGCGAGACTGAGAGGGGTGGTTCTTTTGAATTCCTCCGCACGGAAGAAAGCGGCTCAGTTGCCTCAGAGGGAAAGGGGTGGGGAGGACACAGGTGTTATCCAATCACCAAACTGCCTGTTGGTGGAGAAGAGTTTGGATTTGATATCCCGCTTTATCACTACCCGAAGGAGTCTCAAAGCAGCTAACATTCTCCTTTCCCTTCCTCCCCCACAACAAACACTCTGTGAGGTGAGTGAGGCTGAGAGACTTCAAAGAAGTGTGACTAGCCCAAGGTCACCCAGCAGCTGCATGTGGAGGAGCAGAGACGCGAACCCGGTTCCCCAGATTACGAGTCTACCGCTCTTAACCACTACACCACACTGGCTTTCAGAGCTTCCCAAACTTCCTGAAATCTTGGTACTGTTACCTGGTCTGAGTCACCATGGTTAGAGAGTATGCAAGTTTGTTAACAATGAAGCCGATTGTTACATTTCCTTAAAGAGGTCAGTAGCTCATTTGAGGAAGTTATTGCTACTCTCTCACAAACGCAACAAACCTAAAAGATGAACCTATTCCTGCCTCTTTCCCCCTCAGAAGGATTAAATATGACATTTACGCACACACCTTGTCTCTGAAAAGGAAAGAAAAATAGTGGGAGGTTTCATTCAATGAATTCCTGGTTTCGTCGCAATATTCACACCAAAAAGCCACATCTCAGTGCATGTTTTCTATCCATACAGTGAATGAAACATTAGCACAGTATAAAAATTGCTAACCTGGATTTTATAAATACCGGTATGTTCAGTGCTTTTTTCTGGGGGGACGCAGGGGGATGCATACCTCTAAACATCTTGTGAATCTAGGTTTGGCCTCATTGAGGGGCAGTATTTCAATATGAGTAGGGAAATGAGAGTACCCCTAAACATTTTTTTAGGGGGGAGGAAGCACTGAATATGTTCATCTCAAACTTGATTGCAATTCTCCTCCCCCTCCTCCTATATTATTATTACTATGACTATGACTATTACTATTATTATTACTACTACTACATTATGGTCCTAAGTCCAAGGAGACTGGGATAGCAACCTTGGCAATGTGAATTTTCCTATTTTTTTATTGATGCAAACAGCCGGGCAGTTTATAAGAGAGGCAGGTTGGTTGAGTGCAGGGTTGGTGCAGCCTTTACCAACCCAACACCTTTGGGCTACAAAACATCTGTTGTGATCCAAAGCATTGAGGGGGTCAGGGTGGTGAAGGCTGGTGTTATAGATAAGGCCTGTGCAGAACCTCAGGTCTGGGAACCAAATATGACTCTCCCAGCCTCACAGTCGGGTCCTCAAAAAAAATTCCCAAGCCACAAACTTCATTGGCCCTGCTTCACATTCTGGGTTGTATCGGGTGTTAGGGGAGGGGTAGTACGTACTCTGATGGGGGACATGTCATGCTCCTTCTGGGGTGGCTTGTCCACCTTTGCTCCCCATCCTGCACTCAACTCTCACCTGTGATCAGGTGAATTAAGAATTGGGGGACAGGTAAGCCCAATTTCTGCCCCCAAGACGTGGCACCTACAGTACATACCATTTGAATGGCAATGCCCATTAACTGGGGGGGGGGGGTTCCCGCCTTGTAGGATGGTGTTCCCAGAATGATGTTACAGGCTACATACCACAGGTATTAGTTTATTCTTTCCATCTTAAATATCACTCATTCTGTGATGCAAAGTGCCCAGAATTTGAAAATTAAATGCAGCAATTCAATGCCTTGCATACCCTGCCAACAATTTAACAGTATAAGTGAATGCATTAAGAGTGATGTCAGGCTTAATTTGAATTACCTTACTTGTGACAGCTTGTTAAGTACATATTTCAATGTATGTATGTATTTTTAATTAGGGAAAAACACTTACATATGCATTTAAACAACAGCTCAGTTGCAAACCAAATTTCCAACCCACCACTCTAATATGTATTAATATATTTTATGTTGTGGGAGAACCAGTCATAGTAGCGGTCTTCTAGCTAAGTGACCTATTTAGGCTATTCTGTTGGGCATGGTAAATTCCAGTCACTTGGGGCACAATCTAGTTTGGTAGACTATAAATAGCTGCACCTTCCTTTTTCTTTTTTTTAAGCGCTTTTGTAGAACTGAACAACAAAAGTATGTCCTTCTTTTGCAATAAGGTGCCTGCTACTGGTACAGTGCTAGGATTATGTTCAGGGTCAGAGAATGTGTAGCCCTCCAAACACTGTTGAACTTCAACTCCCATATTAGCCCCATGCAGTATGGTCAATTGTTAGGGATTGTGGGAATTAGAATAATAGAATTGTATAGAGCTGGATGGGACCCGAAGAGTCATCTAGACAACTGGCAGGACACAGTTAACCATCCACCCACTACCCCACCATTGATAGCTGATGATTATTAAGTAATAACTTTTGTTAAACAAGTTTCTAAGGACTGGAACAGATTTTATTCTGTTTGTTTGTTTGTTTAAGCCACCTCTCAAGAGGTGACATTCCCCCCCCCACACACACACACCTGTGTACAATGAGGTTAACTTGAGTGGACAGGAGTTTGAGATGAAAGGTGCTTTAGAGTTGATTACGGTACCTAAAACCATTTTAGGAAAATGGAAGAGGCTTGTGGCAGCCGTGGCGAGGAAATGCCTTCTACACAAACTTGAGACAAAACAACAGTAGCAACTCTTTAAGGCTGGATTTGTAAATTAAGAGATTTACTCCCAGCCACCACTTTCCACCAATTTACAAATCAATTTACTGGCATTCTTCTCCTTGTATTGCTGGTATCAGAGCTGTGCACCACTGCCAACTTCTATCAGTGTCATTAATAATAATACCTGGAAACACAATTCTTATCAGCTTGTCTTTGCTAGCTAATAAAAAATATATATTCCAGTACAAAATTCTTCATGAGGAAAATTACTGGCTTGGATTTTCAAAAAATGCCCAGGTAATGTGTAAAGTTAATCATCTGCCCACCCAAATATTTCACCACCATCCAATTGAGCTTGTTTGTTCTTTTAATTATTATTTATTTTGAAGTACTGCAGCATCAAACATTTGTCATACCACAGTCAATTGCATTGGCTGGAGGAGGTGAAAATGATTATTAGCTGTGAAGAGGGGAAAATAATTGAAAAGCTTTCTTGTGGCTTGCAAATGCCTTCCAAATATTAATTAAACATTTAAGCGACTAAATTTGCAGAATATGTTCCTGACATTGGCACTGGTTCTGCAGTTTCCTCTCGTCAGATGGAAGTACTGTGTGTTATGTGGAGTGCATTCATGCATAAACAATATCATTTTCATAAATTAAAACCTCCCCTGCAGAAGGAACATCTGTGCCTGCCTTTGAATAAAAGATGGTGGCATCTGAGTTGCCCCTTGACTGACTGGAAGAATCCTTCTATTTGGAATGAAAGCACTTAACCAAAAGGAACAAAACATGGAGCAGATTTCTCTCTCTCTTTTTTAGACATTGTGACACCACTTTTCCACCTTCAGAACTAACTGTCCAGAACAAGTTAACAAAGTGAATAAATCTTTATATATGCTGCAATTAAAAAAAAAAAAATTACTGGAAGCCAATCATCTTGCAACTGTCTTGGTCTAACTGACTGTCATTTATGTGGGGCTTTTTTGTATTTTTTTTTGTCTTTTAGCAACAAACTCCCATGCTACATCACATAAAAGGTAAAGGGACCCCTGACCGTTAGGTCCAGTCGTGGACGACTCTGGGGTTGCGGCACTCATCTCGCTTTACTGGCTGAGGGAGCCGGCGTACAGCTTCCGGGTCATGTGGCCAGCATGACTAAGCCACTTCTGGCAAACCAGAGCAGCGCACAGAAACGCCGTTTATCTTCCCTATTTATCTACTTGCACTTTGTGCTTTTAAACTGCTAGGTGGGCAGGAGCAGGGACCGAGCAATGAGAGCTTACCCTGTCGTGGGGATTCAAACCGCCGACCTTCTGATCAGCAAGCCCTAGGCTCTGTGGTTTAACCCACAGCGCCACCCGCGTCACATACTGCTGTTCAAAGTTTAAAATATAGCTTGCAAAGCAATATGTGCGCTGGTACTTGATAAATCTCTGGTAGCACATGGAATTTGTTGTGTGATTCTTTGGATTCCTCCCACAGACTAGAGATGATCAGTGAAAAAGTTAAATTTGTGAGAGGGAGCAAGAACTTCTTTTTAAACGTAAGGGTCATGTTTACCTACAGTAGCCAAATCACACTCATTTGATTTGGAATAATTTTCATGGTGCTTTTTTGTGATGGTACCACCACCTCTTCTTTGCTGCATTTTTGGCTGACATGCACAGCACTTTTATCAAGATACGATACCGTCACCTCATTTTTTACCAGAAAAACCCTCTAAACCCCACAGAATTTTCATACAATCATGATGAAGTCCCCAAGCTCTTATATACAATGCTTGTAACTACTTTCTTCTTGTAGGCCTTATTAAATCACTTATTGTTCAGCCTGTGTGCAAGAACCCTGAAAGATAAGAAAAATTAAAATGTAAAACCACATGTGCCACTCTTTTTAAAAAATAAAATAACATAAATGGGCATAGTAAACTGAGATCATGGCCTTGTCTCAAGAAGGAAAGCTATGCAGTAAACACAGCTTAGTATGGGGAATAAGGCAGCTGAATATTTAGAGGGTGGTGCCAAAACATTACTCTCCAGACACCTTGTTCTAATCCATTACTTCTCCATAAAGGATGCATACCCTGAATCCTGGAATAAGCAAATTGCTTTCTTACTGCCTCAGAGCCAAGATGAGTCTCTGGCATGCAACAGCAGAGAAGACACTCCAAGCTCAGATGCTGTGAGAGGAACCATTAAGTTGCCATTCTAGTATTTTGCTCCATCAAAGAGAAGCCAGGTTGTCAAATACATCGTTGTGCGTGTCAATCAGTAGATTTTGTTGTTTAGTCGTTTAGTCATGTCCAACTCTTCGTGACCCCATGGACCAGAGCATAATCAGTAGATTACCAGTGACCAATTATACTCAGGGTTTGTTTTCGTTTTAAAAAGAAGAAACAAATTTCAGCATCATCCATTTGGAGTATTGAGAAGAATGGACTTTCAAAAAATGACAATTGTGGCTGAGGATGTTCAGAGATACACAGTCTCATTACCTCAATGCTGAGGCTTAAAGTTCTGGAAGGTTTTGTTGATATGTGAACACTCTTAACAGTTCCAGGGCATTTTGTGAAGGTACATGATACAACCACTTTGCTAGGCTAAACAGGTCTGCATTTGATCAGTCCCAAAATGGGAGACTATCTGGGATTTTTATGCATGCTTTCTTGAGTTCCATGGATGAAAGTTAGGGTATAAATGTAAATAATATTTGCAATCATACACCCACAGTCTTGCCTCAAGGCAATTGCCTCCTGCCCACCTGCTCTTCCAGACAACAAACCAGAGCTGGGCAGAAAGTAGACTGGGATCTACGGATAGATCTGTAAGTGGTCAGCAAGGATTCTGACTTCCAATTGTTTAACAACAGGAGCACCAAATGTTCCTCTTTCTAAATTAAGGCTGCTGAGGTTAAGAAATCTGGAAGCAGTAGGAAGCTCTCACTGTGTTAATTCAAATGCCAGGCAACCCAGGGAGGAAACAAGAGACAGTATGAAGACTGCATACACCCTTTCCTGAATGCAGATCTCCTTTCATAGTAACTAGGCACAAAGGAGAGGCAGCTAAGGATTGCTTCTCTGTTTCCAGAACTACTAGAAAGGGTTTCAGCTAAGTAAGTTGCTACCTACAGCGCAGGCAGGAAACAAAGGTAGTCTTGCTTGTAGACCAGTAAATTATTCTGTCCTTCCTCCATATCAAACAATAAAAAGAATCAGCATATGCATTTGAAAAGGCAAATGTAATATACCCTGCCCCACTATCCTCATGGCTGTGCATTTAAAAAAAAAAACTTTACAAAATTTATCAACTGCGCACCAAGAAAAACAGAAAACTGAGAGGGATAAGATGAATTTTATGTTGTATTTTTGCATCCTTCCATTCTGTTTGCTTGTCCACTGAGTGGTGTTGTGTTCATGTCCTTCTTGCAGGCTTCCCACGGGCATCTGATTGACCACTGGGAGAACAGGATGCTAGGCTAGAGGGGTCATTGGCTGTGATCCAGCCAGGATCTTCTTGTGCTCTTATGATCACTGTAAAGCAGCAGCTCCTCCTCTGGCTTTGTGGTTTTCACCAGGCATTTCTCACACACTTATTAGGCATGGGGAAGACTGGCCTTGACCCTGACTAGAAGTTAGAGAAGGAACAAACTCCAGGGAACTTTCTGGGTCCCCCCCCCAAAAAAAAACACACAATACCACAAAAAACCCTAACACTTCCTCTGTCCCTGCGCATCATCTGGAGAACAAAGGACTACTGGGTTGAATGTTTTAACCTAGCACACCACCTGCAATTAATTCCCACCTTTATTTATATAAAATCTGCCTTTTCCCCTCTTTTCCCCTGCTTTCCACCTACCAAGCAAGCTGTGTGTTTCTCCTAAGGACAGACATGTAACAGCTGCTTTTTTGTATTTTTAGAGGTGGGAAACTAGCCATTGTAAGTTTCTCCTTCCCAGGATGCATTGGTGCAACCTGAAACCTGCAGAGCATCTTATAGAACCTCATTTGCATGTCTGCTCCTTCCACCTGCATTCCATCTTCAGCCTCCTTCCCAAAACAGACTCTTGACTACACCACCAAACATTTCCCCAATCCCTTCCCATTGCTTTGTTTGCCACCTGACCTGATTAAGAGTTCCGGAGAAAATGAAATCAAAATGTTGTTGCAAGCTCATTTGTGACAGCTTGGTCATTTTAATTGGTCCACTAAAGTATTGCCCTCATGTGGATGTTGAGATTCATCTTACGGGCTCACATGGTGACTTTTATTTTATTTTTGTGGGGGTTGAACACATGCAGCTTTTGTGTTTTATTTTGCAATGTTACAAACACAGAAGTATAACTGCCCCTCCAAAAAAAACCCAACCCAAATAAACCACACTTGCAATTAAGTGGTGTGGTGGTTAAGAGCTGTAGACTCGTAATCTGGTGAACCGGGTTCGCATCTCCGCTCCTCCACATGCAGCTGCTGGGTGACCTTGGGCTAGTCACACTTCTTTGAAGTCTCTCAACCTCACTCACCTCACAGAGTGTTTGTTGTGGGGGAGGAAGGGAAAGGAGAATGTTAGCCGCTTTGAGACTCCTTCGGGTAGTGATAAAGCGGGATATCAAATCCAAACTCTTCTTCTTCCTCTCTTCTTCTTTAAAAATGAAAAAGAATGCTGAGATTCTCAGGGAAGCATAATAGCCCATTCTGCACATTCTCTGTGCATGGAGCATGGTGACTCAGGGAAGAATTCAACAACATGCTAAGGTGATGTTACATGAGGACAAGCATTTCAGCTTGCCAGGTGGAATGAGTCTTTGCCTCCTCTCCCAGCCTCTCCCAGGGTTGAGGTTCTCCCAACCCTCTCAAGACAATTTGGGGGGGCATGTGGGTTGGTGAGAGTGGGGAAGCCCCATTGCAGAAGTAGAAGCTCTTGTACAGAACTTTTGCTGATAGGGCTCAATAGTTTAATCCCTCCCTCAGTATTTTAGTGCTACGGTGTAGCCATAATGAGCCTCATAATACATATTCACACCAAACAGTAGGGTTACCAGTTCATCACAATGGAACAGGCTCATGGATGCTGATTTAAGCATGAATCCCTTTATATGCAAACTAGTTTTGTTCCTACTTTTGTCACACACATCCATAACAGTGTTACTCCAGCTCATGATGTCTGCTCTTGATTGCACATGGTGCATTAGGGAGACAACATGAAATAGGTGTGGGAAACCTGTGTCACACCAGATGTTGCTGGACTCCAACTCCTGAGAGTCCCAGTCGGCATGTTCAATGGTCAGGGATCATTAGAACTGTAGTCCAACAACTTTGGGAGGGCCACAAATTCTCCATCTCTCATGTAAGATATTTGTGCAAGCCTGCCAGCAATCTGGAAGCCTAGTGATCATGAATTAACAACTGCTAGCAAAGGGCAGCTGGGTTTCAGTAGGACTTATGTGCACCAAACTTTCCCTGCACTGGAGCCTTTAAGTGGGCTTGTTAGCAACAAAAACTTGAAAAGGGGTCCTGATTCACCAGCAACTTGGCAGCAGCAATTAATGGTACCGGTAGGAGCAAAATGGCAGACTGGGTACTGAAAAACTGGGTTGACCTAAACACATAAATACCAGCTTCAGGCAGAAACATGATTTGTTCTGGGGAGACCAACCACGACTGAATTCAGATGCTGTTATATATCTAAGGCAGTCACCAAAGGCTAAAAAAATTAATGCCTGGAATGCTGGGGTCTCTATGCTACCTCCTGCTTGCTGCAGGACCCCAAATCTTAGTTATGGTGCTGTCAGTGCCAGTAGATACTCTAGGTCAGAGGTAGCAGCAAGATTCAAATTTCAGATGGTACTGGACATGTGAGGCAAGATGTCCTAGAAAGGTCTGAGGTCTGATCTTGGAACCATTCAAAATATAACTGCAAATAGCAAAGTATGTTTGCATTGCTTACTTCTTTAGATGTCATGATGACTGGAAACAGATGTGTTCCTGGTAGAAGAGTTACATGTGCGAAACCCAAGCGTATGGGAGTGTCCTCCTCACTCTAAAGTAACACATATCCATATCAATCAGATTTGAGTGGGAGCAGGAAGGAGCAGAGGAAACAAGAGCTACCCATGACTCCTGGTAGACGTGTGTAGGATGTGGTACCCCTGGATTTTGACCACAGATGGTCTGGACACAAAGTGAGGGTGACTACCACCCTCCATCCAACCCAAACAATCGCTTAGGATACATGAATTGCTTCAGAGAAGTCAAACCACCACTTATTTCAGTTTACTTTCAGATGCAGTAACACACCCAAGGCTTAAGATTCCCAGAACCTGTCTGAGTGCCATACTGTCTCAGTGCTGTCTCAGTGCCCATACTGTCTCAGCACTGTCTCAGTGCTCTGCAGAGCTTTCCCCCTCTCCACCGAATAACTATTGCCAGCTCCCCTTCTCCATCTTTGGGGGCCTACAAAGCGCTTACAGGTCAGAGGGCGTGGCTTCCTATTTGGTCCAGAGCAGTAGCAGCATCTCTACAAATTGATCACTGGACGCTGTGGAGTTGGCTTTGCTGGCCGAATCTTGCCGTCTCTCCCTGTGGCATTTCAGCACCGCAGAGCTGGACAGCTACGTAGGGCTTTGGCCTGGTGAGCGGTTGCTACTGTGAGCGCTTGAATGCGAGCTCGCCTTGGCTTCCAGATCAGATTTCGAGAGAAACTTGCTCGCTAGCTACTATCCGTTCCTGCCACCTCCCACCCGCTGTCAGGTTGCTATTGGACTGCACCTTGGTTTGTTTGTTTGTTTTTCTTAAACTTCCGTTTATTGTACAAATTAGTAAAGGTTGCACCTTTTTTATAAGGAACTATTACAATAATCCCATAGGAATTGCTCACACTAAGAAGGGGGAAGGGAGAGGGGAATCATACTTAAGGAGAAATGCAACATTTGACGGACGTCTCCTTACTATCTCGTTCCAAAGGTGTGCTTCCTAAATTCCCAAATGGTGCATTACATAGTCATATACAGGATTACGAACAAAATTACAGTACAGATTGATTTCGGTTGAACCAGCGTTACATTTCAGACAGCACTTATTGCGGATTGCATTGTACATGCATAATAACTATATTGTTCTAATTACGAAGTCAAATGGTTCGAATGGGTTTGAAACTACTGACTACAATCCACCAGCATATTATATAACAACCCCAAGTATCGTGAACCTGATTGGCTTTTCGACTCCTGGACGGAAATATGACAAACCACCGATTCATGTGACTATGTATATATTTAAAAATATATATATCATGCATTTATCGTTGCCTGGAAACATTAAGTGTTTTCAAGTTATCTCTGTTCTCTTCAAAATCACGTGAGGAGAAGGGACGGGGACGCCAAAGATTAAAAAGAAACAGTGCAAATTGAATGTGATAGTCAAGCAGCTTTTGATTCGGAAAAATGGGGAGGACTTGGCATTTCCTTATGAAAACATTAATGTCTGGCGGGTGGGAGGGTGTCTCTATCTGCACACAAGGTTTTGCAAACCTTCCGTTGGGGTGATATGTTCCAATAGGAAATAAATATTTTCCTTCTTCCATTTTTTTTAAAAAAAAATCCAAAAACCCTGTAGGAATCTGGTTCTTACTGCAAGGAAACGAAATTTTAATGGGAAAGACTTGGCTGGCGCTGTGCATTTGTGTGTGTGAAGAACGTGAAAGGAAAATGAACGGAGCGGGGAGGTGCTAAGGCAACAGAACATCCCCCCCCACACACACACCTGTTCTAAGCACTTTTCTGCTGGTTTAAATTACTTAAATTATTTCGTATAAATTAGATATAATTCTACTTTGTTTCCAATACGTATAAAAATCGATGAAGCTGCATGGTTTAAAATAGTTTATCAAAAGTTATTAAAAATTCTGTACAAAACCACAACAAAATAATTCGGCATGGGAAAAGGTAGCAAGTAGGAAAAATGCTGGTTGAAAAATAGACATTTTATATATACTTTTTTTCGATTTTTTTTTTTAAACTGGCCCACGTCTAGTTTCAAAAACAAAAAAATAAATAATAAGAATTGCATAGATCCTAATTATTGCTTGTGATTTTTTTTTGTCCCGATCAGATCAGTGGGGAGACTGGCTGACTTTCTTCTACACTAAATTGATAGTGCAGATTTACATTCGGGACCGTGCGGGGTGGGGAAGCTTAGCGGAGGGAGGTGGGATTTACAGAAGGGGGACCAGGAAAAATGTAGCCTCCCCATATATTTATATAGATGACTCTGGCGTTTGGAAGTTCCCCCCTTTGCCCCTTCCCGTCTTTTTGCATTTGGAGCCTTAGGGTGGATTTGTGTCTGTGTTGTGGGGGGGGTCCCCCTTCCTAAGCAAGGCAGCCCCTCGATGCCCCTTCGCTCCTCTGCCCCGACGCTTCTGGAAGGTCTCAGTCGTGAAAGATGGCATTGAGCTGGGCACTCATGACCCTCTCGTGGTGGGCATGGCTCTCGTAGGGCAGGAGGTTGTCGATGGGGATCTCGCAGCGAGAGGCAGAGCAGGAGAAGAGCGATCCGTGGCCCGGGGTCCCTGCCAAGCCGGCGGCGGCGGGGTAGTGCATGGTGAAGGCATAATTTTTCTCAAACTCTCCGGAATGTTCGTGTTTGAAAGAGAAGTTCCCGTTGACGCTGAGCGGCGGGCTGAGGGGCCCGTCGAAGGAAGGGCTGGCGCACTCGGCCAGCGCGCTCTCGAAGAAAGGCTCCAGCGCCGCGCCATAGGAGTGCGGCGCTTTCACGTGGAACAGGTGGGAGCTGTCCATGGTGCCGTAAGGCGGGCTAGGCAGCCCCGGCGACTGGTAGGCGTAAGGGTGCACCGGGAAGGAAGCACTGGGCGGTTGCATGTGCGGAGGCAGGTCCTGGCTCTGCTCGGGCAGGAAAGTCCTAGGATTGAGCTGCAGGCAGCCGGCCACTAGGTTGGTGGTAGGCTGGGACAGGCCTTTGCAGAGCGTCTGCACGAAAGAGACCAGGTCGGGGCTCTTGCCCGAGCGCAGGATCTCCGAGAGGGCCCAGATGTAGTTCTTGGCCAGGCGCAGCGTCTCGATCTTGGACAGCTTCTGCGTCTTGGAATAGCAAGGCACCACCTTCCGCAAGTTGTCCAGAGCCGCGTTGAGGCCGTGCATGCGGTTCCGCTCGCGGGCATTGGCCTTCATGCGCCGCAGCTTGAACCTCTCCAAGCGGGCCTTGGTCATCTTCTTCTTCTTGGGACCGCGCCTCTTGGGCTTCTGATCGTCGTCTTCTTCTTCCTCCTCCTCTTCTTCTTCTTCTTCGTCCTCTTCTTCGAGGTCGTCCTCTTCCTCCTCCTCTTCCTCATCCTCGCCGTTCCTCAGCGAGTCCACCTCGGCTTCGGCGTGCATAGCTTCCAGGTCGCCCTCTTTCTTCTCCGCCTCGTGCTCCTCGTCCTGGGAGCTGAGGCAGTCGTCCGTCCAGCTGGGGGGACCCTGCGGCTGGGGCTCCCCCATCAGCCCGTTCTCGCTGTACGATTTGGTCATTCTGCAGGATCCTGCGCGCGGAAGAGATCACAAGAGAAAAAGCATTTAGCAGAGAGAACACTCCCAATAACTTCCTCCAAGCCCTTCCTCCGGGGGTACGACCCTAAATGCATTTGCCACGGAGTAAGCGCCACTGAAACCTGCGAGGGTTACTTCTGAGTAGAAATGTACAGGATTTTCTCCTTGTCACCATTATTTAGGAAGCTCTATAATAGTTATTCCGTTCACACCGATTACAATTTGATAATTGGTTTTGGTGAGTTTCACCATCCGCCCCCCCCCCCCGTTTCTATGCGACTTTCTGTAAATTGGGTTCTTAAAGAAGTTTCCTAGCAATTTGAAACTTACGGCGCAATCCTCACCCCGTCTACGGAGACGTCCTATTGAATTCAACCGAGTTTCCTCCGAGGCGGAAGGGGTTAGTACTGAAGCTTTATACTCTCTGACTCCTAAGCCTTCTCCAGCAAAAAAAACACAACAACTTCGACTTTTTTTCCGCGCGTCTCCGCCACAATGAGATCGATCGTCTCAAATAGCATTATATAACTTGTTTATATTAGTGTTGTTGGTGGCTCTCTAAGGAGATTATAGATAGAATGAAATTTGACGGAGAGAATCGAAAAGAAGAAAATGTCTCTAAGGGGGGGCGCGGGCGTGGGGGAGAGAACATTACGCAGAAGCAGATTCAGCGGGACAAATGACCAACGATTATTCAGCCCGGGCAGGATTTATCCGTTGAGCTGGGTGCTCCTTTTCATTGTGCCCACATTTCATTCTGCCCCTTCATTCTCCCCTACAATAGCCGTGCAGACTTCCCAACTGTTCAGAGTCCAGCCAAAGTCTGCCGCCCAGACAGGGGATCAGGTGCAGTCACAGACTCTCTAATAAACCACCCCTCCCCTGCCTCCACCCCTTTTCTGCCTGAGGATCCCCAACCTTGCGAGAGGAAGCGTTTGCTAATGAAGGGGATGGACCGATCCTGACCGTCTTAGGCAAGCGACGCTACCGAAGCCTCCGGAACTACGAGGCGATCCAAATGCAACAGTTGAGTGAAACCGCTTGCTTCTCCGTCACCAGCGCAGCCCCTCTCCCTCCAGCGGCAATGGGGAGCGAAACCTGACCCATCTGTTGACCACTTTCCCTCTCCCCATATAGGAACTTCCCTCTCCCTTTTAGCAACCAACCCGCCAGTTCCCAAACCTGACATGTCAAAGGACAGACGAGTCCTATCAACTGATTTGACACCCCATTTTTCTTCTCTCTTTCCACCGTCAAAAGAAAGAAAGAAAGAAAGAAAGAGAAAGAAAGAAAGAAAGAAAGAAAGAAAGAAAGAAAGAAAGAAAGAAAGAAAAAGTCCAGTGGCACCTGTTCTAGACTGCAGATCACACTCCTTTCTGTAAGGACAAGGTCTACTGGATTCGATTTGGCTCTGATTCCCCCCCCCCAAAAAAAAATAAATCAGTGCCACGCGCAGCAAGGCATTACTACGGATTCCTCGGATCATTTCTACCGTATTTTTTGTGTCGCTGCGCCTCACAAGGCTTGACGCAGCAGCAGATACGCAGATGGGGGAAACTGAAGGATGTCATCCAACGCGCGCTTTCTAGCGAGTAGGTCGAGCGCGTTGGATCGGCGGGTCTTTACTCCATGAGCGTAGGCGTAGCCAGGATGTATGTTGGGGGGGCAGGCTTTATGCTGTGCGTGTGTGGGGGGGAGAACCTCAGCTAGTTAAGTATTTTGTATTGATTTACTTGATTTAGGGGGACAGCTGCCCCTCCTTGCCCCTCCCTTGGCTATGCCCATGCTTTTCTCCCGAGTAAGATCGTACTGGACGTCCGAACCCAAGAGTGTGGCGAAAAGAGTTCGCCAACAAGAAAGGTCATTTAAAAAATAATATTTTTTTCCCCATGTAGTGAAAAGAGCCAATCCAATGGTTCATCCTTATTTCGTTCAGATAGAGGAAATAATAGCCTTCTGAAGAAATAAAGCCAGTCGTGCGATGTGATGGGGTGCTTCCCCCCCCCTTTTCTTTTTTAGGGATATCCTTCACCCAAGCCACGGATCCTGTATAAAGAGGAGATGGGTGCTAAGGAGGGAAGCAAAGATTTACCTTTCTCTTTTTCTTCTTCAGCGTGTCCTTTGCAGTGATGGTCTCATAACCCTGTTGCTCCTGGGAAGCTTTCCTTACAACGGAGGGACGTGCCACTTTTTATTGGATTTATGTGTGTGTGTTTTTTCCTTGAGGCTGCATGCAGGAGACTCCGCTTATATATATAGCCGAGGCTCTTCTGCTGGGGGGGGGGAGGAGGAGGAGGAGGGGGCGGGCAGCGGAGGCACCCCCTGGGGATGGCCGAGCGGCAAGCCCCACCTCCCTCGCTCCTCCCCCCTCCCGCTACACCCCCACTACCCACCCAGCGACTGCGTCAGCCTTCCCCCGGCACGCGCCATATGGTCACCCACGTCAAGCTCCGCGGGTCACGTGAGCTGCCCATTCGTATGCCGCCCGGCTCTCCCTGCCATCCCTTTGTGGCCCGAAAGAAAGTGGCCATCTGTCGCCAGCCAGAGACTCGACGGACCTGTTTGTACCCGCAGGAGAGATTAACCCTTGCGCCAGCGCGCGAGGCTTGGGGATATTGAGAGGGAAAGTGTGTGTGTGTGTGTGTGTGTGTGTGTGTGTATTGTCCCCTTCTACTTTTGACTGAAGAACTAGGAGTAGTCTGTTTGAAAGAGAAAGAAGGAGTTTTCTGCTCTTTCTTTTGCCAGATCTCGGAGATCCTTTGCGCGCTGCGTTGTGTGAGCATCCAAGGTCTCCACCCAGAACCGAACTCGCAGAACGATTTCACGTACGGGGAAGGCGCATTAGCGTACAACCAGGGCTCGTTTCCCCCTTGCATTGCGCTCAGTTCCCTGTGCAAGTTCCCTAGTTGCCGTCGCTTCTTTCGGTGCGGAGATGGAAACAGAAACGCGTTCGCGGATGCTTTTCCGGCGGGGGTCTGGGAGCAGCTTTGCTCCCCTCCGGAGGGAAAGCACCGAGCTCCAGGCAGCCTACTCCCAGGGTCGTGCAGCTCACAGACGTGGGTAACACGCCATACATTGCGAAAGCTGCCTTGGTCTGTTGCAGCAGCAACCACCCGCTTCCTGCCCAGCAATGACCCGAGAATCGGATCTGGAGGCAAAAGCTTTCCTGCTAGGCAAGAGCCCACTCCCGCAGAGTCTCAAGAGATCTCCAGCCTAGGGGGAAAGCAATTATAGGTGGTTGTTATATATAAACTCTTTATAAAAATGGTGGTGATGTGTGGGTTAACGCGCGCACCTTTGCTGGCCTAGGGTAGCAGAAGTAGTTAGGAAAGGGTCGGATCCACCAGTCTCCAAATATTCAGTCGTGGTCTGCAGATAATCGCGTACAGTGGCGGACGAGTTACAAGATCCTTCCTGCCATCTACTGAATCAGATCATTGGTTCGTCCAACTCAAGATTCTCTGCACGGCTCTCTCAGGTCGGGAGCCTTTGCTGGAGATGCTGAACCTGAGGACTTTCTGCGTCCTAGCAGACGATCAACTACCACTGAGCAACAGCGAAGCAGAGAATAGAGAAGGAACTTTTGTTTACTTCCCCCCTACCCTTCGGCTCCGAGCTTCCTGCAAAAAGGCCGGGGCTGTTCGCGTCAGGTTCCCAGCTGAGCTTCAGCACTAGGTCAGCGTCTTCAGCCCTCCGAACGGGCTGCTTCAGTGGGTTTGCAAATCGCATTTCTGGGAGGTGTGTGGTAGAGGCGCACCGTCCTTCCTCGCCTCACCTGGCAATCCGAAATGAATTTAAAATAATACCGGTAGCAGATCCTCCCCCACCACACTCTATATTTTTAGTTTCTATACGCACAAATCACTGGGAAAGTCCACTCTATTAACTGAGCTCTCTTTTCCTCTAGTCATAGACCAGAAGGGTTGTCCCACATGCCCACCACAGCACCCCCGCTGGGCTGTTTCGAAAACCCACACTCTTTAGCTTGAAAGGAAAACAAAAAAACCAAGGAGCGCCAACAGATATTTGTTTTTCGATTTGTGATCAGCAAAACATCACACAGGGACTGAAAGCAGAGTTATTGTGCGCCAAGTGATATTTGCCGTTTCACAACGAGAACTTCTCGCTCTTGAGCTTGAGTTAGGGGTCTCTTTAGATCCCGATGGTTTTTCCATCACCAGATTTTTCTAGGTTTAAAGGGGGGGAAAGTATTTTCTAGATGACCCTTCGTTATGCCATTGATTCGCTCTCCTAAGAAGATGGGTGGAGGTTCAGCCATATAGGTTCCTCTTGCTTGGCCTGAGGCAAACCACCTCCAGACCCACCTAGCTTGCAGGGTTCTTGCTAGAATAAATTAAAGCGCACAATGGTAGATGCCGACCAGGGGGTTTGGAATGACAACCATCCAATACTGAAGGACAGGCCACCGATGCTTCGGGCAACGTGCAGAGAAGGTCCTCTTTAGCTTTGGTCGCCTGCTTTGTGCATAAATCAGTATAAACAAGCCATCCCTCCCCGCCTTTAGTAAAGCACTCCTTCATTTTCATATCCTGGAAAGGCGATGCAGAGAAGAGACTCCCGACGGAGCTGGGGAGGGACAGGACGTACAACAGGGCAATTCAAAGCGGCCCAGTTTCTCAACAGAGGCGTCATGCGATAGGAAGGCGCTTTTAGACCCTTTAATGAGCGTTCCTTTTCCAGGAACTTGCCTGGCAAGTGAGAAAATGGTTGCGCATGTGAGAGAGGGAGAGATCAGGTTGCTCTAAAAAGTCTGCCAGGAGAGGCCAGTTGAGAAGAAATGGAAGAGATACTCGGTCGTCAGAAGGGGGTCAGGCGCGACAGGAAGAAAGCCTGGGAAGTGGGAATTTCGTCTTCCGGTTCATCCCTTGTGAACTTAGTTCTTTCCTTCCTTCGTGGTTCTCCTATGCGCTCCATTCAGCCAAACCATCTGCAGTGCTGGATATTACCCGTTAGAAGCAATTCGTCGACTTTGAACCCGAGTTCAGACAAGAGATACGTGGGCCGAATGGTAGGCCTTCGGGGCCCGGATTCAGATCCCTGAGAAATTTAGCCTGGGGGATTTGGGCGTTGCTCTCCTTGGGCCCCAATCTCTTTCTGCAGAAGGATAAGTAAGGCAGCTTAAGGGCTGAGGCAGCAGTCCTAAATCCACTTACCTGGGAGTAAGCTCCATTGAATCCAATAGGGTTTACCACTGAGTAGACGTGGTTAGGAAAGCATTGTTAATGGGGGGGGTTGTTGAGGGTGGGATTCCACAAGAACTGCAGGGCAGTTCAAGCTGTTAAAATGTGCCTTTGTCTGCTATCCCCTCAGTGGGACTTCCTTTTGAGTAGGCACATATAGGATCCCACTGTTAAAGTCCTGACTGTAGACTGGGTCTCACGCCTGCAGTTAGTTTCCTGTTTGTTTCTGTCGCCGCCACAACCCTCATCCCTCCACAAACCCTACTAGAGGGCTTCTTAACTTTGCTCTCCAGCCCCTGAGTCCTCTCTCCTTCTCTCCATCTGCCCCCGTTTTGTTTTTTTTAGGGTGTGTGTGGACAGTCTGAGCTCATACACGTTTACTCAGAAGTCATTCCCATTGAGTTCAATGGGGTTTACTTTTGAGTAGCCATGGCTGATCCCAGGGAAGAAACAAGGGTATTATTTTTATCCCTATTTTGTTTTACTGACTTCCAAGCAACTACCAAAGAAGAATAAGAACCGGGGCTGCCAATATGGTACTTATTTATATGCCGCTGAATGCCAAAACAAAGCTTCAAAGCAGTTTATAAAGCTTTTTTAAAACAAACAAACAAAACAAAACATTGATGCCACGTTAAAATATATTTTAAAAAAATCCGTAATGGTAAAACTACATAGTAAAACAAAGCGATTATTTTAACAATACAGCAAAAACAAAACCAGGAGACTCGGGTCTAGAGATAAAGAAATACCTCTGCGTGTGCGTGTCATCTAATCTAATCTATCTATCTATCTATCTATCATCTCAAAGCTTCCTTTATTTTTCTTTTCAGTTTCTTCCTTCCCCTGATTATTTTTCTATTCCTCATCTGCACCTCAGAGCTCCCCCCTCTCTTTCACACACACCTCTCACCGCTCCCCCTCTCCGACCCCCCCCCCCGTTTGAGGGCTCCTCCTGTCTGCCAAGCGGCACGCGAGCCGCACGCGTTGTCAACAAAAGCCTCTTTCACGGCTCGCTGCCCCTTTGCAGCGTCCCAAATCTGCTCGCCCCTCTGCCGCCTGCTTGCAGCTCATCTGCCGACTTTGGTTCCCGGCCCCATCCATATAGCAGCAGCGGCGGCAAGAGGGCGGGGGAGGGCGGGGGGCGGAGAGGAAAACAAAACACGAAGGCCAGCGTTTAGGACGCCCACCGCTGAGGGTGCGGGTAGGGGCAGCAGGCAGGTCGAAAGAAGCGCGCGAGGAGGAGGACCAGCTTCTTCGCTTTTCTGTTCTCTGCTGCTGACTAAATCAATGGGATTTTCCCAAACAGATGACATTTTGAACCTCGCGTGTGTGTGTGTGTGTTCCTACACACCTTGGTGCGATTGTTGCACGGAGCAGGGGAGCACTGGCACCTCAAGCAGCAAATTTATGAAGCCCATTTCTGTCGGAAGTCAACACGTCTTCCCCTCTCCCTTGAAACTCCGCACCGAAGAAGCCCATGAAACATAAGCATGTTGTTTATTTTTACCGACAAATTCTGCTTGGGGTGAGGGTCTGGAGTCGAGGCAGGTTGGCGACACTTTCTATAGAGATATAAAAATAAGGGGAAGGGGCGGACATCGAAGCAACCGACGACATACCCTGGCCTGCAGAGAACTGCTAGTTTCTTGCAGATCTGGCGAAGGCGGTGCGGGAGGTGGTGGAAACGCTATTAAAATGCCTTATAGTTGTCCAGAGTGCGAACTCCATCCCAAGGAAATCTCTGGGGTTTGCGGCATTATCTTAATTAAGATAATTGATTCATATTGCACCTGCGAGAATGAAGAGCGGAGGCGGGAGGGAGGGAGGGAGGGAGAGAAAATGATTCTCTGCCCGCTCTCCCTCCCATCCTAGCTTAAAGCTATTGGAAAGAGGAAGCCTTGCTTAATATTGAGTGATTTATGACCGCAACAGACAGCAGTAGCTACGGCTGCGTCCTGTTTATTTGAATATCCCAACCCTTGCACAGAGTACATAAAGCCCAATGAAGATGGAAGCTGCTCGTCTTTCTTTCTTTCTTTCTTTCTTTCTTTCTTTCTTTCTTTCTTTCTTTCTTTCTCTCTCTCTCTCTCTCTCTCTCTCTCTAAAGTTTAAATCATATATGTCAATATACCTATACGAAAGGCCGGCAGATTTTTGCCAAGCTCATTAAACAGGGACCCAGCTTTGGGCTTCGTATGCCAAAGAAGTAGATGGAGGCGTGCCCATGTTTGCAGTGAGTTCTCAGGCAGTGGTGGGGTTGTGTGTGCGGGGAGGGGGACGTCTCACACCTGTTTGCGATAGAAACAGATTGAGGACAGCCGGGGCCAGGTAACAGACGAGAGGGCCTTGACGACGGACAAAGGTGATCTATCGATCTGGCTGAGTTTAATGAGCGCAAACGAAGCTAGGGAGATGGGGGGTGGTTGGTTGGAAAACATCTCCCCAGGCTAAGCTCACTTGGTGGACCACCGTTTTGGACAAGCGGCCAATTAGCAATTTAAAGGACGCGAGAGAGGGGAAATCAGCACCCTGGAAAGCTCACAGCCGCAGATCACCCTGCGGCTATAAGGCTTTACCCGGCGCCGTTTTGCTTGCTCTTGGCAAGTCCCTAATGACCTGTAAGGTCCATGCTGAACCGCTAAAAGGGTTTTTTTCCTTTCCTTTCCCTTTTTTTAATTGCCAAGCGGAGGTCAATATCCGCCCCGGCTGCTGCCCATTTCTTTCAGAAGCTAACCGCTGCTAAAAAACGGAAGCGTCAAAGTGAAGGAAAAGTCTACACCAGTGTTTTCCTTCTCTCGGATTTTATTTAGGACGAAAATGCGCCAGTGTTGTTCTCAGAAGCCCCACAACCATCAGCTACCGAAGGAGGAACAGATCCGTTAGGTAAACCCCGCATACAAAGATCTTATGCACAAAAAACCCACCAAATACAAGGTGACATTGTAGCAAATCAGAAAGAACACATTTCCACCCCCAATAGAGACCTTAATTTCTTTCTGAATCTTGTATTCAGGCTTCAGCTATGCAATTTCAAAACCATTGAATCAGGATGGGTTTTTTGTTGCTATTGTTATTGTTGCTGGTAAGTTTGATCTGGGTATGGATGCATATAAAAACAGGTATATAACAAGTGTGTGTGTGTGTTATAAATATGGGATGTGTGCTATAAATATTGCATGCTTATGCATTAAAAACTATTTGCTCTCCTTTGCATTGGCCCCGTTATTAAAAACTGATGAAAATCCTAATCCTAAACACAGGCAGAAGTCCTAGAAAGAAGCTCACTCATTCAGATAAAAACTGCTTGGAAGTGAGTGAGCTGAAATGGAAATGGGCTTCACCTGTATTTAAGACTGCAGTTTCAGAAAACCTTTGTGCTTGTGTGTGTGTGTGTGTGTGTGTGTGTGTAGGTGTAGGAAATCACCCCCATAGCACCTTCATTTTAATGGCCCATTCCCTTTCCTACCCTTGCTTGCTAAATGATGTTGTTTAATTTTATAAATGACAACTTCTATTTAGTTAATGGGAATTACATCCGGACTCAATTTTTAATTATCTGCTTGCTAAGTGAGCCTTTTTGGTCACTGACATACAATTATGAAATCACAATAGATTTTTAAAATAATTTGACTTGATTAAAAAAGGAGAAGAAATAAAACAATCTAAAAATGGGCGCAACAGCTATCTATGTTTAGAGGGTTGTAATAAGGCCTTGTCTGGCCACCCCCACCTCAATCTCGCCAACAGCCTTTTTCATTGATGTCAACCTTCTCTATTATTAGGAACTGGGACTCTTCTCAGACAGGATTTGTAGCTGGACAATCTCATTATTTTTGATCCGGGCATTTAACGAAGAGTCTCACCTTCTTTAAATAAAGTGTGGTGTATGGTGCTTTCTTTTCTCTTTTTTAAAAAATGCCCTCTTTAATAAAACTCATTTCCATTTGAATTAAATATTGATAATCTGACCTTTATGTTCCTTTAACTAATCAAAAGAAAGAAATTTCAAATGTGGATGGGCCCCAGCCTTGCCCTGGTGGGCCTTTCCGCTTGAATAAATGCTCAGATTAAACAAACCCAACTTCCTTTTTTTCCAGGGCACCCTCTCTTTGCACTAATTGCTTATGCAAAAATGCAGATCCGTATTAATTAGTAACTCTACTGATTAGTTCAGTGGTATTTCCACATAATAAATCATGCTGCAGACATGGGGGTTTTGGCACCTCACCAAGAGTGGCTCAGGATGCAATAAGATTTCCATGTTAAATAATAAAAACCATAGGCTAAAGCTACCTTATTTTGCAGGTAATGCTGCGTACCACCTGCTCCCTGCACCTGCCATGGGAAATTGCTTTCTGTCCTGGCAGGCCTTCTTTCCTGCCCTTCAAGCGCACAGCATTCTCAGTGTGAATCACGGCGCAGAGAAGCAAAGGGTCAGATTGCAAGCTGATGTCATTTTGCTCTTTTAAAAGTTAGAGAGCTCACGCTTTTGAGACAGACACTTGAATGAAGCTATCCAAGGGAAAAACAACAACAATGGACCTGTACTGAATGCATGGTGAGGATACTATCATACAAATATATGAAGATGATATGGCCAGGTGAAAAAGCATGTCTTTCACAACAGCTTAAGACATTCACTATCTAGACTGAGGCTGCTGCTTTGCTGTTCCAATAATTTCTGAATGCATATCTTGAAGAATGTGTGAATGGGAATAGACATCCTGTGATGCGAGCTATATACATGCAATATATGGTATTCATTTTGCAATGAAGGCTGCTTCCATATTGGTTTATGCTTATAGAAATAAACCATGCACTCTGTACACCAAATAAGTCTGATTGCATGAAATGGGGTGAATGTATGAAAATGCAGAGTCAATGTCTCAAGAGGTACTTTTCAAAATATGCTTCCATCTGTATATATGGACGTTTCCGAGAACAATTCAAAGTGTTGGTGCTGACCTTTAAAGCCCTAAATGGCCTCGGTCCTGTATACCTGAAGGAGCGTCTCCATCCTGTGGAACGCCCTCCCTTCAGAGGTCAAAACGATCAACAACTACATGACCTTTAGAAAACACCTGAAGGCAGCCCTGTTTAGGAAAGTTTTTAATCTGTAATATTTTAATGTATTTTAGTGTTTGTTGGAGGCCGCCCAGAGTGGCTGGGGGGACCTGGTCAGATGGGCGGGGTACAAATAATAAATTATTATTATTATTATTATCCCCATCGTTAAGCCCGGGCACTGAGATCCAGCGCTGAGGGCCTTCTGGCGGTTCCCTCACTGCGAGAAGCATAGCTACAGTGAACCAGGCAGAGGGCCTGCTCGGTAGTGGCGCCCGTCCTGTGGAACGCCCTCCCAGCAGAGGTTAAAGAGATAAACAACTATCTGACATTCAGAAAATACCTGAAGGCAGCCCTATTTAGGGAAGTTTTTAACCTGTGATATTTTAATGTATTTTAATATCTGTTGGAGGCCGCCCAGAGTGGCTGGGGAGACCCAGCCAGATGGGCGGGGTACAAATAAAGAAAATATTATTATTATTATTATTATTATTATTATTATTATTATTATTCCATCTGTATATATCAGTTGGTTTCTGTGCTATGAGTTGATGCATTTAAAACACACATTTACTCTCAATATTAATTGCAATATATTATATAATGGATACTCCTGATAGATACCCACATTTTATTTGCAGTTGAAATTCCATCTAATATCTCTGTTTCCTGAAAGCTGCAGTTCATTTTAACTCAGGAATGGACTGGATGAGTGCCACCTTCCTTCTTCTGCACATTTAAGCACACAACAATAATTTAAACTACATCCCTGGAGTCATGAAGGCTAAACACTAAATTTGTTAGAGTGAGTTGAAAATAATAGGTACCATACTCAAATCACTAGAAAACTTTAACTTTGTTAAAGTTGATAGGGCTCTTCCAGGCTTATATTTCCATATACAATGAGATAAATCCTATTGGCTTCTAAAATGCTGATATGGACCAGGCAACATCCAGTACTTAGCCACTTCTGGTACTAGTTGCAATACCAGAGTCAGTAACACTTCTGAATATCAGTTGGTGGAAACCACAGGAGGGAAGAGTGCTCTTGTGATCAGGTCTTGCTTGTGGGTTTCCCACAGGCATCTGGTTGGCTGCTGTGAGAACAGGATGTTGGACCAGATGGGTCATTGGTCTCATCCAGCAGGCTCTTATTGTGTTCTTACACTCACATGTGGCAGAAGCAAAGAAAGGGCCAAGGTGGGCAGTAAACAGGTTTAGTTATTGTCTCACTTCATACAAATGGAAGGTTGAGTCCTGCCATCAGGCACACAAATTGAAAAGATAAGGCACATAAGGAAAGGGGAGGGGAGTGAAAAGACAGAGGAGGGAAATCAAGGCCATAGCAAAGTGGTGAGCTATAAGGATTATATCCAGTTTGGGACAAGCTGATCTTCCCTTGCTGGTGTTCTTGCTTGACTAGCAGCTAGTGGTTCTTTTCTTATCGGTGGATGGGTAACAGGAGCAAGGTGTTCTTTCCAGCTGGGAGATGGTATATGTTCTCCCTGCAGCTGCTCCTTCCTTGACTGATAGTGGTGTATATGGCCTGCAGATTCAGCATGCACGACCGACTTGTGGTGACTGTGTGGGGACACAGACAAAGGAGATCAGCATACCTTTGTGGGATTTGATGCCCAGGAAGGAAGAGTGAGAGCATGTTCAAATAAATTTATCTTGTATTGATTGAATCTGATATCCAGGTCAGATCCAGGTGCTCTTGGGGAAAATTGGCTTTCTAGATCCATTTCAGTTGGGGTTTAGGCCCTGTTTTGACACAGAAACTGCTCTGGTCACTCTGTATGATGACCTCTGTCAGGATATGCAGGGAAATGTGTCTCTGTTAATTCTCCTTCACCTCTCAGTGGCTTTCAATACCATTGGCCATAGTAGCCTTCTGGAGAGAATGTCTGAGTTGCCGGTTGGCAGCACAGCTTTGGAGTGGTTCTGGTCTGACTTGGACAGTCATTTCCATGTGGGAATGTTTGGAATGTGGATGAGGATATATTGCTTAAGATATTCTTATCCTAACTTGTGTTTACAAGTTCCAACTAATTCAGCAGAGTTACATTCCCCTTTTAAATAGCACAGCAGAAGGTTGCTCAGGTTTGTTTAAACCTCTGTAAAAATAGTTTCCTGGTATTACCTCTTTATCCCTCTTCAAAATAAGACACTACACAAGTCTTCTATGAAAGCATGTAAAAACTTTTACTCACAGACATCAAATGGTCACAATAAGATCCCAGATGAAGGCAGACTTAAGCTTAGAAAATATATGTACATGTGGAGACTCTCCATGTGGGAGAAGGCTCCATTTGGGCCCTCTTGGCTGGAAGCCAAGAGCCCTTCTCTGCTCTAAGATGTTGCTTGATTGAAGTCCCGATCCAAGAGAGGGAAAATGGCCACTGACATGTGGTTTTGTCCTAACCTGCCCAGGTGAAGCCACTCCCACTTTCAGTTACTTATTGGAAGTTGTCTCAGTCCAGGTAAACAGGAAGTTATGGCTGGAGGACTGAGACACCTTCATGTCCACTCTAGCAATGTTATATTTGACTGCTCTGTGTGTTTACATCCCACATTCCAGAGGGTGATGCTTGGGGAGTGCTTTTCGGCACCATGGAGCTTTCAATGTAGGGTTTCTCAGGGTTCAGTTTTATCATCTACATGAAACCGCTGAGTGAGGTCATCTGGAGTTTTGGAGTACATTGTCAGCAATATGCTGATGACACACAGCTCTACTTCTCCTTTACATCTGCAGGGGTGGCAGTGGATGTGCTGGATCATTGTCTTGCCTCAGTAATGGACTGGATGAGAGCCAGTTAACTGAAGCTCACCCCAGATATGACTGAGGCACTGTTTGATTGGATTGGATGGCTGGGAGGTTGTCTGCTTTTGGTGGGGCTACATCCCCCCTGAAAGAGAGAGTATGCAGCTGGGGGGGGACTTCTGGATCCTTTTCTGTCACTTGAGACTCAGGTAACCTCAGTGGCATAGTGTGCCTTCCATCAGCTTCAGCTGGTGGCCCAGCTGTGCCCCTACCTGGGCAGGGGCAGGGATAGCCTGATTTCTGTCCTCTGGTAACCTCTAGGTTAGAGTACTGCAACACATTATACATAGGGCTGCCTCTGAAGATAGTTAGGAAACTTCAGCTGGTACAAAATTCAGTGGCCAGTTTTGCTCAATGGGGCAAGACAGTTTGAACATATTGCACTGATCCTGGCCTGAATGCACTGGCTGCCAATTAGTTTCCAGGCCCAATTCAAAGCGCTAGTATGAAAGTGCTACCGTGTTTTCCCGAAAATAAGACATACCCATAAAATAAGCCGTAGCAGGATTTCTAAGCATCTGCGTGATATAAGCCATACCCCGAAAATAAGACATAGCGATAGGCATGGCTATGCAGCATACCGACGTGGAGCGGTTAAGAAGACGGGCAGCAACTGACATAATAAAAAATAAGACATCCCCCGAAAATAAGCCATAGTGTGTCTTTTTGAGGAAAAATAAATATAAGACAGTGTCTTATTTTCAGGAAAACACGGTTGTTATGTTCCATAAAGCCATAGATTATTGTATTTTAATGTTCTTTTGGAAGCCGCCCAGAGTGGCTGGGGAGACCCAGCCAGATGGGTGGGGTATAAATAATAAATTATTACTATTATTATTAAATGGTTCAGGACCGCAATACCTCAAGAACTGCTCTCTCCATATGAACCAACCCAGACTCTGCAAACTTCATCTGAGGCCCTTTTTCATGTGCTCCCTCCACAAGAGGTGCAGTGGGTGGCAACATGATAACAGGCCTTTACTGTGGTGGTTCCCTGTTTATGGAATGCTCTCCCCACAGATGCTAGCTTGCTACCTTCATTACATATCTCTAGGTGCCAGGTGAAAATGTTTCTGTATAAGCAAGCTTTTGACTGATTAAACAATCTATGGCCTTTTAAATGCATTTGTTGGAGAGGGGTTATTGGGGTTTTTTGTGGGGGTGTTCTGTATTTTTTGTTCTCATTTGGTATGTTTGTGTTATAAACTGCCCTATGATCTTTGCATGAAGGGTGATATACAATTTTTTAAAATAATATATGATAATGATAATACCAGCATACCACCCAATAGTTCTTAACTGTGAGGGAAGTTCTGCATTCATTTGTTTCCCTTTAAAAACTAATATTTACTGGCAAAACTGGATTAGACATCATGCCAGATATACTGTAGAGCAGAGTCCTACAAAGCTAGGGAATATGTAATTATCTGAGTGTGCCTCTTGGTAGACAATCTATCCATTGTACTGCTGAGTTTTCCATACAATCCTTCAGTGATCTGAGAACAGAGGAACTTTCCAGGATAAGGCTCAGGTAGTCTTTTGAATGAGACAAATGTAAAACTCCAAAAGCATCACCTACACTTAAATAACTGTACTCTGACTATAGAAGATTGAATGTGCAGCCTTTCTGCCTCTAAATGCCTGGCTTTCAGGGTATGTGTGAATACAAATGAGAGACTGAGAAGGTAGCCTAGACGGAAAGATAATGCCTGGACCAAGTCCACTCAGTGAACTTCACAACTGAGTGAAGATTTGAATTAGAGTCTCCCTGGCCTAAGTCTACCACTCCTTCTGTTAAGTACTGACCAACCTGCATTCTGAAATGGTACATTTAAAAAAAAAAATTTGGTTTTTCAGATGAAAATTTTACAATCATATCAAACAGAAATCATAAAAACAAGATTCCAAGGAGTCTCCTGGACTTCCATCATCCCCTTTGTGGGTTCTATCATTAATCATTTCCTCCTGCATCTTTTATGATGATCCAAATCTTTTCCATCTCCATTATATCCAAAATTTACCATTAAACTACAAGTGTTATTCCAATCCTACTAATAATTTTTACTGTTTACAATGGTCTTTAAGATAAGTTATAAATTTTCCCCATATCTTATTAAAAGTTTGGTCTTCCTGATTTCTGATTCTTGCGGTCATTTTAGCCATTTTGGCATAGTTCATCAACTTCATCTGCCATTCTTCTCTGGTAGGGACTTTATATTCTTTCCATCTCTGGGCCAATAACATACGCGTAGCTGTGGTCGCATACATAAAAAGTATTTTCTGCTCCCTTGGTACAATTAACAGTTGTACCATGTGAATTTTCTGAATGTGTCAGCTGGCCTTAAAGAAATGCTGAAATGTAATGGTTCAAAATGGACAATGGGCCCATATTTCATGGGAGTTACACTAAGTGCCATCAATTTCCAATGTCACTGGTGCCATATGCAATGAATCACTGCCACAAGTAAAGACACTGTACCTTTATACTTTAGGCAAGGATGTTCACAAGATGGAGTGGAGGAACAAATACAGGTGTTTGCAGATAATCTAAAGCTTTGGTGGGATTAAATTGTTGCCTCAATATGAGTTATTACATATACTCCAAATTGAAATCTTCTTAAGGTTAGCTTTAGAGGAACTGATTTTGCTCTCTTGCCTTAGAAAATCATTGCTGAAAAATGCACTATGCATAGAATTGCCATTTCCAGCAGGACTGTTGCTAGTTGGATATCTTTTAAGGAAGGAATTGGCAATGTGATACTCTCAAGAAGTCATTGGATCAAATCTGGTGGATAGTGGGGTGTGATGCTGCCACTCTGCTGACCTCTGACTGATCAAATTGCTGTTGTTTAGTGGGAGGTAGAGGGATGATGGTGAAGCAGTGGTGAGGTTAGCATAGTGCAAATGCAGCAGCAGAACCAATCCAGTGCTCCTGCTGATGAGTTTGCACCACACCAAATTCCCCAGCACTTTGCCCTTCCTCCTCTACCTCCTTGTGAGCAGCAAAAATGTTTTCTTCTTCTTTGGCAATCACTCGAGGCTGCGTAAGATTGTCTCCCGTGAACACAGTCTTAACAGTGGCAAGCGATATGTTACAATGGCTGTGAAGGTGGATGAAGGCTGCAGCAGATAAGAAACTACTGACTGCCATGATACTCATGTCATTGGAATAGAGCCTTACTTTGAAGACTGTGTGTTGATCAGTGTGCACTGATCTCCACACATAAAACAAATTCACACACAGGCATCTTCCAAAAACCCATCCAGTAGAAATCTGACCACCTGGAGATCAAATGAGTGGTAGTGCACCCCCTCATAGGCTACTGTGTCTGGCAATTGGCCATACTGTCTGGGACAAACGCCGGCTCCCTCAGCCTGAAAGCAAGTTGAGCGCTGCAACCCCATAGTCCCCTTTGACCGAACTTAACTGTCCAGGGGTACTTTACCTTTTTTATTATTGTTGTTGCTGCTGTTTTCTTTAATGTAAAATTCTAAATAGACACACACATGCACAAATGATGTTTTTGCTATGTTATCTGAGTTTTATGCTTGAAAAGAATCCATGCAAAATAGGGAGTTCTGTCAGTTATTATTGTGAACCATGACAACAGATTCAGGTAGAGACTGTTTGCTGTAAGTGGGTGTTCAGAACCATAAGAGGTTCAATAAATGATTCAGCGGAATGCAACATGGTTGTTTGTTTGTTTGTTTGTTTGATTGATTGATTCAACATCTCCCTATCCTACCAATCCACCAACTCAAGACAGACCACAATCTCATTTAACTTTGGTGCATCATTGTTGGCAGCCTAGTAGAAATTTTGCTCTTGGGTGTTGCAGAAATGTACTTAGTATACAAATAAACAAGGCAATGTGGTCAAAACGCACCCCAAAAGGAGCGGCATGGTCTCCTCGAAAGGAACCTCATTGCATTATGCAGGTCATCCTTCTACACACACCACACATACACACACCCATGCACAAAGACACACATTTCCTTAGTAGGACAGGAAATAGCACATTTCCCTAACAATAGTACAGTTGCTGCCTTACTTGTGCTTGCAGTTCATATCTGCTCCCTGCAATAAAACAGGACTGCATTTTATAGGCTGTGTACATGAAGATTCATAATTACAAACACCAGAAAAAAATAATCCAGCATTTACTAAGCCATTCAATTAGATTAGCATCCAGATTTACATTTTCCATTACACGGCAAAGTTTATAAGTTTGATTCTCAGCCAGTACTTACTGTAAATCTTCCGTGAGCCCCATTAGTTCGTGTCAGTGTTTTCCACGAACGATTAAAAAAAAAAAAAAAAAAAAAAAGGCCGTAAGATAGCTAAGTGAGTAGCTCCACCTACAGGGTAGCTTTAAAAAAAAATCCCATTGAATTTATTAGCTCCTGTGTCTGTATTGATTTTCAGTGATGCTTAATAAAACATTCTACCTGTTCCGTAGAGATTTGCTGCCCTATTGTTTCTGGAGGATGAGAGTTACAGCAAATTTTTAAAAGGTAATATTTCTTCCGGGGCAAAATAAACTTGATGGATTCCAACACTGGGGTTGGTGGGAGGTGGAGTCCATCAACATTGGGAGGGGCCACAGGTTCCCCACCCCTGAAACAGACAAACCAGTCCAGCTCCCTCAACTACAACAAGATCCTCTATATCTAAAGGATTTTTCTATTGGATTGGGGGTGGGGCGGGGAGAGAACTACAGATGACCATAGATGGTTTGCTGGAAAGCTCTTACAGACAGACCTCTTGGAAAGCCAGTGTGGTGCAGTGGTTAGAGTGTCAGACTAGGATCTGGGAGACCAGGGTTCAAAGCCCCACTTGGCAGGGAAGCTCACTAAGCGGCCTTGGACAAGCCTCTGTCTCTCAACCTAAGCTTCCTCACAGGGTTGCTGTGGGAGATTAAATGAGGAGCAGGGAGAACCATGTATGCCACATGGAGCTCCTTGGGGGGAAAGGTGGGGCATAAATGCTATAAGTAAGTAAGTACCGTATTTTTCGCTCCATAAGACGCACTTTTTTCCTCCTAAAAAGTAAGGGGAAATGTCTGTGCGTCTTATGGAGCGAATGCATGGTCCCTGGAGCCAAATTGCCTAGGGGCCAAAAGCAGATTGTGCTCTTTTTTTTACAAAGAGAGAAGAGGGTGTTGAAAGGAAGCCGCTGAACAGCTGTTTAGCAAATGATCGGGGAGAGAGATAAGGCTCCCTTTCCAGCCCCGCCCCCTTGCCCAGGCCTCCATTGTTGAATGCAGAGGGAGGCTGTTTGTTTGCCCAGTGACATGTGACTGGCTGATTAGATTATCTGTCTGGAAACTGTAGAAAATGGTTCCCTTTCCTGTAGGACTAGAAGCTGCAGAACTGTGAGTTGAACCCCATAAAAATGGGGCTTTTCCTCTTTGAAAAAGAAGCTGCACTACTTTCAGCTGATCCTCAGAAAAGCAGGGCTTTTCCCTTTGCAAAAGAAGTTGCACCACTTTGAGCTGATCCTCAAAAAAACAGGGCTTTTCCCTTTGCAAAAGAAGCTGCACCACTTTGAGCTGATCCTCAAAAAAACAGGGCTTTCCCCCTTTCCTCCTCTAAAAACTAGGTGTGTCTTATGGAGCGAAAAATACGGGGTGGGTAAGTAAGTAAGTAGTATGCAAATAAAGCTGGGCTATGCCCACTGGCAACCTAGCTGTCTCCTTCCATTATGTGGGGATAGGTGATCATGCTATCACTGCTGCTGGATTGATGTTATCACAAACATAGCTGTAAGAGAAATGTGCTCTTTTGAAAGTCCCATCCTATCTGTCCATCACCCAGCTTTCTTCCCTTTGCCTGAAAAAATAACAATGAAAAGATTGAAGGGCTCGCTCATGACAGATGCTGACAAGGGATCGGCATGTAGCTGACTCTCTGGGAACTGCCACGGAGGCTGACTGCAATACCTTTCTTCCTATGATCCATAGCCCTGAGGGGGGGGCAGTGAAATGTTGCCCCGTCTCCAAGCAAGATGCATTTCTCACAGCAGATGTTCGCTGCGCACGCCAGCATCTGGACCCAGAAGTGAACTTCTGTCAGAGCAGAAGATACGAAGGAAGGTGCTTTGTGAAAATCCTGCACATTGCAGCAGAGAGGCCCGGCCACCAATCATTTCACCTCAAACAGACGGTGCACGGGCAAATAAATGGAAATGAAATGCTTCCTGGGTGCCAATTTCAGGTAGGCAAGTGTTCTTCATCATCTTATTTCTTCAGATGTTGTTCTCAAGGTGCCACAATCAACATCACTGTGCAGAGCAGCAAGGCCCACAAGATCAAACTGGCTTAGCATAAATCAGTGATGGCTAACCTTGACACCCCAGATGTTTTGGAACTACAACTCCCATCATCCCTAGCTAACAGGATCAGTGGTCAGGGATGATGGGAGTTGTAGTCCCAAAACATCTGGAGTGTCAAGGTTAGCCATCACTGGCATAAATGATGGCGACAAGGATGAAGTGCTGGATTTATTTGTTAAAACAAACAAACAAACCCCGAATTGAATCTATGGCCTGGGGCAGGGCACGGAAACGGAAGGTTGTGTCTCCTTCCCACCTCCTGACCCAGGGGATCATCTCTGCAGGGTGCTCCTTTGCAAGTGGCTTCTCTGTGAGGAAGCTGCTTGAAAACGATTGATTCCTTCATGCAACAGCTGCTTGGAAACTGCTTGCGAAGCAGCACCCTGCAGGACCACTGCCTTCACTCCACAACTGATGCACAGAGGCAGCAGTCTTGCTGGGTGCTCCTTTGCAAGAAGGTTCCTTGCATTGATCCTGTGCAGAATTGCTTCAGGGACAGGATGTCAGTCAAGAAGGAGAGTCGAGCAGCACTGGGCTCTTGCCTTCTCCAAGAAGAAGCAGCTGGTGGCCTGGTATGACCTTTCCTGAGGTTTTCCTGTGTGATGCCCACTTCTCTTTCCTGCCTGGTACCCTGCCCTCTAACAGTCCCAAATTGCTCTGGGTTATAGCGATCTGTGGCTGTCTCAACCCAATTCATTCAATGTCTGAATCTGTCTGAAATGGCCAATTTGACTTGAGCTTTCAGTAAATCTGGTGCATAGCCCTACCCTATACCAACAAAGTATTGATTTTCTTTTACTGTAGCCATTTCTGGTCTGGGCCTATTTTTTCCTCTTCTTCTTTTGCAACATCATCATCATCATCATAATAAATTTAATAACAGTCACAAACCAGCTTCGACTCATACAGCATCAAATAGTAGAACATGTGAAAGATACAAAGAACATTACAAATAAAACATCGATTTAAAATTTGAGAACCTAAATTAAAATCAGATGTTTACATGCCCCCACTAGTTTCCTTTAAGAAGTTATTGTTTCCTACGTTTAATAGCAGATACACAATATTTAGCTACATTAATCGTAATTTCGGGGTCCTTATCATCTACCAAGGCTCTTAGACGTTGGGAATCAGATTCGTTCTTGGACTTTTGTAGAACCGGTGAGATGTAGGTCAGCCGTAGATCCTTGTAGGAACTACAGTATAACAGTACCTGTAAATTTGTTTCTACTTCCGATGAATCATCATCATCATCATCATCATTTAAATTTGTATACCACCCTATACCCACAGGTCTCAGGGCATTTACAACATAAAATGACAATAGAAAAACACAAAATAAGTAATAAAAACAAAAATAAAAACAATCTAAAAGACCCCCCCCCCACACACACCTCCCCAGCACATTTTAAAAGGGCATTGAATGTTAATCAGTCAAAGACCTGGTTAAAGAGGAACGTTTTTTGCCTGGCACCTAAAGGTGTATAATGAAGCCAAACTTCCCTGGGGAGAGGATTCCACAAACGAGACGCCACACATATGCATCTCATATGCATGTGATGTTTTAAATGTGGTCACTTGGTGGTGCTATAGCTAATATGTTTCTGTTTGACCAAAGCAGTTCCACCCTCCCACCCCTGCTTATATTATTTTCCCCACTTGCCTTCTTTATTTATTGTATGCCACTTGGTTCAAAAAGTTCAGTTCAATGTCTCTTTGTTCCGTGTTGAAACCAGAGGCAAGATGAATTGGTTTTGGAAGTTCTTGGCATCAACTCTTGCCACTCTTCAATGAGCATCATTCAAAAGGAGGATAATTGCGGCATGTTGTCAATGCGTCAGGTTGTTTTGACAGATTCTCTTGTCAAGCACTGATTGGGAATCTCTTCTTAGGCACAAAGATGGCTGTGTCTAGATCTGACAATACGAAGGCTTTATTACAATGGGCAAGTCTGAAAAACTGGCCACATGTTAAGAGTATCCGGATCTGTTAAAGTCCATGAAAACAAGGCAAAGGCCAGTTCATTCAAATCCAAAGTGATCTCATTTAATAAGTCAAGCTTTGGTGAGAAACTTACCCCGTCTTTAAATTATGGCTTTGATTTGAATTTAGCCCAACTCGTTCAATTACAGAGAAGGCAGTGTGATGCAGTGGTTAAAGTGTGCAGATGAGGACCTGGGAGATGCAGCCTCAAATCCCCACTTACCCCTTAAAACTGTGACCTTGGCCCTGTTCTTATTGCTCAGGAAACTCTGCCAAACCTACACAGCTGTTGTTGCTAGCACAGAAGTGACAGGGAGAAGTTTGTAAGCAGCCTTGGGCTTTTGGGAGGAAGAATAGTGTGTGTGTGTGTGTGTGTGTGTGTGTGTGTGTGTAAAATATTCAATTTTTACTATCTTGGGACTCAGCTACATTGGCAAAATAAAAACGCTTTATACGTGTTGTTTATGCATTCTAACACTGTGACACCAGATGGCGCTGTGGAGTTCCGTTTTTGCCAACCCGATTTCTCAAACAAAGTTTGCAACGCGTTTAACTGAAATGCTTCTTTGATGTATCTAGATCCAGCTTTGTTACACTCTGGTTATAGCTATTCATGGTCACGTTAAAATGGGTATTTTAAGAACTGTGACAAATGGTCCCCTGCCTCATATTCCAGGGTTACATATCACCATAAGTTACATGTGCCATTGTGATGAATTTCTGTTACACTTTTCCTCCCCCTTAGGGGTGCCATCTCACCCTCAGGATTGTGGGTGTCCGCCATAGAGCACAGTCAAGCGATGTCACACGTACACGGCTGCACATAGTTGACTTTGTGGGTGCCCAGCCCCCACAATTATATTATTGTGGGTGCCCAGGCACTCACAGCCCCCTGGAGTTGGATCCTATGCTCCCCTGACAACCAAGAACCAGTCCTCTTAGATCTGGAAATACTTCTGTAGAAGTTTGCGGGGAGGGAGGGAGCAAATGCATATCTACTGCAACACTTGCTCAATGAAAAGGACATAAAGTTTATTGTAAAGAGTGTGTTTCTGTTCACCCTTATCTGTGGTTGCCTCTCAGAAGAAGAGTTTGGATTTGATATCCCGCTTTATCACTACCCGAAGGAATCTCAAAGCGGCTAACATTCTCCTTTCCCCTCCTCCCCCACAACAAACACTCTGTGAGGTGAGTGGGGCTGAGAGACTTCAAAGAAGTGTGACTAGCCCAAGGTCACCCAGCAGCTGCATGTGGAGGAGCGGAGACGCGAACCCGGTTCACCAGATTACGAGTCCACTGCTCTTAACCACTACACCACAGTGGCTCTCAACCACAAAGTGGTTCAAATAATAATAATAATAATAATATATACACACACACACACACACACACACACACACACACATATACACCCCACCCACCTGGCTGTGTTTCCCCAGCCACTCTGGGCGGCTTCCAACAAAATATTAAAAATACGCTAAACAACAGACATTAAAATCTTCCCTAAACATGGCTGCCTTCAGATGTCTTCTAAAAGTCAGGTATTTGTTTATTTCCTTTACACCTGATGGGAGGGCGTTCCACAGGGCGGATGCCACTACGGAGAAGGCCCTCTGCCTGCTTCCCTGTAATTTCGCTTTTCACAGTGAGGGAACCACCAGAAGACCTTCAGTGCTGGATCCCAGTGTCCGGGCTGAACAATGGGGGTGGAGACGCTCCATTCCATCCAGCTCCCCAGTATCAGGGGAGGTTGGCAGGCATCTGTAATGAAAATATGAAAATCATGCCAGGGGAATAACACTTGTAGTTTAATGATGAATTTTGGACATAATGGAGATGTAAAAGGTTTGGATTATCTTAAAAGATGCAGGAGGAAATAATTAACAATAGGACCCACAAAGGGGAGTAGGGAAGTCCAGGAGATTCTTTGAATTCTTGTTTTTTATGTTGCATGTTGTATATGTGACTGTAAAACTTTAATATGAAAAACCAAATAAATAATTTTTTGAATAAGAAAGAAAATTATGCCAGGCATGACTTTTTTAAAGACTGGTACTCTTGTCTTTTAGCTCCCACCCATACAAGGGCTCTTAAGGTAGCTTGCATAAATAAAAAAGGAATATCCCCTGCCCAGTTTGAAGCTGTATTTTACATTGCGTGGTGCCATAGTGATGAGCAACAACAACAGGACTCACTTTGAATGCCATTTGGAATTTTTGCATAAAAGAGCTAACAGATGCAAAGCTCACTGTTATTCAGGCCCATGATCTTGCACTGAGCAAGCACACAAGCCAAGATATTCTCTTGACGGTGAAACATTATATACAGAAGTAGCTTGCAAGGGGGTGAAGCTGTTACACTCACTTTCCAACAGGTGGTTCACTTTTGCTTACCAAGAGCAGGAGGGGCAAGTTGGTGGGGAGGCTGGCACGGTGTACAATGAATATGTCTATACAGAACTTTTCAAGTCATCAAATATTCTTGTTTATGTGTGGGTTCAGAGGGCATCTATGCTCTTGTACGCGGGTGGCGCTGTGGGTTAAACCACAGAGCCTAGGGCTTGCCGATCAGAAGGTTGGCGGTTCGAATCCCTGTGACTGGGTGAGCTCCTGTTGCTCGGTCCCTGCTCCTACCCACCTAGCAGTTCGAAAGCACGTCAAAGTGCAAGTAGATAAATAGGTACCGCTGCAGCGGGAAGGTAAAGGCGTTTCCGTGCGCTGCTCTGGTTCACCAGAAGTGGCTTAGTTATGCTGGCCACATGACCCGGAAGCTGTCTGCGGACAAACGCCGGCTCCCTTGGCCAATAAAGCGAGATGAGCACTGCAACCCCAGAGTCGGTCACGACTGGACCTAATGGTCAGGGGTCCCTTTACCTTTACCTCAACTCCCAGAAAGTCAGTCTCTGGAATCAGGAATCCCATAGCTGTACTGACAGCTTAAGAGAACACTAATACTACCCAGTGATGGTAGATGGCTGGGAGAGGGGCGGGAATTCAGTTGCTGCTGCTTCCTGAGAGGGGGTGAGAGGGACATGGCGCTGAGGAAGTCAGCGTTGTGCAAACACACTGGCATATCCATTATGGTGCTCCCTGCTGGATTGTTTGCACTGTGCCAACTTCCCCTTCTCCTCTCCCTCCTAGTTGGCAGCAGCAAGTAAGCTTTGCCCCTTATCACAATGTCTGCTTCTTAACAACGTCTATTTCAATTACAGCACAGTCAAGCTGACTGAGAGAGTAAAATAGTTTGTGTGTGTGTGTGTGTGTGTGTGTGAGAGAGAGAGAGAGAGAGAGAGAGAGAGAGAGAGAGAGAGAGAGAGAGGTATCCACCCACAGAGATTCAGGAGGGACAGGAAGTGGGCTATGTAAAGATGCTCTCACTTGTATCACAGGTGGTTGCGTAGGCTGGTAGTAAGAAGAGAAAGAGGAACAGAACAAAGGAGATAGGCACATACATACTATAAAAATAGTCATAAAAGTTGGTTTTGTATTAATGGTTGCAGTTAAAAGTGGACCACGGCTCTCTCTTTTTGTAATTGAAAAAATCTATTTGTTTAGGGCGCTACAAAAGAAAGCCCTAAAGTCTAAGTCTTCCTGATTGCCTTTCTGTTCATCGTGAGACAGATGATGTTAACTTCTGGGATGTGAAAGCAGTAAACCGTGGCTCATTTCTTCTCTATGTTTTCGACATTGTATATGGTTTGCTAATACACAGACAAAGCCTCAAGACTCTAAGACTGGAAATCTTGTCCTACCTGGGATGTTAAAGTTGAGTACTGAGTGTTAAGGAGAAAAATGTGTATCTGAAGAAGTGGACATGCACACAAAAGCTCATACCAATAACAAACTTAGTTGGTCTCTAAGGTGCTACTGGAAGGATTTTTTTTATTTTTTACTACGGACTACGGCAGACCAACACGGCTACCTACCTCTAACAAGAAAAAACAGTTCTTCTTCTTCTTCTTCTTCTTCTTCTTCTTCTTCCTCTTCCTCTTCCTCTTCCTCTTCCTCTTCCTCTTCCTCTCTCTCCACACACCCACATCAAGTTTTATCATATCTGGGTCTCTTTTTAAGCATTTTTTCCCCATTAGCTTTTCAAATTTTACAAATTCTTTTAAACAACTATCGGAACATATATCTCATTATTGTATCCGAATCTCAAAGCAGCTTACAAAAATGAAACAAAACATAATAGCTGAACTTAAATTAAGTTTATTTTTTGATGGTTGTGTATAGCATAGTCATTTATGCATCACCAGCGAAGAGAAAATATATCTTCAGAAAATAAGTCAGATACAGATTGGCATAATGTTGGCATATGTTAATTCATATGCAATTAGAAAGAATTCGTATAATTCAAGCAGAAATGCAACACATCTCTCCATAGTGGGGAAGGCTGTGACCTGTGTGCCTGCTCAGTCCAGGTACATGGACTGGCTTTCCCCCTCCTTTTACCCTCACAACAACCCTGTGAGGTAGGTTAGGCAGAGAGAGAGAGAGGGAGAGAGAGAGAGAGAGAGAGAGAGGGTGTCAATGGCCCCCAAACACCCAGTGAGTTTTGTGGCTAAGTGGTGATTTGAACCCTGGTCTCCCAGGTCCCTGGTCCAACACTCTAACCACTATACCACATTGGCTCTCCTGCACCACAGTGACTCATTGGATTGGAGTGTTTGACAGTGTCTACATGCAGTAGGTTTGGAATCACCCCTGCTTTCATCCACCACTTCTTAGACCATCGTTGATAGACCTGTCATGGTGGCAGTCAGAAAAGGATAATGGCATCTGCAAGGAAGCTCTGCAGCCCAGCAAGCACTGAACAGCCAGGAGGATTTTGGTATTTGTCCTCAGGCTTGTTCGTGAGAATCCTCATGAGTGCAGTACAAACAAACACCCCAGATTAAACAAGTAAATGGAGTAACAGAATTGGAAAATAAATATTTGCTTCCAGACATAACCGACAGTTGTTAGGTATCCATTTGAAGAGAAAATCCTCTATATAAAAGAAAGAAAGCATACAGAGAAACTAAATTAGGTCATATAAAACAGGCTCTTTCTTTCCTCAGGAGTATTTTATAGAATGATGCTTTGTCCTGAAGTGTAGAGAATTATGAAGATCGCTGTTACTATTATTTATTTTGGTAATTTACACACCGCTTCTCTGAGCAGTTTATGTTCTACAAATAGCACAAATAAATACAATAAAAATTCCACATTTCAAACCAACGCAGAACAATTAGAAAACATCACGATCAATTTAAACAAAAATGATGAACGTAACAACCACTAGTGTAGACCATGACACAAAAATACCACACAACCAGCCCCATCCACCAAATATGCAAGCATGGATTTAGAGATAAACAGGCACTCTCACTTTTGCTGCCATCTCTCCAACTTCAGCTCTCATTGAATGGCGGGGGGGGGGGGATTACACATGAAGCTTCCATATTGTCACAGAGTGTGCCAGTCAGTAAATCCCACAGTTCAAAGATGGAATTAACTCTTTATTAGCAGAAACACAATCTCCACAGACTTGGCTGAGTGTCAGTTGCCAAGACTAAAGGACCCCCCCGCCTCACAGCTATGTCTCCTCTTCTCCAGGGCTTTTTCCAAGCAATTAGAGACTGTACCTGCAGGCAGCCAATCTCTCCTCCACCCCTTTCATGCCTCTACTGGTTCTGGGAGACAGGGGAGAGGGGAACTTGCTGCAGAAGAAGGAGAGACACCCTTGACTCTTCACCAGCTTAACTCAACTCTGCCTCTTGGGCTCCCTCATCCCTGTCACCGGCTTCAGCTTCTGCCTCTGATTCTGGACTTCTCTTGACCAGACTCTCCCAGTTCACTAAACCCTGTTACCTCTTCAGCTTCTGACACCTCCCCTTCCCAGTCTTCTCCTTCCGACCACTCATCATCGTTCCACCACCATTCTCCAGGCTCTGAGCCTTCTTCCCTAATAATAATAATAATAATAATAATAATAATAATAATATAATTTAGTACTTATACCCCGCCCATCTGGCTGGGTTTCCCCAGCCATTCTGGGTGATTTCCAACAATATGTTAAAAACATGATAAAACATCAGACATTAAAAACTTCCCTAAACAGGGCTGCCTTCAGATGTCTTCTAAAAGTCAGATAGTTGTTTATTTCCTTGACATCTGATGAGAGGGCATTCCACAGGGCAGGTGCCACTACCGAGAAGGCCCTCTGCCTAGTTCCCTGTAACCTCACTTCTTGCAGGGAGGGAACCACCACTGGACCTCAGTGTCCGGGCTGAATGATGGGGGTGGAGACGCTCTTTGAGGTATACTGGGCCGAGGCTATTTAGGGCTTTAAAGGTCAGCACCTACACTTTGAATTGTGCTTGGAAACATACTGGGAGCCAATGTAGGTCTTTCAGGACTGGGGTTATATGGTCTCAGCAGCTGCTCCCAGTCACCAGTCTAGCTGCCGCATTCTGGATTAGTTGTAGTTTCAGGGTCACCTTCAAAGGTATCTCTACCTTCAAAAAACCCCTTGGGGGTTCTTCAACTGATTCCTCTCACGATTCCTCTACAGCCAACCAGACCATGACACATATTCTGAGTCAGACTATTGCTGCGTCTAGTTCCATACTACTGACACTGACTTGCAGTGGCTCTCCAATATTTCAGATCGGGGGTCTCTCCCAGTCCTATGTAGGAGATGCCAGGGACTGATCCTGGGGCCAAAGCCTTCAAAGCAGATACTCTGCACTAAGCTATGGCTTTCCCCCAATGATTCCTCACCCCTGTAGCCCCCTGCTGTCACCAGGGAGTTCCCACAAGCATTCCTCCCCCTCACAATACCCATAAAAACAAAGCATTATTTTATTTTTATTTTTGAAAAAGCAAATGTAAAAGATTTGCTAAATATTTAAGTAAATGGGACCTAGAATTAGGTTGGTGTCAAAGATCCATAGCCAACGACAAGGGATGATTTATTTTAAGTGACTGCAAATTGCATGAACATGTGGACAGTCAAATATGTAGGTGAAGGAACATTAGAGACTTAAGCGTAACTGATCATTGCCTGTCGCCAGCTGTTCACGCAGTAACGCTGAAAGATCTAAATTGATATGGGAGCTTTATTTCCTCTCGTTCACAGCGAGGAATGCCCTTGACTTGGCTAGCGACATGTGGCGAAAGCCTCAGACATATGGCAAGATTAATTTTGTTTGGAGATGTGTGCTTTTAAATGCCTTTGAACATTTGAGCATCAAATGTTCACCGGCAATAATGCATGCAATGGAACATTTTGTAACATGCCCCAGTCCTGCAAAGCTTGGTTTTGTGCACTAGTTCATCCAGGAAGAGATTTTCACCTGCAACTGAATTGGGATCTAAAATAGCAGCATTGGGCATGGCAAATAATCTGAGACAGATTATTTGCTTATTATAACATACCCGTATTTTTCGCTCTATAAGGCCATAGGACGCTCTATAAGACCATAGGACGCACCTAGTTTTTAGAGGGGGAAAGTCCCATTTTTTGAGGATCAGCTCAAATTTCTGCAGCTTCTTTTGCAAAGGAGAAAAGCCCCATTTTTTGAGGATCAGCTCAAATCTCTGCAGCTTCTTTTGCAAAGAAGAAAAGCCCCATTTTTGTGGATCAGCTCAAATTTCTGCAGCTTCTTTTGCAAAGGAGAAAAGCCCCATTTTTTGAGGATCAGCTCAAAGTTGTTGAGCTTACTTTGCAAAGGGAAAAAATCCTGTTTTATGGGGTTTAACTCACAGTTCTGCAGCTTCAGGAATGAGAGCCATTTCTACAGTTTCCAGACAGATAATCTAATCAGCCAGTCACATGTGGCTGGGGAAACAGCCTCCCTCTGCAAGGGGGCAGGGCTGGAATCTCTCTCCCTTATCTCAGCTGGCTTCCTTTCAACACCCCCTTCTCTCTCTCTTTTTTTTTTTTTAAAAAAAGCACGATCTGCTTTTGCCCCTGGGCAGTTCAGCTCCAGGGACCACACATTCATTCCATAAGACGCACAGACATTTCCCCTTACTTTTTAGGAGGAAAAAAGTGCGTCTTGTTGAGCGGAAAATACGGTACATAATCTGTTGGTTAAATTGAGAACCTTTACTGATTTGTTTGCCATGTTTTGTTTAGTTTTGGGCAAAGACATAGAACTGGTGTAGCAGTTTGAGGTTGAATGATAAAACCTCACCTGAGCTGCAGACACGCAAAATGGTTTTAGGCAAGACACAGTCTCTCTCGTTCCCAGTTCTCCTTCTGCAATACAGGAGGTATGGGCCTACCCTTGAGGGTTGTTGTAAGGATTACTTAGATAATGAACATGAAGCCCTTTGAACACCCTAGAGGAGCCTTTCTCAACCTTGGGTCCCCAGATGTTGTTGAACTACAACTCCCATCATCCCTAGCTATCAGGACCAGTGGACGTGGATGATGGGAGTTTCAGTCCAACAACATCTGGAGACCCAAGGTTGGGAAAGGTTGCCCTAGAGCAGTGTTTCCCAAACTTGGGTCTCCATATGTTTTTGGACTACAACTCCCATTATCCCTATCTAGCAACACCAGTGGTCAGAGATGATGATAATTGTAGTCTGAAAACAGCTGGAGACCCAAGTTTGGGAAACACTGTCCTAGAGTGTGCACCTATAACATTTTTCTTTAAGCATTCACTAGGAAGATTTTTTTTTTTTTTAACAACAACAACAACTCAGTTTGAAATGTTGACACTGAACCAAAATGCTAATGAATAAGATTATGAAGAGGTGCCTTTAGCCTTGCTTCTCATACATAACCATGTGCGTATCCCACATACCAAATAATTAAATCTTTATATACCACATCCTCCATATTTTGTGAAGAGTGGCATGTTGCAGCAATCTCATCCAGTCCAGAAACCACTTTAAGTACATATGGAAAGTCTGTTGGATCAGGCCAATGGATCTCTTTCATCAGTGGCAGCTTGTCCAAACTCCTAACTTATTTTTGTAGGCAGGTATTTGTTCTGTTCACACCTTACGTTTTCAGGTTGTGAACACGCATGCCAGAAAATGGGGTCCGGATTTTAGTTATGAGGCACTGAAATCAATGGGCCTTAAAAGAGTTGTAATTGACTTTTTTATTTTAATGGGTCTTTTCTAAGCATGGTGCCTAAGTCTTGATCTAACCCATAATTTGTGAGGGAGAAAGGAGGGATAACTGTGAGGCAAACTAGATATTAGCATATGAATCCGGGATTGGAGAGTTGCACTTTTCAACAAATGTTTAATTCTCAGCTGAGAACTTCCCATGACTGAAAAATAGCTGCATACAAGTTCCTCCAATCTTTCCAACACCTGTAAGATAAAATTAGATACTTATTTTGCATTGAGGAAGTAAGAAGTCTTAGTGGAGGACAGTGTGGTAGCAGGTTCTTACATGTAGATCTAGTTTAAAAATAGCTTGATATAGACCGATGCTGCAATTTCAACCTCTGAATAGTTTTTCAGAAAGCTTTGTAGGCTGATATGTTCACTGACCCACAACCAGCATTTTTAATTTTTTATTTGCTAGCCTTCAACTGTTTTATTATAATTAAGTAATTGATTGGTTGGTGAATACTGCTTACTGCTTCTAAATAGTTGACAAAACATTTAAAAAAAAACTGTTTACACAGACATTAAATTATAAACATCTGTAATTCAAATTCATAATAAAGCAATCCCATTGAGTAAAAAAAAACAACCCCACAGCAGTTAAAACAGGACAAACTAAAACATCACCACACATGTCACAACATCCCCTCCTCCCATGTGCTTATGAGCTTCCACACCATCAGTGACCACAGATGCATAATGGCTTCTTTTGCACTTCTTGGGTTTTCCGTGGTAAGGAGAAATCTGGATTAAATGTAAAAGAAGAAGAAGAAAATATCAGGTGGCATTTGGATGACAACAATGCTATGTGGATTATGAAGAAATACCTTATGTGTACCGATACCACAATGAACTCCCATCTGAAAACCACACAGTATTGTAGATCTTAACTATGAAAGGATTGTTCTGCTATAGCTCAAAATGTAGTTTCGGTGGCATCATAGCATGAGGTTGCTATTTTGCGTTAAAAAGTCTGTGCTGTAGAGTTCCTTTAATAGTTAGTAATAACAGAAGGTTCCTGTGAGTGAGTGCAATTTCCATTAAATGTCTGTTGAAATGTTATATGTAATTATACGCTCTTACAAATTTGACGCAGATGGCGCTGTGGTCTAAACCACCGAGCCTCTTGGGTTTCCCAATCAGAAGGTTGGAGATTCGAATCTGTGCAATGGGGTGAGCTTCCGTTGCTCTGTCCCAGCTCCTGCCAACCTAGCAGTTCAAAAGCATACCAGTGCGAGTAGAGAAATAGGCACTGCTGCGGTGGGCAGGTAAACGGTGTTTCCATGCGCTCTGGAACTCTTCACGGTGTCCCGTTGTGCCAGAAGCAGTTTAGTCATGCTGGCCACATGACCCAGAAAAGCTGTCTGTGGACAAACGCCAGCTCCCTCGGCCTGAAGCGAGATGAACGCCGCAACCCCAGAGTTGCCCCTGACTGGACTTAACCGTCCAGGGGTCCTTTACCTTAGCTACTAAATTTGAGAGTAAGACTCATATTGAGCAAGAGATTTGATTCTGTGTATTTTATAAATGTTTACTTGAGAGCATAATTAAAGGAAGTATCCTCTTGAGTTTCTCCACTGATGAATAAGCCCTAAACATGGTTCTAAGGCATCCTATATTCAGTTTCCAGGGAGCAACTCCCATTGAATTCAGTGGGATATATTTTTGAGTAGACATGTACAGTCCTATGCTGTTACATATGAACATCAGATGACAGAAATGAAATCTAGACCATGTCACTTAGGTCCTGCTGAGATTAATGTGAGTTAAGTCATGCCTAGCTAGTAGTTCAGTGAGCATAACCTAGATCCGACCTAAACAGCTACAAATCGTTCTTACTATTTTGTGGATTTACAGGCTGCAATACAAAAATGTCTTTGATGTTTATGGTCGCTGGCTTACTTGTATATGTTCTTACTGAGGTTGCCAAGTGATAAAAGTCTCTGCTAATAAATCAATGGATTAATCTGATTAATTGAATGTAAATGCAATTGCTAATTGCAACTGCTAGTGGTGCTTTGGTGAGTTATGGAAGTGTGAAATAAATTAGGAAAATTACAGTGAAAAAGGTAACACCAGATTAAAAAATGGTTTTAAAAAAACCCCAAACAAGTGCATTTTCCAGCTTCAGCCCCACTAATTAAACTGACCACCCCATATATTTATCAACTAAAAATTTAGATTAACTTTAGCTTACGTAATTTGATGATCAATCCTGACTATCAGACAGGTAGGCCTGTTCTTTACTCCATTAACCTGGTAAATCCCCATTACCATCAATAAGGCCGTGCTGTTCTGGGAATATCACTTGTAATATCTCCCTTGAGGCCCACCTGCTTTTACTGAGATAATCATATCTGTGCCTCTTGGCAGTTCTGGCTCATGTTTCCCCCAGGGAAAATCTCCAGGCAACCACGCATTTGTTGCAGAACACAGTCCTTCATACGCCATATAGATAATTAGCCTGCCTTTGAAAGCCCGTCACCACTGAAAAGTGATGCCTTTTCTTCTCAAGCTGTTGTTCTGTGGCTTGCCTTGATGGTCAGGGCACAAATTTGCTGCGCTGAACAACACACACAACACGCTCCACTTGAAGAGCCCAAAAGGTGCCCGTCGATGACCATTCAGCCTCACCAAAGAATGGGAGGAAAAGGTGGTTCGCAGGGAAACATCCTGTTCCAATATTTGTGCTAGCCTTGCCACTCCATGCTGCCGCAGTGCCTCTTACCATTGTGCCTATGCAGTGGCGCAGAATACGGTACTCTCCCCTTGGCTCTCCTACTGCGCATGTTACAATTTGGTAAGCAAAGCAGATCCCTATCTCTCCGCCATCGCGGCAGCCTCTGGGTAACAAAACATAAGGGAGGGTCGTGGTGTCTGTAACACTGCGAACATCTATTGGGTTTAGGCCTGTATCTTATTTCCTGCTCTGATTTCTGAGCTCCTAATCGGTTATCTTCCCAGACATGACCTTTTCCAACCCGGGCACAGCTGTCCATCCTTTCCCCCACCTGTTTCCCTTTTTGATGATCCAAAATAGACATCTGTTGTTGCAGGATTATTTCAAGAGAGAGAAAAAAATAAAAGTTTTCTGGGCATGTCGTCTGCTGTTTCCGAGGCCAGCGTGTGAATGTTTATAGCACGGCTGCACCGTAATTAGTGAAGTATGGTGGTTAAGAGGCAGAGCTGTGAATCAGCCAAGTCCATAGTCCAGGCAGTGCCACCGGGGCAGGGAGCAGGCAAGGGAGAAAATCTCAACTCCCGCCCCCCAAATACTTCCTTCTTCTTTCTCCACCCACCACTCTGCATATGTGTGGGGCCAGAAAAGTGGGCAAAGCAATGGAGGCAACTCTTACCTTTGTACAGTAGGCTACAATCCAACCACACAAAAGTCTGAGGTTTGGGCAAAACGTACTCCCAATCTCTCTGTTCTCCATGCAGGCAAGCAAAAAGCATTCTCACTTCTTGGACCATGATAGGGATGTGGCTCAGTGATTCAGCATCTGCATTGCACGCATACATAATGCACATCAATCTCTGACTTTTGTCTTCTGGGTTTCTGGGGTTTTTCTTGTTGTTATTCTGTCTCTCACAGCTACAATATACCTACCATTAAAATTATGGACTGGTCATTTCTTCATCAGAGGGCAAACGGGCAAATTTAGCAGGGGATCAAATACTTTCCCCCCTCACTGTAAGGTCCCAGTTTCAATCCCTGGCATCGTTACTTACGACAGGGACTGTCCCTCTACCTGAGACCTCAGAGAACTAGAGCCAGTTGCTGTGGATAGTACTGAGCTACATGGACCTAGATTCCTACCACAGTTCAAGGACACAATCCAGCCCAAGGCAAAACCACTCAGGGAGATTGTAGAGCAGGTCCAGTGAGAGCCTGCAGATGGGCATGGCCTGGGGAAGTCCAGAGGGTCAGACAGAAAGGGGTAGAGGACTACATTTGGCCCCTAAGATTCCCAACTCCTGTTCTAGATGGTACCTCAGTCAGGGTTGGCCCACCCATGACTGAAAAGTCATGCTGGCCACATGACCTGGAAACTGCTCTCTTGGCCAATAAAGCGAGATGAGCGCCGCAACCCTAGAGTCGGACATGACTGGACCTAATGGTCAGGGGTCCCTTTACCTTTACCTTTATTACTTGCCTTGATCTGGACACTATACTTCTGTTGATGCAGCCTAGAATAGTATTCTCTATTCAGTCCTGGTCTGTTAGGACAAGGATGATTGCTAAAGACCAGCATGACTCTATAATCTCAGTGTGCAAAGCTTAAAGAATTTGGGTCTCTGCTGCAATTGGGATCGTTTAAAAGCAAAGCTGCCCTTTTCTAGTACGATGCTGTTTCTTTAAGAAGCTGCTGAGCCTTAAGATGAATTTGGAGGTAGTGAGAGCTGCTCCCTGGCAGTTAAAGTGTTTCCTCGCAGAATCCCATTTCTGATTGACTTTCATATGAGGATGTCTCCCAGAGGGTTCTAGCTGAGCCATGTGGGTCTTGTCTTTTGACATGACAATTATTGCCGGATGCTGAAGCAATAGCAAAAGCAGCGTGCTGGAGGAATCAGCGGCGAACTACTAATGAATGTTAATGCATTGTTCTAATTTACTACATTTGTTTTGTTGATGTTCTTATTAACCTTCTGATCTGTGGTTAATAAGCCATTCTATTTTAGGGTACTGCAGTCTGAAGCAGCGCGGGGAGGAGGAAGACATGGGAAATCCTGCAAAGTCTGATAAATGTCAACTCCTTTTGGGGGGGGGAGTTGACTTTCATATTTTTGTTTTATGTAAGTTAATGACATTTATGTAGTGCTTGAGAGTGTGTCACATATGTTCTTTCAGTAATACGATGTAATAATAATAATAATTTATTATTTTTACCCTGCCCATCTGGCCGAGTTTCCCCAGCCACTCTGGGCGGCTTACAGTCAAATGTTAAAACAATACAGCATTAAATATCCCTGTAAAGCAAGCCTAGCTTAAGCTGACGCTGGGCTGGGCTGGGGCAGTTTCCAAAAAAATGTTTGTCCTTTCCCCCCAAAAGGAAAGCATGAACTAAAGTACCAGAAAATACCTTTTGAAGTATCTTGAATATTTGTTATTACATTAACTTTTGTGGACTAGAAAAAAAATGCTCTGAGCTTTTGTAAACTGGGGGGGGGGGGAAATGCTCTGAGCATGCACAGGTATTTCACATTTTCATATTTCAAAGTTGCTGCTCGTTGTTTTTGCTCACTTCCTAACTTGAGCCAGTCTCCACCTCTCAGCCCATCCTACCTCACATGGCTATTGTGAAGATACAGAAGAAGGCATAAAATAGCTTCTAGGACTTAGGACTTCTAGCTGTCAAATGTTGGTTCCTTTAACCAGAGGGACATACCTTTGTACACTAAAAGGTACTCTGAATGTACCGTGCAAATTACAGTATTTTCCTGCGTATAAGACTACTTTTTAACCCAGGAAAATCTTCTCAAAAGTCAGGGGTCGTCTTATACGCCGGGTCGTATTTCTTATACAGCGAGTATATCCCAAACTCTATATTTTAACTGGAAAAGTTGGGGGTCGTCTTATACGCCCAGTCATCTTATATGCTGGAAAATACGGTAGTACATCTCCAAGGCTTCAACCAATCAGAACTGGGCCTGATTTTTGCATCCTACTTGGGTTCAGTTGAACTGGGGGTGGGGGACTGTGGAAAGCAGAGTGCTGTACTTTTAATTTTTTATCATACTTTTACATTTTACTATTTTAATTTCGTAGGTAAAATGACACAGTCAGCACTTTTCCCAATTGCCCAGCAAAAAAAAAACCAAAAAACTTTCAGAAGAACACTTTTAGTGCTCTTCTGCTCCAACAGAAAAACCACTGAGATAACTAATAGCATATTTAAATGTTATAGAATAATTTTCATTTTATTAATAATAATTTAATTGTGTTTAAAAACCCCAAAGTTCCTCATGAAGAGTGATTGATTGATAAACTACTCTGTGAATTGTAATTCTGGGAGGGGAATAGGGGCCTCCTAACAACTCTCGGTGCCCTTAGCAAACTAGGGTTCCCAGGATTTTGCAGGGAAGCTGTGACTGTTTAAGCTGGAATCATAGTGCTTTAAAAGTACAGTGTAAATGTGACCTACATTTGTCAAATGCAGTTCAGTCCCCCACATAGCTGGAGAAAACCAAGTAACCCTAAAACTTATTGCTCTCCTTAATGTTGAAGGGACTCTAAATGTGAAAACCATTCTGCAATATGTGCTGTTTTGTAGGGATCTGGGGACAAAAAAGCAGATGAACTGGGGACCCTCCAAGTGTCCCTATTTTCCAGGGAAAGTCAGATTTATAGAAGTTGTCCCAGTTTCTGATTTGATCCTGAAATGTCTTGCTTTTGCTTAGGGTGTCCCTATTTTCATAGGAGAAATGTTGGAGATGTTGACGGGTACGGAACTACCCTCCCGGGTCTTACTCTTACCTAATCATAACTGTCTTGATTTGATCTGCAAAGGTCCTAAAAGCATAGATTAGGATAAGGTAAAGATAAAGGGACCCCTGACCATTAGGTCCAGTTGTGACCGACTCTGGGGTTGCGGTGCTCATCTCGCTTTATTGGCTGAGGGAGCCGGCGTACAGCTTCCAGGTCATGTGGCCAGCATGACTAAGCCGCTTCTGGTGAACCAGAAATGCTGTTTACCTTCCCGCTGCAGTGGTACCTATTTATCTACTTGCACTTTGATGTGCTTTCAAACTGCTAGGTTGGCAGGAGCAGGAACCGAGCAATGGGAGCTCACCCCGTTGTGGGGATTCGAACCACCAACTTTCTGATCGGCAAGCCCTAGGCTCTGTGGTTTAACCCACAGCGCCACCTGCGTCCCTTATAGATTAGGATACTTCATTGCTTATAGGGGGGGAAAAACCTCCAGGTTTTCCACTTCTCAAGCTCCTGCTTGAACAAAGCCACACAACCCTTTTAGCAACTACACCAGCAATTTGAACTGGAAGGCGTTATTGTCTGTATCAAAGAAAAGGGCTATAAACAGGAGCGACTCATGGAAAACCTTGATAAATATTTTCATTTCAGAAACAATGACACCCAAGTCCTGGCAAGTGTGCCTCAACACTTGCCATTTCTTGCATCCACCCACATAGACATGTATCCCGAAACACCCAGAAATGTTCCCTGTAATGCAGGTATATGTGTTTTGTGGGTGGGAGTCTTCTTTAGGGATTTAAGCTAAGACGTATTTTGTTCCTCTGGGCTTAAGGCGGCCAGGGTTTCTTCCCCTTACCACAGAGACAGCCAGCACACTGCCCGCCCGCCCCAACTTTTTGTAACCAAAAGAAAGAACCCCCCCCCCAAAAAAAAAGAGGGAAGAAGAAAATAAGAATGAGTAGAGAAAAGAAGCAGAAAAAAATACAGGAAAAGAAGGAAAGACAGGAAATTTGGGGAAATGGGGGGGGGGAGAGAGTGAAGGAGCAACAAAAACAGAATTACCTTAAAAAGAATGGGAGAGTAAGGGGAATAACCCCTAGTTAATGCCCCCATTATTTCCTTTCCTTAACCTATTATTGAGAACTGATACACCCTTCCCATACAAAGCAAAGCTATGAAGGCTGAGCCCCCATCCCTGCAGCTTGACTAGAAATAACAGTCAGTACCTGTTTAGCTGGGACCCAGGAGGGGCTGTGGGTTAAACCACAGAGCCTAGGGCTTGCTGATCAGAAGGTCGGCGGTTCGAATCCCTGCAACGGGGTGAGCTCCCGTTGCTCAGTCCCAGCTCCTGCCCACCTAGCAGTTCGAAAGCATGTCAAAGTGCAAGTAGATAAATAGGAACCGCTCCGGCGGGAAGGTAAACGGCGTTTCCATGCACTGCTCTGGTTCGCCAGAAGCGGCTTTGTCATGCTGGCCACATGACCCGGAAGCTGTACGCCGGCTCTCGGCCAATAAAGCGAGATGAGCGCCGCAACCTCAGAGTCGGACACAACTGGACCTAATGGTCAGGGGTTCCTTTACCTTTACCTTTTTACCTGTTTAGCTAGAGGACGATTCCACATTGTTCTCCTTCAAACATTTTTATGCTCAATAGCAGCACAAGTGCTCATAGCAGATCGGAAGGAAGGGATTTGGACCACTAGCTCAACCCGTTTCCATTAAATCTAAGTATGTACTTTGGTACAACATTGGTGGGTTAGGTCTGAAACAGCTCAGTCTGCACCTTCTTAGTGGCGAGGCGAGGGTATACTCCGCACGTTCTCAGAGATGTGGCGTTATTCTTTTGCGTGTCCTAAGTCAGACACCTGGCATTTAATCAGGTTCGAGGGTTCAGCTTTTGTGAATCAGGATTCATCTTCAAACCCAAACAAGATATTTCCCCAGCGTTTTCTCCCTCTCCCTGCTGTGTTTTCCAAGGTAGGGAAATACTCAGTTGAGACAGAAACCAGTGATAAGGAAGGAAATGGTAATAACTGGGACTCCCTCCCCTGCCCTGCAAAAAAAAAAAAAAGTGTAAATGATGTGAAGGTTATTTTTAAGCTCTACCTTTGCGATTAAAAATTCTCCAGAAAGCATTTTCCCTCCTATTGTTTGTTAACAATGCTGAGGCACTTTGGAATAAGAATGGCCTGTTTTGTTTTGGTTCAGATGCTTCTTATTTTTTAATTAAGAATAATTATGCTTATGATTAATGAGAGTTTTTGTTGTTACGTTTCTTTGGAGTCCAAAGCACAATGAGTAAAAAAAAAGAGAGAACAAAACAAAATGTAAAGCAAAAATGATTCCAAGGACTTAGCCTTAGGAAATCTTTCCATATGGTTCAGAGTGTTCCCACCCAATGACTGTGTGATGGCAGTCAAAAACATTTGTTGTTGTTCAGTCGTTCAGTCGTGTCCGACTCTTCGTGACCCCATGGACCAGAGCACGCCAGGCACGCCTATCCTTCACTGTCTCTCGCAGTTTGGCCAAACTCATGTTAGTAGCTTCGAGAACACTGTCCAACCATTTCATCCTCTGTCGTCCCCTTCTCCTTGTGCCCTCAACCTTTCCCAACATCAGGGTCTTATCTATGGAGTCTTCTCTTCTCATGAGGTGACCAAAGTACTGGAGCCTCAACTTCAGGATCTGTCCTTCTAGTGAGCGTTCAGGGCTGATTTCTTTAAGAATTGATAGGTTTGATCTTCTTGCAGTCCATGGGACTCTCAAGAGTTCCCTCCAGCACCATAATTCAAAAGCATCAATTCTTCGTCAAAAACATACCAAATGGCATTTTGCTTGTGTGTCTTCTTCACTGAGAGTCACCCTCTGGTCTTCCAGCTCTGCCTCTTGATAAACAGCCACTAGACATGGCTGAAGCCGAGGTAACAATCCTATCCTCAGTGGTATAATATGAGTAGCATTATCCACAAAGCATATTCATAGCAATCATCTGTATCTTAAGCTTGGTTGTTTCAGTGGAGTTATGGGAGCCGCTGCAATGCTGCTCCTTTGCATACGACTGCGGTTGTGCAAAGTCCCAACCACACAGAATGACCAAAAATGGGGCCTGTGTGCAGAAATGGCCGCAGTGTAAACTAAAGCAGGGGTCATCAACCTTTTTAGGCCCATTGGGGCTGTGGGTGTCCATACCTTCCGGTCACATCCATCAGAATTATTCTGAGCCTTGGAAAGTACATAGAGCTGGAGGGGGAAGTGGGGAAGAGCATCACTCTTCCAACTTCCTCCTTCAGGTCTGTGTACCTTTCAAGGGAGAAACAAGGTGACCACCCTCAGCATCTCATGACCACAACGGCAGTGAGGAGGTTGAGGCTCAGACATTTTGTGTGCAGAGGGGGAAATCCTCAAGGGCACCATGGCACACATGGGTGCCATGTTGCTGATTCCCTGAAACCAAAGGAACCAAAACTGTTGCTTTGGAAATTGGGGTGATGTTGGTGTGGGAAGGACGACCCATCTGGGATTTTTCCAGTGCTTTTCTTCTTTAAAAATGTTTAGGGGTACTCTCATTTTGACTCAAGAAAATCACCATTTTATAGTTCAAATCGGGAAAAAGAAATACAGTAAATGGACAAAAGTACAAAGAACATGCATTATACTGGGAAAGGAAAGGAAATCAGAGGTGGTAACAACAAAACTGACCAATCACCATGCTAGATTCCAACTCCTACTTCACACATTAAACGCTTGCTTCTGTCTGAGACTCAGGAAACATCATGACAGGAAATGAGACCGCCATTGGGCGTGGCAACAGAACTGACGATTCACCGTGCTATTCAACGGAACTGACGATTCACCGTGCTAGAGAAGAAACTAAATTTTAGTTTCTTCTCCCATTAGGTTCTTCTCCCGTTAGGTTCACAAAATGTTTAGGGGTATGTGCTGGAGCTTTCTATATGGCCCAAAGATTCTCACATTGTCCTGGCAGTTTGGGGGGAAATGTCCCAGGCCACTGACTTACATAGCATGAGAAGGTGTATAGTTATAGTTATGGTGCTGCAGAGAAATGCTTGTATTGAGCTAACAATTTGGCATCGTATAGGCCATGGGCCTTTTAGAACTGCTCATACACACCAGAACCTGTGGTTGTGGAAAAGCCTTTTTTTTTTTTTTAGGGTGGTGCATTTGTTAGAGTTGACTCAGTATAAGTCACAAAACACACATGGAAAACAGAGCTTGTGGCACCACAGATGACTCACTACTGAAAGCCCAAATGAGTTTGCTCCTATAAAATGCTCCTGTGAGGATTTTTTAACTCAAAATCATTAATTGGATATTTTCTGAATATTGAGATATATGCTGAATATGCACCAAATATGTCATCCAATCATTTTATTTCAATATTATATATTAACCGGTTGATGCCTGACAATATTAAACAGGTGATACACTGTGGAATTTAGTATTTGGTGGTATGAAGTATTAAATACTCCCCCAATGTTGTTTTGCGCTTTCAAAATGGAAGCCAAAAAATGTGAGCCTTCAGCAATCATGGCATTGCATGAGGAAATGAAGCAAGAGAAACTTCTGAAAATTGCTACTCTTGCTATCCTTCGAGCAGATTTTCAGGACTCACCTAGGCAAGATGAGCAGTAGAGTGTCCGTTGCTGGCAAAATAAGTTGCTGGCATGGAGGACGAAATATGGAAAAGAACTAAAACAGAAGATGATCAACCTCCAACTAGGCATGTGGTCAGTTTAAGAAGAGTGGGGCAAGAGCAGGAGATGAACAGGTGGTTGCCTCTTCTGCTATTATGTAGGGAAATGTAATGGTAGAAAGCAGTTCTCTGGGGTGTAACCTGATGACCCTATGCATCTCTGAGGGGCTGGGCATCCAAGTCAAAAGGTGTAGCTTCCAAGCCTGTTGGAGTCCTTCCACCTTCTCATTTCAGGTTCCTATCCTTGTTCTTGGCAAGCATGGGAAAACTGAGCACCAGAAATTGCTGTTTAGAGTTCAGATCGAAATAATGCCTCCAAAAGTCCAGTTATGCACTCTCCATCAGCACATTTTCAGAGTCCTTGGCTTCTCTGTGGGATTGCAGAAAGCCTCTGCCGTCAAAACAGCTGGGAACGGCTGCAGTCAGAGATCTGTGATAACGGCTCCCATTGTTTGTCCGCTGCTGATTTTGCTGCAGTGATTGTGAGCATTGCGGGTGGCTAGGAAAGGTGGTGCCCCAAACTTGCACAGAACGCTCCTGTGATAGGGAGCCTTTGCAGGAACAAAGGGGCTTCTTCTCAGGGCTGTGCTTATTTTGTATGTTTGTGTTTTGAAGGTGGAGATGGGAGGGAGCGGTAGAGCACCAACTCCGCTGATGAAAAGCACTAATTTTGCTTGTCTGGGTTGCATGACGACAGAGTCAGCAAAGCGAGACACTGAAGATAACAGGCAGCTACTTGTCGTGTCCCCAATGGTAACTGTAGCTAGCCGTCAAGAACGCACGCCACTCCGAGAAGTCAGCGGAAGATGTCTTGAAGTTTATTGTACAGCACACAGAGAAACGTGGAAAGTCCGTGAGGATTCTGAGGAGGCCATCTCAGAATCCCCCTTATGTACACCTTGCTGGGTGACTCCCAATTCCCCCCTCCCTTCTGCCCTAAAGGTCCGGGGTTAATCCTCTTCCCCACCCGGGGTGGCTTGGACAAAAGAGTTAACTGCTCTGGTCTACCTGCACTATTCATGGGTGCTTTTTACATTGTTATTGCGATGCTGACGGTTCCCGCCCGCCGCTGATGATTTGCGGTTCCCTTCCGCACCTGGGGTTGGGCCATCAGGTACGCACCCATCCTGGGGTTGTTTACCCCTCGAGGCATGCCTGGGCGAGGTCGGGTCTTGCTGCGCTCGGTTTAACCCCTGCGCGCCTGGCTCCGCTGTCGCCCCCTTTCCTAGCCCGCTGCAAGGTTCCCCTGCCTGGCGCCCGCATGGCGCGACCCTGTCTAGTCGGGTCGCGACACTACTAGACTACGTTTTAATTAGAAAAGGGGGGAAAAACATGAATTGTCTTGAAACACTCAATTTGATCGTGTGAAAATAAGGAATCTAAACTTCTGCATGATTGCATGAAAGACTGTTAAGTTCAAACAGCAGTCAAGGAACTCCTAGGCACACTTCTGAAAGGTTCTGCCCTTCCACCAGACCTGTGTTTTCCTCAAACTACAATGTTAAGCATAATTATTTGATTTATATCCTGCCTTTTGATCCAGAAGCATCCCCAAGGTAATACACATCAAATAATAGAATTTTGAATTGCCAGTCATTTTAATGATAATTTTTAATGCTTTTTCTTTTATTGTACTTGGACGTATTGTTCCACACTGCCTAGATCAGGTGTCAGCAAACTTTTCCAGCAGAGGGCCAGTCCACTGTCCCTCAGACCTTGTGGGGGCCGGGCTATATTTTGAAAAAACAAATGAATGAATTCTTATGCCCCACAAATAACCCAGAGATGCATTTTAAATAAAAGGACACATTCTACTCATGTAAAAACACGCTCATTCCTGGACCGTCAGCGGGCCAGGTTTAGAAGACAATTGGGCCAGATCCGGCCCCCGGGCCTTAGTTTGCTTACCCATTGCCTAGATAATTTACGTGAGCTGACGGTATATAAAGACTTTTAAAATAAATACATACATGCATCATAGAACTCCTCCTGCCCCTTGTGACACACAGCATAGCTCTGGGATCGCATATTCTCTCTCACAAAGCCCAGTTCTCATTAAGTCATTGTTTTAAGTTGCCTTTCATCTAGCACTGGGCAAAATAAGTCACAAACACTCATTTCAAAGCCCTTCAGGTTTTAGAGGCAGTTTTTTCTTTGGGGAGTGCTGGGCAAAGCTTATCATCAGAACTCTTCAAAGCTCTGTTGGGCTGGTAGCTACCATTTTAGATTTCCCAGGCCACTCCATTCTGAAGAACTGGGGGTGAGGGAAAGGTGTCTAATATAAGGGCATGGTGCCCCCACCTCAGCACCTCACAATTCCTCCTCCAAATGGTGACCTCCAACATAACAGAGCTCTGGTAAGTTCCTCCTAAGACCTTGTCAGTGGCCAAGAGGAACCTGGGGGGGCAGTTAAGTGCAGCAACTATGCCAATGGTTATTATCATGGTGGTTATTATTTATACAGCACTATCAGCATTCATGGCACTTGAGTGGGATAATAAAATTTTGATTGTAAATTTTGATTGTAAGTCTGCCAAGGCAGAATTACTATATAACCCTATCTTGACAGGCTTACAATCTAAATTTTCACATGGGGAGATGAGACCATAATTCCCATTAAACCCAGAGCAGCGTATTTCTGAAGGAATGGGACCCTGTTGCAATTCTGTGCCAAAGTTTCTTCATGGTGGGGATGGCGAGGGCAGAGGGGAGAAGAGGGTGCTTGTGGTAGGGACAGGAAAATCTCTCCATTTCACTTTCTCATTTTTCCAACCTTAAATTCAGTTCTTCCCCTATTTCCAAATCAGTTTGCGATTTTATATATTTAAAAAAGTCCTCGTGAATATTCACTAGCATTTTAGGGTGATTTTCTCCCAATATACACATTTTTTGTATGTAAAATTTGCCCAACATACCACGTCATTTGGCTGGAGAACTGCCCTGCAAAATTCAGAAAAGTGTGAATTTCAAAGGATGGCTGCGTTTTGGTTCCTCTGCCATTTCAGAAAGTGCATAGTGGGTAGATTTGTCTTCAGATGCAAAGTGAATTGAATTTCTATACCTTCCCCTGTTCTAGGGAGTGATGATAACACTAAACTGGACGTGTGAGAACAAGTACCTCACAGAACAGGTAGCAAAGGGGTATGGTTGGCACCGTATGTTCTCAGCCACCTGGTTTGTTTGAACTAGCAGCAATCACCATGGGGATTAACATAGTTCCTATTTTAATTGTGGCTGTCTGAAAATCATCCTTAGGCATGTTGACTCAGTGCGCCCATGTTGCTGGTATGCCGGGAAATTCAATCCTGTAGCTCAGTGGTGGAGCACACACGTTGCATGCAGAGGTTCCAGGTTCAACCGCTGGTATCTGCAACTAAAAGGAGCAAGTAGCAGAAGATAATGGGGGAAACCTCTGCCTAGTTTCCTAATATTGGAGGTAACGTTGTGCTGTCAGACTGGAGTAGAACTATTGTAATATTATTTGGAGAATCTTCCTTGGAGTTCTTGCATTGAAAGAATTAATGAGAGTCCCAGATCGAAGACTGCAAAATCACATAGCAGAGTGGGAGCACCTGAATACTAATTCAGACTGAACATTGAACTATTTTGAAGAACTATTGTGCATTTAGCTGACAGATGGGAGTCCTTTTTACCTTTTTCTTTTATTTATGTTCTTTCTTCCTTTCTTCTTTCTTTATTCAATACTTTCTGTTGCTCTTTATTCTTTCCTTCTCTTTAGATTAGTTTGACTTGTTTTCTATGTGGAAAACTTTTAATAAAAAAGTTATTTAAAAAAACAATAAGGAAAGACCCTGCGTGAAACTGGGAGAGCTGCTACCCGCCAAGAGTAATAATAATAATAATAATAATAATAATAATAATAATAATAATAATAATAATTTATTATTTATACCCTGCCCATCTGGCTGGGTTTCCCTAGCCACTCTGGGCGGTTTCAACCGAATATTAAAAGCAATACAGCATCAAACATTAAAAACTTCCCTAAACACAATACTGTGGTACCTCTGGTTAAGTACTTAATTCGTTCCGGAGGTCCATTCTTAACCTGAAACTGTTCTTAACCTGAAGCACCACTTTAGCTAATGGGGCCTCCTGCTGCCGCTGCGCTGCCAGAGCACAATTTCTGTTCTTAACCTGAAGAAAAGTTCTTAACCTGAACATTATTTCTGGGTTAGCGGAGTTCTTAACCTGAAGTGTATGTAACCTGAGGTACCACTGTACTTGGCGAAGTGGACAAACAGCTTGACCTTGGTACAAGGCAGATTTCAGTGTTCTTGTAGTGGTCTAGATTATTTCCCCCCTCATATATTCAGTTCCAATACAGGCCACATCTGAGCTATACATTTAAAGCAATATCATAGCACCTTTCCCCAAGTCAAGTGTTTTCCCCAAAGAATCCTGGGAATGGTGGTTTGTTGTTTGCTGCTGAGAGTTTTTAGGAGACTTCAATTCCCTTCGCGGAGCCACAGTTCTCAGAGTGGTTTAACAGTCAATCCCTCTTCCCAGGGAACTCTGAGAATTGTAGCTTTCTGTGGGGAATAGGGGCTCCTAACAATTATCAGAGCCCATAACAAATGACACTTCGTGATACTGCTTTAAATATATAGTGCTTTAAAAATACACTGCAGTTGGGACCATAGTTTGGAGAGCTTCTGAAACCCACAAAACCTCTTTGAATAGGAACAACAACCACAACAACATCATCATCAACAACAACAGCAAATAGTACATATAGTATTAGTAAGTGTGATACTGTTAACCGAAAATTCACAAGTGAAAGTGAAAAACAAAAGTAGCACTTTAAAACCCTGCCGTGCTTCTCCCATCTCCAGAAGAAGCTCCTTCCAATACTGAGTGGCTCTTTCATACTTCCTTCAACTCCTTTAAAAACTATTATCCATCTCCAACCTGGAATTGTCAAATAGACAAGGCTCTTGCACAAAGTGGCTAACCTGAAGTGCTTTTTTCCCCTGCCCTTCTACAAAAGGCAGAGCTCCATTGCCACCAGGGCCAAAGAATAGCATGATTTAAGTTTGCTTTTTTCCTTCAGGAAAGCGCTTTTGACACAATCCATGTCCTACTTCAACCCACTCTCTCAGCCCTTCCCAGTGGCCACACAGCACATAATTCCACTTGACCTCAACATTCATTCCCCCACCCTTGATGTGACAACCGATAGAGTGAGGCCTACCCCTTGTTCTTTCCTCCTAATGAGTCATAGCTATGAGTCAGGCAGCCTTTATGCTGTGGGGAACTTGGAGGACTTTGGAAAGCATTGTGTGTTTGGGCCAAATGGTTTTTCTTAACTGCTCTGAGGGTGAGATAGGAGCGTTGCACATATCATTTTGTTTCTCAAGTCTGCTGCTGAAAAGAACAGGGTGAAGGAGTAGTCAGTTATATTTGCCAATATTTAATATGCCAGTGTTGATTTCTGGTTTTCTTGCTGTTGGCTCCCTTATTATTATGTCAGTTTTATTTTGGTGTGTTTTAAGGCAGGCTTTGTTTTGCATTGTACGTCGCATACAGGTTTAGAATAGAATATATTTTATTGTCATTGTCCCCTTTGGGGACAACGAAATTACTCGGCTGCTCCATCCACCCAGATAGGGCACTCCACGCAAAAACAAAACAACTACAAAAACACTGATTAAAACCATACAGTATAATACAGCATAACAGGTAAGATTAGATGACTTTCAAAGTCCAGGCTTCCCATTCAAGGCCGAGATCACTCTGGAGAAGAAGCTGTTCCTAAGACGGCCTGTTCTTGTCCTCATCGTCCTGTATTTCTGTCCCGACGGCAAGAGCTCAAAGAGACGGTGACCAGGATGCGATGGATCTTTTACTATGTCCAGTGCCTTTCTGTGACACCTCATGGCATAAATCTGCTCTAAGGTGGAGAGCGAGCAGCCAACAATGCTCTCTGCTTTGAAGCAACTGATTTCTTGTAACTAACAAATACTAATTTCTGCTTAGAACAGAATGTCATTGGACGCCATTTCCCACCCACCCCAGCCAGCATGGCCAATGATTAAGAGTCATGGGAGTTGTAGTCCAGCAATCAAAAAGTCCCCTGCTGAGATTTTACTGTTTAGAAAAGTCTATATAAGGTTGTGCTGGCCTGCAACTTCTCCTCCACTTTGTCAAAAAAAAAACAAAACATTCTTCTCCCACGAAAGAGGCCTTCACTTTTCTGCTTCTTTGTCGGAGTGCTTTAGAAATCCATTAGAACTTCTGTGGATATGGGGTTATTGTTGCAAGGTAGTCAAGGATGGTTGGTGTTTGCTTTTCCATTGAACATTTCTCCAGCACTCTGCAGCCTCCCCAGCTGCCCATAGTTCCTGATCTGAGAACGTTCCTCAAAGTGTCCAGGAAAGCTGGCGAGAAGATTTGCAGTATGAAAGAAAAGCTGAAAAGAATGAGACAAACCCCTCAAAAGTAAGTCCAACCCTACACCCCACCCATTAAAATTTTGCTGAATTTTTCTCTTCGCTTTGGTGAATTTTAAAATGTGATTTCTTTTCTCATTAATCAGTGGAGAATGGCTGAAAAGAAGTGGGAGAAGATTTCATATAAGTGAGGGAGCAGCCCTTAGTACCTCCAGCTGAATTACTGTAGGAAGAATATTTCCCTCCACATGAAACTGATACTGGTGTCTCACGATTCAGTCTGCAACAGTCCATTTCCCATCTGCTACTCTACAATTTATTGTCCAGGCAAACCTCGATGCCTTTGGAGAAGATCTCTGCATGACCTTGGATCAAATTACCTCCTGGCTGATTAGCCCCATCTGTCCTCTCTTTTCTTCACAGTGAGAACTGTGTTTTATCACCTCCTTTGGTTGGAAGGTGCACAGCCAACTCCAAAAGTCTAGGGACAACAGTGTTGCCAGATTATCAAGGACCTTTTCATCAGAGAGCCAAGATGTTCAGGTTTCAATCATGTTTGCGGTGGGGGGCATAGCTGTCAACTTTTGGATTTGAAAATAAGGGATGCCGCGAGGGCGGTGCAATGGCACCAAGTAGCCTCGCCACCCTGCGCTCCAGAGGCTCCGCACGAACGGGTGAGCGAAAGAGCGAGTGCATAGACGGCAGGCAGGCTGGTTGGGCGTGAGGGTCTGGCTGCACAAGGCATGCAAGCTCCCCACCCAGTCGGTCTCAGACTCCTTATTGGCAGCCGAGCAACGTAGCTGAGGAGCCTCCCTGGCCGGCAGGGAGGGAGGAGCTGCTTCCTTTGAAATCCGGGAAATTTAAGGGATATCAACAATCCGGGATAGCAGCGGGAAACGGTATTGGAATAAGGGAGTTTCCCGCAAAAAAAGGGAGGGTTGACAGCTATTGGGGGGGGAGAGAGAGAGAAGTCCCAATATTTCTTTTCTCATGCACCCTCACCGTTTATTTCCTAGCAAATCCATAATAATAATAATAATAATAATAATAATAATAATAATAATAATAATAATTTATTTGTACCCCACCCATCTGGCTGGGTCTCCCCAGCCACTCTGGGTGGCTTCCAGCAAACATTAAAATACATTAACACATCACAGATTAAAAACTTCCCTGAACAAGCCACTTTACCTCAAAAGTGCCTTGGAGAAGTATGGCAGTCACACTCCTCATCTCCTCTTCTCATGCGATCTCAGGAAGCAGCCTTATACCAAGAGAGACCCAGCTCATTATTGTCCACCCCAATGGTTCCTAAACTCCCCCCCCCCTGTGAACCACTTGAAAATTGCTGAGGGCCTTAGCAGATCACTTACTGGTTTTTGTAGGGAGATAGCAGGGAGGTTGGTGTGGTGCAAACCCAGTACAGTGTTCCTGCCAATGTGTTTGCACTCCCTCAACCTCCCCGCTACGTTGTCCATCTCTCGCCTGGTAAACAGCAGTGTCCCTCCTGCTGGGAAGCTATTGAAGTGGCTCCATTCCACCCGGCTAGCTGCTTCTGCCACTAGAGGCGCTGTTGCTGCTGCAGAACTCTCCTTTCCCCAGACAACTCTGTGTTTGCCTCAGGGTGCTGCTGTTTATACCTGCTTCTACCTCACCCTCCAACCCACAGATCTCAGTCGAGGCAGTGTGACAGGACCAATAATTTTTTAAGCTAGGCCAGATTTTGTCTTCTGTGATCTTCTCTTTGAAAAACACCATGGGGTAACCCATTTGGGCCTCTCTAAAGAAGCTTCTCTTCTATACATCTGCAGATTCTTATCTAGAGCCCTGGCAAGGAAACACAAAAAAATGGGATTAAAAGATGTGATTAATTTGATATTGTTCCCTGGATGAAAAACCTTTTCCCCTTATCAGTTCATCAATAACATAGCTGTTGGCAAAGCACTTTAAAGCCTTCTGGATCCCCACCCCCCAGAAGACACAAGGAATGTCAGGAACTGATCTGATTCTCTAATTGTACTATCAACCATCATTCCTTGTTTGTGGTCGCAGGGTGGGTGGTGGTGGGGTGGAGCTTCTGCCAACTATGTTGCAAAGAGAATCGCTCTTAATTTGACTGAGAGGGGGGTGGGGAGAATATCTTGAAAGTTGTGAGTGAAAATGAAGAAAAACAGACCCAATTCGACTTCCTGCTTTTAAAAAATGGATGTAGCGAGGTCATGTTTAAATTTGGAACAACTTGAGAGCTTCACTGTAGTGAGTGATCCGGACAAGAACCGACTTGAATCTAAGTAAGACAACCGACTGGAATCTGCTTCTTTTTTATTGCATGAGGTAAGTGTCGATTGAGTGCCCTGACTTGCTTTTATCTTTTAGGAATTTCTTTTGTGAAAGTAAACAGGATGTTGAATAAGGATTTTTTTTAAAAGCATAATGTATATTCAGTTTATCATAATGCATCTTCAGAGCTCACAAGACCTTCTTACTGGGCAAACTGGTTGGACAAACATGAGGGTCTAGAATTGCTTAAGAAATGGACTGTTGTTCAGTTGGATCGTGGGGTTATGAGTCAATTTGCAACCTGTGTGATTGGGGGGAAAACACTTCATAAATTATACATTTCCATCTATCTAGGAACTTATGTATAATGCATGTCATATGTGATATTCCTTCATGGGCCCAATTTACTGTGACAAATCATCTGAGTAGTGACTTTACCTTTGTGGAAATGACTTCCACCTGATTTTTAATGATCCCCTGCAGATCCCCTTGGCTCCCACAACAGCTGCTCCAGAGTTTTGAAGTTGCCTCAGGGATGTGGAATATGGTATGGACAACTACATGAGAGATGGAGTATCTGTGAAAATTTGGCGTTCTAACTTGTGGAAGTGGAAATGACTCTTCCTAAACCATTGTTTCCCAAACTTGGGTTTCCGGCCCTAGCTAGCAAGACCAGTGGTCAGGAATGATGGGACTTGTAGTCCAAAAACAGCTGGAGGTCCAAGTTTGGGAAACGCTGTCCTAAGGCAAAGCCACAATTGGATATACTGCTTCTATTTCACTATGTATGCATTTGGTGGGAAAATCCAAGGAGTAGATACGTTTCAAGTATTTTTACAGATTGCATAGCAGATGGAGTTTTGGTGAATGATGGTTTCCTCACCACGGTGAGACAAGCTGTAACAGCCTCATGTGTATAGCTCTTCATTTTGACCAGGCCAACATAGAAATTGCACAAGAAATGTGCAAATGTGTTTTCATATTGAAATCTCTGGCTAAGTGCAATGCAGTGGCTATCCAGGTCTGGCTCAGTGTATCACCTATGGAATATAGGTGAGCATGCCTCATCTACCTGTTCCATATTCTTTGAAGGTTGAGCGTCGAAGTGTGACGTCAGTAGGATTGACTTCTAAGCAAGTATTCTTAGCATTGTTCGTACAAGAGCTCTTAAGCGGCAGAGGGTGAAATGAGATTTACAATTGCTTCCTTCTCCTTCCAGTATTGTGAGTTCTAAGAGCATTATATATAAAACCCCCACAAAGCAGAAGAATGCGAAGTATGTATTAAAAGGCTGTTGAGCAAAACCCACCTATAATCATTAAGCTTTTACGCAGTGTTACAAGTGTGTAGCTCCAGATTAGGCTGACTGCAGGCTGGAAAGAGCAACAAATGCTCTATAAGCAGACGTGTTCTCTACTGACATTCCTGCTGTATCCTAGCATAGTCTCTAGCATTATTGCATGCATGCTTACGCAAGTCAGCATTTCATTGGGAATGCGCTAGGGTTTCAATAGAAATATGAATGAATTACCATGCAAAATGAATACTTCTTGTCCTTTGTTTCCTGAGATTGATTGATTCCCCGCACCCTTTGGCAAGTGGAAGTAAAACACTTTTACTGCGTCATGGGACCGGGGGGGGGCATAGTTAAAAGTCAGGTTGCCCCTCACCACTGCCATCATAGTCAAAATATTCCAAACTCTGCAAAATCCCCAAGTATTTAATTGTACTGTATTGTGCAAAATCAAATGGGTGAAGATCTATTACCTGGTGCTGTTTTACTTTCCTGTTTCATTAATTTCCTGTTTCAGGTAAGTGTATCAACTATTGGTAACTACCAGGAACAGCTGGATCTCTGCACAGCTTCCCTGCAGCTAGCTCAATTGGTTGGAGCATGGTGTTGACAATGCCAAGGTTGCAGGTTTGATCTCTGTATGGGACAGTGGCATATTCCTGCATTGCAGGGGGTTGGACCAGATGGTCTTCAGCCTCAGGGTCCCTTCCAACTCTATGAATCACTAAACTGCAGGTTCAAGTTCTGGACTGACTCCATCCACCCAGGCTGGCCATTGGACCTTCCTGGATAGGAAGAAGACTTCCTGTTCCAATCGAGCTTTGCTTCAGCAACAAAGTATACTCGAGCTCATGTAGGATTGGGGAATTTGGGGCCCTCCATAGGATGTTGGATTTCAACTCCCATCAGCCCCAGCTAGCATGGCCGATGGTTAAGGTTGATGGGAACTGCAACCCAACAACAGTTGGAGGGACACAGGTCCCCATCACTGAACCTGGGGACTTTTTGGACTTGTCTCTTGGTTTGTCCTCCAGTCCTGATTCCTGTCTTGCTTCTCAGCCTTGCTTCCTGGTTCAGACACATTCTTTAATCCTGACTATATATGGGTTTGTGCTCACCCCAAGCTGCTGCCCACCACGGTCCAGCCCTAATGGTAGCAGATTGTGGAGAAGTCATGTTTTTTTTCTAGCGTACCTGTAACCCCAAAGGCAAAACCTTCCTGGGTTTTGGAGTGCCATTCTATTGAAGGTAGTATTAAAGAGGGAAGTCCTCCCTACTTAAACAACTGAGACATAACTTATTCTACACAGGACACACCCAGCTGGCATGCAGAAACACGGGAGTAGGGAAAGCAATGATTATGGTTTGCATTTAGCTTACCATCCGCAAATTTAGTTCTTTTTAGGCTTGATTTATGTGTTGAAACCAGTCCATCCTGTCATGGACAATGTAACTTTGGACATAGCATGGAATGTTATGAATGGTTACAGGAAATAATTTCATCTCTATCATTTCACTCTTCTCCTTTCCCCTCCCCCGCACCCCAAATTTGCAAGTAAAACAAAGCATGGCACAGTTGGACTTCATATCTATTTGTTTTCTAATCAGCTTTGCATTCTGTTGTTAGTATTTTCATGGCTGGGAATTAGGGATGGGGAGAGATTCCACTCAGTTCACATTTAAAGGGGAACCTACGAAACTCACACTTTCTAAAACAGCACACAAAACTGAAACATAGCCATATATTGAAATTTGCACTTCTCCGAATTTTGCAATGCAGATTGTCAGCCAAGCAATTTATGCCAAAACATATATACCAGGGTTAAGTGTGCAAAAAATCCATAAATTAGAGAAAAATGCATATTAGGGAAAATTCATTTGCAAAAAAAATGTGTATATTGTGGCAAAACTGCATGCAGAAATTGGACAAATTCTCACTAAAATGAATTTTCATGTGGAAGTGTGGAAAACTGATCTGAAGACTGGAAAAAAAAATGAGAAACTGCAGCTAGTGGAAATTGATAGAGTCACCCATCCCTATAGGGAATGGATGGATTTGAATAGATTCCAATGGTAACAGATGGTAACAGCAGTCACGAAATTAGAAGACGCCTGCTTCTTGGGAGAAAAGCAATGACAAACCTAGACAGCATCTTAAAAAGCAAAGACAGCATCTTAAAAAGCTATGGTTTTCCCAGTAGTGATGTATGGAAGTGAGAGCTGGACCATCAAGAAGGCTGATCGCCGAAGAATTGATGCTTTTAAATTATGGTGCTGGAGGAGACTCTTGAGAGTCCCATGGACTGCAAGAAGATCAAACCTATCCATTCTTAAAGAAATCAGCCCTGAGTGCTCACTAGAAGGACAGATCCTGAAGTTGAGGCTCCAGTACTTTGGCCACCTCATGAGAAGAGAAGACTCCCTAGAAAAGACCCTGATGTTGGGAAAGATTGAGGGCACAAGGAGAAGGGGATGACAGAGGATGAGATGGTTGGACAGTGTTCTCGAAGCTACTAACATGAGTTTGGCCAAACTTCGAGAGGCAGTGAAGGATAGGCTTGCCTGGCGTACTCTGGTCCATGGGGTCATGAAGAGTCGGACACGACTGAACGACTGAACAACAACAACAAAGAGTTTGAATGGACCATGAGGGTCATCTAGTCCAACCCCCTGCAATGCAGGATTCTTTTACTCAATGTGGGACTCAAACCTGCAACCCTGAGATTAAGAGTCTCAAGCTCTACCAACTGAGCTATTCTGACTGCAGGATGGATGCCACCTTTTGAACCCCATCTACGCCTATTGCATAAACATGCATATGTGAATCCAATTGCAAGGTGTTCCAGCAACATGTTGCTTATGGGAATCAGGTACGCTGAACAGATGTGTCCAAGACACTTCCAAAAACCCCTTCATGTAGAAAGCAGAATGTGGCTTTAAAAAAAAAAAAGATTTTTTTAAAAAAGATTTTTTTTTTAAAAAGATGAATCAATTTGGCATCCCCATATGTCAGCGCCACAACCCCAGAGTCGTCCCTTTATCTTTTATATGTCAATAGTAACATTTTTCATAGTATGGGAAAGGGGCACTCTAGCTTGCTTCCTTCCTCTGGCCTGCTGAGAACAAAACATTAAAATGAAAAGATCTGCCTTTTTAAATACCATACTGAAGTGGCTTTTCTTCTTACAGCTGTTTTGGACACTCTGCACCTCCCAGTGAAATTATCCAGAATCTTATCTGTTTGGGTTACAGCTTTTTCTTACTTAACACATACTGTCATAACTTCCAGAGTTTGGCAGGCTTTTTAAACAAATATTGTTCCTGAAGATCCTGCTGGTTTCAGTGTTTCGTTTCTTTAACGCTCTTGTTTGTCATTAATGGAATTCAGGCACATCAAACTGATCAGGGGGAAGAGGGCAGGGAAAGGAAGCCTTTAAACTCATAAGTGACCTTCTTAATAATAACACCGGAAGCTGCCTTAGACCACTCAGACCATTGGTTCATCTAGCTTGGGATTGTCTACACCAGTGTTTCCAAAACTTGTGTCTACAACTGTTTTTGGACTACAGCTCCCATCACCCCTAGGAAGCAGGACCAATGGTCAGGGATGATGGGAATTGTAGTCCCAAAACAGTGGGAGACCCAAGTTTGCGAAACACTGGTCTACACAGACCAGCAGCAGCACTCCAAGGGTTCTCCCAGTTAGTGATGGGGAATAAATTAGATTCAGTTCGCCTTTAAAGTTGAATCGACCCAACTAACTCTCACACTCCAAAACAATACGCAAACCGAAACACAGACGTCCTTTCCGATTCACATGTCTCCCAATTTTGCAATGCCACTCTCCAGCCAAGTAATGTGTACAAAAATATGTGTACTGGGGTAAAATGTGCCTTAAAATGCACATGTTTCGGGGAAATAACATACAAAAATATAATTGGGGGGGATTAATGTATGGGGATATGTGCTTTACAAAAATGTGCATGTTAGGAAAAATTGCACACACTATCTGTCTATCTCAGTGTTTCTCAACCTTTTCGGGGCAACGGCACACCTGTCTCATGGAAAAAATCTCGCGGCACACCACCACCAGAAAATGTCAAAAAATCACTCTTACTTCCCCGCCGCCTTCGCGCTCCCGAGCGCAGCAACTTCAAACTTCCTGACCTGCGCCCCTTACCAGAGTGGATGCCGAGCTCTCCGAGGCGCCGCTCCTTGTCGCTGCGCTGAGGTCGAGGCCGAGCGGAGGGAAACCTAGCAGCAGGCGCTGGGCCTGGACGGCTGCCGGGCTTCAGTGCCCCCCAACAGAAAAACGGCGGCGGCTACCGGCAGCCCTTGCGTCTCCTTCCTCTGTCTTCCTATTGGTCCCTGGCAACCAATCAGAATCGGCGGGGAGCTCCAAGCTGGCGCATGCGCGGTAGGTCGGCGGTGGGTTTCTGCGCTCCCTTTCCCCCACTGCAGCCGCTGCTACGTGTTTGCGGCTGCGGCATGGGGTCCCGAGCCACGGTTTTCCCGCGGCACAGTAGCCGGTGTCTCGCGGCACACTAGTGTGCCGCGGCACACCGGTTGAGAAACGCTGGTCTATCTATCTATCTATCTATCTATCTATCTATTATTACATTGCCCAGAATGGTTGGGGCAACCCAGTCAGATCGGTGGGGTACTACTACCGCTAATAATAATAATAATAATAATTAATAATAATAATAATAATAATAATAATAATAATAATAACCACTAAATTTCTAAAATTGCAAATTGATGTGGAAATGTGGAGAACTCAATTTAATATTGGAAACAGAGTAATTGGGGGAAAATGGATTTAATAGATTCACCCTTTGCTACTCCCAGCCCTATCTGAAGGTGCCAGGAACCTGGGACCACCTGCATGCAAGATGCTTTGCGACTGAGCTAGGACCCTTCCCCAAGTGTCAGAATTCATTTCCATTTGAGAAAAGCAATAGCAGTTGCTTTGCCATGTCACTTGTCTCCAGCGTGGCTGTATGTATGCAGGCTCATTGCACCCTAAAGCCGTTGGATATATGACAGATACCCAGGTTAGTCAATGTTAGGAGCGGCTCTGGCATTACTCTAACGTTTTTTCAGCTTATCAAAGAACTAGAAAAGAAACTGGTGAACTCAGCGATCAGTCCAATGTTTCCTTTATTCAGAACTCAGTTGGGAGAGCATGAGACTCTTAATCTTAATCCTTCCCCTTGGACTGTCTTGCCAGAGTGGTTCATGCTCTGGTTATCTCCTGCTTGGATTACTGCAATGCACTTTATGTGGGGCTACCTTTGAAGGTGAACTACAACTAATCCAGAATGCTGCAGCTAGACTGGTGACTGGGAGCAGCCGCCGAGACCACATAACACCAGTCCTGAAAGACCTACATTGGCTCCCAGTACGTTTCCAGGCACAATTCAAAGTGTTGGTGCTGACCTTTAAAGCCCTAAACGGCCTCAGCCCCGTATACCTGAAGGAGCGTCTCCACCCCCATCGTTCTGCCCAGACACTGGGATCCAGCGCCGAGTTCTGGCGGTTCCCTCACTGTGAGAAGTGAAGTTACAGGGAACCAGGCAGAGGGCCTTCTTGGTGGTGGCGCCAGCCCTGTGTAACGCCCTCCCATCAGATGTCAAAGAAATAAACAACTATCTGACTTTTAGAAGACATCTGAAAGCAGTCCTGTTTAGGGAAGCTTTTAACATTTGATGAATCATTGTCTTTTAATATTCTGTTGGAAGCCGCCCAGAGTGGCTGGGGAAACCCAGCCAGATGGGCAGGGTATAAATAATAAATTATTATTATTATTATTATTATTATTATTATTATTATTATTATCTCAGGATTGTGGGTTCAAGCCCCCACGTGGGCAAAAGATTTCTGCATTGAAGGGGGTTGGGCTAGATGACCCTTGTGTTCACTTCCAACTCTACAATTCTATGATAGCAAATGCAGTATTGAGGAAAAATAGGAAATGGGGCTAGAAGTTATAGAGGTTGGCTGTACCATGGTAATGCTACCCAACCAAGTCTCCCCACTCACCCCATTTTTTTTCTTACTGCCTTCTTGTCTCCTATCAACTTGAGAACTTTGTTGTTTTGAAAATGTGCATACAATATATTATCATATAACGTTTATGTACAAAATTATACTTTGAGCCAATTAAATGTTACAAGAGAAAAAGGGGTTGTCCTGGGAAAGCATTTTTATTTATAAGTGTGCTTGCCAGGGAACTTAAACATATGGATTATTTGCTTTCCTTCCCCCCCCCCCCCGGGCAGGGTAAATATTGAACACATTCTTCAGCACTGTGCTATGGCACCGCCGTATTTAATCTAAGATGTTCAACTCCACTCCAGGCTGAGCAGGCCTCAGGCACTTGCCATGAAAACAGAAAGATTTGTTCTAGTATGTTACTTAAACACAGGTTTGTGTTGACCTGGATATGGGTGAGGATTGCGTGCCACGGTTGCCTAACAACTGCAAACAAATGATTTATCCACACGCCAACATGAGGCAGAACTGGGAAGAGGCAGAAGAGAGGGCTGCAGGCTTTCTTGTAGGAAGGCCACCCTAGATAGTGATATTGACTATAAAGCTGTCCAAAGCTGATTCAGGACCAGCCCAGAGTATTTTGCTGCATGATGTGAAACTCAAAATGGCACCCCCTTCCAATTCCACATGCAGAAACCCACCAGAATGGCAGCTGAATCATACTTTAACCATCATTCATTTGCATCATTCTGGTGCAAATTAGGTAGGTTCATCTTTAAATGCAAACTGAATCGCATTTCTCCCTGATCCCTATTATTATTATTATTATTATTATTATTATTATTATTATTATTATTATTATTATTATAAATATTATCAATCTCTTTCGCCTGTTGTTTGCTTGTCTCAACTGTATCTTGTTTTGAAACTGTTTTGTGGGTCTATGGACTGCAATATATATATATATATATATATATATATATATATATATATATATATATATATAATTATGTTAGTTAATTTTGTATACTATCCTTTCATCAAGGATCACAGGGTGGTTTGCAATATAAAAACACACAAAATTGCATAACATGGTAACAAGCAAAGACAATAGCTCCCTAATAATCCCTACCGCTGGGGTTTCTGGTTACACCCATGATGGTGGATGTTCAGGCAGGGGATAGGGAGAAAATGAGGCATAAATCTTCCGATGCTTCTCATTGGGGTCTAGGGAGCAGCGGCGGAGCAAGCCAATCAGGCGCCTGGGGCAGCGCACATGCCCTGCGCCCAGGGGCGGGGCCAGCCACCCATGGGGCGGGGCCAGCCATGGCAGGATGCTTTGCGGGGCCTCTGAGGACTCTACCTGCTTCCTCCCACTCAAGCCACCGCGTCACTCCCAGGAGAGACGTGTGGCTCAGTTGTGCTTCAGGCCCCGCAGTGAGTGCCGCCCGCCATTTTGTCACCCCCCTCAGTGGGGACACCTGGGGCAGCCCGCTCCCACCACATCCCCCTTCCTCCGCCCCTGCTGGGGAGTTCACTGTATCCCCCAGTGCCGCCTAATCCCATGTCTGTCAACTTCCTCACTCTCCTCTGAGGCAAAGTGCCTCAGGACACAGATTGTAAGGGCAGTGAGAAGGCAAGAACTAAGCAACTGCCACCTCCTAGTCCACTTGAAATTAAAATATATGCTTCTCTCCTGTCAGCAGAGCACGGTCTAGATTTTCTGCCCAAGATGCCAACGTGTTTTCAGCTCTGCATGAGTGTTGTTTCAGAAAAAGGAACTACTGAAACGTGTGAGGCTCAAATGGCCAGTCAAAGTTCTACTCACACTTCCAAGTACACTGGCCTGCGAGGAAATTTCTGTTCTCCCTAATGGACACGAATAATATAAACAGGAAAGGTGAACTGTACAGAATCTATTCGCTTGTTTCTCCTCCTGCATTTCCAAGAAGCCCAATTACCTCTGGCTTGACAAATGAAACAAAATTGCCTTGCGCTCCATGAACAGTCTTTGAAAATACATATATCTGCATTTCTGAAAGGAAACACCTGTTGCAATGCTGGCTCTATTTTTAGCTAGAACCAGGCATGAAGGAAAGCACACAGACATCTAATGCTTACAATGCCTCCTGAACAAAGCTAGACTCATCTCCATGAGTTCTCAAATATCTTCAGAATACCTCTTATGCCCTTCCCTGGCACTGGTCTCCCTTAATATTGGGCGCAAGGCGGCACCTCTGATCTTTAATAATAATCAATGTCCTTCTCTTACTACATCCCAGTGTAGACGAAGGTTCAGTTGAGAATGCTAAGATCTGGTTACAAGGTTCTGTTTGATTTAAGTCACCCTGTCCTCAAATTCCCTTTAACCCCTTTCCAGTCACCATCAGACCTGGCTTTCACTTCTGTATATAGTAGCTAGTCATAAAACAGTCTCTGCTTCACACTGGTGGGGTTTTTTTAGTTTTAAAAATCCCAGAATCTAATCTGAACCATGGTGCAATTTTAAATATGTCTAACCTCATCCTCCTGTCAAAGTGGACTGTAGTAGAATGGAGAGTTCTGGATCAGGTCCATCAGTCAGATCCAGTTCCGCATTCTTGGTTAATGAGGAGGAGGGCAGTGGCTAAGAATTAACCTCACCTCCTCACACCATGATCCAAATTGCGCTCCCTTCCCAACCTCCCACCTATTTTCTTGAGAAATATAAATATGTCAGGACTTCCAAACCCAGATCTCACACATCATGTCTTTGTCTGGCCTTGAACTATGAATCAGAAATCCCCCATGTTGGATCTTTCCTCTTCCAACATCTCCTGACTTGGGCTTGGTCAAGTGACTCTTACCTTCAGACTATCTTCTGTCCATTTGCAATGTTGAGAGACAACCTAAATTTATAGGGGTTGTTTTAAGTATTACAGGAAGACAATATTTTGAGCCCAAAAGGAATGCCCTCTGGAGTAATTTGAACAGTCCGTGCAAAGTCCATGGCTGTATTCACATAAGGGATTTTAATCCATTTCCATGACTTTTCCCTAACGGTTAAGTTCTGTGCTACATTTGAGCTTGCATGCAATGCAAAAGCCGCTTCTGGAACCATGGTGGAATTTAGTGCAAATTTAGTAGCACTCATTTCCATATTGTTTGCAAACAGATTCCCCCCCCCCCCGAAGGAAATAACATGGAAATGAGCACTGAATGTTCACTGTAGTTCCAGAAGTGGCCTTCACATTGTGTGAAAGCTCAAATTAAGTATGGAAATCTTTGTGAGCATGGAATAAACTGCCGCGTGCACACAGTCTATATAAGAGCACAATAAGAGCTTGCTGGGTGATGACCAATGGCCCACCTAGATCAGCATCCTGTTCTCTCAGTGACCAACCAGATGGCTGGGGAAAACCTACGAACAAGACCTGAGCACAAGAGCATTCTCCCTTCCTGTGGCTCCCAGCAACTGGTATTGAGAAGTGTTACTGCCTCCAACCATATATAAATTCTGAGTGTGGTGATTAATCAGTCAGATGGGAGCTGTGCTGGAGAAATGCTTGGTGCAGACATCTAAATGACATTTGCACTTTGAGTCTCCCACTCATTTAAACCTATCCTTTGCTGTAACTTCAGTTATTGCTGTTTAAAATAATTAAAAAAACAAAAAAAAACCTGGCTTTTATTTGACATATTAAACTGTTTGGTAATGGCATTTATGTACCGTCTTTCCCCCTTTTTAAGACACCGTCTTATAATTTTTTCCCCTCAAAAAAACACAGGGTGGTTTATTTTCGGGGGGATGTCTTAATTTTTATTACGTCAGTATGGTACGGTACAGCCTCCCCCTGCGCGCTGAGCAGGCGGGTCAGAACTCCGCAAGAGGTGCGTTTCCCCCCCGCGCTGCTCGCTGGTTCGCTGGCTCCCTGCGCACGCAGGAGGGGCTGAGGAGGCGACGGGAACAATGGCGGCACCACGGCTTACTTTTGGGGTACGTCTTACTTCTCACAAAGGTAAAAAAAACCTGCCATGGCTTACTTTATGACTACGTATTAAAAAAGGGGAAACAGGGTATAGTTGATGCATTTTGTAGCTCCGGGGAAAGATAAACCAAGGCCACCTTGATATTGGTTCAGGTATCGTAACTCATTTCTCAGAAGGCTACAAGCCATTAATAGCAGGAACATATCTCGGAATGTTTTTCCAGTTGGGCCATTCCCAGGGACCATGTCGATTACAGCTAGTTAATGATTACCGTGAATTTGCATCACTCCTGGAAAGAAACACACAAGATTATTGTTTCGGCAGAATACGCTCTTCTGTTTTATGGAAATGGCTTTCTATTTACGTTCTTCTTTCCTCATACTTTCTTTCCCCTTTGCCAGTACTTGGAAGGTTAGGGGTAAGGACAGTGGGCTGGCAGGAGGTTAATGCCCAATCCTTTAAGCGCCTCCTTTAAAGAAGATTATTGGACATCCAATTTGCAAAGGAGAAACTCCAACTCTAAAATAAGCTGTAGGCTCCAGTCTTCTTCTTATACTGAATAACTGCTCGGAATCTGTCCTTCTTATAACTGTGTGTATATTCCAAGGAACTGGGAAATCAAAGGCAGTTGGGCACAAAGCTAGTAGGAGTTAAATTATCTGTGTAGCAGAAATAAATAAATAAATAAATAAATAAATAAATAAATAAAGGACTTCAAAGAGATTATGGAATTGAACTTTAATCCTACTGGGAGACTGTTGGGTAGCAGGATTTTGGCATAGGTAGCCATAGCATGGGATGCTTTGCCCTTGAGTGCAGTGTTTTCAGACACTAATATAATCTGCTCTATGTGAGCTGTTTTAGTATTAGTCACTGTCAGGATGACTTTTAGAGGTTGCTGCTGTAACGTGCGGAGTCAGCATAGCCTAAAGGATAAATAAAGGCAGTTAATGGGTTCCAGTCCTAGGCATGAGTGACACAGACATGCTACAGTATGTGGCTTTGGGGAAAGTCACTTAGCCTCCCTGCTCTTCCTCTGCCATCTTGATTCTTGAGATCGCATATCCTCCAACATTTCTCTGATGAAAATGAGGACATCCTATTTAATAATAATAATAATAATAATGCTCTGCTCATCTGACTGGGTTGCCCCAGCCACTCTGGGCAGCTTCCAATATGAATAAAAACATAATAAACATTAAGCATTCAAAAAACTTCCCAATACAAGGCTACCTTCAGATGTCTTCTAAAGGTTGTATCGTTACTTATCTTCTTGGCTCGGGGGTTGCATAACTCCATACCCTCCAACATTTCTCCCAGTGAAAATAGGGACGTCCTAAGGAAAGGCAGGACATTCTGCAATCAAATCAGAAACTGGGATGACTTCTGTAAACCTGGGATTGCCCCTGGAAAATAGGGGTACTTGGAGGGTCTGAGATAGGCGCATTTAATGTTGATTCGGGTGGGTGGGGGTTTGGGGGAGAGAATAAAAGGGATTTGCACAAACATTGACTTTTCTCGCATCCTTTTCTTCCCTACCCAGCAAATGGCCAGGGAAGGAACAGATCACTTTCCCCAGAGGTCTGAACTAAAATTAGACCAAGGCTGAGGGCCATAGGCTGAGGGCCATATGCATGAAAGTTGCCTGCTCCTGCTTTTAGGAGTGATTGATTGGTTTCACAATTCTATTCATGGGAATCTGATGCCAAAACTCATTGCAATATGTGTTATCAGCACGGCAAATGACACAATTGTCTTTCCACCAATGGGCTTGGAATTCTACTTGCTCAGTACATCCTTGTAATGCAGGCCAGCCTTGGCTAAAGTGGTTCTGCTTTGGTTGTCTCAGTATCAGTGTCAGAGAGTCCGAGTAGTCATTGAAAAAAATGGGGCTTCATTCATGGGTCCAGTGTTTTATCTATAGTGAGGCCCCACCAGTACATCTCAGGCGGTTGGCTTTCTGGAGCTAAGTGCTTCAACTGTAACACACCTATTTTAATAATATAGTATCAGTGATATGCTGTTGCCACACTAAAATGGTTTAATGACTTCAAAGGAAATAATTGCTGATGACTCAAATGGTAAACATGTCAAGCAAGGGAAAGGCAGTTTGAACAAGATCTGTGGCATGTTTATTTTTTCCAGTGTTTTTTATTTTATATTTTAGTTCTGTTTAGAGAACTGAGAAGATGGGCTGCTCCTCTGATTTCCAAGGAGTTGCCTCTTCTCCCTTAAATAATAATAATAAAAACACAACTCTCTCTGTTGCTTTTTACATGATGCAAAAGGACAGAGAAGCAGCTTTTCTCATTTGCTTACTTATATTTATTTATTTGCAAAAATGTCTATACTACCAACATTAGGAAGAAAAGAACATGCCAGTGAACAGCATGGAATCAATACTTTTTATTCTTGACTCTATGCTGTTCATTAGTGTGATAGTTTACATTCATAAAACAAGTGCAAATTAGGCCACAAATCAGTAGCTTAATACACCAACATAGCTGGCCAAAAGTATCTATAGATTTAAATATATTCATAAAATAATAAAAATGATTTATTTAAAAGGGTTTTTTTCCTTCCCTCACTTCTCTCCTTTTTCTTCTTTGTGTATTTTTATATATTTTTTCTTTTCTCAGTTATTAACAGATCTATAATATTATAACAGATTGATTCATGATACCTGTTTCTATGACCCTGTTTGATTTGTGATCTGTGTCTCTTTTCCCTCTTCATTCATTTTCAGCTTTTTGATTAGATGTGTACTTTCACAATGCGGTGATGAGATAATGCTACTATATCTTGCTGATTGCATGATGACACGGGACTCAGCAATACTGATTTTAAAAAAGCGCTTTATATGTGTTATAACACTGTGACACACCAGATGGTGCTGTGGAGTCCCGTCTTTTGCCAACGCGAAGTTTAGAACGCGTTTTCCTTAAGTGCTTTTCTGATGTGTCTAGATCCAGTCACAGAAACATATTTCTGAGAAATAAAAAAGAGAGAGAAATACATGGCAAACACAGGAAGCTTAGGAAGAGAATTAAGCCCAGGTGGAATCCTTCAGTATATCTCAGCATTTATTTTCACAAGCCACACTTTCCTGAAACTTTCCCCAACATCACAGAAAATAAAAAATGAATGTCTCCAATGTGCTTTCGCTGGCATCTGAAAGATGGTGTAAGTGCTTACTAACACCTCTCCAAAGAGGTGTTTCCAAACGGCAGCGCTGCCAAGTCAGAAAGGTGGAGCTCTGAACTGTCATTAATCAGGTTTTGTAACTCTGTTGGTGCAGCGATTAGCCATGACATGTTGAGTCAAGTGGTCTCTGCTTTCATGTACCCAAATACTAAATCTCACCATCAAACCTTTTATTAAAATCAACTGCTCTTTTGCTAAATGAGTTGTCTGCAGAATTGAAAGGTCATTGTGTTTGGGTTTTGTTGTTGTTAGTTTTCTACAGCAGGGTTAGCTGGACTTCATCACAGTGGCGTAGCGTGGGTTGTCAGCACCCGGGGCAAGACAAGTAATTTGCGCCCCCTAACCCGTGGATTTTAGCACTCGAGTCTCTTCCACTAGATTAGTTAAAGAAACCCTTACCCCCTAAGCACATGTATTGTTTGTTATGAAAATACTGATGTATTTAGATGCAACTAACTTGTATTTAGATGCATTTTACTTTAATTACATCAGTATTTTCATAACAAACAATACATGTGCTTAGGGGGTAAGGGTTTCTTTAACTAATCTAGTGGAAGAGACTCGAGTGCTAAAATCCACGGGTTAGGGGGCGCAAAGTTAGAAGCTACTGAAGGTAATGCGGCCCTTTATATGCCCAGCTGCACTTTGTCAACAACAAATTGTCACTTTTTTGTGTTGAATATATGCTATATGGTAATTTATGGACCTAATACCTATCTGATGCAATTTGCACATAAAAAATATGTATTCTATCAAAGTAATTGTTGAACTGAAATACAATTAAGAAGAAGTATAGGCCTATTAATGGTGAAATACAATTAAGAAGTATGTTAATAGTGAAATAATTACCAGTGATATTTTAGGGAGCAGGCTAGCAGGCGGGGCCCATTACTTACATCATAGGAGCCTACACAACACTAAACACTGTTGCTGTATGTAGGTTTTATTTTATTTGTTTTTTATCTTATATTTTGGAAATGTACATCCAGGTGTTTTTTTCTTTCATTTTTTTTTGGGGGGGGCCAAGAGAGTGGGGCCCTAAGCTATATCTTTAGCTTAAACGTAAAGCCGGCACTGATGGCGATGGAAACTTGTGATTCTGCGCCCGCTCCCGAGCTTCTCATCCCATCTTACTCGGCCTGTGTTCCGGGGTCACACCCTGGCTTTGGCAACAGGCGCCGCAGCTTGGCCTGCTCACCTTGATTTGAGCGGGCCGCCTTCCCTTCTTCTCCGCCCCTTCTGTTGGTTGTTAGGCACGTGGTGCAAAGCGAGCACGCCGGCTGGCTGGCGAGCGCAATTTAGCCCGAAAAGTGCCGGCTGCTGCGTCCCGACTCTGCGCGCCCCTGTTTCCCCTGCGCTCTCCAATAGGGAGCAGTAGGAGCACCTTTGCAGACCTCCCCGCTTGGCGCTCCGAGAGCGGGGAAGTGATTCCCTCCCCGACGCCAGTGCCTCGGCAGCCTGCAATTTCTCCCGCTCTTCTGGAGATCCACCCCCGGCGGATCTCAGCAGCCTAGGCGTCGGCGTCGGTTCTCCCTCCTTCCTTCCCACCGTCCCCTCCTTCCTTCCTTCCACCTCGCTTCGCCCGCCGGGTCTTTGCGGCTGGGGCTGCCTGCCTCTCCCCAGACTCGCACGGACGCCGCGGGCAGAGGAGAGCGCGCTTAGCTGGGATGGCAGCGGGTGCCGCGCGGGGCTGAAGCCGGAGCGGCGCCCCCCCAGATGTTGCGCCCGGTGCGACTGGCACCCCTAGCACCCCCCACGCTACGCCTCTGCTTCATCATCCCTCGCCAGAGCAGCTGATGGTCAGGGATGATGGGAGCTGCAGCCCCACAACATCTGGAAGACTACAGTGTCTCCACCCCTGCTTTACAGTAGCACTTAACGGGAGTTGCCTTAGGGCGAAATCTGTTTTCTTTTGATCAAAGGAAAACATGAGTGTGTTCAAAGAATATTTAGCAAGGAGAGTTAACTCTAACAGCAACACCGCACAATTACCGTAACTGTGGGTCGGGGAACTTCTGGTTATAATTTTGTACATAATGAAACTTCTTGTTTTAAGGAATTCATCACACACCATCTTCAGGTAGAATTAGGGCCTCCACAATCTTCTCATGCAAACTGCAAATAAAGAGGTATAACAACGTAATAAACTTAAAACAAAAGGGTTAAAATGGCAGATGAGCAGAATTAGATTATCGTTAAAATTGTGGGTGCTAGGGAGAAGTCCTCGCAAACATGTAACAAAATGACAGGGCGCCTGTGGACCTCCTTACATTATTGGACTACAACTCCCACCATTCCCGACTATTGACCATGCTGGTAGGGGATGATGGGAGTTGGAGTCCAACAACCTTTGGCGACCCACAGATTCCTCAACCCTGGTTGTAACAGTTTAGTAGCATACCAAGGTGCAAGTTTATAAAAATGCCCCTCACTGTAGAAAAGACATGACCCTGAGTGCAGTCCTGTGAAGGCCGAGGCTGCTAAGCTAAAAAATAAATAAATTAATTAAATTAAATCTGAAAGGCAAGGGAATTGCTTCACGCCCACAGTAGCACATTTCCTTGGAGTCATAGCAAACGGTTAGAAACAGCTGACTCATTAAGTAGACAATGAGTCAGAGCTGCATCTTTTAAAACTTCTGACACAAAGATAGCCTTGTGCAGAAGAAGCACATTGGTGGTGCAGATGGGCGGGAAGTCAGTGGATGCAGGGCCTGTTAGAAAATTGGCGACGCTGATACAATTTGCTACCAGCAGACTGTGCACCTTGCCAGTGGTTTTATGCAAACATTGGGTTCTCGTGTGTATATAGAGGCATGTTATTTGCAAACAGTAGGAAGGTGTAGGCTTTGTCCCGGGATTCCAGAAGCCTGTTGCATAGTGACATGCTCTTTCCTTTTCATTGCACTGAGACGGCTAAACTCCAAGCCAAATCGGGTGCTCAATGCCTTTTGCTCTTGCTATGCAGAGGTGTTCCCCATACGTCGTCTTGCATTCATTCAGGTGATTCATTCCTTGTTCCTTTTCCCTTTTCGCCTATTCCTCATCTAGTACTTACATGAGACGGCAGTTGAGTTTATATGGCCCACTTTCTCCTTACGGCTAAACATTGCCCACATTCACTTCTGTGGATTAAAGAAGGTCAGAAAGAAGAGCTAATCGGGAGAGAAAGTGCCTTGGAGAGAAAGTGCCTGCAGGACTTGATCTCCTTCCACAGGGCCTGTAAGACAGAGCTATTCCACCTGGCCTTCAATTTAGCCTGGTTCATCATTCCTTTTCCCCCTTCCCTTTTTCTTTGAAGAAACCTTTTCTGAGACCCTACATTTAAACCCTTCCCTGGTCTCCTTACTGGCCCTAGCAGGAATAACTTGGCCAGTTAGCCTTGGTGATGTTCATTTATGTTGTATTTGATGCTGTTTTTAACCTTTTTTTTAAAAAAAGTTGTTTTTAATCAATGTTTTATATTTGTTGTTAGCTGCCCTGAGCCCGGATTTTAAATCGGGAAGGGCGGGGTGTCAGGGATCTGCCAGCCCCTGCCAGCCCAGCTCTGAGTGTTTCTAGAGAGCCGCAGCCTGTGTTAACAACAGATTCATCTTCGAGTGAAACCAGCAGTCCAATCTCAGGGGAAGTGCAGTCAGTGGCTGGGAGCCAGGGAGTGCCAGGTGTCCAGGGAGTTAGTGGGAGACCTGGCACCACCCAGCAGACTCGCTCGGAGGGGGAGACGTCAGCTCCGGTGCAGATATCACGTAGGAGGAGGAGGAGGCAATTCCGCATGCCGAAGCTTTGGTGTTGGCGCCAAAACAGGAGGGAGGCACTTCCGGATTCTGATAGTGATTGAGCAGACATGATAAGACTGAGCTCTGCACTGTAAATAGTTTGGTACTGAATAAAAAGACTAAAAGACAAATGGCTTGGCACTTCTATTGAGCAACCGATAAGAGAACCTGACACGGGGTATAAATAAAATATTATTATTATTATTATTATTATTATTATTGGTCTTGTGACCACATGTCTGAACCTGTACCACATTCTGAGCAGGGGGCTAATGTGGGATAAGAAGATAAAAGGAGGGCATGGGAAGCGGACTCAGGGGGTAGAAAGCAGGAAACCCAGCTGCAGGAAATCCAGGGTGGCTTTGCCCTCCACTGGAAAAGGGACCCATAGTTTGTGGCCCATGTTTGTCATCTCTCACTATCTCCCTCTTTGCCTCCCCTAATAGCACCAAGAATAGCCCACCTGAAGCAAACTGCCGCACCTTGCCTCTTGGCAGTGCTACCTCTGAATCCCTGCATAAGTAAAAAATGTTTTAGCTCCTCCGATTCAGGTGGCGAATCAGAGCTTGAAGGGACATGAAGGAGGAGCTACAAGGAGCATCCAAAGGTCTCTTGGGTGAACTGTTTTTCATCCAGAGACATGGGACCATCATTTTAAATGATAGTAGAGTCATTACCTCTGGCATGCTATGTTGACAGTTCCATTAAAGAACCACAGAGCTCCAGGAAATGATCCAAGTTAAGACCCAATGTCATTGAAGAACACCTGCTCCCACATTTCGTACCCACCCAGGTGATAAGATAAGCCTACTGTGGGCCCTCTCTGGGTACCCTGTCATTAAAGATCAGGCAGGTGGTGACTAGGGAGTGAGATATTTCAGCTGTGATGCCCCAGTTATGGAATTCCCTCCCCATTGAAGCATACCCATTGCCAACTCTGTTATCTTTTTGATACTGAGGTGGGGGAAAACATTTCAGTTTCCCCTTGCTTTATAATTACCTCTTATATACCTGTGGATTTATTATATAATTCGCCATGTTGTTGTTGTATGTAGAGATTTTTGTATTCCTGTTAGGTTTTCCTTGTTACATTTTATCATTTTAAATTTGCGTTGTAATCTGTCCTGGGTGAGATATCATGAATGGGTGGCATAGAAGTGTTCTGGATAAATAAAAAGTCAACGAGATGACATACTCTGGAACTCTTCATTCCCATGGCTAGGAGAAAGCTCCGAGTCTTAACTGTTTAAACAAGCCATGCAATCAGATAATACCCCCTCTGAGAGAGAGAGAGAGAGAGAGAGAGAGAGAGAGAGAGAGAAGGGAGGGAGGGAGGGAGAGAGAGAGAGAATCTGCATTGGTATCGGTGTGCTTATTGTGCTCTTCATAGAAACATTTCAACAGGTTTATTCCAAAGGCTGATGTACACAGTCTGAATAGACCAGGAGGCTGGGAAAAGGTGAAATTGGATTAGATCCAACTTCAGCTAAAGAAAAGAAAAGAAGGAGACACTTGCGTCATTGGTCTTCAGGACTTATTCTACAAACAATAACTGGCAAGTCAAGGGAAGGAGGGAAAAAAGACTTCAGGACAGCAGCATATTGGCTTCATAATGCCAATCTGACGATTGCCTATATACAGGTACATTGTTGGCACCTGTTAATTTTTTTTTAATTTCTTAGTGAGAAGTAGATGTCAGATTAGGACACAGTTCTTCACACACTGGTAAACAGCAGGCATCTTAATCGGGGATTGCTTTGCAGCAGAAATACCCTCTGACTAGAAGAAGAAGAGGAGTTTGGATTGGATATCCTGCTTTATCACTACCCGAAGGAGTCTCAAAGCGGCTAGCATTCTCCTTTCCCTTCCTGCCCCACAACAAACACTCTGTGAGGTGAGTGGGGCTGAGAGACTTCAAAGAAGTGTGACTAGCCGAAGGTCACCCAGCAGCTGCATGTGGAGGAGGGGAGACGCGAACCCGGTTCACCAGATTACGAGTCTACTGCTCTTAACCACTACACCACACTAAGGTTTGTTTTACAAAGACAAACACATCACTCGATTCTAGAGCAAAGATGGAGAGCATATGGATATCAGGGGTCTTGCTGGATGAGACCAGGGCTAATTTTATTGAAAAGGAGGTGCCAGAACTCACCATGAACACCTCCCTCATTCTCTTAGAATGGCCATGGCGCCTACCTAAGAGGGGCCGGAATTGAGTTCCAGCAAGTTCAGGCAGAGAAAAAGGTCCAGATGAGACCAAAGGTCCATCTATTACAGTGTTTGTAATGATAAAACATCAGTATAGATGGGACTTGGACAAACTGAATGAGAGCCCAGCCATGTTCCTGCCACAAACATTTGTCACCACCCTGCTTCTCTCATGATCATTTTCTGCAGGAAGACGCACACGGAGAGGGGCTGAGATTCAAATGTAAATGTCTTAACAGGATGGCAGACTCAGACCTCCACCATCTTCTTTCTCCCATAAGGAGCCTGAAGAAGAGGCAGGGCTTTCATTTTTTCAGCCGGAACTCACTGGAACTCAGTTCTTGCCCTCTCAAGTGGGCGCCACTGCCATTATAAGAGAACAAGGGAGATGTTCATGGTGAGTTGCATGTCAAGTCCCGACCCCTCCCGTGGAGAAATAAAGACACAAGACTCAATAATTAAGGTTAATGGGCATAGAAAGGCCACAACTTTATTGGTTACAGAATGTAGAGAGGTATTGGCATTGGATCTAACCGACTATATCTGACTCCAGTACGCCGTGCTGGCAGTCCGGGAAGGGTTAACCACTGATGGGAGAGCCCTGCTGCTGCACATCAGCTAGGAACTCACCCTGGGGTCACCAATATGGGGCGTGCCTTTGGCCCTCACCTACCACGGCTTCGGACAGGGACACGCCCCCCGGACTCGTTTAACGAAGTACCCTTCAGCATTTTGGGGGAGGTGATGGCCCAACCTCCCCCCCCCCACCTTCAGCCTTCCCGAGATAATCCAATGCCTAGCCGCCAACCTAAGTTGTGACGAGTTGCTACAAGGTAGGCGAAAACCACCAGGCTCCAGCCAATTTGCCAAGTGGGAAAATTCCTACCAGGTCCCTCAACGGCGACCAACCAAAGTCCATAGCAAGGTCAGGGAGAACGCTACCTGAAAAAAGGGAGGGTGGGCGGGAAAAAGTATCAGCTGGGGGCAGGAAGCGAGAGGCTGAGCCCTGGCCGCGCGCTTGCTTAAATGTAGCAAGCCACGCCCACCGGCCTCACTGATTGGTCGGCCTGCCAGGCGCCGTGCCCAGGGCTCAGCCTATGGCGGCAGGGGATGAAGCCGTCCCCTGCACACGTGAAGGGCTCGTGAAGCCTGCAACCCCCCCCCTCCTTCCTATGGGCGGAAGGGGCTTTCTGGCGCCTCTTTTTCTAGAAAAATAGTGTTGGGGAGGGGACTTTGCATATTAAGATCCTTCCACATCATACTGATTTTAAAAATATGCTTATAAGGCATGATTATTATGGAGAAAAGCTGCTGGCATCACAAGCTTATGAAGCTGCAAAGATCCCTTTCAGTCACTGGGAATCTGCCACTGGGAAGGATTTTAAGACCTTCATTCAGATGCCTTTTGAAGAAACCCGGCCACTGCTCTTTCAGGTATAGTTATAACGTAGTGAAACCAATTTGTCCACAGAGCTAGGAGCTCATAAATTCGGCTCGTCCAGCCTTTTTGCAACCACAGATTAGAATTTTCTAGTTGTGATACTAGGGCAGTTCCCACAGGAACTGATCGTTATCTCTTGAAAGAAGTCGCAGCTTTCTGCAGCCTGTGTTAGCCTATTAGAAAGCGAGTGAGCTGAAGGGAGATCTTTCTTCCCTGTTCGCAGGATGACAGTGCTGTATTAAGTTCATGGCAAGAAAAACATTCTTGAGGAAAAGCAGATATCAAGGGCTTTTGAATGCATGTGAATCCCTAAACTTTTAAAATTAGAAGGAAGAAGGAAGAAACAGTGGTGGGTTGGTCCCATGGGTGACCCAGGGGGGCAGCTGCCCCACAATAAAAAATAGATAAAAATAAATACAAATCTGAAGTTCTGCCCCCCCCCCCGCAAAGAAAGCCTGCTCCCCCCCTAATAACAAAAATCCTGGCTATGACCATGGTTGGTCCTGAATTTTTTTTTAATTCATACTTTCTTTCAGGTAATAAACATGAGATAATGACTTCATCAAAGGTTACACAGTTCGAACCTCCAGAATTTGAGAATGCTGAAATTTTACATGCAAGAATGAAACAATAATGTATTTTATATTAAAAAGAAAACCAAGTATAGCTCAATCAATCAATCAATCAATCAATCAATCACTTTATTTCAGCTTTAAGCTCATAAGAACAACAGAACTAGAACAAATACACAGCACAATTTGATTTAAAAAATTAAAACCAGTAAAAACTTAAAAGAGTACAAATTAGAATTAGATACTATAAGGAATTTCCAAGTATAGCTCTATACAATATTATATATTGTGTGTATATGTGTGTGTATATATATATATATATATATATATATATATATATATATATATATAATGTACCGTCTTTCCCCCCTTTTAAGACACCGTCTTATAATTTTTTCCCCTCAAAAAAACACAGGGTGGCTTATTTTCGGGGGATGTCTTATTTTTATTACGTCAGTATGGTACGGTACAGCCTCCCCCTGTGCGCTGAGTAGGTGGGGCAGAACTCCGCAAGAGACGCGTTTCACCCCCCCCGTGTCTCTCGCTGGTTCGCTGGCTCCCTGCTCACGGGGAACAGGTGGGGCAGGAAGAGGCATCTCCCCCCCCCCCTGCACGCGCCTCTCCCTGCGCGCTAAGCAGGCGGGGCAGAACTCCGCAAGAGGCGCGTTTCCCCCCCCCCATGCCTCTCACTGGTTCGCTGGCTCTCTGCGCACGCAGGAGGGGCTGAGGAGGCGACGGGAACAATGGCGGCACCATGGCTTACTTTTGGGGTACGTCTTACTTCTCACAAAGGTAAAAGAAACCTGCCATGGCTTACTTTATGACTACGTATTAAAAAGGGGGAAACAGGGTATGTATGTATGTATGTATATGTATGTATGTATATATTGATTAATGATAAGCACACAATGGGTCAAACTATGTAGAACATTTTTAGCTTACCACAAAGTAGCAACATCCGTTAAGACTTTTTGCTTTGTTATCAATGTAACACGATGAGGTAACAATGGCCACACGGCAGGGAAAGGGGCCTAGATTTTACACATTGAATCAAATCAACTCATTATTTCTTTGAGTACAGGCTTCTAAGATGAATAGGCTTTGGTTTAAGCAATGTAACTACATGCCAACTATGCCAGAAATGGATACAGCATTTCTTTGTAAACCAGCCACTGTGTTTTCCATATCTCAGGTCAATTCCAGCAACCAGTCCCACAGTGACATCCCTGCAAAAATGTTCTGTAGGCATGGCACGGGGAAGAGGACATGAACCTAGGGATGGAAGTTCTGGTTCCTTGTCAGATTTTGGAGATGCTTGGTCAAGATAGGCTCCATACTCACCACCACCTTAATCCAGAAGAGGTGAGGATAGAAAAGTGAGAATTCTCTCATGCTGCCTCAGACTCTATTGGGTGCTCCATGAAAGAGTGTGGTTGTGGAGCAATTAAGGAGCAATTACTTTGGCCCCTTCCTCTTGAGTCAGCTGTGCCCTGGCTTTACAGTACAGAGAATGTCCCTCTTGGCAACCATTACCAGAACTATCCCTAAGAAGGGAAATAAACATTTAATAACTAGTTGTTGCACATGCCGTGTCTTGTTCTTGAGGAGTACTATAAACACCCTAGCAGTGGTCAGGCTGATGAGTCTGACAATAAGAAGTGCTTGAAAAATTTACAAGAGCAGGATCAATATACTTCCCACCCGACAGATTCAATTGACCCACTACTAGGCTGCTGGACCCACTACTTGACCCACTACTAGACTGGACTGACTAGATGATGTCCTTCTAGGGTTTCACTTGCCAGACAGGTTACTATTTTTATATACATGCAATAGTGAAATGCTTTTGTGAGTCCTTTAGAGGTTTGTAGTTTGCTTGGCGCTGGGAGAGCTCATTGTTCATTTTCTGAAAAGGAATTATTTGTATTTCAATTAGTAAAACATACTGAAGTCATTAGCCGTATTGGCTATAGTCCAGAGAGGCAGACACCCCAGATCTCGGCGCTCAACTATGATTTTTCTTCTTTTTAATGACAGCAGGTTCTCCTCTTCATCTGCATACTGCATGCTACTTGTTAAACTCATTCCCCCATTTTTACAAGCCCCAGCAGAATACATGCAATGTCAGGAATCTGTGTGTGTGTATGTATGCATTGCATAAAAATTCTACTGGGAGAAATGAACACTAAAATGCTGGTGACTTTTCACCTGTACTAAAAAATAAATAAAGTGCAGACTGTTGTAAAAATGTGGCAAACTGAGCTGAAGACTGGAAAAACAGGAGACCCAAAGTAACAGATTAGTTCAGGGGTCAGCAAACTTTTTTCAGCAGGGGGCCGGTCCATTGTCCCTCAGACCTTGGGGGGGGGCGGACTATTTTTTTTGGGGGGGGAGAACAAATTCTTATGCCCCACAAATAACTCAGAGATGCATTTTAAATAAAAGCACACATTCTACTCATGTAAAAACACCAGGCAGGCCCCACAAATAACCCAGAGATGCATTTTAACTAAAATGACACATTCTACTCATGTAAAAACACGCTGATTCCCTGACCATCCGTGGGCTAGATTTACAAGGCGATTGGGCTGTGTCTGGCCCCAGGGCCTTAGTTTGCCTACCCATGGATTAGTCCATCCCTGGTGGTGAGCTGTCAGAACTGTTGCTTATAACATTTCTGTGGGCACTAAAGTGTTTTCAGGATGTAAATTGGCCTCATTCACTCATGCAAGCCATTGCACACTCCTAGACAGGAAAAGTTATAAATGGCTTACCATCTGAGCCGAGACCTTGTCTGAGCAGCAGAGTCTTTCTAGTTATGGTGTATTTCTGTCCCCATTTAAACTATACGTTTAAAGTAGTATCACACTACTTAGAATAGTTCTGGCTTCCCCCAAAGTAAGTAAAACCTTTATTACGGTCGTAGACCAGCAGATAAGAGGATGAATCAAAAACAAAAAATATAACAATATTACATATACTAAATAAATATTAAATAACATCTTTTAGCAGCATTATTTCAAGGAACACATTGGCTTAAAATTTAGCTAAAATTTTGTGAGAGATAATTTCATTCAGATATTATCAACTGTAACTTGATGTGCAACATTATCGCTGTTGTTATTTGCGATCACGGCGGGTCTGAGTCTTGCCGCGTGATAGCAGAATTTGGCTACAGTCTTGGTTCGCTCCGGGTCGGTATCTTCGAGCAGATATCTAGTCAGAATTTTAATGGAGCGACCAGGTAAGTTTTTTAGCAAAGGTTCAATTAGCTCCGTCCTCATATCTCGGTAAAATGTACAATGGAGGAGAACATGGCTTATAGTTTCGATCTCCATGTGGTCACAAGGGCATAGTCTTTGGTCCAGCGGAGTCTGGCGATATCTCCCAGCTAGAACAGCCGAGGGTAACGCATCAAAACGAGCCCTGGTGAAGTCCCATCGGTGCCTCGGGTTTTCCAGCGTTTTTAGATATGTAGCTGGGTAGTTGGGTCGGTGTTCGTACAGTTGTCTGTACATAGAGGTGAGACGAGCTAGGTTATTTTGGCGGTCAATATCCGTGATTCTTTCCCTAATTAGCTTTTTCGCCCTTTCGTTTCCCATAGACAAAATAATTGCCATTGACAGTCCGTAAGAAGCTAGTTTCTTCTGGATGGTCCGTTCCCAAGAGGAGTGGAAACTATCTTTATTGATTAGGCGGAGAAGGCCATTGGGAGATTTATTTACTTTTATCCAGAACTGCAAGGCTAGTTGCCATACTTTAGTTTCTATTTCCTGGACTCCCGCTTCCAATCGTAGGGCTGCATTAGGAACGCATTTAGGCGTTAGAAATAAAGATCTTAGAAAGCCGGATTGAACCTTCTCATATGGGTCTATTTTAGAATTAATCATGAATGGTGCACCATAGAGTAATTGTGCTAGTGGTTTAGCCGCGAACAGCTTAAGGGCTGCGGGAATGTAATTCCCCCCCCCCCATTGTTCGATGGTATCTTATAATTGCGGCCGCACTCCTTTGGGCTATCAGGGCTGCATATTTGACATGAGCCACGTTTTTTCTGGAGGATTGAAATACAACCCCTAGATACTTGAAGTAGTTCACCTGCTCGATGGAGTGATTATCTATTTGCCACCTTAATATTTTCCTCTTGTTGGAAAAAATCATTACTTTGGATTTTTGAAAATTCATCGATAATTGTTCCGTCTTGCAATATTGTTCCATTTTATTTAGAGCTCTCTTGAGGCCCATACGGGTCTGTGATAGTATGACCGCGTCATCTGCGTAAAGCAGAATGGGGATCTTTTGGTTCGCAAGTTTAGGGGGGTGCGTATCAGCCTCTTCCAGTTGGGTAGTGAGTGAGTTTATATAGAAGTTGAACAGATGGGGGGCCAAAACGCATCCCTGTTTGACCCCTTTTGCTGTTCTAATTGGGTTCGAGAGTAGACCTTCCCTACCACATCTTACTCTCAGGAATGCATTGCTATAGAGTTTGAATATTAGGAGCAATAACCGGCGATCTATGGATGATTTGACAAGTTTGTCCCAGAGCCGGGTGCGTGGGATCGAATCAAACGCAGCTTTAAAATCAATAAATGCTGCAAACAGCTGAGTATTAGGATGTGTTGTATATTTCTCAGCCAGATGCTGAAGAATGAGGCAGTGATCCAGCGTTGATCTTCCTTGTCTGAAGCCTGCTTGAGCATCATTAATTATATTATTAGATTCTAGCCACGCACACAGTTTCTCACACAAATAGCTTGCGTAGAGCTTGCTTAAGATGTTCAGCAAGCTTATAGGTCTATAGTTGTTTGGGTCGTCTCTTGGACCTTTTTTATAGATGGGTATTATAATTGACAACCCCCAGTCTTCGGGGATCTTTGTGGTTCTGTCTATATAAGCAAAGAGAGCCACCAACACCGGTGCCCACCAATTCGGGTCGATTTTAAACACCTCTGGGGGCAGATGGTCATATCCTGGGGCTTTTCCATCCTTCAGTTGACCGATCAAATGGTGGATATTCTCCACCGAAGGAGGAGGCCATGATTGAAGATGTTTTTCCAGAATATTTAGCGTAGGTGGTGTTGGGTTACTTTCTCCATACAGGTTGTGAAAGTGCGACTGCCAGGTTAGCATTGTTATACAGGGTGATAGATGTGTCATCTCCTGAAGTGGGTGTCCTGTGACTAATTTCCAAAATAATGATGAGTTTTTATGTTTGGTAGCCTCGATAAGTTGCTTCCAATGCCATAACCGGTCGGACCGTTTTTTCCTTACCAAGAGTTTCTTATAGTTCTTTTTGATCTCCATCATATGCTGCTTTTTGTGAGCTGAGGGGTCTTCTCTATGCTCCATAAAGGCTTGAGTTAATAGTTTTTTTTCTTTTATACATTCCTTGTCGAACCATCTCCTGGAGCGGATCTTTTGTTGGGGTATGTAAATGAATGGCTTTACAAAAAGGTCTTGCAGTCTTGTTATCAGCTTTTGATATAGTGATAGCATATTAGTTGCATTTGACACTGTTTCTAAGCCGCTCCTCTGGATTATTTCAGCCCATTCCTCACTCTCTTTTGACTTGTACCAATTAGCTGCCAGGGCATTCCTTTGTCCGTGCCACTTGATCTTTTTGTAGCCAGCATCAGTTGTTATCCTTGTTGTGTGTCTATTTTGTGGGGGTCGCTGGGTTTGTGGTAAGTAGCATCGTAAAGTTAGTGGTAGGTGGTCGCTTTCCGGTCTTGGGATTACTCTAAACTCATTGATCAGGTATGTCAGTTCGTGTGAAACAATACAATAATCAATTACAGATAGTTTTTGCCCTGACCAGAAAGTAAATTGACCTGGGTGATCACCATTAGCTGCCCCATTTAGAATATATAGATTTTGTCTAAGTGTTGTTTGAATAAGATGAAGACCTCCCCTGTTACAGATTTTATCTGAGGATAATCTAGTACCTAAAGGAGCAGTGATTTCCAAATCCACTGGGCAGAGGTGAAAGTGCGTGAAAAGCTTTGCATCACTCTGACCTATCCTAACGTTCAGGTCCCCTGCTATCAGTAACATTGCCGTCGGATAGAGGTCTTGGCACATTTCAATATATGCTTCTACTTCTTTCCATTGTTGTTCGGCTTGTAAGTGGGGTCGCTTAGATGGTAAATAAAGATTTATGCACACCAACTTACAACCATGGAAGTCCATATAAACCGCTGCCACCCAATCTGCATGATGCTGAAGTTGTATAACATTTGCTTGGATTTGTGTTGAGATTAATATGGCAATGCCCCCTTTTGGTCTCCCTCCTCTTTGACTGGGTGATGCGCATGTAACATAGGATTGATAATTTTCTAGATATAACTCTCCTGGTGCCCAGGATTCTTGAATAAAGATGATGTCATATGTAGTAAGGAAGTCTGTGACACGGGGGTCTTTAGTCTTTGGTCCCCATCCTGCGATGTTCCATGATACAATAGTTAGATTATAATTTGAGTTAATTATTACATTGGAGGGTGGCAGATCTTCGGCCATATCGGACGTATGGGTGTAGGGCGGTGTCACTAATGGGATTGTCCTTCCAAGAGGAACTGTATGTGTACTATTGATTGTATCTATTTTTTGTCCGTTGGCTTCCCCCAAAGAATCCTGGTAACCTTAGTTTGCTAAGGGTGGTGTGAACTAAGGGTTATTAGGAGTTAGGGATGCGGGTGGTGCTGTGGTCCAAACCACTGAGCCTCTTGGGCTCGCTGATCAGAAGGTCGGCGGTTCAAATCCCTGCGACGGGGTGAGCTCCCATTGCTCTGTCCCAGCTCCTGCCAACCTAGCAGTTCAAAAGCATGCCAGTGCAAGTAGATAACACTGTGGCAGGAAGGTAAATGGCATTTCTGTGTGCTCTGGTTTCCATCACGGTGTTTCGTTGCGGCAGAAGTGGTTTAGTCATGCTGGCCACATGATCTGGAAAGCTGTCTGTGGACAAACGCCAGCTCCCTCGGCCTGAAAGCGAGATAAGCACCACAACCCCATAGTCAGCTTTGACTGGACCTGACCGTCCAGGGGTCCTTTACCTGTTAGGAGTTCCTTAGGAAGAAGCATTGGCCACTCTGGGAATGGTAGCTCTGTGAGGGGAATAGGGCTTGTCGATCAGAAGGTTGGCGGTTCAAATCCCCGCGACGGAGTGAGCTCCCATTGCTCAGTCCCAGCTCCTGCCAACCTAGCAGTTTGAAAGCACATCAAAGTGCAAGTAGATAAATAGGTACCACTCTGTCGGGAAGGTTAATGGCGTTTCCGTGCACTGCTCTGGTTAGTCATGCTGGTCACATGACCCAGAAGCTGTACTCCGGCTCCCTCGGCCAATAAAGCAAGATGAGCGCTGCAACCCCAGAGTTGTCCGTGACTGGACCTAATGGTCAGTGGTCCCTTTACCTTTACCTTTTAACAACTCTCAGCACCCTTAACAAACTACAGGCATCATGAATGTTTAAATTGTTATGATGCTGCTTAAAATGCACAGTACAGATGGGGCCTCTGTGTATCTCTTGACTCTTCATCAACTCCCAACACACATTGATACTGTTGCCTAGATAGATTTTCTGTAAGTAAAGTACAGGTGAAACTCGAAAAATTAGAATATTGTGGAAAAGTCCATTCATGTAAGCAATTGTTTTCATTAGCTACTGGAGTTTAATATATGAGATAGACTCATGACATGCAAAGTGAGTTATGCCAAGCCTTTATTTGTTATAATTGTGATGATTATGGCGTGCAGCTGATGAGCACCCCAAGGTTGAAATAGTTACTTTGGGGTTCTCATCAGCTATACACCATAATCATCACAATTATAACAAATAAAGGCTTGACATATCTTGTTTGGCATGTCATGAGTCTATCTCATATATTCGTTTCACCTTTTAAGTTGAATTACTGAAAGAAATGAACCTTTCCATGATATTCTAATTTTTCGAGTTTCACCTGTATATCTATGGCTTTTGTAAGTTTCCAAAACAGCCAATTCAAGCTAAGAACAAAGAGTCTGGTAGCACCTTACAGGTGAATAGATTTTGTGGGAGGGTGTGCAGTATTAGATTTAATGGATGGGGATTGTTTCAGTATTCCAAATGTTAGCAGCTGCTTGGATTATGATTGCAAAAAACTCAGAAAAGCCCATCAATTGATGACAGGCTGAAGAGGACCTGGAATTTTACAGTAATGAATAAAATTACGAGTTATATATAGTTATGGGAGGCTAGAAGTCAGACAACTGAGATATTTCAAAAGATTTGGACACTGCTTGGAATCAAAAGAATATTGAGGAAATGTTTATTATGGAAATAGTAAGCACCATATGATTTGTATTGATATTGTAAACAGAATTAAGTAATAATGATAAATATTTGAATTGTTTAAACAGACAGAATATGGAACACACATTTTATTCATAAATTATAACGGTTCTTGGTTGCATTCCAGTCTCATGCTTTTCTAAACGAAGGATTTCTAAATGAACTTTCAGATCCCCAAGGATTTAAAAACAAACGTTCAAATTCTGAAGCAGATTATTTAAATAGGTTGCCCAAAGCCAGGACCAAACCATGCAGGGTGTATTGCCACCCCGAGTGGCTGCAGTATAACACGGATGTAAAGGTAAAGGTAAAGGTAACCCTGACAGTTAAGTCCAGTCGCGGACGACTCTGGGGTTGCGGCGCTCATCTCGCTCTATAGGCCGAGGGAGCCGGCGTTTGTCCGCAGACAGTTTTTCTGGGTCATGTGGCCAGCATGACTAAGTCACTTCTGGCAAAGCCAGAGCAGCGCACAGAAACGCCGTTTACCTTCCCGCCAGAGTGGTACCTATTTATCTACTTGCACTTTGACGTGCATTTGAACTGCTAGGTGGGCAGGAGCTGGGACCAAACAATGGAAGCTCACCCCGTCACGGGGATTCGAACTGCCAACCTTCTGATTGGCAAGCCCTAGGCTCAGTGGTTTAGACCACAGCACCACCCGCGTCCCCACAACACGGATGTAGTAATTATCAAGTTCATTCCAGTGGATTAAGAAGGTTTCAGGCTAAATGTATGAGCTGAAGACCTGGTGCACAGTCCCCTCACAATGCAGTGCCAACCCTCCTGTTAGGCAGGATGAGGTCACTACCCCAGGCAGCAGATTTGGGATGTCACGAAAGGGCAACACACTGTTACCGGTAGTTATTGATAATTATTGTACTTCTACTACCAGGGAGGGGGAGAGGGGATTGTGGGAGTTTCTTCCTTAGTTGCCGAAATAACGTGGAGAGTCTTAAGTACCTACTTGGGGTTTCCATTTGCTGCTCCACCTCAGGCAGAGCTTTCTCTTCTACCCCTAGTTGCCTGGGATCTCTCTGTTCTCTGAAAGTGCTAGAACTACAACGTGCAGGAGACACACTCCAAGGATTAATGGGGTGTTTTGCTATAACACACACCCATTTCTATACATTTCCCATCCAAAGCCATAATAATTCTCTCTCATGGTGTTGATATTTATGATACCAACTTTAAGAAAATATTGGGGGGCACGTAAGCCCCACCCCACATAATCAATCACACCCACACACCCATTCGAATGGCATTGCCCATCAAATTTGGGGAGCGGTCACCACAAATATTTTAGTGGGGTGAAGAGACCTCAGCCCCTAGAGGTTAGCTGCTAAGGTGGAGTGTATGTGTCAGACATAGATCCTCATTGCTGCCAAGTTGTTGTGGACGTTGTCAGATATTTAACTTGGGAAGTGGACTTATCATAAGAAATCAGTTATATTATGATGGTAGTGTTTGTTTGGAAGTCCTGGGTGTCAGACGTAAACAGCATTTATTCTCTAACGGAATCTGATCATGTACCTCAAAGTCCATGGAGGGTACTAGCAGGACCGGTGCCAGGGTTTTTGGCGCCCTAGGCGAGGGGGCGGGGCACGTGACATCATTGCGCATGACATACGGTGCCCCGCCCCCTGCCCGCCGGGCGCCCCGCACCGCCGCGATTTTCGCCGCTGGTTGGGGCGGCACCGGGGGGCGAGGGGCAGGCTGGCCAGCACCCCCTCCATTTTGGCGCCCCTGCCACCGCGGTTTTTGCCCCAACCTGCTTGCTCCGCCGCTGGTTGGGGCGGCGGCGGGGGGCAGGCTGGCCAGCGCCCCCTCCATTTTGGCGCTCTAGGCAACCGCCTAGTTTGCCTAAATGGAAGCGCCGGCCCTGGGTACTAGATTGGGCAAATGGGTTTCTGGGCTTGCTTCATTTTCCTCAGTGGTTGCACATATGCATGTTGTAACAGTTGTCTAAGGATGTGCTTGGCTAGCAATTGCAGAATACTCTGCCTATTATCTCAGGACCGAAGATCCCTCAGCGAAACCTTTCACCCTCTGGTTGCTGACTGGCGAAGTCAGTTGTCTCAAACGCCACTCGCCACACCTCTGAATGAAAGCAATTGTCTTCCTGACAGAAGTGACACAATCATCGCTTGCCAGCTAAATAGTTCTCATATTTCCCTTGCAAACAGAGCAAGTATGGAAAGGCTGCCAGCAAAATGGCTGGGGATCTTCTGAAAGTGAGGGGAAGGCAAACACACACAAACGAGGCCTATTATTGTGTGGGTGAAGTAGAGAAAAACAATTCCAAGTCCTCACAGCTGAAGGTCCTTTGGATGCTCAAGGTGAAATGAAGCACACATTTGTTTTCAAGACAATAAACTGTCTCTATTTCTATTGTTATAGATTGGGGAGGACGACACTCCTAAACCCTATAAATTAATAAGTGGTTGGTATTTGATTATTTGGGATGTGAAGGGAGAAATATAAACTGCAGAGGAATTCTTGAGCTAGCCTATGCAAAACGACCAGCCCATTAAAAAACAATGCTGGCAGAACTGTCCTTCCCCCCTTGCCCTGAGATGTGAACAGAGTCGGGGGGGGGGGGGATAACTTCTTGAAATGACCTTGCTGTAAGATGCGGACTCCTTCCATGCAGACTGAAGATGTAAATAGGTGGATAAACTCTATTTCTTAAAGCTACGACAGTCTTTGCCGTGTGTCAATTCTCCAAAGGAACACAGACCCTGGGTGAGTGCCTGGAGTCTTTCAGAGAGTGAATGTAATGATATATAGGGTGTCGTGGGCCCCACTATAACAGTTGAAAGAGTTTGTGGGAGAGGGGAGATGAAGCTCCTGCACGTTATCTCCTGTTAGTTCAATGTTTCAGGCACTTTTCTTCATTTCCAGCTCACAGTCAGGAAGGAGCGGGGATGTAACTGGAGCAAGCAATTATGGTGAGGTATGGCCTAGGGCTTGCAGATCAGAAGGTCAGCGGTTCGAATCCCCGCAACGGAGTGAGCTCCCATTGCTCAGCCCCTGCTCCTGCGAACCTAGCAGTTCGAAAGCACATCAAAGTGCAAGTAGATAAATAGGTACCCCTCCGGATGGAAGGTAAATGGCGTTTCTGTGCGCGGCTTAGTCATGCTGGCCACATGACCCAGAAGCTGTACACCGGCTCCCTCGGCCAGTAAAGCGAGATGAGCGCCGCAACCCTAGAGTCGTCTGTGACTGGACCTAATGGTCAGGGGTCCCTTTACCTTTACCTATGGCATGTGAGAAGCTTCAGTGCCCCTCTCCAACATGCTAAAGATGGCCATGTGTTCTGTTTTACAAAGGGCAGTCCTTTAAGGGCTATCTGGCCCAAGCTTTTAAATAAAAAGTAAGCATAGAAGGTGTAGCAGGAGCCTTGAAGTTGTCCATCTACAGTTAACGACTGGAGAGCAGTCCAAACAGGGATGCAGGCAGCTTCTGCTAAAGCTTAGCACAGGTGAGAGGAGGAATTTTCCTGAGGCAGGTGGTGGCACAAGAGGTCTGTCCCACGACTATATCAGTGGACTCCAGCGAAGTAAGTTTTTTTCCCCTTTGGTTGTTATAACCAAGTGTTCATAGGCTTTAAGCCTCATTTCTGCCCAGATCTGGCTTTTCAGAAAGCACTAGCTACTTTAATCTGCTTAACTGCAAGTCTTAGAAATATTAAGTGTGTCACAAATGAATTCAAATAAGAATCTAAAAAGGTTCCCATTGCCAGCAGTTTCATGGAGCGCTGACATAAAACCCAGAAGAGGATTATCAAACTTTTGCCCTTAGCAGTGAACATGCAGTAGAAGCCAGAATGACTCAGGCAAAACTGCGACACTCATTCCCCCTTTAAAAAAATCAATTTGTTCTCTTTGTGGAGTCGACCGCTCTGTAGAATAGCTTGAGATATTTTGTTGCATGGAGTGCAGCACCAATACTTTAAGGCAGGGGTTTTCAACCAGTGTGCCGTGGCACCCTGGGGTGCCGTGGTCATGGGTGCCATGGGCAACACTGGCCTCCGCCCCTCTTTCCTTCCCTCCCTTCCTCTGATGCCCTCTTGTGTCTCTGCCTCCCAAAGGCTTGCACAGCTGTTTGTTGCAGCAGCCCTGGCTATTAGCTCCAGAGGTGAACGGCGACACGGTGGCTGGGCGGGGGGCAGGGGGGGTGCTGGTTGCCAGGAGCTGAGGTGGCCTCAGACTAAGCAAGCAAGCAAGTGGGCGAGGGAGCCCAGCCAGCCAGTCCACCAGCCCTTGTGTTGGGAATGGACAGACAAGTGGGAGGCTGGGCAGGCATTGCACTGGCCTTTATTGTGCTTGCTGTGTGAAAGGCCTGCCTGGGAGCTGAGTGCTCAGTGCCGAAGGGGAGCGTTTCCCAAGCTTGGGTCTCCAGCTGAAGGTCTCCCCATTCATGCTTCAACAGCAGCAGGTCTACTCTGAGTTACTGTTGTCTTCAGAAGTTTTACAGCCAAGTTTCAGCCATCTACACCCCAGTCACACCTATGAAACTCAAGTCACACGGTCACTGTTGCAATGTCACCATCACGTTTTTTTACTTGATGTTATCTTCTGGCCGGCCCTTTTGGAGACTCCCATGGAAAGTACTTTGAATCAGTCCATAAGTAACACACACACACCCGAGTTTTGTTTGAATCAGGTGACTGAATAAGCCAGGGTGCAGAAGACAGAGTCAAATCACCCAGGGGAAAGTAGAGCACAGCAAGGTAGGCATTCGATAGCTCAGTTGGTAGAGCATGAGGCTCTTAACTCTCAGGATTGTGAGTTCGAGCCCCACGTTGGGCAAAATAAGATGCCTGCATTGCAGGGGCTTGGAATTGATGACCCTCGTGGTCCTTTCCAACTCAGCCGGGAGAGCGTGAGACTCTTAATCACAGGGTCGTGGGTTCGAGGATCAAATTGGTCAAAAAAAGATTTCTGAATTGCAGCGGTTTGGACTAGGTGACCCTCGTGGTCCCTTCCAACGCTGCAGTTCTATGATTCCTCCGGCCACTACAAGCGCCCCTGGTCCCAGCCCCAGGCTTTGTTTATTTTTCAAGCGACACCGCCAGCAGGAGGAGATGAGCGCGCCTCTCGCCTCGGGTCCCCATCACGTGGGCCGCTGCCGGAGCAGTAGTCAAACTCTCCTCTCGACAGCTGCGGTATGAGGAAGTCGGGGAGAGGCGCGCTCGCCTCGCTGTTCTCCTGATCCCGAGAGCAGCGAGGGCGGAGAAGACGAGGACGTGAGTAGCGCGCTGTCCTTGGAGTGCGCGTGTGTGAGGAGGGATCTGGCAGGGTCCCTTCCTTCCTCCAGATTGCGGTGGAGGCGCTCGGGGGAGGCGATCTTCCTTGGCAGCCGTGGCGTCCCCTCCCCTGGGTTAGGACACCGCGCCTTCTTAAGTGCCCTCTTCCCCCTTGTCACCACCGCGACGCAGGAGGGGGAGGAGCCCCCAAACACTGCCTGCAGTCCCCTCCCCAGGAAAAGTGGGGTGCGGGGAGAAGAGACAGCAGGGGAGAGAGGAACACCCTGATTGATGATATAAACTCTCCGGTTTCCGTGCGCTTCACGTCCAATCAGGCTCGGGCGGGCCTGCTTTCGCCTCTGCCGGTAATGCCGCTTCATTCCTCAGCTGCTTGCTCGTCCCGGGCGCGGCGGGCGCAGCAACTCTCGGGTGGCGCCGTGGGGAAGTTTGGGGCGGCTTCGCTGGCGGGCGAAAGGCGGCTGCAGAATTTCGCGGCGGCCGGGAGCTACCAAACGCAGAGTCAGTTTCCCTCCTTCCTGCCTCCTCCCCCGGCGGCTTTGCTTGTTGCTACTAGGTTGCAACTGGAGAGGCGGAGGCACGCTTTCAAGATTTTATGTTTTATAGCCCTGGGAGTCGAGGGGGAGGAGTAAATGCTGGGTCTTCTTGGCCATGCAGCCGGGGACGGGGTTACTGCTGGGTGCCTGTGGCCAGATGTGCTGCTGCTGGGCAGCTGTGGGGTGGCCCCCTCGATTCCACTGGCTCCCAGAGGAGCGGATGCGTTAGATCGGGGGCGCCCAGCGATTCTTCCTCCGCCTCCTCCTCCTGCGCAACTTTTGCACAAGTCGCCCATCGCCACCGACTTGGCGCGTAATTGCGCACGGCTCCTGCTGGTGGTGTTGCTGCCGTTTCCCGCAGCCCGACTCGATCGCGCGCAAAAACGAGCTCTCCTCCGGACTTTTTCTTTCTTTCCTCCTTGCTGTAGGTTGGAGGCGTTCTTCAGCAGCCGGGTGAGGGCGGGCGAGCGAGTCCCCGAGACCGAGAAGCGGCTAAGGGCTCCCGATGGAGGAGGAAGAGGTGGCTTCGGTGCGCGACGAGTGGCAAGGGGTCGCTCAAAGGAGGAAGGCCTGGGCCAAAAGCAGAGACTCCTGGCAAGCGTCGGAGGCGGAGCGTCTCTCTCCAGAGGCAGCTGAGCCGGCGCCGGAGCAGGAGATCGCCGGGGGGAAGTTGCCTTTGGCTGCCGAAGGAGGTTTGTCTTATTAGCCTCATGGTTTTCTCTCTCTTTGGCTACCCAAGAGACACAACGAAGAGTCATGTGGCACCTGAAAGGTTAACCGATTGATTGTGGCATCGGCATCTGTGGGCTAGAGGCTGTTTCTTGAGTGTCTGATGACGACCAACGAAACTGATGCCAAGATAGAGAAATGCCTTTCAGGTTTTACAGGATTCTTATTTTGATGACCAAATAACTGCTGGTGGGTGGAACTGAACTTTACGGCTGCCATCCTAAACTGCCATACTGAGCTCTGAAGCTCTTTATTCCTACTGCAATATCACACTTTGTTTTCACTAGAAACAAAACCCTAATGAGCCCACATTGCTCTTCTAGGCATGTTTACTGGCTGAGTTGAATGCAATAGTATAATTAGCAATCCTAATCTCGTTTACCAGGGAGTCAGCCCTGTTGAATTTGGTAGTTCGTGCTTCAAAGTAGGCTTGTAAATTTAGTTTTTAAAAAAGTTTTTAGGATTAGCCTGCAAAATTCCCAATTGTACCCTTGTCGTTACTTTTGCTTTGTCCTTAAACATTTTAAAGAAAATGTTGGGAGGTTGGCTTCCCTTCTAGAAACTGTTGATTTTGTGCCTTAGCTGGTTTACATATCATTTTGTTCACTGGGATTTTTGAAAGCCAGCAGGAAATATGCCTTGGCAAATGGCTGCTTTTATCATTCATCAATGATAACTTCTTGCTTCTCCCCGTTTCCCTTTTCTGTTTCTCTCTGCCCTTTCCCACCTCTCCCCATTCAGCAGGCTCTATTCCAAATGAAAAGATTGCAATATGGCTTAAAGATTGTAGGTAAGTACTTCTTGTACAAAGTGACGCAGTTGATCAATATATCTGCTCCATCCTGAATCTCGTAAGATATCTAGAACCTCTTTGGCCCTGAGGCTTTTTAGAAATACCAATTACAAATCGGTTTCCCCTTAAGCTTCTTTTTGCCCCCCCCCAAAAAAATGTTTCTTAGTAGTAAATCACATGGATTGCAATGGATTTTCTCCCCATGTGTGTTTCAACCATAATCCAACACATCCTTTAATCCTTTGCATGCTTTCTTGGGCTTCCTTCTGAGTAAATTCGCATATAATTGGACAAAGTTAGGCATGCATTTAAACTCACTGATCTATAAGGAAATTCAAGCCCTCTTTATTTTGTGCTGGAATAGGCTGTGGCCAGAATATTTTGTGTGCGAGAGACAGAGATGAATGGAAAACTGCTGTTTCGGCTAAAGTTTATTATGTTGTTCAGGAAATAGCAGCTGTTCTTTGGGACGGCAGGTCCTGTTGTCGTAAGGACACAACCCACAGTGCATAGACCGGGGTGTTGTCTGAAAATATAACTGCATACCAGAAACAAAGGGAAAGCTCCATGCTGTCTTGGCTTTGTGATTTCAGCTGCGATGTTAAATGCATTTAGGATGTACTGGGAAGTAAGTCCCGTTGCAACCACTTGGATTTCTTCCCATGTTTGTAAACAAGTTTTAAATCCGCTGCTGCTGCAACTGCAAACCTGCTTTAGCCTGAAGTCTTATTATTTTTATTTTATTATTATTTATTAGAGACGGGTGTTGAAACCAATTCAGCTTCTGGATCAGAGTTTCTCACATAGTGAGCAATGGGTGACTTTCTCCTCGTTCTCTTGCATTGCCCCTAGCTGATTCGTAGGCTTTTGGTTGGATTGATGCCAGTATGAGCAACTCCTTGCATGTTGAGTAAAGGTAGCCAGAGGACTCAGAGAAATTGGGTGTGTTTGGAATGAAGTAAGAAAGGAGATTCCAACTCAACATCAGGATGAACTTTCTGACAGCAGGAGCTGTATGACAGAGGTTGTGGACTCTGCTTGGAGGTTTTTAAGCAGAGGCTGGATGGTCATTTGTCATGGCTGCTTTAGCTGAGATTCTTGCATTGCAAGGGGTTGGACTAGATGATCCTTGGGGTCCCTTCCAACACTACAGTTCTATGATTCTAAGGGCCAAAGGTGGCATTGAAGGGAAATGGAAAGTGAGATCAAGACTAGTATTTAATAACAATAATAATTAATAAACAAATCAACAAAATGGGAATCGAAAATAGAGAGATAAGAGAGGAATGCTGTCGCTGGAGGAAGAAAGGAATGTAACAGGACCAGGGAGGAGGGATAAAAGAAATTGGCAGTTTTGGGGTATGGGATAAGGTATAAGAGGAATGTGAAAGGAAACTGGGAAAAATAAGTGACGGGAAATGGGTAAAAATACTCTAAGAGGCACGTGGGGGGGGGGAGAAAAGGAAAATAGAAAAGAAGAAGCCTCTTAATCAGCAAATTTTGCCTAAAGTAGGGAAGCCAAGTCACAATTCCTCCAGAGCAAATGCCTGTAACTTACGTTGAAGAAAGCTGAACTGTGATATAAGTGATGTTAAGATAATTTAAGTGATATAATGAGTTAAGATAAGGTAACAGAAGTAATAGCAAAGGTAAAATAGATATGGGAAATATAGTTTTAAGAGATGAGAGGAAATTGCTAAGGAGAATAAATATATATACTGAAACGCAGAGGGAAAGATAGGAGGAAGTCAAACCAAAATGTAAAGAAAGAAGAAGGGAAGTTTTGATTTTAGTTGGTGTGTGTATTTGTAGTATTGTATTGTTTGTTATGTATTGTCTATTTTGTTTTGTTTTTTATACCATTTATGTGTAAAACCCAATAAATATGAATTTAAAAAAAGAAAAAAAGAAAGCTGAACTGTGGAACTCCTTGCCACAAGGAAACTGCTGTGTCAAAGAATTTAGCAATTTCCAAAGATAGATTAGATATCAGTAGAACATGATGCCTGTATTTGCCAGCTGGTTATGCCAAACTCTGCCTCCATCCGCCTCCATTTTGTGACTGGCTCTGCCAATGCCCCACCATTTTGTGTTTGGTGGGCCTTGTGAGTTTTCAGCTGTCTTAAGTGGGCCCTGGGGCTAGAAAGTTTGAGAACCCTTGTTCTGGATAAATGTGTTTTAGGTAACACAGTGTACCATCTGGAGATATTTACAACACTTCATTCAGTTCTCCCGAGAGGTGAATTTAAATTAGAATAATGTATAGGTCACTTATCACTGGTTCACTCTCAGTTGCCCTTCCTTAATGTAATCTACCTCACAGGGTTGTTGGCAGGATATAAATGGACACCCATCTATGGTAACCCAAAGGGTCCATAGAAGGAGGATGGGATGGAAATGACTTTTATAATGCCCCTTTTCTCTAGCTATGCATTTTATAAAATTTTGGAAACCTCTGAATATTTTTTGGTTTTTAAGGTAAAATTAAAAACGAGGATTTTCAAAACATGATCATAGCAGATCAGGATAAGCTACAAGAAGTGTAGCAATTCTTTTGTGTGGGACATTATGATTTTTTGGGGGGGGGGGAAGCTGGCAGTTAATTTGTAACATAAACATACTTTTGCTACCTCTGTGGGTCCTATCCAACTTTTATCATACTCCGAATCAACCATTGAAATGAATGGACTTACATAACTTAAATTCTTTAATTTTAGTGGATCTGCAAAGCATGATGGTGGAGATCAATCGGTCTTCCAAATTACACACAATCCATTTTCTGCCTTTCCTATTTTCCTTGCTGTGATAAAGACTTAAAGCAGAGCTGTGGCATAGACACTCCCTCCCATATACAGTGTATCAAGTTTGAGGTTGTGATCCAGAAACTGTAGCATAGAAAAGCAACGATTGGGTTTTCCTGTAATTTTTTCATTTTGTTGTTGTTTTTGAAAAGGAAATGTAACCCCATAAACCAGGAATGGAGAATCTGCTGCCCTCCAGGTGTTGTTGAACGACAGGTCCCATCATCCCTGAACGCTGGCCATGCCAGGTAGGGTGCTGGGGTTCAATAGCACCCCATAGATCCCATTCCCAGTCCTTAAGGATCTCCTCCTCTTATTGGACATGATCAGCATTCCAAACATTTTTAACGCCTATGTGAACTGAAGTTATTTTTATTATAAGCCAGGGGTCCAAAGAACCACGGTTCTGCATTCTTAGGGCAGGCTTGTAATGGCAGCTCCTTATACAACATAGCGAACACTGTTTGAATGGAAGGAAAGTTCAAATGCAGATTGTAGTATAATGTGAGGGTTTGCTGCTTGGTGAAAATCATTCTTAAAATCTCACTAAATCAAATCAAAGTTTATTGCGTTAGCCATTTGGCCATAGCACAAGTAAGAAGTCCCGGCAGTAGCCTGCCATTCTTATACATTTGTGAACATCAGGTATGAAATCATGGCAAATAAAACAGGTATGATAAAAACAATAGCAATTATGTAAACTATTGGAAAGTTTACAAGTCCAGGACTAAAGGAGGTTAACCTATCGAGGTGGCCCTGAGTTTCAGGGCCTGCAGGATATAGATGGCCATGCCACGAGTGACTATGGGATTGGCATCCACCAATAGATATTTCAAGTGGTCATCTTCCATGGCAATGGTCGGATGAATTAGTAGCAGGAGCCTCGGTCTTATTGAGTCATAGAGAGGGCAGTGGAAGAAAAAGTGGGTAAAGTCCTCTATTTTTCCCCTGTTGCACGGACAAAGGCGGAGGTCGAGAAGAGTGTTGGAGAATATGCCCTGTAGGAATGCTGTGGGAATGGAGTGAAATCTCACTAGGGAATGCTGAGTGAAGCCTTTGGATGAACCAGCTGAATCAGCTGTCTTGGATACTGGTTATTATGGTTATGGTTGTTTGCAGTGTTCTGATGCAGAGGGTATTCTGAGCAGTTAGTTTACTGTTTTCTTTTTAGGTGTAGCCGTATCAGCAGGTGAGCCCTGCTGCTGCCATTATTTGATTCTCTTCTGGGCTGTAGTGTGGATGCTGACTGCTATTCACCGTGTCCCAAAACTGCAGGGAAATGAATGATGTCTCTCAGCCCGCCCCGCCCCTTTGTTCTGCCTCATCCTTTTGGCTAGATGTGATTTGGGGTTTGAGCTATGGCCATCAAAAATTGCTCATCGTTTCCCTCTGTGGTGTTTAGTCTGGAACCATTTCTCTAAAGCGAGACAAGGGATTGATACGCTGCGTTCTCCAGGCTGAAGAGGGAATTTGAAACTCTTTGAAGGAGGTACCAGGAAGGTAGAGTCAAACCTAGAAGCCTTGCAAAACTAGAAATTCCACTATTGTTTCTCCTTCGAATTCAGAATTGGCCAACCTTGTTCTTGTAAGGTGTGGAAAAGGCGGCTGGAGAAAAGTTTCTCAGCACTCTCTTAGAATGCTGTTATTTATTGAATTTTATTATTCATTGGAGTTGTACCCCACCCTTCCCCCTCAAGCAGCTCAGGGCAGCAAACATAACACAATTTACAACCAAAGGAAGCCAAAACATTGTAGAACAGTTAACATATTCTAAAAGCAGCTACAGTCAAAAACATCTAACATCAGTTAAAAACAGAGAAACACTCCTAGTTGTTCTTCCCCTACTGCTTTTCTTCATTTCAGGGGGGAGAGTTTGCCATTGTCAAACAGCTGGGAATAAGAAATCCTGGCTGATCTACTACAAATCACCCAGAGATCTACTAGTAGATCCAAAGTTGTTGACAATCAAACCATTTCTTTGGAGACAGACAGGTCTGGGATTAACAAAGCCGTAATGTTTGCAGTACACCAAAGGCATGGGATATTATAGTTCTGGTGTATCTCGTGTATTTATACTGTGAGGAGCTATTTAATCTAGAATATGAAAACAAGTGGGAGTTTTAAAATGTCATTTACCTTTCCCGTGCCTTGTTTGAGAGAGAATTATTTCTTGGTGGTGGTGCCTTAATAATAGCCTATAGAGGAGCAGGCTTGTCTTCTCCACCCAGGACAGGTTAGACGCTTCTGGGAAACAAACAAAGGACAGGTGAGACTCTTCTGGGAAATGGCATTTGCCACAGGGTTATTCGGATAGCATTTTGCTCTGTTCCAGAGCATCTATACAGAACCTTCTCCATGCCCAACAATTTGCATATGGTTGCAGGGGGGACTCATAGTCCTTCCGTTGTTGGAATAGCTCCAGTCAGAATGACTAGTGGCCAGGAATGATGGGAATTGTATTCCAATGACATTAGGAGGATGCCAGGTTCGCCATCCCTGTGTTAGTGTCTTCCTGATGCATCTTCAAAGGAACTATATGAATAGCAAGAGCAGGCACAGGCAAACACGGCCCTCCAGATGTTTTGAGACTACAATTCCCATCATCCCTGACCACTGGTCCTGTTAGCTAGGGATTATGGGAGTTGTAGTCCCAAAACATCTGGAGGGCCGAGTTTGCCTATGCCTGAGCAAGAGGCATACAGTTTCAGGGGCCAGTTTCAAATTCACTCACTGTCAGATCAGACACCTGGGTGCCCCACCTACAATATCTACTTTAGGGTGAAATCTTCTCCTCACGCACACACCCTTTGTTATCAAAGGAAGAAACTGCCTGTTTGATGTACAAAGTGGTGGTGTTTTTCAAACGAATTCCTTCAAAATGCATGCTGAACATGAAAGGAGGTAACAAAGTTGGCCATTAATTTTTTTCTTTTAATGGTAGTGCTAATTTTATCGTTTGTACCTAATGTAAAATCATTTGCCCCGGCTGTAAATCCTCCTCTGATGCTGTATAAGGCTTTGTTCTCCTGTGTAAAACACAACGGATAGCATACTGTTGAAACCCTTCTGGATCCACCCTGGGGCTAAGGAGGCGCCTGCAAGTTATTGCAAAGATTAATTTCATACTTCTGAGATGGATATGGTGGTTCTGCAGCCCAGTTCTGCATGTTTACACGAAAGCCCTGTTGAAAAGAGGTGCAGATTTCCATCCAGTCTGGTTGCCTTCTGTTTGTGGGCTCTGCTAGAATCGGTACTTCGGAACACCTGGGTTTTAGTGTGGCTTCTCGCTGTCTTTCAAAAGTAAATGGTCTAAGAGGTACCTCTGATCCAGGCTGCAATTCGATACCTCTTTACCCTGAGAGTAAAGCCCTATTGAGCCCTATTCAATGTCAATAGCACCATCAAAGAATAGAATTTTCAAGGCAGCTGTTTCTATATTTATCAGAGAGCAGGCTTATAAACACACTTCCTCCAAGGAAATTTCTGGCCTCTTCAGCTTCCTTTTTTTTTTTTAAAAAAAGCTCCCAATTCTCTATTTACAGACTTTTATAGAAGGAAAATCACCTAGTTGCTCAGTGAGAGGTAAATCTGCTCCTCTGCCTTCCATTGCGGTGTTCAGGGAGTGCCAAGGCGGTGGAGTAATCGGTAGTTGGACACCTGACATTTGAGTTCATGAAATAAAATGAAAATGAAAATTGCACTTCTCTAACATGTTTAAAAGTTTTGTTCTATTAGCAATAATTTCCGAAAGCATAGCCATATTAGTCTGCTACTCCCAAATAAAATAAAAAAAATAAAAATAAAATAAAAATAAAACCATTGTGTGGCACCCTAAAGTCCTAACAGATTTGCATTTCAATCCTAAGCATGCTTACTCAGAAGTTAGCCTGTGTACTTCAGTGGGATTTACCCCTAGTTAAGTGTTTTTAGGACTGCAGTCCTATGGTAAGTATAAATAGACCGGAGGGTAAGAAATAACTGTGCAGCTAAGTCAAAAAAAGCTTATGCTACAATAAACCAGCTAGTCTTCATAGAATTGAAGAATGCAGCTGTTCCATCTGGGGATCGAACTTGCAACCTTGGCATTATCTGCACAATGCTCTAACCAACTGAGCTAGGTGACTCAGGTTTCTTTGTTTGAATTTGTTGCACTATTTAGTGGAGTGTCTGTGTTTTGGCATTGGCTTACCTTGACTACCCTAAGCTGCCGTCCCTTCCACACTTTCCCCGAAGTAGGTCCAGCTGAATTCAGGAGGACCTACTTCTGAGTAGGCATGTATAAGGTTGCACTTGTCGGTGAATCCATAAGCCTTTGTTAGCTGGGATAGTTCAGTTGGTTAGAGCATGAGACTCTTAATCTGAGGGTCATGGGTTTGAGTCCCACGTTGGGCAAAAGTTTCCTGCATTTCAGGGGTTGGGCTAGATGACCCTCATGGTCCCTTCCAACTCTATGATTCTAGCTGTGGGCTCACCTGTATAAGAGCCCTGCTGGAGACCAGTGTGGTCTCACAGTGGCCAGTCAGATGCCCTTGAGAAGCCCACAGGCAGGGGGACACTTTGCAGCAGCTCTTTTCCCAGTTGTGTTTCTTCAGCAACTGATGTTCAGAGGCACACTAACTCTGACAGTGGAGCTGCAACACAGCCATTGTTAGCCTTATACCCTATTACAGGGGTAGGCAACCTAAGGCCCGTGGGCCGGATGTGGCCCAATCGCCTTCTCAATCCGGCCCATGGACGGTCCAGGAGTCAGCATGTTTTTACATGAGTAGAATGTGTCCTTTTATTTAAAATGCATCTCTGGGTTATTTGTGGGGGCCTGCCTGGTGTTTTTACATGAGTAGAAGGTGTGCTTTTATTTAAAATGCATCTCTGGGTTATTTGTGGGGCATGGGAATTCGTTCATCCCCCCCCCCCAAAAAAAATATAATCCGACCCACCACATGGTCTGAGGGACAGTGGACCGGCCCACAGCTGAAAAAGGTTGCTGACCCCTGCCCTATTAGTTTGCCTAACCCCCAGCACATCCCGTGGGAGCAAATTCCACAGTTCAACTATACCCTGCCTGAATAAATAACCACCTTTTTGCCCACCCTGAATCTTCCGATGTTTAACTTGTTTGGATGTGTGTGAGAGGGAGAAAAAAACATCTGTACGTTTTCTTTGCTCTGTGAATAATCTCAAGTACCTCTGTCATGTCTGACATTCGCCTTATTTTTCCAAACAAAGCAACAAAACAGTGCCAAATGTTGCAACCTTCCCTTGCAGGGCTCCAGCCCCCTCAGTCATTTTGCTTGCCCTTTTCCTGCCCTTTGTCCAGCTCTGCAGCGTCCTTTTTTGGGGGGGGGGGTGCCGCAACCAGAACTGTACACAGAATGGCCATGTGCAGTTTACCTCACAAGCTTTTACTCTGGAAGAACCTAAGTATATGAGGCAGACTCGTACGGAACATGTGCAGATGCCAACAACAACAAGAAAAAGGAAATAAAAAAGAGTAGGTATAGAAGCCGAAGCCACGAAAACTGCCGCCAACAATGTGGCTGGTTAGTCATTTCTTGTGTGTTTGTTGTGGTCGTGTTCCACCCTTCCTCCAAGGAGCTCTGAGGGGTGTGCATGAGGGCTGCCTCATCTTATTATATGTTAGAAAATGTCCTGTCATATGAGAATGTGTCATCCCTCCACCGCTCATGGCTCTCTGACTTGGTTTCGCTGGCAGTTCCCTATAGAATATAAACTCTCTCTCCCCTCCATTTCCAGATAATAGCAAATAATTTCTTCTCTTCCCGTGAGGCGAGTTCTTTAGGCTCCACTGCATGCCTTCTGTGTCCATCTTCTCCTCTAGCTTTTGCATCCTCTGTAAGTTGTTCTCTCAGGTTCCTGCCTTTGAGTTGGATGCCTGCGTTTTGTAGGAGGCTGCAGTTTACTGAGTCAGGCGTTATCTGACCACTCTCCCATCTACCTCTTCCCTCAAGTAGTCCCACTTCCTGTGCCCTCTTCCAACACCCACAGATTTTAACCCAGTTCTTACGGGCACTTCTGATAAAAGGGTGCGCTGGTTTTCCACCCTGGGCGTTCACCATAGATATGCCAAGAGATTAAAGTGATGGCGTTGCTTGTCTACAGAGAATAATGGCCAACGGTGGCTTTCAATTGTATAATGGAAGTCGATGCCCACATAGCTGGTCCTGTTATCTTGGCCTTGTGAAGGTTTTCCTCCCCTCCCAAGCCACCCTGACCTTTCACTTTCTTCAGTAGTGCTGCTGTGTGTCATTCTATTGCAGACCATTTCCCCTTGAGCAAATACAACATTAGCAAACATTTTATGACATCACAGTAGCTCAGCTGATCCCCGTGATTAGCCCTCTGACAGATGGAAAGCAGTTGGCAGCCTGTGGCTAGCCTGTTTCTGTTTGCCGAGGGTATAATTGAATTGTTCCCTACCACATTTCACAAACGGAAATAATTAACGCTCCTATGCATGGTGTGTGTGTGTGTGTGTGTGTGTGTGTGTGTGTGACTACGGGCAGAGTTCAGCAGACCAACAGTGGCCTGGTGCATTATGGCCATGTCAGCAAAATCCAGACTCTCATGCACCACAAGAAGAAAGTGGGAACTAAAGGCTCATGCAAGAAGATTTCTCTAGATGAGAAAAGCAACAAGGCAAGTCAAACGCTGCAGGGAAAGTTAAAATTATGTGAAGGGCACACATTGCACGGACATCCCCTATTTTGGGCGACTCAAATTTAAGAAAATTGGGGGGGGGAGAAATGGCTCAGAATTGTTTAGCTTTTTTGCAGAGGATTGCACAGAGTTTTACAGCTTTTGGGGGGGGGCAATTGCCAAAAATCTCTCACACGCAGCATCGACACTGACGATCGCAGGCAGCAGACAATTGTCTACTTGCCACAGTGACAGCCAATTGCAAACAGACCCTTCCCCAGCAAAAAAATTCTTACCCGACTGAGAAAAGCTGTCCGCTGGCAATCGCACGTGTCCCGGAACAGCAGCCGCCAATCGCGGCAGCGACGGCCAATCAACAGCAGTGTTTGCTGCAGAAGCCAATCACCAACCCAATGAGAAGAAGCAGCCAATCCAAAGCAGCCCTTCTAGCAGCCAACAGTCGTCACTGACAAGCTCCTGTAGTTGCAGCCAATCACCTGTCCACCCCATTCACTATCCATGGATAAGACGAGGCAAGTTTTTGAACATCATTTTAGAGTAAAAAAAACCCTCATATTATGCATGGAAAAATACAGTATTTGGAGGATGTTCATAGAATCATAAACTGGTTGGAAGGGACCATGAGGAGAATTATCTAGTCCAACCTCCTGCAATGCATGGATCTCAATCAAAGCATCCGTGAGAGATGGCCATCGGACCTCTGCTTAAAAACCTCCAGTGAAGGAGAGTCCACTACCGGTAAAAGCTGGTTCGCTTTTACAGCTGAAGAAGACTTGACACACAGCAATAAGTGGCAGAGCCCAAGAACAAGCAGCAGATCCATGGCAGGGAATTCTTAAGCTGAAATTGCACCTGGTATTGCAGTGCCTCTGAGCATATGCAGAATGCTTTGCTCTCAGTATTAAGGGAATGTGTGTACCTTTTCCTCTCTCAGTGCCCACTTTAAAATTAAGAAGCAGAGTGCCTCTGAGAAGGTCAGAGTGCCTTTACCTTGTCACTTCTTCCGCAGCCATAATAAAAGAGCATTTTCCTTTGAGCTCATGCTTGTCCAAGGCTCAGAAGGAAGGGAGCAGGTGTGGTTTCACCCAAAACAAGACTCTTGCCAATAATGACTCTCCTGGCTGAATCTGATCCCCTCCAACACACTGATGCCAGGGATTGGGGTGGGCAGAGGTGGTTTTAGGGTATTACGACTAGTTCGGCTGCACTGGGTGCTGGCATTGCAGGGGGCACAGCAACAATGATGCAGAACAGAGCGTGAGAGGTGAGCGGGCCCCAAATTTTAGTAACGCACAGGGCGCTGCTGAAATTTGAGGTCCCCATACTGCTAAGGGGAAAAACAATCTGCATGAGAACATCTCTTGGTCTTGATCTCTGCTTCACTCTCTTGCTTTACAGCCCAGCATAGATATTAGGAGTGCCTAACCCTATTGATTTTTTATTTATTATTTTAAATGGTCCTGGGAGTGTCTGCAAGTTTGTTTGTTCTACACATTTGTCAGCAGTTCATGCAGCTGATAACCATCCTTTCCCAGAGCAATGAATAAATGAGTCTACTTCCCCTTCTGTTCCAGTAGGGATTTTTATATGCCACAGAGTTGGCATATGTTTAAAATTGGTATTGAATCAGAAAAGTTGCAAATGTCTGTCTATTGTTTTATGGAAGCGACTTAGTTCGATCTAATCAAATTGAGGCTCTAATAAGCGTCCCAATTTCACAAAATCACACCAAGGCAATCTATTAGTAATCAACATCCATTAATCAGCTAAAATCATCATAATTGAACAAATGTCATTCCTTTACAGATAGCAGCGTAGTTTGTTATCGAAAAATCAAAATTACTCACACAGGATTAATGAAACTAATATGCATTGCTTATAATGGTTTCATTTTGTTATATTAATTACACATGGGTAATTTTGATTTTTTTGATAGATAATTAAATAGGAAAACTATCTTTGACTGTGTCAAAGGAATTAATGCTATAATAATTATTTTAAGCTGTACCCCACCGGCAGCAACCAACCCTGCACCTCCTTCCCCCCTTCCCTGGTGTTGGGACATCACTTGCACCCACACTTTTTTTAAGTAACAAATCATCAACTTTTGGGAAAGCAGATTTGTTGTACAAGAATGCTATTTGGTCATTTTCTATTCATCTCAGTCATTCTTTATGACGAGTTATGAAGAGCTCATAAACAGAGCTTGCAAACCCGGGCAAGGATTCCTGGAAGAGACTGAAGAGAGAGAGATTGTGTCTTTTGGAGCCTGAGGGTGTGAGTGGCTGATGGCTCTGTGGGAACACAGGATCTGAGAGGTAGGAGTTACAGCTGAGAGGAAGCCGGGTTGAGGGAGGAGTTAGCAACCAGCAGCAGTCAAACTTAGCTCAGTGCAGATCCTGGGAGCTCACAAACAGACCTCATAAATGGGCATTTAGCGGGGGAGATCTGTCTCTTGGTGTGCATAGGACCAGAGACATGGAGGGTGAGGGAGCTGCTGCAGTGATCTGTAACACCCATGTCATGTTTGTCATTCTGCCAGAGAACAAGCAACAGTACACTTGTAGCAAGTGCAAGTTGGTTGTCTTGCTGGAAGAGACTGGGATTTAGGAGTTTAGGGGTATAACCTGTTCAAAAGGAATAGGCCAAACAGGAAGGGAGGAGTAGCAGCATTGTATTTAAAGGATGTCTAAACCACAGAGCCTAGGACTTGCCAATCAGAAGGTCGGCGGTTCGATTCCCCATGACGGGGTGAGCTCCCGTTGCTCGGTCCCTGCTCCTACCCACCTAGCAGTTTGAAAGCACAAAGTGCAAGTAGATAAATAGGTACCGCTCTGGCAGGAAGGTAAACGGCGTTTCTGTGCACTGCTCTGGTTCGCCAGAAGTGGCTTAGTCATGCTGGCCACATGACCCACGAGATACGATAGCCATCTTCAGATATCTTAAGGGCTGTCACATGGAGGAGGGAGCATGCTTGTTTTCTCCTGTTCTGGACGTAGGACTCAAACCAATGGCTTAAAGTTGCAAGAAAGGAGATTCCGACTAAACATTTGGGGAAACTTTCTGACAGTAAAAGCTGTTCAGCAGTGGAACAGGCCCCCATGAGAGGTGGTGGACTCTTCTTCCTTGGATGTTTTAAAGCAGAGGTTGGTCATGGATGCTTTAGCTGAGTTTCCTGCATTTCAGGGGGTTGGACTAGATGACCCTTGGGGTCCTTTTCATCTCTATGATTCTATGCACTCTTACTGCGCAAAGAGCATCTGCACGGACACATGAGAGATCTGCACAGTAGTGAGACAGCCTATGCAGTGTCTGTCCTGTGCACCCATGCTTGGCAGTTAGTCGCCTTGAACCCAATGGAACTTACTCCTGAGTAAACGCTCATAGGATTAGGCTGCCCTCCCTTGGGCCCTGTTACAGGAGCCCTATTGGTAGGGTGACTAGATGCCTGTGAAGGATAGCATAGCTTGCCATGCAGGGGAGAGAGAGACTAAGCACCCTGAAATGTCTCTTGTGCAGTTGTTACGTGGACAGCGAGACTTGTTCTTTAGCATCTGGTCACTGCAACCACTCTTGCCTTTACATTTTGAAAGAGGGCTTCTCGCTGTTTGTTTCTGTGCTTTGAGTTGGGCTTCCGTCCTACCCAAATCGTGACCTTTCGGGCCAACTGTAATCTTCTGTGTGTTGGCCTTCCAGGGGTTTGATAAACCTGTTTTTCCTGCTTGTTGGAGTGCAAAAAAAGGCGGCTGTTGAGCACTTGGCAAGTCACAACACACACTGGGTGGGCTGCAAGTTGTGTGGGCTTCTTTGAACAGCTGCATGACAGGTAGAAGTTCAACATGTTTAGATTCCTCAGCACAAAAAGAGCCAAGGGAAGGGGAAAACATTGCCTGACACACTTTTGCCTATCGTAGAGCAAGGGCCTGCACATGGTGGGGTGGAACTTGCAATTCTATATTTAACAGCTTGCAATTTTTCAACATTTATTTTAAGTCTTCTGAACGACTCTGGGTTGTGGTAGGGGGGATTCCCTAGTCTAAATCTTTTTCCTCTTGAGAAATGTTGATCATGACTGGACGAGTTTTAACTTTTAAAGTAACTGTTTTAGGACTTTGTGCTAAAGATCCTCAGATGAATGTAGGAACCCAGAGATAACTGATTTGAGCATTTTAGGACTGGGACTCCAGTGTTGTCGTGAATGCATTTTAGTATTACAACAGCCCATCTGTGGTGTGTCACTACTGCTCATGTCCAGTTTTTTAAAAAATAGTACGGTGTGATATTGTGCAGATAATGTGTCAACCTCCTGGTGTCAATTGGCTTATATAATGTAACTCTACATAGGACTGAGCTGTTTATAATAATAATCTTTAATACGGTCAAAGACCAGCAAGAAAATTATACAATCCAATTCGTGGAATTGGTATTTACTTAATAAAATTACAATTTAAAATTTGCAGATTTTAAATTTTTTTATAGATGGGTCTTAACCACCTATCGACATTCCTACGGTAGTTCACTAGGATATCAGTCACTGGTATTTGCTGCCATCACTGTTTGTCTTACTCTTGTCGCTATATAGCAAAATTTTGCAACAATCCTGGTGGTCTCTGTATCTTTATCAGCTAGAAGGTATCTAGTGTAAACTTCCTCCGATCGACTGGGCAGTTTCACCAAAAGCGGTTCAATCAGTTCTTTCCTTGAGTCACGATACAGTGGGCAGTATAAAAGGACGTGCCCAGTGGATTCAATTTCATTGCCATCACAGGGGCATAGTCTTTGGTCAATCGGGGTCTTATTATAGCTGCCCACTAAAAGTGCTGAGGGGAGAGCGTTAAGACAGGCCCTGGAAAATGCCCAGCGATGTTTGGGGTTGTCTAATGACTTGAGATAATTTGCTAAATGGAGCCTTGACTGAGCTGTTAGTTTAACTAAACCAAGGCAATCTTTTGTTTCTAAGGTTGGGGGTCCAACCCACTGAAATTTAGCATTCTTAAATCTCATTTATTCCCTTGGAATTTGAAGCATGGTTAAGGTGACTGCCATGTGTCCATTTGCTTAGGCATAAGTCCCGGGGGTCATGCACAGCATTCAAAATTTCCCAGGTATCAGGTGCGTTTTGCACCTGGTTATTGGCCACTTGCAACCCAAGTGAAGATGCCTGGGTGCCATAATGGCACCGACGTCTCCACCATCTGGAGGTGCATGTCTGGGGATCCTTGAATCGTGATTGCTTTAGCACGCTAGCAACACTTCCTGTAGAATTCTATCCATTATATTTTATCTGCACAATCAGAATGAATTTCAAGAACCAACAACTCATATGGAAAAATACGACTTTTGAGCCGTGTGGCCCCAAAATAGCAACTAGGCATTCTGTTTTGGCGACTGTAACGATGGTTTAAGGAGCCATTCGGTGCCTAGCTTATACATCTGAGTTTCTAACATTGACATGCTCCTAAGTAAACAAATGTAGCATTGCATTAAATCATCCAGTTGATTTCTTAAATTTTCACCTTGCCTTTCCCACCAAATGCTGCCCATCCTAGTTACATCCTTGGCGTTTGAAGCTACAACTGCGCTTAAGATGGAAGATGGAAGTCTTAATGGGTTTGCTCTGCTTGTCTTTGGCTGCTGAGGTAAAGAGAACGTGGGGGTGTTCGCTTATTTAAAGAAACCTTATCCTTGTAGGAGTCCTAACAAACAAACAAATCTGTGAATTGTTCTACGGTTTGCATGAATTTCTTTGTTTTCCATAACGTAAGTTTTCTTGGAAAACTTACTTTCTATGGAAACCATGGAGAGACCTGGTCTGAACAAAGACATTGGATTCTTATCTCATTATACATGACAAAGCTATTTTTAACCTTCTCACCCCTTACTTTTTCCTGTAAGACTAATTGCAGTCGTTAACAGTCGTCAACAGGTTCACCACAGTTATCAGCCTATCACCCATTCCCACCACCCTTCTGAGTAATACCCCTCCCAATCCTCTCACTATATATAAGGGTCTGGTGACTTCTGTTTCAGTGTATCTGAAGAAGTGTGCATGCACACGAAAGCTCATACCAAGAACAAACTTAGTTGGTCTCTAAGGTGCTACTGGAAGGCATTTTTTTAATTTTTTATTTTGTTTTGACTATGGCAGACCAACACAGCTACCTACCTTTAACTGTAAGTTTTCTGTTTTGCATCAGCTGTGGTGCTCTTGTTCAACTAGGTATTGGTTAAGTCAGGGCCCTTTTTCAGCCAGAACTTGCCGGAACTCGGTTTCAGCACCTCTCAGGTGGGTGCCATTGCCATTCTAAGAGAACACAGGAGGTGTTCATGGGGAGTCGTGGCACCTCTTTTTCTAGAAAAATAATGCTGTGTGAAGTGAATGGGAGCCAGGGACTCCATAATGCAGGTGTGAGCAACCTATGGCCATTCAGATAATAATAATAATAATAATAATAATAATAATAATAATAATAATAATAATAATTTATTATTTATTCCCCGCCCATCTGGCTGGGTCTCCCCAGCCACTCTGGGCGGCTTCCAAAAGAACATTAAAATACAGTAATCTATTAAACATTAAAAGCCTCCCTAAACAGGGCTGCCTTCAGATGTCAGATGTCAGATGTTCAGATAATTCAGTCAGCATGGCCAATAGTCAGCGATGATGAGAGGGCACCAGGTTCTTCACTCCTTCTATAAGGAGGCTAGTTTGGGAATCAAACTGCTGTTTTTCTGTGGGCAATGTGAGAAAATTGGGCTTCTTTTTAAAATAAATAAATACATTTACAATGTACTTCCTTGTATTGATATCTGGGTTGGGCACATGTGTCCCCCCCTTTTTTGTTCTTGTTTCCTAAATATGTACTGCTGTTGTAGACAGCCAACAGTTTGAAAAGTCATCTTTCCAGAAAATTAGGAAAAGGCTGGTGGTTTTACAAGGAACTTCTTTTCTGGGATGTTGTGCAAAAACGTCACCCCTGAAATGTAAGCGGGCAGTATTTAGCCAGCAGGGAAAAAATAATTCTTTTAAAAATAAACAGCACACACACACTCAAGTTCAGACAATAAGAACCAGCTTAAGCGTGGGGTAGAGGATTTCCTTGTTTGTGTGTGAGGCGCCCACAGATCCCGGGGGTTGGCTTTTCCCCAGTCAGTTTTGGTTGGCCACAAAAACAGGGCAATACCTACTTTGGGGGTAAACATCACTCTGTAAGGAGAGTATTCATTGCCACATGGTGGGCTAGAAGAAAGCACATTTTGGTTTGATTGATAGGGAGTTTGCAAAATGGCTGAGAAGAGAGAACCGATTTGATGTCTTAACTGGAGTCTGGTAGATGAGTTACCTTTCTTGAAATGTGCTGCTTTGATGCATTGCTTGGGTCAGTGATGGCTAACCTTGACACTCCAGATGTTTTGGGACTACAACTCCCATCATCCCTGACCACTGGTCCTGTTAGCTAGGGATGATGGGAGTTGTAGTTCCAAAACATCTGGAGTGTCAAGGTTAGCCATCACTAGCTTGGGTGACCCTCCTGAGTTTGATGCTTTCTTTTATTTAAAAACAGACGCACTGGGGCAGGCTGGTGGCCGTGGTGGGTTTTTCCTTTTTGAAGCTGTTCAACAGCTAGAAATGTTCATGTCTCCCTGGAGTGGAGATGTGGTGATGATGGAAGGAGGACTTGGTCACCTTTGCCTGCCTTGTAGCTGTTCAGCTGTTCACCATGCAAGTACAGTGGTACCTCGGGTTAAGAACTTAATTCGTTCTGGAGGTCTGTTCTTTACCTGAAACTGTTCTTAACCTGAGGTACCACTTTAGCTAATGGGGCCTCCCGCTGCCGACACGCGATTTCTGTTCTCATCCTGAAGCAAAGTTCTTAACCTGAGGTACTATTTCTGGGTTAGCAGAGTCTGTAACCTGAAGCGTATGTAACCTGAAGCGTATGTAACCTGAGGTACCACTGTAGTTGCTCTCTTCCCCTGTGGCAGCTATAGATTGCAAATGAAGATTGTAAATGGAATGGAGATGGGTGTCTTCTCCATAGCTGTCAACCCTCCCTTTTTTTGGTGGGAAACTCCCTTATTCCAATGCCATTTCCCGCTGCTATCCCGGATTGTTGATATCCCTTAAATTTCCTGGATTTCAAAGGCAGCAGCTCCTCTCCCTCCCTGCCGGCCAGGGAGGCTCCTCAGCTGCGTTGCTCGGCTGCCAATAAGGAGTCTGAGACCGACTGGGGGCGGAGCTTGCATGCCTTGTGCAGCCAGACCCTCACGCCCAACCAGACAGACAGCCTGCCTGCCGTCTACACACTCGCTCTTTCGCTCACCCGTTTGCATGCAGCCTCTGGAGCACAGGGTGGCGAGGCTACTTGGTGCCATTGCACCGCCCTCACGGCATCTCTTATTTTCAAATCTGAAAGTTTGGAAAAATCCCTTATTTTCAAATCCGAAAGTTGACAGCTATGCTTCTCTCTCCCACACCACCTCCACAAGGTTCATATTCACTCTTTATCTTCTCCCCCAGATAGTTCATATGCCATAAGTGAGCTACTTTGGTATGCGTTTCCTTGAGGGCTAGGATGTTTGCAAGGCTGTTTGGAAGATGGAGCTTCAAGGAAAGCAAAGAGGTGCTAAAGTGGCTAGAATAAGTTGATAAGCCGGCTAGACGGGGATTTTCTTTTCACACAACCTTGGTCGGTTTGCTTTTGTGTGTGTGAGAGCTATTTAGAACAAAGCAATATTTTGTATAGCTATTCTCATGAGCCAAAGACTTCAAGGTTTTTGGATTCTAATTTGTTTCCATGAAACCTAAATGGTGCATTGTGGCTGTCCCTATTTTATGGATGGGAAACTATGACGTTTAGACATTGTGTATTGTCAAAGCTCTGCAGATATGGTAGCTGGAGAGAACTCTAGCACTCTGAAAAGCTAGTGAAAAATCTCTCTGTCAACAGAAGCCCATGGTTTTGCTCTTACTGCCTGTGTCTGCTGGTTAGTGTATATTAGGGATGGGCAAACCTTAGGTTTATGGGATCTATTTTTTTTTTTTTTTTTTTACTGGAACCAGACCTCAGTGCAGAATAGTGACTGAGGACAAACACTGAGAGTTAAAGGCAGGGTACCTCTTAGCACAGTCCAGGATAAAGATCCATTCTGGATTCCTCCCCACCCCCCAATGCTTCCTTTGTTTCAGCAGCCTAAATTCAGGATAGGGAGGGATCTGCCATTTTGCTGCTGCTATTGTTGGACAATTGGGAGTCAGAAATCCATGACAAACCTACAGCAAATCCTTTAGAAATCTACCAGGAGACCCTGGTCTATCTTCTGCCCCTCCTCCAGTATAACACCTGTTCAGGCCCTTGCAGAGCCAGGCAGAGGCCCGGGCCAGGTAGATAATGTGGCCCTTTTTTTCTTTTTTGCCCTGGGGATCTCCATTGTTGATCGATAAAAAAAGACTTAATTCGTTTTAATATATTGAAACTTCTCTCATTGGAGTGCATTTTTGTATCAGTTTTTTTTTCCATTTTACTGAAAACAAAGAAACTACGCTATCTGAGACGTGATCCATTGTTCTTTGAGTACTGTCCCCCCCCCCTGATTTTTATTATTTTTTATTTTACTAATGCTGACCAAGGCCCCCTTTGGAATCGGTGGCCCATATGACCCCCCCCCTCTGTCTGGGCCTGCACCTGTTGTGCCAGCACAACATCATCAAACAAAGATCCTGCACAGCAGATAAATATGGCATAGGAGATGTTGAGGACTGTAGTGTCGAAGACGTGCTGGCCCCTCATTTTAGTTTTCATTTTTAGCTGTGTTTCCATTTTGCAATCGCCTCCCCACCGCTGCCACCCCAGAGCACTTGCTTAACCCAACTGCAAAGGAAGTCTTTTTCTCTGTTCTTTCTTTCCTGGCGAATTCTTTTGAATGCATGCGAGATATCTGCGGCCTCTGTCCAGAACCTAAGCTTCCTGTTTAGCATTATCGTACACTTCCAAGCAGACTCGGCCAACTCGAGAGGTCTTGCTGCCACAAAGTAATTCCTTTCCAACTGTCCCAAGTTTGCTCTTCAGTTGCATCCCGAAGGGCTTCATACGTTGTGCAGATCCATTGCCCTACGTTCAAACACCAGCATCCCCCTTCCCCTCCCAGGCTCTCACTACTGTAGTGGGCTAAATTGCTGTGACGTCTTGTATGTAGAAAATGCAAGTGGCGGGGCTGCCTTGACGAAGCTGTTTCACTGTTAGCTGTTAATCGGCTATAGAGGTGAAGGGTTAGCTCTTGCAGCGCCAGCTTTGCTGTTCATTTACTGCTTTGTGCTACCATCTGATGTGTGTATCGTTGGCAACAGCCTCGAGAGGATCTGGGAGCACAACGAGATGCTCAGAAGTGGCCTGGAGCAGAGGAGAAGAATTTTAAAAGGGCCATTAAAAGCCCGTGGTGTAAACAATAAGCACAGTTGTTTAAACCCAAGCTTTTGAAAGGCCATCACTTGAAAATGTTTAGCAAAGGAAAGTCTTCCTCCTTCCTCTGAACCTTCACCCTTTGATATACAAGTGTTCCAGGATTTATCAGCCGTGGTGGTGGGGTTTTGCAGAGAAAGAAGCTGGCCACTACTCCGGCTGTGAAAGCCCCGGATGGTCAGAGGTTGGTGCTAATACAGTCATACCTCTGGTTACGGCCGCTTCAGGTTGTGCGTTTTCAGGTTGCGCACCGCACCGAACCCAGAAGTAATGGAAGGGGTTACTTCTGGGTTTTGGCGCTCGTGCATGCGCAAAAGCGCTCAATCGCGCTTTGCGCATGCACAGAAGCACCGAATCGCAACCCACACATGCGCAGACGTGGCGCTGTGGGTTATGGACGCTGCGGGTTGCAAACGCACCTCCCGCACGGATCGCGTTTGCAACCCGAGCGTCCACTGTAACCCGACCGTGAAATTGTACCTGCCCCTTTAAAAGTTCCATTGGCAAAAGGATGAGGGTGCAGCTGTTGCATTTTCTCGCCTGCCCTACCATTTGTGGGTCAGAAGTAAAGAAATTGTGTGCTACAGCAGGGCTGCTGGAGCAGCAGAGTGTGAGATCCTTGGTGCCTACAGCTGGTTGCATTGCTTTCGAGTTTTTAAAGAACTCCTGGCATAACCTTTTGGCAGGCAGCTGGAAGCTCTACAAACAGCACGTAATGATACTGTGAAATACTGTAAGTATTTCCTTGGCAGCCCATCCCACAAAGATCAGTGGGACTTTAAACTCGCACTAAAGTGGTTTCAGATTGCAGCCTAAATTGGGTTGAGAGAGGATAAAAAGAAGAGAGTGTCTGAAACAATCATAGATCGTACTCTGCTTTTAGCCAAGCAGAAATGTATGTATGTTTGTGGGAGTGGGGGGGGGGCTATTATGCCCATACTTTCAGCATTGGCTCTGTGGATGAGAAATGTTTAAAGTGCAGAATGAATTTCAATTAAGTATAGTGCTGTGGGTCTGTCTCCTTTACTCTCACATTAATGCTAAAGATGATCATAAAGTAAGTTTCTTTTCTTTTTCTTTCGACAGACTAATTAATCACGTTAATGTTCATGTACACTTACGGCAGCACGGACAATCTTATGCTCAGTCATTTGGGAATAAAGTCCCACAGAGCTTACTTCCTGCATCGGAGCAGTCTGTTAAGTTGGCAGCTGTATCAATTTGATTAAACAGCCTTTTGACAAACTAGTGCCTGGTTAGGGGCTGGTTTCCTCAAAGCTTGCTTTGCAAGTTTGTGTGTGTGTGTGTGTGTGTGTGTGTGTGTGTGCGTGTGTGCACATTTTCGGGAAGAGGAGGGGACGGATGTGAAAGAAGTGTGGCTTTAAGGAAGGACATGAAGAAGCAACTTTTAAAAGACAGCCATGCATGTTTTAATCTCTTCCGTGGTTTCAGAACGCCATTGGGAGCCTCCCTGGATGAGCAGAGCAACGCAGTTCTAAAGGGTAAGGATCCGAGGCCTTTTAAGTGCATTTCTGTTTTCCTGCTTGTTTGTTAGACAAAAAAAAAAAAATCCTAATTCAAATCCAGGTTTGAGCCGACGGTGTTAGAAGTTGTTGAGCGGGCTTCTGCAAGCCTGATAGGAGAGGAGACAAATGGATCTGTGATTTTTTAAAACCCGAAGGAACTCTTAAGCAATATTTCTCTTGTGATAAAGATAAGCTGTGCTGTTTGTGTGTGAGAGAGGGAAAGAGAGAGAGAGGCAGAGCATGAAGATTGTTAAGTATTACCCTGAGAAGTAGGTCAGCCCCTTTCAGCACAATCTCTGTTGGCTTGCTCCGAGCGAACTTGCCACACCTGAAAAGTTACCACTTGCGCAAACCAGAATGCAAAAGTTCAAAGTACAACAAGACGCTGCAGGTAGCGACAGGGCAGATCCAAAGCCCTTTCGGTAGCTGCAGCTCCTTTCTTTCAATGCGCAAGGGAGACAGGGAATGTTTGATCCAGGACGTTTCCTTGGCTTGAGACTCCTTGGTAAGAGACCTGCAGACTTGCTTAAGATGCATTATGTGTTATATGCAGTACAGCTGTAACCAAAGGTGCTTGGTACTCCTGGCTCTGAAATGGCCATTTTCTTTAGCTTGGGCATGGAGCTCTATGGGAGTTACCTTAATACATCTTTTCCGTCCGTTGTAAGACCTGCTCTCTGCATTGAAAATAACAATATATCTCACCTTGAAGCAGACTGAGACACTGGTCTGGTCCCCAGATTTGAGCTCAGAGAGCTCAAATTTGGCTTTCAAGGACAAGGATTTTATATGCATGGTTGTCATTTGGTGCTTTGGTTTTAAGTGGGCAACCCAGATAACTGGAAGGAAACCACAACGCTAGATGCTGATCACGTCAAATTGATATCTTTTCAGGCATGCTGGTGAGAAACGGAGGAAGCTTTGAAGATGATTTATCCCTGGGAGCAGAAGGTAGGTGTGGTGTCAAAATGCATGCTTGTTCCCCGCTCCCCAAATCAAAATCAAGCAGTTTGTTAAAAGCAAAAGCATGTATAGTGTTTAGAGTGCAAGATTTGCTGAACTACAGCACTCATATCTAAGCATGGAGATTGCTTCGAGTTGAAGTCCAAGGACATCTCAAGTCGATAGGTTCTTCATCCCTGTCCTAGTCAAACTACATGGGCTACATTGGTTGACAAATAGAGAGAAAGAGGATGGTTGGAAAAACATGAAAAGTCATTTTAAAGGTCTACAGATCAGTCTCTGAACTCAAAAATCAGATATGTATGTTCATGTCATTATTGACATTGGTTAAGTCTAGGGTTTGGGGTTGGTTGCTTGGTTTTTTTTGCAGATTTTGTGTGTGCACCTGTGCAAATGATTAAAATTATGTTTGATTGGATGCTGTCACAGGAGGGTGATGGGAAGAAGAATAGCTGTACCATAGGCAGGGGAGGCAGCTGCTTCCCACAGCTAACATTTTGTACCCAAAATCCAGTGATTTTGTAGGTGTCATGTGTTAAGTGGACCCATGGAAGCTTTTGCTATTGTGGAGGATGAGAGTTATGCAGAGCAGATCTGAACCATGCAGGAACTGACAGTTGAATCCAAGGCAACCTGCCATCCTCAATATACTGTGCCCAGGAACCTCCTAGGTTTATGGGCTCTCTTGTACCCCTGCTCAATTGTATCTTACACATAAAGGGCTGCTGCTGCTATCTCATAGCAGCCATTATGAAACAAATGTCCTTGCTCTGCCAGATCCCTTTCTTTGTTATACATTGGTATTGGAGCATAGTCTTAAATAGGTCCTGGAAAAGGCTCATGTGCAACCGCCATGCTCCTAATTCTAACCTGATTTGTATACACAAGATGTGTTCATAGCATATATGGTGAAAAAAACTCCAGCATAATTTGTCACTGCCTATCAAGTGACTATTGTTCTTTGGGTGACTGCATATAGTCTGGTGCCAACAATTTATTTTCCCCGTCTTTCCCCTTTAGCTAACCAACTGCATCAAACCGGCGAGCAAATGGAAATCTGGTGAATATTCATATTTCTGGTTTGGGAGTCATGTCTGGCATGGGGATAAGCTACCAGGCAATCTATATAAAACATAAAATTTCTAATGGATTGTTACCGAGGGAGGTCCTTTATTGTGGGAAATGTTTTTGGAATCTGGATTAAGTAAATATCAGAATTTAAAGCAAAATAAACTGAAATCCAGTGATCTTAATTCAAAACCCCAGCAGTAGCTACAGGCACATCCCTACAGGCACAGGGCTCTTGCTGCCAATATAAAAACATAGAGTCTCTTTAAGGTCTGGTTTAGAGATGAGGTTTGTGCCATGATTACATTACTTACTGGAGGCGTTCCGTTCATCATGTGAAGCAGTCAGTTGAATTCAGTAGCTGGAAGGAGACATAACTGCAGCATAGAATGCTTCTATATTGAATATAAAGAAGGTTTTGATTGCATAAAATACAGATGAGCATTCCCCACCCCCTTCTTAACTTACACATCCAGACTCTTTCAGGAGTTGGTGAGTTTTCCCACAAGTCATTTTATGCTTATTGTCTCACCAGCTTACCCATAATATACTGAAGACAGTTAATTAGTCATTTGTTTGTTTGTTTGTTTGTTTCAGCGGGTGATATTGTAGTGTAATGCACCCCCTTCCTTTTTTTATTTTGTTCTGTGTTTCAAAATACAATTTTGTTCTTGTTGTTTTCGAAAAGAAGTTAATTCAGCAATGTCCCTGAACAGTGTAAAAAGTTTTTCCTTCTTCCAACAATGGAGACAGCAGAAGCTCAGAGAGGAGGGTTGTTGCTGTTGTTGTTGTTGTTGTTGTTGTTGTTTTGGAGGAGTTCTGACCCTTGAGGTACGAATGTTGCAGCTGTCCGCTCTAAGTGAAGGGCGTGCATTCTTAAGAAAAGAGAAATGGTACAATATAGGATTTTTGGAGTGTTCTTGAAAGAGGAAGGAAGCTCTGCTGTTCTTTCAATGCCTGATTCACTTGTGTTGTCAGTAACGGCATGTTGGCAAAGGACAAGAGACTGCAGTTTCATCAGAAGGGGAGAAGTATGAATTCCACTGGCTCGGGGAAAAGCAGTGCAACTGTTTCAAGGTGAGCAGTATTGATAACCCGGGGACTGGGGTTAGGTACAGGCCTGACATTAGGTTGGGTCCACTGTCTAACTTTCCGTTGACCCAAAATGCTGGCTATAGTCAACCAGGCCCCTTGCACTTCTCAGTACTGGAGCCTGGGTGGCCTCCTATTTCACATCCCCCATAATGCATCTGGGCTCCTGAGATAATGTCTCCGCAGAGCTGGGCTCTGGCATTGTCAATCTTTTAATAGGTCAATGGAATTTCTCTCCCCCCCTTACTCTGCTGACAGAAATCACCAAGCTATGTTATCTGTTGATGGCCTGAGTGCCTGCTTTCTGCTTTTTTAAGGAACATTCACAAACTACCACCTCCCTGCAGTTTTATAAGCTATGGGACATGCAAACTGTGATAGGGGAAGCCATCTTTGTTGTTCATATATCTGCTCTTTTCAAATAGACCTGATTTTTACATCCATAGAGACTCCCCATTTTACATCTTACTCTTGCTTCCCCCCCCCCTCAGTCAGAGGTGGGGTGAGGGCAAAGTACCTGGGGACAGAAAGATGGATTAGGCCCCTTCACCTGCACACCCATTTACAGGATAAAATAGCTCCCAATTTGTACCTGAATGAGATGCTACACACGAGCCTGGCTATACTTCTGTGTTCCCATAAGATTTTTTTCTAAGGACCAATGAGAAAGAACTACTGCATAACCAGTTACAAGATTTATTGTAGTGGATACTAGATAATGCTATGTACTTTGGCTACTTCTGCTGTCCAAAGCATAAACCAGTTAAGTTGAATTGTTTGGAGTTGAAACTGTAGTCACATAACCCTCACCCCTGGGCATTGGTTCCATTGATCTGATGTACTTTTGAGTAGATGTGCCCAAGATTACATTGTAAATTTGCTTTTGAGGTGGTAGATAGCACTTGCCTCGGAAGCATGTTCAAAAACGCTCAAGACTCTGAAATGGTATACTGGGGACTGAAGCATTAAATTTGCATACCGAGCCCAGACACATTTCCTTGAAAGCAAGTTTTGCTTTGATCTTGAAGCTCCTCTCAAGTCAGCAAGCTGGAGATGGCTATGGTATGCCACCTCCGGTTCAATGAAGACTTCAGAAAACATGGGTGGGCAATGCAGATGGGCATGCTAGTTCTGTCCCTTCCCCCAGGCACTCTTCCCATCACCTTCCAACTTGTGGAAGGCTAAGGTCTGGAGTGAGTAAGGTAAAGGGACCCCTGACCATTATGTCCAGTCGTGTCCGACTCTGGGGTTGCGGCGCTCATCTCGCGTTACTGGCCGAGGGAGCCGGCGTGCAGCTTCCGGGTCATGTAGCCAGCATGACTAAGCCGCTTCTGGCGAACCAGAGCAGCGCATGGAAACGCCGTTTACCTTCCCGCCGGAGCAGTACCTATTTATCTACTTGCACTTTTTGGGGTGCTTTTGAACTGATAGGTTGGCAGGAGCTGGGACCGAGCAACGGGAGCTCACCCCGTTGTGGGGATTCGAACCGCCGTCCTTCTGATCGGCAAGCCCTAGGCTCTGTGGTTTAACCCACAGTGCCACCCGCATAGCCTCCTGCATTTGTGAAGGCTCCCTGTGCTCTTTAGAACCCAGGAAAATCAGTGCTCCAAAATGTGTGGGCAGCCTCCACAAGTGCAGAAGAAAGATGCTACCTTCTTTTTTCTGTGCTCACTATTGACACACCTGAAGAGGGTTGTGGTCTCAGGCAGGTCCAGTTCCTCATTCCTCAACACACATTCTTGGAAGTAAACCTTGCAGACTCCCAGAAAATAATTTCATCTCCTTGAAATGCTTAGAACCGTAGCCGCATCTGTTTGAATCAGAGGACTTCAGTATAACCAGGATGTAGTTCTTGCTTGTATAGTGGTACCTCGGTTTAAGAACAGTCCGGTTTAAGAACGATTTGGTTTACAAACTCCACAAAACCGGAAATAGTGTCTTGGTTTGAGAACTTTACCTCGGTCTAAGAACGGAATCCGAACGGTAGAAGGGCACCGGCGGCAGGAGGCCTCATTAGGGAAAGTGTGCCTCGGTTTAAGAATGGTCTTCCGGAATGGATTAAGTTCGTAAACCGAGGTACCACTGTACTTGTCGGAAAGGAAGGAATCGCGTCCAAGAAACAAAAAAGGGTGGAAAGCAATGATGTGGTGTTTTTGTCTTTGTCTAGTGTATCTGAACTCCTGGAACTGTACGAGGAAGATCCTGAAGAGGTCCTCTACAATCTTGGATTTGGCCGTGATGAACCAGATATTGCTTCTAAGATCCCATCGAGATTTTTCAATTCGTCGTCCTTTGCCAGGGGGATAGATATCAAAGTGTTTCTGAATGCCCAGCTGCAGCGCATGGAAGTGGAAAATCCGAATTTTGCTTTGACCAGTATGTATACTAAATTAAGAGCACGGTTTCTAAATTGCTGATGTCATGTTGACGGCCTCAGGAGCGAGTGTTTGGGGCCCCACCTACAGTACGCATTTAAAGCAGGATCACACCACTTTTAATCATAGGGGCTGTAGTTTGTTCAGGCTGCAGAGAGTTGATAGGAGCCTTCCCCCCAAAAAACTTCTAGTGGGTTAACAGTCATTCTTTGTGAGTGAAATGGGAGATCTAACAACTCTTAGCACCCTTAACAAACTACAGTTCACATGGTGATGATGATGGGGTTTTTTGGGGGGGGGAGCTGCAGCTATTTAAAGTGGTGTGGTTCTACATTAAATGTAATAATAATAATAATAAATAATAATAATAATATAATTTATTATTTATACCCCACCCATCTGGATGTTGGAAGCCACTCTGGGTGGCTTCCAACAAAACACTAAAATACAATAATCAATCAAACATTAAAAGCTTCCCTAAACAGTGCTGCCTTCAGATGTCTTCTAGTCTGGTAGTTGTTGTTCTTTTTGACATCTGGTGGGAGGACGTTCCACAGGGCGGGCGCTACTACCGAGAAGGCCCTCTGCCTGGTTCCCTGTAACTTGTATAGTGCAGATGGACCCTAAATGGACTTCCCTAACAAAATCCTGAATGCTCTAGAGCTAGGAAACCCAATAACATCTGGAAGGCCATCACTGGGTCCCCACCCCTATTCCAGAGTGACACATAGTGCCTGCTTGAAGGCAATTGACCACAGATGATAGAGCAGAGAATCTACACTGGCTTCCAGTATGTTTCCGAGCACAATTCAAAGTGCTGGTGTTGACCTTTAAAGCCCTAAACGGCCTCAGCCCTGTATAACTGAAGGAGCATCTCCACCCCCATCGTCCGACCCGGACACTGAGGTGCAGCGCCGAGGGCCTTCTGGCGGTTCCCTCACTGCGAGACATGAAGTTACAGGGAACCAGGCAGAGGGCATTCTTGGTAGTGGCGCCCGGCCTGTGGAACGCCTTCCCACCAGATGTCAATCAGAAAAACAACTTTTTGACTTTTAGAAGACATCTGAAGGCAGCCCTGTTCAGGGGAGTTTTTAATGGTTGAGGTTTATTGTGTTTTTAATATTTCGCTGGGAACCGCCCAGAGTGGCTGGGGCTACCCAGTCATATGGGCAGCACATAAATAATAACATTATTTTTACTATTACTATTATTATTATTATTGTGGTGGTGGTGGTGCCTGGTATAGGAATGAGGGGAGGATTCAGAGGAAAGGAGATGAAACCACTTTGAGAGGGGTGGATGTGAGTTAAGGGGGCAGGGACCTGGCTGGGCAAAGGTGGTGAAAAGGGCCAACACGGGCCTCCTCTCTCCTCCTGAAAAATTTCCCCAGAACTTTGCTAGAAGAGAAGAAGAGTTTGGATTTGATATCCCGCTTTATCACTACCCAAAGGAGTCTCAAAGCGGCTAACAATCTCCTTTCCCCTCCTCCCCCACAACAAACACTTTGTGAGGTGAGTGGGGCTGAGAGACTTCAAAGAAGTGTGACTAGCCCAAGGTCACCCAGCAGCTGCATGTGGAGGAGCGGAGACGCGAACCCGGTTCACCAGATTATGAGTCCACCGCTCTTAAGCACTACACCGTGCAACCAAAATGTATAGTTTGTGTAACTTGAAAGGCACAAGTGATTTAAAGACCAGCCTATTGCCAGTAACATTTTGCGTGTGTTTGTTTTCCTTTTTCATATAATAGTCAAAATGACATTTTAAAAATGAAATGCAATAGTTTGGAGTACAAATCATAGAATCATAGAATCATAGAGTTGGAAGAGACCACAAGGGCCATCCAGTCCAACCCCCTGCCAAGCAGGAACACCATCAAAGCATTCTTGACAGATGGCTGTCAAGCCTCTGCTTAAAGACCTCCAAAGAAGGAGACTCCACCACACTCCTTGGCAGCAAATTCCACTGTCGAACAGCTCTTACTGTCAGGAAGTTCTTCCTAATGTTTAGGTGGAATCTTCTTTCTTGTAGTTTGAATCCATTGCTCCGTGTCCGCTTCTCTGGAGCAGCAGAAAACAACCTTTCTCCCTCCTCTATATGACATCCTTTTATATATTTGAACATGGCTATCATATCACCCCTTAACCTTCTCTTCTCCAGGCTAAACATACCCAGCTCCCTAAGCCGTTCCTCATAAGGCATCGTTTCCAAGCCTTTGACCATTTTGGTCAAAGTAACAAACAACTGTTCTTTAAAATAAAATTATTGGCTTTTTTTTTTAAAAAAATGAATTTTGGGAAAGCCCAAGGTTGCGGGCTTTTTAACAGAGACATTTGAGGGTTAGCAATCTGGCGGGCCTTCGCCTGCTATGTGTTTGTTTTTACCTTTGCAAGTTCCAAGCAGCTTCATTATTGACTCTTACAATGCCTCCCATTGTTCTCTTTGTCATCTCTCTGTTTTTTTGTCCTTTTGCCAGGCCGCTTTCGTCAAATTGAAGTGCTCACCACCGTGGCCAATGCATTCTCTTCCTTGTACTCCCAAGTCTCTGGCACTCCACTGCAGAAAATTGGGAGCATGAATTCGACCGCTTCCAGCAAAGAGGCGCCCAGCCCTCCTCCTCTGACGCGGAGCAACACGGCGAGCCGTTTCATCAAGACCTTGTCTAAGCTTAATCTGTACGGGAGCCCGCAGGCAGGTGAAGGGGGCGGCAGCCCTGCTGCCTCACCAGTCGAGAAGGGGAAAGCCGAAAGTGGGGCTGAAGAAGCGGAGGCGAAAAATGAGCCCAAAACTCCAAAACACTTCAAAGCTTCTCTGCTGGCTACAGTAAAAGAGGAGACGCCGAGCAACCAGTCCACTGCGGCTGAGGGTCTCAATGCTTCGGGAGTTTCTTCTGGCATGAATGCAAAGCAGGGAGATGGTACTGAAAACAAGGACTCTGTTGATCATTCAGATGAAAAAGCTGCAGCTATGACATCCAGTGGTATTGAGAGCGATGCGCTAGCACCAGCCAGTTCTGGGCTCGAAGTTAACGCCGGACTGCAAATAACTCCTGCTCCCGTGTTGGATAAACAGCCCTGCGCTTCAATAGCCAACCCATCCATTGCCAGTCTCATGTTGCAGCAGAAGGACTCATTTGAGATGGAAGAGGTAAGTGGAAAGGCATTTGTTTGGGCTATGCGCAAAGTCCTCCTTGATCTCCTACGCTAGGGCTGGGCGAAATATCAATATATTATCCAAAACCAGATTGAAGTCCATATTGTGATATTGGTTTCGTAATTTTTGACCTGGCAATCGTGAATCGTGATGTGTGTGTGCTGCGCAAAAATCACAAGGTGGGGAAAACCGTAAAGCCAGCCAGTGTTTAATCTCGATTCTTGCAGCCCGTGTTAACTCTGCCGACTCAGCTCTCCCCTGCCTCCTGCAGGGGGGCAGCGAATCACAAGAGCAGGTGCCAGCAAAAATAATGATGCGGGGGAAACCGTGAAGCCAGCCAATGCATCCACATAGCTCCATCCATATTTGAGACATCGTGATATATCAGTATACTGCAATGTTTAGCTGGTGATACTTCACAATCTTGAAAACCAGATATCGCCCAGCCTTACCCAGTTTTGTACGCTCCTTCGATCTAGAGGTAGCATATAGCTATCGTGACTACTAGGAAGCACCAGCAAGTGGCCTTCTCGGTAGTGGCACCCACCCTGTGGAACGCCCTCCCTTCAGATGTCAAAGAGAACAACAACTACCAGACCTTTAGAAGACATCTGAAGGCAGCCCTGTTTAGGGAGGCTTTTAATGTTTAATAGATTACTGTATTTTAATGTTCTGTTGAAAGCCGCCCAGAGTGGCTGGGGAAACCCAGCTAGATGGGCGGGGTATAAATAAATTATTATTATTATTATTATTATTATTATTATTATTATTATTATTATTATTATTATTATTTATTATTATTATTATTATTATTATTATTATTATTATTATTATTTATTATTATTATTATTATTATTATTATTATTATTTATTAGTGCAGCTGATGTACTGAAATGATGACAAATTCTTGCTAAATAAACACCTGCATTCTGGTTAGAGCCGTTTAAGTCCACAGGAGTGGGAAATCCAGCTTTTCCCAACAGGAATGAGGCAATTCCTTTTTAAAAAAAAATTATTTGTGTTTCTAAAAATGCATATGGAACAATGAGCATGTGCTGGGAGTGCCCAGGGGCCTTCTGGTCTGCCTCTTCCCAAGCATTGCTTTGGCATGTTTTCGCCAGGCATCGCATGGCAAGCTTACATTCCTACAGGTTTTTCCGTGCTATCCTGGGGCTCCTTTAGGAAGTCTGTTGCTGTCAAGATAGCCAGCGTGGGAGTGAGTCAGGGCAAAGTTTCCTCAGGAGCCCTGGCCTCTGCCCTCTCAGCCAATCACGATTCTCTCGAGTCTATGTCCCATATTGATATTGGCTAAGGAGGCGCAGAGGGGTGGATTGGGCGGCGGTTGCAAGTTCGCAGGGTACAAATGCGGGCAGGGCTTTGATCCTGGGGTCCAGGCAAGGGCGGGTGATGACAAATGATCTGGTCCTTCCCCCTCCAAAAGCACCACCAGGAAAAAATAGAAAGGTGGGAACGCAAGAAGCTTAAGTGTACCCAACCGGGAGCAAGTAGACCAAGGCAACGCCTCCGAAAAGCCAGACCGTAGCAGAAAGGCTTGTGAGATGAGCTTTTTAAATATGTATTTGATTCTGTAGGAAACTGCGTTAAGCTGTTTTGTTCGTGTGTGTGTGGTGGTGTGTGTGTGTTTTTTAAATGTCATTGAAGTAAACCTGTTGCTAACACAGTGTAAATTCTGATACTAGTGCCAGCTAGACAATGATATGTAGCATATTAGATCCCTGGGAACTTTCAGTGCAGCTATAGTCGGAAAGACTTTCTTCCAGGGTTGCAAATCTTGGAAGTCCAGCTTCTTCAAGTGACTTTCCTGAGAAGATTCAGGAATGAGTTTGTTTTTTGCGAAGAGCTTTCTAACCTTCATTTTGTTTGCAAAGAGGGGCTTTAAAAAGAGGCATTGCTTTGTGTGGTTGCTGAAACTGGAAGGCTCTGGGAATGGGGAAAGACTTCCAATGTTGAGTGTGAACTAAATTCACTCACCTAGGTCTTGCCTGTCCACAGAGAGCTTCCTGCTCTCTTCCTGCTCTATTTGCGCCTCGCCTTTCCAGACTATTCTAGCACTTAGCCATTAGCCCCGGCAGCACTGATTTAAATCCACCACGGCTGCTTCTGGTGCACACTGGGATTTATATAGAATTCTGTTGTTGTTTTTAATTAGATGGGGTGGCAGGACTCAGGGCCATACTGTGAACTTGGCTCTGATCACAGTGAAGTTGAAAGAGTGGCTGGATCTGGTTATTGGCTTGCAGTGCAATGCATACTTCAAAAAGTGAAAATCCGGACACAAAAGTTTGTTGAGCCTTTTTGGGCAAAGTTGTTGAGGTTTTGTTTTTGTTTGCAAAATCTCCAAAAAAATTGAAAGTTTTCTGCTATTTTTAAGGCGATTTGTTGGGAAATCAACACTTCCGACATGGGTTGCCATACACCCAGGTTTTTACCGCTTTTAAAAAATCCCACCCAGATGTTATTTTCGATGGACAAATCCCAGATATGTCTGGGAAATCCTGGACTTATGGCAGCCCTATGCAACAGTGTGCCTTGGTAAAGAAGTGGTGGTCAATTATGAAGATGAGTAGAATTTTGAGACTCGTTTGTGCAGCAACTTTCTCTTTCTGCAATCCTTGTCCGTCTGTCTAGATGTTCTATTCCAGCCTAGCGTTTTTCAGATGATTTGAACTATAGCTCCGATAATCCCTGACCATGCTTGCCGAAGATGACTGGAGCTATGATTCAATGCATTTTTGGGGGTTGGGGGAGGCTGCCAGGTTGGGGGAGTCTGTTCTCCTGCAGGCTGCTGTATAACCACAAGAGAGTTCCTGTTACGCTGTGAGATTACATGGTTAAAGGCTGTTGCAAGCCCAAATCTCCCATTCCCAGAAGAGGTTTGTGTCTTGTTCCAAGGAAGCCTCTGTTAGGGGCAGCCAGTTCTGCTGCCTCTGTGTGCAGTTCCTTAGAATAACTGCTCGGAAGAGGCTGCCTGGTGCAGCTCTGCATGAAGCTCTGCTCAGAGCAGTATTTGCATAGGTCACTATTACACTTTCATAAGCCTTCTTCAGACGTTACTATTATGCAATAAGGAAACATGTGAGAGGCGCGGAAGTGGGGAAACAAGCATGCCAGCCCTGCTCTCTCCTTCTCATCCTCATCCCTCGTCTTCTTTTCATTGAACCATAGAGTTGGCAGTGACTCTGAGGTTCATCTAGTCTGGGGTTTCCCCAACTTGTGTCTCCAGCTGTTTTTGGATTACAGGTCCCATAATCCCTAGCTAGCAGGACTAGTGGTCAAGGATGATGGGAGCTGTTGCCCAGCAACATAAAAAGAACCACAGGTGTCCCATCCCAGGCTAAGCCTTTCTAATGCTATTGATGCACCTACATCAAAGTTCCCTCTGGCATAGACTCTTGTTTAAGATGAGGATTCGACAAGGGCCGTCAACAGAAGTGGCCATATTAGGATTTCTAGAAGGAAGCTGAACTTGTGTGTGTGTGTGCCTGTGGTTGAGAGATAAAAAAAACACAACAACCCATGTGTATTGTGAATCAATGATCAATTAGCCTTATTATAGAAAGGAACAGGGGAGAAAGATTAGGGTATTAGCTAAACTGTGGTCATCTTGGTAGCATTCATTTCCTATTCTTTGTGTGTGTGTTTCTTGTGGTACTGTAGTTTTAAACCCTGCCTAAACTGTCTTGGACTTGGGACACGGGGGGCACTGTGGGTTAAACCACAGAGCCTAGGGCTAGCTGATCAGAAGGCCGGCGGTTTGAATTCCCGCGACGGGGTGAGCTCCCGTTGCTTGGTCCCTGATCCTGCCCACCTAGCAGTTTGAAAGAACGTCAAAGTGCAAGTAGATAAATAGGTACCACTCCAGGCGGGAAGGTAAACGGCGTTTCCGTGGGCTGCTCTGGTATGCCAGAAGCGACTTTGTCATGCTGGCCACATGACCTGGAAGCTGTACGCCGGCTCCCTCAGCCAGTAACGTGAGATGAGCGCCGCAACCCCAGAGTTGGACATGACTGGACCTAATGGTCAGGGGTCCCTTTACCTTTACCTTTTAAACTGTCTTGGAGACCACTGATGGGACGGGAAAGGTATACATAGAGTCATACAGTTGGTTGGGACCCTGAGGATCATCTAGTCCAACTCCGTGCAATGCAGGAATATGCAGCTCTCAATAATAATAATAATAATAATAATAATAAATAACAATAATAATAACCACTACCGAGAAGTGCACCATGCTCTAACCAACTGAGCTATCCACTTAGATAATCTTTATTTCATTTCTTTTCACACTTCTGGACGTATCTCTGCTTCAAAACTAGAGCTCTCCTACTCATAACATCTCTGACATCACAGCCTCTATGTTGTCCAACTTCAACATCATACTGAACTGTTACAGTAAAGCCATCCTTTGAGGAGTTTGCCATTTCAAGCGTCTTCACATGTGGTTTGGGCCCAAATAAGTGCTTTCAGGCTGAATCAATTTGGGAACATGTTTCTTCTTTTCACCTTCAAGATAGACATGGCAAATTGGGCCCAATCCCCTGTGTCAGGGCTGGTTGGTGCCAGCATGTGGAATGGTCAGGCAGCTTCCAGTCAGGATTCAGGGCCCTGGAAGAGACCCACCCACCTATATTTGAGTTGGGGTCCTCTTGCCATGTTCTTCCAAGGCATGGTGGAAAAGTCAAAATGTCAGGCGCCCATCACAGATTTCAGTGGCATTACTACTGTCTTCTGCCACCATAGCAAACCCACAAAATTGGTGAGGACCTGCACCAGAACTGTGGGGTCACTAAATGGCACTGTTGGGGGGCATATCTGGAATTTGTCTTGTGTGCTGTTAGTTCCTACCTGGCGCAGTGCTGTAAGATTCAATATTTCCTGCCCTTTAGACTTCCAGGGGTGTGGAGTGGGGAGAGGCAATGACATTGTGACAAAATGCATACAAAAAAACCCCCCATTTTGTTTCCTTGGACAAAACTCAAACAGTTTTCTATCAATAGCATTTAATCCATTCTTTTTAAGCTGTGATAACAGGGACACAATGCGTCAGCTTGATATTTTGAAAAATGCTGGTTTCCTAAGAGGAAGTCCTTTGATATTGGATGTTTCTATTTTAATAAACCAGTATTAAGTCAGAGTTTGTTGTGTGAGAAAAGAGAAAGCAAGCAGTTTTATCACCAAAGAACATCTTGGAATTGAGGAAATGTCTGAAAGTTGGTCAGTTGTGGAATATGGAGACTGGCCACTTGAAAAGGGAGAGAACAAGTCTAGCTGCCTTCACTTAGATGGATTCTTACTTAAACAAGTTGGCATAAATATTTGCAATTCCCAATACCAGCCTTAGTAATTTAAAGATCACACTTGGTTTTAAAGGCAGCATCACTTTGGGGAACGTGACTGGAGATGATTGTTTGACACAGAGGTTATTGCAATGGACACAGTTACTTTATTGCCCTGCTTACTTGAGAGAGGTAGTAAGGAGCAAGAAATGCCACTCTGAATGACCGCATATTACATAAAATGATGGCTGGTGAATAAAATGATGTTGCGGCTTGAAGCACTGATTCAGATATGTTTAAATAACAAGTTTGTTATTATACAGGCTACCCAAACCCATGTTGACTATAAGCTCAAATTTGGAGATTTGGAAGTTGTGGGGAATCCACCCACTTCTGGAAAAATCCAGAATCTTCTGCCAGATAATAGTTAACTAGTATTAAACCTTTTCATATGAAGATTAGCAAAGCTATGTTCCAAAATATGAAGGTTCTTCTCTCACAGACTAAACGTGTTACAATGTCCAGGGTTTCCTACCTTCAGATGAAATGTAACAGAAGAAAGTTTTGTATTCGTAGCTTGTCTACAGTTTGCACCTCTGTAATTTAAGGAATGGCTATTTATAGTTTGCTGTGTCCTGGATTTCAGAGTTCTTTTTTAACAATGAAGAGATGTTTTTGTGTTTAGGTAGCGCTGTTGCTAAGCTGCAATCTTATATGTGCTTAAATGGGAGTAAGTACAGCTGAATTCAGTAGTGCTTATTTCTTGAGCAGACACGGATAAGATTACACTCTTAAGGCGCCTTTGCAGGCCACTCAGATACGCAGTTTTCTTGCAAACACATGCATAGCGTAACCTTTGCCATCAAAATTGGTCTAGACAAAACTAGACAATACAGTTTTTCTGGCAAGCAATGAGCAGATTTCGACTGAGAGGGTGTGATAGCCTTTTTTAAAAAAGTTTATTCTTGGTGGGGGCCCCTCCCTCCCAAGAGTTTGGGCTTGAGTAGTTCAGAGAAAATTGCTAGATTGAACCGTGTATATGTAAACTTGGGGATAGCAGATGGTTCTGGCATGGATGCTAATTGTTTGGACAGGACTCTCAGTTAATTTTACATCAGCTATTTGGCACCTGATACTTCTAGTACAGTAAAAACATTATAAATACACAAACAAACAATAAACAACAACAACAACAACACAACCAAACCAAACAATTTCCACATAAATCACAATAAGATCCAAAATAAAAATGCAAAATGCCTCCTCACAACCCCCCCACAACAGCACCCCAGCCCAAGAGTCTGTTCAGCAATCCCAGCTTTTGTAGTTGGAGTCAGTCCTTCCCAGGCCAAGTGGAAAAGGCCCACAAGGCAGGGAGCAGGTCTTCCTGGGCTCACAGCCAAGATGGTCTCTGGCCTCTTCAGCAGCCTCAGCTTTTGTAGACCAGAACAGGCAATTTCATGTGGGTGGCAAAGAGAGGGAAGGGGGAGGGTTAAAGAGAGAAAAAAGCCCAGCTACTTTAAACTGTGGCTCCACTGACTTATCAGTATGTGGCCCCTGACAAAGTAACAATGAGAGAACATGGCCCTCGAAAAGTAAGCATTTGGCTATCTTTGCTATAGCGTAGCCACTAGTCTCCATTTTGCATTGCTTTGGATTGGGTGCTTTTAGTTTGACACTCTAGATGGAATGAGGCTGACACTCAGTGTGTAGTTCCTACTCAAACTCTTGAATATCCTCTTCTTATATGAATTAAACAAGAATTGTGGTGCATATACCACATTGGTGATGATATGCACCTCCCAATCAGTTGAGCGCATGAATAATCTTATCACAATCGAGGCAATTGCCACTTTGTGTGGGGTGATTAGATTAGCTTGTGGGATGTCTTCCTCCCTTGTTTGGGTTGGGGAGGATGTGTTTGCTTAAAGGCATAATTATTCCCTCGGTTGCCACACCAAAAAGTTGGCAGCTGTGTTGCAGCTGGTTACAAGGATTTCTCCAAACAATGGCTAGCAAATAACTCACGGGTAGCACTAGGCGAATTTAAACAGAGGTGACTGCAGCCTCATCATACCTTGGGCAAAGCTAACTTCACCTGCAAAACCTGTTGAATGCTAATAAATAAAAGTGGTGTGTTTTCTTTTTTTTACTTAATTTTGAAATTTTAATTTGATTCTTACATCTGGGATGATTTTATATATAATTTTATCAATGAAGTGGCTCTCTTGCTTTGTGCAATAAGAAAGCAGACATTTCCCCCCTTGAACAAAACCTTTCCTGTCTAGTTTCTCTTTGTTGCCGGGTGGTGGGAAGTTGCATGAGAACTGCTTATTTAGCAATTAATTTAGAGAAGCTTTCTTGCTGTTTAAACAAAGCAGCTGCTTTGTGCTACATCTCCCCATTCCTGCCAGCAGGCCAGCCTGCCTTGCTACATAGTCTCTGACACTAAAATACAACTTTATAGAGGGAAATGTGAGCTGCGATACCTGTAATGCTGCCTATTTAAATGTTTTGGGTTGAATCTACCGGCCAGATTAGTCATTATTTGACAGCTGACACTGGATGGTGTTTTGAGGTGATGTCAGGCCTTGTCTGTGGTGTTAATTACTTTGGTAATATGTGGTGTTATAGAATCATAAAATCATAGAGCTGGAAGGGACCCTCAGGATCATCTAGTCCAGTGTTTCCCAAACTTGGGTCTCCCGCTGTTTTTGGACTACAACTCCCATCATCCCTAGCTGTCAGGGATCATGGGGATCAGCGTTAGAAACTGAGATATGAAAGCTGGGAGCTAAATGGTACCTTAAACCTAGGTTATGGGTGCAACAACGGAATGTCTAGGTGCGCTTTTTTATAACAAGAATACAAAGCTGAAAATGAATGAACTGCAGCTAAAATATTATGTTTGTTTTTCACATGGTCTAGTCCTTCCCCTGCCCACCCCCCCTAATATTCTTAAGTGCCAGTGTGGTGTAGTGGTTAAGAGCGATGGACTCGTAATCTGGTGAACCGGGTTTGCGTCTCCGCTCCTCCACATGCAGCTGCTGGGTGACCTTGGGCTAGTCACACTTCTTTGAAGTCTCTCAGCCCCACTCACCTCACAGAGTGTTTGTTGTGGGGGAGGAAGGGAAAGGAGAATGTTAGCCGCTTTGAGACTCCTTCGGGTCGTGATTAAGCGGGGTATCAAATCCAAACTCTTCTTCTTCTTCTTCTTCTTCTTCTTCTTCTTCTTCTTCTTCTTCTTCTTCTTCTCCAGTCTTCAGAGAGTAGCTGGAAGTGGGGAGGCACTTGCACTCTGCAGTTTTAATCTGAAATCTTAGTCACAGTGTTCAGAAACCCCTCGTGCTAATGAGATTCCCTGACACAAAATGCGCCTAGAACAATGGAAGTTTTGAACACTGATGGGAACTGTAGTCCAAAAGCAGCTGGAGACCCGCGTTTGGGAAACACTGATCTTGTCCAGCCCCCTGAAGTACAGAAATATGCAGTTGTCCCATACGGGGATCAAACCTGCAGACTTGGCATGGTCAGCATTATTCACTAACCCACTGAGCTATGTGTGAATACTCAGTTCTTCATCTATAAACCTGTACAAATAATATTAAAAAGTCTACATATGGAATTGTATCAAGGGGAGATTAGTTAGGATCTGCTAAAATCCTAAAGCAATGGGACAATTTTCAGCTTTCACAGAACTGTTCTGAGGATCAATATTAATGTGGTGTGGACTGGGGGAGAGAGAGAAGGAGGTAGCTTGCAGACTTAGAGGCATGGTAGAAACCTCTGCAACATGTTATAGGTTTTAAGATCAGAAGATTTGCAGCTGGGGCCTCTACAATGCCTTTTATGAACAATGTCTCCACCCTTTTAAACACAGAGTTTGGGGAAGGCTTTAGTGAAATTCACAAGCTAGCTGTCATTAACTTTATGATTTTTGCTTGGTCTAAATAATGGTCTTGTGTTACTGCCTCAATAAACCAGCACAGCTACCTGTCTTTTTTAAAAACAAACAAACAAACAAACAAACAAACAAACAAACAAACAAACATTCTTGCCTAAAAAGGAAAAGCTCTTTCGGCAATTATTGTATTTGCTATACAACATTTCTCTTTAAAAAAAAACCCCAAAACCTTAATTGCCCCTGAAATACTGATATGGTGTCTTTTTATTCCACATATATCATGTTCTGCATGTTCCAGCTTAAGTACTTATTTTCTGCTGCAGGAAGTCTGAAAGGGATATACCAGTGATAAACAGCAATGAATGTTTACTTTGGATTGCCAAATTTGATTGCGTTGGATTGCTAATCAGCTAAGTAGCTAGTTATGTTGATCAGTGGGCATAACTGTCTGTTGGGCATGACTCAAAATAATGCTTTGATTTTATTCCTACTGCAGATTCAAAGTACAGAAGGAGAGATTCCACACGCTCTTAACATGAGCCAGCTGGCTTTAGCCAAAACCAAAAAAGGTGAGTAGGTTTCTCTCCTCTTTCTTTTTGGCCCCCTCTGAAACGGCTCTGGCACAGTCCATTTGTTTCTGACAGTGCCCATTGACATGTTGATGCAAGTGCTTGGGAGCTTCTTAAATTGCAAGCCCACCCAAAAGATCCTTGCCTGCCTCTCTGCCGGCTTTCAAATCACAGTGTTTCCCTTGTGAAGTGGCACTTCAAATGAGAGAGGATGAATCACGTTTCTAACCTCAATGAATGGTTCTGCTTCTCTGTGCTGTGAGCGATGGGTCGGAGAAGCTGAAAGGTTGTGTTTTGCTTTGTTTTCTTATAACGGAGCCCTGTCATTTGAAATGACAATTTTAAACCTTAAAATTACAAACTCTTTAAACCTGAATTGTGTGGTACATGCAGCATTTTACTGCCCTTCAGACTGCTGACTGTACAGAAGCCTCGTTCTTTTGACCACACAGAATGTCTTCCACTGCAGTCCTGTGCACATTTTAAGTTCCACTGTGTCCAAGGGGGATTTTCCCTAGTAAGGCTGTTTTCACAGTGCAGCATTTATTCCCGCCTTTCTTCACGGTTTGCGTCATTTTGATATATTATTCTATTGTACCGTGTTGTCTGTTTTGTATTTATTTAATATATGGGCAATGGCATTGCCCAGAGGATGAAAGCAAGGGCAGTGTAGGATTCCCAGCCTGCACTATACTGCTGATGGACACGAAGGAATCACAGAATGCATCACAGGAGAGCACCATTTTATTCCTGAGCCCTGTCTGAGCAAAGGAAAGGGTGGGACCCTGGGAGGCCAAATGAACTGGGTTATTGTGCAGTAGCAAAGGTATCTGCCCACCATTCAAGGAGTTGATCAAGAAAATACATTGTTCATTGCATGCATGTAACTTTTGAATGTACTTTAGAAGTTGCTATTCAGTATAAAGAAAATAGACATATAGAGTGAATTGTGCTTCCCGTTTCACTCCAGAAAACGTTTTGCCACTGATCTCAAAAGTTTTGGGGGAAAAACACTGATGCCATGTGCATGTACAGCTGACAATAGAATTTAGGTACATACATGCTTGTGTGACTGTGTGCACTTTGAGTTGAGAGCCCTATGCTACTATTTAGTAATCAATGAGCTTATTATCGGACCGAGGTTTTGTTTATTAATTCTCCGAGTCCTTATCCTTCAACCTTGGTTCAGGCTCGCATGAAAGCCCTAGCCTTGCATTGCAAGACGTTATCTCATTTCCATCAACCTGTTTTCCACTGCCTGTTTCCAAAGCCTGTTAATAACAAAACAGGGGTCCAGATGCACATTTCATATGTGTAGCTCGTGACTCTTAAACGGCTGCTTTGATACCCATACCAGTGTTGTGCTCTTCAGCACAGAATGTTATGCACTTGTAATACATTTTTGGTGGCATTGTGCCTCCGAAGAGAAGGTCACTGTTGCTTTTTGTAACTTACTGCAGTCTGGAAAACATGTTTAGCAGGCACGCAGTAAAACGTACAATATCTTATTGTTTTTATAATCTTTATCTTTTTTTTTTACAAGCATGGGGGCAACCCATTCTTAGGATTTTTATGTTAAACACTGCTGCATTTTACAACTACTGTGCCATGCACAAATGCAAGCTTTTTAAAAAATGTCACTGCACTCTTTATGAATTGTGCTTAAAAAGAAAAAAGCTTAATGTAATCATTTTTCATAATCTTCTGTCGGTAGAAAAAACAATATTGCAGAACAATCTTCCTGTACATATGATAAGATGTACTTTTTAGGTAATGCATTTTACCCAAATGAGTTTATCTGGTGCGTTCAGCACTGCCATTTGTTGTTATGTAACCTGAATGGAGATATGCTTTGCTTTCTGGATTTCTTTCCTATGACCGAAACAAAAAGATACCCTTGCTCTGCACTATGAAAATGAAAGTGCTGCTGAAATGTCCAGCATGTGCAATGCTAGTTAATTGCATGTCGAGGTCCCCAAACCACCCCTCAAATAATTCACACATCAGTCAGAATTTTAGTTTTGGTTTTTGGCATGATTTTGGCCACAACTTTATTAAAATACAAACAATGTGAGCGGTTGCTTAGGCATTGGTTAAGACTATCTGTCCCACAGGGGACAGAACTGATGACCGTCAGTAAGGGGAAAACCCTCTGGAGAGATAAAGGGAGCCGGGTGGACTGACCCTCCCCTCTCCCCTCAGGCTCCCAGGGCTCTTTCACGGCCCTAGCCCCCGACCGGGGGTTCGGACAAAAAGCATCGAGCCCCTGGATTCCTTTAACGGAATTCCCCTAACACCAGCAACAATTGGAGGGGCAGACGCAATCAATCATAACCCCTCCTCCAACCAACATAATAACCAATGCCTAACTGACAACCTTACAAGTTGTGACTAATTGCTACGCAGTAGGCGAAAACCAGATGGCACCAGCCAATCAGCCAAATGGAAAAATTCCTACCAGGCCCCTGCCCCAACAGCAGAAGACCCCATGACAGGCATAGCAATGTCAACGCAGAGGCCTAAAATATAGGGAGGGAGGGTGATCAGAAGTACGCAGCCAAGAGGCGGATCACATTGCAAACCCACCAATATACCGTATATCCGCTGGGCTGTCCATCAATAAATTGCAACATACAATTCTCCCCAACAACACCCAGGGTCCAATCACAACAGTGGCCATCCATACGATCCCGCCCAGCACCAGAGGGGTGACTTGCTGGCCCCCACCGCAACACGTGCTCTCCATGAAGGAGAACACGCTTTGGAGGAATCTCATTTCAGGGAAAGCACCACTTTCCTGCCCCTCACCCCTTTCTTCTGTGATGGCTTGACCTTGGAGCAACATGAGTATTAGGGGGGCTAGTATGCCAGTGTTGGAGTAAGGCAGTGATGGCCAAACTATTGGGACTACAACTCCCATCATCCCTAGCTAACAGGACCAGTGGTCAGGGATGATGGGAATTGTAGTCCCAAAACAGCTGGAAGGCCAAGTTGGCCATCACTGGAGTAAGGCTTCAGAGTTCAAGGTTTAAATCCCCTCCTGGCCATGAAGCTCACTAGGTGGCCATGGGCCAGTGTTGCTGCATTTCAGTCTAACCTACCTCACAGAGTTGTCGTAGGGATAAAATGAGTGGGGGGAACCGTGAGCACGACATTGAAGAAGAGGGTGGGTTTAACAAACCCATAAGTAACAGTTGGTTTGTTCTTTCTGGAACTCCAGCTCTCAAGTCTCTGGCAGATTGAGAGAGAAGTTGAACACCCAAGTGTCTTGAAAGCTCAGAAGTCAAATACAATCATAAGAGCTTGCCTTATACTGAATCTAGCCATCCTGTAATAAGACATTTGCCCAGCATCACCTATTTTATCTATTCATTTAAAAGGTTTACATTGATATTACTAGTTACAGGTAGGTAGCCGTGTTGGTCTGCCATAGTCGAAACAAAATAAAAAAAATCCTTCCAGTAGCACCTTAGAGACCAACTTTGTTATTGGCATGAGCTTTCGTGTGCATGCACACTTCAGCTCATACCTATAACAAACTTAGTTGGTCTCTAAGGTGCTACTGGTTGATATTACTAGTACTCCTTCTACGTTTGTATCTTGCCTTGCCACTAAGTTGCTCAAGGTCGTGGTATACGTGGTTCTCCCCTCCTCATCTCATTATCACAACAACCCTGTGAGGTACGTTTGGCTGAGAGATGGGGACTGGTCGAAGGTCACCAAATGAGCTCATGACTGAATGGGGATATGAACCCTTGTCTCCCAAGTCCTAACCATACATTACATTGGGTTTCTACTATACCAGTATTCAGCTTCCGGGATGAATTTACAAGAGTTTTTCAGCAGAGGAGATCAAAGTTTTGTGTGTGTCCACTGGAAATGTGAAATAATTCATTGCCAAAATTTGTTGTTGTTGTTCTTGACCATTATTTCAGTTTTGCAGGAGGTGCTTCTTCTTTATTTTTAGCACAGTTGTTTCCCGTTTTGGGAGGTAGTTAATGCAACAGTTACAGATATGTGTGCAGACTTCAGTACACAAACAGGTTAATACGCAGAGCCAGCCATTCTTAAAGGCTTAGATGATATCTGAGAACCTCTCAGCTAGAGGGTGCCATCAGAGTTGACCCAGCTAACCAGCAGATACTGGGGGTGCAGCAGTAGCGACCCGCCACTCTTTCCTCCTGAGCCCACCAGCTGTTCCCCTCTGCTTCCCTGAGGTGTTTTGGAAGACAGTGTCTATATGATTGTCAACGTTATATAGCTCGCTTTAGTTGAGCAGTGGGGAAGAGCCAACTTGCCAAAAGCCTTACATACAAAGATGAGGGACCTGTGGCCCTCCAGCTCCCATCAGCCTCAGCCAGCAATTAGGGATGATGGACTCTGGATTCCATCAACACCTGGAGCCCAAGGGTTTCCTCAGGGGATGAAACAAATTGCAAGTGAAGACCCTGCTCCTCCAGCGCTAACCAAGTTAAGGGTCAAGTAGGATGCTGCTATGCCGTTAACTCGCTCTGTTTTTCTGGTTTCAGGGTTAGATCTGAGTCTGCAGAATGTAAAATTGACTAAGGCGTAACAGGTTCAAGCCAGTTTGTTTAGTGGATAGGAATGTATGATAAGAATTATTACAAACGGGAATTTGCTAATGTGAACTTGTTGGATTGAGTTTAGGTGTGTTTTTGAGTTCGTGTGCCCTTTAAAGCAGCCAATAAGAGCATTTCTCTCTCTTTTCAAAATGTTTTGACTATCTGTATCTGAACATTGCTCACACTGGGCCTTCGGGTATAAAGCAGGTATAAATCTTACTGTCCTTAATGCTTTTTTAAAAAAATATTTGGTGGTTCACAAAGCCCAGCCTAATTAAAAACTTGCAATTACTAAATTAGGGACTCGGGTGGCGCTGTGGGTTAAACCACAGAGCCTAGGGCTTGCTGATCAGAAGGCCGGTGGTTCGAATCCCCGTGACGGGGTGAGCTCCCATTGCTCGGTCCCTGCTCCTGCCAACCTAGCAGTTCGAAAGCACATCAAAGTGCAAGTAGACAAATAGGTACCGCTCTGGCGGGAAGGTAAACGGCGTTTCCGTGTGCTGCTCTGGTTCGCCAGAAGTGGCTTAGTCATGCTGGCCACATGACCCGGAAGCTGTACGCCGGCTTCCTCGGCCAATAAAGCGAGATGAGCGCCGCAACCCCAGAGTCGGCCATGACTGGACCTAATGGTCAGGGGTCCCTTTGTTGTTGTTGTTGTTCAGTCGTTCAGTCGTGTCCGACTCTTCGTGACCCCATGGACCAGAGCACGCCAGGCACGCCTATCCTTCACTGCCTCTCGCAGTTTGGCCAAACTCATGTTAGTAGCTTCGAGAACACTGTCCAACCATCTCATCCTCTGTCGTCCCCTTCTCCTTGTTCCCTCCATCTTTCCCAACATCAGGGTCTTTTCTAGGGAGTCTTCTCTTCTCATGAGGTGGCCAAAGTACTGGAGCCTTAACCTCAGGATCTGTCCTTCTAGTGAGCACTCAGGGCTGATTTCTTTAAGAATGGATAGGTTTGATCTTCTTGCAGTCCATGGGACTCTCAAGAGTCTCCTCCAGCACCATAATTCAAAAGCATCAATTCTTCGGCGATCAGCCTTCTTTATGGTCCAGCTCTCACTTCCGTACATTACTACTGGGAAAACCATAGCTTTAACTATACGGACCTTTGTTGGCAAGGTGATGTCTTTGCTTTTTAAGATGCTGTCTAGGTTTGTCATTGCTTTTCTCCCAAGAAGCAGGCGTCTTCTAATTTCGTGACTGCTGTCACCGTCTGCAGTGATCATGGAACCCAAGAAAGTGAAATCTCTCACTGCCTCCATTTCTTCCCCTTCTATTTGCCAGGAGGTGATGGGACCAGTGGCCATGATCTTAGTTTTTTTGATGTTGAGCTTCAGACCATATTTTGCGCTCTCCTCTTTCACCCTCATTAAAAGGTTCTTTAATTCCTCCTCACTTTCTGCCATCAAGGTTGTATCATCAGCATATCTGAGGTTGTTGATATTTCTTCCGGCAATCTTAATTCCGGTTTGGGATTCATCCAGTCCAGCCTTTCGCAAGATGAATTCTGCATATAAGTTAAATAAGCAGGGAGACAATATACAGCCTTGTCGTACTCCTTTCCCAATTTTGAACCAATCAGTTATTCCATATCCAGTTCTAACTGTAGCTTCTTGCCCCACATAAAGATTTCTCAGGAGACGGATGAGGTGATCAGGCACTCCCATTTCTTTAAGAACTTGCCATAGTTTGCTGTGGTCGACACAGTCAAAAGCTTTTGCGTAGTCAATGAAGCAGAAGTAAATGTTTTTCTGGAACTCTCTAGCTTTCTCCATAATCCAGCGCATGTTTGCAATTTGGTCTCTGGTTCCTCTGCCCCTTCGAAATCCAGCTTGCACTTCTGGGAGTTCTCGGTCCACATACTGCTTAAGCCTGCCTTGTAGAATTTTTAGCAAAACCTTGCTAGCGTGTGAAATGAGCGCAATTGTGCGGTAGTTGGAGCATTCTTTGGCACTGCCCTTCTTTGGGATTGGGATGTAGACTGATCTTCTCCAATCCTCTGGCCACTGCTGAGTTTTCCAAACTTGCTGGCATATTGAGTGTAGCACCTTAACAGCATCATCTTTTAGAATTTTAAATAGTTCAGCTGGAATATCATCACTTCCACTGGCTTGTTGTTAGCAAGGCTTTCTAAGGCCCATTTGACTTCACTCTCCAGGATGTCTGGCTCAAGGTCAGCAACCACACTACCTGGGGTGTATGAGACCTCCATATCTTTCTGGTATAATTCCTCTGTGTATTCTTGCCACCTCTTCTTGATGTCTTCTGCTTCTGTTAGGTCCTTTCCACTTTTGTCCTTAATTGTGGTAATCTTTGTACGAAATGTTCCTTTCATATCTCCAATTTTCTTGAACAGATCTCTGGTTTTTCCCACTCTGTTGTTTTCCTCTATTTCTTTGCATTGCTCATTTAAAAAGGCCCTCTTGTCTCTCCTTGCTATTTTTTGGAAATCTGCATTCAATTTCCTGTATCTTTCACTATTTCCCTTGCATTTTGCTTGCCTTCTCTCCCCGGCTATTTGTAAGGCCTCATTTGACAGCCACTTGGCTTTCTTGCATTTCTTTTTCATTGGGATGGTTTTCGTTGCTGCCTCCTGTATAATGTTACGAGCCTCCATCCACAGTTCTTCAGGCACTCTATCCACCAAATCTAAATCCTTAAACCTGTTCTTCACTTCAACTGTGTATTCATAAGGAATTTGATTTAGATTGTATCTTACTGGCCCAGTGGTTTTTCCTACTTTCTTCAGTTTAAGCTGGAATTTTGCTATAAGAAGCTGATGATCTGAGCCACAGTCAGCTCCAGGTCTTGTTTTTGCTGAGTGTATAGAGCTTCTCCATCTTTGGCTGCAGAGAATATAATCAATCTGATTTCGATGTTGTCCATCTGGTGATGTCCATGTGTAGAGTCGTCTCTTGTGTTGTTGGAAAAGAGTGTTTGTGATGACCAGCTTGTTCTCTTGACAGAACTCTATTAGCCTTTGCCCTGCTTCATTTTGAACTCCAAGGCCAAACTTGCCAGTTGTTCCTTTTATCTCTTGACTCCCTACTTTATCATTCCAATCCCCTATAATGAGAAGAACATCCTTCCTTGGTGTCATTTCTATAAGGTGTTGTAAGTCTTCATAGAATTGGTCAATTTCAGTTTCTTCAGCACTGGTAGTTGGTGCATAAACTTGGATTATTGTGATGTTAAAAGGTCTGCCTTGGATTCGTATCGAGATCATTCTATCATTTTTGAGATTGCATCCCAGTACAGCTTTCGCCACTCTTTTGTTGACTATGAGGGCCACTCCATTTCTTTTATGGGATTCCTGCCCACAGTAGTAGATATGATAGTCATCCGAACTGAATTCGCCCATTCCCGTCCATTTTAGTTCACTGATGCCCAGGATGTCAATGTTTATTCTTGCCATCTCATTTTTTACCACATCCAGCTTACCAAGGTTCATGGTTCTTACATTCCAGGTTCCTATGCAATACTTTTCTTTACAGCATTGGACTTTCCTTTCGCTTCCAGGCATATCCGCAACTGAGCGTCCTTTCGGGTTTGGCCCAGCCGCTTCATCAGCTCTGAATCTACTTGTACTTGTCCTCCGCTCTTCCCCAGTGGCATGTTGGACGCCTTCCGACCTGAGGGACTCATCTTCCAGCGTCATATCTTTTATATGCCTGTTGTCTTTGTCCATGGAGTTTTCTTGGCAGGGATACTGGAGTGGCTTGCCAGTTCCTCCTCCAGGTGGATCACGTTTGGTCCAAACTCTCCACTACGACCTGTCCATCTTGACCTGTCCATAGCTTCCCTGAGTAATTCAAGCCCCTTCGCCACGACAAGGCAGTGATCCATGAAGGGGGGGGGTCCCTTTACCTTTACCCAATTACTACTTTGGGCAACATCTATTACTCAGTGGTCTGAAGATTTCACTGCCCTTTCTACATTTGAGCACAGAGCTTATAATAATCAATCTTATTTAGATACCTATTCAGACATATGGACTGCTTATATTAATCTATATGTTTAATTTGCGGTTGGTGGAAAAATATTTTAAATGTCTCCTCTCTCCCTTTCTTTCTGTTATATTTGCAAATAAACATTCTAAAAATTAAAAATAAACACCACCAAATACTTTGGTCACCCTTGCCTATTGTGGAGGAGCCATAGCTCTGCGATAAGGCATATCTTTTGTGAGTTGAGTTCCCAAGTTCAGTCGCTGACGTAATCACCTTGCAGGCGTAATCACCTTCTAACAGGAGAGCCGATTCAGTTGGAAACCTTGCCCCTAAAAGTAGCCGCTGCTCTGAACGACATTTGTGTGAAGTCATCAAATTATTAACACTCATGAGCAGCAAGTTGAACCCGCATCAAATGTTAAAAGGCTTTCTTGACTTAATCTGCTCTGTAAGACTCTTGAGATGGATTAATTGTTATTATTTCTTTCATGTGCAACTTTGTAAGAAATGTACTGACTGTCAGCTCCACGGAACCTTTAAAAACCTTTCATCAACCTTTTAAGAAACTGCACTGCTCCCTTTTTCAGCCATTCCTTATAAATTATACAGTTTCTTAAAGCAATTTAGGTGGGGAGGGGAAAAGAGGAGTTCCAGTTGGATCCTGCCAAAATGTTTACTCTAGCTGTGCACTTTAATTTCCCATAGAATCCTGAGACCTGTGTTGTAAAATGCCTCTGTGGCTTATAACAGAACTTTGTGAAATGTTTAAAGGTCTGCCCCGTGCAGGACACAACCTGCCTGCAAGGACACCTACTAAACCCAGCGACATCCATTGATGCAGTTATATGTGACCATTGCCAGCATCTGAACATAGGAGGCTTCCCTATATCAAATCAGACCGTCCATCTAGCTCATGATTGTCTATACCAGTGTTTCTCAAACTTGGATGATGTTGGACTACAACTCCCACCACCTCTGACCACTGGCCCTGCTAGTTAGGGATGATGGGAGTTGTAGTCTAACAACAGCTGGAGACTCAAGTTTGAGAAACACTGGTACTAACTCTCAGTGGTTCTTCAGGGTTTGGGGCAGGAGTCTTTACCAGCCTTACTTGGAGATGCCAGGGGTTAAACCTGAGATTTTTTGCATGCAAAGCAGATGCTACAGCACTTTCCCAAGGAAGGATGCTGAGCTTCCTTGGATTTCTGTGATGTGCTCCACTGTGGCCAGATGTAATTGGGCATTGGCATGTTAAATGCCAGTCTGCACTAAGCAGGTATTGGTACTCTGCATACTGCCTCCTTGATGGCTGAAACTCTACGTAAGCTAAGAGATGGTTGGGAGCATGCACCGAATGCAGTGTGTGCCAGAAGTCCAGCAGTTTTAAAAACAATGGAAGTTTTCCTTTGTTTTGCAAGAGGAATTTCAGTTTGTGACCAGTAGTTTTGCTAGGGCTGCCATACGTCTGGGTTTTCCTGGACACATCTAGGAATCGGGTGGCAAAAATGGCGCCCGGGCGGATTTTTGCTGTATCAGCAAAATGTCTGGGAAAACTCAGGCGTATGGCAAGTAGGGCGATTAAAAAAAAAAAAGCTTTAAAAATCCCCCCAAAGCCCCATAACTTTGGCTTATTTGGGCTTTTCACATTTGGGAATATGGCAACCCTAGTTTTGCTGACTGCTTTTGCTGTTTTGTTTTGCAGGATTTGATGTATGTGTTTTTAAACAGTATTCTATTGCTTGTTATGATTGTGATATATTGTATTGTGTTCAGTTGCCCCATGCTCCCATTGGGAGGAAAAGTACGAGGAAATAAATACAAAAGCCAATCTCAACATTATATTATACACCAGAATGACTTAAGAACCTGGAGCCCAGCGGGGGCTGCACAGATAATGTTCTTAATGCTTGGAGTCACTCGTGGGGAAGTTTAATTCATCATTTTAGCAGGATATTTGGACTGCTTTATTTATTTGTCTGCTGAATTCAGTTTCATGATGTGTCCAGTTTTGAAAAACACTTGACCTGGCACATAGCTCAAAATGACTTAAGCTGGCCTGTTTAAACTGAGCAAGTCACACTGAAGCCAATGGAAAGACAGTAAATCAACAGAAATCCATAAGCTCTTGCTACTAGACCAGGTCAGCACCACTTGTGTTGTACCAAGCTGAAAGCAGCCTCCAGCCATGTTTATTGCGCCTGCCCAATGTTTGGCATTCCCTGCTTCTGCATCCCAGGCAGCAAACATTGGTTGAATTGCTGATGGGAGACCCCATGTGGCTGGTTGACTTTGTTGGCTTCATGGGTCACAAATAGTGTAGACCTGTGCATGGATCAGAATTTTCTAAGTCTCTACAGGCTATAACTAGAGAGTTACTGCTTTTCCAGGAAGGAGGTGGGGGGGGGAGCCCAGAGGGTTATTAGTGTCTACCTAAACTGGAGGCGGTTGGAGGATTGATGGCGGCTAACAGATTGAGGTTGAATCCTGACAAGACAGAAGTACTGTTTTGGGGGGACAGGGGGCGGGCGGGTGTGGGGGATTCCCTGGTCCTGAATGGGGTAACTGTGCCCCTGAAGGACCAGGTATGCAGCCTGGGAGTCATTTTGGACTCACAGCTGTCCATGGAGGCGCAGGTTAATTCTGTGTCCAGGGCGGCTGTCTACCAGCTCCATCTGGTACGCAGGCTGAGACCCTACCTGCCTGCGGACTGTCTTGCCAGAGTGGTGCATGCTCTAGTTATCTCCCGCTTGGACTACTGCAATGCGCTCTATGTGGGGCTACCTTTGAAGGTGACCCGGAAACTGCAATTAATCCAGAATGCGGCAACTAGACTGGTGACAGGGAGTGGCCGCTGGGACCACATAACACCGGTCCTGAGAGAACTACATTGGCTCCCAGTACGTTTCCGAGCACAATTCAAAGTGTTGGTGCTGACCTTTAAAGCCCTAAACGGCCTCGGTCCTGTATACCTGAAGGAGCGTCTCCACCCCCACCGTTCAGCCCGGACACTGAGGTCCAGCGCCGAGGGCCTTCTGGCGGTTCCCTCACTGCGAGAAGCAAAGCTGCAGGGAACCAGGCAGAGGGCCTTCTCGGTAGTGGCGCCCGCCCTCCCAGCAGAGGTTAAAATGATAAACAACTATCCTACATTCAGAAAATACCTCAAGGCATCCCTGTTTAGGGAAGTTTTTAACCTGTGATATTTTGATGTATTTTAATATCTGTTGGAGGCCACCCAGAGTGGCTGGGGAGACCCAGCCAGATGGGTGGGGTACAAAAAATTATTATTATTATTATTATTATTATTATTATTATTATTATTACAATGCCTATCCTGGAATTCACACAAAAGATGCCGCCTCCTCATACTACCCGTAGAAATTTCACAACTTCTTTTGAGTTCTACTTCTGGCAGTGTGATTTGGGGAAACGGTTTCAAATCACAACCTTTGGGATGGAACAGGCCAAACATCGCAGTTCTGCTCTTTATAGCTAAATACAGATTTGTGTCTGTGTTGGTTCACAAGATCTGCTGTAGACAAGTTTGTTTGAACCTCTTGGTTTCTCTCGCTTTCGCAGACCAGCTCTTACGATCGGCAAGTCAGCATTCTGACAGCAGTGGTTTTGCCGAGGATTCTTCCACAGACTGCTTCTTGCTGAATCAGTTGCAGGTACAAACCTTATTTTTTTTTTAACCAAACCCCCCCAATGCGTACATGTTTGGGGGCGGAGATATATAAAGTCCTAGGCATATTTTAAAGTTTTTTTTATTGGCTCTTGGTGACTGAGTCACAATAACGTTACAGCCATGAAGCTTTCCTCATTTTATTGCCACAAATCAGGGCTTTTCTTCCAGCCGAAACTCGGCCGAACTCAGTTCTGGCCCCTCTCAGGTGGGCGCCATTGCCATTCTAAAGAGAACAAGAGAGTTCATGCTGAGTTCTGGCACCTCTTTTTCTAGAAAAATAGCACTGCCAGCAATGCTGCTTATAGAGTTGCCGTATTTTGAAGAGCAAAAAAGAAGACGCTATGACAACTCTCATTTTCAATACCCCTACTATATGTAGGCTATAGAAGCTGTGATATATTGCTGAGGGGAGCAGGAGAAGAGAAGAGGGAAGCCAGTCTTTAGCCACCAGTTATGTCTAAGTCTCATCCAGAAAGAATAGCCAGAGACAATTTGGCAAATTATAAAATCCACCCGGACATAAATTTTACTCCTGAAAAAGAGGACACATGGCAACCCTATTTCACCATTTACATAATTTTAGTGTAAATCCCTACACAAATCTATTTGTTTATTTTTGACTACATCTATTATTATTATTATTATTATTATTATTATTTTATTATTATCCTGATGCTACACTGGTTATAGGTAGATGTACTTCTTTTACTGAGCATAAAACTTTCTAAGAATCGCTGCAAATGTATACTTCAGTCCTTGTTGCAAATGTACCCTGTTTCCCCCTTTTTAATACGTAGTCATAAAGTAAGCCATGGCAGGGTTTTTTTACCTTTGTGAGAAGTAAGACGTACCCCAAAAGTAAGCCATGGTGCCGCCATTGTTCCCATCGCCTCCTCAGCCCCTCCTGTGTGCGCAGGGAGCCAGCGAACTAGCGAGAGACACGGGGGGGAAACGCGCCTCTTGCGGAGTTCTGCCCCGCCTACTCAGCGCACAGGGGAAGGCTGTACCATACCATACTGACGTAATAAAAATAAGACATCCCCCGAAAATAAGCCCCCCTGTGTTTTTTTGAGGAAAAAAATTTATAAGACGGTGTCTTAAAAAGGGGGAAAGACGGTATATTTTGGTCCTTGTTGCATGCATCAAGAAATGGAATCAGCCCTAAGATAAACTAAAAGTCCATGTTTTAGGCATTGACCTGCTTATAAGATAGATAGATAGATGATAGATAGATAGATAGATTTCTTGTCATTGTACAAGTACAAGGTTGTACAAGTGCAACGAAATTGAATCCTATCCCATAAAAACAAAACACAAAACAGCACAAAAAGCAAAAAAACAAAAAAACACATTTTCAGCCACACATGCACATACGTACACACCCATCACAACTCTCCAAGGTCATATTATAAAACAAGTATTAGAGCTCATCTGCCTTGCAGGATAAAATCACATCAATGTGCAAGTCCCCTCCCCCTCCCCACAGTAGTTGGGGTGTTGATCTGGGCAAAAATATGGTATTTTATAGATATAGGACTATATTCACAAGCAATAAAATGCTGTAATGTCATGAGTAACATTCTGCTTGTGTGAATGAAGGCATTGAAAGGCAGGAAACTTGTAATGTTAGCTTGAGCAAAGCAAGCTTTGCTTGTGCCATGAAGTTTTTAAAAGGCTGCCTGTCCGGTTTCTTCCTGTGCACTTGCAGCCCTTTCTTGCTGGCTTGAGCAACAAGCTTCTCTGTAAGAAATGGAAAGGGATCCAGATTGAATTGCCAAAGACGACTTACCTCAAAATATTATAAATTAGTGCCCTCTGCTGTTAAGCAGATTTTTCTTTAAGGAGTAGAATAATGTTTGGTATTTTTCTTCTTTTTTTAAGTGGCAGAAAATATATTGTCCATGTTTATATTCTGCCTTTTCTTCAGTGAGCTCAAGGCAGCAAACATGATTCTCTTTCCCTCCCCATTTTTTTAAAAAATAATACCTTTTTTATTTATTTTCATGGTACAGAAGATAAATTTTGAGAAAACAATTGTCACAACAGTAAACAACAAATAACTTGTCTTGATAAAATTACAGACTTTTGTCATGCCACCTGTTAAAGTTTCATTTGAGATCATGCCACGTTTTCCCATGAGTGCTGGCACAGTCTGAACAATTTCCCTCCCCATTTTAATCTGCACAACAACCTTCTGAGGTAGGTTAAGCCAGCTGGCCCAAGCTCACTCAGCAGGGAGCTTCATAGCTAGGTTCAGATTTGAACCTGGGTTTCATCTGTCCTTATCACTACACCACACTGGACCTCATTGTGTTGTATATTAGAGAATTCAGTGGATTAAAGATCTGACCTACTGGCCGGCCTTGCTTTATTTTCTCATGACCACTTATTTCTCCAATCGAGCTATCTTATGGACTGGTTTTGCTTTTTATTTTATTTTTTAAAAGTTATTTGCATAAATGTTTTGGTATTTTTGTTGTCTCTTCACCACCCTGTTCTCATTGTGTCCCTGACAGGGACACGAGTCATTGCAGGCCATGGGGAGCAGTGCCGACAGCTGCGACAGCGAGACAACGGTGACATCTTACAGCGAAGAACTCAAAACGCCAATAGATGAGCAGTCCTATTTTAATGAGCTTGATGAGGAGAAATTCCTCCGCACAGAAGTGGAGCAGCGGAAGAGGGAGGCGGTTTCTGGGAGCGACGCCAGACAAGGTCGGAAAGTTCTAGAATGCGAAACAGGGCAGGCTGAGACCGGAGGAGATACAGAGTTTGGCCAAGGAGGATATATTAGAAAAGATGAAGATGCTGTCGCGCAGGAGGGAGAGTCTGAAGTGCTGGAGGAAGGCAGTGAAGAGAGCGACGCGGATAAAAGCAGCGAGTACGAATTTCCTCAGTATAAAACGCACCACATTCTTAAATCGATGTCCTCCATAGAAAGCAGCAGTTCATCTCCTTCGTCCACCGAGCGGGTTAGCATTGCTTTGCAAAGAGCCCAGAGGAGGGTAAGTGGCTCGTCTGATTCCAGAGCCGGTCGCTCGCTGCTCAAGTCGAAAGACTTTCTTTTCAAGCAAAGGCATCGGATCTCTGAGTTAGACTATCCCTTGAGGCGCTCCCAGTCTCTCCCATCCGCACTACTAAACCCGGTGAAAGTCGTCTCCTCCGTAAATGTCCAGCTCACTCCGGGAAAACAGACATTTTGTAGCTCCCCATCTTTTACTTACAAGTATGACACTCCTGAACAGGAGGGGAAGGAGGAGCACACGGAAGAGAAGCCCCCCGAGGAGAGAGACCACAGTCCCCCCCGGTGCAAATCCACACTTTTCATTGCACCATCCTCCCTTAGGAAAGAAGCTTCCCAGCCTGCCTTGAACAAGGTGGCGGACGAACCATGTCGGAGCAGAATACAGAGCTGCCCTTTGCATCTCCCGGCTCATATGTCTCAGTCGTCGTGCTCGCTACATTCCCTTCAGTTTGATTATCCAGACAGGCCCTTATGCTCGCACATGAGAACATTTAGTACGCACAGCATCCCAAGCACCCCTGGGTCGTCTTGCAGTGGTTTGCCTTCCCCGTTCAGCTGCCCTTACTCGCTGAGGCACGCTGGGCACCGGCGCCAAGCTCATGCCATGCATTCGCCCTCCACGGTTGAAATGCAGCTGAGGAGAGTCTTGCACGACATCAGGAACTCTTTGCAAAACCTTTCGCAGGTAAACTAACTCATTGCTGTAGTCTGTATACTACCCTTCTGTCTGTCTGTCTGTCTGGAGGATGCATATTTGGTTGCTTAAAAAAAAGATGGCATGTATAACCATTGTACGGTGGCTTATTTAAATTTAGGATTCCCCGTGGCACATAGTGTTTCCACATGTAATTTATTTTGCTGACAAAGGGGAAAGCTTGTCAAAGACTGGTTTTGCCAACAGGGTGCCTGTCAGGGATCTGTCCACCCCTGCCAGTCCAGCTTTGAGTGCTTACAGGGAGCCGCAGCCTCTGTTAACGACAGATTCATCTTCGAGTGAATCTGGCAGCTCCTTTTCAGGGGAGGAGCAGTTAGTGGCTGGGAGCCAGAGAGTGCCAGGTGTCCAGGGAGTTGCTGAGAGACCTGGCAACACCCAGCAGACTCGCTCGGAGGGTGAGGCGTCAGTTCCGGCGCATATATCACGTAGGAGGAGAAGGTGGCAATTTAGGATGCCAAAGTTTTGGTGTTGGCGCCGAAACAGAAGGAAGGCACTTCTGGATTCTGCTAGTGACTGAGCAGACATGATAAACTGAACTCTGCACTATAAATAGCTTTGCACTGAAATAAAGAGACTAAAAGACAAGTTGGCTTGTTGTTACTATTGAACAACCGATAAGAGAACCTGACAGCGCCCTCTAGGTGTTATGGGTTGCAATTTCCATCATCCATGACCACTGGCCATGCTGATAGAAGTTGTAGTCCACCACATCTAGAAGGCACCACATTGGATGGCCAAACATTCCACTGAGTCCATGACTAAGTTGGGATTTGACTCCCCAGATCTAAGTTTGGGTCACGTTGCCTTTCATACAGCCATGGTGGTCAGGGAAGTTGGCCGAAGTTGTTGAGCTTTTGCGGAAGTCCCCCAGAGTTAGGGTTGCCATATTTCAAGAGGTCAAAATCAAAATTTGTTGGGCTTTTTTGGTGCAATAGCATGAAAAGTTGTTGAGCCTTTTCTTTTGGCGGTTCCAAGCTCTCCGCTCCCGTCTGCCCCCACCCTACCCCAGAGCCCGAGACTGAACACTTTGCATTCCCCATCCATGTGTAAGACAACCCCCAATTTCTGACTACATTTTTTAAAGCAAAAAACAGCATCTTATACACGGGAAAATACAGTATATTGGCATAGCCAACAGGGTGCCCTTTGAATGTTGTTGCACGGCAGCTCCCATTATGTCTCATGGTTGGCCATGCTGAGTCCAACAGCATGGAGGATGCCATGTTGGTTTTCTCTGGTTGTCTCTGGCCTTTGTTCTTTCATTATGTTCATGACTGTTGTACTGACATGTTATTGCTTACTGGTTTTATGCACCAAGTTGTTAAAATGTATGTTTGTTTTGATCTCTTCCCTTCCCTTTCTAGAATGCTATGATGAGAAGTCCTGACCTCACTACAGCCCCTTACAGTACTCAGAGATCTTCTATTCTACCTCTCTATGAAGTAAATGGCATTTTTTCCCTCTCTTCATCCATGTTCTGTGTTTGAGATAAAATTGCACCTATATATACGTTTAAAATGGGAATGTCCTTTCATCTGGGTTTCCCCCTCCCATCTTTAGAAGATAGAGACAAAGAAAGAGATGTTGCAGTTCTCTACTCGATGTATCCAGCCCTCTTCCTCCTTCCCTCTGGGTGGTTTTCAAGGGCAAAGGACAGGGAGGTCATGGGGATGCTGTAGGTGTGGTGCTGAGATGGCTGACTCTACCAATAGGCTGTAAGTTGCTGAGCCCCAGTCCAGAGCCCAGGTTGTCTCTATGAAGACAATCCATTGGCAGATTGGGCTCATGGAATTCACAGACAACAAGGTTATCCATAGCTACCAGCCATAGTGGCTCTGTATTCCCTCCAGTGTCAAGAGGGTGCTATGCTTCTGAATACCAGTTTCTGGGAACTGCAAGTGAGAAGACAGCTCATGTCCTGTCTGTAGACTTCCCATAGGTGTCTCTTTTGTTTATTGCAAATTTAAATTTTTGAGGTTGTTTTAATGACCCAACGGAATGGTTTTTGTCTCTTTTAACTATGCATTGGTATATATATATATATATATATATATATATATATATATATATATATAATAGTTGGGGAACTGTAGTTGTAAACTGCATAGAAGGCATTTTGACATAAGCAGTCTACAAGTTAATAATCACTATCGTCTCCATCTGCTTGGCTACTGTGAAGACAGGATGCTGGACTGGAGGGGCCTTTAGTCTCATCTCTTTAGTCTGATCTCTGAGCTCTTGTTATGTATTTACACGGAGTTCTGAACATAAATACTTCTTTGTATCTGTCTAGAATACATTCCAAGATCTTCAAGTCGTGAGAAGGAACCTCAACCTGTTTAGAACGCAAATGATGGATTTGGAATTGTCCATGTTGCGCCAGCAAACCACTGTTTATCAGCACATGACAGAGGAAGAGAGGTGAGTGGAGTGGGGTGGGGTGGGGTGGGGGTGTTCTCACCTAAGCAACTTGTTTACTATATCTGTGCTCACATGCAGGTTCCTTTTAGTAAGTAAGTATTCTTTATTACGGTCACCGACCAACATAGTAAAAAGCATTACATCCTCAATATTTAAATTTTGGTATAAACTAGTATATCTTATCTAAAATAACTAAAATATCTTATCTAAAAGGGATCAAGCATCCTTTGATCCTTAGGTTATATTAATTATTTACTATTCACTATAAATTAAAACGAAATCAGTCTGGCTCAGATCAGGAGTTATTTTGAGTATCTCCTGTGTAGGCATTCCAGATTCTTATAGCGTTGGCGCAAAATCTTGCCAACATAGCGGTGACCTTTGGATTTGAGTCTGACAGGAGCCATTTTGTTTGCCGTTCTTCAGATTGTCCCGGTAACCCATCAAATTTCTTTAGGGTAGATTCTTTCCGGAGGTTTCTGTATAGGGAGCAACGAAAGAAAACATGGCCGGTGGTCTCTATTTCTCCTGATTGGCATGGACAGAGTCTGTCTTCTAAGGGGACTTGTCTATACTTCCCGTATAGAACCGCAGATGGCAGAGTATGGAACCTAGCCAACGTAAATGCCCTTCTGTGTGATGGGATCTCTAGCTGGGTTAGATAGTCAGCTGGGAGCGGCAAGTATCTTCGTTTTTCCGATATCGGGAAGGATGGGACTTTATTTAGATCATTTTGTCTCTCGATGTCGATTACCCTCTGTTTGACTATGTTCCTTTTATATTTCTACTAAAACCTTTCGCATCTGTTCTCTCTCAAAAGCACTGTTTTTCTTCTAGGTTCGCAGCCTTCAATTAATCCTAAACCAGCCTCCTTCTCCTTCCTCTTCTGCGCATTTAGAGCTGGCCTTTTGCATTCTGACTCTGCCACTTTGCTTCTGGTCATCACGCACAATTAGACTGCTGCAACTTTCTCTGTGCCGGTCTTTCTGTTCTGCCACCTCTTCTCCACTCACTTCAGAATGCTTCTGTCAAGACCAAACTTTCATCCTTTTTGCTCTGATCTCTGCCCTCTTGGTAAGATCCTTTTTGACGTTTGGGTTTCGTTTGGGTATTAGCTTCAAGGGTCCTATTCCTTAGGACGTTTTGATATTTCGAAAGGGATGGCTTTTCATTTTATTTATTCCTCAAGGCGTTCAAGGTGGCATGCTTCTCAACCCTTCCGTTTTTGTCCTCGCAACAATCCTGTGAAGCAATAGGTTAAGACTGCAATACTGTGGCTGGCCCAAGATCACCCAGTGAACTTAATGACTGAGTGGGGATTTAGACCTTGGTTTCTCAGGTCCTAGTCCAACACTATGGGACGTGGGTGGCACTGTGGTCTAAACCTCTGAGCCTCTTGGGCTTGCCGATCGGAAGGTCAGCGGTTCAAATCCGCATGACGTGGTGAGCTCCCATTGCTCTTTCCCAGCTTTTGCCAACCTAGCAGTTCAAAAGCATGCCAGTGCAAGTAGATAAATAGGTACCGTTGTGGCGGGAAGGTAAACGGCGTTTCCGTGCGCTCTGGCTTCTATCACGGTATCATGAAGTGCCAGAAATGGTTCAGTCATTCTGGCCACATGACCCGGAAAGCTGTCTGCGGACAAATGCCAGCTCCCTCGGCCTGAAAGTGAGATGAGCACCACAACCCCATAGTCACCTTTGACTGGACTTAACCATCCAGGGGTCCTTTACTTTTTCTTTTTTTATCTTAATCCAACACTCAAAGCACTTCACCACACTGGCTGATACTTAGGATTTCCCTCTGGATAATACCGGTCACTCTTAGAGCCACCTTGTGATGAGGTTCCATAGAACTATTTGTTTCTGAAGATACTCATTTACTGTATTTTCTGGCGTATAAGACTACTTTTTAATCCAGGAAAATCTTCTCAAAAGTCGGGGGTCGTCTTATATGCCGGGTGTCGTCTTATAGGGCGGGTGCTGAAAAGCTGCGGGCTCGGAGGAGACGCCGCCATTGTCCCCATCCCGGCCCTGCCTCCTCCTCCTCAGCCCCTCTCGCGCCCCCTCGCAGGGAGCCAGCGAGGGAGAGACGGGCGGGGGGGGCGCACAAACAGACGCCTCTTGCCCAGTCCTGCCCGCCTGCTCCTGGCGCGCCTGCCCCGCCCCCGAGACACAGGCAGGCAGGCGGGCGAGAGACACGCTCCCCTCCCCTCCCAGCCACTCTCGCCTTCGCCGCCTCAGTTGCTAGACGAGATGGGCGCTCATGGTGAAAAATTCTGCCTCCAGTGTGTGTTGGTGTGTGTTGGAAGAGGTGTAGTCTTATACGGCGAGTATATCCCAAACTCTATATTTTAACTGGAAAAGTTGGGGGTCGTCTTATACGCCCAGTCGTCTTATACGCCGGAAAATACGGTATATATATGTATATGTATATGTATCTGCCATCCTCCTAAAGAGATAAATGTGCCCTGTGTTTCTTCACCCCACCCCATCTTAGTCTTTCAATATGCTTGTGGTAAAGGTTTGCTTGAGAAATAGTTACTGAGCTCAAGGTCGGTCATGAGAGAGTGAAGATTTGAGTGTGTGTCTTCCCAGGCCTAGCCTAAGGCTCTGCTCATGAGTTTCTTGTCTGATGTCTGCTACATGCATGGCAGCCCTTCAAGCCATCCTAGTTCCACTGAAATCCCATTTCATTTTCACTGCAGATTCTGTAAGGAAAGAAAAGGGTTGCTTCACTCTCCCATCCATGTATTACAGCATCTGCATGACCAGCTCTCTCCCTTGCTTATATAATACGCTGTTCCCAATAAATACCTGGACCACATCCAAACCTATATATAGCATTTAATTTACAGATTTGCTAAATACATACTAGTTAAGCTCTGGAAGTCTTGTTCCCCGCCCTAAGGGATTAGTTTGTTTTTTTTACTAATTTCATCTCCAGTGGATTTTCCTCATTAGTTTGCAAAACCAAAAGTAAAGCCCCATGCACTCCTGTGGAATGTACACATTCCTCCTTTCCCTCTTTCCTCTGTTCCCTTTTCTTGGTTGCTGTATATTTTCATGTGAAAGTGCATATATCTGCATAACACTGGACTGATATGTAATCAGTCCCTCTGCTGCTTTGGATGATATGCCTATTTGTGCTCTGCCAACAGTCATGGAAAATCCCTTTCCATTTTGTTTGCTTCTGATTTAGATACGAAGCTGATCAGCTCCAGACCCTGAGGAAATCTGTCCGCATGGAGCTTCAGGAATTAGAAATGCAGTTAGAGGAGCGCCTTCTTACTCTCGAAGAGCAGCTTAGGAATATTCACGTGTCTTCACCTTACAGGCAACAAACACTCATGGTATGTCTCTTGTCACAGTCCATCTGTGCAGATATATCTCTGCAAGGGATGTAGAAGCACTGGGTAGATATGGGGCGAGTTATTCCCCCAACACCCAGAACTTTGTTATGCCACCAAGCATTAGAACAGCCGCATTAAGCATTTTTGTTTTGGGGCGGAGTGTTTTTTCATGTGGATCCATGTTCCAGAGGCTAATGGAATTCAATATTAAACCACAGAGCCTAGGGCTTGCCAATCAGAAGGTCGGCGATTCGAATCCCCGCGACAGGGTGAGCTCCCATTGCTCAGTCCCTGCTCTTGCCAACCTAGGAGTTTGAAAGCACGTCAAAGTGCAAGTAGATAAATAGGTACCGCTCCGGCGGGAAGGTAAACAGCGTTTCCGTGCGCTGCTCTGGTTTCACCAGAAGTGGCTTAGTCATGCTGGCCACATGACCCGGAAGCTGTACGCCGGCTCCCTCGGCCAATAAAGCGAGATGAGTGCGGCAACCCCAGAATGGACCTAATGGTCAGGGGTCCCTTTACCTTTACCTAAGCAAATTTTCAAGTCAGTGGCAAGAGGGAAGCCCAGATTGATGGCCTGTAGCCCACAGCCTAAGAATGGTGAGGACATGCACATTTGCACATTCAGCAGAATGGTTGAGTCTGTCCTGTGGGTATTTGTACTCCTTTATTGTTAAAAAACTAAGAGACAGGCAAGTGGGCTTGGATTTGTAGGCAAAGAAGAGGTTGGGGGTTGCGTTGCCCCATCAATACCAACAGGTATAAAACATGTCCTGTGTTCTCCCCTAGGCTCACAACTTGCTCTGGAAGCATTTTCCCATGCATTTTAGGGTGGTGTGGCCCAGATATCACTAATGATCCAGTTCAGCAATCCACTAATGATCCAGATCAACCTTCCAGCCCCTTGATCTCTCTGGCATTCTTCAAACCTGAGAGAGAAAATGATAGAGGCTTATATCGACAGTGGTCCAATCCTGGATTAATAAGCTAGGGTATTTCTGAGCTGTTACATCTCCTTCACTCCTCCCTTCGTGTCAGCAAGGAAACAAACCAGGAAGCCACAGCTGACTGCAGCTTTCTGTTGCATTTGAATGGAGAACTGGGGTTCATGGCTTCCAAAGAAGCCTGGATATGGAAGCCACCCCAAATGACAAACAATGGTTTCTTGTGTCCACTCGTGCGAAGGGGAAACACAGGGGCTGCATGTGTGTCAAGAATTCAATCATATGAACGGAGCTATTACGTTTGAATGAGGGGTCAGAAGAAACTAAACTAAAGATCATGTAGCATATCCAAACTCTGTCCCTTTCTCCCCATTATTTGAGTCTGAGAAATTCTGGACAGAATAGCTCAGTTGACTACAGGTTACCCGATAACCAAATGGTGACCTCTGCAGATTCAGGTTGCTTTTCTTCGGAGATTCCAAAGGTTTAGAAGACCCAGGGATGGGTCTGAGGAGGGAACGGAAACATGGTTTTTTTGTGGGAGGGGGGAAACTAAGGTGATAACCAACTAAGTCATGCAAAACAGATCCACTGAAATTGATGAACTTAAGCTACTTAAGTCCACTGATTTTGTTTGGTCATCTCTGAATCCTGACTAACAGTTTCCATCACCTCTAAACTCTCACAGCTCTTTAAATATTGTTCTTCCTTACTACGTCCTGGAAACATAAATGCAGAGGTAGCATAAAAGGCTCTCTGAGTCCTTGTTTTCTCAGAAAGTTGGCTGACCACGAAGCAGTTTTGAGATCTCCCGAAAACATTAACAACCCCTCATTTCTGTGTTTTCTTTTTCTTCCAGGGCATGTATGGGAGCAGAAGCACTGATAACTTGTCGTGCCCTTCTTCACTGAATGTGATGGAGCCGGTAAGTAACCAAGTCAAAGGCTGGAAGTGAAAGCAGTGGTATTTTCCAGTCACGTTGAGATGTTTCATTGGCAGTGATACATGAATGGAATGGAATGGAATGGAATGGAATGGAATGGAATGGAATGGAATGGAATGAAATAAATGTATGTACAGAACGTATGAGATATTGGGGATGCTGTCAAATTCATGCTAGGCCTTTGGCTTTTCTGAGATGCAGTGCATTCCAGTGGGGATGAAGGCATGGTTTGTAGCCCATGGATGAGGCGTAATTTTTGTGCTGTTTCAGCATACATTTGGGGTTTTGCCTGTCTCACAAGACAGTGAGTAAAGCAGTTGTCTTGTCTTCCTCCCCTACCTCCCGTAATTCCGTAGGTCTCTGAACTCATTCGAGAACAGTCATTTCTGAAGTCTGAGTTGAGGTTGGGTCTGGGAGAACTTGGAATGGAGATTCCGCCGGCCGACGGCTCAGAATGTGCCTTTGATCACGGACATTCTGACTCCTCTTCAGTGTGTTCCAGCCAAGCCAGCAGAAAAGACAGTGCACACTCATCTGAGATGATGGGGAAGGCCAAGTCCGAAAGCAAAAAAATCTACCGAGCGTGTGTGGCCTTGATGCCCTCTCCACCGGCAAGAGCAGGAACAGGGCCGCCTCCTGAAAGCTCTGAGGGACACACAACGTCCAGATCGGAGGTGGAGCAGAGACTTGAAAAGATCCCTCTTGTGCCTGCGGTTGAAGAAATTCACAGAAGTGTGGAGAATGATGAACTGCAGCAAGTCATACGAGAGGTGAGCAGCAGGCTGGCCTTGAATTTTTTTGACAGGAGCATTTTATCTCAATGTTTTGGTTAAGAAGACCCGATTGACCTCACAGAGCTCCAATCCCCAGGGTAGTTTAATGGTCAACCCCTCTTCCCAGGAAATGGGAAATTGTAACTCTGTGAGGGTAATAGGGATCTCCTAACAACTCTTGGCGGGACCCAGGTGGCGCTGTGGGTTAAACCACAGAGCCTAGGGCTTGCTGATCAGAAGGTCAGCGGTTCGAATCCCTGCCACGGGGTGAGCTCCCGTTGCTCAGTCCCAGCTCCTGCCAACCTAGCAGTTCGAAAGCACTTCAAAGTGCAAGTAGATAAATAGGTATCGCTCCGGCGGGAAGGTAAACGGCGTTTCCGTGCGCTGCTCTGGTTCGCCAGAAGTGGCTTTGTCATGCTGGCCACATGACCTGGAAGCTGTACGCCGGCTCTCGGCCAATAAAGCGAGATGAGCGCCGCAACCCCAGAGTCGGACATGACTGGACCTAATGGTCAGGGGTCCCTTTACCTTTACCTAACAACTCTTGCCACCCTTAACAAACTATAGTTCCCAGGATTCTTTGAGGGAAGCCATCAAGTTGCTGTTTGCAGCTAGCTGGAAAGCCTTCTTTCTTCTTTTGGCCCAGCCTTAGTTCAGATCTTTCCCAACACTTATCAAGAGATGCCAGGGGTTGAACTGAGACCTCCTGCATACAGAGGATGTGATCTTACCCTGAGAGTCTCATATTCAATGCCGGGCTTTGGAGAAAGTCTGGTGCTGCTATGGTCTAAGGACTAATGCCATAAAGGTTATTCTATTCTGCTCATGTTTGCTCAGAAGTAAGTCCCATTGTGTCGCTAGTGCCTTAAACACAGAAGTTTGCCAAATCACACGTTGTGTGTATGTTACAGAGTGGGTTTGTTTAATGCTGGCACCCACTTTGTTTAGTATATCTCTTTGCATCTCATAAATACCAAAAGTATCTGCCTTGCATTGTTTGCTTCCCAAAGCAGAATGAATCCATTGCAGGGAAATTCATTAATATGCATTCTTGATCTTTCTTCACAAATGTTAAACTCATGGCATTCTGAACAATGCCTCTCCCTCTGTATACATGAATTATCTTGGCTTGTAGGAGAAAACAGCATAAACAGTATTCAGTGTTCCAGAGCATGCCAGAATAGACTGTAATGTGTGTGAGCTTTTGACCTGTATCTTTTTACTGGAATGAAAAGGAACCCGCTATCCTTTTCTCTATACTCCCACAGAAGAAAACTACAAAAATGCCAAGATGCTTAACTTTGTTCTCTCTTGCTTCAAAGAAAACGCAGATTGCTTTCTTATTTATGGAATAAAAAAAAAATGCAAAATATAAAATAAATTGAGAATGGAGCTAGTGTTCTCTACTTAAAAGAAATCTGGTTATTGGGGAATAGTATCTTGAATCAAATTGTTTCAGAAATTCCTTGATTTGAATTGTCTGCTTCTCGATACTTTTCATTTTACCTTTTCCAGACACCGGTGCACTTTTGCAAAGTGACACTAGTGCCTTGGTGAGGGGAAAGTAATGTGAGCATTTCAAGGCACCTTTGGGTGATAGCCAACATTAATCATTCTCAACATAGATCTATTGAAACCGTTGGACATCACCCTCTATTTTGAAGAAGCTTCTCTAGAAAGAGTGGCAGGTCTTACACTTAGCTGTAAAACATTTTAAAAAAAATCAGACCGATTGCAGGTCCATTGGTATTCTTTCTTGTGTGCCACTTTCTAGATGCAAAGTGGGATTCTTTGCAAACATCTCTCACTGCAGCGAGGAAACTTGGATGCAGAGACAGCATCCTGCCCAAGGTCACACAGGAAGCCTGGCTGTAGCAAAGCCAGGAATAGAACACAAGTTGCCTGTTCCTTTCCACACAGATGGATCCTTTCTCTTGCTTGCTCATCCATTAGCTCTGCTAATTTGGGAAGCCTTTGTCACTTCATTTTGGAATGCACCAAATTTATTTATAGGCTTTGTATTCTTGGGTGAATAACATTCGTCCCTCAAGTGGCAATCCCACCAGCACTGGAACGGAGAACCCTTGGTTCTCTGCACAGCACTGCTCCTTGTGGTCAGTAATAATAATAATAATAATAATAATAATAATAATAATAATAATAATAATAGATTTATTATTTATACCCCGCCCATCTAGCTGGGCTTCCCCAGCCACTCTGGGCGGCTTCGAACAGAATATTAAAATACAATAATCTATTAAACATTAAAAGCTTCCCTAAACAGGGCTGCCTTCAGATGTCTTCTAAAATTCTGGTAGTTGCTTTTCTCTTTGACATCTGGTGGGAGGGCGTTCCACAGGGCGGGTGCCACTACCGAGAAGGCCCTCTGCCTGGTTCCCTGTAACTTGGCTTCTCGCAGCGAGGGAACCACCAGAAGGCCCTCGGAGCTGGACCTCAGTGCCTGGGCAGAACGATGGGGGTGGAGACGCTCCTTTAGGTCAACCCCCAGGGCTGCAGTTTGGAGCAGTTTCCTGGGCATTAAATAAGCACTAGACTGGCTCATTCTCCAACCACACCCCTCCTGCCCCCTGCTGCCCATTGGGTCCTCATAGACAGGAAGAACGATAAAAGGCTTTCTGTTAGGGCTGAGTTTTTGGACAACAGTGGTAATCCTGGCTTAGGTATCTGCTGATTTATTCCTCATCGTTGGCTCCTGGGTTATTCTTCACCATGAACTTGTGGGTCTGTTTCTCAGTATCAACCCCCTCCTTCAGTGTTGACCCCCAACAATATCCTTGTAGGATTAAAAGCACAGTACAGAATTTAGGACATCTCCATACATTTAATAAAGCACATGGCTTCCCCACTAATAAACCTGGGAACTGTAGTTTACCCTCTCACAGAGCTACAGTTCCCAGCATCCTTAAACTACAGTTCCCAGGATTAGTTGGGGGAAAGCCATATGCTTCAAATGTATGGTGTTGCAGATATGACCCTGGAAAACTGCCTACTGCCACTTTCCCCCAATTCCGCATGGGAAGAATGAATGGGATTGACCCAACCTACGCAGTTGAGCTTAGGCTTCAGTGAACTACAAATATAGTGGAAGTATGGTAAATGTAGGCAAACCTGAAATGTCTTCTTTTCAGATCAAAGAATCTATCGTCGGCGAAATCAGACGGGAAATTGTAAGTGGACTGTTAGCAGCTGTCTCTTCCCCTAACAGATCTGCTAACGCTAAGCAAGAAATGCAGCCGTGAATCGGTACTACAGGTAAATATTTCAGTGTTGCTGCATGCCAATAAATGCAAGCAGGAGGGTGGGGAAAGAGCATGCAGATTACATCAGGAAAAAATGCCATTAAGATTAGGGGCTAAATATTACAGAATTAGGGACCCAGGTGGCGCTGTGGGTTAAACCACAGAGCCTAGGGCTTGCTGATCAGAAGGTCGGCGGTTCGAATCCCTGTGACGGGGTGAGCTCCCGTTGCTCGGTCCCTGCTCCTGCCAACCTAGCAGTTCGAAAGCACATCAAAAAGTGCAAGTAGATAAATAGGAACCGCTCTGGCGGGAAGGTAAACGGTGTTTCCGTGCGCTGCTCTGGTTCACCAGAAGCGGCTTTGTCATGCTAGCCACATGACCCGGAAGCTATATGCCGGCTCTCGGCCAATAAAGCGAGATGAGCACCGCAACCCCAGAGTCGGACACGACTGGACCTAATGGTCAGGGGTCCCTTTACCTTTATTACAGAATTGTATTACTGCGTCCACTTTCTCAAAGTTGACTCAAACAATGCTTGGCCACCAGTGGGTGGATTCCAAACCATTAGCCCTGGGGTGTTGAGATGTGTGTGTTATATATAATATATATAATTTTTCTTAAATTTTCTTTTTTACAATTTCAAATACTCATTTTACAACCTTAAAATATCAATGGCTTCCCTTTCTCTCTTTCCATAGCTCATTTTACGTATCATAAATCCCTGCATATTTTACAAAAACTATACCATTCAGCATTCCATTATTGCATCCATCAAAACTTATTTACTTATCTTCATGCTGCCAGCATTTTCACCTGTACACAATTATTTCCCATATATTCAATAAACGCTTTCCAATCTTCTTTAAACGTATGTTCTTCTTGTTCTCTTATTCTATGTGTTAAGCCTGCAAGTTGTGAGTCCCGGGTGTTGAGATGCATGTTGCTGCTTTCACTGAATAAATGTATTTGTTTTTGATTTGAAATGACAACCATCCAATAACTCTCCCCCCCCCCCCAATAACAACAGGTTGGCATGTGGTCCAGGGACACTGTGGAATTCTCCTTTTGGAAGGCTGGATGGACGTGTCTGCCTGCACTCAGGAGGACAGAAGTGAAGGCTACTGTATACAGTCCATAGTTGTGTGCTGCTTAATGTTCCACTTCGGCTCCCTCTGCTATTATTGGGACACTCTACATCTTACTACTGCCCATGAACCATCTCCCAAGCCTTAATATTTATTTGTACATTCCTACGGTTCATTTGTGCATAGTGTCTTGCTATTATTATTATTATTTCTGTGTAGAGGTGTTCCTCGTAAAACTTGAAGACTTCCTTGATCTACCCCAGTTATAAATAGCCTAGAATTGTCATTGTTATTTTATATATATATGTAAAAACCCACTGACCTCTGTGAGGTATTTAACTGTGCAATAACTGATTCACTCTGAGAGCTTGAAACAACTATAGTAACTATTTCCACTGCTGTTACCAAGTGCCACTTCAAAAGAGGAGAGTAACCTGTTGTGTTGTTGTTGTTTTAAAATGCTGTAACTCTTGGGAGTTGTTTGCAAAGAGTTTAGAGAGCTAAATGAACTTATGTAAAACTACTAAGAACGCTTACACTGAGAGCCTTATCTTTGAGCAGTAGACACCTTTTAAAAAGAAATAAAAAATTCTGCTTCTTTCATCTTTCTCCTTGGAGGTGTGCTTTGTATTGTTTTAAAAATCCTTAATATATATTGATGACTTCTCAAAGGTATCAGGAGGCGGCCTTTTTCTCCTTTTAATAAAACAAGTCTATAAAACACTAGAGGGTTTTTTCTAAGTGGATAATGCTGTTGTTATGGGGGAATCAGAAGGAATTATTCCCCTTTTTCTGAAGTTTTACTATGGCCCAGGGAAAATGGCATGTATCAGAACAGATGAAATTGTATGTTGGCAGGGTTTTGGGTTTCTTTTACATGTTTTTTTTGTCAATGGGATGCTAGACAGTCAAGGTTTAATAATGTCTGGGTTATTGCCACTGGGATTCCTTATGTTTCTGTGGTTTTGTTTTTTTGTTTGTGTTTTTTTAAATATGTTTTCAACTAATAAAATCAAGATTGTGTTGAATACATAATCAAAACTAGTAGAACTTATAACTATCTTGTGTGAGGAAAAGTCTGCCAAAGTGCATTTGGAATGGACATAAGGGCTTTCATATTAAAAGGGGCTGTTATGCCAATAAAATATTTATTTTGCCTACATGTGTTTTGAACTCCTTATTTTCATTGGTTTTCAGACACTGGAGTCTTCTGGCTGGGCTGGGAGAGTTATGTGAATAGATCCTTACATAGGCATTTGAGAGAAGAATTCAGCTTGCATATTAATCCTGGTTTATACATGCAGCAAAATGAGATATTGGAACCCTGAGCTGGTATAATGGACTGAACCACCTCAGGTGACAGGTCGGGGGTGTGTGTGTCATGTATAAATGTTACATGACATTACAAGAGACACACAAGCCGTATCCAAACATTGTACCATTCAGGTTGTGCAACTGAAGTTGATCTGGAGCTCTTGCACAGCAAATCTGTTACCCCCACCTGACCCCTGCAAAAAAGTGACTTTTTGCTATAATGCCGCCCATCTAACCGGATGGCTCCCAACAAAAAATAGGGCGGGAAACCAATACAATATCACACACTAAAAACTTCCCTGAACAGGGCTGCCTTCACATGTCTTTTAAAAATCACATAGCTGTTTGACATCTGCTGGGAGGGTGTTCCACAGGGTGGGCACCACTACCAAAAAGGCCCCTGGTTCCCAGTAAGCTCACCTCTCACAATGAGGGAACCACCAGAAGGCCCTCAGAACTGGTTCTCAGTGTCTGGGCTGAACGATGGGGGTGGAGACACTCCTTCAAACCAGAGATGATGGGAGTTTTAGTTCAGTAATCATCTGTGGGGCCAAATGTTCCCCATACCTGACCTAAAGAAAAGGCTGGATTCAAGGAATTTACTGCTTATGTCTTGCTTAAGAGTTTCCTGTAGGTATCTAGTTAGCTAGTATGAGAACACTTCTGGGTTAGGTGGACCTTTGATCTGATCCAGCAAAGCTATTCTTCTCTTTGTGTGGTGTAGTGGTTAAGAGCGGTAGACTCGTAATCTGGTGAACCGGGTTCACGTCTCCGCTCCTCCACATGCAGCTGCTGGGTGACCTTGGGCTAGTCACACTTCTCTGAAGTCTCTCAGCCCCACTCACCTCACAGAGTGTTTGTTGTGGGGGGGAAAGGGAAAGGAGAATGTTAGCCGCTTTGAGACTCCTTCGGGTAGTGATAAAGCGGGATATCAAATCCAAACTCCTCCTCTTCTCCTCCTCCTCCTCCTCCTCCTATAGATTAATGTTCCTGGTTTCTTGCTACCATTTCAAAAGCTACATTAAAGGTAAAGGACCCTTGGACGGTTACATCCAGTCAAACGCAACCATGGGGTTGCGGTGTTCATCTCGCTTTTCAGGCTGAAGGAGCTGGTGTTTGTCCACAGACAGCTTTCCGGGTCATGTGGCCAGCATGACTAAACCACTTCTGGTCCAACAGAACACCGTCACGGTAGCCAGAGCGCGCAGAAACACCATTTACCTTCCCGCCGCAGTGGTACCTATTTATCTACTTGCACTGGTGTGCTTTTGAACTGCTAGCTGGGACAGAGCAATGGGAGCTCACCCCGTCGCGGGGATTCGAACCACCGACCTTCTGATTGGCAAGCCCAAGAGGCTCAGTGGTTTAGACCACAGCGCTACCCATGTCCATAGCAGCTCACTGTCACCACAGTTATGACTCCGTGCCCCTGGCTTCTTAACATAGCCTCAGGTGTAAGCTGGTTGATGCATAGATCCAGAAGTTGTCAATGTACATATGAAATACCATGATTTTTTTTACCATATAGTATAGGGTTGTTTTTTGCAGCTTCCTGCCACATGCAACAACCATCACTGAAGCAAACCTGCTCAAACTGGCCTTAAAAATGACTTTCATTGCACTGAGGACGACGACACCCACACAAACACTCCTTCAGGCTGACATTATGATGGCGATGAATGTAAGCAATTTATTGGGCTCGCTGGCCGGGATCCCAAGCACCACGCGACTAATTGTACATGCCTACATGGGTTTCAAACAGCGGCCTTCTGTGCAATGTGTCTCTTTAATTCTTCATGGTCTCATTGTGTCTCTTAATGAGCTTTTATGTTCTCCAGTATTGAATGAAACAGTGTCACTTGTTCTAGATACCAGGTTTTGCTCATCTACACAACAGACAGAGACCCTAGGGTAGGGTTGCCATATGTCCGGAATTTCCTGGACATAGCCAGAATACAGCAGTTGGAAGCAGTGTCCGGGCAGAAAATGCTGAAATATCCGGGAAAATCTGAACTTATGGCAACCCATTTCGGTTGCTATAAAAATAGCTCAAAAATTTCTGACTCCCATCAGCCTGCATTGCCGGCGTTCAGAGCTGATGGGAGTTACAGGCCAACTTTTACAAGGCAACAGGTTCATCACTCATGAGCTTAGCCAGTTTGGTGTAGTGGTTAAGAGTGGTAGACTCATAATCTGGTGAACCGGGTTTGCGTCTCCGCTCCTCCACATGGAGCTGCTGGGTGACCTTGGGCTAGTCACACTTCTTTGAAGTCTCTCAGCCCCACTCACCTCACAGAGTGTTTGTTGTGGGGCAGGAAGGGAAAGGAGAATGTTAGGCGCTTTGAGACTCCTTCGGGTAGTGATAAAGCGGGATATCAAATCCAAACTCCTCCTCCTCCTCCTCCTCCTCCTTCTTCTTCTTCTTCTTCTTCTTCTTCTTCTTCTTCTTCTTCTTCTTCTTCTTCTTCGCTACATGTTTTACCGTTTTCTAAACCATGTGCATAGACATGGGCGCTACTAAGAACTACTATTACAACACTGGAAGTAGTAGGTGGCCTCTGGAAATTTTAGTATCTTTACTGAAGTTGCCAAGTGACATCTGTTTTAAACCACTCTATCTTTGTCAATAATCACATTCTTAACAACTTTCGTATTTCACATGTAAACTATTTAAGCTTGTAGTGGGATATGGGTTCTCGTCTTCACTTTTGTTTTTCCACTTGACACTTTTAAGTGTCTTTAATATTTTATGATCAGTTACTAATACTTTATCTAATTTTAATCTATATGATTCTGTGCTTTTCTACTTCCTTCACTAAAAGAGTAGTGGTACTCGTGTAATGTTTGGGAGGTAGGGATAATGTTTGCTTTATTCTGTTGTTAGTATTGAAATGGTTGAATAAAAATGCTGTCACATTGCTGAGCTCAAAATTAAGCACATTTAAATCTAGGATCTGAATATTTTGAGACAATTGCTCTTTTTCCCAATCTAAAAAGAGATTCTGTCCTTTCTGTTTATTATAAACTCAAAGCTCATTTTTAAGAAACATGCAATCAAAGTGGAGGAAACGCTAACTTTTCATTTCTTGTTGTATTTGTAAATCCTTTCTAAATATCCCTGCAAAATTAATATAGTTTAAAAGTCAATTTCTATCCTCATTTTAAAAAAAAAAAGGTTATTTTTTACACCATGGCTGACAAAAAGATGACCCACACTATTATTCTTTTTAATGTTGCTAAATCTTCATATCACAAATGCTGGTTCCTGGAAACTCAACTGATTTTCAATCAATGCAACAGCCCTAAATACTTGATTTCCTGATTAAATACACTAGAGCAGAATTCTGATCTAAGCTCAATGAAATCAATTGAGCTTCCTTCCACGTAATTGTGTTTATGAACTGGGTGTTAGCTAGCCAAACGTTTATCTCTTCTATTGAACCGTATGTAGCTTTAAGAAGACAGCAGTGTTTGCAGTTTATAATAAGGTTATGCATCTTTAATCTATCTCATTTCCTATAAGCAGGCTTTGCTATTTCTACGAAGAGCAGAAAGAAATGCCTATCTGTAAATCAAATGTTTACATATTGCCTCTCTCATGGGTAAAGTATCAAGAGAAACCAATTTTTAATTTAAATGTTCAAGTTACGTGTGCAGTACAGATTGTGAAGGCCATTAGAGCTTCTCAGGGTCTTCAGTCTTGAAATATTGCCTTTTAACTCCGAGGCTAAGCTGGGCTTCTTGCTGGGAAAGGAAAGGCTCTTTTCAGTTCTTTGTTGTGCCTCAATTTAGAATAGAATAGAATAGAATAGAATAGAATAGAATAGAATAGAATAGAATAGAATTTATTGTCATTGTCCCCTTTGGGGACAACGAAATTACTTGGCTGCTCCATCCACCCAGATAGGGCACTCCACACAAAAACATAAAACAACTACAAAAACACTGATTAAAACCATACAGTATGATACAATAAAACAACTAAGATTAGATGACTTTCAAAGTCCAGGCTTCCCATTCAGGGCCGAGATTGCTCTGGAGAAGAAGCTGTTCCTAAGACGGCTTGTTCTTGTCGTCATCGTCCTGTATCTCCGTCCTGATGGCAAGAGCTCAAAGAGACGGTGACCAGGATGCGATGGATCTTTTACTATGTCCAGTGCCTTTCTGTGGCACCTCATGGCATAAATCTGCTCTAAGGTGGAGAGCAAGCAGCCAACAATGCTCTCTGCTGCCTTAACAACTCTGCACAACCCCATCCTGTCCTGGGTAGTACAGCTTCCGTACCACACACATAAGCCATAAGTGAGCAATTTCAGGGATAGTCAGCATCGTGCCCTCCTGATGCTGCAGTCCACATGTATTCCAAAAGAAGTCCCATCATCCTTGTCCTTTGGCCCTGCTGGCTGGAGTTGATGGGATCTGGAAGTCCACCATCATCTGAAGGGCACCACATTGGCTACCCCCGCTTCATTTGTGGAACCTCAATGCTGAAAGCAGCTGCTAGGGCTGGATTTTGGAATGCCATTTGGACCAGAAGGATGAAGATGAAAGCGTGGGTACAAAAGGGACTGTAGAATCAGAGGGGATGGTGGCTTTATAACTGGGTGCAGGGTGGAAAGGGTGCTTGGTAGTTGCAATGAGCGCGAGGAGGAAGCTGGTCTTGTGTGCAAGTGGGGATTGCACCTAAGCATAGCTGTCAACTTTTCCCTTTTTTGTGGGAAATTCCCTTATTCCAAATAGGATTCCTCGTGAGAAAATGGAAAGGTTGACAGCTATGCACCTAAGGAGAATTGCCATGATTTGCTTGGTTTGATGGAACAATGGATATTTAATTTTTGCCCTTTTATATTAAGGAATATCTGTCTGTCTCTAGATATATCTAGATATCTAGACATAGATAAACAGGCAGACAGGGAGGCAGACACACCTGGCCATGCTTCTTTTCCTTTCTCTATCCTCCCTGCCCTCTGAAATCCACCCCTGCCTCTGGCACACATCCTACCCCTTAAAGTGAAATCTATTGATGGAGGCCTGATTTATCAAACCCAGGTGAAATATAATGACACAAGTTAAGCAAATTGAGAGATGCAAAAAGGAAGATCAAGGTACAACTAAACAAGGACAGACTTTTTTTTTAAAACCAGTCTGGCTTTTGTTGTTGCACTAAATTTAAATCACAAGTCTTCACGTGGTTTCTCATAGACTTGCAACATTTCCACCTGAGACACTGCCATCTCACCAGTTCTGCTGCCACCAGAATGCCCCTTCTTGCCAACAATGAGTGGGCAACAGGAGTACCAGCTTGGCCTCGTGGCTGTGGGTGCCCAGGGGAATGGTTGCCATGCAGCATGCATGGCCCTGGCAACGAAATTTGTGGGTGCCTGGACCCTTCATGCAGAATTTTGTGGGTGCTCAGGCCCCCAGGGAGTTGGCAGCTATGGTGAGCAATGCTGAGTGCAGGAATGTCCCAACAAAACTCTTCTGTCCTCTCCTCGAAATTCCTCCAATATTTTGGGCTTAAACATAAGAAGTGCCTTGCGGGATCAGACCAATGGCCTCTCTAGGCCAGCAGCATGTTTGCCGTAGTTGCCAACCAGATGCCTCTTGGAAACTAGCAAGCAGACACAAGGGCAATAGCCTTCTCCCGTTGTCACTCCCCACCCACCAAGTGACCGGTATTCTGAAACATGCCTCATTGAATTCTGGAGGTAGTGATGCCTTTAATAGCTTTGCCCTCCATGAATTTTCTAATCCTCTTTTAATTCCTTCTAAATTACATACAACAAGCCTTTGGATTTGAATTGGAAGCAACCCCTCTCTTTTTTACCTCTCTAGAAAAGCAACTTCTCAGGCTGTAAAAGCATCCCACAAACGATTTGTGATTAACTTTGTAAGCCCAGAGCTCACTGGAGGAGAGCAGATGTAGGTGTCAATCAGCAGCAACAACAACAACAAGAGCAACAATTTATTACTTATACCCCACCCACCTGACCGGGTCTCCCCAGCCACTCTGGGTGGCTCCCAACAGAATATTAAAAACATGATAAAACATCAAACATTAAAAAGTTCCCTAAACAGGGCTGGCTTCAGATGTCTTCTAAAAGTCAGATAGTTGTTTATTTCCCTTGACGTCTGATGGAAGGGCGTTCCAACAGGGCGGGTGCCACTACCGAGAAGGCCCTCTGCCTGGTTCCTTCTAACCTCACTTCTCTCAGTGAGGGAACCACCAGAAGGCCTTCGGAGCTGGACCTCAGAGTACGGGCTGAACGATGGGGTGGGGGGAGACGCTCCTTCAGGTACTGTATACTGGACCGAGGCTGTTTAGGGCTTTAAAGGTCAGCACCAACACTTTGAATTGTGCTCGGAAACGTACTGGGAACCAATGCAGGTCTTTCAGGACTGGTGTTATATGGTCTTGACGGCCACTCCTAGTCACCAGTCTAGCCACTGCAAAGGTCCTGGGCTGCCGAGATGATAAGACTCCCCTCTCAGCCTCACTGATGTGGTCCAAAGGAAAGCAGAGCAATACTTTTGACACCAGCTTGGCTGCAGGAGTTGCTGGAAGGAGGTGTACAAGGCACCATCCAACCGTCTTAGGGATTTGTGTAGGGTTTACTCCTTAGCCTTTTCCTCTCCCAAAGATATCCTGCAAGACAGCAGAGGTTTAGGATCACAGTTCTGCTAGATGGGCTACCTTCCCAGGTTGAGGAAGGTATATATATACCTTCCTCATCTATATATATACCCCATCTATATATAAAAGTAGGGAAATAACCAAAAAGACATCTCTGGTCAAAAGTTTTCTTTGTTGCTCTGTTGCTCAGAACCGGAATCCGGAGGTGCAAGCAGTAAAATTCAGCCCAGAAGAACTGGCAGTCCAACTAGGTGAGGATGCAAAAAGAGGGGGTTCTGTGAATACTTCTAAGGGGGCCGGCTGACTACACCCCACCTGCTCCCAGGGCCGGCCACCTCCACACCTCAGACCTGAAAACATCCTGATCTCTGTGCCTATCAATAATTCACGAGCCATCAGCAAGACTCCGAAGGGCGCTTACCCGGCACTTTGGTGCAGCCAGCTAGTAATGTACAGCGGAGAGATCCTCTCTTTCAAATCCCAGGGCACCAGGCCAAGCCAGGCTAGTATTGCATTTTCAATTAGCTTCTGAGTGAACGCTTGGCATATGCAGAAGGGAACCGGTGCACAATTAGCTTATTGTCCCTTTCAGCTCCGTGCGGTGAAGATTTGAAGGGGCCGGAGGAGGAATACAGTCGTGGCTCCAGCCGGAGGCATTGCTGTGGATGTGGAATCGGGGAGTTTCTCAGCCCAGGCAGCTCTGCTTGCTAACTCGGGGAATTAACTGCTGCTATTAAGGACTGCTTGGCGCAGCTTCAGGGAGCGTGCCAGAGGATAATCGCGGGAACAACTGTCTGCTTCTCCTCTCAGGCAGTTTGCGTCTCTTTTCTCTTCTGCATCCTGATTGCTGCCATGGAGCCAAACAGCCCCAAAAAGATACAGTTTGCCGTGCCGTTATTTCAGAGTCAAATAGACCCTGAAGCAGCTGAACAGGTAAGCTAGTTTCATCTTCTCTCCCTGTCTGGGTGGCGGGGGAAGGGGCTGAGAGGGCGTTGTTGCCAGATCAGGAAATGTAACTGCGACTAGGGAATTCCACAAAGTGTCCCAGCACTGACAGGACAGAGGAGGGTTTGTCCTTTTGGATGCTCTGGGTGACATTCACGCCCATTTTTTTCAGAGCAAACATTTGCTGTCTTCATTCCTTAAGAACAGATGCTTTCCAGTAGCAATAGTGTGCCTTTTATCAGTGTTTCTATGCCACTAGATAGATAGACAGATGGATGGATAGATGGATGGACAGATGGAATTACTTAAAATGATATCCATCTCCGTTAAACAAACATAGCCGGGTGGATGTTGAAATAGAGAGATGTCAACAGATCAAGTGGATAGCTATTCAAGTAAGAAAGTTGAAAGGCTTTTTAAAAAGATGTCGGGGTCTCTTCAATCTTGACAAAATAAGGCTTAAAGATAAACTCCTGTTTTAAATACAACTCTCTCTGAGTGTGTGTTTATATGTGTATACACAAACACACACTTAACATACTTAGATATATGCAGTGCTTTTTTCTGAGGGTATGCAGGGGTACGCATAGCCCTAAACATTTTGTGAATCTACGTTTGGCCTCATTGGGTAGGAATATGAGTAGGAAAATGAGAGTACCCCTAAACATTTATTTATTTTTAATAGAAAAAAGCACTGGATATATGCACATGCGTACATGTGCAGAGGGAACAGGCAAGGATTTACCTATATTTTGGAATACATCATTCTAGCAAGCTGCTCTCTGAGCTGACCTTTGGCCCTCTGTAACAATGCAAAACATTAGAAAATAAAGAAATAGTGAATTAAATTGACAGTCTGGTGAAGTTCATCTCTCTGGCTGCTTAGAGTGCGCTGTCTGCTCATCACTGGCAAAGACATTATCAAGAGCAAGACCTTCCAAAAAATACAATGTAACTGTTCATGATCGTGACTAATGTATAACATTGAAAATATTATATTGCACTGAAGGTGAAAATCTGAAGTCATTATCTGAGCGGCATTTCCCATTGAATCAAGGTGGGTCATGCCTGCTACAGATAAAGGACTGTGCCCTTCGTTTAATTCCATTACAAATGTTAAAAATCTCATTCCCGTGATTGCTTGATTTATCTCACTGTTTCTGGACAAGGATATTGCTAGAACTTAGGCAATATACTACTGCGCCATCTCCCTGTGCTGTCCGGTGTACACATCCCATATAGCAGAAGTGGGGAACTTTTTCCTACTGACCCATGGGATAAGACATTTGGGGGCTGTAAGCAACGTTGGGTGGAGCCAAAAGCCAAAAATCGGTGATGGCAGGATTTTATATAGTACGTTCTCTCTTTGCCACCCCACCACTCTGTGTGTGCTTACTATTCATCCATCTTTGCAGGCTGGAGGCAAGAAAGTAGGCCAAGGGCCTAAGTTTCCTCAAAAGCAGGATTTCTCAAACTCGGGTCTCCACCTGCTTTTGGACTACAACTCCCATCATCCCCACTGGTCCTGCTAGCTAGGGATGATGGGAGATGTAGTCCAAAAACAGCTGGAGACCCAAGTTTGGGAAACCCTGCTGTAAAGCAACCCCAAATGGTCTCTGATAGCAGAAGAGATGATGAAATAAGGCACTATCTTCATTACTTAACAATAGCCTTTCTCCAGTGGCAAATGAATGCTGAAGATAAGAGGCCATGCGGATGCTAGTGGAACAGCATGCTGGTTCCCTGTTCCAGTGTCATTGCAGGCTGGAATCCCAAGTTGCAAGGGACTCATGCTTGAACGGTAGAATTCTGACACCACCACCCCCGCCACCTTTTAAAAAACTCTTGACCTCCCATGCCACTATTGCAAACTGCTTTTGAAACATCCCTCCGTATCAAAAGCAGTTTGTCATGCAGCGTGAAGGACGATGAAAAGTCTGATACACCTTCTTGTTCCCACTCCCTGTTGTGCTCATGGAACAGGCTTTTCTGTTCTAAAAATCCTCGCATCGCATTTCTGTGTGCCAAATGCCTATAATTGTATTCTGTTTCCAGGGATAAGCTCCATCTTGTCCCATTATATAAGAGCTTTAGGTCATTCAATATAAAATAAAATATTTCAACATTTTCTATTGTACCGATATCAATGTTTGGGTTTGTGGAACAGACATGATTGCATATCCTCCAACATTTCTCTGATGAAAATAGAGACATCCTATTCCATCATCATCATCATCATACCTTGCCCATCTGACTGGGTTGTCCCAGCCACTCTGGGCGGCTTCCAACATATATAAAAACATAATAAAACATTAAACATTAAATAAACTTCCCTATACAGGGCTGCCTTCGGATGTCTTCTAAAGGTTGTCTCATTACTTATCTCCTTGACTCAGAGGTTGCATAACTCCATACCCTCCAACATTTCTCCGATGAAAATAGGGACGTCCTAAGGAAAAGCGGGACATTCTGGGATCAAATCAGAAACCAGGACGGTTTCTGTAAATCCAGGACTGTCCCTGGAAAATAGGGACACTTGGAAGGTCTGTTATCGTTAGGCTGTTATTTAATGGACAGGCCTGACTCAAGTCTTGTTGTTACCTTAGGGGAGGCAGAAGCACAAACTGAAAGTGCACCTTAGGATTTCCTGAGGATTCTGGGGTGCACACTTGGGATGAGAAACTGGCTATTCTGGAAGCAGCACAAGGCTCCAGATTTTCATATTGCTTCCAGAGAGCCTTGACCTATGTCCGCCCTCTTTGATTAAAGCAGCCTGGTCATCGGACCATGCCCATTGCAGTCTTTTGTTGTTGTTGTTGTTCAGTCGTTCAGTCGTGTCCGACTCTTCGTGACCCCATGGACCAGAGCACGCCAGGCACACCTATCCTCCACTGCCTCTCGCAGTTTGCAGTCTTTACAGATTTCAAATCCAGCCTAATGAAGCAAATGGAAAAGGCATAAAGAGGGGGAAACGTAGCAATTTGCTGGTAACTGCATCAATGCAAATTCAAAATGGGCGTATTAGCTTTCAGAAATGGAAAGAATGACCAGACATGGGAAGTGTTCTATTTTTGATCATCTGCAACCCAATAGTTTGAATGATTTTTGGCTTCCCTATGTTAGGTACAAATAGTTTGGCAGTTTGTGCTAGTATTCTAGATTGAGGGATGTGGCCATCATTTAATAAATCTGCTTGCACCTATATTTTCCACAGATCAGGAAAAGAAGGCCCACGCCAGCATCATTAGTAATTATGACTGATTCGCCTCCTGGTAAGTGAATCCTGCAGCTTCTAAGTCCTGGGGTATCAGCACAATATGACTATATTTAATAATTCTATTGGGCGAGGGGGTGGGCGTTAGAAACTTAAAAACAATTGCAGCACTATGGCAAACTATGGGCATGAAAAGCAGCACCTCTCTTGTGCTTCTCCACCCCACTGCTTGTGGACACCAGAGGGAAATCGACTCTGAGATCCAGGGAGGTGCAAATTTGGGCATTTTCCAGAACCTGCAAAGAACCTACATAACAATGCCACCATGTCCACTAAGAAGATCTTGGTTTCCATGTGCGGATTCTGCAAGGTTGGGAGGACTCATTGAGGGTGCCATGCCTGAGGGCTCTCCAAATCCTGATCCTGTGGGCATTTTGGCAGAGGAGTCACACAATGCAATGTGTTTGCTCCAAGTGGGGACAGGGTTATCCATGGATCCTAGCCTGGCATCTGAACATCGGGGAGCAGCCTGGCCAGGCTCTTTCCATCCTATGAAGAGGACTCAAAAGCATCAACAGCTGCAGAAGACTAACACATAGAAACATGGAACTGCAGAACAGGAAAGGAACCAAAGGGGTCCAACTCCCTGGAATGCATGTCTCCTAACAAGGGTTGAGAGAGAGATGGATGTATTCAACCTGTTACTTAGATTAGCTAGCTAACCTGTTACTTCAATTAGCACTTCATTTTTCAACACAATTTAGGGGGCTGATGGTACCCTATAAAAAGTCTTGCATGGCTTGGGATCTCATACCTTCAAGGCTGCCTTGCTCCATGTGACCACTCAGCGCCTGAAGCTTACTAGTCAACTTTTGTTGTTCATTCCATCCTTACAGCAGGGAAGGACAGGTAATGGCTAGCAAACTGAGGCTCAAAACCATGGAAGCCTTTGATCAGGGGTAGCAAACCATGGGGCCATGCAGATGATTTGGATTGTAACTCCCATCAGCCTCAGGCAGCATTGTCAATGGTCAGGAAGTTGTGTGATGGGCCTTGTAATAATAATAATAATAATAATAATAATATTTTTATTTGTACCCCGCCCATCTGGCCGGGTCTCCCCAGCCACTCTGGGCAGCCTCCAACAGACATTAAAATACATTAAAATATCACAAGTTAAAAACTTCCCTAAATAGGGCTGCCTTGAGGTATTTTCTGAATGTCAGATAGTTGTTTATATTTTTGAACTCTGCTGGGAGGGCGTTCCACAGGGCGGGTGCCACTACCGAGAAGGCCCTCTGCCTGGTTCCCTGTAGCTTTGCTTCTTGCAGTGAGGGAACCACCAGAAGGCCCTCGGCGCTGGATCTCAGTGTCCGGGCTGAATGGTGGGGGAGGAAAACATCCAGATGTAGTCCAAAACATCTGGATTGGCTACCAATGGGATAGAGGAGCTGGCTCTTTTTACCAAACTTCCAGAGATGAAGTCAAACTATCCACTTTTACCATGTCTTTGGCCAAACTCTTCTCCACCACCACTCCTGCTTTTATTGCTCTTGTTATTTTACATTATTTCATGTAAGGATTACAACTGGAGAACGTATGTGAAGCATTTCAAACGCTATCCAGATGCTGCACTATAAAAAGGATGATGGTACAAGAGAGACCTGCAAGGAGTTGTTGTAGTGTAGAGGGTCCCCCTTCTGGGTTCTAGGCAGTCAGCCAGCCTGCCTGCCAGCCAGCCATGCCCTTTTCCAAGGTACTCCATTCCAATCTCACTCACCCCTAAAATTGGAAAATAACAGTAATGACGGAATGCTGCAGCTCATTTCAAAAACGCCCCCCTACAGATGAAGCCCTGAAAACATTGCTGGAGCATATGACGAAGTATCACATATCTAAAGATGAACAAATGAGACTTTACAAAACAAACAGGCTCATGCTTCAGGGGATTCTAGCTTTCTATTTGGGAGTTTGATGTCCGCATCTGCTGAGAGCTCTGCCCGAAGCTATCATGTAGAGCGGCCTTTAATGTGTTACTGCATGACTCTTTCCATCTGTGGCATGCAGCAGCTTGTGGACAATCCAAATTTAGTTCCACACACTGTTAATGGGCGCTCAAAGTAATGCCATCGACAGGTTTCCCAATCAATGTCCACCGCTGACCATTTAAAAGCTATTTGAAAAGTACCCACCCCCTCTCTGTTACTGATGCTCCTTTTCCATTTTCTGTAAAAGCATTGCTGCATTTCATATCCATTAAGCAATATTAGACTACGGAGGGGTTCCTCCCCCACCCCGCCCAGTTGTTCTTGCATAGGCAGTAAGCAATGTTTCATATTAGGTGAACAACAAAACAACAGGGCATTGTAATTGTCTTATATAATAATAATAATAATTTCTTATTTGTACCCCGCCCATCTGGCCGGGTCTCCCCAGCCACTCTGGGCGGCCTCCAACAGATATTAAAATACATTAAAATATCACAGGTTAAAAACTTCCCTAAACAGGGCTGCCTTGAGGTATTTTCTGAATGTCAGATAGTTGTTTATCTCTTTGACATCTGAAGGGAGGGCATTCCACAGGGCGGGCGCCACTACCGAGAAGGCCCTCTGCCTGGTTCCCTGTAGCTTTGCTTCTCGCAGTGAGGGAACCGCCAGAAGGCCCTCGGCGCTGGATCTCAGTGTCCGGGCTGAACGATGGGGGTGGAGAAACAAATGGCCTTCATTTGCCAGAAGAAATCTTATTTATACAAGTGAGGCTGCTTCTCTGCTTTAACAGTGCGGTGATATTAAGAGAGAGAGAGAGAGAGAAATGGTGCACAGCTGCATTGGTCTCTGCACACAACTCAGTATGCAACCGCATTGCCCTGAGTGGTGGCTGATTCCCCCAAGATGCCCTGCTTAATGCATACATATCAGGCAGGTAGGACATAAATTCTCAGATGCATAAACGCTGCTCACATGTGTGGTGTACTCGCATGACATCAGACCAAGTAATGTGAGTTTGCAGCTTGCTCTTCGCAGAAGTGGAAGGCTGCAATTTTTGAAATTGCCCAGTTTATGTATGGAAGAGAGGAGGAGCCACAATTTCATGTGAGTTTGTGGCTCCAACATTACAGCAGAAGTTTGTTCTGATCAACTCAGGTTCAGAACAATGACCGACGTGAGAGCTGTTCGACAGTGGAATTTGCTGCCAAGGAGTGTGGTGGAGTCTCCTTCTTTGGAGGTCTTTAAGCAGAGGCTTGACAGCCATCTGCCAAGAATGCTTTGATGGTGTTCCTGCTTGGCAGGGGGTTGGACTGGATGGCCCATGTGGTCTCTCCCAACTCTATGATTCTATGATTCTATGACTCATTTGGACCATGAATTCTGATGGAAAGTTCCTCTCTGGTTTTTGCCAATTCTTTAAATATTTCCAGAAGCATTTCACCTTCCATCTATGTGCCCCATCCCTTCTGAGAATTTTTGAAGTGTGCACATGTGTAGGGGATTCCCAGTGAGCTCTGAAAAACTGCTGGGGAGCCATACAACTTTAGAGCCAACTAAAGCAAAGTCCCATGGACTGCAAGAAGATCAAACCTATCCATTCTGAAGGAAATCAGCCCGGAGTGCTCACTGGAAGGACAGATCCTGAAGCTGAGGCTCCAATACTTTGGCCACCTCATGAGAAGAGAAGACTCCCTGGAAAAGACCCTGATGTTGGGAAAGATGGAGGGCACAAGGAGAAGGGTACGACAGAGGACAAGATGGTTGGACAGTGTTCTCGAAGCTACCAACATGAGTCTGACCCAACTGCGGGAGGCAGTGGAAGACAGGAGTGCCTGGCGTGCTCTGGTCCATGGGGTCACAAAGAGTCGGACACGACTAAACAACAAAGCAAAGTTTTCCTGTAGGAGGAGTCGATGGGGCTCTGCTTCACTGTTTGTCTGGAAGGAGGATTGAAGCAGAGGCACAAGCAGAATATCACATTTGACCCTCTCTTCCCTTCCAGCAGAAGCTCTGCCACCCGACCAGACCGCACATGCTCTGTTAAATGTTTGAATTTGGGGAGTTGTGTCCAGAGGCACTTCATTCATCCCAAGAGTAATAAGAATCTATTATTCTTGACATCATCATCAGCAAGCCTCTTCCAAGGCTGCATGGAAAGCAGAGCCGTTGCCCCTAGCTAAATCATCTTTTATCTAATGGCAGTTTCTCAGAAGTGATCAGAGCAGCCTGCTTGACTTCCTCCTTCACCTTTGCTTCCAAGGAGTCGCTGAACATCAGAGCGCACTAAATGATTTAGAGACCGGCAGTGGACTTGGCTTCAAGATATGTGCTCAGTGTGCTGGCGAAACCTTGATTGGAAGGTTTCCCTCTGCACTTTAAAAATGGCTAAATGACAAGGCATGATGGGCCCACTTATTTGCCATGGAATATGCAATCAGCTGCAATCAGCTGTGGCGCTTTCTAAGTGGAAATATTTATAGGAGGGGATGAGTGTAAAGAAAGAGTTAAATATTCAGGGGAAGAGCATCTGCAGTGATGCTGCACATATCGGAACTTTGCAATTGGTGGCTTCCCTTCCCTGCAAAAGTGGGGAAGGGAGGGTTCCTCCAGAAGACCTACTTATTGAGCATTCATCCTCATTTGTTTGTGCAAAGCTTAGTGGTGGTCACACTATGTCTCATCTTTATTGAGCATTCAGTTTGATTAGTTTGAGGGGAACTTATATGGCCACGAACATTCATTCTGATTTGCTTGCTGGTGTTTACATGCCTTTCATTCGTCCTTCCAACAATTTTCAGTGCATCCCCCCCTCACTTTCCTAACTCCAAAAACTTCAGGTTCTTTTTAAATGGGTTTGTTGCACTAGCGCAGCAGAGCATTTCAATCCACTTGAATTGCAGGAACCAGATGTCCTGGTATGCACTTGGATCCCTTCCACAAAATAGGGACAGTCTGGAATCACCTTGGTACAACTGAGTACTGCTGATTGTAGGATACAATGAGCGGTTTTACACTGAGTCAGACCACTCACCCACCTAGCTGAGAATGGGTTTTTTATTTTTATTTTGAGTACTTATCTCTCTCTTTAGAGCCTCAAGGGGCCTTCCAAGTGGAATGTGAAAAGTGGTCCCCCATCTAAAACATTTTCCTCAGCCCGAGATACATGGCTGTCAAACAATATTTGGAAGTCTTGCTATATATATATTTTTACTATGTCTCATCTCTCCCCCCCCCATGTGTGTGTGTGTGTGTGTGTGTGTGTGTGTGTGTGTGTTTGGCTGTTGGGCTGATGAAGAGGAATAGTACAGGTGAAACTCAAAAAATTAGAATATCGTGGGAAAGTTCATTTATGTAAGCAATTGTTTTCATTAGCTACTGAAGTTTAATATATGAGATAGACTCATGACATGCCAAGCGAGATATGTCAAGCCTTTATTTGTTATAATTGTGGTGATTATGGCGTGCAGCTGATGAAAACCCCAAAGTTGAGATTGTTAATTTGGGGTTCTCATCAGCTGTACGCCATAATCATCACAATTATACCAAATAAAGGCTTGACATATCTCGCTTGGCATGTCATGAGTCTATCTCATATATTAGTTTCACCTTTTAAGTTGAATTACTGAAAGAAATGAACCTTTCCACGATATTCTCATTTTTCAAGTTTCACCTGTATTTTCTCCCAGATTTGAGAACAAGCTCACACAAACTTACTAGCCTCCCTTGAATTTTATTAGCCTGCTGCTGGGGCCTGGCAGAAGACTTGCATTTCTAGGCTCATAGGAAGCTGCCTTGTACTGAGTCAGACCATTATTACACCCAGCTCAATATTGTGCCTATTGACTAGCAGGATCTGTCCAGGGTATCAGACAAGGGATACATTCGCAGTTCTACCTAGGGATGTGGAGGATTGAACCAAGGATCTTCTGCATGCAAAGCAGATGTGCTACCATTAAGCTATGGCCCATTCCTTTCTATGGTGGAAGGGGGCTTTCTTTCTTTAGCATTTCTATGATGGGCGCAGAGGAAAGGTGGAGGGAACTAGGTTCCCACTGGAGGACCACAGTGGAGCAGCTTTGATCTCCCCTTTCCCTATCAGCCCCTAGCACCTTTCATGCTGTCCTGGAGGGTCCACCAACCTTCTGGAGAACATTGCTGATGGACAACAGGGCTGTAGGGGAAAGGGGAAAGCACCACCTCCCCTTCAGCTTCTGGAGCATCCCATGAACAGAACTTTGCTCATGGGACACTCCTGCCATTGGAGCTTTAGTTAGCCTCTAACAGTGCTATCTGAATCACGTCTACTCAAAAGTCAATCCTGTTGAATTCAATGGGACTTTACTCCTAGGTACACATGGGGGTTAGGAATGCAGCCTATACCACAATGTTAAGAGTGAGGTTGCCACAATGAAAAAACAAGTGCCCAAGCCTCCCTGTGTAAAAGAGACAAATCATTTAAAAAGGGATCATTTCCATCTAGCAATGCTTATTCCGTTTCCAGGGACAAGGAAAGACCAGGACTCCTTGATCCCACAGGAAACTATTTGTTCATCCCTCCCCTGCTCCAAGGAATGGAATTTCAAAAAATAGCACCTAAGACTATTCCAAGAAATCCCAAAGATCAGCTGTCTGAAATATAACAGGTGGTTTCTGGATATCCCCTTGGTTCCTCCCCGAAATATTATTTCCATTGTTAGGAAAGTTTTTCTGTGCTGAATCAAATTTGATCGAGAACAGATGTGGAAGAAGCATTGCAACACAGGCAGAGTTTATGACTAATCTGTTAGTGTTGACACTTTTTTTGAAGGCTCACTATATGGCAATCTTAGAAACAAGCACAAGGAAGATGTTCTTTCTGGAATGTTAAAGAGCAGTCGACTATACTCACATTTATACTTACACACACACAAGTGCATTTTATTTTACAATGGAAGATTTGCAGATGGAATAATTTTATTTTGTTTTGTTTCGTTTTAATTGAAGAATTTCTTGGGTTACAAAAGTATGTAAGGGTAAAGGTAAAGGGACCCCTGACCATCAGGTCCAGTCATGTCCGACTCTGGGGTTGCGTGCTCATCTCGCTTTATAGGCCGAGGGAGCTGGCGTTTGTCCAAAGACAGCCTCCGGGTCATGTGGCCAGCATGACAAAGCTGCTTCTGGCGAACCAGAGCAGCGCACGGAAACACCGTTTACCTTCCCGCTGGAGCGGTCCCTATTTATCTACTTGCACTTTAACGTGCTTTCGAACTGCTAGGTGGGCAGGAGCTGGGACCGAGCAACGGGAGCTCACCCCGTCGCAGGGATTCGAACCGCTGACCTTCTGATCAGCAAGCCTGTGGTTTAACCCACAGCGCCACCTGGTCCCTTAGTACAAAAGTATGTACATCATCTCTATTTTCAGCTCATCAAGTCCTTTCTACAGATCAGTTATATTTCAACTCATTGAAATCCAGCTTGTTGGGATCCTCTGTAGCAAGCAGCTGGGATTGTAGTCAGAGGAAGCCAGAGAGCAGCATGGAGCCTAGATGCATTTTGGGTCATCTGGGAAGTAATAAGGTCAATGGGCATAGCCAGGAGTTTTGTGGACGACGACGACACACAGACCTTTTGTTAGGGGAGGCAGAACCTCAGTTAGCTATGCATTTTGATGGATGGGGGGGCTGCTGCCCCTCCCTGCCATGCCCTTGGGAAGACAGACCCATACGTTTGATGGACTTTGCATAACCATCTCCAACACTATATATTGCACTTTTAATTAGCACTTTAATGTTGGAAAGTATATACAGGCTTTTGCCTCTGAGGAAATACCTATGTATGCTTTTTGTTTGACATTGTCTGTTTAGTTCACGATTCAATACATTTTCATCTATAGCTGTTCACGGTTTTGTATATTATCCTTTGTATAGTTACCGTGACTGTCTGTTGTTGTTTCTACTGTGCCCTTGGCTACAGCCATGATCAGGTCCCAAACTGGTTGGCTGCAACCACAGAGGACATGGCATAGAACAAATGGGAGGAAAGTGTTTTCTAAATTATGTCTTAATATCACCATCTGGCTGTGATATTTAAAATCTTTCCTATGTGGCACTTCTGAAAGCACTCTTAGAACCCTGGATGGTGGATTGTTATTTTAAAAAGATGTATCACGTAACTTCAAGCTTCATTTTCAACAGAGCTGAGCTGCATCTTTTGGCAGAGCAGGCTGGTCGCTAGCGAAAACCAAAAACAGATGCTTTCAGTTTCAAATTTGTACTTATGGCTTAGACATAAAATCTCTGGGCAAAGCCGCACATCAGTTAAAAACAAGAGCCACATACTGGTTGTATGTGAAAAAACTACATGGCTGTTTCTTTCCCTGTTACAGTACTATGCAATTTTTGCAGTTCATTGTTTGTTTATTTGACTTTTAAATTTAATTTTAACTTGATTTCAGGGCTTATAATCTATCATATCTGTGGGAGGGATATTTGATTAAATGATATGGCACTGAATCAGAATGCACACCTGGAAATGCTGGTACGGATTTGTTTATTGTGAGGGATGGATATGCACAACACCCTGGGCTGATTCACACATGTATGCTCCTCATATTATGATAGCAGCATCCAGCATTGACTGACATCTGTCAAATATCACATATCAGTGCTGGCTGGTGGTGGGGCAAAATCTATGGCAGAAACAGCAGGCTGGGGTTGGGGAGGCAGGAATCCAACAAACAATATATTTTACCATTTACAGTACAATAGGCTAATAATTCAACAGTGTTAGAATGTAGCAGACATTATCATATCTGCAGAGTTCAAGAACCACTCCCAATTATTTTTAAGCTGATCTGATAGTCTGTGTGTCCTCAGAACACATCTTAACTTGTCTGTTATGAGTTGGTTCCAAATTTTATCATACCAGGTTGTAGCCAATCCTTTCAGTGGGCATTGACAGTGCGTAGTTGTTGCCATTCTTGCTGCTAAAAGCAGTTTATGTCTGTTTTGTGACACTCCTGCTGTATACGGTGTAGGGCAGTGGTTTTCAGCCAGTGTGCCGTGGCACCCTGGGGTGCCTTCAATGATGGTCAGGAGTGCTGTGGGCAACACTGGCCTCTGTCCCTCTTTCTTTCCCTCCCTCCTCTGATGCCCTCTCGCATCTCTGCCTCCCAGAGGCTTGCATGGCTGTTTGTTGCAGCAGCCCTGGCTACAAGCTCCACAGGCGAATGATGCCTCTGGGAGACACCTCTCTTTGGGGCAAGGGGGGGCAGCTCAGAGACTAGGGATGGCAGCAGCAGAGGGGAGAGGAGAGGATGCTGAGGGAACACTCCACAAGGGAGGGTATTCGAAAAAGGGTGAGAGGCTGCCAGCTCTGCAGGCAAGAGGTGACATAACTAGACTCCTGAGCCCCACAGGGGTGCCGCAGAAAGAACATAGTTGGTTAAGGGAGAAGTGGACTCAAAAAGGTTAAAAACTTCTGGTGCAGGGAATCTGACGCACAGCATCTTTTCCAACAGAGATAGTTGCTTTTCAAAAAGTAAAAACAAATTCTGAATTTGTGCTGGTTGCAGACTCCTTACGCATTACTTCCTGCATTTTAATATTTACAGACTTCATCATGCCAGCTTGACAACACTTTCAGTTTTCACTTTTAACCCCATTTCTCAACATATCTGTAAGGCTTCTGATGTGATTAGCACCCCTTCCTACTTTCTCCAGTCACAGTCTGTTGATAAGTTCCCACGCTCTGTTGATGGTCTTCTTATTCTTGCTGACATGTGTGGTGCATATACAAAATGCCTAAGTTGCAGATATTGTTACCAAGGAAATTCTACACCATTCACTTCATTTAGACTAGAAGCTAGGAACCTTTTTCACCCTGATGGCCACATTCCCTTCTGAGCAACTTTCTGGGGGGCAACGTGCCTGTGCTGGTCCCAAGGGATATCCGATAGGCGAGGTCTAGTCCAGTCCAAGGTCAGTCCAAGCCAGAAGTCACGAAGCCGAAGTCACGAAGCCGAGGTCAGGAAGCCGAGGTCAGGAAGCCGAAGTAACAAAGCTGAGGTCAGGAAGCCGAGGTCAGGAAGCCGAGGTCAGGAAGCCGAGGTCAGGAAGCCGAGGTCAGGAACGCAGGAACCAGGAACAGGAACTAGGCAGCACCGATGTTGCTCCTGCAACTTGGGTCTGGGACTGGCTGGCTTTTATCTGCCCCGAGGCAAAGGGCGGCTCCGATCCTCAGGTGCCTCGCCTCTCCTGGCTTGGAGGCGAGCACTCCTCCTGCGGGAACTTAGTTCCCTTCGCCTCTCTGCCCTTAGCCTTTGCAGCTCAGGAGAAGCTGGAGGGTTACCGGACCCAGAGGCAACCTCAGCTTCCCCTGACTGGGTGGGGAGTGGAGCACCTGCAGGCAATAAGTCCTCCATCCCATTAGAAGCCAGATCAACCTCAGCCGATGCCTGCACCTGAGGATCCAGCACAGGTGAGTCCCCTTGAGACTCAGGCCCCAGCCCTGGCTCTGCTGGTTCTGGAGGCAGTGAATCATGTGCAGGCTGGGATCCCTCAGGTTCAGCGTCTGAGTCTGACTCCCAGGTCATCACACCATCCCCCCTCCCAGGCCCCCCCCTCAACCGAGGGGCCGGACCAGGCTTGCTGGGGTAAGTCGCATGGAAATCACGGAGACAGACAGGCGCGTGGACGTTCTCCGCTGGTTCCCACGACCGATCCTCGGGCCCATACCCCTTCCAGTCGATGAGGTATTGGAGCTTCCCCCTGCGGTATCGGGAGTCAAGAATGTGCTCCACCTCATACTCGGGCTCCCCCTGAACCAAAACTGGCTGCGGTCGTGGATGGTCTGGGTGGAACTCGTCGGCCGGGGCGACCGGACTGAGTAGGGACCGGTGGAATACCGGGTGGACCTTCAGGGTCGCGGGTAACCGGAGACGGAAGGCCACAGGTGAGACCCGGTCCACGATCGGAAATGGGCCGGTGAAGCGGGCATCCAGCTTCCGTGAAGGCCGAGAGGGGTGCAGGTGGCGGGTGGAGAGCCATACCAGGTCTCCGACATGGAGTTCCGGCCCCTCCTGACGGTGACGGTCGGCCTGGGCCTTATACGCGTCCTTGGCCTGGCTCAGTTGCTCCGTCAGAAGCTGCTGCTGTGACTGGAGCTCTTGTAGCCAGTCTGTCACTGCGGGAACTGCGGATGCCGGCAGTACGCTTGGAAACAACCGCGGGTGGTACCCATAGTTTGCCTGGAACGGGGTCTGTTGGGTGGAAGCGTGCACTGCGTTGTTATATGCGAACTCGGCCAACGCCAGGTGGTCGACCCAATCGTCCTGGTGGAAGCTGCAGTAGCACCGGAGGTACTGTTCCAACACCGCGTTTGCCCGTTCGGTCTGTCCATCCGTCTGTGGATGGTAGGCCGAAGATAGGCAGACCTCCGTCCCGAGAGCCTGATGTAGAGCGCGCCAGAACCGGGAGGTGAACTGGGCACCACGATCGGAGATCAAACGTTCCGATAGGCCATGTAAGCGGAAGACGTTTTGTAGGTACAGTTGCGCCGTCTCCTTGGCTGAGGGTACAGACGGGCACGGGGCGCAGTGCACCATTTTAGTGAAGTGGTCTGTGAATACCAGGAGGCAGGTACACTGACGGGATGGGGGTAGGTCTACCACGAAATCCAATGAAACCGTGTGCCACGGACGAGGGGGAACTGGCAGTGGCTGTAGCAGTCCCGCAGGTCTCCCGGTCGATCCCTTGGCTCGCCGGCAGACCTCGCACCCCCCAATGTACCGTGCCACGTCGGCCTTCAAGCGGGGCCACCAGAACTCCCGGCTGACCAGGTGGGTGGTCCGATACCTCCCGAAGTGGCCAGCTGCCGGGGCGTCGTGTGACATTCGGAGTACCTCGGCCCGCAAAGGCCCTGGTGGGATGTACAACCGACCACGGTGCATCAGCAGACCCTGGTGCACAACCAGTTCTGGGTATCGAGGGCACGATCCACTGGCCAATTCCTGGATCCGTTCCTGAGCCCACGCGTCGACCCGTTGCTGCCTCCGCACTCGGTCCCGCAGCGACTCAGTCTCATGAACAGCCAGGAAGGCCGCTGGTGGGATGATCGTTGTGGGGGCCGCCTGCTGCACCGTCTCTGCAATGTCCTCTGGTTTCCGGGACAGCGCATCCGCCTTCTGGTTTTGGGAGCTGGGGATGTAGCGGATCCGGAACTGGAACCGGGAGAAGAACAGTGCCCACCGGATCTGCCGCTGGTTCAGCCTGCGGGTGGTCTGGAGGTACTCCAGATTCCGGTGGTCGGTTCTCACTTCCACTGGGTGTCGTGCCCCCTCAAGATGATGGCGCCAGACTTCAAAGGCCACCTTGATGGCCAGTAGTTCCCGCTCCCACACAGTATAGTTACGCTCCGCCGGAAGGAGCTGCCGGGAGTAGTAGGCGCAGGGTAACAGTGGCGCATCAGGTCCGTGTTGCTGGGACAAGACGGCACCGAGAGCCGTACTGGAGGCGTCAGTCTCCACCACGAAGGGACGAGAGGGATCAGGATGCTGCAAAATTGGCGCCTTCTGGAAACAGGCTTTCAATCCCTGGAATGCCACCTCAGCCTCCTCATCCCAGGCGAAGGGCGTCTTGGGGCGCAGCAGTCGGGTCAACGGGGTGGTGCGATGAGCATAGTCCACAATGAATGTCCGGTAATAGTTGGCGAACCCCAAAAACCGCTGTAGGTCCTTGCGGTTCCGCGGCGCCGCCCACTCTCGAACCGCAGACACCTTCCCGGGGTCCATCTGTACACCGTCAGGGGAGAGTCGGTGTCCGAGGAAGTCCACTGACCGCTGGTGGAACTCGCACTTGCTGAGCTTAGCGTACAGGCGGTGCTCCCGCAAGCGCTGCAACACGGTCCGGACGTGACTCTCGTGGCGAGCTGGGTCACGGGAATAAATCAGAATGTCATCGAGGTACATCACCACATACTTGTCAAGCAAGTCCTGGAACACGTGGTTGATGTACCGTTGGAACACGGCGGGCGCGTTGCATAGTCCGAACGGCATGACCAGGTACTCGAACTGCCCATAACGGGTCCCGAATGCGGTCTTCCACTCATCCCCGGCACAGATCCGAATCAAGTTGTAAGCCCCCCGGAGGTCCAGTTTGGTGAACATCTGCGCCCCTTGCACCCGCTCCAGCAACTCTGCAATTAGGGGCAAGGGATACCGGTCTGGGATGGTGATCTTATTCAGGGCTCGGTAATCATGGCAGAGGCGAAGCTCCCCACACTTCTTCTTAACGAAGAGTACTGGAGCGGCGGTGGGAGAGGTAGAGGGCCTAATGAACCCCCGCTCCAGGTTCTTGTGAAGGAAGTCCTGTAAGGCTTCACGCTCTGGCTCCGAAAGAGAGTATAGGCGACTCACAGGCAGGGGCACCCCAGGCTGGAGGTCTATGCCGCAGTCAAAAGACCGATGAGGAGGCAGCCAGTCTGCCCCCTGTTCCTCGAACACGTCTACGTAGTCCCGGTACACGGCGGGGAGCGTTGACGCAGCCTCCCCCATGGAGGCGGCCGAAAGCATCTCGGACTGAGCAATCGAACCCGAGTCTGGGAAGCGTACAGTTCGATTGACCCAATCGATCTGAACATTGTGAGACTCCAGCCAGTCCATCCCCAGCACCAGGGGAAACCGGGGCATGGTGGCAATGTCCAGGGTACGCACCTCCCGGTGCTGCTGGTGGCACAGGACCAAGGGCTGGGTCTCCCGAGTAACGGCGCCTGACCGCAAGAGCCGTCCGTCGATTGCCTCCACCTGCACCGGTTCTGGCTTGTTCTGGAGCGGCACCCGATGCTGAGCGGCGAAGGCAGAGTCCATATAGGAGCGGGTTGCCCCTGAATCCACCAGAGCGTGGGTGAGAATCCAGGGCCCGCCTGGGGGGTATAGACGCACCGGGATCATGAGGTGTTGCAATTCCACTGGTGAGGGCCCATCATGTGATGCTTGGGACCCCAGATAGCCTGGGCCATTGGCTACTGGGGTTGGCGGTTTCCCTGCGGCTGGCGTTTCTCAGGGCAGGTTCGGGCGTAGTGTCCACTCCCCCCGCAGTAGAGACACAGGTTTCCCTCCCGACGTCGTGTCTTCTCCGAAGGGGAGAGGCGAGGCCGTGCTGCCCCGAGCTGCATCGGCTCCTCCAGTGACTCGGCTCTGGCCGTGGAACTGCTGGGGAGCACTGGAGTCGGGAGCCCAGAGTGCTGGCGGGCCCGGGCCTGGCGCCGGTCCTCCAACCGATCGTCTATCTGTAGACTCCGTTGGATGAGGGCCTCCAGCGTGGTGGGGCGATCCAAGGTGGCCAGCTGGTCCAGTATCTCGTCCGAAAGCCCCTCGAGATACTGGTCCCGAAGTGCGGAATCATTCCAGGTCAATTCCTGCGCCAACAGCCGAAATTCCGTGGCATAGGCGGCCACTGTGGACTTGCCCTGTTTCAACCGCCGAATTGCCCGATTGGCTTGACTCGCCTTCTGAGGGTTGGCGAACGCGGTTTCAAAATGGTTGCAAAACCCCGTATAGTCTGTCAGCAAGGGGGAGTCTTGCCGGAGCAGCGGCAACGCCCACTTGGCCGCCTGGTCCTTCAGCAAGCTGATCAGGAAGTGCACCTTGGTGCGGTCGTCGGGGAAATCCCGGGCTCGCCCCTGAATATACAGTTTGGCCTGGGCGAGAAACATGGGAAAGCTGCCCGGGGACCCATCGAATTTTTCTGGCAGGGCCACTGGGTACTTGCCTGGAGCTGGGGCGCCGGCACCAGGAGCCGGTAAGGCGTCCAAACGCTGCTGAAGCGCCGTAACCGCATTGCTTAGCTGCTGCACTGTGTGGGTCAAGACCTGGTTCTCCTGGGCCAATGCCACCAGCGCAGCCGCCTGGTCAGTCATGACGACAGGTTCCTCCCGAACGCACCCCAACGAAGGGGGAGTGCGGGTGTGGCAGGAGCAAACTGTGCTGGTCCCAAGGGATATCCGATAGGCGAGGTCTAGTCCAGTCCAAGGTCAGTCCAAGCCAGAAGTCACGAAGCCGAAGTCACGAAGCCGAGGTCAGGAAGCCGAGGTCAGGAAGCCGAAGTAACAAAGCTGAGGTCAGGAAGCCGAGGTCAGGAAGCCGAGGTCAGGAAGCCGAGGTCAGGAAGCCGAGGTAACCAAGCTGAGGTCAGGAACGCAGGAACCAGGAACAGGAACTAGGCAGCACCGATGTTGCTCCTGCAACTTGGGTCTGGGACTGGCTGGCTTTTATCTGCCCCGAGGCAAAGGGCGGCTCCGATCCTCAGGTGCCTCGCCTCTCCTGGCTTGGAGGCGAGCACTCCTCCTGCGGGAACTTAGTTCCCTTCGCCTCTCTGCCCTTAGCCTTTGCAGCTCAGGAGAAGCTGGAGGGTTACCGGACCCAGAGGCAACCTCAGCTTCCCCTGACTGGGTGGGGAGTGGAGCACCTGCAGGCAATAAGTCCTCCATCCCATTAGAAGCCAGATCAACCTCAGCCGATGCCTGCACCTGAGGATCCAGCACAGGTGAGTCCCCTTGAGACTCAGGCCCCAGCCCTGGCTCTGCTGGTTCTGGAGGCAGTGAATCATGTGCAGGCTGGGATCCCTCAGGTTCAGCGTCTGAGTCTGACTCCCAGGTCATCACAGTGCCTTGCAGTGGACAGGGCCATAGGGAAAATTAGGCAGAGGAAGAGATGCAAATGTTATCTCTGTACGGTGAGCTAGTTTCTACACACTCACACAACCCTCTCTATCCGTCAAGGCAGGCAAGAGGCATTATCAGAGTTCTAGGCACATTCCAGTCAGGTAAAAACACTCAAGGAGGGCTTGGTGCAAGGTCAGCAGGTGATGTAGCTGGGGAAGGGGTGTGTCATGGGAAGGTGAAAGGAGCAAACCAACAGCAAATCACATCAAGCATGTTGGAGTTACCTCTATAGTAGCAAAAGCAGGGTCTGCAAAGGAGCGTCAGGCTGAATGAGCACAGCAACTCATCTCCAGCAGGTCTTGTTCCTATGGATTAGCTGCTAAGACAGAAGTCCCTGGCTCCCCACAGCTGCCTAAGTCTCCTTCTCGCCAGGGTTTTCCTCAAGCAATCTGAGACTGCACCTGTGTGAAGCTAATTTCTCTTTCGTCCTCTTCATGCCTCTCCTGGTTCTTGGAGACCAGGGGGAGGGCAGCTTGTTGCAGCAGGAGTGAGAGACACCTGTGCCTCTTCCCCAGCCGGCCTGATCTCTGCCTCTCGGCCTCCCTCCTCTCCTGCTTCAGCTTCTGCCTCTGATTCTGGACTGCTCTCTACAACAGACTGTTCCTGCTCACTAAGCTCTGTTACCTCTTCAGCTTCTGACACCTCCACTTCCCAGTCTTCTTCCTCTTCTCCTGACCACTCATTGTAGTTCCACCTGTTAGAAAATACCCCGCCCGGGGCAGTTTGTGAGACTGCCCCAAAGCCAGAGCAAAACCGTGTGTGCACATCCCCGGCTACAGAGAGTCCGGTAGCGCAGTCATATGTGATTGTTCCCCAGCATGAAGAACAACACACACAAGCCATGATTTAGGCTAAACTATTTATTATAGGAAAAGTGCAGAGAGAATACAATGATAGATTGGGCAAAAGACGTGGGACATAATATTATGATGGCAGACTGGGAAAGACTATGGAGAACGGACATAAAATTTACAGCATGTACTTTGTTAAGAGAGAATATAATGAAAATGATTTACAGATGGTACTTGACCCCAGTGAAGCTGGCAAAAATCTATCATTTGCAGGACAATAAATGTTGGAAATGTGGCAATTTGGAAGGAACATTTTATCATATGTGGTGGACCTGCCCAAGGTTGAAGGCCTTCTGGGAGATGATATATAATGAGTTGAAGAAGGTGTTTAAAAGCACTTTTTTGAAGAAACCAGAGGCCTTCCTCCTTGGAATGGTACACCAAGTATTACCAAAAGAAGACCACACGTTGTTTATGTATGCCACTACGGCAGCAAGAATTCTTGTTGCAAAATACTGGAAGACTAAGGACTTACCGACATTGGAAGAATGGCAGATGAAAATGATGGACTATATGGAAACCGCCGAACTGATCGGGCGAATCCGCGACCAGAGGGACGATGCAGTGGAAAAAGAGTGGAGAAAGTTTAAAGATTATCTTAAAAAACATTATAAAGTACAGAATTAAAATAAATAGAAATGTCAATGTACAAAACTAGTTTATAAAGATTGGTATAGTAAATAGTATGGTAGATATATTGTATAAATAAGTGTCATGTATTATTGAATTTAAGTTTCTTTTTATTAATAGTTGTTAGGAAATATAAGGTTGTTGAAAAAGAATCTGGAAGTTATGTTAGATTTAAAGAATGTAATTAAAATAAGATAAAATGTAATAGAAATGAAAAGATAGAAATATTAAGAAATTGCTGGTAGACAATAGATAAGGAGAATCGACACAGAGGGACAGGATGGAGGAAGTCAGGAGGAAATGTTAAGGAAACAGGATAAGAATATATGATAAATGTGTAGTGTAGCGTAGTGTGGTGTAGTGTAGTGTTTTAGTTTTAGTATAGTTTATGTGTATGTGTATGTGTTTTAATGTTTGATTGTTTGTTGGTTTATTTTTGTGTTATAAAATAAAAATATTATATAAAAGAAAAGAAAAGAAAAGAAAAGTGCAGAGAGAATCTCTGCTGCCATCTCAGTAAGACAGAGCTGGCATAAAGCGTCCGTCCAGCTTCAGGTCTAGCCAGAAGAGAGAGCACAAAGGCAAGGATTACAATAGTACAGTGAAACATAAACATTCCATGTAGGAAAAGATAAGGCAGCTTTCTCACGGTTTAGTGAGACAGGCAATAGTCAGACCGCTGCAGCTGTTTGCCGCTCGGCTTGGACAAAAATCATAACACCACCACCAATCCCCTGACTCTCAGCCTTCTTCCCTTGGGGGCTCCCTAGCTGGTTCCTTCCATCATTCCTCTGCGTCCAACCAGTCTGTGACGTTAGGGTCCTTGGAGACTCGGTGAGCTGCATTTGCCCCCGACCCAACCTGAGGTTCCCTCATCCCTAGTTTAGAATTTAAGTTTAGACCATTCGTGGATATATAAGCTCCATTAGAAAGTAAACCAAGAAACCTATACATACCTTTTCCCTTGCAGGACCCATAGAAACAAACACCATCCTTTTCTTTAAAACTCCAAGGCAGTCATCAGGGGCAACAGTGGATCTGCCAATTTTCTGCTCCATTTCCCCTTCCCCCTCCCACAAAAAACTCCATGTACACATGGTCTTTGTAAATGGATCATCAATCATGTATCCTTTGCGTATATGACGACGGTAGAAAATCACTTCCTTGAGTCCCTGTAATGTCAATATTCCCTAGGAGAGGCTGGAATAGTTCTTACTAGCTATAGCAACAGAGAAATAGTATGTGGGTGTTTTCATTCAAGATGTACTAGTAGATTTAATTTGTCAGGAATATCATTTTAAAGGCTTTGCTCTTGAAGGGGTTAATGTAGGAAAGAAGGCACTATCAGAAGCAGAAACTTGCAAGGTCTGAATGTGGTTGGTATTTGGGAGTCGTTGATTCCAAAACAGAACAGGGTGGGGATGTATCTCACATCTCAACATCAGAGCTTCATCTCAGCAATCTCACTTTGTTTTCCCTTTCTCTGTCTAGCTGATTTATTTTGTTAAATTTAATTACCCAGTGGGTGGTTTATTGATCGTGGAAGCCGGAGCGCTTCTAATTGGCGCGTTAGCTGCAATTTATACTCCCTATAACTTCTTTATCTTTACGAGACTTTGCAGAAGATAAGATCAGTTACGGGGGACATTATCCCATGACGTCATCAACATGAAATAAAGCACAATGGAAATGTCCACCCGAGGCATTAATATTTAGCCACTAGTCAACACATTTCCTTTCATTTATAAAGCAAATGTTATTAAAAGGGTGTTTATAGAAGAAAGAAGATAAGGAAGTCTCCCTTGCTGAGACAAACCACTGAGGCCAGACGTTGGCTCCCCTGAGTCTCAGGAAAAGAATTCTCCCAGTCTTGTTTCCTGAAATCTTTTCACTAGGATTGAACCCGACACCCTTTATACGCAAACTTGATCGGGACACTGCTTTGTGTGTTAAAATGAAGCTAGGCAGGGCACATCATGGTATTGTTATAAGCAAAACTGCTCCCTTTCCCTTATGGGGTATTCTATAGACCAGGGGTCCCCAGACTTACCTCACCTCAGGCTGGTTCCTCCGGCGCCTATCGCGCGGTGGGCCGGAGGGTGGGGGAGCGCGCGCCCATACACGCGCACACTCACTTTTTCCAGCACAGTGCAGCACCGGAAATAGCTTTTGCGCATGCACAAACGTCATTTCCGGCGCACTTCTGGCGCGGCGCAGCACCGGAAATAGTATGTGCGCGTGCGCATGGCCCTCCACAGACCCAGAAGTGCACCGGAAGTGACATTTGCGCATGCGCAAAAGCTATTTTCGATGCTGCGCCGCACCAGAAGTGTGCCGGAAATGATGTTTGCACATGCGCAAAAGCTATTTCCGGTGCCGCGCCGACCCGGAGATGGGCAGCCACACCGGTAAAAGTGGGCTGGAGCAGGGGCTGGATAATTGGCTCATGTGGGCCATATCCGGCCCGCGGGCCTTAGTCTGGGGACCCCTGCTATAGACCATATACTGTAAGTGGGTTCCCTACCAGCAGGAGAAAATAACAGGGGCCAAGCAGAGTATATTGAGAAGCAAAGCGGCTAGTAAGCCTGATCTTTATTCAAGGAACTGTTTTGTTGAACCACTGCAGGCTATAGGATTGCAGCCTGCTTTATTTGTTTTTCTGTGATGAAAATCAATCTCATAGTTCTGCACTTTGCATCTGACTCAACGCATTGGTTCAAAAACGGGTGCAATTCATACCTTCATTGTATTCATCTCTGGCATAAATTTCTACCACAGGCTGCAGTGTTGTAGCCTCTAAACAACAGATTGGTTTTGATTGTCTCTGGGTGTGTCCGAGTGCTTTTGTAAATAGAGCTCAATCATTTCATAACTGAACCTTGTATCCTTCCTCTGATCGTCGCTCCATTCAGAGCAGCGCCATAGAAACAAGCTACCTCAATTCCAGGGAATTATTTACACATCATTTTCAATACAGATAGCTTCCTGTTACAATAGTCCTAAAGGCTTTGGTGCCAGGGACTGATAAGCACCTAGACTGCTTCTATTATCTTCTGAGTTCCTCTTATCATGAGGTAAAGCAATATCTCTACAGAGGCACAGAGTAGCTCCACAAATACGGAATGCTGTTGAGAAGAGAGAGACTTGTTTACCAAAATCAATATTCTCCCTTATTTTTGCAGAATGCTATAGGACTTTTTTAATATAGATAGGTAAGAATTTCCTACCTGGTGTGATCACGTCAGGAGTGCTGAGAGTTGTTAAGAGACCTCTGTTTCCCTTAGAAAGCTACAATTGATTCCCAGAGTGTTTTAACAATCAATCCCCCTTCACCAGGAATTCAGGAAAATGTAGCTTTTGGAGGAATGGTCTCCAGACAACTCCAGCTTCTCTCTCTTTTCAAAGGTGACGAGGAAAATTGGCCAGATGGAAGGGAGCCTAGGGTGGCCAACAATTTGGTCGGCACATTTCTTTACAAGAACCCTGGCAACCAGGAGCAGGGCTGGCCTAAGACATCTCGGCACCCGAGGCAAACCACAAAATGGCGCCCCTCTGCCAGAAAAGAAGGGGTGAGTGAAGATCTACATCAGGAACAAAGGGGGAATAAAGATCTACATGAGAAGCAAGGGTTGGACCTGCTATTCACCAAGAGGCCACTGTAGAGCTGGCATTGTGGGGACTGCTGAGGAAGAGGCAGATTTGACCTCCAAGGAGTGTGCCATAGCTGTGGCTGGCACCACAGACACAGCACCTGGCAATGCCAGTTCTGCTGCTCCTGTAATCCTGCTGCCTGAGGCGGTCACCTCACCTTGCCTTATGAGGGGACCAGCCCTGACCAGGAGCCATCAGTTGGTTCTTTTGAATGTAGCCAGTGGTTCACTAATAGACCTTGGTGATGCCTTCGGTCCAGTACTGACTCAGATCAGGGATGGGGAACTTGTGGCCTTCCAGATATTGCTTGACTCCAGTTCCCACCAGGCTCAGCCCTCGTGGCAAATTGTCAGGGATGACGGGGGCTGTTGCCCAACAGAGGCGCCAACTCGTGCCCAAGATTGAGGGGCCTGGAGCGCATTGCGTGTGTGTGATGTCATACGCATGTTTCATCACCAGGAGGAGGCCGAGCGTGGAGCCTAGCATGTTACGGTTTCAGTGGCCAGCAGCTTCTCCTCTCTTGCGCTCAGAAGGAGCCGGCCACTGACGCCACGCCGTGCTTGGCTCTGTGCTCAGCCTCCTCCACCCCCTCAACATTGAGGGGGCTGAGCCCACTCCCCACAAATATTGAAGGAGCCGAGGACTCAGCCCTATAGAGTTGGTGGCAGTGTTGTCCAATAGCACCTGGACAGCCACAGCTTTCATGTCCATGGTTTCATTAAGGCTCTTTTTTTAGATTATTGCCTATGTAAAAAATAAAAAGGCATAGAAATCCATGTGGTTATACTGTTATCTCTTTTGTTGTTGTTGTTGTTGTTCATGATGATGATTTGTTTGGTTCCCTTGCCTCACTCCCAGGCTTATCAACTGAAAACTTGCTGGCTGTATTTTGAGGTCTTTTTAGTAACATCTTGTTCAAAAAGGGCATTCATTTTTTTCAGATTTCCTTCCAAACAATTTAAAAGAGGCTACGTTTGAGGCATCAACCTAGTTCCAAAACAGAATCAAAGCCATTTTTGAAAGCTGTTATGAGAAAAGGAAAGGAAAGGAAAATCATTCTATTCTATGTGGGGCCTTAAAAAATGAAATAAAAAAATCCAACATGGGTGAGAAGATTCGAGATGTGACTGTTTCCTCCATAAATCAATGTCATCAAATTACGTTGGTGTGCCAAGTCTCAGCTAGACTTTAGACCCAATGCTGTGAGCCATAATATTGGGGCTGGTGGGAGAGAAGGGGCAGAGAGATAGCATTTCCCCTATTTTATTACAGTGCTGTGTGTGTGTGTTTTGCTGTTATTAATCATACTTCCTCTTCTGTTCTCATCATTAAAGTTCCCTAAAGGATTAACCAATGATTTAGATGTGGATTAGTATGTAAAAAGCTGCGGAAATATCAGGTTCTTAGTCCCTTCTCAGCGCAGGGGTAATAATGAAAAAGAGCCTCTAGCTACCCCTTTGCAATAGCAGCTGGGCATTGCTCTTTGATGAGGATCTTTTATGGTTTACAGGGACCCCTTGCTAAAGCTCTGTAGGCCCAATCCTGACCTTTTTCATTGGTGATTACCGGTATATGTAATTACATGCACCTCTGTGGCAAAGCTTCCTTTGATAGGTGAAAACAAAAGAAGACACACTCAATAATTTGAGAAGAGAGTGTGATAAGCCAATGTTTAATGAGATGAATATTTTAACTTAAAGCTGTGTGTTTGTGTGAGAGAGTAAGGAAGAAAGAGTATTGGTCTCACATATATCCTGTTTCCTGAGAGCTTCTAAGTCTGCTCAGAGCAAGATGGTCAGAGAGTCTTCTAAGGTAGCAGATATGGCTACTTTGACTGTAATTTAATGAGTGTTCCAGATTAAACCGTTTTGCATAATATAATAAGCAGCATTTCATAAAAATTGCCAATGATGACTATTCATAATTATTTGCAGGGTGGAGTGGGGTGGACAGTTCTGAACCAATGAAAACTTGACGTGAACAGGGCCCATTAATTTCAGTTTTCATTCATTTTGAAACTTATGTCTTGAGCAATGAAGGACATTTCTACATTTCTACACCTTCATACCAATTTGTCACTCATTTGGGGTGGGGGAAGAGGCTTGCTTTTCTATGTTGTGGCTGATTGCAGTGGTTTTACTGTAATTTTTGACTATGTTATTCTTTTGTCTCTTAATTTTTTGTATAATTCACTTCAAGACTTTTTCTGTAGTAAGCAACTATAAATAAACTCCATTTCTTGACAAACCTGTTAGCTCATTTACAGGTAGGTAGCCATGTTGGTCTGCCATAGTCGAAACAAAATAAAAAAATTCCTTCCAGTAGCACCTTAGAGACCAACTAAGTTTGTTCTTGGTATGAGATTTCGTGTGCATGCACACGAAAGCTCATACCAAGAACAAACTTAGTTGGTCTCTAAGGTGCTACTGGAAGGAATTTTTTTTATTTTGTTTCTGTTATCTCATTGACTACCTTCTTTGGTCCTTACTATATTTGGCAGACCACAGCCAACAATGATTATGTCCATTTTATGTCTAGAAAATAGGAGCTTGGCAGTCTCCTAATTGTATTTTTCTGTCTTCTAGAAATAGATGAGAAGAGAATGAACAACAACTCCCAAGATGATGTAAGTTCATTATGCATTAAGAAATTGATAAATTTCTGATAAATTGCTGTCTAACAAACATTCAGAAATGTGTTTTTTTCCCCTATGATTATCCTACAGTGGACTTGAGCTGGACTTCCTAAACTGTGTTTTAATAATAATAAAATAAAATAATAATAATAATAATAATAATAATAATAATAATAAGTTATTTATACCCCACCCATCTAGCTGGCTTTTGTCACCCACTCTGGGCAGCTCCCAACAGAATATTAAAAACACGATAAAACATCAAACACTAAAAACTTCCCTAAACAGGGCTGCCTTCAGATGTCTTCTAAAAGTCAGATATTGTTTATTTCTTTGACATCTGATGGGAGGGCATTCCACAGGGCGGGTGCCACTACTGAGAAGGCCCTCTGCTTGCTTCCCTGTAGCTTCACTTCTCACAGGGAGGGAACCGCCAGAAGGCTCTCGGAGCTGGACCTAACTCAGCGTCCAGGCTGAACGATGGGAGTGGAGATGCTCCTTCAGGGATGAACTGGCGTGTAGAGAAAGAACTACGAAAGTGAATCAAAAGTATATTAATTAAAGTAATTGCAGCTGTTAGTCCAAAATGCTGCTCTCTGTTAAGTCTCTGACAGTGCAATCTATGAGAAGTAAGGCCTATTAAATTCAATGGGACTTACTCTCAAGTAGGTGTGTATAGGATTGCAGCATTAACAACTCACTGTTCTTAAATTGGCTCCTTCCTATCCGTCTCCTTTGGGAGTGATTCATTTCACCTGGTGACTGGCTCCTGATGCAGATGCCTCTCTTCCAAGAAGGCTGCCTGCTGCATCTCTGCATGAGTTCTTGCCTTGAATTTGCATTCTTTCAGTCACACGGCACTCAGAATAGCAAAACATGGAGCTGTGGGCTCTTTGTCAGCAGGGGATTATTACACAGTCATACCTTTTTGGATGTAAGAGTGAAGCATTCCCCAATTCTTACTACAACCATCAGATATGTGGGAAAGCTGTGCTCTTAATTGTATTTTCTAACACTATGAGTCCCTTTGAGCTCAGTATCAATTGTTTCATATTAAATGTGTAAACTCAGACTTAAAGCAAGAGGGGAACTGCAACCATATGCCGCAGCATGGAGGGCTCCCTTTCCATGTTCTTGCCAACAGTTTCCCATTAATAATAATAATAATAATAATAATAATTTATTATTTGTACCCTGCCCATCTGGCTGAGTTTCCCCAGCCACTCTGGGCGGCTCCCAATCGAGTGTTAAAAACCCTCCTCCATCAGTCAGTATTATGGCCACTGGGCTATTTTTAGCATCCCTCCTCCTATTAGGCTGATTTTTTTTTTATAGATTTATTACATTTGCACAAACCTTGGGGCTTCCTCAAGGCTTCTGATATCTCCCTCTTATGGTGCCATTTTTGGCTCCCTATCTACATTTGCATCTGAACTTTGGAAATAAGGAAAATTATATCCAACATAATCAGAGATGAGATTTTTTCCACCTTTGTGTGCTCCTTCTCCATGCCCTGAACCTCTCTCATTTTCACTGGAGATTCAGACAAACCAGCATTGCTTTAAATAGCAATGAACACTATTGATTTCCACCCACCCCCTTCAGATTTAGCTCCAAACATTTAAAAGCATTCAGTGAAGAGCATCAACATCCCATCATGCAATAAATATAATTAGCACTCTCTGAATGTACCCAATAATTTATTCATAAATATCATCTTTCCATCCATTACCTTAAACTATTATGAACCACTTTAAATATTATAGGCCAACTTACATAGCTACTGAATCTTCATTGATTAGACTAGGTATGTTAAAAATATACTTCTTACGTACTAGATCTAATCCTCTAGGGAAATGGAGTAAAGCTTTTTAAGTGAAGATTTAAATATAGTACTAACTCCCACAATTTCACTGTGTTGGAGTACAGGAGGGTAAACTTTGCAGACCTTTTAGAATGCTGCAAGACTGACATCATTCAATGGCATGTTTTTCTAGTGTACTCAGGCTTTTTAAATTAATGGTTATCTGCAACATAAAAAAATAAGTAATGGACTATAAAATGTGGTACATAATCAACAGTTGAAAAAAATCCATTTCCCTTCAAAATCCCAAGCTATATTTTAGGCTCCACATTTCATCTTCATATAATTTCATTCATTTTCACCCCTTTTGAGTAATATCCATTATTTTCTTAACCATTCAGAAACAGATGGAACAACTGTAGTTTGACAATGTCTAGCCCATAAAATTTATTTAAACTTGGTCTTCTTTTTCCTGGGAAGAATGATCCTAGCCAACTGGAGATCACAAAATAAATATGATGTTGTCACAACCCTATCATGTGATGATATCACAACCCTACTATGTGATAACCCTACTATGTGATGATGACACCACCAGGCCAATCAAGAGTGAAACATGCTTCTTAGATCAGCAGCACTCTCACTTAGGATGATAGGATGATCACCCATTCAATTTCAGAGCAGTCCCCACAAAATCTCTGTGTGTGTGTGTGTGTGTACTTTTTCAGATGTACCCTTTTAATTAGTGTGTGTGTGCTTTTTCAAATGTACCCTTTTAATTAAAGAGCTCAGACCTAATATAATTGTCAACACAGGATCAATAAGCAGTGTCAACAAACAATATTAGTAACTAAGCCATAAATATAAAGCATTCAGGGTACCATGAGAAAACTGCAAATAGGAAGAAATGTCTCTAGTTTATTGTCTGACTTTATTGCTTTGTTCTTAGTTTTGTTGAAATGTCGTTCTTTTCTATCCTTAGACACAGAATGCTTCTCCCAAACAGAGGAAGCAGAGTGTCTATGCCCCTCCTGCCATGAAAGGTACTGTGCAGGTACTGTTTCTTGCCATGCTAATAATGCCTATTTTGTTGTTCATTACATCTCTCAAAACCCAAAAACTAAACAGCAACTCCCAGCTTTTGCTCTCATTAACAGGATAACTTTATAATGGCATGGAGTGGAAAAGACACATGGCCATGATCCACACACCTTGCAGCTTCTCTAACTCCTTTGAAAGACTGTCAGCATACTGCTCTTTCATTTGTATCTGCAGGGGGGTGGGATTACTTGAGGAGAGTTTTGAGGGCCATAAAGGAAGACCTGGGGGCCATATTCAGCACCCAATCCCTATTCTAAATCCTCTGCCACTAAAAAATGGACCCTCCAGACTCTACGCAATGTTTCCTCTCTGCTTAAATATTGCAATATAGCTTTTCTATGACATCAATATCATACTAGTGTGTGACTGACAGCATAAATCCCCCCCCCCAAAAAACCCCCAAATTTCCTTCCTTTTCAAGGCATCATCCACTCGCCCTTCTAGCAGGAAATGGCTTACTCAGCTATGTATGTGTGTTTTACTGGAATGCAGCGCACTGGAAAAATCAATGCGAGTGCTATCGATTGCAGAGCTATCTCCAGAGCAAGGCAGACAGCAGCCGAGAGAGCCGTTCGGCACAGGATCCTTGTGAGGCTTATGTTTCTGTGCTTAATGGATGTTGGGAGACACTCTCCCCATTTGAAGAGCCTCCGTCATTCTCATCTCCCGAGTGATGCTTACACACACTTGTGTGGTAAGCAAAATCGCAGATTGGGAATCCTGCCGCTTCTTGATTTGGATTTGCTCATCACAGGAACATTTCCCCTGTGTTCTGGTCACTGATCAGATAACCCTCCATTAAACACAGACACGGGGCCAATTGCACGAGCAAACTGTGATGCGTTGGTGCAGAGCCAGGGATAAAACCTGCTGCCCGTAAAACATGCCCAGATCACCTGAGCGTGGCCAATGGGAATTGATCAGGGATGTATTTTCCAGCACTGTCTCGGATGTTTGAAATGCACCTTCCCAGCAGGCTGGGAAGATCTGGTAGTCTTAGGCAATGCACAAGCGTCCCTTCATTAACCCCAGAGGGAGCTTAAGGTTTGTTCATGAACTAAGGCAGGAGAGAAACGTTTCTTTTCTTTTTTTTAAGATATTTATTGGTTTTTTAACAAACTCAAATAAACAACATACACTACATACAAAAACATAACACAAAACATAACTGTTATAAACAATAACAAAACATACATTAGAATTTCCCTTTCCGCTTTTCTAATCATGGTGGGGTGACTTCCTCTCGTCCCCCCCACTGCGTTTCATTGTCAATCATCTTTAGTAATTTCCTTTCATCTTTAAATATATTTTCTTATTGTAACTTATGTTCTCTTCTTATATAAGTCTTAACCTAAAATCATACATTTATATTACTTAATCCTTTTTTTAAAATTTGTAAACTTTCATTTCTTCCAACTTTTTTCTGTCTTTAAATCTTACAATAGTCTTTTAAATATTCTTTGAATTTCTTCCAGTCTTGTTCCACCGCCTCCTCCCTCTGGTCGCGTAGTTTCCCGGTCATTTCGGCAAGCTCCATATAGTCTATCATTTTCATCTGCCAATCTTCTATCGTTGGTAGTTCCTGTGTCTTCCAGTTCCTTGCAATCAAAATCCTAGCTGCTGTTGTGGCATACATAAAAAGGTTTGATCCTTCTTAGGGACCTCTTGATTCACAATTCCAAGTAAAAAAGCTTCTGGTTTTTTAACAAATGTGTTTTTCAGCACTTTTTTCATTTCATTATAAATCTTTTCCCAGAAAGCTTTTATCCTTGGGCAAGTCCACCACATATGGCAAAATGTCCCTTCTACCTCCTTACATTTCCAACATTTATTATCCTGCAAATGATAGATTTTAGCAAGTTTGACCGGGGTTAGATACCATCTATACATCATTTTCATAACGTTCTCTCTTAACAAATTACATGCTGTAAATTTTACTCCTTTCTTCCACAATCTCTCCCAGTCCTCCATCATAATGTTGTGCCCAACATCCTTAGCCCAATCTATCATTGCAGATTTAACCAATTCATCTTGCGTATGCCACTCAAGCAACAAATTATACATTCTGGATAAATTTTTTGTTTCAGGCTCTAACAATTCTGTTTCCAACTTTGAATTCTCTTTTTATCAATTGATAGAGAGAAACGTTTCTCAGCACTTTCTCTTCTGGGCATTCTTCCAGGGCCACATGCCAGCAGGGGTGGGACCAGAGGCATCATTGTTGGCATCTGTCTGTCTTGAGAGACAATGGAGTGTGCATCCAGGGGTGAAGTCAAGCTGCTGTGTTAGTGATATAAGTAAAAAAAAAAACCTGCTCCTTTTCCCTTATGGGATACCCAAGAGCCCATATAGAGTCCTTTTGTAGTTTATCGGTAGGAGAAAATAACAGAGACCAATCAGAGAATATTGAGAAGCAAAGCAGCTAGTAAGCCTGATCTTTATTAACTGTTGCAACAGGGCACTACCCCACATGCAAGAGAGAGGAGGAGGACACAGAGCCATGCACGCAAGCCCTTATATAGACATTTTAAATTGCCTGCCCTGGAGTCCAAGACCACCCCCAGAAACATCATACATACATCACAGAAGGGGTGTAGCCCAAGACCACCCCCCAGATACATCATATCTACATCACAGAAAAGGCGGTCTACAACAGAAATCTGAGTGTGTTGTTTATCTCCTGTCTGGCAAGTTACCTGATTGCATTATCTGGGTTTTGGTCACTCCTTTGTTATTATAACTACTTAATTCCTGACTCCCTGGAAAAGACCCTGATGTTGGGAAAGATTGAGGGCACAAGGAGAAGGGGATGATAGCGGACGAGATGGTTGGACAGTGTTTTCGAAGCTACCAACATGAGTCTGACCAAACTGCGGGAGGCAGTGGATGACAGGAGTGCCTGGTGTGCTCTGGTCCATGGGGTCACAAAGAGTCGGACACGACTAAATGGCTAAACAACAACAACTATTCCTGAATCTAGGTCACAGGTCACAGGCTCACACCCTGTTCATATCTTGAATGTGCCCTTAAGACAGGATTTGTGAGGACAGGATTTGTGAGGAAAGAGACAACGGGGAGGTTTCCCACTTTGACCTTGCAGAGAAATATTTGAGGTCAATTTGTTCAAGACCTTTTCTGGGGTTTCAGACATGTGGTTTATATATACAGTTATGAACATTTATTTATATATATATATATGACCTTAAAATTCTTATAACAGTTAGCAACACCAATGTGACCTGCCTGGGGCATGCACACCCACCCTGGCCTCACTGATGTGGTCCAAAGGAAAGCAGAGCAATACGTTTGGCACATAGGAGCCTGCTCGAAGGGGCCAAGGGGTCTCCGTTTCCCCCAATAAAATATTTGAGAGGGCCACCCCTCCAAGTTGATGAGCATTGCCATTCAAATGGTGTCCATGCACCATGGCAAGTGATTGATTATGCAGGGCAGGGCTTACTTGGCCCCCCCAATGTTTTATTCAAGGTGGCACCCCTGGTTTGACACCAGCTTGGCTGCAGGAGTTGCTGGAAGAAGGCGTACAAGATGCCATCCAAATGTCTTAGGGACTCCACTCCATTTTGTGTAGGGTTTACTCCTTCAGTGGCATCATGTGGGGAGGAAAACAACAACAGAAACCACCACACAATGGCTGACACTGGAATGAAGATTACATACAAAACTCTTATGAGGAACCGATAATCTCACAATAAAACCGAATAATAAATGAAACCATGTACATATCGCATGTATAATAAAATGTATAAAGTTTATATAATAGAACCATTCAGCAATAGATAGGTGTAATGACAAAATCCCAGTGCCAACGAAAAGTTCCTGTAAGGTTGATGGTGAATGGACTGTAACAGATGAACCAGACAATGTCAGTTGCTGGACACAATGATAGAAGAAAAAGATAGTCTTAATCTAATGGTGTCACCATCAATCCAAACTCAATATAAATGGCATCTGAGAAGAAGAAGCGACGAAAGAACGAAGGAGAAAACCTGTCCTCCGGATATTGCTCAGGTTTCGCACCACTGCTTCATCAGTTCTGTATGGTATAAACAATACCCAAATTACAATACAACACCTAATATACAACATACAGTATACAAATTGTTCACATAATATCACAAATCACATACCTAAATGATATACCTAATTGTGAGATTATCGGTTCCTCATAAGAGTTTTGTATGTAATCTTCATTCCAGTGTCAGCCATTGTGTGGTGGTTTCTGTTGTTGTTTTCGGTACATATTATCACCACTGTGATACTATATGCTGATCGTGTGGGGAGGGCCACAGGGGTGGTTGCGCCGGGCGCAAAAGCCCTGAGCCCTCAAAGCTGCTGAGCCACGGCTGCACCTCAGAAAGCACCTGTAGCTTGGACTGCAGAATGCCTGCTCCACTGGCCAACCTGCCCCCCGTATGGAGGGATGTGTGGGGTATGCATTTGTGTGTCTGGGTTGTTGTTTTTTTCCACTGCAGAAGGGACACAATACTTGCCTTGCTACAAGCTCTGGCAACCCACACTATGCCACTGTACTCCTTAGCCTTTTCTTCTCCAGAAGATAACCCACAAGGCAGTGGAAGATTGGCAATCATGGACCTACTGTACAAAATGTAAAATTCACATATATTTATGTGAATTTTACCTTTTGTACAGTAGGCCAGTTTCCACACACGTTACTCTTTATCCTCCATCTAGTCAAGCAAGAAGCACAAACAGCTCAAAGACACATTCCAGCCAGGCAGAAACACTCAAGCAAAGGCGCAAAACCTGGCTGGGAAGGGGGCCTGGCCTGGGGAAGAGTCCCAAGGCCCTTGAGGGCCACACTTGGCTGCTGGGCCTGAGGTTCCCCAGATTTACCCAGGGAATAAAACAGTCATGGTGGTAGGGCAATAGCATTGTTGGCTGCTATTCCTTAGTGGGGATTCCTTTACCCCTGAGGAGTGTGCTGGGACGATACTGGTTTTACTCATGGGAAATTATTCAGTGTTTAAGCCCATTTGATGGGTTATCCATATAAATATTTGAGCTGGATTGGCTATGACAACACTAAAGTTTAAAGCGGGAGTTTCTAATTGGACTGTCATGTTGAGTCAACATGATTTGTCAGTGGCTGCAACCGTTGACTTTCTAGCCACATTTAGTGGCTAAAGGGACAAAGTGTTGCAAAGCCAGCAGTCACTAATAACTAAAGGAGGCACAAATCTGTCATGTTCTGTTTCTCTCTGTGTATGCATTTTAGCCTATATATGCATTTTTGCAAGCCTTTCCTCCCTTATAGAAGCTCAGATTGGGGAGATGACGGAGGAATGCCATCTTGCTTCATTCATCTATCTCTTCATTTGTCATCCTCCACAGCAGCTTAGTCTCTCAAAGGTATTAATGACCATCCTTGTGACATTATGCTTTAGAAAACAGGAACAATCCTTACCTGTCCTTTAAGTGCACCCTGTTTTTACCAGAGCCGTCTTTCCCATAGGGCTTAGTGGTGCGTTGCACCAGGGTGCTGGCCTCTCAGGGGCGCCCCAATGAGTGGGGGAGCTGTGCGGCTTTGCCAGCGGCCTCCCCTTTCCCTGCACGCCCGCCAGCTGCGTCCCATCAACTATATGGCTGGTGGGCATGCAGCTTCCCTCCCAAGTCTTTGCAGGGATTGCTCTCCTGCAGTGGCATGGGGGAGAGTTGTGGGGGCCCCCATGGCTGGCAGTGTGCAGGTTCACCCCCCACTATCCGTGCTAATTTTGGGGCGCTGGGCGGATATTTGCACCCCTGCGCCGCATCTGCTAAAGACGGCCCTGGTTTTTACTTCAAAGAAAGCAAGGGAAATAACTCTATGGTTGAACCCATGCTTTGCAGGCACCAGGCTCATTCCATGGTCTCTCTAGGTAGGGCTGAGAATACCGGTAGTTCTTGCCTGAAACTCTGAAGAGCTTCTGCCAGTCAGTGTAGACAATAATGAGTTAGATGGGCCAATGGGCTTTGGTTAGCAGGATGCTTGCGCAATCCCAAACATGTTGCCGCCTGTCCAACCAGGAAATAATTTGCATCAGTTACAGCCATCATCTGATAACAAAAGGATTCCCTTCAGAAGCAGAGGTCACCTTGGCATTGTGTTCCTGAACTGATAAAGAACCCGGTGAAATTCTAGCAGTAGATACAAAAATTCACAAATCTGTGGATTAAACCTAACTCGGCGGATATTGCGGAGATAACATACACTGAGTTGAATTTAATCATTTCTCTTCCTGAACGGAGGGACACCTCCGTGAGTGGAATGAGATCTTTGGATTGAATTCATTCTGTTGGGTTTGAACTGGATTGCTGGTTTAAGCTGACAAAATACAGCCAGCGATAAACTTTGTGTTTAAATTAGTGAGTGGGAAAGTATGAAGCAATTGAAAGGTTTATCAGCTGCTATTTAATGTCAACTGAAAAGTTATTGTTTGTATCAATATGCAGCGTTTTCACCGATTGCTTATTAGGTGTAGGAAATTCAACACTTTCTCCGCACAACACAGACCAGTTGCCCCAGTTCTATGCTCTGTGTGGATGTACTCTGAGTAGAGAGGATACTTACACAGCTGATAAAATGCTTTGTTAAATATAGGAGCTCAGGCTTCAAGATTACTTTCTGTTTCATTGATATATGACAGCACTCAAGTACTCTTAAAATGGATTCCCGCTGCTTGGTTTCGAAACAACTTGTTATTAGTAACAAGGCTCCCTCTAGTGGATCTGAGGGGTGTTTTTTGCACTTCCAATTCCTGCCTCTCGATAGCCCGATGGCACAGGACTAGAGAAAGAGACAGACATGAGAGCTTTGACTTCCTCGAGAGTCGAAGTGGGATTTTCGGTTTCCCCAGATGCAAGTCCAGCACTCTTATTTATTTATATAAATAAATAAAGGGGACGCGGGTGGCGCTGTGGGTTAAACCACAGAGCCTAGGGCTTGCTGATCAGAAGGTTGGCGGTTCGAATCCCCGCAACGGGGTGAGCTCCCGTTGCTCAGTCCCAGCTCCTGCCAACCTAGCAGTTCGAAAGCATGTCAAAGTGCAAGCAGATCAATAGGTACCACTGCAGTGGGAAGGTAAACGGCGTTTCCTTGCGCTGCTCTGGTTCGCCAGAAGCGGCTTAGTCATGCTGGCCACATGACCTGGAAGCTGTACGCCGGCTCCCTCGGCCAATAATGCGAGATGAGCGCCACAACCCCAGAGTCGGTCACGACTGGACCTAACGGTCAGGGGTCCCTTTATCTTTAATATAATTTATTTTTCATGTTACAGGTAGGTAACTTGGTCTGCTGTAGTCGAAACAAAATAAAAAAAACGAAAGCTCATACCAATAACAAACTTAGTCTCTAAGCCTAAGGTACTACTGGAAGGAATTTTTTTATTTTATTTTTCAGTTTCTTATTCTTTTTAAAAACATACAAATCCAATATTTTCCCAACAAAGACTTCCCCACCACAGCCCTTTTGGGGTTTCTTATATTTTTAAATTATTAGCACTGCATTTCCCTCATTATTCCAATTATTAATTACTCCCTAGTTTTCCTTTAACATTAATTTTAACTGCTTGGTTTTAAGTTAACCCTGCTAACGAACTTACACGTGGACAAGAACTTTTCAGATTTTCCACATATGTTCCCCCATTCTTTAATGAAGTATTTTCCCTTTTGGCTTCTTATTGCTCCAGTAAGTTTTGCCATTTCGGCATAGTCCATTAATTTAATCTGCCGCTCCTCCTGCAAGCCCAGCGCTCTATAGAGCTGCTCAGCCCAGTCGCAGAGTGGCCACATGGAAGCGACATGGCAGCAACGGAGAGCTCATATGTGAATTTGTTTTCTGCTCATGCGAGGTTTAGGATCACAGCCCATATCCCAAGTATACTACATTGATTGATGGGGGATTGCACAGGAAGTATGATTTCTGTGCTCCTCCCCGCCCCCGCCCCCCCAAAAGAACCCAAACCTTTGTTGACTGATGGATCTTTCCTGAGATCTGCTTTAAATGTGAGCAACATGTGCCTGTGGGTATTTTTAAAAATAACTAAAGATAACACAAGTTGAACTTCAGGTGAACTTGCCCCAAAATGGAAAGAAGCAGAAGTCCCAGCAAAGGAAGAATGGATACAAAAACTTATGGAATATGCAGAAATGGCAAAACTTACCAGAAGAATAAGAAATCAAGATAACAAACTCTTTATAAAAGAACGGAAATGGTTTATTGAATATTTACAGATAAATTGTAAACAGATGAAAACATTAGCAGGGTTGTTGCAATAACCTGCAGTTTTATAAGAGTATATATTTACAGTAGATCATTAAATGAGTAAGTTAAATGAATTTGGATATGCAGAATATATGAAAAAATAAATTTTGGGAACCGCAGAACGAGGGGGAAGCAAGTCAGATTTTGAAATGTTAAATGGATTGTAAAATTCATGAAATGTATAAATTTGAAAAGTATAAATAAAAAACTAAGAAAAAGAACTTCCACTGAACTTGAGAGACACTTTGCCTCGTGCCCCCAAAATTAAAAACTGGTCTCCACAAGAAAAGCACAGGGTACACAGTAGCACAACAGAAGGGTCTTCATGCCCTTTCCCCCCATACATGCTCATCTCTCTCTGTGTGTGTTTTTCTTCTTCTTCTTCTGTTTTTATGCACATTAGGTTTTTTATAATAATAATAATAATAATAATAATAATAATAATAATAATAATAATAATTTATTATTTATACCCCGCCCATCTGGCTGGGTTTCCCCCAGCCACTCTGGGCAGCTTTCAACAGAACATTAAAATACAATAATCTATTAAACATTAAAAGCCTCCCTAAACAGGGCTGCCTTCAGATGTCTTCTAAAGGTCTGGTAGTTGCTGTTCTCTTTGACATCTGAAGGGAGGGCGTTCCACAGGGCGGGTGCCACTACCGAGAAGGCCCTCTGCCTGGTTCCCTGTAACTTGGCTTCTCGTAGTGAGGGAACCGCCAGAAGGCCCTCGGCACTGGACCTCAGTGTCCGGGCTGAACGATGGGGGTGGAGACGCTCCTTCAGGTATACTGGACCGAAGCTATTTATATCTTTGCTGTATCATTAAAAAGCTTTAATAAAAAAGATATGCAAAAAATAATAATAAACAACTCCACCCAACACCTGATTTGCCAAGGACTCGACACCTTTGCAATTTATGACGTTTATGTAGGATAAATCAGGGCAGCTTCTGGCTTGTTGTCCAGGTTTCCCTACATGTTACAGTATTCACTGAAATTTCCCGGCAGAAGTCCCCCATGCGTGTGGACACACACACACACACAGAGAGAGAGAGAGAGAGAGAGAGAGAGAGAGAGAGAGAGAGAGAGATTTCTATGACATTTCCTCCTCTGGCTCACATGGGAATTAATTTAATCACCCTCTGTTGCCCTATTGTGTTGAGTACAAACATAGCAAAAACCCCAATCCCGTGTTTTTAAAATAAGTCCTCTTCCATAAATGTACGTGGGATTTTTTTCATGCCTCCCTTCCCATCCAAAACCCAGGCAGAAATACAAGCTTGTGTTGAGATAAATATTTGGTTTCCACCACGGGAATGGAATGATCCTCACTTTATTTATGTTGACTGTATACATTTATTTTTTTGACATTGCTGTTTATTGCAAGTGGCTCGGCAAATATATCTTCAGGAAGGACGCTTTATAGGGAGAAATAAAAGAGAACAATGGTGGCTGTTATTTTTGGCAGGCTGGTAAGAAAGGCAGAGGGTTGTTTTACTGCACTCGTGGGGTGATTTCTGAGACCTGTCGGCCTTGATTTATATCATTTGGTCCCCCTGGTACCTTTTAAGGGAACAAACAAATCTACAAAGCAATGTTATTTTCTGCATTTCACTCTCTTCATTCACCTGCAAACCATATTTAGGGTGCGAGTCTCCCGGGTCATTGAATTCTTCGACTCCAACCTTCTTCCTGGTCCTTTTCCAATAGACACCAGCATACTCCCTCTTTGACTCTACAAACACTGGGGCTCCAAGATCCATAGGGTCAGGAACCTAGACATTCCCATGGTGGCAGGGAGGGGTGTAGCAACATCAGATCTCCCTCACCAAGTATGGAGTGTTCTCTCTCATGATCTGATGCATGTTATGATGCTAGGATGCCCTCCCATGGACCATAGCATCACAACATTAGTTATTTCTTAGTACCTACGTTTTTCCAGTCCTCAGCCCTTTTCTCATCTCTTTCTTTCCCACCTCAACAGTTGCATAAGACGTTTGTCGTTCCACTCATCTTCTGGTAGGCAGTAAACTCTCCCCTTCCACTCTTCAGGGTGAAGCAAACCATGTGGTTTTTTATATTTTGTTGGGAGCCGCCCAGAGTGACTGGGACAACCCAGTCAGATGGGCAGCATATAAATAATAAAATTATTATTACATTGTTATCATGGTAGTTGTGGACTCCGGAGAGCTACAGCCAGTCAGAATAAACAGTCCTGAAATAGATTGACCAAATAGCCTGAATGGGCTATCAGGCAGCTGCCTACGTTCTTATGTGACAACCTGTCAACCACAGGACAGGGAAACACAGGAGGCATAGAATGTAATTAGCTTTGTATTAACAGAAAATAACAACAAATTAGAGTCCTCTAGTTCATCTTAAACCAGCTGAGATGTTGCTGAAACTGACCACTAGCCCCGTCCTTCCCCCTCTAGCCTCTCACTCTGGATCCAACCCCAAAGTAGACGGAGCCTGCATTGAGGGGGTGGTCTCCTCCTCCTCTGGACCTGCCTGCCCTATTGCTCAGCTACATACAGGACTCTCCCCGAGTGGGGTGTCGGAGGGGGAGGAGAGCCAGCAGAACTGAGACTTCCCTGCTGCTGGGTAGAAACACAGACTCCTCTGTGTTTGAGTCTGCACTCCCACTGTGACTCTCAGCCTCTAACCTGTCCTGGAAGGCCTTCCCTTCCTTCTCCTGATCACCCCTTCATTTCTCAAATCCTCTGTTTCTAGCACCTCCCAGCTCGTCCCTTCCCCAGACTGCTCTTCAGCATCCCACCACCACCATGATCTGGGATCTAAGTCATCGTCTTCTGTGTCCTCCATGGTGGGTTCTTGGGTGGGGGGCTACCGCCATTCTTTCGCATCCAGCCAGTCCCTGACGCAACCGTACCAAACTTTATTGCACATAAACTAGGTTTTCTCTCCCTCTCCCTTCCCTGAATGAGCCAGTGTGGTGTAGTGGTTAAGAGCGGTAGACTCGTAATCTGGGGAACCGGGTTCGCGTCTCCGCTCCTCCACATGCAGCTGCTGGGTGACCTTGGGCTAGTCACGCTTCTCTGAAGTCTCTCAGCCCCACTCACCTCACAGAGTGTTTGTTGTGGGGGAGGAAGGGAAAGGAGAATGTTAGCTGCTTTGAGACTCCTTCGGGTAGTGATAAAGCGGGATATCAAATCCAAACTCTTCTTCTTCCTGAATGCCTTGCTAAGAGAAGCCCACCCAAAGCTTTTGTAGAACCTGAAATATTCCCTTCAGAAATACCACCTTCCTTTCAGTATATAAACCATTATTATTATTATTATTATTATTATTATTATTATTATTATTATTATTATTTTGCTATTTTACAAAAGAAGAAGATAAACTGAGATGATTAGAGACTGAAACTGTGGTCCTCGAATTGACCTCTAGGGACTTCCGCTGTTCATCTGGTCTTTTGATTTGCCTGACAAGTTCTAGTGAGAGACTTAAGGAATCAGCAAATCTGAAATGTTTACATGCTAGTGAGGCTTGCCTGGAGCTACAAAAGCTGCTTACATTTTGGGGGGATGCTGTCAGCAGACGATTTCTACACTAGCGAAATCGGCCTCCCATTCAAAGCATGCTTTGTTCTGTCGGGGGGGGGGGAGGGCAGTGATGCGACAGCACAGTTGTGTGGAGGAAACATCTTTCTGCACTGATCTTAAGCCAATGCTGTTGTTTGCAACTTTTAAATGTGGGGAAGGGAAAAGGGAATGGAAGTAGTGTGATATGAAATAATAAACTGGAAAGCAGCCAACTATTTTGAACACAGGCGTTTATTGTTTTCATGGCTGATGAGTGGTGACAGTGTAAACAGTGGCCCATTGACTCTGAGTTGTAACTCCGTATCTGTGCTTTCAGTAGGAAAGTAGGAAAATTGGAGGGCAATGATTAGTTCATTGCTACTAATTTATTTCTTGCCTTTTCTCTCTATGGAGTTGAAGCGGTTGTGCACAGGCTGCCTTTTGATGTAGGGTTTATTGTTACAGGAACAAGCCTGGTCAAACCTTAACCTCACACACTTCTCCCTCCCTCCCACTCCTACAGAGCGGCCACAAGCTTTTGCTTCTGTTTTTGATTAACCACAGTTTGGCTTCACATTTTTTGATTAACCACAGTTTAGCTTTACATCCAAACCCTAAACTGTGGCTAGACTAAGTACAGTGGTACCTCGGGTTACATACGCTTCAGGTTACAGACTCTGCTAACCCAGAAATAGTACTCCGGGTTAAGAACTTTGCTTCAGGATGAGAAGAGAAATTGGGCAGCGGCCGCGCAGCGGCGGCAGGAGGCCCCATTAGCTAAAGTGGTGCGTCAGGTTCAGAACGTTTTCAGGTTAAGAACGGACCTCCGGAACGAATTAAGTACTTAACCAGAGGTACCACTGTATGTCTAGTTAAAACAAACCAGCTTCATATGCCAAGGTTTGAAGTTGGCTTGCTCTCTTGAACTGTAGCTAAGACAAACCTTAATTTGCTTGGGTTTGGAGGAAACAGTGAACAACATCAACACTGAAGGAGGGAGAAAGCACAAACCCAATTATCAGCTAAGCTCGTTCTGATAACAAGAAACTGATACACCCAAATGAGCTCATAGCTCCCCAGGTAACCTAAACAACCAAATGCTGAAATTTGGGGGTTTTTTCTGGGTTCCCACTCCCTTGCTTCAAAAGTGCAATTGCAAATAGATAAGAAAATACATAGGTCTTTTAAAAAGCTACTTAAGACTCTTTCGGTATCATCTAATATGTATGTGTATTACCTTTATTTGTAATACAAAAAAATATTTTAAACTAAGCAATGCAAATCCGGAAGAACGACAGATATAAACACTGATCAGTTTTGCTCAGACATAAGCAGTAATGCAGAAACCTACCACCCACGTAGCCTGCTGCAGAAACTTGGCCCTCCCAGAATAAGTTGCACATATAGACAAGGATGATTATTTTAAGAATAAATCAAGAAAATGGATAAAAATAGACCCTGGAGAGATCAACATTTTCCTTTCTCTTGCTTGACTTACTGACCCGGCACTGCCTGACCCTTAAAACTATTTCATGGCAAACCTTAATATAGCAAGGTTGAAATTTTAAAATGCTTTATCTAAGGAGATTTGATTAATCAGGGCCAATGTCCCAGGCTATGTTTTTCCATTGTGTGCATAAGCATAGATATAACATTCCCATAAGCAGATGGAGATGTCCGTCTCTCTGTACAGAGGTGGGAATTTATTAAATTGACCCATGATTTGGATGCATGTTAAATGTTTGAATCCCCTGGAAGTATTTTGCAAAGTTGAGGAACCTTGTTGAATACGTATCTGCTTTCAAATTTCTTCTACTTTGCTTGGATGGATTAAACCAGATGTCAAGTTTTCATTTCCCCACAGGAGATTTTCATGATGTGACTGTGGAAATGTCAAAAAGTTGCCTCATTTGCACAGATAATTTATCCTGAATCTGCAAATAAGCTTTGAGGCGATGATTTAATCTAAAATGCATTACCAGTTCAAAGCGTATTAGTACTTGCTTACTGAAAATGGCTTGGCATTCAGGCTTTCTTCGTCAACATTAATTGAATTAAATTACCTGCAGTGAAATCAGAGCCTTTGAGGGAAAGGAGAAAACAGCAAACTTTAGAAGGAAGACAAAAATAAGAGTCAAATATGTATGCATGTTTCCTCGCATTGTGACATCAAGGGACGGAAGGCAACTCTGGAGCAGGTGAATTGAAGGGTACAAACTGATTTCTGTCGGGTAAAAAAAGAAATACAGACCCAGGGAAATCACTGCTACATTGTGAGGAGAAATAGATGAACGTTACTATTGGACAGATGGCAAGAGAGGAGAAACATCCGCAAACAAAAGCAGAGATTCAGAGGGGGAACTCAGCCTGGGCATAGAGATCTCAACTCAGTAATGAGGAAGGCTTAGTTGAACACAAAAGGTGTAGCCAAGCATGAAGAGAGTGACTTGAAAGCAGACAAAGGGTGTGAGCAGAACACAACACCCTCGGAGCAAGCAACCTGAGGACCATTTCAAATTATAGCAGGGAAATGAATGGGAGGGTGGAGGCGACATAGGAATAGAATGATATCATGTAACCCAAATCTGTGTGTGCAACTTTCGATATAGGCAGCCATGCAAACTGCAGCATGACAGCAACAGGTGGAAGCATGGGCAATGCCAAGGGGGGGGGGCAGTTGCTCTCCAAATCCTCAAAAAGTATTGAAAAGCATTAAAATTACTCAATTAACTGAGGTTCTGCCTCCCCCCCAAACAAAAGCCTGCCCCTGTAACGTCCTCTCCCCCCCCCAAAAAAAATAAGCTCAACAACTTTTTTGTGTCCCCCCCAAAAAAAAACATGATTGGAAGGAGCAATAAAAGCAGGCAGGCCAGCATCACATATGGGCAGAGCAAGCAAGCGGGCAACTGAGTGGCAGGCATTCACATGTTCCCTGTGTCACCACTGCCACCACCTGCCTGCCTGTTTGCATGTGTGCACAACAGGGAAACCTGGGATTCAAACAGGCAGGAGGCCCAAGGCTGCTGGCCCAGGCAGACCTGCAGGCGTTCATGCACTCCCCATCACCATGGTCTCCACTGCTCACAATTCACCCCAAACTGCCCCCATCCCTTCACAGCTCCCCGGAATCTCATATATCCCTTTGCCAGTAGCAGATGCAAGGGGAATCAGGAGGAGAAAGACTTTCACCCTCATGGGATGGGAGGAGTGTTGGGGGGGGGTTGTGTGGGGTGTAAAGAATGGGGGTTTGGCAAGGGTGTGTGGGGTGGGCAGGGTTGGTGAGCAACATATTTCGTTTGACCCTTATTTTGCCGATGTAATGGAAGCCCACCGTTCATGTCTTTGTAAGCTGTCACCCTAACAGTTGCTAATAAAGCAGCAACATTGTCATTGATTGATTTCTTCCTTCAGCACAACAGGCAAGATTTCAGATTTGACTGCATGTGGCCTTAAATGTGGTTCTTTTATATTTACAGGGATTAAGCATCTAAAAAACCAGAATGACGCGGCCTTCCCGGAGGAGGATGAAGGAGTCAATGAAAGAGATGAGGAGTGGAGCCCGTAACTGGCACTGAGCATCTGTGGGGAAGCCCTTATTGTCAATAACTGAACTGCTAAACTTTCTGTACTTAACGTGGAACTCTATTGCTTGTCTTCCTGATCCAAACCAGTCTTCACCTCAGTACCCAACAGCAGGAGGATTTTGTGGTGGAATTTACAGCAATTTGCAGAATCTGCCTTGTGGTACTTCATAACTGAAGATAACGGTTTCTTCCATTTCTTTTGTAGCCGTTTTCCCCTTGCATTTGTTTTTAATGACTTCAAATATGTCGTTTGCAAACATGTTGAGTCCTTTAGTGCTGCCATTGCTTAATTTCTGAATGTGACCTGCAGTCTAGATCAGTTGTAAATAGTATAAATTTGAATGCTACAAAACTGTGCCGGGTTACCAAATAGGCAGAGCAGGCACTGGCCTACAGACCTCCTGCCTTTTAAGGGCCCCACAACAACCAATCAAAATAATATTGATTTGATCTTGAAAGAAAATTACAACCAAGCCTTCTTAGCCCACTAGGGTGCGCACACAGGGGGCCACCCAAGATTTCAACTACAGGGCTTAATCTGGCACAGCCTTCCATTTGAATCCTGCCTGGCAACAATGCCGGTGGTCTTCTGTTTGAGGATACTATTATGGACTGGGCCTTTATGAATACGCTTTTAGGTTATGTGTTTTGCCTCACTGTTTTCATGCTGTTATAATTGATCTGTGGTTTATTAATAACGGGGTGCTTTTGTTGCCACTGTCCTGACCTTGTAGGCACGGAGACATCTTGCATTATTTTTTGAGGGGAAATGGAGAGGATCATATTCCATTGCCATTGAATGTGGGGGTTCCATAAGTGGCCATGCCCAAATATTTGTTATTTATTTATTGCATTTATACCACACCTTCTCTCCAAGAAGCTCACTGTGGTGTGCATAGTTTTTCTGCTCCTCCTTTAATCCCCACAAGGTAGGTTATGCTGAGAGGCAGTGACTGGCCCAAGGTCACACCAAGTGATTTGGTTTGATTTATTGTATTTCTATGCCGTTTTTCATTCCGATGAATCTCAATGCGGCTTGCAAACAATAAATAACAGTAGCATAATAGAACGTCGCGTAAATGCAGCATAAATCAAATAAAAATAATTAACAAATCATCTGTGAGCTTTATGGCTGAGCGGGGATTTGAACCCTGGTGGACCCAAGTTCTAGTCTGACTCTCTCACCATTATACCACACTGGCTCTCAACACAGTATCTGGTCCATCTGTCCTCCATAAAAGGCTATTTCCTGGACAGCTTCTCAGCCTTTTCGTTCTGAAGAAAATGAAGCATCAGCAGCCACAGTCCAGGACCACCCACAAAGGAACACCCAAAGAGCCTCCTGCTGGATCAGGCCAGCGGCCCATTTAGTCCAGCATCCTGTTCTCACACGGGCCAAGCAGATGTCTTATGGGGAATATGAAAGCAGGATCTGTGCACAGCAGCACTTTCCCTACTTGTGCTTCCCAGCAGCTGCCATTCAGAGACAGACTACCTCTGACAGATGAGATGAAGCACAGGCCTCATGAAGCTGGACGTTGGAAGATTCAGGACAGATGAAGGACATATTCACGCAGCACATATGGAACTCCCTCCCACAGGGGGCAGTGATAGCTACCAACCTAGAGGGCTTTAAAGGGGGATTAGACAAATTTGAGGAGGAGAGTATGGTAATCTATGGTTACTAGCTGGGTGCAGTAGAGCAGGGATTCCCAAACTTGGGTCTCCAGCTGTTTTTGATAAGAGATATACGGTATATGGCCAAACTGCGAGAGGCAGTGAAGGATAGGCATGCCTGACGTGCTCTGGTCCATGGGGTCACGAAGAGTCAGACACGACTGAACAACTGAACAACAACAACAATATAAGAGATGGTAGATTGATAAGAGGTAAGAGTTAAGAGATAAGATTTGAGATTGTTAAGAGATAAGAGATTGATAAGAGAAAAGAGTTAGGATATACATATTTCAAAAAATGAAAATTCAGACACAAAAGTTGTTGAGGTTTTTTTGGTTTTTATTTTTATTTTTAGCCAAAGTTGTTGAGCAAAAAAAAAAAAATGAAGTTTTTGAGCTATTTTTAAGGGAAATCGCCAAAAATGACACTGCCGACATGTCCGGATTTTCCCAGACATTTTTAGCAATTTCTACCCAGACACTACTTCCTACTGCAGTATTCCGGCTAGGTCTGGGAAATTCTGGACGTATGGCAACCCTAGATAATAGATTGATAAGAGTTTAGATAAGAGATAGGAGATTGATAGGAGATACAAGATTGATAAGAGATTGGAGATAAGAGATTGATTAGAGAGAATTTAGGGATAGATAAGAGATTGCTAAGTGATAAGAGATTAATAAAATAGGAGTGAAACACATCTGTTCAGAGTCACGTTTGAACACTCGTGTGTGTGTGTGTGTGTGTGTGTGTGTGTGTGTGTGTGATGAAGACACATTGGTTGCGGGTGGAGTCAGTTCTGGGAGGGGAGGAGGCAACTTGTTCCAGACAGACTGATGAAGAGAGAGGCTGTTGATGGCTCACCTTTCTTCTGCTGGTTTCAGACAGACATCTGTGCACCTCCTGGCCCTGCTTCCCAACATCTATGCATTCAGCGATGACATCTGAAAAGAAAGCCTGTGTGCATACAGCTGTATTCATGTGAGCTGATCACACAACTGGGCAGCATACACACTCAGGGCTCCTGGTCACACAGAGCTCTTGGAAGCACATATTAAGATAAGATAAGATAATTTATTGTCATTGCACAAGTACAAGCACAACGCTATACAAGTGCAACGAAACTGCACGCCCCCCGTAAAAACAAAGAGAAAGAAAAAACAAAACAAAAAGCAGCACAAAGCACAAAATATTAAGGATGGATGGGGTAAGGGCTGCAGTAAAGATTTAGGAAATATGTTTCCATTGTTTCCGTGGAACGTTCAGTATCTGCTTAAGTCTCTCCCACTGAAATCAATGGAACTTTGAAGTGTTTCACTCGGCTGGTTGGTGTATTTTCACTTTTTTGCCCTCTTTTTTTTTAAAGTGTGGTTTTATAGTTTTCTCAGCAGTGAACTAGATATCTTGGTTTCTTCTTACATGCTCCCTGTGGCATAAACTCTTCTCTCCTGTGTCTCCCTAATCATGCTAATTATACTGCCATATGTCTCTCTCATATTTCTCCTCCGGTTCTAATGGGACACTGATTCCACCCTTTGAATATGTCATTTGTTTATTGCATTTATCAAGGGCTTCTGCATTATATGGGCCTTTTAATTGCTTCTCGAAACTCTTGGCAGACTTACTATTAAAAAACTGACATGGAGGTCAACAACCAATCATAAATATAAATAACATTTGGATTGCAGGTGGGTGTTTGGGTGCTGTCCCCCTCCCCCAAACTTGAAGCTTATTCTAATATATTCATGTAAGGGCTACAATATAATACATGGAGCTGTGCTGCTGCTCTCTCCACTCACCAACCCCCAGCATTCTCCCCACATTAAATCCCTTCCCACCCCATGTAACTAGTAAGCTTGCTTTTCGAACCCGGTACCTGAAGCCACCTCTTTGCTATTCTACAGCCCTGCTTGGCACCCCTGCTTTCACTTTGACATTGTATCCATGCCTCTCCCCACCCCTCCTTTTGTGCAACACAGGGGCCTGGATAGCTCAGTTGGTTAGAGCGTGGTGCTGATAACGCCAAGGTTGCAAGTTTGATCCCCGTATGGGGCAGCTGCATATTCCTGCATTGCAGCGGGCTGGACTACATGATCCTCAGGGCCCCCTTCCAACTCTGCAGTTCTGTGATCCTTCTGGCTGAATTCCCTTGCGCATAAACCACCCACAAGGCAACCCCCTGCATCTTCCTTGCCCACACTTTGCAACTACTAAGCCACCATCCGCTCTTCAGACACCTGCTTTCATGGCCTACCCCGTTCCCATGCCACATGCTCCTTCCTTTTCTGCAGCTCCCTTTGCACCTCCATTTTTACCTTTGCTCTCCCCCCCTCCACTGTCCCCCACCATGAATGCCTCCCTTGTTCTCTAAGAATGGCAATGGCACCCACCTGAGAGGCGCCAGAACCCACCTCAGAGGTGCTAGAACTGCGTTCCAGTGAGTTCCAGCCAGGGGAAAAGCCCTGCATACCCTTATCACCCCCGTTTCCTTTTTCTTCCCTCCTCCATCTTTTTTCTACTCTCCCTTGCACACAGACCACCCTTATTTTCATACCTCCTCCTCTCTCCTATTCTGCACCCCAAATATCTGTATAATGGCATTACGATACTGGCAGCTTTATTTTCAATTCCTTTCCTAATGATCCCTAGCATGTAATTTGTCTTTTTCATGGCCATAGCACACTGGGTCAACACAGATCTCACCAAACTACAATTCCCATGGCTCTGTAGGGGAAGCCCCAGGTTCAGTTTGTAGGTAGGGCTGGGGATGTTCCCTCCTTCGCTTTTACATTCAAAAACTGCTGAAATTCAGAAAAAAAGCTGTCAACTTGTACACCTATGTAACCTGCCCTATGCAGGAGGGGAAAGGTACAAGCAGGTCAAAAACATGCATTTCGAGGTACTGTACAAGATCACGGCCCCAGGGGAAGCGCTTTTTCAGGGCAAAATCTTGTTGCCAAATCACGGCATCCAAAATGGCTGCCATGCTCTTGCACAAGAAAATGGGAATATCTCATTTTATCCCGGACACTTGTGGGGTATGTTACCTGTGTGTACTATAAGGCCTTATTCACACCATACATTTAAAGTACTATGATACCATTTTTAATAACCATGGCTTTCCCCAAGAATCCTGCCAAATTTGTTAAGGGTTCTGGCAGTTATGAGGAGACCCTGATTTCCCTCACAAAGCTACAATTCTCAGGGTTCCCTGTGAAGAGGGGGTGATTGTTAAACTACTGTGGGAACTGTAGCTCTGTGAAGGGAACAGGGGTTTCTAACAACTCTCAGAACTCTTAACTAAAAACAATTCCCATAATTCTTTATAGGAAGCCATGATGGTTTAAAATGGTATGATACTGCTTTAAATGTATAGTTCTTATGTGATTTGGCGGTTCCTGTATTTATTTAGCCTATGGAAATAGTCTACATGTAAGCACTGTACCCAAAGTGGGACTAGATTGCATCCTAAGTATTTATTTATTTGTTAGGCTTGTGTCTCATTTTGCTTAAAGCAGAAGTTTTTCTTATTATCATCATTGCAATTTCCTCAGGAGCATATTTGACAAATACGTTCCAGATATTTCCCCCCTCTCCATTATTGACAGCATTTTTATTACTTGACTTATAACTATAAGATATTATCTGCAACAAGTGTCCTCTTTTGTACTGCGATTAATTACTGAATAAAATGAAAAGCCATTGTTTAGGCCTGCGGACAACGTCATATTGCTTTGTGAGCCGTGAAGCGTGGAGCTGATATTCCAAATTACTGTTTATTATTCTGCGGAAGCAAAGTGTTATTTTATATTGCGTGGGAGCGTTCTGTCAAACCAGCGAACAGAACAAGCAATATCCCTGGGAGATGAAATTCATCCCACAGCCCAGAGATGTCAGTAATGAACAATGTATTTTACATTTTAAAGGGCTCATCAAAGTTAGGAACGACGCAGAGAATGTCATTAGCTGCCAGCGAGAGCCTGAACAGAAAACATTTAGGTAAAACATGACATAGTGGCGGGATAATCAGGCTCACCCATCCATATTAAGCCACAAGGCTGGGGACTAAAGCCAATTTCATCTTATTGCTACCGATATAAACCAAAGCAGCACAAATCCACATGGATTGCCATCATGGGCTGTGAGACGAGATACAAGGCAACACTGCACAAAACGGCCCACTGTGCAACTCCGTACTATCAGCTGTATCATACCTGCCAAGTGTCCCGGGGGGAGGGAAATGGGACACTCTGTTTTTTCACATGAGATCGTGGCGGCCATTTTGGGTGCCACAATCTGACATGTTCTCACTCACTGTGATCACACTCCCCCCCAAGTGCTTTTTGGGGGGTGAGATGGTAACATGGGACACGTGACACACCTGGGAATGCATCCTGACAGACGGGGGTCCCAACCTTTGACCTGGAAAAGCCAGTCTTCCCCACACTGGCTGGGGCAGGTTCCCTGGGCTCAGGAGTGGAGTGGCACTCTGAAGTGGATGAGTAAGGAGGAGGCCATTGTGGTGGGGCTGTAGCTGGGGAACAGAAGCTGGAGGAGATGCATAGTTTTCTCTCCCAGGATATAGCTCCTCAGGTACAAAAGTAGGAGCCCTTATTGCTTCCTGGGGGAAAGGAGCACAGCAATGGGCCCTAGCATTTAAAAAGACGTAGCCATAATGTGAGCCTCCAGAGACAATTTCAAAATGTCTGAGGTTGGTTCTTGGTTGGGTTGTGTGTGTGTGTGTTTTAATTAGACAAAATAAACAAGCCCCATTCGATTTGCTGGTTTTCCTTACTGGTTTAGCAGTAGAATTTAGGCATTCTTGTCAGTATTTCCCCCACACATTTCCTGGCATCGCCTTTGTTAGCCACTCTGTGGGCCTAGCCAGGAAAAAAAACATTGTGTGATGATGCCATAACACACCCATGTTGGCTTGTTATAGGGAGATGAGGGATAACTTGATCTGGTGTTGCTGTTTTCAGTGGTAGGTCTGTGTGTCCAACAATCAAGTCTATTTTTGTATGTTCAGACCCCTTTTATACTTTTTTCATTATTGTCAGAGGCAGAACTTAATCAGCAATGCCAAATGATGATAGGTTCATCATTGCCAGTAGTTGCATAGCTTTGGAGAAGAAAAAAAAACAGATGAATGGATGCACTTATACAATATTCTTGATTATATTATCCTCTCAGATCTTTAGATGGGGGGGCACATTATTGCCTGCACACTTTGCTTCTCTGTCCAATGGGCTTGCATCTCCTTGTGTCTTAAATGCTAACTTTTGACACCACTGAGATAGGGGTTTGTGCGTGTGACTATATGTGTAATTGATCCCTTCCCTTGCGCCTGAAAATTCTTTATCATTATGGCTTTCGTCTCTGGTGAGGGATGCCAACATATGTCTACAGGCTACATGACATCATTAGCACACTTCATTAGCAAACTACTGTTAAACCCCACAATCAACGCAGGTCCAAAGCTTATGGTTCAAAAATCAACAGGCAGAATTTAGGAACTGAGGTGGGATCCTCAGCCGACAGATGGCCAGATTGGCTAATGAGGTTAGGCATACTTAGTCACTCATTGATCTGACCTCTGCAACAATCTAATGGGTGACTCATGTCTTTGGAACAGGATATGTAGCCGTTATTCTTCTCAGCACAAAAGAGTAGCTGATATCTGCTTTCACTATTTGTTAAAGGGGAAGTCAAATTTTTTTGTATCTAAGAGTAGAAATGCAATTGGAATCATTACGTTGTTATGACTAGTTTATGATGGTTTTGTATGTATGCCTCCTTATTCTGGCTGTGGAGCAAATAAAACTTCCAGAGATTATCTGAGGTAGACTGAAAACTCTAAATGAAAACACACCAATTCTTCTTCACTTTGATAACTAGTTACTACAGTTACTACAGTAACATACAGAATTCCCTTGCTAGATGAGGTGAGAGTCCATCTAAATTTCTATTTTAACTAAGCTGCAAGGCTCATTCATGTTTTCCTCTTGTATATGTGTGTGTGTGTGTGTGTGTGTACACACACACACACACACACACACACACACACTGTCAGAATGCTGGAGAGGACTCCCTTTTTGGATTAATTGCACTTCATAATTGTGCAGAGGTTTCTTTGTAGGGTTGTGCTCCAGATTTGACTGAAGCCAAATTGAATCAGACTGATTTTGGGGGAATCTGGATTTGTGTCGAGTTGGGTCACGACACAACCTTTACAGGAACCTTTTCAGGGGTCCCTTTACCTTTACCTTTAATTTAAGAATGTGTGGGGGGGTGCGTGTGTGAAGTTAAATCTGTAATGACATTAATGAATTTCAATAAAGAATTTTTTCATCAAAGTGAGAGAGAGAGAGAGAGAGAGAGAGAGAGAGAGAGAGAGAGAGAGAGAGAGCTGAGGTTCCCAGCCCGGTGTTTGTCCTGGTTGCTGTAATAATGGCCTTAAATGAGAATATTTCTTGTGTTACTACCGGTATGCAATTGACATTCTGCAATTTGGCAAATTGAACAGACGGTGGCAGTCAAGAGTCACAATGTTCGTTTCTCTTTATAATGCCAGTTTATTTGCAAAATGAACCTGAGAATAAGCTAATACTGTAGTGGCTTCTTAGTGATCCAGTTACTTTGCTCAGGATGTCAATCATCTCTCAGAATGTCATTTACCATTAAGAGGGTGCAAAAAGAGAGAGAGAGAGAGAGAGAGAGAGAGAGAGAGAGAGAGAGAGAGAGAGAGAGTTGCTCATCAGTTTGCAGATGCTAAGCTGAAGTTCTCGGGCGAGTGAGAAACAAAATGTTCATTTTATGCAAATGAACAATGCAGACTTCTGTCATCTTGGAGAGAACAGGCAGTTCCGTATCTCTTTGCTAAGTATCTTCTTAGATATCTGGAGCAGCTAATTGCATCCAGTCTTGATATAAGTCACAGGGTGTAAACAGTTTTAGGGGTGCCAAGTTATTGCTGCAGGAAGTGAAAATGAAACTGGAGACTGACACCTCTCAGCCCACCCAGTTCAGAATGCTGAAAGCTGTATAACAGAGCCTTCATTGTTCATTATGTATAGATGAATCCTCCTGCCATCTCTGTTCACTGGGTTTGCTTGGTTTCACAGTGCCTTAAAAAAACCCACCACCCTGTTTGTGCAGAGATTACTGTGTGGCAACAGAAAAAGTGTGCACATGTTTTGGGAAGTGGCTTTCAGATCGCTTAGAATTCTATAGCCTCTCTCTAGGTTGTTCTGATAGGCAGGGCTGGCCTGGGCATGAGGCAGACTGCAACAGCCACCTAGGGTGGCAGAATCCTGTGGGGTGGCATCCCACCTGCCCCTAATGCTCACCGGAAGCCACTGCAACCCCAATAAACAAATTGCTTGTTCATCTGCCTCTTAATCTGGCCAGAGACTCAACTACATGTATCAATTATATTGTTCAGGGTAAAGGGTCCATTAGGTCCAGTCACGGACGACTCTGGGGTTGCGGCACTCATCTCACTTTATTGGCCGAGGGAGCCGGCATACAGCTTCCGGGTCATGTGGCCAGCATGACTAAGCCGCTTCTGGCAAACCAGAGCAGCGCACGGAAACGCCGTCTACCTTCTCTCCGGAGTGGTACCTATTTAGCTACTTGCAGTTGCTTTCGAACTGCTAGGTTGGCAGGAGCAGGGACCGAGCAACGGGAGCTCACCCCGTCGCGGGGATTCGAACTGCCGACCTTCCGATCGGCAAGCCCTAGTCTCTGTGGTTTAACCCACAGCGCCATATTATATTGTTATAACTGCATTATAAACATGCAGCACCAGATGGCGATGTAGAGCAGTGGTTCCGTCACCAGTGGGATTTTGCAACTAGAGCTTTTACGGCGTTTTCTTCTATAGCATTTTTTTTTCATCAGTATAGATCCAGCCCTGGACAATGATGGAGAGAGGAGAAGCAGTCGTTGCCAGTGCCTGCTTGCTCATTGGCTCTCTGCCTGGTGTGAAGGCAAGTGGCACCAATGGTGGGGCAGAAGAGGAAGAGCTAAGGGATCCTGATGGAGAAGAGGCAGGTTCATCAAAGATGGTGGGGGGCAGTCAAAGCCCCTCCAAACCCTGGAGCTGCCACTGGTCATGTACATGCATTGACATAGGGTTGATATATTTCAGAAAGTGATAATCCAGACACAAAAGCTGTTGAGCTTTTTTAGGCAAAGTTGTTGTTGCCATGCATCCAGACATTCAGTGATTCCCACCCTAACTGATACACATACTCTAGAGAGACAGGATAAATCCACCTTCTGAAATCTTAATAAAATAAAATAAATTCCAGTGCTTTCCCATAGGGACCAGAACCAGAAAATAGGATCTCTACCTCTCTCTCTCATAAAGGGGGCATTTTCAAGAGTTGCTAGGATTCTGCTGTGCATCAAGTCAAAGGAACCTGCTTCAGGCAGGACCGTGGGAGGCCAGGAGATAGATGAAGGCAGGAACAAATGTCTTAATGGTACTGCAAGACTTCTTCAAATATTGGCCCTAGCAGGAGGGACCACTGGGGTTCAGATTCAGGCAGCAAAATGTCTTGAAAGTAGCATCTCGGGACCCCAAAACTCAACTGAGCTTATAGTTTCTGTTAATGTTATCCTATTACTGTTTCTTAAATATGGATCTAGAAATATAAATTAGCACATGCACATTGTATGGAAATTGGGCATCTCTTTAATCTTCTTTATTTGTGATGCATATTTTGGCAAGGCCTAAGTGACATTTTGATGTACCTGTATTTTAATGTTTGTTGGAAGCCACCCAGAGTGGCTGGGGGGACCTGGCCAGATGGGCGGGGTACAAATAATAAATTATTATTATTATTATTATTATTATTATTATTATTATTATTATTTATCGTCCTACCTATCTATACTGCACTCTCTTTGGGGGAGGGAAAGAAACCAGGAGAAAAAAGAGACATAGCACAAGGTATGTTTGCTTTCCTCACTGAGAGGCAAGGAGAAGAAAGGGGGAAACACCAGAAAGTACAGAATCATAAGCTATAGAAACCAATGGCATTTTTATGGTGCATCAGTTTTTGCCAAACAAAGCTACAGGCAGTGATCAAAGGCTTTTCATTATATATCACAAAGGCATGTCAACATTTTACAAACATTACTTTCCAATTTAATTTATTTCGCCTTCTTATCGCAGGTAAGTACAGCAGAATAATAATAATAGTAATAACCCTGTTCATCCAGTGAAGCTTGCCATGTTGAAAATTAAAAATTCAAAATGTCCAAAAATTATAACCCATTATTAAATTACAGGGAACACCAGCTCTCTCAAGATAAATATACAAAATAATTGTTGGACGGTATTTTCAACAGGCCCTTGGGACATTATGGACATATGCATCCTTATAAGGCCCTAGATATATTACAAATGTATGTTGTGTTTATACAACTGTGACATGTCCTTGTTTCCTCCAAAGGATTCTGGGAGTTGTAATTAACTGTTCTGTTGGTGATCCCCACTTAGTTTGCATTTGGCATATAAACTTGGAGAGCTAAACCAAGGCCTGATCTGTATTGGCTGTTTATTGTGTCTGAGTGTGCTGTTGCTCTAAGCCATCTGCAATGGAGTTTGGATTTGATATCCTGCTTTATCTCTACCTGAAGGAGTCTCAAAGCGGCTCACATTTTCCTTTTCCCTTCCTCCCCCACAACAAACACTCTGTGAGGTGAGTGAGGCTGAGAGACTTCAAAGAAGTGTGACTAGCCCAAGGTCACCCAGCAGCTGCATGTGGAGGAGCGGAGACGTGAACCCGGTTCACCAGATTACGAGTCCACTGCTCTTAACTACTACACCACAGTGGTGATGGTGAGGTTGTTCCCATGGTAGTGCCTTCTTCACTACCCTACTTGGCTTTCTACACGTCTGTAGAGGGAACCAGGCAGAGGGCCTTCTCGGTAGTGGAGCCCACCCTGTGGAATGCCCTCCCATCAGATGTCAAGGAGATGAGTAACTATATAACCTTTAGAAGACATCTGAAGGCAGCTCTGTAGAGGGAAGCTTTCCCATGTGGAATGTTTTATTATGTTTTTAGATATGTTGGAAGTGGCCCAGAGTGGCTAGGACCACCCAGTCAGATGGACGGGGCGCAAAGAATAAAATTATTATTGATTGTTATTATCTGATCTGCAGTCAAAGCTCTTGGGAATCAAAGGTCCTTCCAGCTGACTTCTCCCTCAGACACAGAGTAAAGCAGGATGTCTCTTAAGGAAGAGATGCCTCTACTCGCACAAGGGATGACTGCTACCCAGCACTTGGGTGTTGTAGTTCTGCAATGCTGCCGCTCTGCTCCCCATAATCCCTATGGACAACAACAAAGCAGGGAGATGAGCAACATCTCAATGTTCGTTGTAGGTTTCCAGCATGCTGATGCCGCTCCCACCCCCCACAACCTTTCCTTCTACAGATCCAGGCTCCCTCCACGCCCTTGCCTTTGTGCTCGCGCTGCCACCAACCCTGCAACTGGAACTTCGCCTGTGGTTGGGCCTGCATTGCTGCCATGACACAGCAGAAGCTGGAGTTCTTGAGTGAAGCTATGCGGAAAATTGTAGAGAAACAAGAACTCAGGCCACAAAAGTAAAATTGTGTTGAAATGATTCAAGTTTTTCAATTAGTCTCTTACGGATAGATTTATTTCTTGAAGTTTATATGCCAGGTGAAGTTAATATGCCAAGACAAGGCCTGAAGAACATAGCTGTCAACTTTCGGATTTGAAAATAAGGGATTTTTTCAAACTTTCGGATTTGATAATAAGGGATGCCGCGAGAGCGGTGCAATGGTACCGAGTAGCCTCACCACCCTGCGCTCCAGAGGCTGCGCACGAATGGGTGAGCGAAAGAGCGAGCTCATAGACGGCAGGTAGGCTGTCTGTCTGGTTGGGCGTGATGGTCTGGCTGCACAAGGCATGCAAGCTCTGCCCCCAGTCGGTCTCAGACTCCTTATTGGCAGCTGAGCAATGCAGCTGAGGAGCCTCCCTGGCCAGCAGGGAGGGAGAGGAGCTGCTTCCTTTGAAATCCGGGAAATTTAAGGGATATCAACAATCCGGAATAGCAGCGGGAAACGGCATTGGAATAGGGGGGTTTCCCGCCAAAAAAAGGGAGGGTTGACAGCTATGCTGAAGAAGAATTTTCGAAACAAGGCCTTGTCCTGGCGTATTAACGTCACCTGGCATATAAACTTCAAGAAATTTGAATCATTTCAACACAATTTTACTTTTGTGGCCTGAGTTCTTGTTTCTCTACAATTTTCTGCATGACACAGCAGAAGCAGCAAAGCCACAGTGGGCACAGAGGTGAGGGCGGGAGGGGGTTGGATCTGCCACCAGAGGCAAACGGCTTCGCCTCACCTCATTGCAAGGCTGTCCCTGTAGGTGGCTGTGCATGCTGAATATGTCTGCATGGGAAAGAGCAGGCGAGGCAATGCTCTGTGAAGTCGGGCTGGTGAACCTGTGGCCTCCATATTGTTAGACTTCCTTCAGCAACAGCCAGCATGGCCAGTCTGCAAAGGCTGGTATCTAGGGAGGACACCAGGTTCCCCAGCCCTGCTGCCAAGCATTGCAAAGCCAAGTGATTGGTGTCTATGTGTTCCCAGTCTCAGTTGCTCTCTCTGTGAGTGGGAGGGAGAAGACACGCAGAAGAAAGGCCTGCTTCTCTAGACCAGGGGTCAGCAACCTTTTTCAGCCGTGGGCCGGTCCACCATCTTTCAGACCATGTGGTGGGCCGGACTATTTTTTTTTTTGGGGGGGGGGAATGAACGAATTCCTATGCCCCACAAATAACCCAGAAATGCATTTTAAATAAAAGCACACATTCTACTCATGTAAAAACACCAGGCAGGCCCCACAAATAACCCAGAGATGCATTTTAAATAAAAGGACACATTCTACTCATGTAAAAACATGCTGATTCCCGGACCGTCCGCAGGCTGGATTGAGAAGGCGATTGGGCCGCATCCGGCCCACGGGCCTTAGGTTGCCTACCTCTGCTCTAGACCATCGAATTGAAACCTTTCACAGTGCTTAGAATGGTAACGCAAGTAGTTAAATCTGGTTAGGTTTTTTCCAACACACACACACAAAACATGAAAAGATCGTACATAGCTTTACTCAGTCCTTAAAGTCAAATGGCATTCCCTGCACCAAAAATGACCAAATAGTTCCATTGTACTGTGAGTACACAGTGCAAACATATGCCTCTCTACTCAGAAGCAAGTCCCATTGATTTCAGTGGGGGTTATTCTGAAGTACGTAGGTATAGGATTGAGCTCAACAGGAGATGACCCCCCCCCAATAGGCATGCTTTCAGGGATTTTATTTTTTAAAGCAACCTCAACAGATTCTGTGACTTTACGTCACAAACCATAGCAAAACTTGAAAGCCTCGTTATCACCTCATTTGCTTGCTAGGGCGAAGATGGCCTGCAAATTGCCTTGGCAGATGATGTTGTCCCTCCTGTTGTGGAAAATGTCCCAGAGCTGTCCTCACCTGTGTTTGTCCTCAGTTGGGCCAGTGATTGTTAGGAGTTTTAAACCCACTTCTGCCACCACTTCTAGCAGTGAATGCTAAACAAGTAGTGTAAAAAGGAAACCTCCACTGGCTTCATTTTTTCCATGAGCTGACAGTGGTTCTCATGCAATTTTCCACTTTCATAGCTGCTTTGGGTGTTGCTTAGACCTCTTGAAAATGCCGCTTGGCCTCATTGGGTGGGTTTCAAATGAGGAACCCTGTCGGTGGAAATCCTGCGCAAGGACTTCCGGTTGCGCAATAGGGCTTCCCCCTCCTCTCCTCCCGATATGACCCCTACCCAGGAGCAGGACCGGTGCTAGGGATTTTGGCGCCCTAGGCGAGGGGGCGGGCCACGTGATGTCATTGCGCATGACGTACAGTGCCCCCCCCTGCCTAGCCGGGCGCCCCACGTCGCCACGGTTTTCGCCGCTGGTTGGGGCTGCACTGGGCGGCGAGGGGCAGGCTGGCCAGCACCCCCTCCATTTTGGCGTCCCTGCTGCCGCGGTTTTCGCCCCAAGCTGCTTGCTCCGCCGCTGGTTGGGGTGGCACCGAGCGGCGGGGGGCAGGCTGGCCAGCGCCCCATCCATTTTGGCGCCCTAGGCAACTGCCTAGTTTGCCTTAATGGACGTGCCGGCCCTGCCCAGGAGAACCCATGGAACAGCACAGGCAGGGGAGAGGAGGGAGTCTGCCTTGCAGAACGATCGCCTTAGCACGATACGGAATTCCTTCCATTTTGTAACCAGTTCCAAAATCTACAGTCCATATACTATGTCTGCTGCTTCACAAAAAAGGCATTAGCAAATCCTGCTTTCCACCTACCAGAGCCAAGTTCCTAGCACTGACAAGAGGCGCGAGGCTCTGAAGTCTCGGAAATCTTAGCCCAGAGATCTCTGGCTGGCTGCTAGACTCACAGACTGCAGAGTTTCATCTGTAGGTGTGCCGATTGCAAGCACGAAGCTGGCGTACTTTTGCAGAAAGAGATGGCGTAACTAGGGATTCCTCCTAGATCTTTAACACACTGGAAAATCAGTGCCCCACAGATTTATGGTTTGTTGTAGGCAGGCTGGGATACTTTGTCCGCACTGAGTTCTCATTGCTGTAAAGTCCATCTCACTCACTCAAGTGGAGGGAGCGGATAAATCATGGCTTCTATTTGCACCCCGGGCTCTGGATTCGAATGCTTCTGGTGTTTTTCCTGAGTAATTCCTTAAGACTAGCCCAGTTATATATATATATATATACACACACACACATGTTGGATGCATCTCTCGCATCCCATTTTGAAGCAGATGATTCACGGTGACAGTTATTCGGATGGAGAAGCAATTCTGCAAGAGGACATGAGGGCACAGACTCTTGGGAGTCGCCTGGCAGCCATAGTCCGTGCATGCGCACATGCTCCCATGCGCACCCACAGAGAAAGACAGCGAGAGTAGCCAAACCGCAAGCTGCATTATACAGTATATCATACGTTTTTATTCTTTGAAACGTTGTTTGTTTACGGTACTGTACACAAAAGTCCATGCTGAAGGCAAGCTCTGGCCCTTATAAAATATCTTAAAATGCTTCTCTCTCCCACCCCACCCCCCACCCCCAAATCTTTTGCATCACTCCCGCCCCAAATTAAATAATCCATACTAAAACTGCGCAGATCTGCTATGGCTTCCATGGCAACTGGCATCTGTTATGACTTCTTGGTATTATCTTATACCATCCCTGATATTTTGGAATGTACCCAGTTCAAAAAGTGAGAGAGGCCTGAAAAGAAGAAGAGGAACTGCTATGGCATGCAGAGTCACTGTGCTGTCCTTAGTATAACAGACAGGTTTTGACTGAATTATCTCCTCAGTGGTGCCCACAGACCTTTTACCTGTGGTTTATGAGCAAGTTAAGACCACGTACCCCAATCATTGGTAGTTCTTTTATCTCTCTATGTGCGTATATATAACACAATGCATTTTCATGGCGTATCTATCAAGACAGTTTTGAACAACATACATATAAAGCAGCCTTAAGGAGGCAATTGGCCTATCTAGCCTAGTAATGTTTACTCAGACTGGCAGCAGCTCTCCAAGACCGTAGCCAGAGGCCTCGCACAGCTTATTTTTAAACTGGAGGTGCCAGGGAATTAGATCAGGGATCTTCTGCATGCATAGCACATGCTTAACCAGCAGGCAATGCCTCGTCTGCTAGAGCCCAAGAAGGGCAACACTTTGATCTTGTGACCTACTGTTATTTCGCTACCTTTAAACAGATCATCTCTCTCTCTCTCTCTTAAAAAAGCTGGTTAAATAAAACACCTGCTCCCACTACCTAAACACAGAATGGTGTCAACAATACATTCACTGTTCATTCAAGAGGCTTTTCCACGACTCCTGGATTTTTCGGCACAGCTTTTCGGAATCTCTCTCCTGCACTTTGAAAAAGAAAAGGACCCGCATAAATGCAGACACGAGCGTCATTATGCGACAAGAAAGGAAAGGCTGTCTGTAGCGACTTCAGCTTGGTATGCCACCCACCCACTGCACCCCTCGGTCATCCACAAGCCGCGGTTGTGCTTTTCACCCCAAGCAGGCTGTCTAGAAGTCTCTGATAGCCAGTCAGTCTTCAGCCCACATTGCGCATAGCAACATTCGCTTGTGGATTTCAAAGGAAATTGCCTGGAAATGTGTTCCAGCAAAGCTAAGGGGCAGCAGGACCAGAAGAAGGAATAAAACAAGTCCACATATCCAGCGCTGCTATTAAGTGCCTTGAGTTACCAGCTCAGGGCTTTGTAGTGTTTAATGTTTCAGTATCCATCAGTTTTGCGTCTTTAGATAGGATGGTCCAAGGATGATTTGGCACGGAAGGTAACAGCCTCGTGGGGAATGGAGATGTCTTAGTGCTGCACTGTTCATCCTGCAAACAGAAACAGAGGAGGGAGAAGGCTGAGATTTGCTGTTGCGCGAAACTTGAGGCATTTAACTGTGGAGTAATGAAACTGAGGGACCCAGGTGGCGTTGTGGGTTAAACCACAGAGCCTAGGGCTTGCTGATCAGAAGGTCGGCAGTTCGAATCCCTGCGACGGGGTGAGCTCCCGTTGCTTGGTCCCTTCTCCTGCCCACCTAGCAGTTCGAAAGCACGTCAAAGTGCAAGTAGATAAATAGGAACCGCTCTGGCGGCGTTTCCGTGCGCTGCTCTGGTTCGCCAGAAGCAGCTTAGTCATGCTGGCCACATGACCCGGAAGCTGTACGCCGGCTCTCGGCCAATAAAGCGAGATGAGTGCCGCAACCCCAGAGTCGGACACGACTGGACCTAATGGTCAGGGGTCCCTTTACCTTTAATGAAACTGAACATTTTGAAGGTTACAAAGGAGAATGGACTACACACTGAAGGATGCTGATTCTCCCAGTGTCATTAAATAGCACCTGCTTGACTGAAGAGAGGATTAAAAAAATCGAAAGGTAATGCCACATGCTACAACAATAAGGACATGAAAGCACAGTAGGCTATTTCCAGGAGTGGTGAAGGGGGGGGGTGTGGAGCTATGGAGGCCCCCCTCCCCAGGTTAGTATTGATGCTGTTTACCTGGGCAGAGCTAAGCCAAGCAGGGTGGTGAAGAAGGCACTACCATGGGAACAACCTCACCATCACCACTGTGCCCTGTCCCAGTCCTATCCAGGTATGCAGCAGCAACACTGGTGTCAGAAGGGAAACTCTGTGGCTTCATTCCAACGCAGGCAGCATGACTGGCTACGGGCAGAATCCAACATAGCACCGAGTGAACTTTCCGACAGTGGAAGGATTTCTGCTTCTGCAACAGAGTGGTCTCCCCCACCTCTCCTCCCCCCGTGTACCCCCTAAATCTGTTCCACAGGTTCCACTAACCCTGCAGAGCAGGTTCGGGGAAGGCGAGAGGTGCACACACAGAGGGAAGAGAGGGGAGAAAGTCCCATGGCAGAAGCAGAAATCCTTGCACTAAGGGGGCGCGGTAGGCAAACAGCGCCCTATTTCCTGTTTCTCTCCGAAGTTTTGAAAATGTGAAAGTTGCAGTGATGAATTGTAATACCAAAAAAAAGTTCCCTGGTGCCATCTCTCCCTCTTCTGGTGTCACCTCCAGACTTTATTATTGTAACTCGCTCTACGCGGGGCTGCCCTTGAAGCTGACCCAGAAACTCCAGCGGGTGCAGAATGCCGCGGCAAGGCTCCTTACGGGGTCCTTGCCGCGGGACCACATTCATCCAGTGCTCTACCAGCTGCACTGGCTCCCGGTGGAGTACAGGGTCAGGTTTAAGGTGCTGGTTTTGACCTTTAAAGCCCTATGTGGCCTAGGACCCTCGTACCTAAGGGACCGCCTCTCCTGGTATGCCCCGTGTAGGACCTCAAGGTCCTCAAATAATAACATTTTGGAGGTCCCGAGCCACAAGGATGCTAGGCTGGCTGCAACTAGGGCCAGGGTCTTCTCAGTACTGGCCCTGACTTGGTGGAACGGTCTGTCACAAGAGACCAGGGCCCTGCGGGATTTGGCATCTTTCCGCAGGGCCTGCAAGACGGAGCTGTTCCGCCTGGCCTTTGGGTTGGTTTTAGTTTAACCCTGATGTTTCATTCCTTTATGGTTTGATCGGTGGGCTACTTAAAAATGAGGCTGCATTTTAAACTTTAAATCGTATTTTAACCTGCATTTTAATTGATTGTTTTGTATGTTTTGTTGTGATTTTATGGGTGTTAGCCGCTCTGAGCGCCGGTCTTGGCTGGGAAGGGCGGGGTATAAATAAAAAATTGTTATTATTTATTATTATTCTCTCCCGGCCTCAGCACACATGAGCAACAACTCCATGCAGTGTCGTCGGTTGTCTCCTCCTGATATTTCGAGCCACTGCATTGGCAAAACTGGCCCCCACGGTCAACGCTAACTTGCCTCATGGGGATATTTGGATCCCAAGCAATTGAGATACAGGTCTCTCCTGCAACCGGACTTCCTTCTCTTGGACACGCTCCACCCCATTACTGTACAACTTTATGAGGCTTCTTCTTTTAAGGATTCAGATAAAACAGTCACCCAGATACAGAAGACAGAGTGATGGGATGCAAACCCTGTAACGTGACTTGGAGCCATTTCGTGACCACTTGGCAACTTAATTCTCAGGGCACCATTGCAAGCAGAAGACCAGGTAGGAAAACAATTACCTATCCTTCTCAAAACAGCAGAAACATTTGAGGATACAGCTCATCTAGTTGCGGAGCCGCGTCTGCTTTTCTGCAGGGGTCACTTCCGGGGTCTTATTGAGGTTAGGCTCGCCTGGAAAGAAAAACAAAGCTTTTTTTTAAAAAAGAAAATAATAATAATAAGTCTCCACATAGGTCACGTGAGCCAGCTATGTGGCCTTGACTGTCTAAGTGTGGCCTAGCGGTTGAAGTGCTGGACTATGTCCAGGAAAGCCAGGGTTGGTTCAAATTCCCAATCAATCATGAAACTTCTTGTTTGGCCTAAGGCCTCTCAGCCTAACGCACCTCACAAGATGGCTGCAAATGGTGGTGGTGGGTGGAGAACTGCATATGCCACTTAAATTCTGCATTAGCCTTAAGAACCAGGAGATGTAGACACAGTTAAGCACATCTATGCCACAATTCTATACACGTCTACTGAGAAGTAAGTCCTGCTTTAGCACAATGGGGCTGACTCCCAGATAAGTGGGCAAATCGGGGTGGGGAACCTCTGGTCTGCAGGCCTACTTAGGTCTAGCAGACTTCCCCATTTGGCCCATAGGCCATATTGGCCAAGCCATGCCTACCTGCCACCATCTATGATGGAGGCTTTCAACCTTTTGAGTCCACGACTCCCTTGACCAACTACATTCTTTCTGCAACACCCCTGTGGGGCTCAGGAGTCCATTTATGTCACTCCTCGCCTGTAGAACTGAGAGGCTCCCACCCTTTTTTGAACACCCTCCCTTGTAGAATGGTCCCTCAGCCTCCTCTCCCCTCTCCTTGGGAGTCCTCTGGGCAGCCGCTGTTGCCACCCCTGGCCTCTGAGCTGCCCTCTCCCTGCCCCGAAGAGAGTTGCCTCCTCACACTGCCCCGCAGGGACCTGGGACTTGTCTGTCCATTCCCAACATCAAGGGCTGGTGGACTGGTTGGCTGGGCTCCCTTGCCTGCTTGCTCGCTTACTCCGAGGCCACCTCAGCTCCTGGCAACCAGCACCCCCTGACCAGCCCCAGAGGCACCATTCACCTGGGAAGCTTGCAGACAGGGCTGCTGCAACAAACAGCTGTGCAAGCCTTTGGGAGGCAGATACACAAGAGGGCATCAGAGGAGGGAGGGAAGGAAAGAGGGACGGAGGCCAGTGTTGCCCACGGCACCCCTGATCATCATTCAAGGCACCCCAGGGTGCCACGGCGCACTGGTTGAAAACCACAGATATATGACATCAGGTGTGGAGCAGGCAAAAGCCTGGCGCAGCTAAAAGAGATTTTCAGGTGCCACCAAGAGGGATGGGAGAATCTGCCAGTTTTAGGTTCTCTCCAATTCTCATTTTTCCAATCTTAAATTCAGTTCTCCACAATCCCACTCACACCAATTTGCAATTTCTTTAATTTAAAAAGTCCTCCTGGAAATCCACCAGCATTTTAGTTCAAATTTATCCTAATAGACACATTTATATACGCAATTTTGCCTAACATAGAAATCTTTGCAAAGCAATTTCCTGTAATCAGCGCTGTCTTTAGCATATGTGCCGCTGGGGTGCAAAGATCCGCCCAGCGCCCCCAAATTTAGTTTAGCCCCCAAATTAACTTTTATTATGCTTATGTCAGACACCACGCTTGTGCCTTATTTCCTGTTTACGAAAGGGGGGGAAAAGAAACAAACTTTTTTTATTTGCTCATTTATTTACAATAGACTTATACTTAAGTATACACCACCACCACACAAACTTATAAGTATTGTTTAGGCACCGACTTAGGAGAAACATCAGTCGTGTCAAAGGTGCCGCTGACCCCGTTGCCGCATAGCAGCTCAATACAATACGTAACATAATATTTTGATGTAAGAGTTAATTTCACGTGAACGGCACCATTGTGAATGACAAGTGCCGCCACTGGAGTCTTTGGTAAATGAGCACACAAAGTCGAAAGTCCTTCAGTGAAACAGTAGGCATACATCTCGGTAATACCTAGGTATATATGTATTTTGTTTTTCTAGCTTGATCAAAATTATTTATTATTTCATAACAGGTAGATAGTTAAGAGCTTAGGCGGCTTCAGCGGTGGGCGCCTGGTGCCCCCCAGAATTCAGAACCCAGGTGCCCCACACCCCTTGCATCCCCGGGTAAAGACGGCCCTGCCTGTAATATAATGCTCTTTTATTTTGTTAGTTTCACTAATGTGTGCATTTTATGCATGTTTCTCTGGCATATTCTCCCCCCCCCCCCACACACAGAAGTTGGCTAGAGCAGTGTTTCCCAACCTTGTGCCTCCAGATGTTTTGGGACTACAACTCCCATCATCCCTGACCACTGGTATTGCTAGCGAGGGATGATGGGAGTTGTAGTCCCAAAACATCTGGAGGCACAAGGTTGGGAAACACTGGGCTAGAGAACTGCATTGCAAAATTCGGAGAAGTTCACATTTTTATGGATAGCTGTGTTTCGGTTCACATACTATTTCAGAAAGTGTGAACAGGTTTGCCTTTAAACAAGAACAGAATCAGATTTCTTCCTAAACACTTATTTCTGATGCCTGCAAATCCCCGTGAAAAAGAATGTTCAAATCCTGAAGAGCAGCTAAATGGCAGGTTTTGAGAAGCGCCTTGCAAGTGGCTGTGCAATGGGGTCCTGCAGAATGCTTTGCAATGGGCTTCGCCAGACCCGGCAATCAGCTGATAAAGTTGTACAGGATTTCAGCTTCAATTCTCGTTGATGATGAATCCTTCGCTTTCTCCCACTGAAATCAATAATATTTTGCATGTGTACAGATTGGCTAAGCACAGTTTCCAACCTTTCCAGACCCAGGACCCACTTTTAACCCAAACATGCATTCTTAACCTATTACCATATATTTGCATGATGGTAGGGCCCCTGTCATGACCCACTTTGGATCAGGCTGTGACCCACTAGCAGGTCCAGGTCAAAAAGTGGGGAAGTAACCCCCAGTAACTCAATCTCCCTTTCCAAACACACACTTAATATCACTATAATATTAACATAAAACATAAGGCATAGAATCCTATTTACAGGCAATGCTTTTCCTACAGATAACATAGACAAATTCCATCCCCATCAGAATGTCGGCTGCAGTTGGTTTCATTAGTTTTAATCCAAGTTAATTATCACAGTGTATGATGAAGGCCTTTCTAGCTATTCCCTTTTCCCATTCCGTACTAGCAAAGGAATGTTTCATATTAATGAAATGAAAGCCTCTATATGGACTTTCCATATTGGAGTGCATCCGGTTAAAATCATGTAAAATTAGCAATGGAGCCTGTTCTTTATTTTTCGGTACAAATGACTTGGCCCATGGGATTCCAATGATATTAAGTGCCTACAATTAGTGGGACGTGCTGTAATAACAGGCGGAGGATTTGCTCAGCCAGAAAAAGAAACCAGCCCTCGCTATTTACCTAGAAAATGTGAGCATTACTTTCCCAGCAACCTTGGCATTCAGCAAATAAACAACAAGTTTAATAGAAGTTTAATAGCTTCTATTAATATAGTCTGAGCTTTTTATTTTTCTTTTGGATGCTTCACCAAACTTTTTATTGGAGATTTAAAAACCAAGGCCCCACCCAAAAGTGGTCATGATCACATGTAATAACTGATAACCCTGGATGGGAATGTGTGGATTCCAACCCGTATCAAAATATGTACTCAGCTATTTCAGTGGAGCCCAGAAAGGCATTACAAGGAAAGTAAAGGGACCCCTGACTGTTAGGTCCAGTCGCGGACGACTCTGGGGTTGCGGCGCTCATCTCGCTTTATTGGCCGAGGGAGCCGGCGTACAGCTTCCGGGTCATGTGGCCAGCATGACTAAGCCGCTTCTGGCGAACCAGAGCAGCGCTCGGAAACGCCGTTTACCTTCCTGCTGGAGTGGTACCTATTTATCTACTTGCACTTTGACGTGCTTTCGAACTGCTAGGTTGGCAGGAGCTGGGACAGAGCAATGGGAGCTCACCCCGTCGCGGGGATTCGAACCGGCGACCTTCTGATCGGCAAGCCCTAGGCTCTGTGGTTTAGACCACAGCACCACCCGCGTATAGTATAGTATAGTATAGTATAGTATAGTATAGTATAGTATAGTATAGTACTGTATATAGGGAAATGTGAATCCAGATGCCTATATAAATCTAATCTCCAATGCTGGATCTTTCATTCTGCAGCTATATCATAGTATAATAGAATTGTAGGATTGGAAGGGACCCCAAGGGTCATCTGGCTCAACCCTCTGCAATGCCGGAATCTCAGCTAAAGCATCCATGACAACCCAACCTCTGCTTAAAAACCTCCACGGAAGGAGGCAGTAACTCCTACTGAAACCAATGAAAGGCTGTAGCACTGACATCTGGCTGCTTCAATAGAGCAAAGGGGTAAGAAACCTGTTCCCCTCTAAATATTAGTGTCTCCAGTTCCCATCAGCCTCAGACAGCATGACTGACAGTCATGGATCATGGGAGTTGTGATCCAACAGCATATATGCAGGGCTACATCCCTTCAACAGAGGAAAGTTGACTTGCATGCATTGATGAAGATCTGCTTCCTATCCTGAAATGTCAACCTGAGAGGCAGCAGTGAGTGAGTCTGCCTGCCTCCTCCCACTCAGCCGCCCTACAGCTGGGGGGGGAGGCAGCGGGTGGGCCGTTTGGGCAGTGGAGAGCCTGCGCATTCCCAATCCACCACGTTTCTCCCAGGAGAGACACGTGACTCGGGCGCGCTGCAGGCCCCGCAGTGAGTGCCACCTGGCATTTTGCCACTCCCCTCAGTGGTAACACCTGGGGTGGCCCACGCCTACCGCATGCCCCCTTCCTCTGCCCCTAGTTGCAGGGAGGTGAGGAGACGCAGCATCCCCTTCCCTGCCCCTCCAAACTGCATAGGGTTTTTAAAGCTCTGATTAAACATTAGCCTGTCCCTCAAATTAAGTTGGAGATGGATCTGGGACAGGTGTTTTCCAGGTTGACCAGAGTTTATTAGCATCTAGATACTAACAAACTGCCATTAGTGATTTATAAATCTCAGGGTTTTGGTGGGGGGTATTTTAGAATTCCCAAGCAACACTATAACTCATTGCTTGTAGCTGAATCTGGCTACATTTTTGTACTGGCTACTTTCTTTTACATAGAGACCTATTAGTCTGTGCACGCTTGCATAAGGTGCAATTTGTTAACTGCAGGGTTGAATACCTTATTTTAGTAACTAGGGGATGGAACAAATATGGTGGCACGTCCAAAATCCTAACAACCCACACAACCACAGCAGCCCCGAATGATATATGCTCAGAAGTGGAGAGAGGGAGCAACGCCAATAAAAGGAGAAGTGGCAGACGAAACTGATGGAATATGCAGAATTAGAAATTTTAACGAATAGAATGAGAGAATGGGAAGAAGGAGCCTTCAAGAAAGATTGGAAAATGTTTGCAGAATATCTGAAGAATCATTGTAAGCAGGATAAAACGTTAGCAGGGTTAGAGCAAATTCAGCAGTTTAAATTAAGTGAAGATATAATGAGAATGATGATAAAAGAAAATATATGGAGTAATTGGGATATGGATAACTAAAACGAACCATGGAAGCGGGGGGGGGGAGAAGTTGATGGTTATTGTGTGGTTATATTGATTTGAATGTGAAAATAGAAATATATATAACAAAACCTGAACAAAACCCATCCGAGGAATGCTTGCTGGTGTCCTCTTACCATTTAGTGGAGCACGAGGTTTTGTGTCTTGCTGTATATCTGCAGTCTCTTTTCCATTCAAAGAATCCTTTGGTGAGATCTCAGAGTCAGATGGTTTGGGCAGGGAATTGAGAGAGTGCACTTGAAGGACGACAGAGGTATGGGGCAAGCCCACAGATGGCCTTTCACCACCACTTTCCTTGCTCTTCTCATTTGGTGTCTTCGTTGCCACCTCATCTAGCAAAGGGTCTGTGGCATGTTGGCTTTGGCCTTTCTGTTCCTTTCTCTCCCCACCAGCTTTTGGCACTTGTTCTTCTACAGAACAGTAACAATTTCTTTACTAAATTCAGATTATAAATTATTTGCAGGAATATTGGCTAATAAATTAAAAAAAGATTTTGAAGAGAATTATCAACGACGATCAAGCGGGCTTCCTTCCAGGGATGCAAATGTATAATAACACAAGAATGGTGATTAATATATTAGGAAGATTTGGATATGAGGCCTGATAAAAAAGCTGCACTGATGTTGGTGGATGCCGAAAAGGCTTTTGATAATGTGTCCTGGAGATTTATGGAGAAAACTATTGATGTAATGGAATTAGGAGAGAAAATTGGATGCGACATAAAAGCGATATATAAAAATCAAAAAGCCAAATTGATAATAAATAACAATTTATCAGAAACGTTTAATATTTCTAAAAGCACCAGACAAGGCTGCCCGCTATCACCACTTTTGTTTATAACTACATTGGAAACATTATTAAAAGCAATAAGGGAAGAACCAAGAATAAAAGAGATCAAATTGGGAAATAGATCTTACAAATTAAAAGCATTTGCCAATGACTTCATCATTATGACAGAAAACCCTACAGAAAGTATAACAGAAGCAATAGCAAAAATGAATAAATTTGGACAGGTTTCGGGCTTTAAATTGAATAAAGATAAAAGGAAATTATTAGTGAAAAATATGAACGAACAAGAAAGATTAGAGCGAGTAAATAAGACAGGGCTAATGATAACAAACAAAGTTAAATACATAGGAATCTGGATCATGGTAAAAAACATAAATTCATAAAATGATAACTATGCCAAAACATGGAAAGAAAGAATAAAAGACCTGGAAATTTGGAATAGGCTAAATTTGTCACTATGGGGAAGGATAGCTAGGTTCTGCTGGTAGAGTTATCTGGGATATAATAAAGTTAAAATCCACAAAGGATTCCTCAACCACATAATAAGGAAATCTCTATTTACTGTATGGGAAAGAAACAAAAAATTATTCGAACCCATAACCCCTTGGTGGTTGTCACCGATAGAAGTAATAGCAGTAAAAAAGAAAAATATGGAAATTAATTGGCTAACATATAAAGAAATTTTAGAAGAAGAAAATAACCAATTAAAAATTAAAAAATATGAAGAATTAAAGCAGGCAGGTGTGAACTGGCTAGAATATTACCAGTTAAATGAAAATTTTAAATCAGACAAAAAAATTAATGGATTTGACACAAAGATATCGGATTTTGAAAAAGAACTTTTATTAAATAATTAAAAGATATTATCAAAAACATACAGATTATTACTGGACTGGAATCTTAAAGACGAGGGGGTGAAGGAAGTGATGGTGGAGTGGGCACAAGATTTTGGTTATCCAATTGAGATGGGAAAATGGGGGAAATTATGGGGAAAAGACTTATAATTCACTGTGTGCTATCTGATAAAAGAAAACTTTATGGAAATGATTTACAGATGGTACCTGACCCCATCCAAATTAGCAAAAATATATAAAAATAACAACAATATGTGTTGGAGATGTAAACAAAATGAAGGAACCTTATCCACATGTGGTGGACATGTCCCCAAATCAAAAAAATTTGGGACATGATCTATGAGGAACTTTAAAAAATGCTAAAACACACATTTTTAAAGAAACCTGAAGCTTTCCTATTAGGCATTCTAACGATAAGCATCCCAAACAAAAACAACAGCGTGTTTCTTTATGCGACAACAGCGGCTAGAATGCTAATAGCAAAATACTGGAAAAGTGATTTAATACCAACAAAAGACAATTGGCAATTAAAGTTGTGCAAGTACCTCGAACTAGCCAAAATGACAGAACTAATAAGAGATCACACAGGCGATAAGGTAAAAAAGGAATGGGATTGCTTCAAAAGCTACCTGATAAAATACAGTTCCTTAAAATAATACTTGGTTGTGCTTAGATTAATTTCACAGATATATTGGGGGGGAAACTGATATAAATAAATGAATACAGAATACTTGTTATTTAAGAAAAATGTTGAAGCCGCAAAGAAATAGAGGGACGTCAACCAGCATTCCGGAACAGAAAGAAAGTGACAGTAAAGAAAGAAAGAAAAGAAGGATTACAAATGTAATTTCTTTCTGGGAACCTGGTGTGTAGAATATTTAAATTACTGTTTGTATCCTTTGAACAATTTTGTGTATTTGATTAATTCTCTCCCCCCTTTTTTATTCATCATTTTTCTTTTTTCTTAATCTTTTTATTTTATTTTTTTCTTTTTACTATCTTTTGTACTTTTCCTTTTTAGTTCTGAATATTTGGATGTAAAGTTTACTTCATGCTTTGTAAATTTTTAAAATGCAATAAATACCTTTTTTAAAGTAACAAAACACACAGAGACAGACAGACAGACAGACAGACAGAGAAGGTTTTATGTCACAGGGTGATATTTTCCCAAGGTGGGGGCTGCACAGTCTGTGACTGACCAAGCCAAATACAGCCCAAGCAGCTCTATGTGAGAGCCCATCAAAGACCAGTGGTGCCATCTAAGGGGCCCCAAGGCCCCCCTCCAAAATTTTCAAGAGGGGGCCTCCCCCCTCAAAATTCCACAGCGACCATGCACATGCCATGTGCGCACACTGTGTGGCATACTCACGTCACTTGCGCATGCGCACAGCCTGCTTGCATCACATGCTCAAGCTGCCCGGCAGACACACAACACGTCAGCATGTTGTTTGCATGCATGTCATCAGCACACCATGCGCCGTGTGTCACATGTCACTCGGCGCTGGTCCCCTCAATCGCGGGGGACCTATTAATGCTTCTCTTCCTGCTTAGGGTGGCAAAAACATGGGGGCAGGGTCTGTCAAAACTTGGCAGGCCTTGATATGTGGCTAGTAGACTGCGTTTTGCTTGGTGGGTCACAAGAGTTTTGTTCATTTTCAAGGGAGCTGACCTAATTTGTTGTTTCCAGACTGGTTGGGAATGCATCTTACAATTGGATTAAATTGTTTTCCAAATTTTGCAATTCAGTTCAAGCCGATCCCTGATGTTGCTACTGGAGGCAAGGGGGGGGGGAAACAGTAGGGAAGGGCGATCGCCTCCACATTCTGCTCATGGGCTTCCCATAAACATAGAATCCTAGAATTGTAGAGGTTGAAGGGGCCACAAGGACCATCTAGTCCAAACCCCTGCAATGCAGGAATCTTTCGCCCAACGTGGGGCATGAACCCACAACCTTGAGATTAAAAGTCTCACACTCTACCAAAGTTATAGCAGGCAGAACGCTGCACCGCGGCAAGGAGGAGAGGGACGGGCATGCCAGGAGGGGTGTCACCCCCTCCTGGCTGGCCAGTCCCTCCCCTCCATGCCGCGGCTCCACCCAGGGAGCCCAGCGGCTTTTTTCCCCGCTGAAAGGGGGGGGAGGCTATTTTTGGCGCTGCCGGGGTGGAGCCGCAGGGGCGGCCAGCGAGGGAGGGTGTCACGTCAGCGAAAAGCGTGACACCCCTCCTTGCTGGCCGCCCAAGCGGCTCCGCCCCGGCAGCACCGAAAATAGTCTTTTTTTTTTTTAAAGCCCAGGGCGGCTTTGGAGGCGCGGGGGGAGCCCGAGTGTCACCCCCACCAGGGGGTGCTGCCTGGGGCGGCCCCCCTCCGCCCCCTTGCTACGCCCCTGGCAAGGTGGGAAGGGGTCTCCAGGATGATGCAGAGAGACCTGGCACCGCTCAGCAGACCCAGTCCGAGGGGGAGACACCGCTTCCGGCGCCTGCTTTACACAGAAGGGTCAAGGGAGAAAGGAGGCAGCACTTTAGGGTGCCAAGACTCTGGTGTTGGCGCCGCAACAGGAGGGGGGCACTTCCGGATTCTGCTAGCGACTAAATGGTCATGTTTTAGGATAGCTCCGCACTGTACATACTTTGCACAATAAAATAGTTGAAAGACAAGACGGACTTGGTCGCTACTCATGAGCAACCGTTAGTGAACCTGACAGGAAACTTCAGATTCTCAGCTCTTAAATGCAATGGTCTATCAAGACATGAGTATGGAAAGGACAGCACTGTGAGGGATGGTGTGGACATCTGCCACCTGGTGGTGTGAATGCTGCAAGTGCAGCAGCGGTGCCCATCAAGGGAACAGCAGCTTGTCTCCAACTTTACACGCATAAACACCATGCACAAAAAAGGTGATCACCGGATCTTTGTCTTTCTCGCATGCACACGTCCGTTTGTGTATTCATGGTGTTTTTAATGTGTAGTAGCTTTGCAAGGAAAGTGTCTTTGAGCGCAGATGAACACAGATACTCTGCTGCTCATGAGTGAACCAACCAATGGAGTGGAAATGGAACTCTGACAAATGGAAAACGTACCTTTTTCTGCCAACTCTTTCCACCTGCCTTTGTTCTCGTGTATGATCCGAATCAGGCTGTCTTTAAAGCTTCTTAAGTCCACAGTGGTCAAAGAGGTTTCTGAGCAAGACCCACATCCGGAATTTTTAACGTGTATCCTTCTGGATCCTCCAGCCGTGTCACTAGAAGAGGGGATGGATTAAAGAACTAGATTAAAGGCAGAGCAAGACACTTCGGGGGCACAGACAAGTAGAAAGGACAGTCGTATATTGTAGCCCGTAACTCATCTTGGGGTTCTCCAGATGCTTTTGACTACAGCTTGCATCAATTCTGGATGGGGTTGAAGTCAATAATCTATTTTTTTAGACAAATAATTTTTATTCATTTCGAAAGAAAGAAAAATAAAGCATAAAAAGACATGGAAAAAAGAAAAATTCTTCTTACAATAACATAACTTTCTCTTTACATCAAAAAGTGATTTCCCCCAGTCCCCCCCCTTCTGAATTTCAATTCCCTAATCTTCTTTGGCAGTATCTAAATTTTTTTTCCATCTTAACCAATATTTCTTTCATAAACAGCTTAAAATTAACCTATTTCCTGGATGAATTCCAAAAACCTATAATTAATTCCCTAAGCCCTGATAAATATTACATTATTTTCCCCCAAATATAATTTAAATTTCTTCCAGTCTTCTTCCACCGTCTCTTCTCCCTGATCGCGGAGTCTCCCAGTCAGCTCGGCAAGTTCCATAAAGTCCAACATCTTCATTTGCCATTCATCTATAATTGGTATATCTTGGCTCTTGAAGTCAAGAATCTAAAGGATGTCAGGTTGTTAAAGGCTCCCATCACTGATGCAGGAAGATCCCCTACATGGAAGAGGGTGGGAAGGGCAACGAGGTATGGGCATAGCCAGGATTTGGGGGGGGGGGACGGTGACAGGACACTCATCTGCCATCCTCCTCTGTCTGCCTCTGCCTAGCAGATCCGGAATGAAATGTCTTGACTACAGTTGTTTTAAATTCCTTTCCTTTGACCCCAAGTGCTAAGAGAACACCGTCAAAATCTTTCTACAATTTCTACTTTTATAGTTAAGTATTTTTATTTGTTTACTTGATTTAGGAGTGGGACGTGGGTGGCGCTGTGGGTTAAACCACAGAGCCTAGGGCTTGCCAATCAGAAGGTCGGCGGTTCGAATCACCGTGACGGGGTGAGCTCCCATTGCTCGGCCCCTGCTCCTGCCAACCTAGCAGTTCGAAAGCACGTCAAAGTGCAAGTAGATAAATAGGAACCGCTCCGGCAGGAAGGTAAACGGCGTTTCCGTGTGCTGCTCTGGTTCGCCAGAAGCGGCTTAGTCATGCTGGCCACATGACCTGGAAGCTGTACGCCAGCTGCCTCGGCCAATAAAGTGAGATGAGCACAGCAACCCCAGAGTCGTCCGCAACTGGACCTAATGGTCAGGGTTCCCTTTACCTTTTTACTTGATTTAGGGGATGGCAGCTGCCCCCTGTTCCTCTCCAAGCTAGAAAGCAACTCAGTTAGGTCTGTTGTTCTTTGCCATGGCAATACAATCCTAGGTACACCTGCTTAGCAGTCCCCACTGAGTCCCATGGAGCTTATTCCCAGGAAACTCCGTATAAGAATGCAGCCTAAATTAAATAAAGGACACTAGTTGAACTTGGAGAATTAACTAACACTTGTAGACCTCTGTTCCTTGCCAAAAAGGGGTGCTGGTTTATTTATTTTTATATGCCCTACATTATATGACCTCAAATCTTCCTATTTCTACTTTGGATCTTGTGACTATGAGATGCCGCAAAGCTATTATGAAAAAAAAAATGTACAGTATATTTTGCTAGCATAGCAAGCTTAATGGCTAAAAGCTAAGTTCACAATTTGCTTTAGGGCAGAGAAGAAAGAGCCTTGAAATTATATGTACACATCTCCAAGCAAATCATCCCTCCACGAAATTTCCTGAATAATTTTTTGAGCATCAGCTCCTTCAAATTTAATGATTTGTTTTCTGCTATGTCTTTGCCTTACAGTCAAAGTTTCCTGAACAGGATTTATATGCTGTCATGTAACACAGTTGCAACTCTTGCCACTAGGTGGCAATGTTAATTAGAGTAATTTTGATTTTCAGTAATGATAATATAAATTAGGAGGGGGTGGGGACTTCTCAAACCTTATTTCTGTCGTGAAGGAAGGACTTTCAGATTTTGATGCTTCCTCTATAAGAGGAAATACTATTTTCTCCATGGCGTCAGTAAGAAGAGCAAATGTTGGCTTTACTATGAAATCTATGAAACCTGCAGGGCAATTTGGGAGTGGGGTGTGGAGAGAAAGAGAGAGAGACGGAAGAAAACATTGAGTGCCTGCCCATTCTTTGTATAGTTAGCAAGTGAATGCTAATAGAGCTTTGCTGAAGGCAAATTTAAGAGTTTCAATAAACAGCTTAATTAAAAATAAAATCCAATAAGTGTACATAAAACAGGAAAATAATTGCCATCAACGCAGAGATAAAATAAACATAATCTAAATACAAGAATGCATGACTTAATTATGTGACCGGATAGACTTGCTGGACTATCTGAATTATGTGACCGGATAGACTTGCTGGTGCCGAGGGCCTTCTGGCGGTTCCCTCACTACGAGAAGCCAAGTTACAGCGAACCAGGCAAGTTACAGCGAACCACTGAGTTTCATGGCACTAAAACCCAAATAACTGTTTATTGGAGTGCAGCAAGATTAGCCTTCTTCTTTCTGTTTCCTTTAAAAATTGGGTTACATCCAATTAATGGCCACGATCCAGTGTTTTTGATGGGCCTACTCTGACTGGAACTCAGTTGAGTGTAGGTGATATGTATTCAGTGGTCTGTGTTTGCCTGAGCTTGAGTCTTGACTAAGGATTCTGATTCGATATATGATATCCAATCACAGAACATTTCAGGATTTGGGCCTCTGCCATTGGCCCTTAAACTCTGAGTCATGATTCGCAGCTTGGAAGTTTAGACAGCCAATCACGTTGGGAGTGGGAGTGGCCCAGGACTTCAGAAACGTATATAAGCAGTTGCTTTGCCCCTGTTGTCCAGTTCTGTTAGCTCAATAAAGGTTCTTGCTGTTATCACTGTGTCTTGCTTCATGGGAAGCCACCTACACTTCAATAACCTATTGCATTTATGCTACATGAATTGTTTCCACACTTTTGTATATCACCCTGGAATCTTCTGATGAAGGACAGTTAAGAAATATTTCAAATAAATACATAAATGTATCATCAACGACAACATTAGCTTCTAAGATGAAGGTGTGTCTGGAGCCACTTTGCCATAGGGTGTGCGGGTGGGAATATGAACCTGAAGTTCCCTTGCCCACGCCAGAGTCCTTGAGCCAGATCACCATCCTGTCTCTCGACATGGAGCCCTCCTTTGATCTAGCACAGGAAATCCATGTATGGAAACAAGCACCTATGTACCCTTCTGGGCACAGTCTTGTGTGAGCCAAGATGCAGCTCAGAAACATCTAATCTCTTTGGCAGAAGAAGCCCTTGCGTGCTGCAACTTTTACACTTCCGCCTACAGGGGATCGATCTTGGAGCAGGGTCTTTATGAGTCTGAGTTGATATTCCAAATTACTGTTTATTATTCTGCGTGAGTGTTATTTCACAATGCGTTAGCAGCGTTCTGTCAAATCAGTGAATGGAACAAGCAATATCCCTGGGAGACAGAACTCAACCCACAGCTCTGAGATGTCAGTATCGAACAATGTCTTCTTGAAAAATGCTTGTCGAGGCAAGAAATTACACAGAGAACAAAGCATTAACCCCCGCTGAGAACTGAACAGGTAAAAAGAAGAAGGTGGGGAAACACCCAGTACTACATAGAACAGCAACGGATTTCACATCATCTCAACATGCTAAATAAATGCTCTGGGCATAAAGGAGAGCGGTACCTTATTACCTTATTGAAAACGGGCATTCTCAGACTTAGAAATGACACCAATGTGTGGAATGTTGTGGCATTGAATCTGAAAATCTGTATTGCCCATATCTTGCGTTAGCTAAGAACATTGGCTGACCTGAAGACCCTCAAGAGAAGAAGTGGTCCTCTGGGTGTTGATGGATCCAACGCCTATCATCCATACCTATTGGCCGTGCAGGATCGAGGGCTGTTGAGCTTCCAACATTTGGAGGGCCACCAGCTCCCCATCCCTGCTACAGCAAAGTATCCATCTTGGTGTGTGCAGGGACACTTGTCTAGCAGCACCACAGCCGGCTGCCATGTACCTGTGGCTCAGAGCCACAGCCAGTTCCTGTGATACTTGTGCCTAAAACTACCACTCACAATGAGTGAGGCCAGGAAAGTGAGCTAGGACAGGACTGCAGCTCCTCCTTCTGCAAACGTAAAAGGTGCAAGCTGAATCCCCCTTTTTACCCATACCTGTGCAATGGCACCTGGGCTGGAGACATGTCGGCTGTTGACCTGCTGGGATTCCCCCAGCACCAGCTGCACTATAGCTGTTTGGTGCTGGGAGTGGGAAATCTACCTTCACTGTAGGTGGTGATGCTTCTTCCCCAGCCAATGGTCTCGCAGCCATTCATTTGCTCGTGTGTCTCCACCCCCATCGTCCAGCCGGGATACTGAGGTCCAGCACCGAGGGCCTTCTGGCAGTTCCCTCGCTGCGAGAAGTGTGGTTACAGGGAACCAGGCAGAGGGCCTTCTCGGTAGTGGCGCCTGCCCTGTGGAACGCCCTCCCATCAGATGTCAAGGAGATAAGAACTATTTTACTTTTAAAAGACAACTGAAGGCTGCTCTGTTTAGGAAAGTTTTTAATGCTTGATGCTGTATTGTTTTTAATATTCGGTTGGAAGCTGCCCAGAGCGGCTGGGGAAACCCAGCCAGATGGGCGGGGTATAAATAAAAAATAATAATAATAATAAACTGTGATGTGTTGATGTATTTTAATGTTTACTGGAAGCCGCCCAGAGTGGCTGGGGAGACCCAGCCAGATGGGCAGGGTACAAATAAATAATAATAATAATAATAATAATAATAATAATAATAATAATAATATCAATGTGATGCAGATGCAGACTGGGAAACACCTCAACTCAAAAGGCTTGTTGAAAGAGGAAGGTCTTCAGTAGGCAATGGAAAGGCAAGAGACACCGTGTGCCTAACATTCAACATATTCTCTCTTCTCTGAAATAAACATTTATATTCCACCGTTTGTCATGGCACACAAGGCTGCATATGTAGCACTCTGTATGTGGTTTCCCATCCGAAACCTGATCAGAGGCAGACCTGCTTAGTTTCAGCCATCTTCCTATATCATGTGCCTGTACACACACACAGAGAGATTCTTTCTTCACCGGCTGCAGACACACTATGCATTTAAAGCAGTGTTTCTCAACCCTGTGCCTCCAGATGTTTTTGGCCTACAACTCCCATCATCCCTGACCACTGGTCTTGCTAGCGAGGGATGATGGGAGTTGTAGGCCAAAAACATCTGGAGGCACAGGGTTGAGAAACACTGATTTAAAGCACATGACTTTCCCCAAAGAATTCTGGGAATTGTGGCCCTGTGAGGGGCAAACTGCATTTCCCAGGATTCCTTGGGGGAAGTCATGTGCTTTAAATGTACGGTGTTCATGTAGCCATAGTCTCATTCCCATCCTGCAGCAACAATCCATCCCCAAACCTCTGCCTTTCCTCAGAGTGCTGGGCTCTTGAAAGGTAAGGGTCCTCTTCTATTCTTCCAGATGTTATGAGAGTCCTCTTCCATAAGTGATTTGCCAGCCTTAGAAAGCTAGTTGTTCCTATTTCGTAATGGCCACAACACTGTTCCTTTCCGTTACGAGATCATTTCTCCAAAGCAAAAAATAAAAAAAAGCCAAGCATTACCTATTTGGGACTGCGCCACCATGGTGGATTTGCGGTCACAGAGAGGAGAAAACGGTAGCCCCAGTTCTGCCTCTTTGTCTCCCTGAAAGGTTAAAAAAAGGTGACACATTGAAATGTGTAAGTTTACAGGTACTAATGAAAGCAAGACTAAGAATTTACGGAGTGCATCTGAACACAAGCCCAACTATTTAACTAAACCAAGGGGTGTCCCTTTCGCATTCAACTTCTGCATCTAATGTGTGGCTTTAAAAAAGAAATAAAAATACTGTATATTAAACATGTACTTATGAAGAATGAGGATAGAGAAAATGGCTGCTTCCAGACAGAGGTTTTTTAGCACTGCCTGCTTATTTCTCTCTCCCTAGGAGCTACAAACATTTCCATGCATAGTCAGATGCACCCACAGCATCTCCCATCTAGAGATGGACAATCTCAGTTTCTTTCCATTTCTCATTTTTCAAATCTTACGTTCAGCTCTCTACATTTCCATGTCAGTTTTGCAACGCTTTCATTTATTTTTAAAAGTTCTCATGAAAATTCTGGATTTTGTCCAAATTTCTGCTAATACGTGCATTTCTGTACACAATTTTCAGAGCTGAAATGTGAACTAAAACGAATTCTTCCTTCACCCTTTCACACACATTTTTGCAAACAGCTTCCCCATACAGAATCCAGCTTTGTGTGTGGTTTTCACCACTGTGCACATGGTTTCCCATAACAGATGTGTGTGTTTCTGAAAGCACAGCTTGGCTGGAGAGCTAATTTGCAAAATTCAGGTAATGCATGGTCCCTTGCAAAATTCAGGTAAGTGCGAATTTCAAAGGCTACTTGGGCTTCGGTTCTTCCTATTGCTTCCGGGTTTGACTGTTCACCTGGAAATGTGGGTAATTCAGCTCCAGTCAAAGTTGTTGTGCAAAAGCAGCAGCACAACAACTTTGAGCTGCTCCTTTTGCAAATGGGTCTTTTCTCCTTTGCAAAAGCAGCAGCACAACAACTTTGAGCTGCTCCTTTTGCAAATGGGTCTTTTCTCCTTTGCAAAAGCAGCAGCACAACAACTTTGAGCTGCTCCTTTTGCAAATGGGTCTTTTCTCCTTTGCAAAAGCAGCAGCACAACTTTGAGCTGATCCTTTTGCAAATGGGGCATTTCTTCTTCCAAAAGAAGATGCACAACTTTGAACTGATCCTCAAAAAGGGGGGCTTTCCCCCTTTCCTCCTCAAAAAACTAGGTGCGTCTTATGGTGAGGTGCATCTTATGGAGTGAAAAATACGGTTAGTAAGTAGAAATAACAAGGAATATTGCAACCAAATCTAATAACACATATAAGGGATCTTTATGAACAGGTTTGGACATGGAAGAGGGATATTACCTGTCGAAAAAATTCTTCCATCAGTGCCATCGTCCACCGGTAATGCAGCTTCCAGATTTTTGCAGGATGGCTGATGTCGGCCGCATGTAGGATCAGGGACATGGCTTTGGCTTTGTCTATCCTGCCCATTCAAAGATTTTCTCATATTATCTTACCGCAACAGCAAGTCTCCCCCTCCCTCCCATTCACACAGGAATTGCATGTTAACACACAGCACTGGAGAGAGAATGGGGGGGCACTTACCCCTCGGTCTGCTGGAGACTGTGCCTCATTGTTTTGATCTGCTGGAAATGGCCTGACATGTCAGTTGATAAGACCATCTCGATGACGAGGGTGCGCAACTCCCTGCAGACAGTCAGCATTACTAAATTACAATCGTATTTATTCTCTAATGAGACGTTTTGCTCGCGAAGCGATGGTTAATTTATCTCTTGGGATGAGAATGAGCATTATAAAAAATAATAATCAGAAAAGCACTTCAAATTATTATTATCTGGAAACCTCCAGCCTCCTGAGAGTTGATGGGAGTTGGGTACTTTAAAAACATGACAATGAAACCCTGCTATTACTTTATCGGTCCTGCTGTTTTGTTATCCCTCATTTCAAAATCATGAACTGTAATTACATTCTGAGGCTCTGGTTTTCCTGATTTCAACATAACTGCAATCAGCAGAATGAGGAGAGGGTTAAACCTTTGCCACCAGCGCCGAACTTTCGCTTGGGAACTCAGAAGGGGAAGAGAAACCAACTAGATCTCGGGAGGATTCCCTTAAAGAAAGAGGTTCCCCAGAAGGGTCTTTCTAAGGAGTAAAAAAAAATCATAGAATCATAGAGTTGGAAGAGACCACAAGGGCCATCCAGTCCAACCCCCTGCCAAGCAGGAAACACCATCAGAGCATTCCTGACAGGTGGCTGTCAAGCCTCTGCTTAAAGACCTCCAAAGAAGGAGACTCCACCACACTCCTTGGCAGCAAATTCCACTGTCGAAGAGCTCTTACTGTCAGGAAGTTCTTCCTAATGTTTAGGTGGAATCTTCTTTCTTGTAATTTGAATCCATTGCTCCGTGTCCGTTTCTCTGGAGCAGCAGAAAACAACCTTTCTCCCTCCTCTATATGACATCCTTTTATATATTTGAACATGGCTATCATATCACCCCTTAACCTTCTCTTCTCCAGGCTAAACATACCCAGCTCCCTAAGCCGTTCCTCATAAGGCATCGTTTCCAGGCCTTTGACCATTTTGGTTGCCCTCCTCTGGACACGTTCCAGCTTGTCCAGTATCCTTCTTGAACTGTGGTGCCCAGAACTGGACACAGTATTCCAGGTGAGGTCTGACCAGAGCGGAATACAGTGGTACTATTACTTCCCTTGATCTAGATGCTATACTCCTATTGATGCAGCCCAGAAGGTAAAGGACCCCTGGATGGTTAAGTCCAGTCAAAGGCGACTATGGGGTTTGGCGCTCATCTCGCCTTTCAGGCCGAGGGAGCCGGCATTTGTCCACTGACAGCTTTCTGGGTCATGTGGCCAGCATGACTAAACCACTTCTGGTGCAACGAAACACCGTGACGGAAACCAGAGCACACGGAAACGCTGTTTACGTTCCGGCCGCAACAATACCTATTTATCTACTTGCACTGGCATGCTTTCAAATTGCTAGGTTGGCAGGAGCTGGGACGGAGCGATAGGAGCTCACCCCGTCACGGGGATTCGAACCGCCAACCTTCTGATCGGCAAGCCCAAGAGGCTCAGTGGTTTAGACCACAGCGCCACCTGTGTTGTGGTGTGCAGTAGCTGGGGCAGGCGACTACTTTGGTGACAGAAAAGCTACCAGGTGGTGACTTGCAGCCATCTCAGCATGCGCCTAGTAGGACAGTTTTCCCAAAGCACCTCCATCTGATAATATCCCGGAAAGGAAGGGCAGTTTGCAGCATACCATTGTTACCCTGTGGCGATGCTTTCCAAGGGCTATTTCTCCACATCTTGGGAAGGGAAAATAAACTGCACACGTGAGCCTTTAAAAGAACCCATGTGTCAAGGGCAATGTTGGGACTATTTCAGGGATATCTTTGCATATGCAAACTTTGTGCAGATTGGGGTCATAAGCCTGTACCCCTGAGTCTTCTTAGTACTTAGCAACATCCGTTTAGGGAGGCTTTTAATGTTTAATAGATTACTGCATTTTAATGTTCTGTTGGAAGCCACCCAGAGTGGCTGGGGAAACCCAGCCAGATGGGCGGGGTATAAATATAAAAAATTATTATTATTATTATTATTATTAATATTATTAATATTATTATTATTATTATTATCCCTATCCTGCACAGAAAGCTGATGTGGAAGAGCCATAGTTCAGGGGAAGAGCATCTGCCTTGCATACGGAAGTTTCCTGGTTCAATCCCTCACATCTCCAGGTTAGGGCTGAGAGAGGCTCCCTGTCTGAAACCCTGAGGAGTTATTTTTATTTATTCTATTTTATTTATTGAATTTATATACCGCCCTATACCCAAGGGTCTCAGGGTGGTTCACAGAATAAAATCAAGATATAAAACCACAACATACCTAATAAAAATAAAAACAACAACCCAATAATACCCCCCCACACACACAAAACACATTTTAAAAGGGCATAGGATGTATACCCGTAATAATACCTACAATACTTGCTGTATCTATGAGGTTCAGGCAACAACTCCACCTGGGGAGCTGTTTCCAAGTGGTGACCTTCTGCACCTAGTTAGAGATTTCAATGCCAATTACATGGAGTGCTTCTAAGTCAGCAGCAGATGTCTCCAAAAAAGAAGAAGTGTTGCTGGCATGGAAAAGATTATGAAGATCCATCTGCCAAGTTGTGCAAGATGTTACTGTTTGGTATCAAGGAGTGTCAGAGAGGGGGAAAGGGATTCTTAATCCAATAGGCTCCTGCGCTAATAAAGGTAAAGGGACCCCTGACCATTAGGTCCAGTCATGTCCGACTCTGGGGTTGTGGCACTCATCTCGCTTTATTGGCCGAGAGCCGGCATACAGCTTCCAGGTCATGTGGCCAGCATGACCTTCTGCTGGCGAACCAGAGCAGCGCACGGAAATGCCATTTACCTTCCCACCAGAGCGGTACCTATTTATCTACTTGCACTTTGACGTGCTTTCGAACTGCTAGGTGGGCAGGAGCTGGGACCGAGCAACGGGAGCTCACCCCGTCGCAGGGATTCGAACCGCCGACCTTCTGATCAGCAAGCCCTAGGCTCTGTGGTTTAACCCACAGTGCCACCTGGGTCCCTCCTGCACTAATACCGGTGTCCAAAGTCGGGGTGGGGAGAGGAGAAGTAGGGTTGTTTTGAAGAAAATGGGATGGTTTGAAAGTGCCTGAAAAACACTTGAAAAACAGTGGTCTGTCTTTCTCATTGGTGGCTCTACATTCATGGAACTCTGTTCCAAATGAGATCAGCTCCTAATGCTGTTTGCCCAGTTAGTGTCATCTACTTTATTTATTGGGGGGGGCGGTATTTCTAATTCTGTTCTTATATATTGATTTAATTGTTCTTTTTTTAAAATAAAATGAATTAAGTTCCCAATTCTCATTGCAGGTTTTACTTAATGGAATTTTGCACTCAGCCGCTGGTGCCTGCTCTTTGTTCGGTTTCTGCCTTGTTTGCTTTTGACAATAATCTAGATAGAGGTAGACCCATAAATGTATTTCTCCTAGAGTAACTATGATAATAGAATAAATAAAAAGACTACTCTCTCTTATTTGGGTTCCTCCATAAATTAATTAATTATAACTCCTAACTACTTTATAAGGGTGCCCAGGGTTGTTCTCACACTATGTTGTTTATCCATTAAGAGATCTACAACCCCATTAAAATCTCCACCCGTTACAATTCCATGGGCAGGGGGCATCTTCACTTTCCAAAAAAAAGAGAGCTTTTGTTTTGCTTTTAAAGTACTTCGAATTTGATTAGGAGCACATATATTTTGCAAGTGAATTTTCCAAATACATGCCTGTTCTCTAAGCATTATAAACCACACTTTCCCACATATTATCTGTTGCAACAAATTAAATTGTAGTCAAGGTTTAATCTAAGTTGCCTCCACTTTGGTCTTAGACTCTGTACAGGATGTATGTAATGTACCTAATTTTAGACTCTTTTGATAGATTAAATGCTGTTGTTTTTTTAAGTGGGTCTCCTGCAAAAGAGAAACAAATCTGATTCCTCCAGGGACTGAGATGCCTGCCACATTTCCTAGGTAAGCAGCCCTTGATGTTCTCCTTCCTTAGTACTGGCTGAGCTGGGTTAGTTGGTTTTATCCCTTTGTCATTCTGCATGGTTGGTGTGACCCAAGATTAGCTATGTGGGGCTGAGGAATGGTGTTGGTTGTGGGCCAGCCACCTCTCCACCCCACACAAGTATCCCAGGCAGGGGTGGAGCAAGGGAGTGGGGGGAGGTGGTCCACCCCGGGTTCCACCCGGGGGGTGACACTCTCGGGGCCCCACCCCCACAATTGGCAACGCAAGCCAAGCCGGGAGCCCAAAACCTTGCTCTGTGCGTGACGGCGGCTAGCTTGCTTTATCGGTCGCTCTCTCAGCCAGCCGGCGCCCCGCCCGCTTTCCCCTGAGCGGGGTGACAGAGAGTGTCAGAGAGTGTCAGCCCCCCCCCCCCAGGGGAAAGCGGGTGGGGCGCCGGCTGGATGAGAGAGCGACCGATAAAGCAAGCCAGCCGCCATCGCACACAGAGCAAGGTTTTGGGCTCGGCTTGCATCGCCCGATCGTGGGGGTGGGGCCGGCCCCTCTCTCAGCCAGCTGGTGCCTTGCCCGCTTTCCCCTGGGGGTGATACTCTCGGGGCTGGCCCCACCCCCGCGATCGGCGGCGCAAGCTGAGCCGGGAGCCTAAAGCGAGCGCCGGCTCTTGGGGCTTCCCCGTCCGTGCTGCTTGCTGCACGGATGGGCAGCCCCAGGAGCCGGTGCTTGTTCGGCGGGTCGCTGCAGGAGCTGCAGCACCGGGTGGGATGCACTGCACATGCCCGGGATTTCCGGGCATGCGCAGTCCATCCTGACACATGCGTCGTGACGTCACGGCGCATGCGTCAGGATGCCCTGCCCCCAGGGGGTGGCTCTGCGTGGCAACGCCGCCCTGGGTGCCCAAGAGGCTTCCTACACCTCTGATCCCAGGCAGGCAAGTTTTCCCCAAATGATAAATATAACCTGGGCTATGTTTCTAACAATACTGGGAAAGGGTAAGCTGCCCACCCATCATCTAAGTAATGTTTCTGTTGAAGGGACAACTCTGGAATGGACAAAATCCACATGACACAGACCACTCACACTGGAGAAAGTTTTGACATATGACTCTGGCAACATGGTAGCCAATCAACTGGAAGAACTTTTGTGGTAGCTGGAATACTATGCATGTCACTCTCAACAAGCCCACCTGTCTTACCTCCACTCATCTTTGGTTAGGTTCACCAGAATGTTCATTTCTTCTTCTTGCATAATCTTATAAGCAGCACTTACATGATGGTTTTCAAGAACGGAGCGATCGTTGTACAAAATGGCAACATCTGACCTAGATGCAAAGAGTGGGATATTAAGCTTGAGTTCACAACACCTTGGCAGGTTTATCTACCCGTCAGGTGAGTCAGGAGAGCTGCATCCAGCTGAGGCACAAGAAAACACAAGAAAACACCTTATGACAGTGGTGAGGAACCTCCATTTCAACATGTTGCAGCCCATTCTGTCACATCAGGCCGTGAAATCCTTTCAAAACTAGAACTATCTCAATTTTATCTTTGCTTTTGAAGTCTGAAATGAAAAGGGCTGAGTTTTTATTCAGTTTTTTTTTCTTAAATGGCCCCATAATTTAAGATCAAAATAGAAAAGTGGTTTAAATTTAGAATTACTGGACTGACTGGTAAAAAGTTATTTTTAATTATAGCTTGCAAGCCTTGGCAAGCAGATATGACACTGGATAAATAAATCAACACACTCATTCTAAGTCTGTAAAGATTATGAACTGAGTAACATGTCTGGCAAGAGCAGTGTCCTAGGACACAAAGCAAGATAGGGTGAGGAAAAACGAGTCTTCTTTTTCGGTTGGGGGGGGTCATAGCAATTTGTGGGAGAACGAAGAAGAAAACACCCCTTCATTGTATCATTAAATCATGAATGGAGAACCTTTGACAGTCCAAGGGTTCTATTCATTGTCAGGCAAACTTCCAGGGGCCACATGTCAGTGCTGAACAGGGCCAGAGACAAAAGTGGGAGGAGCGATTGATGCAATTGTTTCACACACGTTCACACGCAGACCTCTCTACCTGCCAGGCTCCAGGGAATCGGCTCCCTCCCCCCTCTGGCAGTAGATAAGCAGAAGAAAGGAAAAGGGGTCTTCTTACCAGTTAGAAACTTTAATGATCACAGCGAGAGAACAAAGAATCCATTTCCGAGGAATGGTGGTGCTCCCAATTAAGGGTTCCACCCACTTCCTGCCTAGTCACCCACGTCACTACCGCGTCTTGTACCCTGAGCTCGTAACCACTGTGCTTTCTGTGCTGCCACCTTATCAGCTCTTCTTGACCTTGGGCTGGGCAGATGAATGCTTTCCAGAGACAGTGAATCTGTTAACTCTCTCTCTCCCAGTACATCTTCTCCTAGCTGTTCCCCATCCAGTATTTCCCAGCTTCTGCCTTCTGAATTATGTCCCTCTGCAAACCACTGTTCCAATCTATACTGTCCTCCTGCTCGTGGGAAGATTCAGGATCCTGATCAGGAGCAGGGGGAGGGGGAGGGGAAGGGGAGGCTCCCACCATTCCTCCTCAGTGCAGCCCCCCCCCCAGCACGGTCCCTGACACTACCCACCATCCAGGGACGCATTTCAGTCAGACAAAAACACTCAAAGGGATGTGTCCTGGGGAAGAGCCCTGAGAGGCTTGGTGGGTCACATTTGGCCCTCACGCCTGAGGTTCTTCAACTCTTCATTAAACATTGTAATATGAATATCAAATCACAATGGGTGGGATTCAAAATAGCATCGAGGCAATCATTCCATCCGTGGAAGCAGTTCTATTTGCCAGGTGGAAAGATCTCCCCTCTCCTCCCACCATGCACTGTTTTGGGGGTTATTCTGACCCCCCAAGAGCCAATTTGGAGGGGAGCATGTGGGAAGGAGAGGGGGAGGGGGTCCCATCCTGCTAGCAGGACCCATTGCAATGGTTCCCGCTGGCAGGACTGTTTAGATGGATCCTGCTCAACAAGTCTTCGCTGCAACTGTATGGAAAAAAAAGAATGGCTAGTGAGAAGTGAGCTGATTTCTTGGCATCCTTATAAGTGACTGACAAGAGCCATAGTGTTATATCAATGCCACATCCGATAACCTAGCTACAAACTGCTGGGTGGAGCCAGTGAGGGGCCCCTTCTAAGCCTCTGGGGTCTTGACCAGTGCCCAGCCTGGATGATCTCTAGCACCAGAGCACCTGCCAAAAATGAGGGGATATAAATAAACTTTGAAGTGTCAATACCATCTTCAAGCGAGGGCTGGGAACCCTTCACTCATTATTTTGCTTCTCTTCTGTCCCTTGTGCCTTCTGGAAGCACTGGAATTATTGCACTGATGGAAATTTCTGCATTGTATCATGCGCACTACTGGCTTGGGAGTCTGCCATGAGATCTTGAGGGAAAGCAATGCCTCCTTCCCAGTTTTAGGTGTTTATTCCTATACCACCAGCTTACCTGGTCTGGATGTGAAAGTTGTTCGTAGTGCCGGTGTGCTCGTAGTCATGGATTGCAGCTGCAAAGATCATTGCTAATATTTCCAGTTCGGTGAGCCAGTGCTAGTCAACAACAACAACAACAAAAACCTTCCATCATATGAAGTACAAAATAGTTCATCTCTGGCTAAGTTGTCTTGCTTTAGAGAACCTTACTCTTTCTTAATACAGAGCAGGGATGGGGAACTTGATGTCCTCCAGATGTTGCTGGACTACAACTCCCATCGTCCATGACAGAGCCGGCCCACCTGTGAGATTGGGTGAGGTGGCTGCCTCAGGCAGCACTACTTAAGGGGCATCACCCAGCTCCGTCACCCAGCTTTGCTGCTTGTCTCCCTGGCCTCTAGGGGCAGAGAGGAACTGGTAGCAAAGCTCTGTGGAAAACTCCGCCCAATGAGGGAGACTCCTTACAGAGTTGGCACCCCCATCGTGGGGGCTTTTTGCCTCAGGTTCTGAGACATCAGTGTGTATGGTTTTAATCAGTGTTTTTGTAGTTGTTTTGTCTTTGCGTGGAGTGCCCTATCTGAGTGGATGGAGCAGCCAAGTAATTTCGTTGTCCCCGAAGGGGACAATGACAATAAAATATATTCTATTCTATATTCTATTCTATCTTGGGCTGCCCCAGTCCCCGACCATTGGCTATGGTGGCTGGGGCCGAGGGGAGCTGCAGTCCAAGACGTTTTGGAGGGTCACAGGTTCCCCACTACTGGCTTAGCCTGTCTTTGTGCTATCATATTCCCATACGGCAAGAAAGTTTGCAGGAAGTGGTCCTTTGCACCTTTGCACTTAATCAATGTTGTCTTAAACCTCAAGCCACATATACCTCAAGACACCATATAGCTTTCCTAGCATCTTGCTCCTCATTCATTTCTGCTATCAGGATACTCATAAATAAAGGAAAAGGGACCCCTGACCATTAGGTCCAGTCGTGTCCGACTCTGGGGTTATGGCGCTCATCTCTTTACTGGCCGAGGGAGCCGGCGTACAGCTTCCAGGTCATGTGGCCAGCATGACTAAGCCGCTTCTGGCGAACCAGAGCAGCACACGGAAACGCCATTTACCTTCCCACCGGAGTGGTACCTATTTATCTACTTGCACTTTGACGTGCTTTTGAACTGCTAGGTTGGCAGAAGCAGGGACCAAGCAACGGGAGCTCACTCCGTTGCAGGGATTCAAACCGCCGACCTTCTGATCGGCAAGCCCTAGGCTCTGTGGTTTAACCCACAGCACCACCCACGTCCCATAATATAAATAAATAAATAGCCAAGGATAAAAGGTTCAGGCTGGCATTCTGTTAGTCTCTGGGCAGAGAGAGAGCTTTAAAAAAAAAGCATGGGCTGTGAGATAGTTGGCTACCATCAAAAGCTTTATTTCAGTGACTCCAAAGTCACAGTCAAATGATGGGTCAAATGCAGACAGTACCTAGAAGCAGGCTGCCTTTGATCATGCCTGAAATATACTCGGAGTCGAGTATGGATTTCATCCTCTTTATTCAGCTCATAGTAGCGAGGAATGAATGGTCCCCCAGAACATCTGCTTTATATACATTATTCACACAATGGGCCCCACGTGATTGGCTAATTCCGGGATACTCCTGTAGGCCAATCAGGTTGCGGATTCACTTCCACCTGGAGCTGGATTGGGTAGCTCCTGCGGACCAATCAGACTGCTGCATTCTGGATCCTATTGTTCTAGGACCAATCAGACTGCTGCATTCTGAATCCTATTGTTCTAGGACCAATCAGACTGCTGCATTTTGGATCCTATTCAACTCAGTACATAACAATGCCTAAAGGTGCTCTTTGGATTGTGGCCTCTGGTGTGCCTATCCCCTCAAAAACACATATATTTGCAGTATGTCTCCTGCCAGTGTTCACTAATAGGTTGCATTATGTCACCATGTCCCGATCCTCTGGGCTCAGCCCAGCTCATTATTTCTTACCATGATCCCAGTAAGAAGCATGATGCAATGCACAGTGTGGGTGACATCAGCTGCGTGGATTAAGTTGTGGTAAGGGTTTCGGTGTTTGCTGTAGCCAGTTTCCAAAGCTTCTCCAAATGAAATAAGGCTATGAACAGGGATCTGCAAGAGGCAAGCACAAGTAATAACCACCAGTGTCACCAGCAGATTTGAGGGTGCTAGTTTTGCCATGCCATCTTTCATTCTGAGTTTTGGGGGCGGCACCAGCTAGAAATCAGCCAGCATGTATGCAACTGGTACCTACAGATAGGACATTTGGCAACAACCCATAATCCTCCTGTGCTGAGAGGGACAACAGGTGACATTGCAGAGCCCATCCTGTGGGATGGTTTAGAAATGAAGCTACTGCAGCTTCACTCAGTCTAGGCAACTAGTCACTCGGGTGGGTGGCACCAGTTTTCTGTCACTGCCAAACTGATGCACTAGTTTCCTGACCTTCGGTCTCCTGCGTTTATTCAGCCCAGCTCCCGCCTAAGATACTTGCCCTTCTTTTGTCCTGAGCCCTTGATTTCCAGCCCACTTCAAGTTAGGTTCGTACCCATTGCTTAATTTTTTTTTTTTGTAAGGACTCAGTATGTTTCCCAGCACAATTCAAAGTGTTGGTGCTGACCTTTAAAGCCCTAAACGGCCTCAGTCCTGTATACCTGAAGGAGCGTCTCCACCCCCATCGTTCAGCCCGGACACTGAGGTCCAGCTCCGAGGGCCTTCTGGCGGTTCCCTCACTGCGAGAAATAAGGTTACAGGTAACCAGGCAGAGGGCCTTCTCGGTAGTGGCTCCAGCCCTGTGGAATGCCCTCCCATCAGATGTCAAGGAAATAAACAACGATCTGACTTTTAGAAGACACCTGAAGGCAGCCCTGTTTAGGGAAGTTTTCAATGTTTGATCATGTTTTTAATATAATTATATAATTATAATTATAAAATTTAATTATAATTATAATTTAGTGTGATGGCATCCGCACTTTGGAATTCCCTGTCTATTGAGATCAAGCAGGAGCCTTCAATGTACTCTTTTTGGCACCTGCTAAAAATAATCAAGTGTACCCAGATCCTTAGAAAGTTGGGGCAATCTTAATCTGTTTTAGTATTTTAACTTTTGTATGTTTTAAACTATGGTTGTGATTTTTTTTCTTGATTTTATTGTTTTGTCCTTTTGAAAACCACCTTGAGGATGCTGGGTTTTTTTGTTTTCGTTTTTTACAATCAAGCGGCATATAAATTTTATGATAATTTAATTACAATACACAAGTGTTCATGCAGAGTATTTAGCAATAAACAAATAAATGACATGAACTATCCTTTGGGTGTGTCTGTGTGCAAAATGTTTCTTTGTAAAGTTAACAATATGCCATAATTCCCATATCTTGTATCTTACAGCAGTTGTAATTAACAAAGCAATCAACACAAATATATATATATAATAAAATTTGGCCTGCATATTCAATAACAAAACAATATGGATGGAAGTAATCACGACGTCATTCAGATTCTCCGTAAATAAGGATAAAAAAGACCCTAGAGGAGAGGGAAGAAGAGAGAAAGAAAGCGCTAAAAAGAAAAACGAGAAGAGAAGTGAAAAGACAAGAAGAAAGAAAAAGAGAGAGAATCATAGAATCATAGAGTTGGAAGAGACCACAAGGGCCATCCAGTCCAACCCCCTGCCAAGCAGGAACACCATCAAAGCACTCTTGACAGATGGCTGTCAAGCCTCTGCTTAAAGACCTCCAAAGGAGGAGACTCTACCATACTCCTTGGCAGCAAATTCCACTGTCGAACAGCTCTTACTGTCAGGAAGTTCTTCCTAATGTTTAGGTGGAATCTTCTTTCTTGTAGTTTGAATCCATTGCTCCGTGTCCGCTTCTCTGGAGCAGCAGAAAACAACCTTTCTCCCTCCTCTATATGACATCATTTTATATATTTGAACATGGCTATCATATCACCCCTTAACCTTCTCTTCTCCAGGCTAAACATACCCAGCTCCCTAAGCCGTTCCTCATAAGGCATCGTTTCCAAGCCTTTGACCATTTTGGTTGCCCTCTTCTGGACACGTTCCAGCTTGTCAGTATCCTTCTTGAACTGTGGTGCCCAGAATTGGACACAGTATTCCAGGTGACGACAGAGGATGAGATGGTTGGACAGTGTTCTCGAAGCTACTAACATGAGTTTGGCCAAACTGCGAGAGGCAGTGAAGGATAGGCGTGCCTGGCGTGCTCTGGTCCATGGGGTCACGAAGAGTCGGACACGACCGAACGACTGAACAACAACAAAATTCCAGGTGGGGTCTGACCAGAGCGGAATACAGTGGTACTATTACTTCCCTTGATCTAGATGCTATACTCCTATTGATGCAGCCCAGAATTGCATTGGCTTTTTAAAGGATAATATAATTATCTTACTCAAATTGCTTAACATGCCATTGAATTTCATCTTGTCTTTTTGTCATTCCAGTAATGAATAGAATAAATATTCTCCAGTTCTCTGTAAAGAAATCATATGCCTGTTTTCCCTTCTCTGGCGTATGTTTAGGTGTGGGTAGATGTGGTAGTTCTTTAAGAGAAAGCCTCTTACCTTGAAACGGTTCAATAGATCATATCTGGTAAATAATTCATACATCATAAATCTCAGGCTGTGTCCCCCACTTGCATCATTTAGGGCAAACACGTCAAACGACCATCTATCAACATCCTGTAAGAGAATTTTGGGGAAGGGGGGTAATGAAGGATTTGCATACATTCCCCACCGATAGGAGACAGAAAATTCAGGGGAGGGGCAGCAATTAAATCTCTGTTTCATTCAAGCAACAAGCACCATTCGAGAATAAGGTATGGCGAATCTATAGACCTGCCCATACCCGTGAAGGAGGTCCAAATCCAAATTTATTATTACGGTCACAGACCAGTACCAACCCACATACAGTATCAAGAAAATAATAAAAGACGATAGGGATACATTTGAATTTGCAATTAGGTATAACCGGGACAATACAGATATAGCAACAATTAAAAATGTATAAAAATTAAAAAAACTTAGTCACTAAAATGTAACCTAAAATTATCATTTAAGGCCTTAATCATTATGATAACACTGCTTGTTCCCTAAGTTTTATGGCAATCGCACAGAATTTGGCTACTCTTAACGTGACCTCAGGGTCCTTGTCCTCTACCAGGGATTTTAGACATTGAAGTTCGGATTCATTTAGAGATTTTTGCATAGTAGGGGTAATGAATACCGAATGTATCTCCCCATAGAAACGGCAGCGTAACAAGGCATGAGAGACAGTTTCTACCTCCATCAAGCCGCAGGGGCAGACTCGTTCCGCATATGGTTTACCCTCGAATCTTCCCTGCAATAAGGCAGATGGCAGCCCGTTGAATCTAGCGAGGGTAAATGACCGTCTGTATTTAGGTATTTGAAGGAGGTCCTCATCATTGTGCCACGGTTACCTGAAAACTAGTATGCTACAGCAACATGCGGTAGGACCTACTCAGTCCTGGCACCCCATTTATGTAATACTCTTCCTTCCCCGACATGGCCAATGGCACTGAGTTCTTGAGTTTTCAAGTGCTCTGTCTTAAACGTGCTCAGATCTGGCTGGATCATGTTCAACACTGTTTACGAAGTGATTTGGACTCAATAACCTGTTTCCCTGACATCCCGTAATGTGGGATGTAAACACTAGAGCAGTCAAGTACAACAATGCTAGAAGGTATCTCAATCCTCCAGCCACAACTTCCTGGTCACCTGGATTGAGATAACTTCCTTTTGCAAGCTAGAAGTGGGAGTGGCTTCACCTGGGAAGGTATGAACAAAAGCCACTGGTCAAAAGCCTCTCTCTTCTTGTTCTCTTGCCTCTCTGGTTTCTCTCTCGCTTAGACTGCGAGGAGGATGCTCAGTTGGCTTCCAGCCAACTGGGGCCTAATGGACTTCTCTCCCACATAGAGAGATTCCAATTGTATATATCTTTACTATGCATAAGCCTGCCTTCTTTTGGGAGTCTTCCTGTCTCTGCAATTGAATGTCCGTGAGTAAACGTTTTATATCTTTTTATAGAAGACGTGTGCTGTGTCTTATTTGAAGAGGGACAAAGGGGAAATATAGTGACAAACCAGGAAACTAGATTAAGTTGATTCTAGCGAATCAAAGCAACTTCCGCTGTGTGTATTTTAAAAGGGAATGTTACTCTGCTAGTTGAACTTGCAAGCGCAAGTTAGGATGAGATATATTAAATTATAAATCATCATCCACGTTCCCAAACATTCCCACACGTAATTGTCAGGGAATCATATTGGCACCAGAAATGTTCTTACCACACGTAAGCCTTTTGTCTCTTGCAGTCCCCAACTTGCTCTGCGGGCTGAAAACCAAAATGCCTGTGGCAAAGGACTCTTGCTGGAGTGTGCTTCCTCATAATATAGATTTGGGGACTGTTTATTTGAAAAGAAGGGACGCGGGTGGCGCTGTGGGTTAAACCACAGAGCCTAGGGCTTGCCGATCAGAAGGTCGGCAGTTCGAATCCCCACAACAGGGTGAGCTCCCGTTGCTCGGTCCCTGCTCCTGCCAACTTAGCAATTCGAAAGCACGTCAAGTGCAAGTAGATAAATAGGTACTGCTGCAGCGGGAAGGTAAACGGCGTTTCCGTGCGCTGCTCTGGTTTGCCAGAAGTGGCTTAGTCATGCTGGCCACATGACCCGGAGGCTGTATGCCAGTTCCCTCGGCCAATAATGCGAGATGAGCGCCGCAACCCCAGAGTCGTCCGCAACTGGACCTAATGATCAGGGGTCCCTTTACCTTTACCTTTATTTGAAAAACACCCTCATCTCGAAACCTTTCTGCATATAAGCTACCACTGCAGTTAGAAGGAATCATGGGGTTGGGGTAGCATTGCTGAAAAAGAACACCTGAGGAGCATCTTCACCCTCATCGTTCAGCCCAGACACTGAGGTCCAGCTCTGAGGGTCTTCTGACAGTTCCCTCACTGCAATAAGTGAGGTTAAAGGGAACTAGGTAGAGGGCCTTCTCAGTAGTGGCGCCCTCCCAGTGGAACGTCCTCCCATTAGATGTCAGGGAAATAAACAACTATCTGACTTTTAGAAGACATCTGAAGTCAGCCCTGTTTAGGGAAGTTTTTAATGTTTGATGCCCTTTATTGTGTTTTTAATATTCTGCTGGGAGCCGCCCAGAGTGGCTGGGGAAAGCCAGCCAGATGGGCAGGGGTATAAATAAATTATTATTATTATTATTATTATTATTATTATTATTATTATTACTACTACTATTACTGAAACAATAGCAACGATTACTATTTTGAGCAACACCTCTCAAAACAGATACAGCTTAGGTAAAGGTAAAGGGACCCCTGACCATTAGGTCCAGTCGTGTCCGACTCTGGGGTTACGGCGCTCATCTCGCTTTATTGGCCGAGAGCCGGAGTACAGCTTCCAGGTCATGTGGCCAGCATGACAGAGCCACTTCTGGCGGAAAAGCCGTTTACTTTCCCACCAGAGCGGTTCCTATTTATCTACTTGCACTTTGACGTGCTTTCGAACTGCTAGGTGGGCAGGAGCTGGGACCGAGCAACGGGAGCTCACCCCGTCGCAGGGATTCGAACCGCCGACCTTCTGATCAGCAAGCCCTAGGCTCTGTGGTTTAACCCACAGCGCCACCTGGGTCCCCTAGATACAGCTTACCATTCCAATAATATCTAAATTTCATCACAACTAAGCGGAAGAAGCCATACAATCACAAACCTTTTGTGAAAGTGAAAAAACATTTCCTTGCGTGTGTATTTAATACTGAAACACTTAGGAAATGATACGCTCAGGCAAGGGGTCAAGCTCAAGGCAGCATGGCCATTGATCTGTAATGTTGGAAACTGTAGCGCAACAACACCTGGAGGGCGCCAGGTTGGGGCTGGTTACTATATTCCAGTAGCTAGAATATATGGGTGGGATCCAGCTCCTCGAGCCCCGTCACAAGGACTTCTGCTTGAGCAATGGGGCTTCCCAAACAGCATGTGTGGGGTGGAGAGCGGGATCGTTCAATCTGGAAGGCCAAATTGCTTGCGTTGCCCAAAGCAACATTTTCTCTTATAGCAAATATTTGTATGTTGCTTTCACTTACACATGCAGTTGCAATCACAGTTTATGCTAGTATATTTTTTTGTACATATTACTTGGCTGTAGAAATGCATTGCAAAATTTGGGGAAGTGTGCATTTTGGCACGTGGTTGTTTTGGTACGTGTGCATTTAAAGGCAAACCGACCAAATTTGCACTTTCTGAAACTGCACTGAATTTCTCCCAAATCCCTACTTTGTAGTAAAATTGTCCACAAACTGATCTCACCTTAAAAGCTGACAACACTTCAGCTGGAAAGGTCAAGCCAACCATGCTAGAGGTCTTTCGATACATTCTAGAAGAAGAAAAGAAGATTAAATGAAACGGCACCTGAAAACTAATGGTGATGTGTTTATGCTTTGGGAGCAGTTCTGGAAAAGTTCCCCTTGCAATTTGAAGTTTGAAATTAGATATAAAAAGACCCTTAAAATCATGTGAAAGATGGGAGCCAAAAATGTTTGCTCCCTAAACCAAGGGAATGCATATGCCAATTTACAATAGAATTCATTGATATTTATATCTGATCTCTGCATTTTATGCCAATGTCCTTTCAATAGTGTCACATGCTTTTCTGTTTTTGAGATAACACTTTCTTGGCCAATGTGAGGTGAAACAGAATTTTAATGTTCTGTCTTTTTAAAAAACAAAAACATTTTTTCATAACAAAATAAAAAAAAATCCTTCCAGTAGCACCTTAAAGACCAACCAATGGTAAGTTTGTTATTGGTATGAGCTTTCATGTGCATGCACACTTCTTCAGATACCAATATTGAGATTTTTTTCATACATTTATTACTGAACAATTGTATTCCTATTCAACAAAACAATTCCCACTCACCCAACATCAATGTTTATAACTCAATTTACATACATTTGCATTTTAAGGTTTCGTTTTATCTAATTTCATCCTCTCTAACATGTTTCTTAATATATTCTGCTGTTTTCTTACACTTCAAACCCTGCTGTGGTCTTCGCATATGGGAAACAACTTTTGAAGACAGATCTGAAATCTTGCTAAGTGCTAAGGCGGAACATTAACATTAAGTTTCTAGTCTATATAAAGAATTTTAATGTTCTCTCTTAGCACTTATCAACACTGACAGAGGAAGAGGAATGCGGGGGGAGCGCAGCGCCCCCGGAAACGTGATCCCGGCAGGGTGCCATCGTGGTTGCCCCCGCCGCCGTGCTGGGTGCCCTGCCCCCACAGGCGGCCCGCCCCCGCCCCCAGGACGCATGCTACACCCCTGTGGGAGGGACGCCCCACAACAGGACATGCGCCAGCCCCACCCCCACCTGCTCTCCGCCCCCCGGTGCCGGAGCATGAAGCTCCGACGCTGCTTATCAAGATTCCAGACCTGTCTTCAAATGATCATTACAAAGAGGACTAAAACAAATGAACCAACCCACCCATGAAGAAAAGAAATGCAAGATGCTACTAGCTTAACAATGACCTGGCTTGCACATCATGGTAAGCCAAACTATGGCTTATTACGCTTTAGGAACATAAGACAGACCACTGATCAATCAAGCTCAGTGTTGTCTCCTGGCAGACTCTCTTAAGAGAGCCAGTGTGGTGTAGTGGTTAAGAGCGGTAGACTCGTAATCTGGTGAACCGGGTTCGCGTCTCCGCTCCTCCACATGCAGCTGCTGGGTGACCTTGGGCTAGTCACACTTCTCTGAAGTCTCTCAGCCCCACTCACCTCACAGAGTGTTTGTTGTGGGGGAGGAAGGAAAAGGAGAATGTTAGCCGCTTTGAGACTCCTTCGGGTAGTGATAAAGCGGGATATCAAATCCAAACTCTTCTTCTTCTTCTTCAGGGTTTCTAGGGGAAGACTTTACTAGCCCCCTCAGAGATGCCAAAGATTGAACTAGGGGTCTTTCGTACGCAAGTCAGATGCTCTACCACTGAGCTATGAAACGTCCTCTTTGTTCTTATAAAGCCAGAACTCGAACTCACCTTTCTACAAAAATCCCTGCTTGTACAGCATGCACAATGCTTCGAAACTTTGGTTTTTCCTCTGGCCTCCTTTTGACCATCCCCATTTTCCTCGTGAAGGTGGACGCCAACCAATCCCGTACTTCCAGAGGGACTGAATCTGACTGGAGATCCGACAGCTCATCCTCTGTATCCAAGAGTCTCCTGTAAATATATATCGGGTGCGTGAATCAGTATAAAAGATCTGCAGACTTCAGAATAGGAAGGGGAAACTATGTACCAGGCGCTCAAAGCTCTTCAGGGGTCAGCAAACGTTTTCAGCAGGGGGCCGGTCCACTGTCCCTCAGACCTTGTGGGGGGCCGGACTATATTTTGAAGAAGAAAAATAAATGAACAAATTCCTATGCCCCACAAATAACCCAGAGATACATTTTAAATAAAAGCACACATTCTACTTATGTAAAAACATGCTGATTCCCGAACCATCCGCGGGCCGGATTAAGAAGGCGATTGGGCCAGATCCGGCCTCTGGGCCTTAGTTTGCCTACCCATGTCTTAGCTCAGGGGTAGGCAAACTAAGGCCCATGGGCTGGATGCAGCTCAATCGCCTTCTCAATCCAGCCCGTGGAAGGTCTGGGAATCAGCGTGTTTTTACATGAGGAGAATGTGTCCTTTTATTTAAAATGCATCTCTGGGTTATTTGTGGGGCATAGGAATTCGTTCATCCCCCCCCCCCCAAAAAAAAAAAATAGTCCGGCCCACCACATGGTCTGAGGGATGGTGGACCAGCCCACAGCTGAAAAAGGTTGCTGACCCCTGTCTTAGCTCAACCCAACCTTAGCTAAACCCAACCCGCAGCAGTTAAATGCAGTATACCATAATTCTGGATTGTGGTGCAGAAAAGAACATAAAAAGAGCTCTGGTGGATTGGGCCAAAGGCACACCTAGTCCCATATCCTGTTTTCAGACTGGTCAGTCAAATGTTTATGGGAACCCTGCAAGAAAGACCTCAGCACAACAGTGCATCCCCACTTAAGAATGCCTCAAAGGGGCTTAATAGGACAAAATAAGATCGCCATCATTATGACCTAGGCCATCATTAAATGGAAAATATACGCACCTGATGAAAATCGAAATCTTATCAGCACTGTATCCCCAAATATCAAAAACAACTTTATCAGCACCCCAGACCAGCCTCAGCCCGATGAATAACAAACATTGCAATCCTCGTTGATAATCTTGCGTACTCATTTTAGGTTTCGAGATGGTTTCCTTTGGTATTCTGTTATATTCGGTCCCATTATATACTTTGCTGATGTTTCATCATCTGCTCCAGGAAATGAATAATGAAGTGGGTGTGAAGAGCTGCCCTGACTCTCTTCCCAGCTTGAAGAACTGATTACCTTGCCTTTCTCCAGCATTGCTTGCTCTCGAAGGCCCACTTCTGCATGGGAGAAGAAGCAGCTCAGTAGCACTTCAGCTAGCAAACGGGAAATAATATTTGAAGGACTTCGCTGTTATGATAATGGAATGATCGGCTACAAAATAGGAGGCGGGAAAGGAGGAAATAATCTAAGGCAGGCATGTCCAACAGGTAGATCATGATCACTGGTAGATCACTGGCTCCTCCCAAAGAAGCTCAACAACTTTGGCTCCCCTAAAAAAAGCTCATTTTTTTTTGCCCTGCACCCCCAAAAAACAGGGATTTCCTCCTCCCCAAAAAAGCTCAACAACTTTGACCTGAATCCCCCAAAAGGGGGTAGATCACTGACAGTTTTTAACTCTGTAAGTAGATCACAGTCTTTTGGGAGTTGGCCACCCCTGATCTAAGGCACTGGTCAGCGGATCACAACCAAATTAAGGCTACTTCAGTTGTGTTTTTGAGGGCTACTTTTATGAGTATCTTGCCCATATTTTGGGGTGGGGTGGGGTGGGGTGGGACATTCTACCTGTGGTGGAACATACTTCACCAACTTGGTGCCCCAGCATGGCCATACTGGCAGGGAGTTAAGAGGGTCATAGTGCTCATCCACACCATACATTTAAAGGCCACCCTTTAAGGCACTCTTGGGGGGGAGCCACTCCCTCCACCCCCAAGAATGCTAGGAATCACAGTTTGTTAAGGGTGCTGTGGACTGTAGCCAGGGGCGGAGGAAGCCTCCTCGCTACCCGGGGCGGCGAACGGAGGTACCCCTGGGAGCAGGGCGTCATGACGTTGTGTCGTGACATTACGATGGACTGCGCGTGCGCGAAATGCCGTACATGCGCACTCCATCGCCAGGCCGCTGCTGCTCCCGCAGCGACTTTGCGAGCCGCCGCGCGAAAAGCAGCAGGGGCGGGGCAGCTCCATGAGCCGCTGATTGCACGCGGCAGCCCCATAGCAGCATCGGCGGATGGGCCGCAGGGCGGAGCAGCCTCGCTTCGCTGCTTGCTCGGGGCCCGCCGGCGGGGCGGGGGGGCGGCCCAAGTGTCACCCCCCTCCCCTGGAACCCGGGGCGTGCCGCCCCCTTGCAACACCACTGACTGTAGCTCTGTGTGGTGGAAACAGCGGTTCCCAAGATTCCTTGAGTGAAGTCATGTGTTTTAAATGTTTCAATATATGGCGAGGATCTCGCCATAGTCCTCCTAAACATCTGGAGGGCACCTGGTTGGCAGAGGCTGTAATGGAAATGTCTGAGCATAAAAAGGGGGACAACTTCTTGTCGCTTATTTGTCATCTTCTTTTTCATCCTCTTTTTCTTTTTTCCTGTTTGTGATCTTCCTCTTCTCTTTGTGACAAATCTGTGTCTAATGAGACCTCAGTAGTAATTCAAGCGAAAGGTTAAGAGGAAATCTCATTCCAAGGTGTTATTCGTTTCTCTTCAGCAGACACTGCAGGCAACCCCTCTATTATTGCTAATTATGGCAGGGCCTTGCCCTTGGAGGCAGACAGGAGAAGCAGCTGGCCTCAGGTGGCACATGGTAAAATGCAAATAGCAGGCAACATATCATTAATGTATTTACTTGTTAGGCATCAGTGTACACACAAATGATTAGGGACACAATTCTTCACTAGGCATCAAAACATCTTGGCCCATCTCCGCATATCCTCAACAAGTCACAGCAGTTGACTTAGCTGACTCCAAACCTAGCTGGCTCTTAACTGGAGGATTTGTCCATTTCAGTTCTCTCGGTTTCTCCTTTTTCTAATCTTAAATTCTACATTTTCTACATTTCTGCAGCAATTCCGGGGGGGGGGGCATCCTCATGAAAATTCTATAGCATTTCAGTGTAAATTTCTCCTAATAAACACAATTTTGTATGGATCTACACACTGGTGGGGGGGACTCTATAAATAAGTCAGAAATTAAATCATTATAATAGAAGGAGAAAAAATGCTATGGAATATCACAAAGATTTTTTTTTTTTGCTCTCCAGCGCCATCTGGTGCTGCATGTTTACAACGAATTCAAAACGCTTTTTGTTTTCTACAGTGGTACCTCTAGTTATGAACTTAATTTGTTCCGGAGGACCGTTCTTAACCTGAAACTGTTCTTAACCAGAGGCGTCCTTTCGCTAATGGGGCTTCTTGCTGTCGCTGCGCCGGCGGCACACGATTTCCGTTCTCATCCTGGGGCAAAGTTCTCATCTCGAGGTAACTCTTCCAGGTTAGTAGAGTTTGTAACCCGAAGCGTTTGTAACCTGAGGCCTTTGTAACTCGAGGTACCACTGTAATGTAGCGGGAAGTGGAAAGCCTGTGGCTTTTGCAGAGGTTGATTGACTACAGCACCCATAACCTCAGGCCATTGGGTTGTGCTGGCTGGGGCTGATGGGAGTTGGAGTCCTGCAACAGGAGGTCCACAGGTTTGCCACCCCTGCTTTTAGGGGGTTTCAAGATAGGCATCTCTCATTCTTTACAGGAATGTGTTAAAATCCCACACTTTGGGATATACAGGTGCCCAACAGCCCCAGCTCCAGGCCAGCAACATTCTCAGCTCCAGATCTGTGTTCTTCTTGTATGCAGCTGGTCAGAATAACCCTCCCATGCAGCATTAAGATACAAATGATGGCTACAGCACAGACCCTCCAAGTGTCCCTATTTTCCAGGGACAGTCCTGGATTTACAGATGCCATCCTGGTTTCTGATTTGATACCAGAATATCCCGCTTTCCCTTAGGACAGGGGTCGGCAAGGTTTTCTGGCCAAGGGCCGGATCATTCCCACGGACAATTGTCCGTGGGCCGGACATGCGCAGCGCAATGCCGGAAGTGGCATCTATGCATGTCCGCGACGCTGAAAATCATGTCTGCACATGTCCGGACGCCGAAAATCGCATCTGCGCAGAAGCGATTTTTGGCATCTGGGCATGCGCAGACGCGGTTTTCGGCGTCACGGACATGCTCAGACACCATTTCTGGCACCACTTTGCGAGTCCCCGCGCCGTGCTGCGCCAATTTAGCGCAGCGCGCGGGGTACTTGCCGAGCGGGCTGCTCAGTGAGCGGGCGGCTCGTGGGCCAGTTAAACGGCCTCCGTGGGCCGGATCCAGCCCATGGGCCGGAGGTTGCCAATGCCTGCCTTAGGACGTCCCTATTTTCACCAGAGAAATGTTGGAGCATGTGGTAGGATGTTCCTAATTTCATTGGAAAACTATTGGAGGGTATGGAGTTATGCGACCTCCAAGCCAAGGAGACAAGTAACTCTATAACCTTTAGAAGACATTTGAAGGCAGCCCTGTATAAGGAAGTTTTTTTTTTTAAGGGTTTAATGTTTTATTATGTTTTTATATATGTTGGAAGCTGCCCAGAGTGGCTGGGGCATCCCAGTCAGATGGGTGGAGTATACTACTACTACAACTACTACAACTACTACTACTACTACTACTACTACTACTATTATTATTATTATTATTATTATTATTATTATTATTATTGAATAGGATGTCCCTATTTTCATCAGAGAAATGTTGGAGGGTATGCGCCAGTTTCAAATTTTAAATGTAAAGTTTCCGATCAAAGAAACTTAAAGTTTGGAATTACTTCGAATCAAATGCATTTCATCTCTGTTCCCTCCCCCAACCTTCAGTAACAGGAAAAATACAATCAGGCCTTATTGATTTTTCCACTAAAAGCTATTACTTTCTAGGCAAGTGGGAAACACACATATTAAACACATAACGGGGTCTGGACTAGCCAATTGTTACCCATTCTTATTTTGCTAGCTGGGGACACCTGAAAATTTAACTCTTGTGACACAGGCCAGGGATTTACCTAGGCAAGGTAAAGGTAAAGGGACCCCTGACAGTTAAGTCCATTCGTGTCCGACTCTGGGGTTGCGGCGCTCATCTCGCTTTACTGGCCGAGGGAGCCGGCGTACAGCTTCCGGGTCATGTGGCCAGCATGACTAAGCCGCTTCTGGCGAACCAGAGCAGCGCACGGAAACGCCGTTTACCTTCCCGCCGGAGCAGTACCTATTTATCTACTTGCACTTTGATGTGCTTTCGAACTGCTAGGTTGGCAGGACCTAGGCAAGTGCTCCCCAAATGCATCGAAGCACTAGGCTGGCGGAACTGTGTAAAATGTTTCATTCGAATGTTCTCCTTGAATTTTTGGGAATATTTTAACAGTTCCCATTTGTGGTAATACATCAGATGCTTTAGAAGCATGAAGAAGCAGAGGAGGGACAGTGGGGAACTTTGCAAGCCAGTGTGAATGATCCATTTTGGTACATTCTGAGCATTCTGAACCACATGATTTGGAAGCAAGTCTTAGAGACTAAAAGTTTCAGAAGTGCAGCGTGAGTGATCTACTTTAGCTCAGTGTAGGGCCCCTGTTCCAAGCAGAAAAAGCATGAATGTGACTTTGCAAAGCCAGTTATTTCATAGGGAATGTTTCTATGAGGTGAGAAATCTGTCATCCTTCCATGCTCCCTCATTCTTAAATAAATTCAGAAGTATTTCAATATTTAGAAGACATTCACAAGATGTTTCTCGGGGAGAATCAGTGAAGCCATTTTATGCACTGGAGTTTCTACCTAGAAATAACTACATTGTGTGGAGTGCTCAACTGGGATCTGGGAGACCCAGGTTTAAATCTCTACTCTGTCATGAAGCTACAACATTCCGCTACATATACTCACATCAGTAAGAAACTGAGTTTGATAAGGGCTTCATTTTTCAGCTTGCGGCAGTATCTTAGAGTGCGGCACATAGTACATACAGGCGGCTGCTTGAATCAGTTGGGGTGAGGGGGCCAACCGGCGTTGCCCCCATGCTGATGAAGAAGAAAGGCTGGCCATTGTGACCTCATGTTGACCCTGCCTGCCAGAAGAGTGACAGGATCATGTCCCCTACAACTGATTCTGCCCACCTAAAGGAGGAGAGGCCCTATGTGCCCCTCCCACAGTTAGTATGGTGGAATGATTAGAATAATGGACCAGGATTTGGGAAACCAAGGGTCAAATACTCCCTCGGCCATGAGGATCACCGTAGGCCCGTCACAGTCCCTCAACCTAACCTACCTCACAGGGATAAACAGGAAGGGGGAGAGCCAGAGCTTTATATGTCACCTGGAACTCCTCGAAGGAAAGGTAAGATCTAAACGTAATAATATGAATATAAATATCAGTAATAGTAATAGTAATAGTAATGTTACACACAGCTCCAATCTCTGAGTGGTGAGAGACTCCAGGGGTTCCAAGCACAGGAACAAAATCCTAGGAGCCAAGGTCCCTTCGCCCCCCCTAAAATATTTGAGGGTGCCAGGGCCCCCCAAAGTTGAGGGGAATTCTCATTCAAATGGTGTTTGTGTGCCGTGTCATGTGATCGATTATGCATGCCCCCCCTCCAATATTTTATTCAAGTTGGCACCCTTGGTTCTAAGTGCTTTTCCAGGATTCAGTTTTCTCTGAGTGAAGGTCAGCTGAAAACTGTGGTGTCTTTAGACCATATGGTTTTATTTACACATATAGCATAGGATGGGAAGGGACCTTACGGCATTAATACCCCACGAGGTCTTGTTCCTCAATTTGCAACAGCTTTAGATCCAGCACAGAGCATGTCTCTGTCTCCTTCCAGCTTCCGGCTCTCATGTACCATTCCGGCTATTGTTCTCCTACATAGCAGCTAGCAGCCCGATGAAGGAAAGGAGGGGAGCTTATTCCCTTTCCTAGAAAGCACCATTACTAATCTCATTCTTTGAGATGCTGATGAGCAGTTAACTGGTCAGCTAAAGCCTTACTTTGACAAAGGGACTAGATTGAAGGTACAGGATGGAAGGTTTAGGAGGGGAGTCAGGGTCCCGTCCAGACGGACCCCCCAACTCATAACGTAACAACAGCAACAGCAACAACACTGGTGCAAACAGAATAGCTATAGGCTATGACAAAAAATCAACTTGGACAAGAGCACAGAAATCTGTGCATGATGCAGAATGGTTGGATAATGACTTCTGTTCCTTTTCTATTAATTTTCATTTCTCAGCAGCGGTTATAGGAAATCACAGGCAGCTTGTTCCTCTTCTTTATCAACTCCAAATGTATCATGTTTACTGCGCGCATATAAACCAGGAAGTCATACAAATCACGCGTATCACACTTACTATATAACAAGGTTGGCTGGCTGCCTGGAATTATGAAAACACCAGACCTTAAATTTAATAAGGAAATAGGACCAAACACATACTCCATATCCAAGTGATCCCGAAGACGTTTTGGCAGTCACACTTGGGAGGACATTCCATTCGATACAAAAAAACGTTGAAAAAGTCAAGACTGTGAAATGTAAAACTTAGGTAAACACGCTGGAAATTGGTCTTACACTAGATCCAGTTTCATTGACATGGCTACCCTAAACATTATTTCTAACAGTAAAAACGAGACGCATGAAATTAGCTGTGAAACCATTTCGCTAGAAGTCAAGTATATACAAGGCTTGGGATGAAAACAGAAAAGATTTTTCTGCATGTGTAGCCATATAAAAAGCTAATTAATCACAGATGTACTGAGAGACAAGTTACAACAGTCAAAGTAACTGAACAACATTGAGCACCTTCTGTTCCCAAAAACATCTAATCCTATTGAACTGAGAATAAAGATCACAAAAAGGCACCGTTCAACATGGTTAAGGACATTCTGGATTCTGAACTCAGAAGAATAATTCAAATATTTAGAACTGACCTTCTTTTTAGTGTTCAAAGCAATGCACCTACATTATCTCCAAAATGGATGCTGGCCTAAGGGTTACATTTAGCATCTTATTTTAGTCGTGACTTGTGCAGATGTGATGTAACTCAGAGAAGTCCTTCTCCCAATAGACAGGTGGTAGGATGAATGGAGAGCTAGAATAAATATCTCCAGCCAGATTCAGTCAATTGCCCCAATAGACCTACCTTGTTTCGTCAATGTATACAGCCTCCAGGACAGATGCAGCATATTCAATATTCTTCTTCAAATCAACCACATTAACGTCACCTTTCTCCAGCTGCTTCACCAAACATCTTAATCTGTAAAAAACAAAAAACAAACACACAAAAACTGGGGTTATTCAAGGCGAAACTAGTTACCTGGTAGAATTCAAAGGCTTAGGATGTAGTCAATATGAAATTAAAATAAAGCAGCACGTTTTCAGGCTATTTGTGATCATTAGTTTTTGGCCCTCCAAGTAGCTAGATATAAACAATGCATGCACTTGAGCAGGAAGAGGGAATTTATGGCCTTCCAAATGTTGTTTGACCACAACTCTCATCAATCTCAGCCAGCACTGCCAGCAGCGGTCGTGCATTATGGGAGTTGTAGTCCAATAACATCCAGAAAGACACAAATTTCCCACCCTGCTTTTGAGGAATAATCATGTGTCATGGGGTGGGCAGGACAGGATACCTTGCGACTGAACTAGTGGAAACAGAAAAACATATGCTCGATCATAAATCACACAGACAAAAAAGTGTGAAAGTGATGTTGCATTTATACAGGAGAAAAATAAACAGTAATACAAATTAAAGTTCACATTAAACAGTGGCAACATCCACCAACCATAGTTTCCTTTTACTAAACCAGGTTTTCTAAACTTGGGTCTCCATCTGTTTTTGGACTACAACTTCCATCATTCCTAGCTAGCAGGACAAGTGGTGAGGGATGATGGGAATCATAGTCCAAAAATAGTTGGAGACCTAAGTTCGGGGAACCCTGTACTAAACTGTTTATGCTAACCTCTAGAACTGACATGATTCCTAACCCATAAAGGTTTTTCTTCTTCATTTCCCACTCTCCCAAACTAAAATGCAGTCCAGGATTTTTGCTTTAAATCACAACGGGGCGAGGCAGGAATGATTTTCAGAGTAAAAAAGGAAGAAAAAAGGCCAGTATCACTTTTAATATGATTTAGTTAATACTCATAAGACTACATCTGTGCGCAACTTCTAATCGTGTACAAGCTCTGGGCTAAAGAGATACATTTTAAATGAGATTCAGCTTTAGTGGCCATTTAATTTCCTTTGAGAAAATTAGTTTTACACATTTCTTCCTCCTGTGTGAAGAATTAAGCTGTGCTGGTGTACTCCCCTAGGCATAGTTCAGAGCCTACCTATAAAATGATAATTAATTGAAAATAATGAGGCCCCAAGGTACATCCTCTAGGATTTCGTTAGACCTGTGCTCAATATTTGATCAAGCTCGATTACACTTAATAAATCCAATACGAAAAAGCTATGCAAACCTTTCCCAACTTCTGCTGAACGTTTGAAGTACTGCAGCACTGAGGTTGCCCCAGTGTCATTTTCTGCATGTTGATTAGTGCAAAGGCCAAAGGCTAGTACGTCTAGAGAAACTGCCCTTTTGAATGCTGCTTGCAAAACAACACCGATCCATTCTGGCCCTTCGCATTTACTTAAAGACAGAGAGTGGAGACTTCCGGTCGGGATGCCGGAGCGGACGGTCGGGAGAACGCTCGCTAAGAGCTTCTCCAGCATGGCAGGGGAGAAGGGGAGTTCACGACAGCGCAGCGACCCCCGAAAATCCCGGGAAGGGCGTCCTGGGACCTTACCGACCCGGCAGGGCTCTTAACGTCTTCCCTGCTCCCCGGTAGACCCTAATAAGGGTCGCTGAGAGCGAGCGAGGGGGGACGGAGCCCATCGGGTCTACAAAATCCCGTCGTGTGCAGCTGCATGACCGGCCGCACTGAGCACCTCCAATTTCTCCTACAAAGAAAAGATTTGGAATTTTGGAACTGTAAGTAAAAAGACATTTGGACTTAATTGGCAAGCTGTTTGGGACTTTTAAAACGGAGGTCGGTCCCCGGCAGTTGGGAAAAGGAGTCAGGAAACTTTGTTACCGAGGCAAAGAGGGAGGAAGTTACAAGGGAAACTTCTGCTACAGTGTTTTCAGTTACCCTTTTTCCCAAAGTCTCGGGGAAATTTGGCATGAAAGTATTATTGGATTATCGGAAAACATAATTGGATTGTTGTGAATGAGAAAGCTGACTCTGAACTCTGGAATGGCTATCACATACAATGTGGAGAAAATATTGGCTGCAATGGATGAACTGGAAAACTCGATTAAAAGAATCTACCAGAGGAGGAGCAGTTTTCAAAACAAGAATGACCTCATGCCAGATGAACAGGATGGAAAGCATGAGAAGCACAAAAGAGCCACCACATCACAGACTGTGAGAAAGAAAAAACAAATCACTACCCAAAGGAGTCTCAAAGCGGCTAACATTCTCCTTTCCCTTCCTCCCCCACAACCAACACTCTGTGAGGTGAGTGGGGCTGAGAGACTTCAGAGAAGTGTGACTAGCCCAAGGTCACCCAGCAGCTGCATGTGGAGGTGTGGAGACGCGAACCCGGTTCACCAGATTACGAGTCTACCGCTCTTAACCACTACACCACACTGGCTCTGATAAGATCAGCCCGGTCCTATTCCGTGCCCTCTGACACTCCGCAGATGAAAAGAGGGACATTTCTCACTCTTCTACAACTGACCCTCCTTGACCCCACCCCCATTGTTGTGCCCCACCCTGTGCAGGACATAACACACAGTGCCAAGAGTGCCTGCTTGGCACTGCGACCATGGGAGCCCGGGTCTGTGGCCCTGGCACCGGAATTTGTGGGCGCCAAGCACCTACATGGGCAATTTTGTGGGTTCTTGGGCACCCAGGACCCCAGGGAATTGGCACCGATGACACATGCCCTTCACTGTCCTGACAAAACCCCTTAATCCCAATTTAGTTTTATTCTTTGGAAGATTTACATAAAGAAAAACACACAGCAATAAATAAATTTTAGAAAGGGGCAAGACTAGATACAAATACAAGGCTCCTTGTGCTCCACTCTGCTCCCCCTTTCATCCCACCCAGGGCAGCCCTGCCCTCTGCCTGTACCGTGGCAGCAGCCACCTCTCCTTTCCTGCTTTCCAGCAGCCGCTATGAAGCTGCCCAAGGGAGGAGGCTGGCAGCAGCAGCCACGCAGAGGCCACGGAGAGACAAACACGGAGAGACACACACCACACACACACACAGCAGAGGAGGAAGGTCTTCTCGGTAGATTTTGTATTGTTTTAAGGTGCTCTTTGGGTCATTGGATCAAATGGTGGGTTGTAAATCTTTTTTTCTTTTTTTAAAAGATTTTCTTGATTTACAAAGGTGTGTGCAATGTCTCTCTCGTATTTTTTCCATGTAGCATTTTTGCAGATCAGTTTTGTTTGTTGAGACATTAGGAAGAAAAGGGGGAGAGAGGTGGGTGGGGTGGGATGGGGAGATGGGTGGGGTGGGGTGACGATGTTTCTATTTTACTTAATATATGTAGGGTTTGGTGTCAGTGTTGTTTGTGTAGGTTCTCTGTTGTTCGCTTGTGCTCCTTTGGCAGTGAGAGAGGTTGGGGTTGGCGTAGGGTGTGATTGTTCATAAGCAGGCATCCCTCTGTGGCTGAGCAGCTTTTGTGGTCAAAGGTGATTCAGGTAAGTGGCAAAAGCCCACATCAAAGTTTTAATAGAGAGCCAGTGTGGTGTAGTGGTTAAGAGCGGTAGACTCTAATCTGGGGGACCGGGTTCGCGTCTCCACTCCTCCACATGCATCTGCTGGGTGACCTTGGGCTAGTCACACTTCTTTGAAGTCTCTCAGCCCCACTCACCTCACAGAGTGTTTGTTGTGGGGGAGGAAGGGAAAGGAGAATGTTAGCCGCTTTGAGACTCCTTCGGGTAGTGATAAAGCGGGATATCAAATCCAAACTCTTCTTCTTCTTCTTCTTAATACAGGTCTTGCAATTTATGGACTAGGCCAGTTCCCACATTCCTGTACACTTGATATCCGATTGCTCAACTCTGGGTGGCGTGTAATGCTTTGTGCTGCAATGGGTTGGTGCATGCAAAACACCGACTGCTAGCACTGCAGTCCTCACCGAGAGCTAAGTTTGTTTCAACCCACTGGAGCAGCTGAGCAGTTTTAGATTCTGCTTTTGATGATCTTCTGAGGTCTCATTGGAAGCATTACTTCACTTACTTCAACATGTGATAAACCAGCCCAGCCATGTTCTGTTCATTCTACCAAGTGGTGCCCTGGATACCCGTTGCAAATTTTTGCCCAGCTGTATAGTCAACCAGAATCCAAGGGCTTGTGGCGAAATTGGTACAAGATGAGCATTTCATCTCCATCCTTCTTTTAGGGCCATACTGGTTTTTACAGTAGATCCATTTATGAGAACACAGTTTTACAATTCTGCCTCTGAAATGCCTTTTCAGACTTGAGTGGCAGTAGTACATACCACCCATTTCTAGCCCCAGGTAAATTTGGCTGTTGTTTTTAGTTTGGACAAAGCTGTGTTTTGGAAAGTTTTTTAAATTGCATGCTCTTTTTTAAAAAATAAATAAATAGTAATTTAACTGATCTATGCAGTAGCAGACCAAGTTAATTACCCTTGATTTAGCCTGTGATGGAATCTTCAGGGAAGTTTTAAAAATATGCTGCTCAGAAAATGCAGCTAACTTTTCTTAATGCTGATCTTGCCTGTGATAAGGTATGTTCATAGTCCACTATGTGTGTGGTGCTTCTTTGGTTCCTTTGAGATTTCAGGTTTCATTTGAGTAATGGATGTCCTGACAAAGTTCTTTATGAGCTGCTTATTTCATTATATCTGCATCTATCCAGTGGCGTAGGAAGCCGCTCGGGCACCGGGAGCGGCAAACATGACATACACCCGGGGGCAGGGCATCACTATGTAGCGTGCATGCGCAGCTTCACAACATACGACGCATGCATCGTACGTAGCGACACCGCACATGCGCTGAACATAGCGGGTTGCTGGCGGTGGCGCTCCAGCGCCGTATGGACGGTGCTGGGATCCTCTGCTCGCGGCTGTAGCCGCGAATGGAGGATCCTCTACATGCGGCTGCAGCCATGAGGAGAGGATCCCGGCACCGACCGTACGGCGCTGGAGCGCCACTGCCGGCAAATCGCATGCCTTGTCACCCCCGGAGACGTGGCACCGGGAGTGCACCGCCCCCACCGCCCCACCGTTGCTCCGCCACTGCATCTATCACACCAAGGTAAATTGTACACAAACAGCTTTCACTTGCATATGGCTGGAAGGTACAAATTATCTTTCTTTGTATGTGCATTTTCAATAGCTTGAGCAGGTGGCTTGCGCGCGCGCACACACACACACACACACATTGAAGATTTTACCAGTGAAAAATACCACTTGGACAAAAATACCAAACCTTTTATGAAATCCATTATGCATTCCCAACAAGAGTAGAGCTATGATAAATACTTTGAGCATTGCATGTATGAAAATACATTTTATAAATTACTAATCAGGACACAAAACTAGCCAATTTCAATCTGATTTGTCATCTAATGGTTGAATCCAGCTCAGGCACCCTCATGCATTGTGCTTTGCATATTACGCCCATCTAGAGGTGGAGGCGGCAATAGTAGTGAGTGAGCAAGCGGGAAAGGTGGGAGATTGGCCAAAAAAAAAAAAACCTGCCTCTCTCCCTCCTCTCTAAGGATGTCTCATCCCCACTTTTGCAATATGAGTGAGGTTCTAAGGTTTTAAACCATCTTGACTATTGAGCTCATGCATTAGATCATAATGTTGCCAAGTGAGAGCAACCAATCAGATAACTGGACGAGCTGATGTCAAGAGCGAAATTTATTCCCAAGGTTACCGTTGATGTTAAAATAGAAACCACACAGAGACAAATTATTACTTAAGATTTTGAGTATGCCTAAGGGATGAGATGTGAAGATGAAGGTGGGGGGGAGAAGCATTCAGCTATGGAACTCATGGAGTTCTAGAATCGGAAGAGACCACGTGAATTACCTAGTCCAACCCTCTGCAATACAAGAAACTTTTGCCCAATTTGGGGCTCAAACCCTTGACCCTGAGATTAAGAGTCTCATGCTCTACTGACTGAGCTATCTCAGGACGGAAGCTATAGAGTCCCAGTTCTGAGGCTGTGGTGCAAGATGACTGTTCCACTTCCAAAAAGGGACCATAATACATATTTTGTCATGTGACAAAGGCATCTGAGAGCAGAAGCAGTAAAGGAAGCCGTAAAGGAGTCTAGAAATGTTGTGAAATGCTGAAAAGCTGCAGAATCATTTAGCATGTTGAATCACTGTGACTCATCTTGAGGGTGACCCATTCTCTCTGTATAAGTACAGTGGGACCTCGACTTACGAAGATAATGCGTTCCGACGCGATTTTCGGTAGTCGAAAACACTCATAAGTCGAATCCCCATAGGAATGCATTGAGCGAAAAAAAATCGTAAGTCGAAAAAATCCTATTCAAAGTGGCCGTGACTTCCTTTCGGAAGTCGAAAAATTCGGTTGCGGCGGCCATTTTTTTTTCTTCCGGAAGTCATTCGGAAGTCGAAAAACACATAAGTCGGGTCACTCGTAAGTCGAGGTCCCACTGTATTATATCTGCTTGCAGGCAGACTGAGTGTCTCAGTCGCTGTGTCTCTCTCAGTCTGTGTCTCTGTGTGTAAGGTGGAGCCTGTGCTCAATGGAGACTCTGTGTGACTCAGTAACTCTGTGTATGCTCTGAAGCTAACTTAATCTTCTGTTCACTATGCTGTTATTTGCAAATGAGTTTATTTTAACCCAGTAAAGCTTTTATTCTTTTACTGAAGAAGACTCTGCATTATTAATTTACGCTGTGCGTTGTAGTTATCCAATGATGCATTATAAAATAGAGCTGGACATAATCTGGATGCACAGTGTAATGCTGAGAAGAAAAGAAACCAAACCCAGAGCAGTTAAGAATAGGTCAAAAAAATTACAGAAGGGCAAAAGATGTATGGTTAAATAAGTGGGCATTGGTGGTGTTTTTCATTTCCTGAGCTAATAAATGTAGCTGACATATCAGCGAGAACAGCATGTGGAGCCGGTTAAGGCCAGTCCATGGGGAGCATCGGTGTGCTGAGTATCACCAAGAACATCTTTAAGGTTTCATAATGCTTCCTCTCATCAGCACAGCTAATTAAGCTGGCAGAAATGCTGCTTCAGTTCAGGGGGTCAGCAGCTCACTGTTACAGAAACTCACCCGCAACATTTAAAAAGAAAGAGCTGTCAGATTTGGAGGCCAGACATCTGAGGAAACAGTACATATGTGAGTTTTTGAGAGCCTTGCTCCCTTTGTGCTGCGGTGTTGACACTGGTTGACACCTCTGTTAACTCTCATTTGTGGGAAATACACAAAGAAAGAAATGAAACATAACCTTTGACCCTTGTTCCAATGGACATGCAGGAAGAATGCTGGGCTATTTCCACGACTCTTTCACCACATGGCACCCACTTCAGTCATGGTCATCATGTGCTAAGTGTTGGGGATTCATTCCCCGTGTCTACAGTCATGGGATTGTTGTCTATCACATGGCGGTGTATGTTTTCATTCCACAGAGTGGGAAGTGACAGAGACAGGATGTTTGTGTTACTGTGTACTGTGAAGTGGGACTATTGTTCTCTTTGCTGTCTGATGCTAGAGAGAGAGGGAGCCATGTTGCAGTGCTCCGTGTGTGTTTATATGTAAATAAAGTAGATTAGCCGAAATGCTGAGTTGCTGAGGTCTGTTTATGCATGCTGTGAAGACTCTGTGGATCCCTAAGTGTGCTGATGCTTCTTGGTATCAAGATGTGATGTTTGGGCAGAAGAAAGCTTTTGAAGCTCCCGAACCACCAACCAGGAGGGAGAGAACATGCCAGTCGGGCATGTGTCTCTGCCAGGGTCCTACACAAGAGTAGGATGCTCCTGCTAACATGGACATGGAGGAAGAATGCTGGGCTATTTCCACAACTCTTTCAGCACGTGGCACCCACTTCAGGCATGGTTGCCATGTGCTAAGGTGGTCATGTGTGCAAAGAAGCCTTCTGCTACAATTACAATGGAGGAGGGACCATTTTGGTGGGTGGGATGTAGCGGAAGAGGTAAGAAAGACGCCTCTACTCCCCAGCTATGATGCTCCCCTACACACCTGAAAGTATGCACCATCACAGCTGGAGTATGTGATCTTTCTGGGTATTGCAGCTAGGAAGGAGAGGTTACCCCTCCAGGAAAATTGTCCTCCCAGATAAGACTTGTAGAAAGTGAAAATGCTTTTTATAAAGCTAATGTCTCATGGCCAGTGGTGTAGTGTGGGTTGGCAGCACCTGGGGCTATGCAGAGGGGTGGGAGGAAGGGGAAACCGACCAAGTAGGCATGCACATTCAACTGCCTAACAGCATCCAGGGCGATTCATAAAAAAAATTTTTTTTTAAAATGCCTGCTCCAAAGGTCTTATCTTACTACACTAGGGATTATATAGCTATATGTGAAATTTCATGCATATCAGTTAATATCTTGACCCTCCTCCACAAAAATAGCTGTTTACTTGGCCGTTTTCCTATGTCGTGAAGGCTGAAATTTCAATTCAGTGGAGCACTTACTGTTCCCAACCCTAACCCTGCGGAAAGCCATCTAATTAGACTTTAATTTGATTTTGGCATGTTTTTAGGAGGTAATTTAATTATTGTTTGATTTTATACCAATGTTACGTATCTGATGTTAGCCGCCCTGAGCCCAACTTTGGCAGGGGAGGGCGGGATATAAATAAAAGTTTATTATTACTTATTATTATTCCTTTGTAAGAAAATATGAAATAACGTAAAACCATTTTTGCAGGTAAAACAAAAAACAAAACAATGGGGGGGGGGCAAGAAATTTTCCACACTGGGTACCACCTGACCTTCCTACGCCTCTGTCCCTGGCCTCTGCCTAAACAGTATGACCCCACCCACTCCCTCCAAAGCTGAAGTTCTGTGGAGGTTTCTTCAGAGCCCTCTCTCTCGGCTTTTTCCTAGCTTCCTCTGCCTTTCTCAACTGCCTTTTCAATCTAGGCTTCCTCAAAGTTCACATTTCTCAATCCGCTGCCGGTTCTACAAAGGTTCTTCAGTCACCTTTAGTTTGACTGAAATATTCGTATCCCACCTTTCTTGCAAGAGCTCACAATGAAGAGCCTCAAATACAGGACTAAAGCAAGGGGGGCAAAAAGCAGCAATAAGCATACCCGGTTGGCAGAAAAACCAAGACCCTTGCTCTCCAGAGGGCACCCCAAATGCCCTCTGAATTAAACTGGCAGCAAATTGCGGGAACTGGCAGCAAAGTGACCAAATGGAGGGAGTCTCAGAGTCTTAGTGCCACTTTAGAAAAGGCCCCATCTCAGACGATTTCATGCCAAAAGTACTTCTATCTTGCCTGAATTAATCTTCCAATGAATCACCCACATCCACCCCTCAGCTCCCCTGCTTTCTGACCTGTTCCCAGTCAGGCAATCTCACACAGCAACTACTGTGCCTAGTCTTTGTTAGGCTTTAATCCCAGTCAAAATGACGTTTCCTTCTCTAATAGAAGCTGGACTGCAAATATTCCAAGAGCTATGTTCTCTGAGCAGTTGGAAGGTTCAGGAATCCTTTTGTTGCCAGAGGCTGCACTGGTCGCACAAGGGAAACACAACATAAACTATAAAAATTAAAAGCATCTGAAATGAATCAGAAAAAGAACTGGCTTCTTTAAGAAATGGAGGTTTTTCAGCCCTAAGGCACATTCCCACATACAGTAAAGAGAAAATATGAGCACAGTGTTCCTTTATGGCAAAGTATTCCATCAGTCATAATTATTCGGACGCACAGAACACCATTACATGGGTCTAAGAGACCCTTCTATCTCTAATGACCCCATTAAAGTTGTCCCATAATTATTTCCAATTACTAATTCCTGTTTTAAAGAGACTTGTATTACTTCTGGAAGGCAGTCTGACTTTTAAAGACATTTGCAGGAAAGAAAATGCCGATCTAGAGAGACAATAGATAGCAATAAGGCCTTCCTGTGTGTCTTTGCCATCCAGATTTGATTCACCAGCCTAGGCTACCTTTAAAAAAAACCAACTTCTCCCCTTTTCTACCTGCTGCTTCTCTCTCCACATCTCAAAAAGCAAGGTCAAGTCAAACCGTACATTGGAAGCCCACAACTTCTCCCAAAGAATCCTGGGAACTGTAACTTACTCCTCAGAGCTATAACATCCAAGCACACGTAATAAACTATAGTTCCCAGTATTCAGGAGGGGCTATATGCTTTAAATGAGCTTTAAATGCATGGTGCGGGTGTGATCTGAGACTTGCAGCAACTGTGCCCACTTCATTGAGAAAGAAGCTGTTCCCATCAGGGGAGTAGGAAGGGGAGCAGTGGGGGCGAACCGCCCCAGGTGCCCTCACTGAGGGGGGTGACATTCGGCATGCCACCCACCAGCGACTTGCAAGCCTACCCCAAGCTGTCGGGGTAAGGGGGAGCTGCGCCGTTTTGCCGGCAGCATTTCCCCCTTCACCCTTTGTTTTTGACAGCTTGGGGGAGGCTTGGGAGTCGTGGGCAGGCGGCGTGCCGAATGTCCACCATGAGCGGCTCGCTCTGCCCCCAGCTACAGGGCGGGTGCACCGCTCCGGGCACCCAAGCAGCTATCCCGCACCTGGAAGAGCACCCTCCATGCCACGCCCCTCTCAGGAGCGCGCCTGCCCTGGGCAGCGCGGGCATATGCTTCGCCACTGGTTACCGTATGTTCCTGGAGAAACTCACCTCGATGAGAAAGAGTAATTGTCTGAGTTTCTCTGCTTCTGCCTGAGAGGGAGATACATGGTGCCATAGGCGGTGGCTAGATTCAGTGGGGAAAGAGTCTGACCAGTGTTGCCCCTGCCCACCCGCTGCTCCCAATGCTGATGCAGCTGCAAAAGAATGGCTGGCCATTGTGACACCATACTGATGCTGTTTGCCTGAAGACATAAGCCTCAAACGGATAATGGCCAACTTAAAGGAGGAATTGGCCACTGTGCCTTCCTTCCCACAGATGCTGACCACCTGCCAGAAAGGAAAAACACACACCCTGTGCCCTTATTGACTACGAGAAAGTTGCTGCTTTCAACCCACAGCAGTTAGGGGTGTCTCTGACTTGCAGTTATTTTTATTGATCATAGTTTTGTAATTATTTATTGTATTTGTTAAGAGTGAATTTCTGCTTAATTATTATTTGCTGTCGTTTTGAGAGTTAATTTTATTGTGTACTGTTGTATTCTAACATTATTTTATTTGATATAAGTCGTCACGTTTTAAAGTTACGTTTTATTATAACTTGTTGTATTGGTTCAGATTATTTTAAAGGGGGGCATTCTTTGTTGTATGTTTCGTTGCTGTAAATCACCTTGTGTATAGTAATATAGAGAGGCGATATTCAAATTAAAAGTGAAGTGAAATCTTCTCTCTCTCTCTCTCTCTCACTCTCTCACTCTCTCTCCACACATCAAATGCAAGTTTTCCCTCTACTCAGCCAGGTGCAATCATACACCACCAAAACATCTGAGGACAGTACAAATCTATATACGACATATACATAAATCATAGCAGCAGTGAAAAACTTTTAAATGGTTCCGAATTGTACTCCTCTTGCATGTAATTAATAGAAGGGGACCAGAATCTCTCAAATTCTTTGCTTTGCCTGCCTTCTCTTAATCACACCATTTCAGTGAGTTTTGACACTCTAGCAACATTGTCTATTTCACAGAAGTATTCTTCTTCCATAGGAATTACTTCAGCATGCCATTTAGCCCCAACCAACATTTCTTCAGCACTTCATCAGAAAATATTCTTAAAAATTCCAGCTCGGATGTAGTTTAATGTGTGTCTAGATTACAACTTAACATGTCTTGAAAAGGGAGCGGGTGGAGATGTATTTTTCGAAGGATACATAGTATAAGGTTACCAGATTTTTTTTCAATGAATCCGGGGACACTTTTAAACTTCAATGGATTTTGTATGGTGACTGGTTTGTAAATCCGGGGACTGTCCCCGGGAAACGGGGACATCTGGTAACCTTAACATAGTAACCTTCTTACAAAATTGGAAGTACATTTATGTTGTCTTCAGTATGTAACAAAGGATATGAGGATGAATCCTGAACGTACAGGGCCGGAGTGTGAAACCTGTGCCCCTCAGATGGACTCCAACTCCCATCATCCCCAGCCAGCATAGCACAGATGAAGGATGATGGGAATTGTAGTCCAACAATATCGGGAAGACTACAGGTTCCACACACATGCCAAAGCTTCATTAAATAAGACATCGGACGGTTTAACTAGAGGGACAGTAAGAAGCCGCACAGATGTGGAAATAGCATTTCCAAGGGCATACTGTGTTCCTCTATGTATTTCGAGGTTTCCCCTCCCATAGCATATGAGATCGCTGTAGCAGAACTATGTAATGACTCCACTTTTAACTGCATGTGAATATCCAACTTTTGTACCAAGTGCAGAAGCGACCATTTTAGTCACCCAAAAGGTGTCTTTATAATGAAAGCTGCTCGATACGCTTTAGTATAAAAGCTTTCAGTTTTTCATGTTGGGGGAAAAAAAGAGGTGCTTTCATGTAGAAATGGGATGCAATGCTGTGTTGGCCTTGCCCTGGAAGAAGGAAAGGTTCAGTCTTTCCGTATCCTTTCAAGCACAGAAAGGAAAGAGAAAATTGAAAACATTGAGTTGTATCCCCAGGTGCTTCAAAAGCTAGACACAGACCCATTCAGGGCTGCAGAGCTAGAGCCCAAATTATACCAGCAGAGAAGCTACTCCATTACGTCTCTTTAATGCTTTCAACATACAACAATGTGGGATGGCAGAAAGTCTCGAATACTCGGAAGGGCAGGGGAGTAAGGAGAAATGATAGAAATCATGAAGGTCAGATGTAGTTCTTTCTGCAGCGTTCATTGTTCGTTTGCAATCCTGCTTTGAGAGGTTGGTCAGGAATCAGATCACAGCACAGGAGAAGCACTCTCCTTTAGCAACAGACATTTTCGCGCAGAATTCTCAGTGCAAACAATCCTGGCTGTATTTCAGCCAGCTTTACGGTTGAAGAAAGAGAAGACTCCACTTGGCAAGTTTTCGTTTTAAAGGAAAGTTGCAAATCCACAGGGCAAGAGGCAACAGCAATGTATATATCACACACCACAAAACCTGTCCAAACCCACAGAGTACATTGCACTCCCTAGCTAACTGGTTGTACAGGTACGGTTCTGTAATAAATTCCCATTATAAGATTTCAAGTCAGTTTTCGCCAATCACATAGAATTTCACTTGAAAGGAAGGGGTTAAAGTAATCAAGCTGTGAGCATGCACTAGTTTTATTATAGCAATTCTTTATTGTAATCGATAAACTGTGTAATTATTATTTGCTGTTGTTTAATTTTACTGTTTACTATTAGATATTTATGGATCATGGAATATTGCTTTATTGGATGTAAGTTGTTTATTTCTAAGTTATTGTGATTGTTTTATAGCGGATCAGATTGTTACTATTAATGTCTGATGGTTTATTATGTTTTTATATGTATTGGAAGCCACCCGGAATGGTTAAGGCAACCCAGATGGGTGGGGTATAAATAAAATAAAATAAAATAAAATAAAATAAAATAAAATAAAATAAAATAAAATAAAATAAAATAAAATAAAATAAAATAAAAATTATTATTATTATTTAGCATCAATGTATTTTTTCTTATAATGTGTGTGCAAATAAAGTGCCTTTTCTAGGAACTTATATATGTTTATAAACTGAACTAAATGAATTGTGTGTGTGTTTGTGTTTGTGTGTGTGTGCACATGCACACATACCATTAATCATTTTAAAAATAAAAGTTTACCTCAGAAACAGCTCATTTCTCCCCAGTGCTACATTAGCAATTGTGGTACCGGTGAAAACTACCGTATATACTCGAGTATAAGCCAACCTGAATATAAGCCGAGGTACCCAATTTTACCACAAAAAACCTGGGAAAGGTTCATAGGAGCCACTGCCTGCCTCACTCGAGTATAAACCGAGGGCGGCTTTTTCAGCACAAAAAATGTGCTGAAAAACTAGGCTTATACTCGAGTATATACAGTAAATCACTTTCCAACCACCAAAGTCCATTGTGACCCTGCCTCTGTATCAATCCACAGTTCCCTAACAAACACTTTCCTCCTTTATGGCAACACCTTCGACAGGATAAAACTGTGATTATATCGGTGTACGCACCATTACATTTTCTGGGTAACTATAAGTATGCAAATGGCACAGAAGGGCTTGGATTCTCATCTTTTGCAAAAGCTTTGCAAAATGGCCTGTAGACCAGGCTTCTTCAACCTCGGCCCTCCAGATGTTTTTGGCCTACAACTCCCATGATCCCTAGCTAGCAGGACCAGTGGTCAGGGATGATGGGAATTGTAGTCTCAAAACATCTGGCGGGCCGAGGTTGAGGAAGCCTGCTGCAGACTATGAAAACCCTGTGAAAACTCTTCAGGATAAACGAACTATTCAGATCAGAATATTTCAAATGGATTGAATATACACCGAATGATCCCGAAAGAGATTCCTCTCCCACATCTTCTATGTGTGTACGTGTTTGGAACGAATTAACCTAGTGAAAGAATTATGACCTTTTCGAGAAGTCAGCACACACCAGTAGTGCTGTGTTGCAAATAATGTACCATGGAAAAACTGTATATATATAAAGTATTTGGGAAGTCATTTCCTGTCCCATTATTTGTGGTTTGGGGTCAAGCTTCAGGTGCGTGGAAATTTCTTTCCAAGAAGTGTTTGTCATTTAAAGATAGAAAGCTGGAGAGCTGGAAGCTGCCTTTGCAGGAAGAACTGGATTTGCTTGCTGTCACTCTGGCACAACAAGTATAAATCTTAGCTCGGGGTGGATACGGGTGGGAGAGATGATATCTATTTCCCTTTACTGGCTCTTCCTCACTTCACTGTAAATCCTTTCTGCTTGGGAAATGTTGTGTGGCATTCAAAGGAACGCTTATGACTGAACAGCTTCTTTTAAAATCGATTTGCTATACCCTCTTTCTAATTGGACGGTGGACGGCTACTGCACAGAAATTCTGCAGAGGAGAGATAGCAGAAATTGAGAAGGGCAGTGAGTAAAGATGGAGACAATAGGGTATAAGGAGATGAATCGACATAAATACAGTATCGTAATCTTGTTGTTTCACTTATTAAGCACCTGAGATCCAGCGCCGAGGGCCTTCTGGCGGTTCCCTCACTGCGAGAAGCAAAGCTACAGGGAACCAGGCAGAGGGCCTTCTCGGTAGTGGCGCCCGCCCTGTGGAACACCCTCCCAACAGAGGTCAAAGAGATAAACAACTATCTGACATTCAGAAAATACCTCAAAACAGCCCTGTTTAGGGAAGTTTTTAAACTGTGATATTTTAATGTATTTTAATATCTGTTGGAGGCCACCCAGAGTGGCTGGGGGGACCTGGCCAAATGGGCGGGGTACAAATAATAAATTATTATTATTATTATTATTATTATTATTATTATTATTATTATTATACAAAAAAAGTCTCAAGGTGATTTATGACAACAGGAAAGATACAAGTCAAATATCCATAAATTATATCTAAAATTGAAGAACACAAGCCACAAGTCACAGGAACAGACCAGGTAAAGGGTCCAGGTGCAAGGTCCTTAAATGCCCTGGAGGTGGACCTGAAGGAAGCCTACCTGCTCCATCAGGCCTGCCCCCAAGGTCAGCCCTGCATCCAAGCCTGTCTGCCATTGGCCAATCGCACAGGCAGGCTTGGATCCAGCACCTGATAGGCGACGGGGGTGTTACACCCTCCTCACCAGCTCAGGTAGGTTCCCAGTGACCAGAAACCCCTCATCAGGTCCTGTGGGAAGCAGCTTCTGGCTCCCAATGCCGCCGCACCCGGAAGGTGAGCGGACTTACAATAACGGGAATGGTACAAGTGAAAGATCCATAAATGATGGGTGAAATTTAAGAATGCAAGCCATGGGGACAGATCATACAAATCATTCTCAATACATTAGTCATCAGTTAAGGAACTTGGGCTCTGTTTAAGCTAGAGGTGAAAAAACAGAAGGTTTCAGCTGGGGAGAGGTCTTTTGGATTTGGGATCTGCTTTTAAGCTTCCCCCATTGGTTGGCCACTGTGAGAACAGGATGCTGGACTAGATGGGTCATTGCCCAGAACCAACAAGGCTCCTCTTACATTCTTAAGTGTGCAAACCTAGGCATTTATTGTGCTTTGGGATATGTTGGTACAACGGGAAGCAAGAGTTCAAAGCAAGCAGGAACACTTGGTTTTGATATTGAATTTTTACATATTTGTAACCCACCCTGGGATCTTATGGGACAGGGCAGGAAATGAATGAATGAATGAATGAATGAATGAATGAATGAATCATAGAGTTGAAAAGGACCCTGAGGATCATCTAGTACAGTGATGGCTAACCTTGACACTCCAGATGTTTTGGAACTACAACTCCCATCATCCCTAGCTAACAGGACCAGTGGTCAGGGATGATGGGAGTTGTAGTCCCAAAACATCTGGAGTGTCAAGGTTAGCCATCACTGATCTAGTTCAATGCAGATACATGCAACTGTCCCATATGGGGATTGAACCTGCAACTTTGATGTTATCAGCACCATGCTCTAACCAACTGAGCTATCCATGAGACATAATAATGTAAGATTGTTAATTAACCCTTATATTTAAGCTTAGTGAAGCAGAACCACAATAGTAATGAAATCAGTAAACATTTTACGAAGTAAACCACTAGGCACATAAATAATCTTGGTACACGGACTGTTGTCAACCTTCTTCTGATATATAACGCTTTTCAGACTCTTAAAAACAAACACACCCAATCAATGTTTCACTAGCAAAAATATATAGGCAGAGGGAAAGATGCATGGCTTAGCATATGTTAACTGCAAGGTTAATTGACCACAGCAGCAAGGTTAGTTGCAGTGCCTTCAAGGCTCATTACAGCTGCTCATGGAAAACAGGCAGGCAATCCAAGACATGGTTAAGTTTTCTTTGCTTGCCTCATCATATGGGAACCCTGGGTGATATGTGTGCCAAGGCACTTAAGACAAGTGCCTTGTTTTTCCAGGGAGCAATTTAAAGGCATAATTGCTCCATTTAAATGTTTTGCAGGTAAGACTGTGCTGCTAACAAGAGAGCTGATGCATCGGCAGCTGTGTGTGTAAAAATAACAACCCTATACACACTTCCATGTGATCAACGTTATATCTGATTCCCCTACTCCCTACTCCAGGCATCCCCAAACTGCGGCCCTCCAGATGTTTTGGCCTACAACTCCCATGATCCCTAGCTAACGGGACCAGTGGTCAGGGATGATGGGAATTGTAGTCCAAAACATCTGGAGGGCCGAAGTTTGGGTAATGCCTGCCCTACTCCCTTCAAAGTGCTACTGACATCCCCTGAGCTTTGCAGATTAAATCCAATATAATATTTGGCTAGATTTACAACTAAACCATGGGCCAAAATATCTCTTATAAAACAGCACTCCACTTTTTTATTTATTTTTGCAATAGGGAAAGGCTTCTGAATGTCTAAAACATATGTAATGGATATAACACTGTTTATCTAACCTTTCCTAACCTATTGCTCTTCACGCTATTGGAAAAACCTTGCTGAAAAAAGCCTTTCTAAATATTTGAGAACAAATCACTTGCAGAATGTCCTGGAAATCACTTCTGGCTAAAATGTGTCTTCACAGAGCTGTTCATATTTCTTTCAAAGAGGGACTGTGAGGGGGAACATTTCTATCTACATAATATCTGAAGGATTATTTCTTCTAGGAACAGTGCTATTTTTCAGAAAAAGAGGTGCCAGAACTCACCAGGAACACCACCCATGTTCTCTTATAATGGCAATGGTGCCCATCTGAGAGGTGCCAGAACTGAGTTCCGGGAAGTTACAGCTGGGGAAAAATAACCTTGGGGTGGAAGACAAGTGCTTATAAAGTTGCAATATGTGGGGGGAGGAAGATGAAGGAGGTTACCATGTGGGTGGTTTGTGTGTAATAGGGGGGTGTTGCACAAAAGAAGGGGGAGCATAGCTGTCAACCCTCCCTTTTTTTGCGGGAAGCTCCCTTATTCCAATGCCGTTTCCCGCTGCTATCCCGGATTGTTGATATCCCTTAAATTTCCCAGATTTCAAAGGAAGCAGCTCCTCTCCCTCCCTGCCAGCCAGGGAAGCTCCTCAGCCGTGTTGCTCGGCTGCCAATAAGGAGTCTGAGACTGACTGGGGGCGGCGCTTGCATGCCTTGTGCAGCCAGACCCTCACGCCCAACCAGACAGCCAGCCTGCCTGCCATCTATGCGCTCACTCTTTCGCTCACCCGTTCACACGCAGCCTCTGGAGCGCAGGGTGGCAAGGCTACTTGGTGCCATGGCACCGCCCTCGCAGCATCCCTTATTTTCAAATCTGAAAGTTTGAAAAAATCCCTTATTTTCAAATCCGAAAGTTGACAGTTATGGGGGGGGCATGGACATGGGGTGAAGGTGAAAACTGGCACAAAGTAGGGCTGCAGAAGAGAAGAGAGAAGTAGCTTCAGAAAAGGGGTTGGGAAGGTGAAAAGCAAACTTAATAGTTGCATGAGGTGGAAGGAGGGAGAATGGCAGAGAGGTTGCTGAGCAGAGCAAGCTGGGGTGCAGCCCCTAGTAAGTTTATATACTTTGTCATATTATAGGCAACTTTGTTCAGATGTGTTTTCTGAGCCAAGATGCGGCTTCCTATACTGCAAGCATCCAATCTGTTGACTAGACATAAAATTATCTTGAAAGGTTCTGGGAAACTGGCCATGTTTGATACACTGCCATAAAAGCGAGGGGGAAAAATATGGGAAAAGGATGCTGGGATTACGTTGCATTGGAGCACATTGCTGTTTTACTATTGGTGCTAACTAAATCTCACATTAAATACATATTAAACTCCTATATCTATAGATATATAGATAACAGCTAGTATACCAAACCTTTCTTTTTGGTGGCATTAGGGACCTAGATATTTCTTCATTCAGTGATACAGCTGGAGATCACCAGTTTCCAACTGTATCTTTTAACCATCTCTACAGGGAGCTGGCTTCAGGCATTAGGTCTATTGGCAGACCAAAGGTGGATCTACACATGGGGGTGGGGGGAGCTATAAATAAGTCAGAAATTAAATTGTTATAACAAAAGAGAGAGAGAAACACTATGGAAAATTGCAAAGATTTTGTTTTGCTCTCCTACGCCATCTGGTGTTGCATGTTTATAACGCATTCAAAACACTGTTTTTTTGACTAATGTAGCTGAGTCCCTACTCTGTGTTACAAAGATGTCTGTAAATGTGACATAAAGGCCGGCAGCATTAACCCTGCCATGTGGGAACCTTGCAGACGATCACAGAGCTTAGAGACAGGCCGTCAGGTTGTGTATCCACAGCAGTGACCAGAGGAGGAATGACAGCTGGGAGGAATGCAGAGAGAAGAAATGTCATGGTGCACCTGTAGCAGCAAAACCGGATGCCTTCATCTGCCCTCCCTGCAATAAACCATGTCTCTCCTGTATCGGATTGCTTAGACACATTTAAGTACATAACAAGAACTTTGACGGATAGACCAAGTGGGATCCATTTAGTATGGCATCTTGGTTTCCAGTAACTCTGAAAATCCTTCATCCCTTAATGATGCCCCTCCCCTCCAAAATAACTGGCATTCAGTGACATCCTAGCCGTGGAACTTTTATTTAGCTTTCACGACTAAGAGGTGCAGACAGCTCAGCCCTTCACGAACTTGTCTGATCCACTTTTAAAGCACCTGAAACCAACGGCCCTCAGCACATCTTGCGGAAAGTTGGTTCTGGATATCATGCATCATCATCTGAACGAGCCCTTTCTTTTGTCTCATTCATAAACAGTCCTGAACTTCCCCTTCACCGTTTTTTGTGCGGATGGATACATGCACATACACACATTCCCTCCCTCCTCCCCTGCCAAATCTGTGAGCTTTTGGAAGAATTTAGGTGTTCATCTAGTGTGCTGCATAAAGAAAGACGGTGAAGGCCAAACAAGACAATACACAACATTTTAGGGTTGCCATATTTTGAAGAGAGAGGGGGAAAAAAGAGGACGCAATGGCGGCCATTCAAAGCAAATAAATGCAATTTGTCTCAAATTTTACCTCTGAAAAAAGAGGTGTCCTGGAAAAAGAGGACACATGGCAACCCTATTTAGCAAACTTGTGAAGGGCAGTTTTAAAAAGAGAGGAAATGGCAGGTGTGGGGTCTGTGATCCAGACTTGGGATGCAACAGGGTAGACAACATTTTACAACCCTCAATCCACCCACCATCTAGTCAGTGCATCCAATTATCATGAATTCTTGTCTCATTTGGGTTCATCATCCCACTGATCCTTTCTCTCTTTTTTTTGTTGCCGCTGCTGGGATTCCAAGCCACTGATGATGATTAGTTTGATACCATTTCATTTACTTACTTAACAAATGCATTAATTAACCACTTTGTAGGATGAAGCCATCAAAGAGGCATAAAAATAGAAGAAAGCAGAAACGCATGCTCTAAAAGCAATAAAACTCTTTTGACAAACTTGAAAAAACGATAAACCCCCTCTGTGTATAAATTCTAATAGAACAATAAAACAATTTCTGCAGCTGTGTAATTAACGGTGTGCCATTAACCTTTAAAAAAAAAAAAAGATTCCATCAACGGTGTCTCCAGAAAATTTTAACACATCACTTGGAAAGACAGGTGAACTAATGTCAGTGTACTGGAAGAAGCAAAGATCACCAGTGTCGAAGCAATTATTCTTCAACATCAACTTTGTTGGACTGGTCATGTTGTGCTGATGCCTGATTATCATCTTACAAAGCAGAGGTGGAGCTAGCTGCTCCAGTACCCGGAGCGGTGCACATGTTGTGCACCCGGGGGTGGGGCTAGCCACTCATGGGGCGCCGCCCACAGTGAGCATGGCGGGGGCGATGTCACCCCCCCTCAGGGATGACACCCGGGGTGGACAACACCCACCGCACCCCATTCTTCCGCCAGTGTTCCAAAGCAACTACTTTATTCCAAACTTAAAGACTGAAAGTGTAATGCTGGTGTTCAACAAAAGAGGTTTAAAGACTCTCTCAAGACAAATCTTAAAAAATGTAGTATAAGCACTGATAACTGGGAAACACTGGCCTGCGAGTGCTCCAGTTGGAGAACAGCCTTTACCAAAGTTGCCATGGGCTTTGAAGATGCTTGAACTCAGGACGAAAGGGAGAAACATGTTAAAAGGAAGGCACGCTTGGCAAACCCTCACCGTGATCAACTCCTGCCTGGAAACCTATGTCCCCACTGTGGAAGGACGTGTGGATCCAGAATTGGCCTCTACAGTCACTTATGGACTCACTGTTAAAACCATGTTCATGGAAGACAATCTTACTCGGCTACGAGTGATCGCAGAAGAAGAAGAAGCAATTAACCTTGCATGTAGTCTGTTTAACCAGCTTTACAGAATCGGAGTGAGAAAGGACGGCCTTGTCTTAACCAAAGGACAGGTTAACTGCGGTGCTAAATGAACCAGGGATGGGAAGCCTCAGGACCAGAGGCCCAATGTGGCCTTCCATGTCTCTCCATAGCTGTCAACTTTCGGATTTGAAAATAAGGGATTTTTTCGAACTTTCGGATTTGAAAATAAGGGATGCCGCAAGGGCGGTGCAATGGCACCAAGAAACCTCGCCACCCTGCGCTCCAGAGGCTGCACACGAACGGGTGAGCGAAAGAGCGAGCGCATAGACGGCAGGCTGTCTGTCTGTTTGGTTGGGCGTGAGGGTCTGGCTGCACAAGGCATGCAAGCTCCGCCCCCAGTCGGTCTCAGACTCCTTATTGGCAGCCGAGCAACGCAGCTGAGGAGCCTCCCTGGCCGGCAGGGAGGGAGAGGAGCTGCTTCCTTTGAAATCCGGGAAATTTAAGGGATATCAACAATCCGGGATAGCAGCGGGAAACGGCATTGGAATAAGGGAGTTTCCCGCAAAAAAAGGGAGGGTTGGCAGCTATGTGTCTCTATCTGGCCCCCCAGACATGATGCTACATAGAGCATATCTCTTCCTTAGCCACACCCCTTACTGACCCTTGAGTATTTCTGCCTGGCTGGAAAGTGTCCCTGAACTCTGATAATGCTTCTTGCATGCCTCCTTGGAGGATAGAAGAGTTGTGTGAGTGTGTGCAGAAACTGGCCTACTGTATAAAGGTAAACTTCACACTTCTTGCTTTTCCTGTGTTTCCCTCAGCCTTCCTGCCTGCTGCCACTGGCATCTGGTCCTCAGAACAATGCCCAGAAGGAAATGCTGCCCACAGTTTGAGAAAGTTTCCCCAACCCTGAAACAGACAGTGTGAAAGCTGCCATGTGGACATCTCCTCATTCCACCATTCAATGCTTCACCCGAGTTATGGGCCCTCACAATTTGACCTTGATTTTTCATTTGCCCCAAGGTTTCCCCCAACCCTCTGAACTCTTATCTGAATTCAGAAGAACGGAAAGATTGCCAAACTGAGGGTTACATCAAAGCAAGTGTTATCCCCCCCACACACACCTCTAATATTTCACCAGTGCAAGTAAGGATACCCTATTCTAAACCCTCCAACATTTCTCCAGTGAAAATAGGGACGTACAAAGGAAAAGCGGGACATTTGGGGATCAAATCAGAAACCGGGATGGCTTCTGTAAATCCAGGACTGTCCCTGGAATATAGGGACACCTGGAGGGTCTGCAAACATTCCAGTGCATTCTCCTCATCACTTTCCTTATCACAAAAAATCTGATATTTGGGGGAAATGCATTTGTTGAGCAAGAAATCCAAACCAGTTCCAACTGCGCAAACTGAATTTGCCAGAATGTGACTGAATCCCACCTAATAATAATAATAATAATAATAATAATAATAATAATAATAATTTATTATTTATACCCTGCCCATCTGGCTGGGTTTCCCCAGCACCTGGTACCAGTTGTTGCTCTCCCTGCCCCATCATCAAAATTCCACACATTTAAAATGAATAAATAGGAGAAAATTAAACATGTCCATGTCCCCCCCCCCTTTAAATCTATTTAACATGGGGACCTTGTTCCCTTTGATACAAGGGTGGAAGATGTGGCCATATTTTTAGGAGGAAGTTGCAGAAATAAAAAGAAGAAGGCCACGAATTGCTACTTCGACAATGTCAAGTTCTTGGTCAGATTCCAACCTTTAACCTAAGTGGGAGGCCTTAATGAACTAAAGCAGCGTTCATTCTCTTTAAGGCAGAATATGGTCCTAAATATACCCCCAGCTGCTGAGATGATTTGCCAGCACCACTGCTTACTTTATATTGCAAGCACTTAACATTCTCTAGAACCCTTCTTCAAAGAGAAGTATTTGGTTTTTATTAGCAGGGGCCGAATAAATGATTAACTGGACTTAATGTAACACAAATCAAAGAGCAATTCCTAGCCTGATTTCTATCACCACCCCAGCCAAATGAGCACGCACAAATGTTGCGCGCAGGAATAGGCCACAAAATCACAATAGATTTTCTGCATCCAGGAAATAAGCCGCACCACGATAACATTTTTTCATCGTGCTACTTTCAAAGGGCTTCCTTTTTCATCGCCTAACGATAACACACAATTAAGAACTCCAATCAGCATTTTTCTGATGATGCTAAAGTCACCCAGGCCACAAGGAAGCTGAAGCTGGATTGGAAAGCTAAAAGTCAAGTGGTTCTGAAAGGTCCATATAGTGATTCATAAATTTGTTCCATCTCATTCCGACGTTTGGGCAGGATCCAACTTAAGTAGTTGCGCTAGTGGAAGCCAATGCAACAAGTCCTGCTAGCAGAACAGGGCTTTCTCCCTCCCTACTCCTTCTTCACACCCCCTCCAATCAGCTCTGGGGTGTGCAAGTGGGGGGAACCCCCAGGACAGTGTGCAGGAGGAAGCAGGTTTTTGTCTCGCTGGCAAAGCGAGTTCTCCTTCATGGAGAGCACGTGTTGCGGTGGGGGCCAACAAGACACCCATCTGTTGCTGGGCGGGATCGTTTAGATGGCCAAGGACTGTGATTGGGTTCTGCGGGTTGTTGGGGAGAATTTAATGTTGCAAGTTTTGATGGACAGCCCAGTGGCTATATATGTTTCTGGCACGCAGAGTGAGCCCCTCTTCGCTGCGTGCATCGGATCACCCACCCTCCCTTCCTCCCTATAATTTAGGCTTCTGTGTTGACCTTGTTATGCCTTGCATGGGGTCATCTGCTTTTGGGCCTGGTAGGAATTTTTCCATTTGGCTGATTGGCTGGTGCCATTTGGTTTTTGCCTAAAGGTAAAGGTAAAGGGACCCCGTGTCCGACTCTGGGGTTGCGGCGCTCATCTCGCTTTATTGGCCGAGAGCCGGCGGACAGCTTCCAGGTCATGTGGCCAGCATGACAAAGCCGCTTCTGGCAAACCAGAGCAGCACACGGAAACGCCGTTTACCTTCCCGCCAGAGCGGTTCCTATTTATCTACTTGCACTTTGACGTGCTTTTGAACTGCTAGGTTGGCAGGAGCTGGGACCGAGCAACGGGAGCTCACCCCGCCGTAGGGATTCGAACCACCGACCTTCTGATCAGCAAGCCCTAGGCTCAGTGGTTTAACCCACAGCGCCACGTGCTACGCAGTAGGTTTTCACCTACTGCATAGCAATTAGTCACAACTTGTAAGGTTGCGGTTAGGCATTGGTTATTAAATTGGTTGGTGGAGGGGATGTGGTTGGCTGTGCCTGCCCCTCCAATGCTGCTGCTGCGCGGGGAATTCCGTTAAAGGAATCCAGGGGCTCACCATGCTTTTGTCCGTACCCCCTGGTCAGGGGCTAGGGCCACGCAAGAGCCCCTGGGAACATTAGGGGAGAGGCGAGGGCCAGACCACCCGACCCCCATTCTCTCCCCAAAGTGTTTTCCCTTTACTGACTTCTGCTAAGCGGGCAGATGTCAGTCTGTCCCCAGGAGGGGACAGATAGTCGGAACCAATGCCTAAGCAACCACTCACATTTTGTATTTTAATAAAGTTGTGGCCAAAATTATGCCAAAAACCTTAAACTTAAATTTCTGTGTGACGTGTGTGTTATTTGAGGGGTGGCTTGGGGACCTCGACACGCAAGCTGAAATGCATGGACTGATGGAACAATTGGAAGAGTGTGATATGTTGAACTCCACCCTAAATCTGCAGTTGATTTGCTTGTTTTATTTGTTCTTAAAATCCTCGTGTAAACATTTATCTAAACACACACAAGTTCTAAACACTGCACCCAAAGTATGCATTTTTAACACATCTTGATTCTTTTCCTTTGAGCCAAGAATTGTACCAGAAAATTCAGAGAAGACCCAATCCAATTTGCATGTTAGTCTGAGGAATGATGATCAGGTTGATTAATATTGCAATTCAGAGAAATCAAAACCTTCAAGCATGCAGAAATCCTGTATACCAGGAGTTGGAAACCCATGGCTAGTGTTGTCACCTGTCCCTAGAAGAACGGGATAGCCCCCCTTTTGGACAAAAGTGTCCCCTGTCCCGACTGGACTTCAAACAGGATGCCTTTTTCCCCATATTCAAGCTTGGCCAGCCAAAAATGGCAGTTTTGGATTACTAGGGTTGCCATGTCTGGAATTTCCCAGACATAGCCAGGATTCAGCAACCGGAAGCAGTGTTGGGGCAGAAAACGCTGCAATGTCCGGCAAACTCCAGACGTATGGCAACCCATGTCAGAAGTGTAGATTTTGATGAATTTCCTTTATAAAAAGCTCAAAAGCTTCATTATTATATTTTAGATTTTGCAAAAGAAGCTCAACAACTTTGCCAAAAGAAGCTCGGTGACTTTTGTGTCCAGATTTTCACTGTGGCAAAGATAAAATGCCAGGAACCATAAACACTCCTTGGTTGAAGGAGTTTAATACTGCTGCCTGAAAAATTGGGTGCAAAATAAAACCTGATTCTACCGCATGACGACATTGATCTTATAGTGGCTTTGAAGTATTCTTTGCTAACTTCATACGTCAGCTGATATATAGTTAACCAGGATTAACTAAATTTCGTAATGAATGTGCTTAAAGAGCAGAACTCGTGGGTAAAATGTGGGGCTCTTTTGTTATTGAAAGGGCAATTAGGAAGCTTTTAAAGTTAGATTTTCCCAGCAATGCTCTTGAAGCATCTTTACATTCATTCCATTCTGCAAACTGTTTACTTTAAAAACAGAGCATGGCGTGTTTAATGCCAAATTTTGCCCTAGGCAAACTCCACTGATGGGGTATAATACCCCAAACTTTATTGCAATTAAATCATTAACCATTTTTCTCAGATGTGCTGGATACAACCTCGGAAGTTCCCGCACTGGAGGTTTCTAAACAGAGATCAGATAGCCTTAGGCCGTGACTCCTGCACTAGGAGACTCTTGGGGGTCCCTTTCAACTCGATAGTTCTGTATTCCATGGAGAATAAGACTATTAAAGGGTGGGGACAGTTGCCAGGGGTGCGTGCTATTTGTGGTCAAGTTTCCTATAACATTTCAAGCTTTATTCAAGGATGTGCTTTGGATCTGTTAACTCTGAGAGCACCAGCCATTTATCAGAGGAGGGGTTCTTATACCATAAATCACCTTTCACTTGCATCACTATAAAGCCCTCCCTTATTTATACACAGCTGTGAGAGGTAAAAGTGCATTTAAGTAGTACGCTTTTAATTGCTAATCGGTCGTTTTGACCTCTACCACATCTTAAACCTTAAAATTCTTTCGTTTAGAATAGATGTTGGAACCACGGCCAAAGGTTCCCGCAAGTTTATATATATAAACCTGTGCTGCCGCGCATAAATTAGTCACAAAATCGCACTGTCTGTTTTATGTGCTTTGATGTCTTTTATTTCCCAATAAATGAAAGTTTGTTCCAGTCAGCTTTCTTGGTTTTCATCCACACACAGGCACAGCTAGTATAGGACATGTGGCTTGTTAGCAAAAGGTTTTGCTCCTCCCGGGTAGGCGGGTGTTCAGGGGTGGGGGGTCAACCCCACACAAATCCAGAATGGAGTCCCGAAGACGGTTGGATGCTGCCTTCTATGCTTCCTTCCAGCAACTCCTGCAGCCAAGCTGGTGCTAAAGAGAGTTCTCGGAGAGAGCCTTCGTTGTGGTGGGGGCAAAAAGTCATTTCACCATTGGTTTGGGGGAAGGGCTTGTGGCCACAGCAATTATTGACCTAGCTTGTTGCTGGGCAGAGTTGCATGTTGCAAGCTTTTGATGGACAGCCCAGCGTCCTTTAAATGGATCTGCACGTGATCCATTTGGTCACTCTGGTCTGGAGCTTCGGATCTCCTGCCCCCCCCCCCGCCCTGGTATAGGCTTGTGCTTGACCTTGCTGTGCCTGTCATGGGTTCGTCTCCGCTTAGGAGAGGCCTAGTAGGAATTTTTCCATTTGGCTGATTGGCTGTGCCACTTGGTTTTCGCCTACTATATAGCAATTAGTCACAACTTGTAAGGTTGGCGGTTAGGCATTGGTTCTGTGGTATGGGAGGCCGGTGCCCTCCAAGAAGTGATGTTGGTGATGGGAATTCCGTTAAAGGAATCCAGGGGCTCAACATGCTTGTCCGAACCCGGTGGGTTGCAGGGCCTACGCAAGAGCCCCTGTGGACCCCTGGGGAGGGGGAGGCTCTGATTTCACCAGCCTCCGTTAACTCTCCCCAGCTAATGGTTTCCCAGCGCTGACAAGTGGTCAGCTCTGTCCCGCTGCGACAGCTAGTCTTGCTGACTAGGGTCAGCTCTGTCCTGGTGGACAGCGTGAACCAATGCCTACGCAACCACTCACGTGATTTGTATTTTAATAAAAAGTTGTGGCCAAAAACTTCCCAAAACCCAAACCAAAAAATTATGTTTCTTGTGTGAGTTATTGGGGAATGACTGGGTGACCTACACACGCAAATGTATTGCTCTGCTTTCCTTTGAACCACATCAGTGGGCGTTCCACAAGGCAGGCGCCACCACCGAGAAGGCCCTCTGTCTGGTTCCCTGGAACCTCACTTCTCGCAGCGAGGGAACTGCCAGAAGGCTCTCGGGGCTGGACCTCAGTGTCCGGACTGGACGATGGGGGTGGAGACGCTCCTTCAGGTATACAGGGTTGTGTCTTCTGGGCAGCCCAAGACCTCCAAACACACTGCCCAGGCTTGCGAATCAGAGAATTCATTCGCTCACATCTCAAACTCTCTTTTTTCCCCAGCAGTCCTGGAGTCCCTTCTGTGCTAACAACAGGCATCCTGCTTTGCCACAGAAATCCTCCTTAAAGCCTTCTGTGTTGCTCCTCCCCTCACAACAAACTGTAATTGGGGCTACTTGGCCTGGCGAATCATAAACCTGCCTGATCGATCTTTACTGATGCCCAGACATAAAGTAAGTTTTTTTTTTACCTTACCACGATTGGTTCAGACACACTAGTTAATAAGCAAGAACCTCTTTGCCAGGCTCCCTAGGATACATTTGACAGCCGGCTTAAATTTGACCAAAGGAGCAAAAATAATTCATTTAATGTTGCTGGGTTGCTTGTTTGTGTTTTTTAACCAGCCTGCATGCACACCAATGGCCTAAACAGTTCCCTAACTCTCAAATTAGCATCTATGCAGTTTCACACAAAACTATGTAAAATGTTTACTTCACCGTAGCCGGGGAGACGTCCCCGTTATGTTACAATTACATATTAAGATCCAGTTACCAGTGGCGAGCACGGCTTCTCGGAAATGAAACTCATAAAAATGTCCTTGCGAATCTGGTAGACAAGAGGTTTTTCATCCCTTGCAATGCTACACATCGAAAACCACATGGCTGAAAACCTGGATATCTCAACTGTTGTGCCAGTTAGATTTTAGAGGTCTAGCGACGAGGACCTTCTGGTGGTTCCCTCGCTGGAGAAGTAAAGTTACAGGGAACCAAGCAGAGGGCCTTCTCGGTAGTGGCACCTGCCCTGTGGAACGCCCTCCCAGCAGATGTCAAGGAAATAAACAACTCTTTTACTTTTAAAAGACAACTGAAGGCGGCCCTGTTTAGGGAGGTTTTTAATGTTTGATGCTGTATTGTTTTTAATATTCGGTTGGAAGCCGCCCAGACTGGCTGGGGAAACCCAGCCAGATCGGCGGGGTATAAATAATAAATTATTATTATTATTATTATTATTATTATTATTATTATTCAAAGAATCATAGAATTGTAGAGTTGGAAGGGGTCCCTAGGGGTCATCTAGTCCAACCCCCTGCAATGCAGGAATCTCAACTACAGCATCCGTGACAGGTGGCCATCCAACCTCTGCTTAAAAACCGTTTTAAAGCCGTTTAGGGCTTTAAAGGTCAGCACCAACACTTTGAATTGTGCTTGGAAACGTACTGGGAGCCAATGTAGATCTCTCAGGACCGGTGTTATGTGGTCTCGGCGGCCGCTCCCAGTCACCAGTCTAGCTGCCGCATTCTGGATTAATTGCAGTTTCCGGGTCACCTTCAAAGGTAGCCCCACGTAGAGCGCATTGCAGTAATCCAAGCGAGAGATAACTAGAGCATGCACCACTCTGGCAAAACAGTCTGCGGGCAGGTAGGGTCTCAGCCTGCGTACCAGATGGAGCTGGTAGACAGCCGCCCTGGACACAGAATTAATCTGTGCCTCCATGGACAGCTGTGAGTCCAAAATGACTCCCAGGCTGTGCACCTGGTCCTTCAGGGGCACAGTTACCCCATTCAGGACCAGGGAGTCCCCCACACCCGCTCGCACCCTGTCCTCCCAAAACAGTACTTCTGTCTTGTCAGACACAAGCCAAAAGCTCAAAAAGCCATTAGTGGCAGTGAACTAATTCAGTGCAGCAGGGCTATCAAAGTGTTTACTTTTACCTTGTTTTGAAGAAGTTCCTTTCTTTTGGTAAGCATTCTTTATTTTAGAACATCCATTATTTTTATTTTTTAAAAATAAATAAGATATCCAGCTGACCTCTTAGAGCTTACAGCTTTTTTTCTGCTATTATTTATATAGTGCTTATAGTGTTTATAGCATTTGAAGTGCTAAGTGCTTGGCAAAGTTGCCTCAAAGGAAAGCTGTGTCCCACTGATTTTTATCTAGCACAAATGACATCTAGGTGGAAATTGAAGACGAAACATACTTTAAAGCTAGTTAAAGGAAGACCATTTTTATAGTTGGTGCCCAAACAAGCTATAGAACCAGGGTATTGTTTTAAAGCTATGGTTTTCCCAGTAGTGATGCATGGAAGTGAGAGCTGGACCATAAAGAAGGCTGATCGCCGAAGAATTGATGCTTTTGAATTATGGTGCTGGAGGAGACTCTTGAGAGTCTCATGGACTGCAAGAAGATCAAACCTATCCATTCTTAAGGAAATCAGCCCGGAGTGCTCACTGGAAGGACAGATCCTGAAGCTGAGGCTCCAATACTTTGGCCACCTCATGAGAAGAGAAGACTCCCTGGGAAAGACCCTGATGTTGGGAAAGATTGAGGGCACAAGGAGAAGGGGACGACAGAGGACGAGATGGTTGGACAGTGTTCTCGAAGCTACCAACATGAGTCTGGCCAAACTGCGGGAAGAAGTGGAAGACAGGAGTGCCTGGCGTGCTCTGGTCCATGGGGTGACGAAGAGTCGGAGACGACTAAACGACTAAACAACAACAACAACAACAACATTGTTTTGGGGTGTTTTTTTCTTAAAACAATTGTTTTTGGCCATCCTAGCTCAGCAGACCCTTGAAGTGTCCCCATTTTCCAGGGACAACCACAGATTTACAGAAGCTGTCCCAGTTTCTGATTTAATCCTAGAACGCCCCAGTTTTCCTTAAGACATCCCTATTTTCACTGGAAAAATGTTGGAGGGTATGGAATAGGATGTCCCTATTTTCATCGGATAAATGTTGGTGGGTATGGCAGTGCTGACAGTACTGTCCAAAAGAATCCATAGCCCCTGAGCACAGCCTGGTGTTTTCCTCAGCTCGGTCCCCTGGCTGACCCCTCAGCTCACCCAGCTCTAAAGCCAGCCCTGCATGGTTCCTTTTCAAATCCTAATTGCACCCAGTTAGAAGATCCAACATCAAAGACCCACCAGCTACAGGAGAAAAGCAGAGTTCTGGAGCAAGGAAGTATTTCTCCTTCCTTGACCATGACCATGAAGGCACATAAAGCACATATTTTCCACACATGATTTTGTAAGGTGGCTTGGTCCTTGATGCAAATAAGTCTGTGGCTTAATAAGATAATCAATAATTAAAAAATAATTCATTCCCCGTGTGCAGTCATGGGTTTGTTGTCTATCACATAACTGGGTATGTGTTTTGATTCCACAGGAATGGGAAGTGACGAAGACAGGATGTTTGTCTTACTGTGTTCCTGAAGTGGGACTGTTGTCCTTTTGTTCTTTCTCTTTGCTGTCTGATGCTAGAGAGAGAGGGAGCCATGTCACAGAGCTCCGTGTGTGTTGATATGTAAATCAAGTAGATTTAGTCAAAATGCTGAATTGCTGAGTTCTGTTACGCAACTGTGCAAACCTCTGCGAATCCGTTAGGGTGCCAATGTCTTCTGGCATTAGTCGCTGTGATGCTCGGGCTGAAGAATGCTTAAGAAGCTCCCGAACGATTGCCCAGGAGGGAGGGAACATGTCAGTCGGGCATGTGTCTCTGCCAAGGTTCTACTTGTGAGTAGGATGCCTCCTGACACCAGCTACAGGAGAAAAGCAGAGTTCTGGAGCAAGGAAGTATTTCTCCTTCTTTAACCATGACCATGAAGGCACATTAAGCACACATTTTCCGCACATGATTTTGTAAGCTGGCTTGGTCCTTGATGCAAATAAGTCTGTGGCTGAATAAGATAATCAATAATTAAAAAAAGAGACTAGTATAAAAGGGCTAGAACTTTGGAATAACTAAAAAGTGAAACAATGGTTGTTGTTGTTTTAAAAAACAAGACAAAACCACATTTGCAACTCTGCAACATTCCGGCAGTAATTGCAATAAGCAAATTACACAAAGCCATCTCTGGGAATTAAACCAGAAACCTAAGAAATTATGCCTTTCTTTGGTATTAGGTGCTTTGAGCAAATGGCTGGTGCTTTTGAAAAGCTATTCAGAATCCATTAGGAATATAAAGGGCACAGTCCAATCCAGGCTATGAACTTTCAAGGCCCATTTATTTTGATGGGAGAGGCAAGGACATGCTGAAATCTCAGAAGGTGAATTAGATTGGTCACTTTTGTTCAGGGCTGGGGGACCCAAGGCCCTCCAGATGTTGCTGTGGATGTTTCCACCATTCCTAGTCATTGGTCATGTTGGCTGGGGCTGATGGGAGTTGGAGTTCAATTGTTCGATAATATCTGGAGGGCCACACAAGTTCTCTAGCCCTGTTTTAGTTGGAGCAAGTCCTGACCCATCCAAAGCGAAGTACTTTTAAGTCCTACTGATTTCATGGGAAGAACATGCCATCTATCCCATTAAAACCAGCTGAGCTTAAAACCTCTTTACCTTGACTAGATTGTGCTCCAAATTAACGTTTTTTTATTTTGAGAAGTTGTTGTGTTTGTTTTCTGTTCTGGTGTGTGAACATAAGGGCTTTTCTTTATCAAACTCAGTGCCAAGGGGCTAAAATGCAAACCATCCTTATAAAAGGGTAATATTATCACAGGGAAAGGGACTCTGTGGTCCTCCGGAAAGATTAACACATGAGAAGGGAGCATGTGGTCTCATGGGATGCATTGATGCCAAACCACTTGGCATTGCATCTGACAATGCAGGAATGGGGAATCTGATGATTCTTGGAATTTAATTCCAAACAGCCCCAGGTCAGGAAGAATTGGAGCTATATTTCATCAGCCACCTGAAGGGCTACAAGGTTCCCAATCCTGTGCGATAAGATACAACAGCAAGTGGTTTGAGATTACTGCGTATTCTGTTCAGAGGATGCAGTAATCTCAAACCACTTGCCGCTGTATCTTATCGTCCTGTCCACTCCCCAACCCCGCAAACCTATGTACCTGTCCAATCTATCTCAGACAAATTTTGCTGACAGCCTTGATGGAAAAACAACCCAGTTCCTTTTTAATAGGCTTTTCGCCTGACCGGATTCCATGCGTGCATGCCCCAGTGATAGTACTGCATGAACCATTCTCAGGGTTCCTTTAAGGATGACTGGATGCAGCCATAAGCAGTTTGACAAGGTTATTTAAGCTGTGCTATATGACCCTCCCATTTCAAAGCAATCACAATCTTTTAACAGCAAATGTCAGCTCACAGCTAATAAAGTTGGGGTTAGGAGATACCAGTGCAAAGGCGAGATTGGCTAGGCTTGAGGCCAAACCTTTCAAATAAATACATTTGGGGGAGGGGGTGAGAATTGAAGGTGAAAGTTTGCAGCTTCTCTGATGCCATATATTGGGTCTCCCAGGGCCATCGCTTTTATCTGTTTGGCCAAGCTGGCTTTCAGTTAATGAAGGCTTGGAGCTGCATGCTCATGCTAGACCCTGAGAATGGAAGGCAGGCATAGTGTTTGCCCTTATTGTACAAATATTGATAATATAAAAAGCTTCTCCAACTCGGAGGTGCCTTGCGTTCCCTATGACCAATCTGACTTGGCTATTGCAGAAGCAGGAGCGGTGGGACAAATCTTTAAGACAGGACCAAAAGGTGCATCAGAACCATAAGAGAAACTAAAGATCTTGAAGGGCCTACAGCATCTGCTTTGCATGCAGAATCATAGAACTGTAGAGTTGGGACCCTGAGGATCAGCTGTCCCATACAGGAATCAAAACTGCAACCTTGGCATTATCAGCACCACGCTCTAGGCAGCTGAGCTATCCAGGCTTCCCCAGACTCAATCCCCAGCATCTCCAGGCAAGTCTGGCGGGGGAATCTTGTCTGAAGCCCTGAAGAGCTGCTGCCAGTGAGTCAGATGGACCAGTCATCTGATGCAGCACAAGGCAGCTTGCTATGCTCCTGCCACCCCGACTTTTGCTGGACCATTCATCCTCTCCCTGAAAGTAAGGTCAGGAATGTCATAGGAATTTATCCACACTTACCTATCCTCCACATTCATAGAATCATAGAATTGTAGAGTTGGAAAGAACCCTGAGAATCTTCTAGTCCAACCCCCTGCAATGCAGGAATATGCAGCTGTCCCTTACGGGGAGAACACTTCAATCTCCCAGGACACTCTATACAAGATCTCAAAGTAGCTGTCTTATTGCAAAGGAATTTCAGAAATAGACTGGAAAGAGAAGTTGCTGAATTGAAACTCATTACCAAGCTTAAAACCATGGAGAGACCTGGTCTGAATAGAGACATTGGATTCTTATCTCATTATACATGACAAAGCTTTTTTAACCTTCTCACCCCTTGCTTTTTCCTGTAAGACTAATTGCAGTCGTTAACAGTCGTCAACAGGTTTACCACAGCTATCAGCCTATCACCCATTCCCACCACTCCTCTGAGTAATACCCCTCCCCACCCTCTCACTATATATAAGGGTCTGGTGACTTCTGTTTCAGTGTATCTGAAGAAGTGTGCATGCACACAAAAGCTCATACCAAGAACAAACTTAGTTGGTCTCTAAGGTGCTACTGGAAGGAATTTTTTAATTTTGTTTCAACCGAGTAGTGTTGTTGTTCTACTCTGGAGCTTTCCCTGCAAAAAAGCACTCTTTACCGCTGAATCGGAGCAAATGGCATTCCGTGGAAAACCTGAATTGCCATTTGTCGTGTTTTAAAGAATGGGTTTTCGCGGGGGGGAATTCCAGGGCAGAATTTAAAAAGAGTGCTTGCACTTGGAGCATTAAAGCACAGCCCTGTGCCTGGAAAGAGCAGGGCAAAAGTTAAGTGTGGATGCTGAGTCGAACTATTGGTGCATCCAGTTCACAGGCCCATCTGGCAGAGACCTTCCAAGGTTCCAGGCAGGGGACATTCCTAGCCCTAGTAGGGATTCAAACCTGGGACATTCAGCATGCAAGACAGATGGTCCAATGACACTTCTTTCAGCCAATGTCAAGGTGGAGTTGAAGAACTTTTAGATGGTGGGTGGGTTTACCTTTAAAGGCAAAATGGACAGTGTTTTCATTTTTTAACAGAGAAAAGACTTGACACCACTTCACTCTGCCCTTACCGTCTTTCCCCCTTTTTAAGACACTGTCTTATAATTTTTTTCCTTAAAAAAACACAGGGTGGCTTATTTTCGGGGGGGATGTCTTATTTTTATTACGTCAGTATGGTACAGTACAGCCTCCCCCTGCGCACTGAGCAGGCGGGGCAGAACTCCACAAGAGGCGCGTTTCCCCCCGCGCCTCTCATTGGTTCGATGGCTCCCTGCGCATGGGGAACAGGCGGGGCAGGAAGAGGCGTCCCCCCCCCCGCGCGCCTCTCCCTGCACGCTGAGCAGGCGGGGCAGAACTCCACAAGAGGCGCGTTTCCCCCCCGTGCCTCTCACTGGTTCGCTGGCTCCCTGCGCACGCAGGGGGGGCTGAGGAGGCGACGGGAACAATGGCGGCACCACGGCTTACTTTTGGGGTACGTCTTACTTCTCACAAAGGTAAAAAAACCCTGCCATGGCTTACTTTATGACTACGTATTAAAAAGGGGGAAACAGGGTAACAATCCAGGGGCATTTCATTTGTAATGTTCAATGGACTATCTCATGGGAATGATGCTCTGCCATGAGGTAGCGTTGTTACCAAGGGCATTCCTGGGAAGAAGAGATGGCTGACCCCGTTGGCTATGGGTTCACAAGTACCAGCTAGTTCACAGGAAACAACCCAGACCCGTGATATAGTATCCTAAATCTATTCATATCCCAGTTTCTGGTTACATTAAGAAGTATATTGTCTGAACTTTCAGGAAGCAGCTCAACATGTGACTTACGACTACTTTTCTGGGAGATATATTTTAAGAGAGTTCACTGCAACGGGGCCTTAAATAAACTTTAAGCAGCTCGTTGGTGATGCATGTAAAACAGTACGAGTCTGGTCACGGCAAGTTCCCAGATTGCAGGACTGAAATGGCTACATCTCACTCTCTTTCCTCTTAGTGGGAATGGGATGTTTGTTTTAAAGTTCTTTTCATATGTTGCTCTCTTTTTTTTTTATTGGAAACTTTACGAATGTCACTTAGTGAAGCAACTCTCTGCTGTATGTCCCTGTCAAGATAGCAACAAGAGTAATTAATAACCATAGGCCAAGGCAGACACATTTTACGCAGTTGAGAAAAGGAACAGGGAAAAGGTTACTGAAGGCATTTTCCCATGCGCTTCTCGTCTCCTGCATTCTGTAAACCTTCTCCTCATGTGAGAAAACTCAGATGGGTCATTTCATCCCACAAGGAAATGGGGGTAGGGTTGGAACAAGCAACGATCCTTGTTTAGATATAGTCCGTTTCCCCTGATGGCGGCACAGAGCTACAGGTTTCTCCATACGGGTGTGAAAGATGGGATAAAAATGATATTTTATGCGACTCTAGAAAATGTGTGTAATGAAAACAAGTGCTGTGAAGAGCAGGAGTCTGCTTGCTAATAACGAATATTATTATTATGTTTCAAATTCAGAAACCATTGGGGAGACACTGGGCAGCTTTGGCTTCTTGCTTTGGCATTACATCAGGAAGTTTCGATCAATTTTGTTTTGTGGCCAGAATTTTTCAGAAAATAATATTCTGACGCCTTTTCCTGAGAGTGTTGTCTCTCACATACATACAAACAAACAGGCTTAAAAAAATGCAGCACCTCCTTCCCAGGGGAAGGAGATCCCTGGGCAGGGGCGTAGCAAGGGAGCGGGGGGGGGTGGTCCGCCCCGGGTTCCACCCCAGAGGGGGGGTGACACTTTTTTAAAAAAAAAAAAAAATTAAATTTTTTTAAAATAATTTTTTAATTTTAACTTCATTGAAAAAAAGAGATAATAGACACACACACAACCCCCACACCTCACAAAGTGGCACCATCAGAGGGGGATGGCACTTTTTAATTTTTTTTAATTTTTTTTTAATTTTTATCATTTTTTATTATTATTATTTTAACTTTATTGAAAAAAAGAGATAATAGACACACACACACAACCCCCACACCTCACAAAGTGGCATCATCAGAGGGGGGGTGACACTTTTTATTTTATTTTTTAATTTTTTTAAATTATTATTATTATTATTATTATTTATTTATTATTTTAACTTCATTGAAAAAAAGAGATAATAGACACACACACACAACCCCCCACACCTCACAAAGTGGCACCATCAGAGGGGGATGACACTTTTTAATTTTTTTAAATTTTTTTTTTAATTTTTATCATTTTTTATTATTATTATTTTAACTTTATTGAAAAAAAAGAGATAATAGACACACACACACAACCCCCACACCTCACAAAGTGGCACCATCAGAGGGGGGTGACACTTTTTAATTTTTTAATTTTTTTTTAAATTATTATTATTTTTTTATTTTAACTTTATTGAAAAAAGAGATAATAGACACACACACACACACACACACACACACACACACACAACCCCCACACCTCGCAAAGTGGCACCATCAGAGGGGGGGCGACACTTTTTAATATTTTTTTTAAAAAAAATTAAATTAAAGTGGTGGGGGGGGGTGACAAAAAAAATTCCGCCCCGGGTACCACCTGGGCTTGCTACGCCTCTGTCCCTGGAACCATTGGATATATGCTTCAGAACAACACCAGAGTCCAAGGGAGTCCAAACCAAGGGAGTCCAAACTGGAAAACAGTACTATAAAAAGGGCTATTTGTTGAGAATTTAATGATCATTACACCTGACCCACTGAACACGACGGCAGCAATATTCCGAGATCTTAACAACTTTGCAACCTTATCAGGCTTGCAGGTTAACTTCTCAAAATCTGAAGTGTTATGCTTCAATGTACCACCCAAGATCCAAAAAGCACTCACAGAACTCTTTCACTTCCTCCAGGAGCCTATTTGGCTGCTCTTGCAGGCCAATCAGGTGGCTAATTCACTTCCACCTGGAGCTGGATTGGGTGGCTCCTGCGAACCAATCAGACTGCTGCATTCTGGATCCTATTGTTCTAGGATTCAGCTCAGTACATAACAGTTTTCTTTGCTGCCTTCACTGCCGCTAGGTAGGCTCAATGATGAACCCTCTCCAGTGCTCAATTGCATTCAACTGGAGTTTTCCTCCACTCATGTTTGAGCTATCTTCCAGCTTGTTTCCTCACCCTAATCTCTGGAGTATACTAGGCAGCCAAATGGGCTCCACATAGTGGGAGAGGGTGTTCGGGGGCAGGCGTGAGCCATTCGGATGTTCCAGAGGTCAGTCAGTCATATCAGCTGGAAAATCCCTCAGAGCCATCTGGAAACTGATGGGATCCATCAGCCTCCAAGGGTGGACCATCTTAATAGGTCCCCTGCCTCTGCAGAGGGGGAAAGGTGCTGAAAGCCTAAACCGGAACAGGAAGTGATCTGACCATGTCAATAGCCCCCACTTTCAGATCACCCTCTTCCAGTCCAGTTGAGTAAACAAAGTCCAGACTGTGGCCTGCCACAAGCGTAGGCCAATAACAGGTTGGGGCAGCCTCATGGTTGCCATGGCAACCATGAATTCCTGAGCCACCTCAGAGCCAGTCACCTTGGCATGGATGTTGAAATCCCCCAGTACCAGTGGTCTGGAAGTCTTCAACACCACCTCCGAGACTGGCTCTGTCAGCTCCAGCAGGGAGACTGCTGGGCAGTAAGGCAGGCCGTAAACCAGCAGAATCCCTTAATCTGTCCCGGTTGCCCAATGCCAGGAACACACAAATCTTGGCTGAGAAGTGGTTTGCAGATAATATAGAACAGCAACAAGCACAGATTAAGATACAGACCACCGAATACAAAAGGCAGTTATCGGCATTCCAATAATGAACCAGTTTGACTCACTATGGAGAGCCTTACATCAGGTCTCCATAGCAGCAAACGGCATTCAGCTTCACATGTTATCTCTTATCCTTCTGGACTGTGACCAGAAAAAAGGGACACTTTGCATGTAATATACTTGTACACACACACACACACACACACACACACACATATATATATATAATCTGCCAAAAAAAAAAGTGCATGCTTAGCTACCCTGAAATACTGTTCTAGCTAACATGTCAAATATAATCATATTGCCTAGGGGAGGGGGGAAATGGGCACTGAATAAATAACAGGATAGATAATGCATCTAGTCACCTACCACAAATGGCCATAATCATTATTTTATTTGTACCCCACCCACCTGACTGGGTTGTCCCTGCCACTCTGGGCAGCTTCCAACAAATATAATAGCATAATAAAACATCAAACATTTAAAAACTTCCCTGTACAGGGCTGCCTTCAGATGTCTTCTAAAAGTTGAATCGTTATTGATCTCCTTCACATCTGATGAGAGGGAGTTCCACAAGGAGGAGGCCACAACTGCCTGCTTCTTTGTAACTTCCCTTCTCGCAGTGAGAGTACCGCCAGAAGGTCCTCCAAGCTAAATCTCAGTATGAAATGTTAACGCATTTCCAGTAGCGGTGCCTGTGGTAGTGTGGAAACACACCTTTCCAACAACAGTGTCTCTGCTGCTTACTTAGATGGGAGTTAGGAGTCTCTAATAATGAAGTGAAGGGAGAAGCCCTGGTTAGGGGATGGAGTGCTGTTTGTGTAATGCAGGGGTAGCCATTGACCATATTTGCTCCAGCAAGGGGAGTTTTAGTTCAGCAGCATCAAGAAGGCCAAAGGTTCTCTACAATGGCATTCCATTGTGCATGGAATGCCATTGGATTGGGATGAATGTATTTTTTAAAATAACAATTTTGGAAGCCACATTACCAGTAAGGTAAAGGCAAAGGGACCCCTGACCATTAGGTCCAGTCGTGTCTGACTCTGGGGTTGCGGCGCTCATCTCGCTTTATTGGCCGAGAGCCGGCGTACAGCTTCCAGGTCATGTGGCCAGCATGACTAAGCTGCTTCTGGTGAACCAGAGCAGCGCATGGAAACACCATTTACCTTCCCGCCAGAGCAGTACCTATTTATCTACTTGCACTTTGACGTGCTTTCGAACTGCTAGGTTGGCAGGAGCAGGGACTGAGCAACAGGAGCTCACCCCGTCGCGGGGATTCGAACCGCCGACCATCTGATAGGCAAGCCCTAGGCTCAGTGGTTTAGACCACAGTGCCACCCGCGTCCCTAAAGGTAAAGGGACCCCTGACCGTTAGGTCCTGTTGCAGACGACTCTGGGGTTGCCGCACTCATCTCGCTTTATTGGCCGAGGGAGCCAGCATAAAGGGATTCTCCTATACCCCCCCCTTAACTATTTTCTGGCATGTTTTAATATGATTTGGAATGCATTCAATGACATAATCACTACTTGCTGTTCTTAGAATGTCTGGGAGAGCCTTCAAAACTTCTTCCATCCCCCCCCCCACCCCTTTTAACCAAGCACATCATCTGGTGCACCAGAAATGGTGGCACATGCACATAATTCAGACCATGTGTTTTGTACAATGTACAGATGCTAGCCTTCAGCTTCTCGCATAAAAAGCTGTAATATTGAGAAATGCCAGCCAAATCTGCTTTTGCAGCATAGGGAAGGAACACTTCAGCCAAATGATGCAATAAAGCTTTCAAATCTAATAAAATAAACAAAACTTCCATCTGAAAGCCACTTGGAAACTTAGACACTGCAGGTGACATTTGCTGGAACCCGCTGATATTGTTAGCATTTGTTTGGCTATGAAAGTGTGAATCCTGAGGTAAATTTGCAGAAAACCCCCTGGAAGAATACTAATTTATGTGCTGTGCTGGAAAATCCTGGATTGAAACGAAAAACAGATTAAACCTGACTTCAAGCGGAGAAGTACAAATATTGAAACTTAACTTTTAAAGGGTTGTGTGTGTTAAAGGACTGGCATTTTGGGTTAACTAACTATTTCGTAGTGCATCCTGCTTGCCTTTCGCATAACATAATGTCTACCTCACATATCAAAGGTCAGGGTAAGGAGCTGCATCATTAGCATACAATGAAAACTGTATATTGAAAGTATCTCTTTGGAGAGCAAATTCCACAACCAAGGAGTTGCCAGAGATGCCCTCTCCCAGGCTACTACAACCACATTCTGAGGGTGGTGAAGCTACCAAGAGGGCCTCCTTTACTGAGAAGATCTGCAGAGAAGGAGGTGATCTTTCAGATATTTGGAGCCTACATCATGTAGGGCTTTAAACATCACTGTGAGCACCTTTACTTGACCCCACTGATGACCAACACACAAGGCAGAGATTGTGGAGTGTTCGGCTCCAAGCCTCCAAACTCCACCACAACAAGTTGTCTCCTTGGAGCTATCCAAGGTCCTGATACTCTAGCTGCCTGGTGCTACTCACAGGTGTCCATCATGACACCTGCTGACTCCCACTTGTGGCCAGGACAGGGTAGTATGTACCCTACTGCTGTCCCTTTCCCATGGGTTTGGGAGAATGTGATTGCCAACACATAATTATTAATCAGCTGAATCAGTCTGAATTGTATCAGATCAATCCAAATCAATTGGGACTCATTTGAACAGATATGAAGCTCAAAACCCACAGATAGACTGACTACAAAATGATCCAACAGTGCAAAACAGTACCATATAAGGAGAATGCCAGGAAGCGAAGAGGGAGAAGAGGAACTGGATTTTGCTGATTGACAACACTAGCTTGAAATCCAGGGCTAGAACCTCACCCATCTCAGTGCCTTACCCTATTTTGTAAGTTCTCTCAAAAGAGTTTTTTTCTTTTCTTTTAATGAACCTGGTAAATTCATTTGAACAGGAGTGATACAATGAGGAGTAAACACTGTTTTTTGTACACACCAACCTCGTTTCAAAATATAGGTACACTTTGAGCAGGGCTTCCTCAGGAGATTTCAGATCACAATGGATGTCCATAGAGGTTGGTTAAGATGTCCTGGCGGCAAATCATATTAAGGATACCTGAATGGACTGTTGGATCGAGTCAGAGTATGAGAGGGAAATTTGCACTGGCTGCCAGAATGTATCTATCCTTGCTGAATTCAGACTATATTTAATAGAGTGCCCCTCTGTTTATGGCAGGGGTAATTGGAATATGCTGTCCCACTGCTAATGTGTCTACATGCCTTTCATAGATTGTTGCAACAACCAATACTACATGCAAAACCTGAGCAAAACACAGGATTCATTATGGTGGAGAGGTCAGCAGGTCAAGTAATTCTTCACTGTTTAGAGCTTACGGCAAGGTTTTCCAAGGCATAGAGATGAATAATGAAGTGAGCAAATAGCGAGTTCAGTGGTGTTCACCCTCAGCTCTACCAGGAAACGAGGCCTGAATCACAATGAAAGAATAGCTGCTAATACATGTGTATTTAACAGAATGTGCATTGCTGTGGGCTATGAAATCTGAAAATATAAAAAAAACTATATTCACTATTTTTAAAAGTTACATTAACAGGTTGTATCCATTGAAGTTGTTCTGTCTGTCAAGGATTTCTGCATGCACAAGGCGATTTCCCCTCCCTCTCCTCCCCCCATGCACCCCCCAATCTGTTCTAGGAGTTCTCCCAACCCCCCAAAATTGATTGGAGTGGACAGGAGATGAGAGGTGTTGGATCTCAGCCAATCAAGGGGCAAGTTTTGCCAACTGTCCTTAGAGCTTGATTCAAATCAGCACTTCCTATTGCATATTTTCTCAATGGGGTGATTTTCTAAGCACACAAGCCATTATGCAGATAAAGTACACGTTTTGTACAGAACGGGGAGGAGGATCTTCTAGACTATGAGAATGGATCAGTCTTCCTTCAGTGGAAGAGTCACACTCACACTTAACATTCATCAAAACTGTCATGCCAGACAGATTGACACAGAAGTCAAGAGGGGCAAACATTACAACGCCTGCTTTGTTTTGGCAAAACACTAGGAAATGACATGGCAACAATATGAGATGCTTAATGCATGATGTACCGGCAGATATTCTAATTTTTTTTCTCTGTGTGGGATGCTACTGATAAATAATGTCCTTGTTCCCCTTTCTGTTGCCCAGCTGCCTATTAAAAATAAGGGAAGTAAGAAAGCTGTTTTGATAGGTTCTATTTTCCAGGAGCCATCCTTTAGTCATTATTCCCCACCTGCTCCAAATCCTTCACACCCTGTTTCTGTAACTTCCTCACACTTTTGCAAAATTCACTCTCCTGTCCCTTTGGTTCAGAATCTCGAACCTAATATATCACTCCAACATGCATCTCCCCAGTAACATGTTATTTCACTGGCCCCCTCTTGTGAAAAATGCATCTATGCAGGGCCAGCCTGGCACGTTTTGCCACTTGAGGCAAAATGCCCTGCCAGTGCCACCCACACCGCCATGGGCGTGCCCTGCTGCCACCCACACTGCCATGGATACGCCAAGCCTACACACCCGCGACAGCAGATGCAGCAGTGGCAGCATGGCTGTGTCAGTGGTGTGGCCTGTCTGTGGCAGAAGATGAGGAGAAAGAAGAAGAAGAAGAAGAAGAAGAAGAAGAAGAAGAAGAAGAAGAAGAAGAAGAAGAAGAGTTTGGATTTGATATCCCTCTTTATCACTACCCGAAGGAGTCTCAAAGCGGCTAACATTCTCCTTTCCCTTCCTCCCCCACAACAAACACTCTGTGAGGTGAGTGGGGCTGAGAGACTTCAGAGAAGTGTGACTAGCCCAAGGTCACCCAGAAGCTGCATGTGGAGGAGCGGAGACGCGAACCCGGTTCACCAGATTATGAGTCTACCGCTCTTAACCACTACACCACACTGGCTCTCAAAGAAAGCAGAGCAGGGCAGTGGTTTGAGGGGCAGAGGAGGAGGCCATGGTGAGGCCTTCCCATGTAGGAGGAGGAGGTGAGCAGCATGCTCCTCAGGCCCAGATCTGCCACCTGAGGTGACCACCTCACTTTGCTTCATGGGCAGGCCAGTCCTGCATATATCTAAGCGAAATTTTATCTTGACATGATGTATGTTACTCTGACTGGAAAATGTATTTTTCAAAGTTTCATATATACCCTTTTGTATTTATTTGTACTCTTCCCTGTTTCCCCCAATATTATGTCCTAAAGTGTCTTATTTTCTTCACTTTTAAGAAGACGTAGCCATAACACTGTCAGAATCCAGCTTTTTCGTTAATGCATTTTTCAGCTCTAAACTGTACCCATTCATCTTACAAACTTTTGGCACGCCAGCTGATGTCTGCTGATGGGGAGCCAGTGCTGAATTTCATCTATTTTCACTGCAATGCTGCAGCGATCAGAATTACCCAGACAGCTCTTCTAACTCTGCTAACTGCACACCAAAATGAATTTTTCCCTGTTGGTACCATAAAATGCTATGTTCTCTTTCTAAACTCATTAGAACACTAGAAGCTATATTGAACCATTTCATGTATCTCATGAATGTATAGGTAACTTTCTCCGGAAAATGTCCACTGGTAATATGATGCAATGATTAAATTAAATGGTTCTCTCGGTCATCTCTTTATCATTTACAAACCTCACTGTCAATGAAAATTCAACCATAATTCATCTGCCAATATCTTCAGATCATGGCAACCAATGGAAAGCAGAAGAAGGAAATCCATTTTCAATCCATCTGATTCTCTTCCCCATCAGATTGGACATTTCCCTGGATTCACAGCTCAAATGGACAGCATTTCAATATATTTACTTGGGTTTGCTATGGAGTTTGCATATATCCTCTCCATTTCAGTGTGGAGGCTCCTTCTTGCCTGCCCTTTCATCACCCTTTTGTACTAATAGTGTCAAAATAATTAGTTCAGTTAATGGAAAACATTTTTATGCTCTGTGATTGCTTAAAAAAAATATGGCACATAATTGTTAAAAAAATAAGTAGCAGCTGCAGCACTTTGAATATCTAGGATGCCTTCCTGGGTAAATGGTTTTTCATCATTAATCTTGTAGGGATGAAAGGAAAGATTATTATTTCCATTGTTTCTCAAGCACTTGAAAGACCCGCTTTCTTTCGCTCTGTTTTGCATACTAGCAAAGAAAGACAGCCAATGCAGAATCCCACATCTCTTTCCAATCACAATAAAGAAGGCATATTTAACATGTATTAAGCTCAGCATTTGAAAGGTCATACCAGTGTTCTGTGCTATTAAATGTCAGCCTTAGCATATGCAATGGCCTATCCATTCCAGACCGAGTTATTTTTCGAATCAGAACTTTGGGAGGAATTCTATACTCTATGGAAAAACCAGAACAGCTCCATTTGATTTTTTCCCCCCTGTTGTGACAATAATGGACAATATTTTCTCTACAAATAGGGTTGTTTTTTTCCTGGGTTCTTTGTGGGTTGCAAAATCTTTTTGTTGTTGTTTGGATCCTCAGTGGGCACCAATTTAGCAGCATTTGAGTTTCTATTCATGCCCTGCACTATTTATAGCTTAACTTGCTTTCAAAATGGTAAATTTAACATAATCATTCTTAGGTGACTAGACAGCTTGTGTCATTTTTTCCATTATTAACATTTTAAAATGTACATAAAAGGAGAAGGAAACTTTCAAGAATTAAATAAAGCATGCTACGGTACGAGCTAGTTTAGTGGGAAAAATATACAACATTTTAGAAGCAGCACTGTGAACGCCAAATAGCGTTTAGCACTGACTGCCTCGACCCTCCGTTTATTGTTCTCTTGTGGTGACTTAAAAGCACTGTTAATAGTGGCCTGAATGGGATATGTATTCACCAGCCACTTTGAGGATTAGGCTTGCTGTCAGCTGAATTCTCTGGTGAGCTGCTGAGCATATTCTGATCCAGCAGTCATTTGTAAGTAGGGTACATGAATGCACACATGGAACCAGGAGCTTCATTTTCACTTCAGCGGAAGAGGAGAAGAAGAAGAGTTTGGATTTGATATCCCGCTTTATCACTACCCGAAGGAGTCTCAAAGCGGCTCACATTCTCCTTTCCCTTCCTCCCCCACAACAAACACTCTGTGAGGTGAGTGAGGCTGAGAGACTTCAAAGAAGTGTGACTAGCCCAAGGTCACCCAGCAGCTGCATGTGGAGGAGCGGAGACGCGAACCCGATTCCCCAGATTACGAGTCTATCGCTCTTAACCACTACACCACACTGGCAAAGATCCTTTCTTTGTGAAATTGTGCGATTAGGTGAACATGAGAATAACCTGGGTGATTCTGATCCAAGGTCCATCTGGTCCATCATCCAGCTTCTCACTGCAGTGGCCAAGCAGATGCCCCCAGGAAACCCACAAGCAGGCCTTAAAGGCAATTGTTTTCTTCCATCATCGCTCCCAAACAACTGGTACTCAGTGTATAGAGGCTGTACGCTTCCTATTGCAGGGGAGAGACCGGGAGCTCACCAGGACAGTGGCTGAGTTCCTCTGTTTGATCTTCGGCCGCAGAAGTGCACTGCCGGTCCCAGACCTTGCTGGAGACCCACAGAGGGAAACGGACTGCCTGTCTCTCTCCCATTTGGCAGTTGACTGAACTGATGGTGCAGTGTATTGGTTTATTTATTTTAATTGTTTGTAAGTGATGCCAATAAAGGTTCTGATTGATTGGTACTCAGTGGCGTGCTGCCAGGGGGACACAATGGTCCCACCACATCTAACAGTCCCTGAAGAAGTTCATATGCCCTCTGCGTAGGTGCAATACCCTTCAGCATGCTGAGTCCCGAAACTGGGATGCGCGTCTTCCTGTCCATGCTCCCGCGCAAGTCACATGACCCGCACGAGATCATGGAGCGCAAAAGACACACCTGTTTCTCATGGTGCCAAAGAACACGCATTTGGGGTGCTGTAGAAAACTGCGGAAAACCAATGTGCTTTTTCAGGGTGAGATCACGGCACAAACTTGCAATGAGATCACAGCGACTTAAATGGCTGTCGTGCTCTCGTGGGGGGAAATGGGACACTTGTTGGGTATGTAGGTGGAAGGACCCTGTCTCTGCAATTCTATGATTCTCCACACATATAGGGCACACATGGGGAAGGGGAAGCAGGACAACTACACTGGCCCCAACACCCCCCCTCCAAATTGCACATGCTTCTGTCTATCTGTCTGATGCAGGGGTAGGCAACCTAAGGCCCAGGGGCCGGATCTGGCCCAATCGCATTCTCAATCCAGCCTGCGGACAGTCCAGGAATCAGTGTGTTTTTACATGAGTAGAATGTGTCCTCTTATTTAAATTGCATCTCTGGGTTATTTGTGGGGCATAGGAATTCGTTCATTTCCTCCCCCCAATAAATATAGTCTGGCCCCCCACAAGGTCTGAGGGACAGTGGACCGGCCCCCTGCTGAAAAAGTTTGCTGACCCCTGATCTGATGTATGTGCATTCCCTGTATTCACACATATAGCTAACTTTTAAATTGGAAGATCAGGCCCCCATCCATCTCTCGATGTTAGAATTGTTCATACATTCCTTTTGGGACAGAAATGTTACACACACACTCTCCCCTTGAATTCCAGCGCTACACACAAATATGGGGTGTATATGTGAACTGGATTCATTCATACAATTAATCTCCCCCTTATATAATAAAAATCACCGAGAGCAGGCAAGTTCTACCCCTGCTGTTGAATGTATACAATACTTTTACATCTGAGAGAGAAATAAATTTATAACAACTCAAACTGCTCCACTGCCTAGACTCAGGCCCAGTGTCTTTTTAAAAAAGCAATAGCTGCCCACTAAGTACACCATTCAGCTTCATCAGAACATTGCCTGTTTTTGCCCTTTCGGGCCACTTCGAAAGTTCAGTCCCTAACAGTAAACAATGGAACACCTGATACTGAGCTAATCTTGTGTTTGACAGCTATTAAGGCTGTCCTTTCAAACCATATGCAGGGGAGGATAGAGAAGTGTGTTGTGCTTCTCTGTTTTGCAAATCTGTTCTAAATCCCGTTCTATTAAAGTTGGTTTTCCCTCAACATATTTGCGGGGATCATCCTGCCACTCACCTTGCAGCAGAACAATTAAGAGGTTGAAATGCAAATGTTTGGGCAGCTGTTCAAATGCATCTGAATTTTTTCTTAAGGTGCCAAAACAAACTTCTCCTTTACTTTCAGCTGTTCTTATCTCAGTCTCTGATCAATCTACATACAGCGCAAGTGTGTTCGTCAGTCTCTTGTGTACAAAATAGCTTGCAGATGGCTCCATTTCAAGTACTTCCTCCTCTGAAACCTCACTACAGTACCCTCAGGTGATTTCATTACCATATACATTAAAATTTCCCCTTCCTCCAAAGACCTTGCTTGGGCCTCCCCTGTGCTCAATTTGTCCTCACAACAACTTGGTGCAGCATCTTAGTGTGTGAGAGAGAGCAACTATTCTACCGGGTAAGATCACCAGGTGAATTTCATGGCCGAGTGGGGACTTCAACCCAAATCTCTGCAGTCCAACACCTTACATTTCAGTCTTCCCCAACCTAGTGCCTTCTAGAGGTTTTGGACTACAACTCCCGTCCACCCCAACTAGTGCTGACTGGGATTGATGGGAGTTGTAGTCCAAAACATTGGACTACAGGTTGGTCAAAGCTAATCTGTGCCTACACCACACTTGCTAGACTCAGCAGAGAGACCATCAATAAAGTACATCACATATCAGCTGAAGAGACAGGGTGGATCTACACAAAAGGGGGGAGGAACCACTATAAATAAGTCAGAAATTAAGTTGTTATAACAAAAGGAAAAAAAACCGCTATGGAAAATTGCATAGTGGATTTTTTTTGTTCTTCAGCGCCATCTGGTGTTGCATGTTTATAACGCATTCAAAACGCTGTTTTTGGACTAATGCAGCTGAGTCCACAGTGTAGCAAAAGAGTGGCAAAGGAGGGATTTGGTTAACATGAGCCATAACTGTGGCAAACGGAGAGAGGTATTTTTGAAAAGGCTTTTCATCTATTTGCAAAGACTGGCTTGTCATATTGCAGCTGAAGTGTGTGATAACCAGAGGCGTTCCTGGGGTCCCCTGCACCCTGACCTCAAGGAGCTGTATCAACATCGCCCTTCTGCCTCGGGGGGAAATCACTTTCCCTCAATAGCCACATTAGAAATTATTAGGTTTTATGTGGACCGAGTATTCAAAGTATCCTTAGTGAGGGCAAGGCAATGAGGAATGGCAAAAGAACAATGCACACCTTGTGCTTCTCCCATGTTTTCTCTTGCCGTGAAACACATAGGTAGGGGGCCGGTTTCGCTAGCCCCTGGGTACACCTCTGGTGATAACAGTATCCAATGAGTGGGAGAAGTTAGGACAAGTGTGACTTGCAGTGACATAAGTGACGTTCTAGGGACCCAGGTGGCGCTGTGGGTTAAACCACAGAGCCTAGGGCTTGCTGATCAGAAGGTCGGCAGTTCGAATCCCTGCGACAGGGTGAGCTCCCGTTGCTCGGTCCCAGCTCCTGCCCACCTAGCAGTTCGAAAGCACGTCAAAGTGCAAGTAGATAAATAGGAACCGCTCTGGCGGGAAGGTAAATGGCGTTTCCGTGCGCTGCTCTGGTTCGCCAGAAGCGGCTTAGTCATGCTGGCCACATGAACTGGAAGCTGTACGCCGGCTCCCTCGGCCAATAAAGCGAGATGAGCGCCGCAACCCCAGAGTCGGACACGACTGGACCAAACGGTCAGGGGTCCCTTTACCTTTACCTAAGTGACGTTCTGGCACTGTTGCAGAAGTGATGGTTAAATGGCCTGTGCTGTTGATGCCCCTGTTTTCCAATGCATATGAAATAGCACCCAGCTCCTCTTCGGGGAGATTTAGAATTGCCTCTCTCAAACCGCAGCCCAGAAGCCACTGAGCTGCACCAGTCCACGAAAGACACAAGAGGGAAATATCTATCTGTGCTGTAGTTTTATTTTCTAGAATTCCCCAACCCCCGTCTAGCTTAGGGGTTCTATTTCAAGACTGTTTTCCTTTGGTAGCTCTTGCAAGGGAGAATCTGCACTGCCTGTTTCCTCCACCCAACCACTTTCTGTCTTAGCCCCAGACTCACAACACATCCCTGGTCATAATTATTATCATCATCGACAACAATGATTAAGTAAATTTGTAAGATGCACTTCAGTTTAAGTTGGTGGTTTCCAGTTTAAAACAATTAAAGCGAATGCAACAAAACTCATTAAAAGTACCATGCAAGGTTGTGGGTCAGGGATAGTCAATGTGGTGCTGCCTTTATGCTTTGGGCAACATATTTCCTAAGCATGGCCAATGCTCAGAGATGATAGGAGCTGTAGTCCCACAGCATCTGCAGGGCACAATATTGGCTATCCCTGTTTTAGATGCATCAGTCAGCAGATCTGTCCAGTCTGTAAAATTCAGGGGAAGCCATAAACGCACACACCTGAAACCTGCTATAAAACATGTTGGAATGCTTGGGGACATTCCATCAGGGTGAATTATATTTGCCCTGAGTAGACTTGCACAGCCGTGTTCTGTAAGCCTTCCATGCGTTAGTGTGAATTTGCTAAAATAGATGAGAGCCAACATTTCATCTGAATGCACAATCCCAGCCATTGGTGCCAATTTGAGTAAAATATCGCAGGAGCCCAGCCTCGCATAAGTGATCACAATAAGCAGGACATGCACACCATTCAAATGGCAATGCTCAACAACTTTGGGGGACCCTGTTGCGGGGTGCCGAAGGGACCTCGGTCCCTAGGAGATGGCTCCTATGATCCCAGCCAATGTAGGTTTTCCATCCGTGTTTGAGACATAGTGTTTCCAGTATTAAGGGCAAATAGGCTTGATTGAGAAATTCAGCAGGATCCTGAGATAGTCAAGTGGACTCCCTGCATGTAAAAAGCTAGCAAATCAAGGTTCTAGCCCAGCCCACTTCCAACTATGCTACTTACAGGATTATGGATTTGTTTGTTTGTTTGTCCCCTCAAAGCAAGGAGCATTCAAAAATGTTTCCTCTACCTGCTGTCTGAAGTGGTACAGTCAGAGCCGGATTTAGGTTTGATGCCTACTGAAGATAAGGGGGCCCTTTGTATATCCAGCTTGTCCTTTGTCAACAACAAATTGTCACTGTTTTTTGTGTTGAATATATGCTATATGGTCATTTATGGACCTAATAGGTATCGAAAGCCATTTGCACATGCAGAATGTAGGCACCCTATATATAGAAATGAGAAAACCAGTGACAGTTTAGGAGCCTACATAACACAAAATACTGTTGCAGCATGCAGGTTTTATTTTATTTGTTTTTTATATTATATTTTGGAAATGTACATCCAGGTTTTTCCCCCATTAAATTTTTTTTGGGGGGCCCCCAAGAGAGTGGGGCCTAAGCTACAGCTTGTTTAGCTTATATGTAAATCCGGCCCTGGGTACAGTCTGTTCCACAACAGCCTCAGGACTCTCTTATCTCCTTCTCTTCGTCTTCCGCTGCATGTGTGGACCAAGCCATAGATTAAGAACAAGCAACCCCACTGCCTGCCCCCCCCCCGAAACAATGGGAATCACTTCCCTTGATGACTGGCCCCAAACTAAACCTTCAGGAGAGCGTCACATTTGAACTGGGTTTTTATGACTGGAGCTGACACACAGTAGAGTTTTGCTCTGTTTATATTTGACTATGATTTAATTGTCATTTTGTGCTGGTTTTTTGTTTGAAGCGTCTGTAAACCATGTCAAGCTTTGGAAACCTTTACAGGATAGATGTTTTTAAAAGTAAATTAATACAGCCTACAAAGGCTGCCGCAACTCTGCAAATGGCAAGGCTGCTGAAAACCCTTACTGCCAATGGGATTTATATGGCCTAACTGTGTATAGGGTGACTGGCAAATTCTAAACGTATTATTATTATTATTATTATTATTATTATTATTATTTTCCTGTACAGTTTAAGGATACATTCTCACGCATATTAGCAGTTCCAGCCTATATGTGACCAAAAGCTGTGATCATAGAATCATAGGGCTGGAAGGAACCATGAGGGTCATCTAGTCCAACCCCCTGCAATACAGGAACATTTTGCCAAATGTGGGACTTGAACCCACGACCCTGAGATTAAGAGTCTCATGCTCTACCATACTCTTATAGTTCCGTGTTTATTGTTACATTGTTCAACTGAGTTCAGTTGGGCTAACTCCCAGGAAAGAGTATGCAGGGTTGCAGTCTTTATTTACCTGGAGGTAAGGTCCACTAAAATGTTCCGCTTGAACTTACTTCCAAGGGAAATGCATTGTGGCTGGAAAGATTTTACGACAGCATAAAAAAAAAAATGGCACTATTTTTCCTTTTGGCCTCTTAAGCCTGTGAAATTCAGATCTTCAAACTGAAGAAGCCCAGGACATCGTGTTGCTTTTGATATTGCTGACTCACATTTTGCAACACAGGGGTTTGTTTGTTTACACTCCAGTGCACACAGTGGTTAGCAGGTGCCGTTTACCTTCCTGCCACAGCAGTAGCTATTTATCTACTTGCACTGGTGTGCTTTCGAACTGCTAAGTTGACAGGAGCTGGGACAGAACAACAGGAGCTCACCCCATCGCGGGGATTCAAACCTTCTGATCAGCAAGCCCAAGAGGCTCAGTGGTTTAGACCACAGCGCCACCCACGTCCCTGTGGGATAATAGTACAGTACAGGAATGCTGTGCAAGGGGATTCCACAGTCTCTTCAATGGGCTGGACCGCACCCTGCATGCAGCAGAATGCCATTTCCTTGCCTGAAGTGATTAGGAAAAAAGCCTTGTGAATGGGGGAACACCTGTGCCAGCATGATATCCTAAACTGCAGCAAAGGCTGGTTGAAAATGTGACTTGCAGCTGCACAATGCCATGCCCTCCAACATTTCTCCGATGAAAATAGGGATGTCCCATTCCATAACGGCAATTTTACTCTTTATACCCCAGACATCTTATTGGTTGGACCCAGGCACTCTGGGCACCTTCCGACATATATAAAAACATAAACATTTTTTAAAAAAAACTTTCCTATACAGAATTGCCTTCAGACAGGTCAGATAACTCCATACCCTTCAACATCTCCAATGAAAACAGGGACATCCTAAGGAAAAGTGGGACATTCCAGGATTAAATCAGAAACTGGGATGGCTTCTCTAAATCAGGGTCGCCCCTGGAAAATAGGGACACTTGGAGGGTCTGCAATGCCAAAACTGGACACTTGTCTTTCACAGTGAGTCAAATCGACTGTGACACTTTATCTGAGTCCGCACAGAAGGCAAAGGCTTTTATCTTTGGAATTTAACTTCTGGGCAGATATCCACACCTTATCAAACTGCGGCCCCATTTGCCCTTCTGAGGCCCATTGGAACTTGGCATTCGTGTAGCTTATCAACACTTTGGCAACGAGATCTCCTTGTTGTCATCGTGTTCTTCCCAGAGGTGTTTTAAAGAAGGCAGCAGAACTAGCTGCGATTGTTCTGCTTTATATTTATTATATAGCTATGTGATTCCTCACTTTATCAGGCTAAGCCTAAAGCGAAGGTGTAAAGACGTTTGCCATAAAATAAACAAATGAGATGAAATTCATACAATAAAAACAGTTGCCATTCATAAGATTTCCCCCCCACACACCCGCCTAGTTTTACAGGTCAAAATGTACTCAGAATATATACTAGTGTTTTGATTTGGATTGCACTGTGTGCAAATGCCCCTCAGTCGCTCCTGACTGATTTTGGGTGGAAACTAATGGTCAATGGTTGTGTCCATCCCATTCTGATACATGCCTGCATAGAAGGAATCCCATTGAAGTCAATGAGGATTAGAAGAAGAAGAAGAGTTTGGATTTGATATCCCACTTTATCACTACCCAAAGGAGTCTCAAAGCGGCTAACATTCTCCTTTCCCTTCCTTCCCCACAACAAACACTCTGTGAGGTGAGTGGGGCTGAGAGACTTCAGAGAAGTGTGACTAGCCCAAGGTCACCCAGCAGCTGCATGTGGAGGAGCAGAGACGCGAACCCGGTTCACCAGATTAAGAGTCCACCGCTCTTAACCACTACACCACACTGGCTCTCTAAGTAACTGGGTATAGCATTGTAGTCAACATTTAATGGACTTCAATGGGTTTTCCTGCAATCTAAGCTTACACAGGAGAATCAGAGTTATAACCTAATTTACTTCTGTCTCACGTTTTTATTTTTTCGCTGTAAGAACCCCATTATATATTTCGGCAGCAATCCTACATACACTTACTATGGAGTATGGACTGGTGAATCTTTCTATTTCCATTTATCTCTGTTTCCCATTTTTCCAGTTTTAATTCAATTCACCAGGTTTCCACAGCAGTTGGAGATTTTATTTTAAAAAAAAAAGTCCTTGTGGAAATTTGTCAGCATTTCAATGTGCCATTGATCTCAGTGCACACATTTTTGCATGCAATTTCCCCTAATATAATGTACATACAAAAATACACACTTTCCTGAATATATCCAATGTTTTATACATTATTTGTCTGTAGAACTGCACTGCAGAATCTGGAGAAGTGTGAAATTCTAAGGATAGCTACATTTCGGTTTCATACTGCTTCGGGACATAAAGTAGGTAAGTTCACATTAAACCTCAAACCAAACCAAATATCTCCCTCTTCCCTCCTACGGAGTATGTCCCATTCACATGAATGGGGGTTATCGCTGAATAAATGTGCATCAGGACTTGTTAGTTGCATAGTTCCTTTGAGAAAAAGAAAAGTAATTGCATTCAGTTTCCATGTTACTTCAAACATGCTATTAAGGCTGCAGCCTTAAGCATGTTTACCAGAGAGTAAGTGCAACTGAACTCACGTGTAGCATTGAGCTGCAGAAGTTGCAACTCATGTGTCATTAGTAGGCATTATATTTCTGGCACACAGACATAATCAGCTAGCCAAATTTGAACAATGCACAACGTTTAGAGGGCTCTACCGTTCCAGAATGGGTCCGAGCAACAGCAAAGCGTTAGGGAAAGAAAGGTTTCTCTGCATCTTTTGCAAGCATGGAAATGCCACAGAAAACTTCATAAAAAGTTTCAACCTCTTTTTTCAGTTGTTGCTGTTGTTTTTCTCCCTCTTAATCTTCTGCAACAAATGTCTCAGAACATTTACTCCAACTTCCACGAAAATGACTATATCATGGGGGGGAGAGAGATTGCTGGCACACAGAGCAAGTTAAACTCAGACTCCTGCTGTGGTGAGCCTCTTATTTGCTTTCACATCTGAAATCCAAGTTAGCAAGAAGAGATGCAAGAGGAAAAAGTTCAGAAGAATTACTCTGATCCCAAGAAACGATCATGGCACTACTTACCTAAAGATTGGTCTCTGGAGGTGCTTTTTCCTAATTGTAACACAATCAGCCATTTAAATGAGGGGGGGGGGATCTCCTCGGCCTGAAAATAGTTCCAGCGAGAACCTGGGAGCAACCAGGGGGACCTGTACTTAGCTACTGTGCTGAAGAGAACACAGTGGATTTTTTTTTGCTGCTGGGGAAAACCTCCCTCCCTCTCTCTGACAGTTGAGCAAAGTGAGGCCATAGAGACCACATAACGTCTGAGCAAGACCAAACCATGCAGGCTGTTAGCAGCAGCGCTGGAGTCAAGTCGACCGAAGTGGGGAAGTGCTTTGGAATCCTCTCAGGTGCCTGAGGAAAAAAATGCAAAACTTCGCCAGCCAGTTAACTCGGGGGAAAGAAAAAGCGCTCAGATTATTCCAGTCATGAGAACACGTCTGACACACGCGGGTCAAAGTCTTGGATGCAGAGGCTCCCTTGCACTGTAAAACAAGCTCCTTAGTTCAGAGGCTTCGCTTTTTCTTTTCCCCTCCTTCTCCTCCTCTTTCTTCAAAATAAAAGTTGTCCAGCTGTTTCAGCAAGCACACACACACACACACACACACCCCTTTGCAAGTGCCTTCAGAAAGTCCCCCCCCCTTTTTTTTTCTTTTGGTGCCGTTGTACGGAACTGTATACAAATTAAAGGAGACGAATGGGTCTGGTCTCTGTGCCTGGCTTCTCTTCAAGACGTTGTTGTAATTATTTTACAGTCTGGCTATTATTCACTTTGGCTGATGTGTAGCTGTAACTATGCATATTAAACCACCGCTCATAATTTCTGGCACTTGCACAGCCTAATAGCCCACAGTAGGATTCAGAGTTTGCAGCTGCTGGGGGGTCAAAACGACACAGAATGGAGCAACAACTATACTTGCATCAGGGAAGGGAAAAAGAGAGGAAAAACTAACCGGATTTCTTCATCAACAAAACTGAACACTGCATTTCAGTCTGGCCATGCTGCGAAATATAGGGCATGATAAACATAAGCAGAAGTATGTCAGCATGGAACAGAATTAATACTACCATAGTTAATCAACAGAGATAATCCATCTATCCATTACACAGATTGAGGCGCTAGGTAAGATTCCAGACTCTGGAACTTCGAACTTACACTAGTCAATGCCATGGGTAGGCAAAGTAAGGCCCCGGGGGCCGAATCCGGCCCAATCGCCTTCTGAATCCAGCCCGTGGACAGTCCGGGAATCAGCGTGTTTTTACATGAGTAGAATGTGTCCTTTTATTTAAAATGCATCTCTGGGTTATTTGTGGGGCAGAGGAATTCGCTCATTTCCCCCCCCCCTTCAAAATATAGTCCGGCCCACCACATGGTCTGAGGGACAGTGGACCGGCCCCCTGCTGAAAAAGTTTGCAGACCCCTGGTCAATGACAAGCCTGGATAGCTCAGTTGGTTAGACCATGATGCTGATAATGCCATGGTTGCAGGTTTGATCCCCATCAGGGACAACTGCATATTCCTAAATTGCAGGAAGTTGGACTAGATGATCTTCAGAGTGCCTTCCAACTCTACATTTCTGTGATTGTAGAGTACGATTTGTCAGTACTGAAGAGAGGGGTCATCATTGCTGAGGCACACCCTGGGCCCCATACAAGGTAGCAACTGCCATTTTTATTCCCCACAGTACTCCAGAGGAATGTCCCTATTTTCCAGGGACAGTCCCAGATTTACAGCTGTCCTGGTTTCTGATTTGATCCTGGAATGTCCCGCTTTTCCTTAGGATGTCCCTATTTTCATCGGAGAAATGTGGGTATGGAGTTATGCAACCCCTGATCCAAGGAAATAAGTAACTATACAACCTTTAGAAGACATCGGAGACCAGCCCTGTATAGGGAAGTTTTTAAATGTTTAATTCTGCTTTTATGTATGTTGGAAGCCACCCAAAGTGGCTGGGGCAACCCAGTCAGGTGGGTGCATAGCTGTCAACTTTCGGATTTGAAAATAAGGGATTTTTATAAACTTTCGGATTTGAAAATAAAGGATGCCGCGAGGGCAGTGCAATGGCACCAAGTAGCCTCGCCACCCTGCGCTCCAGAGGCTGCACACGAACGGGTGAGCGAAAGAGCGAGCGCATAGACGGCAGGCTGTCTGTCTGTTTGGTTGGGCGTGAGGGTCTGGCTGCACAAGGCATGCAAGCTCCGCCCCCAGTCGGTCTCAGACTCCTTATTGGCAGCCGAGCAACGCAGCTGAGGAGCCTCCCTGGCCGGCAGGGAGGGAGAGGAGCTGCTTCCTTTGAAATCCGGGAAATTTAAGGGATATCAACAATCCGGGATAGCAGCGGGAAACGGCATTGGAATAAGGGAGTTTCCTGCAAAACATAGGGTTGACAGCTATGGATGGGTTGGGTATAAGTAAAACAACAACAACAACAAGTGAATAGGACATCACTATTTTCATCAGAGAAATATTGGAGGGTATGGAATGCTATGTCCGGTGTTACAGGGCATTGTGGGAAATGTAAATGGTGTCTCCTGCCTGGCAATGATCAGAGCACTCACTGGCACGGCTGTGGACAATTGCTGGTGTTGCCACAATCAGGACCCTGTGTGTGCAGCGTTTCACTGCCATAGGAGGAGATCTCCACCTAAAAAGCAAACAAACCCTTCCTGCGTGGAGTAAACAAACATATCAGAGATCAGTGTTTAGTGCAGCTCTCTCCCTTGTGTGGTCATTTACTGTATGCAGGGACAGTGTTTGTGTGTGTGCTTTACAAAGGGGAGCATTCTAAAATATCTCCCCCATCTCTGATATGGTACAATTCTATCAGCTCATTGCGCAAGCTCAGTGTAGATTGGCACTTCTTATTTCCCCACCTCCCTTCCCTGAGGTGACAAATTCCCCCACAAATTCTAGGATGCCTGATGTTGATATTACCTTTACCAAGCTGTGGCCAAGAGCCATTGCTCCCACAGAATAAACATAGGAATAGGGTCATCTGTGGCAAAACTAGAGAAAATGTGACTACAACCTGCCCAGGGTTAGAAACTGAGATATGAAAGCTGGGAGCTAAATGGCACCTTAAGCCTAGGTTATGGGCGCAACAATGGAATGTCTAGGTGTGCTTTTTTAATAACAAGAGAACAAAGCTGAAAATGAACGAACTGCAGCTAAAATATTACGTTCATTTTTCACATGGTCTAGTCCTTCCCCTGCTCACCCCCCTAATATTCTTAAGAGGGTCTATTCTCCAGTCTTCAGAAAGTAGCTGGAAGTGGGGAGGCAGAAAAAAGGTCCTCCTTTCCTTCCACTCTGCAGTTTTAATCTGAAATCATAGGCGCAGTACTGCACCCAGAGCTCAGAAACGGCTTGCTCTAATAAAATTCCCTGTTTCAAAATGCGCCTAGAACAATGGGAGTTTTGAACACTGAACCTGTCTAAATGGGTCTGTAAAACATTCCTAGAGAATGTGGTCTTGCGATTGAAACCTGACATTTTTGACCTATTATGTAAACCCACAAAACTGATGGTTTTCCTAGAGATGCAGTAAACAACAACGGAGAAACCCAAATACTTGGCAAGCCACACTTTGATTTTGGACTGTAATTTAATATTTCCCTCATGTAGACCTCATGGGTTGCTCGTGATTCCTGTCATCAGGGGCATAGCAAGGGGGCGGGGGGCGGGCCGCCCCGGGTGCCACCCTGAGGGAGGGTGACACTTTGGACCCCGAAGCCGCCGCCGGGGCGGAGCGCAAGTCAGGGCAGGGAGAGGGGCGGGCCAGCGAGGAGGGGTGTCACCCCCCCTCGCTGGCCGCCCCTGCGGCTCCGCCCCGGCAGCGCCGAAAATGGCACCCCCCTTCCAGCGGCTTTTCCCGCCGCTGGCTTGCAGAGCCGGGGAATGGAAAGGGGCGGGCCAGTGAGGAGGGGTGACACCCCTCCTCGCTGGCCCGCCCCTCTACCTGCCCTGACTTGCGCTCCGCCCCGGCGGCGGCTTCGGGGTCTCTACGGGCTGCAGAGCCTCCCGAATCCGCTGCCCGTCCGGCACCCCTTGGCGCACCGGGCGGCTGCTCGTGCCGCCTGGCGCACCAAGGGGGGTGACAGGCGGCGACTTCGGGAGACTCTGCAGAGCCTCCCGAATCTGCCGCCTGTCCGGTACCCCTTGGCGCACCGGGCGGCTGCTCGTGCCGCCTGGCGCACCAAGGGGGGTGACAGGCGGCGACTTCGGGAGACTCTGCAGAGCCTCCCGAATCCGCCGCCGGTCAGGCATTCCTTGGTGCGGCCGGCAGCTGCTCGTGCACGAGCAGCCACCGCACGCACCAATGGATGCCGGATGGGCGCCGGCTTCGGGAGGCTCCCGAAGTTGGCGCCCGGCATCCCCGGGGGCAGGGCGTCGCGCTTTACGCATGCGTCATGACGTCATGACGCACGCACACGCCGCGACGCCCCGCCCCCAGGGGGTGCCTCTTGGCTTCCCGCCCCGGGTAGCCAAGAGGCACGGAACGCCCCTGCCTGTCATGGCTTCTGGGAGCAACATGTGGCAAAAACCTTACCTCATGCAGGTCATATATTGCCCTGACATCCTTTTCAGGAGGCAAGAGATAATGAGACGCTGGTGGTTATCACACAGCCACCAGCCATATTCTTTTTCTGAGGTGAGAGTTCAGCTGAGTTGGCCTTCGAACTCCTTGGCCAGTCAAAACACAAGAAAGCACCTTCACAATACTACTTTACCTGACCATGTAAATAATTATGGGGGAATTACCTCATGGTGAGTCCTCCACATTAAAAATGGTTGTGTGAATCTGCCCTTATATTCCCACAAGAGTCTCACATTCTCAAACTACAATTGATGTCAACTGTGAAGGGCAAATGCCGATATACACCTCTGCAGGAAATAAGTGCTGCCTAAAATGTCAATATTAAGAAGAATGAAAAACATGAGAACCAAATTTTTGCCCATGGCCCAGATAGGCAGGCCATCTGAACTATTTCAACAACTTCTGTTGCCTTGTATAGAGCTGAGCACATGCACAATGAAGGAGGCAGCACCTTGATTCCCCCAAGTTCATGTCAGCCAACTGCAGGGACATTAGCTGAGGGAAGCATGCATCACAAAACACGGATAAGGAAAGCATCTGGCAGTCTAGAGAATAGTTGCCTCTGAAGGCCCTGCCAAACTACTCCCATTCCTTCAGTGCTTATTTTCCCAAGGGAAGAGAATGACTCTATAGCTGTGGGCTAGTTTTGTAGAATTTTGTACAACTAATGTACTTAAAGTCTCTTCCTCCCACCCCAGGTGAGAGTTGGTGTAAGTATAGTGGCAAATGGACTGCAAATCAGAAAGTACCCAAGTTCTTTCATGTCATGAACTCACTAGATGGCAAAAATTGCTCTCACTCTCGCTTCCATTTCTCTCCGACTCCATGCCCACCCCATCTGCAATATCAAAGATAGCAATACCACATCGCCTTGAGAAAGCCAATAACAAATTGATTCATCTCATCACCCTTACGTTCATTATCTGCTTGAGATTGGAAAGGTAATGCTGTACTGTTTTTAACACTCAATTAGGAGCCACCCAGAGTGGCTGGGGAAACTCAGCCAGATGGGCGGGGTAAAAAGGTAAAGGTAAAGGGGCCCCTGACCATTAGGTCCAGTCGTGTCCGACTCTGGGGTTGCGGCGCTCATCTCGCTTTACTGGCCGAGGGAGCCAGCATACAGCTTCCAGGTCATGTGGCCAGCATGACTAAGCCACTTCTGGCAAACCAGAGCAGCGCACGAAAACGCCGTTTACCTTCCCGCCAGAGCAGTTCCTATTTATCTACTTGCACTTTGACGTGCTTTCGAACTGCTAGGTGGGCAGGAGCAGGGACCGAGCAACGGGAGCTCACCCTGTCGCAGGGATTCGAACCGCCGACCTTCTGATCGGCAAGCCCTAGGCTCTGTGGTTTAACCCACAGCGCCACCTGGGTCCCTGATGGGCGGGGTACAAATAATAAATAATAATAATAATAATAACAATTATTATTATTATTATTATTATTATTATTATTATTATTATTTAAAGACTGTAGAATAAGCTGCCTTCCAGGCTTAGCTAGGTCACAAAGATGGCTTGCTAAAGCTATGGGGTCTAAGTTTGGAGCATCTTGCTTCTTCCCTTCTTCCCAAAGCTCCCCTTTGGTCACATCCCCTCACCTTGGGAAGAAGGATTACCGAAGCCTTAGTTCATTTTCTTCCACCATGTGAACCCAACCAGAAAGGATGTCTGAGCAAGATGCTCCAAGCTTGGGCCCCATGGCTTTAGCAAGCCGTCTTTGTGTTTCTATACAAATAATTTAGAATATGTTGCCTTTTTGAAACTAAGTTAAACTGCCTGTCTTTTCTTGCTGCTGTATGGAAAGGCGCATGAATTGGACCTTTGAAGAGTTTGTAACTAAACCATTTTTTAACTTACTAAATGTGTAGTCTCTTTTTCTAAGGAAAGTAAGGGGAACTTTGAAAGGAATTTAGAAGGGGATATTTTAAAGATCGTACAGCCTATATATTTCCATGCTTTACTTTGCTGCTTGTTTTGTGATTTTAATAATAATAATAATAATAATAATAATAATAATAATTATTATTATTATTATTATTTATTTATTTATTATTTATACCCCGCCCATCTGGCTGGGTTTCCCCAGCCACTCTGGGCGGCTTTCAACAGAACATTAAAATACAATAATCTATTAAACATTAAAAGGCTCCCTAAATCTCTGCTGGGGCTCTCTCATCATAGAGCACTTGCTCCAAATCCAGAGAATAATTTTATTCTTCTAAACCAATTACAACCAAACATAAAAAATAAAAATAAAAAAAATTCAGCAGCCTTGGACAGCACCTTACTCTTCATTAGGTCTGGGCTATATATCAATATATCATCCAAAACTGCTTTGAAGTCCATATTGCAATATCTGTTTCATAATTTTTTACCTGGCGATACATTGCGAATCATGATGTGTGTGTGTGTTGCCTATGCAAAAATCACAATGCAGGAAACCCCGTGAAGCCAGCTTATGCCTCTATATAGCTCCATCCTTATTTCAGATACTGTGATATATTGGTATATTGTGACGTTTGGGTGGTGGTATATTGTGATGTTGAAAACCAGATGTCGCCCAGCCCTACTCTTTATAATTGTATGGTGGGCCTTAGCTCTGCCAGGCTGTAAATTTTAAATGTAAATTTTAAATACAAATGAACCACCCTGTTTCCTTCCTTTCCCATTAGACGAAGGCACAACTCCCTTCCAATTTAAGCCCAGAACAGAAGGGAGGGGAAACCTTGATGCAATGAGGCACTTCCAGAAAATTCTACATTTGAACCACTCCTGGAAAAGAATGTCTCTTCTTCACAATGGGATGGTTGCCTGGAAATATGCCCCATGAATTTAGCCAATGGGAAAAAAGAGATAGAGACTCATAAGATTACAATATAAGAAGCAAAACACAGTCATCCTTCAGAATTCACACATTGCCATATTTTGCAATGCAATTCCCCAGCCAAGTAATGTGCTCAAAAATGCACTTACTGGGGTAAAGTGTGTATATTAATGCATTTGTTGGCAAAAAAAAAAAAAAAAAAAACATACAAAAGTCCATTATATTTGGGGAAATGACTTTGTAATAATGTTTATATTAGACAAGGCTGCCTTGCAAAAAGGTGCATTTCCCTCCAAAATATTTTATTATGTTCACATATTTATTCAAGAAGCAACAAACTATATTCAGCCACTCCACATACCCCACGGAAGCAGCACGTTTCTTTTAAATTACATTTAACTTTCCAGTCATTTCAGTTTTTAAGCATGTGTATCATTCCATAAGTTGTCATGTGTTTCTCAAAGGCCTAATAACCATGTTCTATTAATGTTGCAAATGCAATAAACCTATGCCAGGTTGATGGGAAAGTAGTGATCTTCTTGTCTATTCGATTATCTCGTACATGGTTTGGCCATTAATATTAATTCATAGCGTTGTGAGATCCAGATCTGTGTATAATGTGTATACAGTATATATTAAGATATGTTTGTACTAAAATGCTGGTGAATTTTCATGAGAACTATTTTTTCTCCCAGGGAACCTAGCCAGATGGTCGGGGTATAAATAATAAATTATTATTATTATTATTATTATTATTATTATTATTATTTTAAAGCAGCAAACTGAGGTGGAAATGTGGTGAACAGGACTTAAGATTGGAAAAAACGTGGAAAGTGAGAGAAATTGAAGTTGTTACATGTGTCCATCTCTCATAGGACTGCAGCCTCGATCCAGCAACAGCCAGGTCCAAATATATTTCCTTCACGGGCATTCCTCAGTACGATTCCTTGCATTACAGATCAGATTAACGAAAGCAAAACAAAAGCCCACCCAATAACTGCTGCAACGAGCTTACATTTCAGCGCCCGGCAATGGAAGCACACAAATGTGTAGGGCAACCTCAATTTATTCCCTTGCCTTGACGTCAGCAAATGGAAAAAGACGCTCTGAAACTTAACCTAATGACTTCTCCAAGCTTGCAAAACTAGAAAGTACTGAACATAAGCATGATGACTCATTCAGGCACTCGGGAGAAGGCAGTTAAAAAATAAAAATAAAAGCCCTAGCGGGCTATTGACCAGTTCTACTCTAGTTCATGTGGTAATGCCATGAGCAAACAATTGTAAAGACCTTTAAGCTCCGATTTCCTTTTTCGCCTATAGCAAATAGGAGTATTTGTAAAACTGATTTAATCTCTCCCTCTCTTTCTCTGTGTACACAACATGCACGGGAGACCAGCAACGTCATGTTGCAGGGAGATTAATTTCCTTGCTAAGACTTTCCTGCTTGCTGGCTGAAACCCAGGCTTGTTTTGGTCTCTTATTCACTTCCACAGCCCCCTTAAATCTGAACTTCCCTGACAGATTTGCACAATTCCCCCCCCCCCCGAAACGAAAGCTTACAGCCACGCACAAGGCATTTGCTACTTAAAAACTAACTGAATCATAACCCCCCCCCCCCGACCGCCAGGTAAATGGGGGGGTGGGGGAGATGCCTGACTCCTCCCTCCTTTCCTCAGTTGGAAAGGAACTGGAACAAGGAGGCCTCACTTCTAATTCGGCACAGTGCCTTCTCCTGAGATCCCCTCAGCCGCGAGGTACCATCTGCTAAATGTAGTAATAAGACTCGTGTTTACCACCTTCCTTCCCCAACAGCTTGATGAAGTACAAACTGTATTTAATACGCCAAGGAGGGACTGGAGAAGAGAAACACACAGAGGCTTCGGAACAGGGAATTCCCACGTAACAAAGTAAAATCCCAGCAGTAGCAGGCTTGGTCCACACCTCCAGGAGTACGTTTGAGGCGATTTGTCACCTTTGAGTGTTTAGACTTTTTAACCACCCCCTAGAAATAAATTCAGTCAAGATTCAAATCTTTGGTTTGGTTTTCAGCAGAATTTAGGCCACAACTTTATTGATTACAATCAAGTGAGTGGTTGCATAGGTTCTGGTTCGACTAGCTCCCTGCACCCTTGCAGACAGCGCTGACCCAGAGCTCTATCGTAGGTCAGCCAAGGGTGAACACCAGGGACAACGGAAAGCGGGACCCCACCAGTCTGCCACCCTGATGTACCCCTGGACTCCGGCACGGGCACAACCCGTGGTTGACCAAACCATTGAGTCCCTGGATTCCTTTACCGGAATACCCTTCGCATAGGAGTGGTAAGACCCTTCTGCCACCCCTATCACCTGAACCAGAGCCTATCCGCAACCTTACAAGTTGTGACAATTTGCTACGCGGCAGGTGAAACCCAAATGGCACCAGCCAATCAGCCAAGTGGGGAAAATTCCTGCCGTGCCCCTGTCCCAACAACAGGCGACACACGATGGCATAGCAAGGTCAAGCGCAAGCCCTAAATATAGGGAGAGATGGGCGGGTGTTCCGATGCACTAGCCTGAAGAGGAAGCTCAGGTACACGTGCATGGGCTTAAATAGGTCCCTCGATGCCCTTTACTTGCGTCCCATTGGTCAGATTGCTCCCAGCATCAAGGGACCTACCAATAAGGTGTTGTGGCTATCCAAACGATCCCACCCACAACACAGGGTTTGGTTGTCAGGTCGCACCACAACACGTGCCCTCTTTGAGGGAGGACCCGATCTCCCACCCTGAATAAAGTTCTCATTCAGGAGTGGTATTTTTATTGTCTCTTGCATGGCCTGATCATGAGTTGAAGCAGCTTCTCTCGTTTTCTTTTCCCCCAGAAGGCTCTAGGCATATAGGTGGCCCCCATCCGGCACTGAAAGATCAACAGTTTGAGAGCAAACAGTCTGAGAGCAAAAATGAGAGGTTCACCATCCCTCTGTGCACCACTCTGGTTAGTCCTTCCGAATCTTCCCTCGTATGTTTCTCTCCAGAACAAAGTGGATAAGCTTTATAAACTTATCAGACACTATCATTTACCCGGCTGGTTGCTCCCAAAGGAACTATGTCAAAGATGGGATATCCTTCCACTCTTCCTTATTTCTTTAGCATTTCAAAGACAGCCTTCTACCAGGCTGCAGGTTGCAGATCAACTTTAGTTGAAATCAAAGGGGTTTTTGCCCTTGGCCTCAGGAAGATGTGAGCTATGCCTTCCCAAAGGTGTTTTCATTGATATCCCTTATGGTTTGGGAATCTCCGCCATACACTGAAAGGGGGGTGGTATCAGTAGAGATGGGCAAAATTCTAGCTTCTGATCAGGATTAAAATCAAGCTCACCCTGTTCTGACTCTGTGTAGCTTTTTAGTAGGAAAAATATGCTCAAATCCTTAAAGAGATGCACTGATTTTTATTTTTATTTTAAGGTGTGGTTCTGCATTAATGCTACTAATAGATTGTTGTATTTTAATGTTCTGTTGAAAGCCGCCAGAGTGGCTGGGGAAACCCAGCCAGATGGGCGGGGTATAAATAATAAATTATTATTATTATTATTATTATTATTATTATTATTATTATTATTATTATTAGAGTAATAAGGTGCCCCAAGAGCCTTTGGAGCTTCAGGTGTTGCTGCACTACAACACCCATCATCTCTGGCCAATGGCCATGCTGACTGGGGCTGATGCAAGCTGGAGTACAACAACATCTGGAGTGCTACAAGTTCATCATCCCTGGGTTTTTTAAAAAAATAGTTACAGCTGCCTACAGGTGGCCAGCTAGGGGTTCCTGCCACTAATGCCTGTTCAAAACAAACCAAAACCCCATGGGAGCAATGGGCCTTGGCGATGCGCCATCGTTAACAGTGGGAATTGTACTTAAAAAATAATAATACAATCCTCATCCCATTACTAGCATACGAGAGAGAGAGAGACTGCAAGATACTCTCCAGGGTTTCCAAGAGGGGTCGCTCTGAGCCCAGTCACAGGATATTTCAAAAATTGAGCTTGGGTCTTTCTGCATGCGAAACATGGGCTTGAGCAGTGAGGCAGATGCCCTCTCCTTGCATGACCTATCCTTTAATTTTCTTACCAGTGTTTTGTGTTTAGTATCTGCAGCGAAGATGAACAGGGAAATGGCAGGAGAGATCCAGGGGTGGAAGGGTGGGGAGAAGAGTGGAGAAACACATTCCCTTGAGAGTTAGAACGCTATATTTGTTCTGGGATACACACGAGTCAAAACATGGGATTCCTTGGTCTGGAGCCAGTGCAATATTGTTATTGGCCAGAGGAGATGGGACCTTGGCTCTTTCTTGGAATACATTGTGATTGTTTTTGCATGCATTTTGCAAGCGGATCCTCTAATTGCTGCGCTTTGCTGACCATCATGATTACTAACAGTTAAAACAGCATGAAACCATTCATGCTTGCATTGCCATAGATGAAATAAGTTTTTTAAAAAAACAGCTTTGCGCCCCAAGTTTGGATTTAATAAGATTTCACTTTGGGGAGTGGGGGAGAGGAGAGACCACGACTTCCCCTTTATCTCCTTTGAGGAATGTTAGAATAAAAATGGAAAACACAAACAAAAAACAAAACGAAAACAAACCAGAAACATCAACTGTGTTGTAGAGGAGATTTGCAAACAATGGTTTCCCACCATCTGAACTGACCATAAGAATGCAATTAGGTTGTAGTTGTGCGTTGACAAAAAAAAAAAATCAAAGGAGAAACTAGTCTATTATCCAGTCACCATAATGACTGTGTTATCATTTAAAAAAGAGGTGAATGCAATAAAAACAGGAAGGAATGCACATGATGGTGCAAGTTATTAGCAACAGACTATGGGAAGGATTGGAGGGAGGAAGCAACTCAGGCTGTATCCACATTTCCTTGGAAGTAACTCCCATTAGAGGGATGCGGGTGGCGCTGTGGGTTAAACCACAGAGCCTAGGGCTTGCCGATCAGAAGGTTGGCGGTTCGAATCCCTGCAACGGGATGAGCTCCCGTTGCTCGGTTCCTGCTCCTGCCAACCTAGCAGTTCGAAAGCACGTCAAAGTACAAGTAGATAAATAGGTACCGCTCCGGCGGGAAGGTAAACAGCATTTCTGTGTGCTGCTCTGGTTCGCCAGAAGCGGCTTAGTCATGCTGGCCACATGACCCGGAAGCTGTACGCCGGCTTCCTCAGCCAATAAAGCGAGATGAGCGCCGCAACCCCAGAGTCGTCCGCGACTGGACCTAATGGTCAGGGGTCCCTTTACCCTTTACCTAACTCCCATTAGTAGTATATGTAGACTACTTTATATGAAATGCTTAAGCCCTGCCCACTCTAGAGTTTGACAGTAGGCATCACAGTGACATTGCCATGATTGAGGATGTCACCATGATGTCACCTGTCAAACTCTAGAGGGGGCAGGGCTTAAGTATTTGATATGTGTTAACCATGCATAGAAGCCGGCTGTAAGTTATTACGATACAAATGAAGTGTATTTGGTAAAACAGATGATGTTATTTTATTTGTCCACTGATCTAAATCTGTGGTAGCCAACCAAGTGACAGGGTTTATTTATTGAACTTTTTTTTTTAGGAATTCTGTTTTATGTCTGCTTCCTCATTGCTTTATGTCAGCTCCCAGCTGAACGATGGTAATTTCTTGTATGTACATAGTCAGTTTGGGAACCAGTTTTGGCAGAAAAACATGAGGCTGCTGCCAGGTTTGGTTGAGACTTTGATGCCACTCGTGTGTGGGTCCTCTACTGACCTGGTGGGTCCTCTTCCTCCCCCAATCTTTGCAGCAGTTTGGAAGAAACCAAAACTGACAAATTCACCCACCCCTGCTCATTGAGTGATGCTACACTGAGGGCCCAGAGACATTTCAATATAAATTATCAGCTTGTAGTAACACAGAGTTGGGCTTTTTTACTGGTGGCACCCAAGATGTGGAAAGCCCTGCCTGCTAAAATGTGAGAGGCCCCATCAGTGTTGGTATTCCACCAGCTCTTGAAGACACAGCTGTTTAGACAAGCATTCTTCTGAACCCAAGCTTCCTGATCTAATTGTCTTCCTTGCTCCTTCAGCTGTTTTAATTGTTATGCTTTTGAATGGGCTCATGTCGTCGTAAATTTTAATTACGGATGCGTTCAGATGTTTTGAGGGAATTGCTTTATTGTGTATTTTAATCCTGCGTGGCTATTTTATAACTGATGTTCCACTTATGAACCACTTAGAAGCCATTTTGGCATGCGAGTAGTATATTATTATTATTATTATTATTATTATTATTATTATTAACAATGACTCTTAGAATCAGCTTCCAAAGTTTGCTTTTTGCAAAAAGAAAAAGGGAGAAGGAAAGGAAGAGCTCAGATCCAAAACAAATTGTTCATGTTTCTGTTTAGAGCTCTGGTCCCAGTAACATGTTCATGAAATGTTCTACATAACCCTACATCTGTCACCCTGACTCTGTCACTGGAGAGTCAGTTGAATGTTGAGAGTTCATTAGATGCAAAGCAATAGACCCGCTCTGGGATCGAGTCAAAGCCAAAGAGGCAATAGTTCGCTAGCAAGGTTCCACATGTAAGAACCATCTGGAGAACTTCCCCCTGAAGCTTGGACATTCTACTGCTTTGTCCCAATCAGCATCTGTTAGCCGGGAGGTGGAGGGTGGGCAGGAGGCAAGAAAATACCTACATGAACATGCATTTCTTGGCTCAAGGCAGGAAAAAATAACATGCCCTACTGACAAACTGGGGAAGTGTTTTTACTTGAAATAAACAACAACCTCAAGGAAATTAAAACCTTCTACAGCAAGATCAAATTAAGAGTTGGTTAGAATCCAGTCCAATTCACTCGTACAAGATGTTGATGTTTATGGCAGATTTCTTCTGGCTTTGGTTTGCCGGGCTGTTGTTTTTAACCTTCCCATAAAGCTCTGGAAACACTTACTCCCCAATTGGTATAATATACTAAGCTAAGAATGCTACAGCAGAGTCACTTTTAATAGGCGTGAGCAGATGTCTGGATTTTTAAAAAGAGGTCCGTAAGCAGTAGCAGCTGGTGTGGTGGGCAGAGAGATGGAGACACCCTGGTTTGGACAGGTTGATGGAGCACAGCGCAAGGCAGTGGTGAGGTCAGGGCTGTGCAGATGTGCTGCTAGGAGCACCGGCTTGGTTCTGCTGATGTACCTTCTGCAGCCCTGACCTCATGGCTGTGCTGCCCTGTTTCTGTCCAAGTAAGCTGTGATGATACCAGTGTTGGAGGGTGCCAGGGGGCCCTTTGCTGCCCGTTCGAAGAATGAGTCCGAGCCATAAAGCTTAAATGCTTTAATCTAGGCTAATTACTTTACAATGCAGAGCACGTCGTAAACATGTCTCATCCATCACTCTCAGAATCCGGAAGTCATCCTTTGTGATTTTCCCGCCAGGAACCCCATCTGGGAAAATGAAAGCACCGTGTCCTTCTCTTCTTCCTTTCCCCCTGTTTGTTACTAGGTCTCTGCCTGCTTGGCTGGAGCCCTACCAACGCTTCCCCCTCTCCACTGCTCTTGCCAGAGGGGAAGGAGGAATCGGTCGTCAAGATGGGGGGCTGCTCTCTATAGCCACTCAACGCCGGGCTGGAAGGGGGAGGCTATCACTGAGGCGGCCCCCTGACAGAGGGTTAGTTCACTTTTGTTCAATTATATTTCATTAAGTTTCAACAGTCGTATACAATCAAAACACTATTACGCCTTTTTCTCTTATTTTTGTCTTATTTTTGTCAACTTCCCATGGAGTTCTTGTTTCTCCCTTTCTGATGCACCCTATCAGTAAATCATAACCACAAGATTATAATCTAATTGCTTCTGTTGCTCATAGCTCGTATCCCGCTCGTGAGTTCATCGTACGATAATATTTATTTAAGTAGTCTGAAAAAGGCTTCCATTCATACATAAAACACTCATCATTGGATTCTCTTAATTTTACCAGATCTGTACAGTCCATTATCTTACTTATTCATTCTTATTTGGTTGGGAACAACTTCCTTCTTCCACCTCTGCACATAAAGAATCCTAGCTGCTGTTGCTACATACATAAACAACATAGGGGGGATTTCTGCCCCTATAATCACTAACAGAAACGTTTCAGGGTGTGTAAGTTTTGGAATACTCATTTTAAACATTTTATTATTATTATTATTATTATTATTATTATCTCGCCATGTATCATTTCCCAAAATACGCTCGCTTCCTTGCAAATCCACCACATATGAAAAAAACGATCCATCTACCTGTTTGCACTTTCAGCAATTGTTAGGAACATTGGAGGGTTAGTTACATTCCACTCATAGCTACTGCCCCCTAAAATGTACCAAACCAGAGCCAGGTGCAAAAGACATATAGCTATAATTCAAGAAGAAGGTGCCTCTCAGCCAACTACATTCTGAGCCTAGGATTATTATTTTTTCAGTACCAGAAAAGAATGGGGTTCGGCAGTCCTTCACACAAAAGTCCTTCGGTACTGATTTCATGTGAGATCGTGGCCACTGGGGGCAAGATCTATCGGCTCACTTAGCAGCTGCCTAGTTTCTAGGGGTGCTGGGGTCATTGTGAGTTCAAAAGGAAGACATTTCAGCTTCTCATATATTTCTTCTTTCTTCTTCTTTGGCGATCACTCGTAGCCGAGTAAGATTGTCTTCCATAAACACAGTTTTAACAGTGAATCTGTAAGTGACTGTGGAGGCCAATTCTGGATCCACACGTCCTTCCACAGTGGGGACATTGGTTTTCACTGGGAGTTGATCACAGTGTGGATTTGCCAAGCGTGCCTTCCTCTTAGCACGTTTCTCCCTTGCGTCCTGAGTTCGAGTGTCTTCAAAACCCACGACACCTTTGGTAAAGGCTGTTCTCCAATTGGAGCACTCGCAGGCCAGTGTTTCCCAGTTGTCACTGTTTATACTGCATTTTTTTTTTAGATTTGCCTTGAGATAGTCTTTAAAGAGGGAAGCCCTGGTGTCCTGCCTTGGAGCGACATTCTGACTGTGCCTTGTACGGGCATGAAAGTTACAGAAAAGAAGATGACTGTTGTACTGTTTTCCCCAATGAACGTTGCAGAAAAAAAGAAGTCAAATTTCTTCAGTGATCTATTAGACAGCAAAATCGTTGCCAGGCAAGTTATGTAAAGTGAGTCACGCTACATAATTAATAATTAGGAACAAAGGGAATATCACAAGTTCTGAATCCCCACCTCCTCCACTAACCATTTGACTCTTCTAACTGGAGCGAAACAGCTCCCCTCCTACCTTAAACCTGTGTCAAACTGACCCTATTTGTGGTAATTTCAATGGAAATTAACAAAACATTTGCACTGTATCTTTTTCTGCAGAGGTGAAAAGAAAAGCATCAGGTGTGGGGGAGAGGATGTATGAGTAGGAAAATGCCCAGAGAGTTGGGGGGGGGTTTCCTCCTCCTATTACTTCTCTTCTTAAACCTGTAGCCTCCCCAGGCAGGTTCCCCCCCCCCCATTATCGTCATCATTCAGGAGAAAGATATGTACATTTGTGTGTTAACATCTAGCTAGGCCCTTAGTGATTCTTAATTACAGTCCCATAAAGTAAGTGTGAGTCTTGGAGAGAGAAAGCAGTCTGAGTAGTGGCAAGAGAAGCAGAACAACAACAACAACAACAACAACAACAACAACAACAACAACAACAACAACAACAGACTGTTATGGCATGCATTGCAGCCTCAGGTGTGTACCATTTATACCCTGGTTTCCAGAGTCTTTAATTTCTTTATTTTTTAAAAAAACAATACAGTCGTACCTCGGAAGTTGAACGGAATCCGTTCCGGAAGTCCGTTCGACTTCTAAAATGTTCAGAAACCAAGGCGCAGCTTCCGATTGGCTGCAGGAAGCTCCTGCAGCCAATCAGAAGCCGTGTAAGCCACATCAGACGTTCGGGTTCCAAAGAACATTCGCAAACCGGAACACTCACTTCCAGGTCTGCGGCATTCGGGAGCCAAAACGTTTGACTCGCAAGGCATTCGGGATCCAAGGTACAACTGTACACTGAATAAAATCTTCTGCTTGTCACATCCAGAAATCCAGGCTCATTTCCTTGCTTCGCTTTTGCTTTCTGCTTCTCTCCCCTGCCCAATATCCACTCCAAGTGCAGTGCATTCATCGTGTCAGAATAAGTTTGGGATATGAGTAAATATCGCAGCCCTTGAAAGGTCAAGTGTTTTTAAACTGCAAATTTCATTTGTAAAACCGAACACCCAAGAACACTGAAGTCAGCGTCCCAGAAATTACAAGAATACTTTCTTCTTAATGCTTGAGCATATGTGGGAATCTGGGACCTCTAGTCTGTCACTATTTTTCAGGAAGGAGCCAAGCAGACACAGGATTCTTCGTTTAGCTCTGTGGTACTGGCACAACAAATGTGGCTAGGAAGCTAATTGGGAAATGCACTGAGAAATACACGATGAACAAATGATTAATAGGAAGACATTTAAACATCACACAAGCAAATCAATATGAATGTAGGATGAATGCTCATTGTCATATAATCTCCCCCAAATCAAATCAGAATAAATGCTTTGCAAAGACCCAATATATTCTAACCTTCCCATAAGCTTTGTGCAACAAATCAGGATGAAGCCTTAATAAATGGATCATCTGGAGGAGCTTTTGGTCAAAGTTCTTCCCACACATATGCCTACCATAATGCAGAACTAATGAAAACCCGGTAATTTCCTTCACTATAATTTTGGTTGTAATGAGATTCGCAATAACACACCCTCAGGCTGCAACCTCTATGTGCGTTTACTTGGGAGTAAGCACCACTGAACACAACAGGATGACTTGGAGGAATTATCCACACAATTGTGCTCTACCCTATTAGCATAAAGAGATGAACGGATATCAGTTAATTCAACTTCCTTTAAGCAATAATAACACTGATAATGAAACTTAAAACTTCCCCTAAGGCTTAAAGCTGCCATGTGCATAGAGACAGCGTGTTTCGACACAATCTGTTTTCATGGATTATCTATTAAACTTGACACAATGACATTACCATGCAGTGGTTTTTTACGGACTTGGAATCTGTCAAATAACTAACTGCCCTGGGAAGAAATATGACGTGTGTTCAATAAAGATGAAGGATTTCAAAATAAAGAAATTGGTGGGGGTGGGGTGGGGAGGCACATGCTTGGTTTTGATGACTTGCACATAAAAAAAGATTTTATTTAGTAGAACATAGGAAGCTTCCTTATACCAGGTCAGATTTATTTAATCAGACCATCGGCGGCTCTCTGGAGTCTCTTTCTTGCCATCTGCTAGGCTGCTACTTAATCCTTTTTAACTGGATATGCCGGGAATTGAACCTGGGACTGGATGCAGAGCATAACTGAGCTATGGTGCCTCTCTGGTAAAATATTTGTTCCATAAAAGTCCCTCTTACCCCAGGCACATGCTGTAGGCTGCTGGTGCCCTTTCGATTTCAGTCTAGCTAATTATTCACAGATTAATTGGATGCATTTTTCCCCATGGAGGGTGTTCAAGGATGAGGATAGGGTTGGTTACATCTGGGACTGATCCAGTCATTCAGAAAGCGCAGATCAAATACAGGATTATAACAGAGAAGAATGCTGCAGCAGAACAGACCCTCCATTTCAAAAGTGTGACTTTGTTTTGCCTAAATTCTGTACAGTCGTACCTTGGCTCTGGAACGCCTTGCGACTCAAACGTTTTGGCTCCTGAACGCCGCAAACCCGGAAGAGAGTGTTCCGGTTTGTGAATGTTTTTTGGAAGCTGAACATCCGACTGGCTTCCGTGGCTTCCGATTGAGTTCAGGAAGCTCCTGCAACCAACTGGAAACTGCGCCTTGGTTCGAATCTGTTCGAAAACCAAGGTACAACTGTACTTCATGGGACAAACTGCCTATCACGCTTTGTCAACAAAGGCAAGAGCATCTTTTTAATATTCAGCAAGTCTGACCAGAACAACGGAAGGGGGAAATTAGCCAGAACTCCACATCCCATTCAATCAGCTGGAGCACTGAATTTCAATTTCATGTCATGGATATAAACTATTTTATAATGATATGAGTTTGGGGAGTGGGGTAGGTTGTGTGCCTGAGTCCCTTCTAATACCCGGATCCAGCTAGTGTTAAAATCTAAGCAAGGATTCAAACGTTTGAAATCACCAGATGTTTTTCTTGGTAATGACCCTCTAAGTACGGGCCATTAAGGTAACAAAAGAAATGGCTCTGTGCACTAGACAGAAAACATGTGAATCTTCCTCAACTTGCTGGTAGTTAGAAAGACAAATACCAGAGTTGGGAGTTGACTTATGTGTGTTAGAAGCTGGAAGGCTGCAGACTGGGCAGCTGGGAAAGAAAGAGCCATGCCTAATTTCTGGTGGCATCTGAGGCTGTGGCTATGGGAGAAGCAAGACTCTCTCGGGGTGTTGATGCTGAAAGCGAGATGAGCGCCACAACCGCATAGTCGCCTTTGACTGGACTTCACCGTCCGGGGTCCTTTACCTTTTTTTTACTTGTGTGGATGGGAAACTCCAAGAAAGATTTCAAAGGCATAAAATTGAAAGCACACGTGTGTGGCGTTAAAGGTGCACAAAGGTGCACCAGGAAACATTGACCCACACATCCAGTAACACCTTAGTGTATACCTGGTCTCTGACAATGAACGTGGCTTTTGCCATAAGGCTAGATGACATTATTTGACATTAGAGGGCACCGGGAAGTTCAGTTAACATTCCAGAGGTCAGGACAGGCAACTCCTGCTGGGATGAGAGAGAAGGAAGAAGACCAATTTGTGGTCCCCCTGTGCAAAATATATACAGTGGTACCTCGGGTTAAGTACTTAATTCGTTCCGGAGGTCCGTTCTTAACCTGAAGCGTACTTAACCTGAAGCACCACTTTAGCTAATGGGACCTCCTGCTGCCGCTGCACCACCAGCGCACAATTTCTGTTCTTAGCGGAGTTCTTAACCTGAAGCGTACTTAACCCGAGGTACCACTGTATTCTAAAAGTCCAAAGGATGTCAACCCTGACTGATTGGTGAAATTTCAATCAAATTAGAGCACAGATCCAGCCAATAAGGTTTGGAATAGACTATCTGCTACATACACAGACAAGTATATAATTACAACAGCTTGGAATTAAAATCCGCCCACATACAGCACTCAAAAAGTACATGAGAGATGCTCTGAGAACAAGCCACTAGCGCATTTTTTAAGGAGACTGTGTGTTCGGTGTTCGGCAGGGAATCTATTCAAGTCTTATTGATTGTGAACTCAGCTAGAACACGATTCCAAGTATTAGCTGGGGTTCAGAGTGTTCCTTGCATCTGTGCCAAGCATCTGACTCCCCAATTCTAGCTCTTTTAAGGGATATGTCAGGATCCGTAGCTGGCTGCTGCAGGAAGAGGAGAAGTGAAATCCCTCAATGCAGGCATGAAGCATGTTGCTAGGGTTGCCATACGTACAGATTTTCCCAGACATTACAGGGATGTCAAAGGTAGAATTGACGTCTGGGGGGAATTTCCAAAATGTGGCACTTTGCCCTGGCAAGACAATTTTAAAAAATCGAGGTGTTGGCTTTTTTTGTGTTTTTATATATATATTTTTTAAATGCTCCATAACTTTCCAGGTGTCCTAGTTTTTAGTTGCAGAAATTAATTTTTATATACGAAATATTAAGTAAAGAAACAATAAACAAACAAACAAAACCCCCAGCCTTACACTTCCCTGGATAGTGATCGATATAAGATTTCTGCAGCATCCAGACAAATGAAACACCAAGATGTGTAGGGTGGGGGTGTTTTTAAAGTTAAAAATCTGAAGAAAATACTGCTGGGAGTGCAAGACAAGGCAGATGGCTAATAAAAATGAATTTCCTACGCATTATTAGCAAAGGAAAGCAAGTGCAGTGTTGATTAATGAACAGGGCAAGACATCAAAGGGTCTGAAATTATTCTAGCTACGTTGAATAATTTTGCATCATTGGCACCGATCGCTGAAGGCCAAACTGCATGGCACATTGAACATGCTTTCCTCTTCTTCTGTTTAAAAAAAAAATGTGCTTCAGGTAGATGGTGGAGGCATTTGCTTCACCTTGCATCTAAAAACAAAATTACCTAATTCTCACTCTCCAAAGCAATATGCGAAGAGAAGCACAGCAGTCCTTCAAAATTTGCACTTCTCCAGCCCAGCGACATTTCCAAAAAAATGCATATATTAATATATCTTATATATTTTAAATGCATATATGGATGAAATGTGTCATACAAAACACATTATGCTGCGGCGTACAAAAAATGTGTAGGGTAGGAAAAATTCACACAAAAACGCTAACAAATTTCCGCAAGGGTTTTTGTTTCCGCCGCAAACCGATGTGGTAGTGTGGAAAATAGGACAAGGGATGTGGGGGGTGAGAAACAGAGAAACTGAAACTGACAGCTTGCTGCTGGCTGGTGCCGTCAGTCGATGGGCAACTTCAAGGGCCCTCCTGCTCTCCCCTCTTAGGCATTTGTATTTTTATGTTGTAAACTGTGATCTTCAGATGATGGGTATTGGTATTATTATTAGTCGTCTTCTGTCTCGCCAGAGTGGTGCATGCTCTAGTTATCTCCTGCTTGGACTACTGCAATGCGCTCTGCATGAGGCTACCTTTGAAGGTGACCCGGAAACTGCAATTAATCCAGAATGCGGCAGCTAGACTGGTGACTGGGAGTGGCCGCCGGGACCACATAACACCAGTCCTGAGAGATCTACATTGGCTTCCGAGCACAATTCAAAGTGTTGGTGCTGACCTTTAAAGCCCTAAACAGCCTTGGTCCAGTATACCTGAAGGAGCGTCTCCACCCCCACCATTCAGCCCGGACACTGAGGTCCAGTGCCGAGGGCCTTCTGGCAGTTCCCTCGCTGCGTGAAGCCAAGTTACAGGGAACCAGGCAGAGGGCCTTCTCGGTAGTGGCACCCGCCCTGTGGAACGCCCTCCCTTCAGATGTCAAAGAGAACAACAATTACCAGACCTTTAGAAGACATCTGAAGGCAGCCCTGTTTAGGGAGGCTTTTAATGTTTTATAGATTATTGTATTTTAATGTTCTGTTGAAAGCCGCCCAGAGTGGCTGGGGAAACCCAGCCAAATGGGCGGGGTATAAATAATAAATTATTATTATTATTATTATTATTATTATTATTATTATTATTATTATTGCAGTAGTGCATGCACCACTCTGGCGAGACAGTCCGCGGGGGCAGGTAGGGTCTCTGCAATGCGCTCTACGTGGGGCTACCTTTGAAGGTGACCCGGAAACTGCAATTAATCCAGAATGCAGCAGCTAGACTGGTGACTGGGAGTGGCCGCCGGGACCACATAACACCGGTCCTGAGAGATCTACATTTTTCATAGCCCAGGCAAGATAGGGAGGCGGGTGATGGAGGCAAGCAAATAGCCAACTGCCATTCATGGGAACCAAGCATAGAAGGTCTCACAACCTTCAGGCCCGGCAGTGAGTGAGCGGCAGGTCAGGTGGGTGACAAGCCCTCCTGAGCTCCTGCATTAGGTCTGCTCATGCAGTTCAGTTCTCTTCTAGACCAACCATAATTGATCACGATACAATGGTTCCTAGATTGTGCTCTTTCATAATACACAATGCTCCCCCATGGGGAAAGGGTCCCTCTGTACAGAAACCTGGTGTGTCATGGAGGAAGCTAGATTAGAAGCCTTCTCATTTGACATCCACTTTTCTATGTGCCAGGATTTTATTTTATTTTTTGTACAGGAAAACATTCCCACTGTGCAGTGATTGCGTAAAATGGCACAGTGGGAAATGTAGTCATCTGTATCTGTTCTAATTCTCTCCATAATATGTGCATCATTCCCTGAAGGATTTTATTCAGTAAAAGATTTCTCTCTCTTCATCCTACTCTCCCATTAAAATAATTGTCTTCCCTCTTACCACCCATTCATTACGTTAATATAATGCTGCCCTCAGGAAAGCTAATTTTGAGAAATACCAATTTAACATATGCAATGTTCCAGGACATTCATGATTGTTATTATTATTATCATTGCCAGTGCCCCCACCTTTAAAAAAAATAAAAAAATTCAAGACAAAGTTATAGCTCCTCTTTTCTAACTTACATGAGGGTGCTTATCCTGGTTCAAAACTTTTCCTTTTCTTTTTTTAACATGCTTTTTATTAGTTTCTTATTACATTTGTTTCTCATATAATATTACATACATTAACCTTATTTCTCTGGTGAGATATGACTTCCCTCCCTCCCTTCAATGGTTTTCATATCTTTGTTGTTTCTAGCGCATTTGTTATTCTCCCACCTCTGACCTGTTTTAGTTTTCCCCTTCCCAAAGTTTTCTGTCAGAAGTTATTTGTTTCTCACAAAATAGGAATTACCTAAGTCCTGTCAGTGTTTTTAAATTTATACAGTTTTCTTTTAAATAGTCTATAAATTTACTCCATTCGTTCGTGAACCTCTGGTCGTCTTGGTTTCTGATCTTGCCCGTCATCTTTGCCAATTCGGCGTAATCCATCATTTTTTGCTGCCAATCATCTATTGTTGGTACCTCTTGTGATTTCCATTTTTGGGCAATTAACAGTCTGGCTGCAGTGGTCGCGTACATAAATAATCTCTGATCTTTCTTTTTGATTTCCTCCCCCATCAGTCCAATCAGAAACGCCTCTGGCTTCTTGGGGAATGTATATTTCAACATCTTTTTTAACTCATTGTAAATTGCTTCCCAAAAGAGCTTGATCCTATCACACGACCACCACAAAACTTTTCCTTTTCAGTTCCCTTGAGGATTTTTTGCTCATAGCCTGGAGAGGACAGGGTGCTCCAAAATGATTGTAGATATGTTATGTGCTATGCTTTCGAGGAACTTGATCGCTGACGAGAATATGGAAGTCAAAAATTGGTGGCAATGTTGGAATTGAGTGCTTCATGTAATGTCCGCTAATCAAGTCTGTTAATGTATTCTTTTTTGGGGGGCGGGGTCTTCAAACAGATTAAGGTATCAATCCAAACCATCAATCCACCATGCTTGGGAAGCATGAGCACAGTGGCGGAGCTTCATGCTCCGGCACTGGGGGGGCAGAGAGCAGACGGGGGCGGGGTGCCCAGCGCAGGCGGGTGGGCAGCCGCGATGGCACCCTGCCGGGATCGCGGTGCTGGGGGCGGTGCGCTCCCCCCGCACTCCTCTTCCTCCGCCAGTGGCTGAGCAGGCAGGTGTTTCTGTCCATTCATCCCAAACAGCTCAGCTGCCTTCCACCCATGGAGTGATGCCTGTTTCCCTCCTCTGGAATAACTCTCTGTTCCACCCAGAGTAATACCAGTGGAATTGCCACTGGCAGTAATCCACAGAAAGCCCCCAAGAAAGCTCCACTGGATCCTGATCCCGACCTACTGCCGTCACTTGATGCCATCAAGCCCAATTGCTGTGGCAGCTTGAGGTGGACATCGCATGAAGCAAGATTTCGCTTGTCCCACCACCAGCTTCCACCCTGGCCTGCTTTTTGTCCTGCCCCACCGATGCCAGGTGGGGATCAATCCCTCCTGCCCATTGCAGTTGTTTTTAAATATGCATAGGAGTTCATTTCTACAGATAATAATAATAATAATAATATTATTTATACCCCACCCATTTACCTATATGCAAGTTCTCTCAGATTTACCTTTTTCCTTCCATGAAGAGTGTTCTGTGATTGGGTTATTAATGCCTCTTTAGCCAAAATATCTCTGAATACTCTCCTTTTTCCATCCCCTCCTACAGTTTTCACACTTCTCCAGCATAAATTCAGATATTTTCTTTCCCCCCCAGAATGCTCCAAACACAAATACACTTGCTCTCCCACTAAGGAACAGATTTTCTTTCTACCAGGCTAACAATAACAACAACAAAAATGTTTTGCTTAATTCAGGAAGGCTAATTAACTTTTTGGAGGTAGTTTTGGACATCTGAGCCAATGTGCTCTGAGCGCTATTTTAAATAACATTCTCCCTTGACCATTTCCTTTCTGTTAATATATTAATTCCTAGAATATAGTCTATCATGTCTACTTCTTCTTTGGGCATCTTTTCAAAGAAATTCCCAGAATGGTGGAAAGGAAGGGGTTTGATGGGCTGTGATCTTATGCTCACCTATGTGAGAGTAAGCTCCACTGAACTTAGTGAACGACATCTGACTAAGCATTCTGGACAGGACTGGAGAAGAAGTTGAACGGAAGCATCTCACTGAATGGGGTTGAGCTAATACATTAGGTTCCTGCAGTTGTGTTGCTGTTGTTTACCAGGAGTGAGAGGAGTGAGATGGCAGGAAGGTCAGCGTAGTGCAAACACAGAAGCAGAAATACCAAAGATGCCTGCACCACTTTGTTTGCACTGTACTGACCACCTGCTCTCCCTTCTGATAAGCAGCAGCAACTCCTCTGCCAGGAATCCAGTGCAGCAAGTGACATGGCAAGTCTAGTGCTCTGCCGAAGTCTGCCCTCCAATTTCTCAGACTCCCCCACCCCTGTAAAAGAGGTTTCCATTTTTCTGACCCTTCCCTCGAGCACTTTAGAACTTAGGTGGGTGTGATGTTTCATGCTTACCTTATTATCGTGAGGTGCCTAAGGGTGGTGTAAGTGTGTTTTTCCTTTCCAGTAAACACTTCTCCAGCACCCTGCAGCCTCCCCGGATGCCCGTCTTTCACGGTCTGAAAACGCCCCATGGAAACAGCGACCTCATGACATTTTGCCCTGGGCTTAAACTGAAGTCTGGGCACCTGGGAAGACCACAGAGTGCAGACCACTGGTGAGACGATATGTAGATTGAAAGACAGGTCAAGCACAAACACTCCCCAGCAACTTCGAGAGCGAGGTAAACATGACAAAACCCCAGAACCCTTCCCTCCTGAATTTCTCCAAACATTTCCCTCCCCTTTCATTATTTTCAAATGGAGTTTCTTTTCTCATTAATTGATGGAGAATGGTGGAGGCCGTGGTGGAGGGCTAGCCTGGCAGAAACCTCCAGCACAGCCAGGACCGGTGCTAGGGACTTTGGCGCCCTAGGCGAGGGGGCGGGCCACGTGACGTCATTGCGCATGACATACGGTGCCCCGCCCCCTGCCCTGCCAGGTGCCCCGCACCACCGTGGTATTCGCCGCTGGTTGGGGCGGTACCGGGCCGCAGCGGGGGGGCGAGGGGCAGGCTGGCCAGCGCCCCCTCCATTTTGGCACCCTAGGCAACTGCCTAGTTCGCCTAAATGGACGCGCCGGCCCTGAGCACAGCATTAGTTTGAATAGGATGAAATCCTTTTCAGTTCAGAGCTGCGAGAGGTTAGGCTCATGTTTTTCTCCCTTCACAAGCCACTTCATTTGCCCTCGTGCCTTTCTAGATAGTACTGCAGGTAGCACCTTTTTTCATTTTCCAAATTTCATTACATTCTTTAGGAGTTGCTGTGCACCCTCATCCTCCCATTGCTGGCTCTCCTATGAGGAATTTTTAACCAGGTGGGCAACAACGAATGATGTGGCAGTGTTGCTATTGTCTCCACCCTGCCCCTGGCAGGTGGTAGGATGCAGTGGTTTGCTGGTGTGCTACTAAATCGTGTCCTCCCTCAAAGAGGGCACGTGTTGCGGTGAGATCTGGAGACTGACCTCTTGGTTGTGGGTGGGTCCACTGGATAGCCACAACAACCGATTGGTAGGTCCCTCGATGCTGGGTTTCAATCTGGTTGCAGTCTAAATGGATCGGGGGGCCTATATAAACTCATGCACGTGACCCAGAGCTTCCTGTTTCGGCTTGTGCATCGGAACACCCGCCCACCTCTCCCTAATTTTAGGGCCTTTTGCGATTGACCTTGCTATGCCGTCGTGTGTCGTCTCTTGTTGGGACAGGGGCACGGCAGGAATTTTCTCCACTTGGCTGATTGGCTGTTGCCATTTGGGTTTCGCCTGCCACGTAGCAAATCATCACAACTTGTAAGGTTGTGGATAGGCACTTGTTTATGTGATAGGGATGGGAGAACGGTCTCACCATCCCTATGTGAAGGGTATTCTGTTAAAGGAGTCCAGGGACTCAACTTGGTTTGGCCCGAAAAGGGGTTGTGCCAGTGCCTGAGTCCAGGGGAGCATCTGGGGAGCGAACAGAGTCTGTTCCCAGGCTTTTCACCTACCTCATGTGTTCACCCTTGGCTGACCTATGATGGAGCTCTGGGTCAGCGCTACCTGCAAGGGTGCGGGGAGCTAGTTGAACCAGAGCCTGGGCAACCACTCACTTTTCTGTAATCAATAAAGTTGTGGCCTAAATTCTGCCAAAAACCAAAACTAAAATTTGAGTCAAAAGTGTCTTTATTTAGGGGGGAGGTCTCTGGGTCTGAACACACAATTTGTTCCACTTATTGCCACTGTGGTCCCAGCTGCACTATGCATTTAAGGCAGTATCATACCTCAGAAATGGTTTCCTCACAAAATAATCCTGATTTGATAGGGCTGCTAAGAATTCTTCACAGGCCATGATTCCTCTCAGAGCTACAGTTAGCCAGAGTCCCCTGGGAAGAGGAATTTATTGTAAAACAACTCTGAGAACCGTATCTCTGGGATGTGGGGGGTGGGGGATAACAGGGGTCTCCTAACAATTCACTGCACCCTTAACAAACTACAGCTCCCAGGATTCTTCAGGGGAAACCATGATGGCTTAAAGTGGTATCATAACTGCTTTAAATGTACAGTGCCTATGTAATGACATTGGGGTAGAAGAGGTGTTTTCTTCATTTTGATATTCTCTTCATTTTCACTACTAAAAACATTTCTTTCCATTACTCTTCCTTTAAGATCAAAGTAGTGTTATATCCAAGGTAGATGCTGTACCACTGAGCCATGGCCCAGGGCAGAGGGGAGAGAGGCAGAGTCAAACATTTCCAATTATGAGTGAAATAGCATTTCTTATCTCCAGCTCTACATGTGTTTTCTCCTTATAAGATAAGGGGGAGGGGGGATAAATAAAGGGGAAGCAAAAATAAGAATTGTGTATTATCCATCCTACTGAGTGGGCAAAAGTCAGGCAAATGCTTATTATTATTATTATTATTATTATTATTACAACTTGCAAAAGATAAAATATTCAGTTTCTACACACACATAGGGTTAATCCCCCCCGAACAATGTGCAAATTCACCTGGTGTTGCTTGGCTTCTTTGTAATTTGCTCAGGTCACACGCAAAGCATCTAAGCTTATCTTAGTAAAAATGTGGGAAATGTTGACTTCCTCAGATTTAGCAAACATCTTCAAAGGACAGGATGAGGGATGGGGAAAGCATTTTCAAAGAGCAGATAGGAAGCTTTTTCTAATCTGGAACATATGCTTAACTGCAACTGGAAGTGAAGAGTTTCACATGAAAATATATATATATAACTTACTGCAGATCTATGAAAACAGCATGATTATCATGACATTTACTCCTACTTGAACAATCTCTGAAAGAGAAACATGACAGCTTTACCGCAGGAGATTGTCCCTGTTCTCAGACATCCCAAGAAACCATCAAGGAAGTGGAGCTGGTAGCCCTACACAGGCCCCCCAATTGAGCAGTGAAAGGAAAAGTCTTGTGGAACTTCGAAGCTCCACTTGATCAGAAGGTGCCATTGTTTTCCAGGTAAGGTAAAGGTAAAGGGACCCCTGACCATTAGGTCCAGTCGTGTCCGACTCTGGGGTTGCGGCGCTCATCTCGCTTTATTGGCCGAGAGCCGGCGTACAGCTTCCGGGTCATGTGGCCAGCATGACAAAGCCGCTTCTGGCGAACCAGAGCAGCGCACGGAAACACCGTTTACCTTCCCGCCAGAGGAAGAAACCTTCCCACCGTTTACCTTCCTATTTATCTACTTGCACTTGGATGTGCTTTCGAACTGCTAGGTGGGCAGGAGCTGGGACCGAGCAACGGGAGCTCACCCTGTCGCAGGGATTCGAACCGCCGACCTTCTGATCAGCAAGCCCTAGGCTCTGTGGTTTAACCCACAGCGCCACCTGGGTCCCTGTAACTTGATGTTATTTCTCCTGCTCAGAGAAGGTTGGTCCAACAAGGCATTCCCCCATCCACCTCAGTCCATCCTCAACTAGTCTGACTTTTTACTTACAACCAGACCATGTCTGTTAACACCCTCCCTCCTTAGTCTAAGCGTTGCCCTTGTAGAACTCAGCTGGGGGAGGATGGGGACAATTCTAAAATTAGTGGGCTCTGCCTGTCCCTTTCACTGGCTCTGCCCACTATTGACTGCCCTGCTTTCTACCCTACCATTCCCAAAGGGCATTCAGCTACCACTAGTCCTGCTTTTCCTCCAAGTAGTCCAGATTTGTATGAGGGAGATGTAATCCCATGTTTACCCTCAAAACAGCTGCTCCCTAACAAGAAGATTCGGGTGAGATTGGCATGAGGTCACCTGTGAACATCATGGATGCTCAGAGATTGGATCCTTAGTTCTCCAAATCCAAAACTCTATCTGCTACAAGAATTTATATGCCACCATTTATATCCCCCCCCCCCGGAGGCATACATAAAAAGCCATAAAACTGACCAAAGCATGATATACTGTAAAAGCAAAACATTGAAGTATGACTATATTGAAACACAGCAATGAAGTCAAAACAAAGCACCAATATTAAAAAGAAATCTCAAATCGTAAGAAATTATTCAGGCTCTGTTTCGGGAGAGAATTCCACAACAGATCAGGACTCCCTATTATGTTATCTTTTATGTTGTGAACTGCCCTGAGATCTACGAATGAAGAGTGATATACACCTTTAATTAATAATGATCCACACTGTAAGGCTAACCTGCTCTTCTGACTGCCTATCAAACCTAGTTATGTCCAAGAAGAATTTCATTTTGTTATTTCATTTAATTGTCATTTTTCTCACAACCAGTCATATAGCTGTGCCATCACTGTATCATCATAGCTACTAGTTTGGGATTATTTTGTGTGTAACCAGGAGCAGAAGCAAACAGGTGGGTGGCTGCATCTTTCTTCCATGGTTAAGATAACTCACATGGTGCCATCAGTGTAGGACTTCAGGGCCGACATCCAGGGACCGCTGAGCTGAATGAGCAGGAGAGCCTCTAAACACAGCTAGCACTGTGCCAAAGATTTATTCATTTTTTAAAAAAATGATTCACCACTGGTTAATGAGAAAACGAACTGCATTCAAAAAATCATTAGAGGGGAGAGAAAATGTTGATGAAAGTCTCTTGCATGGGTGTCTTTCACTGATCGGTTTACTTTTGAGCTTGCAAAGGGGAGATGCAAGTGTAATTTCTTTCATTCTGCAAATCATGTATTGCAGTCCACACTTTGCAGCCTTCCCAGGTGCCCACCATCCCAGAAAACAACACAACATCTTAGTGAAGGAGGTTAGGAAAGTCACCCATCATGCATTTGACAGTTAGCCGTTGCTTGCTTTTAAGTGAAATAAGTGCAGGTGATAGGTAAAAGAAAACGCAAAGATCTCAGGCACTTGGTAGCCAGTTTTCAACGTTTCAATTGAAATTCGGGGGTGGGGATGTTATGAGGTAACTCCACCCACATGGATTTTTTCAGACTTGGAAGCACAGGCAGCCAGGGAGGCTGCAAAGCACTGGACAAATGTTTACTATAAAGAGAAGCACACTCCCTTTGCAGTGATAAAGGGGGCTCAATCTCCCAAACACTGAAATTCTAAAGCAGCACCCTGTGAATGAAGATGCCACTTTTGTGGGGAAGAAACCATTTGAAATGTTTCAGCACTGCGCTACACTACACACAGCATCACTGGCATGCCACAAAATAATATACATTACTATCTAAAGAAAACCCTCCTCATATTAAGTCAAAAATCCACACCATACATTTAAAACACTCTTACACTGCTTCAAAGTGTTGGTGTTGACCTTTAAAGCCCTAAACGGCCTCGGTCCTGTATACCTGAAGGAGCGTCTCCACCCCCACCGTTCAGCCCGGACACTGAGATCCAGCTCTAAGGGCCTTCTGGCGGTTCCCTCACTGCGAGAAGCAAAGCTACAGGGAACCAGGCAGAGGGCCTTCTCGGTAGTGGCGCCCGCCCTGTGGAACACCCTCCCATCAGAGGTCAAAGAGATAAACAACTATCTGACATTCAGAAAATACCTGAAGGCAGTCCTGTTTAGGGAAGTTTTTAACCTGTGATATTTTAATGTATTTTAATATCTGTTGGAGGCCGCCCAGAGTGGCTGGGGGGACCCAGCCAGATGGGCAGGGTACAAATAAATTATTATTATTATTATTATTATTATTATTATTATTATTAACAGTGGTGTGACTTCCTCCCAAATAATAATGGGAACTGCAGTTTAAAAGATGCTATCATCAATTTCCAGAGTTGTTTAACAACCAATCCCTCTTTGCAGGGAACTCTGAGAATTGTAGCTATGGGAGGAGAATAGGTATCTGCTGAAAACTTTCAGCACCCTTAACAAATTACAATCGCCCAGATTTTGTGGGTGGAGAGCCATGGCTGTTAAATATATAGTGCAGATGTGCCCTCACATCTTGTGGCTGAAGCGTACGCATTTCCCCCGTGCAAGTTCTTCTCTAATAGTAAAAGGAGGGGTGCTTTTTCATTTTTTAAAAAAACTCTGTGCAAGGGACTTAACTCCTGTGCTTCACAATGTTGTGGCTAACATACAAAGCTGTTCTTGATACAAATTAAATATCAACTTATGGAAACTTTTTAAAAAACTTCTTGTTTTACCTCATGTTCTCCGTCCTTGCCCATCTTCTCTTAAAAAAAACAACCCCTATGAAAATGCACTCCAATCAAGGCCCATATGGAAATATAATCTTCTCATTAACAGAATCCACAAAACAGTTGTAGGATGTACAAGGCGGAATCAAAATCTGTATTACATATTCAAGAGGATGATTGCTCCCAAAATAATCTCATCCCTTTTATTAGGCTCTCTGGAGGGAAATCTTGATTGCAGGAAAATTGTTCCTCCCCAGCCTCCCACAACGAGCAAGTACCACTTCCCAAGGGGATAATTAGCACTCCTCCGACATCAGTCTCCTCCCTCTCTTGCCTCCCACCTTAAACTCTTTGATGTTTAGAAGTTAAATCACAACACCATCAAAACCACTGCAGATGCCGGTGCGATTCTAGACGATCAATGGTCTATCTGGTCCTAAAGAAAAACAAACCATAGTTGCCCACCATTTCCTGTCTCATTATGAAAAGTTCACCCGGATGAAACACACAATTAAGATGTACTAATTAGCTGACAACGTTCTTTCACACTTTCCTGCCGAAGCAATTATTGCCAGGTTTAATACTTGAAGTATTAGAGAACAAGCTACCCAAGTCAGGAGACTCATGTGGTTCAGGTCTTCCTGAGCTGTACTTCATGCCTAGGGAATCACACAAGTTTGCACATGCTGCTACATAAATAAATATATATATGAACATATATGTGCACAAAGACATGTATCAGATCAGGAAGAAGGCTAGGCAAAAACATTCATCCCTGCCATGCAAATTATCTGTTAGCAGGAAGGCTTTTGTAATACCCAGATTCCTCACCTGAAATCTGAAATCGCACGTATTAAGAACATCATAAGAACCTGGCTGCTAGATCATCAAAGGCACTAACTTTAACATCTTGTAGACAACAGTGGTTTTAATTATCAGACCTTTGATGGGCTTTAACATAGACCATTTTTAAATTGCTGGGTTATTGCTTGTTTGTTTACTACTGATCAATTTGTGAAACGTTTTGCTTTGTTTAAAGCTTTTAATTCTCATGTCACGCTATTAATTAGTCAATGTTATTTATCCACCTTAGATATTTCTTCGAACAAAAAGGTGGCTATGAACATGTTTAAAAGATAATAAGATACCTGGCATTTCTGTTCTTATTTCAGCCCAAAGAACATTTGAATTGGCCCATCAGAAACTCAAACCAGGAACGAAACCAGGAATTGCACAATCTAGATTGACTATAGCCAATGTTGCCTGCTTCTTTGACGAGGCAGTCAAAGAAACCATGATTAAATGGGCAATCGATATAGGGAAACCAATAAATTTAGATAGTTGGGAAAAACTGTGGACTGTGACGTGGAAATTTACTGCTGCAGAAGCAATCAGGGAGAACATGATCAAAATGTTCTACAGGTGGTATATCACTCCGAGCAAGATCCATAAGATGTATAAAACCAAGGACAATTTATGCTGGAAATGTCAAAAAGAAGTGGGGACAATGATCCATGTGTGGTGGCATTGTGAAAAATTACAAAAATTTTGGACCCAAATTATGGAGGAACTAAAAAAAATGTTAAAATATAACATAAAGAAGAAACCTGAACTGTTTTTGTTGGGAATAACGGATGGAGAAATAGCTAGTCCAGATGAGAAGCTGTTCCTATATGCAATTGCTGCGGCTAGAACCCTGATAGCTCTATATTGGAAAAAGGAAGAGCTGCCGAGTATTAAAGAGTGGCAGGAGAAATTATTTAATTTTGTAGATTTGGCAAGATTAACAGATGCAATCAGGGGCCGCAACAATCAAAATTTTAAACAAAGTTGGGTCAAATTTGGAGAATATATGAAAAAACAATGCCCCACCATGAGAACTTGGATACATTTCTAAAATTTCAGCGTCGGGACTACCGAGAATTGGAGAAAAAGAAGAGATAAAGTAACAAAAAGATTGTAAATATGTTAAGTGAGAAGAAGATAAGTAGCATTATAGAATTAGTATAATATTCTGAGGTAAGGCAAGTGGAAGTCGAGGGAAGGGGAAGGGGGAAAGAAGATTGGGAGGGGGGAAGAGAAGGGATGAAGAGTAGAAGAAAGACAGAAAGAATGAATGAAAGACGGAAGGAAGGAAGCAATGGGTATGTATGTGCAGGTAGATTGGAGTATGTATAGATGAATGGAGGATTGAATGTATTGAGGTATGGGTGAATGTTTTGAGGAATGTATTGTATGGATAAATGTATTGACTGTATGGATAAATGTACTGAGGAATGTATTGATTGTATGGGAATGTATTGACTATGTGGATAAATGTATGGATGATTGTATAGATGAATGTAATAATGTATATTATGAGTGTATATTTTAAGATGAGTTTAATAAAGTTAAATAATAATAATAAAAAAAAATTAAAAAAAAATTAAAAAAAGACTATAGCCAATGTTGCGTGTTATCTTTAACATATTCCTTGAAAGCCTTTGTAAGTAATTATTTTATCCAAACAATGGCATGCTATATTTTACGCTTGGGTAAATTTAGATGAAATCCCAAAGTTATAAAGCATATTGGAGCAAAGACATTTAATAAGGATTAATCTGCATACCTCTCCTTCATTTTTTGTCTTCATTTGCCATCATTATGAATCTAAATGTGATTCCGTTGTATTGTTATGCAAATCAGAGCCAATCCAGCATATGAAAGGCAATGTTCTAGTGGCTTGACTGTTGCCAAATAAAGAAGCCATTCTGAGACAGCTTCACACACAATCCTATGAAAATGCTTTGTTTTACCTTGTGGGCTTATAGCCGAATAAAGTATATCTATCTATCTATGAAAAGCCCCACAGTTGTGGATGCTGTGTTGAAACCATGATATGATCTGAAGCCTTGCTCTGTATCTCCCTCAATTTACTGAAATGAGAACCAACTTCCTAAATGACAGTAATTAATCAATCACATGGTTCCTAGAACTGTTACCATATTCTCTCTGTTTGGTGAAACTTTAATAGCCCAGGGATCCAGAGGTGATTATACTACAACTTTCATCAACCCTGACCATTGACGATGCTGGCTGGGGCTGATGGGAGTTGTAGTCTACAACATCTTGGCCAGGTGGCTACTTGGATAACAGAAGCGATGGTTGCACAACACTGTGTCTACTTTTATCTTGTTCTTAAGCCTCCTCAAACTCGGCCCTCCAGATGTTTTGAGACTACAATTCCCATCATCCCTGACCACTGGTCCTGCTAGCTAGGGATCATGGGAGTTGTAGGCCAAAAACATCTGGAGGGCCAAGTTTGAGGAAGCCTGCCATACACACTTAATAGAGCTCTATCAGCAGTAGGTTTACCTATTCACATCAATGAAGAAGGGCAATTTTTTAAAGCATACTACCAAACAATCTGAAAAATGTAGAAGGGAATTAGCATGTTCAATGCTAATTTTCTTTCTACTCGTCTTAAATGACTAAGGCTGCAGTCCTACAGACCCTGGGATGATGTCCCTATAGGATGTTTTGGGATCTCCCAGAAAGGGGGGGGGAGAGAGAGAGAGAGAGAGAGAGAGAGAGAGAGAGAGAGAGAGGGAGGGAGGGAGGGAGAGAGACGCTCTCAGAGAGGAAAGTTGTCTCCATGAGGGCCCTTCCATGTTGACCTGCCCAGTTCTTACAATCGGCAGGGGAGACCTCTTCGTAGTGCCGCCACCTTCTGTGGTTTGAAAGGCATCAGCATGTGAAAGGACCTTCTCTGTGGTGGCCCTCAGCTTATGGAATGACCTCACTCCAAAACTATTTCTTGGCTTCCTCCGCTGTATGCTTTTCAATAATTGGTCAAGATGCACCTCTTTACCCAGACCTTTGCTTGAATGGGTATCTCCCCTCCTCTTACAGTTATGTGCTACTGTTTTGTTACTCTGGTATCATGTGTGTGTGTGTGTGTGTGTGTGTGTGTGTGTGTGTGTGTCTTAAAAAAAATTAATTGTACATTGAATTTCTTCCAACTGTGGTATTTTATTGCAATTTGTCCAGGGACCATTTAATGAAGGGTGGGCTATAAGTACAAAGAACTAATAAGTAAATAACTAAATCATGGTTGAATTCAAAAGTACTGGGCACAATGTTGAAAAGAAGGATGAGCTTCTTTTGCGGAATTAGACGGCAGCAGCCAAAGTGGGGGGAAGAGTACTGTTCCTGCATTGCTCTCAGTCTGTGACTCATCTTCTGGGAGTGGGACCAGATTGTCTTCTTGTTCCACTTGCATGAGAGGGAAATGAATCCTGAGCAAAGTCAAGATGCTGCCAAGTGTGTGTAAAAGAATGCCAGCATCTGTGGTCCATTCTTCTAAATTGCAATCGAGTAAGGTGGCTTTTGTTGTTTGTTTGTTTGTTTGTTTGTTTGTTTGTTTGTTTGTTTGTTTAAAAAGGAACAGCCCACATCTTTAAGAAAGAAAAGCTCCCAGTTTAATAATAATAATAATAAAATTATTATTATTACATGTGCAGATTCAATCCCCACATGGGACAACTGCATATTCCTGCATTGTAGGGGGTTGGACTAGAGGACCTTCATGGTCCCTTCCAACTCCACAATTCTATGAATCTATGTGCGTGCACACACACACACAGCTGATGCAATTTGCATTTAAAAAAGAAGAACCACCTGTGCATTAAATGCAAATATACTTCTACTTTCACTTCTGTGTATTAGACCAGGGGTTCCTGCTAAAGAGTTGACTGGAATATGTGGACCATTTCTTCACTGAAAGGGTCACTTGAGTATCCCACATTATTAACAAACTTCATGCTCATCCATGTGCGTTATTTCTAAGCACTTTATTTCTCATTTGGCCTGCCTTCATTAAGATAAATAAGCCATGCTTGACGAATGGTATCATCAACCTAACCTGAATATTATTGTTAAAAGATGCTAATGAAGATCCCTTTTTTAAAAAAATAAAAAAGTAGTAGACCTTAAAGTTTCCCCATTAAAACAAACGAGTCAATGTATGCAGAAGAGGCTTGCGGTATGTTGCTTTTATTAATGCTTTGGGAAACTCTGCGCTAATAAGGCCTTTTGTTACAAATAAACAGGCTATTAAGTAACAACTGGGATGCTGGAGCTCACTGTTCTTTTTAGCCCTTCTGTTTGTGGATGCAGTGAAATTATCAGGGAGTGCTGACAATTGCCAGGACTAAATTGTAGATGATTTTTCTCTCTCTCTCTCTCTCTCTCTCTCTCTCTCTCTCTCTCTCTCTCTTTCTCTGCTTTTCTGGCTGCTTTGACATGCCTGAGCCAGGATGACTCCTCCTTAGTTGAAAACCCTTATGATGATTCCCCAGTGACAGAAATGACCAAGACTTTATGGGGCCTCCTGACTCCAGCACTATGCCAGGCATAGCCAGCATCTCCAGAGAAGTGGCAGCAGGCCCATCTGCAGCAAGGGACCCATGGATGAGGATCCTGAGTGGACCACAGCGGCTCTCACACCTGCAGAACAGGTGGAGGAGGTCGACTCCTCAGGGAATGCCCGGGTCACAAGACTTTGTTGGTCTCAAGGTCCAGAAGAACCAGGCTCCTTGGGAATAAGAGGCCTCTTCAGAATGAAGAAACCTTGAAGGCTGAATCCAGGCAACCAGGTTGCATAAGAAGAAGAGAAGAAGAGTTTGGATTTGATATCCCGCTTTATCACTACCCGAAGGAGTCTCAAAGCGGCTAACATTCTCCTTTCCCTTCCTTCCCCATAACAAACACTCTGTGAGGTGAGTGGGGCTGAGAGACTTCAAAGAAGTGTGACTAGCCCAAGGTCACCCAGCAGCTGCATGTGGAGGAGCGGGGATGCGAACCCGGTTCACCAGATTCCGAGTCTACCACTCTTAACCACTACACCACACTGGCTCTCCATAAGCTCCTCTCAGCTAGCTGAAGAGTATTAGCTGCTGGAACAACCCAGGTCTTTAGCTCTGTGCAAATCAGTTTCTTCTTCTGGCTTCCTCCCCTGACTGATCCTGTGCTACTGACCCCTGCTAATATTTTGCTCTTGAAAACCTACCTAGTTCTACACTGCTTCATTGTGTGCAATGACACACTTGCCTTATGACCGCACCTACCTTTGGACCTCAGCTGCTCCTTAAGACCCTGTATAGTTGTCCTAATAGCTGGCTGCAAACTTTATCCTCTGGTGTTTGGGCAGCACCCTGTCCTGGGGCTCTCCTTTCTCCTTTAGCTTTGGCTCACGGACTGAGGCAGAGTAGAAATCAGTAATTGAGCATAGAAGCAACAACAGCACACCTAGTGATGTGGTGGTGAATTTTGAAGTGCCGAAGCTCACCATGACAGCCACCATAAGCATCCCCCCACAAAGTGAGTCCATAGCTATGCTCTCATGGAGAATCCAAAAATGCAAGCCGCTGTGTTGATCCATTATTATTTACACACGCCAAAGAGCAGCAGTACAAAGCACAACGCCCTATTTCTTAGGAGCAGCAAGATTGCATTCCTGTGCAAAGCGCCAGCACTTCCTGGCAATAGGCTCCACTCACCGCTGCCTGCATGGGTTCAAAAGGCATTGGGCAAGGGCTTCTGCTTGCATAATGGGGCTTCCCCACTCTCTTCCCCCCATGCCTCCCCAAACTTGGCTGGGTGGGATCGGGAGAACCCCTAGAATATTGCGCAAGAGGAAGGGGAATAATGTTCTATGCGGCAAGCATACAGAACGTTTGTAACAAGACGACGTTGGATTCTGCACATTCAGCTCTAGCAAGAGATCTTCAGCCAGTCGGAGCATAACCTTTTAGCTTTTAATTAGAAATGCAGGCTTTTTAAATTAGAAATGCAATCTTGCAAAGAGGTGTTGCCATTTCGGCTGCCAGCACGAAGGAGGAACGCTGTCAAAGGGAAGTATACAGACCCTGCTTGATTATTTTCCTCATTCTCCGACTTCCTCTATGCTCATCTATTATCAACAAACTCGAGAGTCTCATTGTCATCACATTCACTTGCCAGAGCAAGGAGAACGCCATCAGTTACCCTGGCGTTCCGGCAGATGACATCATCACTCCTGCTCTAGCAGAAAAACCTTGGCTGGAGATGTGTTCTCCTTCCATTATGCCTCTGAGCATACAGAGGCCGCAACTAGGGCCAGGGTCTTCTCAGTACTGACTCAGGCCTTCCACCCTGACTTGGTGGAACGGTCTGTCAGAAGAGACTAGGGCCCTGCGCGATTTGGCATCTTTCCGCAGGGCCTGCAAGACAGAGCTGTTCTGCCTGGCCTTTGGGTTGGTTTTAGTTTAACCCTGATGTTTCATTCCTTTATGGTTTGATTGGTGGGCTACTTAAAAATGAGGCTGCATTTTAAACTTTAAATCGTATTTTAACTTGCATTTTAATTGATTGTTTTGTATGTTTTGTTGTGATTTTAGCTGCTCTGAGCTCGGTCTTGGCTGGGAAGGGCGGGGTATAAATAAAAATTTATTATTATTATTATTATTATTAATTATCCAATTTCGTTGTACTTGTACAATGACAATAAAGATATATACATACATATTATTAACCAGCAAGAAAGCAATTTGTTGGGTGTCCTATCGCATACGAGGGACATATTGTGGATCCCTTCTCAGTGGTTATGTAGCTCAGTAGCACATCACATACTTTCAATGCAGAAGGTCAAGGTTTGATTCCTAACATCTCCAGTGAGAAAAGATCAGGTAGCAAAGAACTCATGCACCTGGTCTCTGCTGTCACACTGCTACCATCTATGAAAAAGAATAACACTTGCATGCTGTTGGTGACTCAAAAATATGATATCCCTGTATTGCAGGGGGATGGACTAGATTGCCCCACAGGGCCCATCCCAACTCTAGAATTTTATAATTCTATGAAAGGATGTAGAGAGCACCAGGGTGAAGATCAGTGTTCAGCTGGCCTGGCCTGGACACTTGGATCAGAAGTGTTCAGCAGTATCCAACCCCATCAGTGCATGGATTTGCACTTGTGCAACAGAACTTTCCCCCTTTCCTCCATCACACGGACCCCACAATATCTCCAAATCTGCTCCAGAGGGTCGGGAGAACCCCTAGAGAAGATTTAAGGGGGAGACATGGGGGTGGGAATTCCATTTTGCAAGAAGGAATCCTTGTGCTGATGGGATGTATTATTTGGCTGGGAACTTGGGTGGCGCTGTGGTCCTATAAACCACCGAACCTCTCAGGCTTGCTGATCGTAAGGTCAGCAGTTCAAGTCTGCGTGACGGAGTGAGCTCCAGTTGCCTTGTCCCAGCTCCTGCCAACCTAGCAGTTCAAAAGCGTACCAGTGTGAATAGATAAATAGGTAGGTAAACTGCATTTCTGTGTGCTCTGGCTTCCATCACGGTGTCCTGTTGCGCCAGAAGTGGTTCGGTTACATTGGCCACATGACCCAGAAAAACTGTGTGCAGACATACGCCGGCTCCCTCGGCCTGAAAGCGAGATGAGTGCCACAACCCCACAGTCAAAGTTGACTGGACTTCACTGTCCAGGGGCCCTTTACCTTTACCTGTTAGTTGGCTACCACCCTTTAGATGGAATAATGTGTGCCTTTTTCCCACCTGAACCCCAGAAAACAGCTTCAAATCTAAGTTTCCCCCCCATTCATAATATACTTTTTGTGTGGCATTTCTGCGGCCAATTGCATATACAGTGGTACCTCTGGTTACGTACTTAATTCGTTCTGGAGGTCCGTTCTTAACCTGAAACTGTTCTTAACCTGAAGCACCACTTTAGCTAATGGGCCTCCCGCTGCCGCTGCGCCGCCACTGCCCGATTTCTGTTCTCATCCTGAAGCAAAGTTCTTAACCCGAGGTAATATTTCTGGGTTAGCAGAGTCTGTAACCTGAAGTGTATGTAACCCGAGGTACCACTGTAAAGGCATGGACAATTAAAGACAGGGGAAAGAATCCAACATCACACTATCTTCATCATTCCACCAGGCCAAAGCATTTCAGCTTGCCAGGTGGAACAATCTACCCTACATTATGTTCTAGGGGTTCTCCTGACCTCTTCCCTCATGAACCAATATTGGGGGTGCAGAGGGAACATGGGGGGATAAGAGGGGGGAACATGTGTCTTTGTGTGCGTTTCTGCTGATGGGGTTCATTTTGTTCATGATGCTGCTGCCTCTTTGTATTTATTGCTCTAGCTGGGATACCATGAAGAAGTGATATATTCCTAGAATGCACACAGACAAAACATTGTAGTCTTCACCTAAGAATGTAGCAGCTGCAAAAGACTCCTGTGAAGTTTCAGAGGCTTGAACGTTTATGGTTTAAATGCCTTAACCAGAAAAGTCAATTCAATTCATTTAAATTACAGTCTTCTTCATTTGCTCCACTGAATGGTAGCAAAATTGCCTGGTTTCTGTTTTGACCTTTAACTAGGTTTGGATGAATCTGTCAGTTTTGTCTTCTCTCACATTTCTCATTTTTCCCATCTCATGTTCAGTTTGCATATTTTCCCATGGGTTTGTGGATTGTTTGAAAAGAAAAAGTCCTTATGAATATTCGCCCACCTTTTATTGCTCATTTCTGTATGCAATTTTGCCTAATGTGCACATCTTTGCAAGCAATTTCCCTGTGCTTCATGCATTCTCGTGTGTTATTTGCACCAACATATGCATTCTTATCCACACTTTCCTCTAATAAATGAATCTCTGTATGCACTGTTTGGCTGGAGAACTGAATTGCAAAATTCTGAAAAGTGCAAATATCGAAGGATTATTGGGTGGCATATTGTTTTGGGAGGTGGAAAATAGGCCGAGTCACATCAAAATGCAAAACAAGCCACATTTCACCCCCAGGCCTACCTCCTGAAACAATATTTTGTCACCACTCCTTGCTACATGCAAAGACGCCCAGCAGGCAGCTGCTCATGGCTTGCTGAACTGCTCTCACTGATCTCTGGAAAGAGCACTGCAATGAAGAAGAGTTTGGATTTGGCTGAATGATGACTGGATGATGGGCAGCAATGAAATCATCAACACATTTGGCTGTAGCAGCAAATGTGAGTGCAACTCCTTGGCAGGAAAACCAATGCTGTTTCACTGCAGAAACTTAACAAATGGATATTGACAGGGTCAAGTAGGAGTGCGAGTCCTCTGTAAGCTTCCCTGTTTACCCGCGGATGCTTGGGTTAGAGGTTTGACTTTTTCTCCCTTCTGCACAGCTGTTGCAGATAGACACTTGTGCAAGACATAGCCTGTTAGTAGGAGGTACAAGCATGACCTACTGCATATGGTGCTCTGTGCAGGGCTGCCTTTGAAAATGGTCTGGAAACTGCAGTTGGTCCAGAGCAAGGATGCAAGACACTTTGCAAGACTGGGGTGAAGATAGATAGATGATAGATAGATAGATGATAGATAGATCAGACAGACAGACAGACAGATGATATAGTTTAGATAGATAGATGATAGATAGATGATAGATAGATAGATATAGATAGATAGATAGATAGAAAGAAAGAAAGATAGATAGATGATAGATAGATAGATAGATAGATAGATAGATAGATAGATGATAGATGATAGATAGATAGATTAGATAGATAGATAGATAGATAGATAGATATAGATAGATAGATAGATAGATGATAGATAGATAGATGATAGATAGATAGATAGATAGATAGATAGATAGATAGATAGATAGATGATAGATATAGATAGATAGATAGATAGATAGATAGATAGATAGATAGATAGATGATAGATAGATAGATGATAGATAGATGATAGATAGATAGATAGATAGATAGATAGATGATAGATAGATAGATGATAGATAGATGATAGATAGATAGATATAGATGATAGATAGATAGATTAGATAGATAGATAGATAGATAGATAGATAGATAGATAGATAGATAGATAGATATAGATAGATAGATGATAGATGATAGATAGATAGATGATAGATAGATAGATAGATAGATAGATAGATAGATAGATAGATATAGATAGATAGATATAGAATCTTTATTTGCACAGCCACTAGCATAGCAAACTTAACTACAGAAAATACATTTTGGGGGTTTACAACAATAATCAAATAATAGATCTTATTCTAATTGCCCCTGCTAAAAACCTTGCAGTTTTTGCTGTCACCTGATCATCTTGATCTGCTAAAAGAAAGGACACAGTAGAAATGGTTGAGTGACCCTGCATGGACAATAATAGAGCGGTAATAACCTTCCTCCTCAAATCTTTATATAGAGTCCAAGCCAAAATGAGACAAAGCATTTTGACCATTTTATGCCTGGGCTTTGTCATCTGCACTGGCTCCCAGTCCATTCCTGGATCTGTTTCAATGGTTGGTGCAGCCTTTGACCTGCTAAACAGCTTGGGATCAAGCTACCTGACAGCCCCCCACCTTCCACATGTTATCTGCTTGTGCGATCAAAAGTATGAAAAGCAGGGTTGGGGAATCTCTGGCCCTCCAAGCATTGCACTCCATTTCCCAGCATCCCTTGATGATTGACTTTGCTGGCTGAAGCTGATGGAAATTGGACTCCAGAAACATCTGGGCAGCCCCAGATTCTCGATCCTTGGTGTAAAACATATGTCCCTGGTGTGTTCAAGTGCTGCCTGGTTTTCCAATGAAAAGAAACCCAAGGCATCTGTTAAAAATAACAGGGTAAGCTTAAATGAAAAATGTTTTAAGCTGGAAGAAAAGCATAGCTGCTAATTAGCATAAATGAAACATGCCAACATTATATAGAAGCACTTTTATTCCTTAGCTCTGTAAAATAAACTGCTGACCTATGATGTTGCAAGGTGGATTGAAAGCAATTTGCAGGCCAGAGAAACCTGCACATTCTCACCTCCTGAAATGTAGGTGTAAAAGATCGCCACTGATGCATCGGAACTTCAAGACTCCTGGGTGAAAAGTGTAATTTGAAAAGAGCTGCTGTTAGCATCATAGCGCATATTTGTGGCTGCCATTCGCTCTCCTGTTAAGAGTTCTTTGGAGATATATGCAGTGGTGAGCTCTGGCTTTCAGTGCACATGGGTGCATATTGTTTTAATGGTTTAACCATTTCAGATGCACTTTGCCAGCTTACTCAAAGGAAAGCTGCTGCCAGTTTTCAGTAGAAACCAGCTGTGCACACCACTGATTGGCTAGCACTTGCAACATCACAAACCCACATCCCACCTGCAGAGAAATGTTGCAACACTTTTTTAAATGACAAATGTTCATGCTGCACTTAAAAAAAAAATCACATGGATAGCCCATCTGAAGACCATCTGAAGACCATGGAGAGAATCGAAGCAGAGATTACTGAAATCATTGCTTTAATGTCTTGTCAGTGCACTTTGTGCAAGCTGGGCTCATGCTACACGAGAAAAAACAACAAAACAGCAAGCCCTGTTCAAAGGAACGTCTATGTGCTGTGCACATTTTGAGGTCCTGTTCAATTCTGAAATGGATATGAGCTCTCTTTATGAGAGAAGATATTTCCTATTACTTTTTGCTTTCTATGTCACTCATGCAGATAACTCCATGAGCTAGGACAAAAGCCCCAACCGACGCTTCCTTCTCTTGATCTGATGCTTCCTTCCTGATATTTCATAAAACCAGCCAATATGCTGCTATATGTCTGGCCTGTCCAATATTCCCTTTACGTGATTTTAAAATTGACTATTTAAACAAACCAAAAAACAACCACCAAATGAAGAATGCCCACCCACCCATCAAATTGGAGTCCTTGAAAACAAGCACAAGTAACCGAATTATCAGTGGTTATTTGGGGATGGAACTGGACATCACCAGACTTCATTTCTGCCAAACACACCCCTGTCTCTTTCCCTTTTCTTTCCTGGAAGACTGAAATACAACTTCACTTGAATCCATTTAAACATGGTGGACTACTGACAACCGTGTTTACCCAAAGCACTACTCCATGTAGTGGATGATGCCGTGTGTTCTAGTTGTTGTTATACTGAAGAAGCGTCTTGCTGAATCAGATCAGCAGCCCATCTAAGTCCCATGCGCTATTCTCACAGTGGCCAACTAGATGCTGTAACATCTTAACATCACATTATTCATGTTTATAAAATAGAAACCAGGTGCTGGCCAATAAGATTTTTTATTTATTTCTATGTGAGATTTCTCGACCGTGCTTTACCGTAAAGTCCCGGAGCAGACTGCAACTGGTGTGTGTGTGTGTTATTAAAACAAATAAAACAGTTACAGTTAGGAAAACAAGTAATACTGTTCCAACCAGAACAGAACAGTATAGATTCGGTAAAAGAAATGGGTCCCACCCAAAAAAAAACCCACCTTAGCAGGCAAATGCCACAGTAAAGAGGTGTTCAATGAAGATGCTAGATGCACCTTTGTGGGGAAGGAATTTCACAATTTAGAGGCTGCCATAGATAAAACCATGTCCCGGAACACCGTTCCACACACTTCCAACAATGGCAGAACTACCAAGAGAATCTGGTTAAATTACACTGGATATATTTCCCAGGTGTCAAAAAAGGTCATTTATGTATGCCACTACTGCAGCCCGTGTTTTGTTAGCCCAAAAATGGAAAACAAGTGAGGTCCCAACTAACGAAGAATGGCAACTTAAGGTGATGGCAATATGCGCAGCTTGCAGACCTAACATAGAATAAGAGAACAAGAAGAACATACATTTAGAAAAGACTGGGAAATGTTTCTTGAATATATGGGGGGAAATTGTATACACTTGAAGACGTTGGCAGCATTAAGATAAATTCAACAGTGTAAAATATTTTAGGATGTTTAAATGAGCATTCCAAATCGTAAAACAGAAAATTTAATAAAAATTATATTTTTTAAAAAATTACACTGGATATAACTGAACAACAATAAAATATCATGAACAAAATTCCCTAGAAGCCAGCCAAAAGGATGAGCTTCAGGGATCTCTTTAACTCTAGTTGGAACTTGGAAGACTGCCAACTCTGGGAGGGGCATCTGGAACATTGAGAAAGTGCCGTGGGCGTCAGTCACAACATGGCTGCTGTAGGTACAAGCTGTGGATTCAGCTCATGGATGTGTGGCATAACTTAAAATGGCTGCTGTGGGGGATGTGTGTGTGTGGCGTAACGCAAAATGGCTACCACATCTAAAAGAGCAAGAAAAAAGACAGAATGCCCCCCTACACACACACACACACACACACCAGCCGTCCCAACAATGCTGGTTATGGTGTGGACGGCAACTATATCAACCACTATTTTGCTTGCTCACCAAAATAAACTTTTTGCATCTCTCCTCTGTTCGAAATGAAAAGGAAGGTGGGTGCCCAATCTTGGCATCCAATGAAACATAGCTATATTCAAGGGTGTGTAAGTTCAATGTAGGAGAGTCCAACCAAGCCTGTTGATACTATTCACAGGTGCCATAGGAAGGGCTGAGGGGTACATTGGAACCTTCAGCCATCATGTTGGTGACCCCTGATGTACAGGGTCGTCAGACTTTCAGAGTCCCTAAGCCTGAAGCTCAAGCTTGGTGATATGATGGGGTGGTCGACATGTTGTTCAGACCCGATATTTTGATAAGAGAAAAGATCCTTATCTACCTTGAGCCCATATCGCATGGATAAACCTGGGTTTGGTAGCAGTAAGGGATGTCTTGGTGCATCACACGTATTCCCAACACCGGATTTTCAAAGACCATGCTCTTCTGCCTCCATTTTTTTAAAAACACCAAGTTCAGTAGCTTGTCTTTCATCTGCCTAACATTATTCACCTGATTTTGCACAGAAGGTCCAGAAATGGCACTTTTTATGGATAAATAGCCCAGTTCCCACTGACCTCACTGGGACCTGTTGTATAGGAAGCAACATAAAAGAATGAGTCCAAGAATAGTAGACCGGGAGGAGGGAGGAAGCACAAGTTTAATCTATACTTTCCCAAGCTGCTTTCACTAAATCTGAAATTCCCTTGTTTCCTTTCAAGTATGTATTTTCTTTTTCCTCCTGTTAACCATGTGGATGGGATCAATACCAGCCTTTCACCCCCAGCATTTGAAATCACCCCCTTCCTACAACTAATTCAAAACAGCGTATGCAAACAATGACAACATCTTTTGAGTTAAACCTCAAACCTTTGTCACAACAATGTTCCTTCATGAGCTATTCAGTTTTGTAGTTTCAGGACTCCGAACTGTGGCTAAAGTCACAGTCATGTCTGTGTGCACCTGGTGACTCAAAACATGAATAGCCTCTATTGAAAAGTCTTGTGTTCAAAGGGATTCAGGGACAGGGAATGCTCTTCAGGGTGTTGCAGCCACTGATGTCCTGTTCACACACTGCAAGTTGTCACTGGACGCTGATGAACCTGCACCTGTGAATTAACCCTTTGTTATCATGCTGAAAACAGGCCACCAGGCAGCCAATGATAATACAGAAATGGGTGCACCTCTTCAATGGGAGGTTCATCCTATAGAGCAAAACCTTTGGACTCAACGAGCTTCCTCTGAAAGGTACGGTCTCTCTATGAGCATCCTTCCATCCAGGAGGACCATGACCACATCCAGTTGAGTGAAAAATGTTCAGTTTGGTCTGTTGCTTCCAAGTTGCCATGTTCTCTTCTGCCCATCCACTTTTTTTGCCTATGCTTGTGTGGCTGCAGTAGGGTCAGGATGTGGTAGTTTCCTTGCCCCCTGTTTCTCATAGGACCCTTTCCTCCACTCCACCCACACCAGGAGTCAAGTAGGAACCATGGACCATCTTCTGAGATTATCATGTGCCAAACTGAGATGGATAGATAAAGATGATGGGTGGGTGGGTGGGTGGGTGGAGATAGATGATAGATGACAGATAAATAGAGCCATTAAACACTGAACATGCCTCTCTTGCACTGTGCATTAAAAACTGCCACTTTCAGTGCTTTTGTAGTTGAGTATACTTTCCTAGATATATCCGCATGCCCCAGGACACCCATGCTCACTATGGGATGACCTTTTTCTCCCGGTCACATTGCTGCCACTCATCCAACCCCAAGCTAGACAGCAAGTTTCTTTTGGGGAGGTTGGGGTGTCACGCCCAACTCTTCGGAAGGTGCATGTGTTACAATGCCGGTGGCAGCTTCCCTTGTTGCCCTGGCCAATGCAAAGCAAATCACTCCGAGACACTATGCAACCCTGCCGATTCCATCAAATCAATCAGTCCTCGAAATCAACCACCAAACTGATCATTTTTGAGACAAGTGGCTTGCCAATGCACCCAATGGCAATGCATGTTCTCAGAGACAACATTCAACGAGACAGGGCAAGGGAAAGAGAAGAGACTGAGTACTCACATTCCTTTGAGCCGTTGCCACATCTTCTCCGTGTGGCCTCCTATCGGATACTTTAAAGGGGTGCTCTCCATTCCCGGAGTCGTCTCGGTACCCGTGGAGCCCATGGCCATCAATGTCCAGCCAGCAGTGACAGAATTAGAGTCAGTCTCAGCGGCGAGGAGGAAGAGTCTTCTTCAGTTTGGCACACAGACCAGAAGATCTGCACATGTTAGGCAGCAGCTGCTCTCATCTCTCTCGAAACCTATCAGGATTACAGAGCGGAGGGGAGCTTCTGCCTCAATTGCTGATTCACTCGGCTGGCCAAATCCACACTCTGGGCTGCCTGCCCCCTTCCCTCCGTGCCAGCTCAGTCCCTTAAGCACACGGCTCTCCTGACCTCAACACAGATTAATCCATGCCAGTGAGGCAGCAAATGCACCGCCGACTGTTGATGCTCTCCCCGCACTTGTCTCTGGTTCGGTTCAACTGCTGGAGTCCTGCGCACAGAAGCGCAGCTGTCTCATTCAAAATGTGCAGGAATCTCTGGCCACGCCGGAATCAATGTGAGCATCTAGAGTGGTCCGGGAGAGGGACCGATTTGTGCGCTCGCTCGCTCGCTCTCTTTTTCTCTCTGCAGTTCACAAAGCAGGGTGCAATCAGGGAACAGGTGGCTGAAGCCAATCTGAAGTCCGCACCCTCCTTAATCAAGGGGGAGCATCTGCTTAAGCGTCACTGCTTCCCCTTCTCTGTGTTGATCCCGAATTGCTTCTCGGCAAACAAAAGCACCTCTCAGAAGGAATAAGCAGAGCAGGCATGGTTGGTGTGCACAGAGCTCCTGCATAAAAGGGAATGAGAGAGAGAGAGAGAGAGAGAGAGAGAGCACTCCACAGGTTGCCATTGAAGGAGTAGGCTCTTAACTGCGACTATTCGGCTTCTCCTAGCAACTCCGCACAGTAGATTACTGTCAAATTAACCCGTTGAAAAAGCAGCAGCTGCAACACAGTCTCCTTAGTGACTCCATTGGGACAGCAGCATGTGTAGTTTCAAAGAGGGGAGTGGGAAAGAAACCTTGGGTGCTGAGTTTTAGTACCCGCTTGCTGGGGCTGGGGGGGAACAGTATTATTAAGTCTGCAAATAAAAAGCCAAGTGACTGAGAGCAAATTCTTCTGCCAGTCCTGAAGCAGAGCGGCAACCCTATTTCTCTAAGCCAGCTCTGGGCTTCTGGCTGCACAGCCAGCGCTGTGAAGCTGCTGGAAGAGGAAAGGTTGCAGATCTGCTTCCTGCCACCTTCTTTGCTCAAACGTATACAGTGGTACCTCTGGTTACGTACTTAATTCATTCTGGAGGTCCGTTCTTAACCTGAAAATGTTCTTAACCTGAAGCACCACTTTAGCTAATGGGGCCTCCCCCTGCCGCTGCCCGATTTCTGTTCTCATCCTGAAGCAAATTTCTTAACCCGAGGTACTATTTCTGGGTTAGCAGAGTCTGTAACCTGAAGCGTCTGTAACCCGAGGTACCACTGTACTTGAGCATCGCTTGGAGGCTCAGCGTTAGACTAGTGGTCTGGCTGGACTTGGTTTTGGAACAAATAGTGGCAGTGCTGTTTTATCAGAGCATGAACACAGGGAACAAGCTTTTGCTTCAGCTGAAGGTTTTGGGAAAGTCACAAAATTTATCATTTGGGAAACTCTTCCATAAGTGGGAACCATTTCAAGTAATCCTTATGTTTTCATAAATTAAGATGCTTCTACCAGTTAATATCATTTACAACATCCTACTTCATTCATAGGGACCCAGGTGGCGCTGTGGGTTAAACCACAGAGCCTAGGGCTTGCTGATCAGAAGGTCGGCGGCTCGAATCCCTGCGACGGGGTGAGCTCCCATTGCTCGGTCCCTGCTCCTGCCAACCTAGCAGTTCGAAAGCACGTCAAAGTGCAAGTAGATAAATAAGTACTGCTCCGGCGGGAAGGTAAACGCCGTTTCCGTGTGCTGCTCTGGTTCGCCAGAAGTGGCTTTGTCATGCTGGCCACATGACCTGGAAGCTGTACGCCGGCTCTTGGCCATTAAAGCAAGATGAGCGCCGCAACCCCAGAGTCGGACACGACTGGACCTAATGGTCAGGAGTCCCTTTACCTTTACTTCATTCATAGAGGATAATTGCATAACCTGCAGTTAGGGATGGGAAGAGATTAGAGTCAGTTCTCATCTGAAGGCAAACCTAGGTAGTTTGCACTTTCTGTGCCTTAAAATTCCCACTTCTCCAAATTTTGCAGTGCAGTTCTCCAGCCAAGGGAGATGTACAAAATGGGTACCCTGCCATAAAGTGTGCATAAAAAGGCATATATTAGTGAAAATAACACAGAAAAATGCACTATAACCTCACAATTTGCATTGCAAGAATTCACACATTAGGCAAAACCACGTAGGAAATGACACATATTAGGAGAAATTCTCACTAAAATTCTAGTGAATTTTCATGATGCAAACCAAACATGGAAATGCAGAGAACTGAATTTAGGACTGAAAAAATGAGAAACTGAGAAACCATTTGCCCACTGCTACTTATAGTACTTTGGTAATCCTCATAAAGTAGCCCAGTATTATTTTCCTCATATTGCAGTGTGGTGGGGGGGGTGAAGAAAAGAAGCTCTGAAGTCAGTTCAGAACTGAATGAAATTTGAATCATAGTTTTCAATCTTGATTCACAATCAAGACAAAACCTGCTATCCAGAATCTGTATATGGTGCATGTTAAAAATTCAGCATTTCTCGACCCTATTGATTTCAGCAGATGTATTTTATTTATTTTATACATTGTTTATTTATTATATAAATGCTTTATCCATTTATAAGGGCATTTTTAAACCACCAGCTCATTAAGCTACCACAGCCATGGACAATTAAATCTTCAAAACATAATAAAATTACATGGTTGTAAAAGGCAGAATGACCAACCAATGCTAAATCAAATTAATTATTGAGAAACTCTTGGTGAAACAAATACTTTGCCAGCAAGCAGCAAAATATCAGGATTGTAGGTGTGTGTCTGATTTCAGTTCATATGTGTGTTACTCTCCGAGAGATATCAGTTAGAGGTAAAAGTGTCCCTTTGCCTGGATCATTGTGACATCAGACAATTGGCAGGTGGGCACTTGACCACCAGCCCTGTGGTGGTGACCAAATATGATCAGTATATTTCTGCACTAGGCAATTTGTTATGCTTTTGAATGGGTAGGAACAATATTCAGGGAATGATCTGAAGGCCCACAATACCATTCAGCTGTCTACTTTAGCACCCTAGGGACTCAGCTGCACAGCTGCAAATATAACGTTTTAAGTGCGTTTTAAGTGCATTATACAAATGTGACACTAGATGGCGATTGTGAGCTAATGGCAAATTCAATGTATATTTTTAAAACTTTTTTTTTTAAGCATCTTCACCGTGTTTTTAATATGTGTCTAGATTCCACCTGGGAAAGAAGAGAAAGATTGTGCCCACTGTTAAATGGTAGGGCCAGCACTCCATGGAGTCCTTTTTCCTCTCTAGCCCATAGCTGTCAACTTTCGGATTTGAAAATAAGGGATTTTTCCAAACTTTCAGATTTGAAAATAAGGGATGCCGCGAGGGCAGTGCAATGGCACCAAGTTGCCTCGCCACCCTGCACTCCAGAGGCTGTGCGTGAACGGGTGAGCGAAAGAGCGAGTGCGTAGACGGCAGGCAGGCTGTCTGTCTGGTTGGGCATGAGGGTCTGGCTGCACAAGGCATGCAAGCTCCGCCCCCAGTCGGTCTCAGACTCCTTATTGGCAGCCGAGCAACGCAGCTGAGGAGCCTCCCTGGCCGGCAGGGAGAGAGAGGAGCTGCTTCCTCTGAAATCCAGGAAATTTAAGGGATATCAACAATCCGGGATAGCAGCGGGAAATGGCATTGGAATAAGGGAGTTTCCCGCCACAAAAGGGATGGTTGACAGCTATGCTCTAGTCCCTCCGGCCTCCATGGTCCATTCTGTCTTTGTATCTATGGGCAGGTCAACTGCATCAGATCAGGAATCCATGGGGCAGCACAGATAAACAAGTCGGGTAACTACACGGATGAAACCCAATGCATGGTGTCAGGTGTCGGGGCTGTGTCGCAGAGCATCCTTCAACAAACAGAGGCATGAGCAGGACATTCCAATGATATCAGGCGGCGGTGTTTTGCCTGCACAATTTGAAATCAAGCCGTAAGGGCAGGCAAAATGTTTTAGCTGCGGGCCAGGTCCACTGTCCCTCAGACCTTGTGGCAGGTCAGAGAAGCAGCACCGGGTGGGGAAGCTGGAAGAAGAGGCGAGGTGGGGCAAGTAGTCCTCCTCCCCACCCCCAGCCGCTGCGCTTAACTTCCCAGGGACTGCCGCCACTGCCACCGCCACCGCCACCACCACTGCTGCTGCTTCTCGTGGGTAGGCAGTGCGAGCTCATCCACTCCGCTCTCTGGCCCACAGGAGCACCAGGGCGGCGGTGACAGCGGCAGAGGGAAGATGAGTGGCGCGAAAGGGCTGGCTCCGGAGAGGGGCTGCTTAAAATGGTGCTCAGCCAGCTCGGCCCAGCCCCCTTCCTCCTCTAGGCAGGGTGGGGAGAAGCCAGGATGGAGGAGGCGCCACCACGGTGTGTGAGGGGGGGGTGGAATGGTGCAGTGGAAAAAATGGTGCAGCCTGAACGAACAGAATCCCCACGCTGATCCACAGACAGTCCGTGGGCCGGATCTTGAAGGCAATTGGGCCTGATATGGCCCGTGGGCCTTAGTTTGCTGACCCCTGCGTAAGGGCAACAGCACAGCCTGCCATGCACTGAAAATCAGCTTGCCAAGCACATTGGACAGCGCTTTGCACAGGGCTTTGAATGGCAGTGCCTGCAACCCCTTTTTGAGGCCATATGGCATTAAGATGTAGGGCAGGTGGGTGTGCCTTGGCCCCACAGGCCAAAGGGGAAGGCCTGTGAGGCCTGGTTAGGCCCATAGCCACAGTTTCTCCACCACTGGTGTAGATCTGCTGTTTGCAAATTTAGAAGTTTCACAAATGGGGAAGTATTTTATTCTAAGAATGTGGAGGTCACGTTCTCAGCCTGCAAAGTGGCTGGAGTCAGCAATGCGCTGCCGCATCTGTTTTTAAAGATATGCTCAAGAAACGGAGCATATTTCAGAGTTTATTTTAGGAAAAGAGAACATCAGCATATATGAACTGTGGTCTTTTGTGGAAATGTTATCCGCTCATTGCTGCCGGCTGCTGAGAATTATTGTATAAGATACCTGTTACAACAGATAAAGTATATATTGCATCATTGTTCTTGTTGTTACAGCTATTACTTTGTTATTTTTCTATTGTTGTTGCGTTGTTCTTATTATTTCTTATTATTTTTATTATCACTGTTTCAGGAGTGTCCTCCATGCCTCCCAGGCCTACCCATGGGTCTCATTGATAAATGGGATGTTTCATTGTTGGGTTTTGCCCATACAATTATGACTCTGATCAATTTCTCATTCCCCTTTAGAACAGGAGAACTAATTCTGCCTTCGGGATTTAACTTTGTGATCACAAGCGAATCACAGCATTTCACAAGTGCTGTTAAGAGGGAGCACCACAGAGACATTTTTAAAGCCCAAACTGTGTTAGCTATCACCCACCCACATTGCTTCACACTTACATTTCCATTGTTTTGCTGAGGGGGTAGATTGAGGCAGGGTGGGAAGAAATGATTGACAAGCAGCAAAAGCCTATCAGAACCTGTTTGCTGAGGTCATTTAGATTGAAGCTACTCGAGAAATCGAAAGAAATAGAGGGACAGGTTTAACTTTTAAAAACTCATCGTTTTAGTTTAGTTATGCTAGCTACTCCACCATAATATATTTGCGCGTATGTCTAGGAATCTCTCTGAAGAAGCAAGATAAATGTGCATTATTTCATCTGTACTACTGTATTTCCCACTTCTTCTGCATGCAAAGACCTGTCTGTGATCTTCATTCCCTAGACTACCTAAAACACTCTGTGTGTATAGATGTACAACCAATAAAACGAACATGTAAACCCTCATTGTCATTTTTCCTGGTGCAAGGCAAAAGGAATGTGTTTATAAGTGGGCAAAGCAATGAACAGTATGAGGCGGAAAGGGACAGGAAATTCACAGCCAGCCATGCTTATCTGCTTACTTGAAGGCTTAGCCACACTTACTATTTCACTGTGCCACAGTCCACGCTTTAAAGCTCCATGTCTGAGTGCTCTCTCTCGCTCTCTTTTGATCCGGAGCTTTGCCCGTGAAAACCACTCTTTACCTCTGCATCAGAGAAAACAGCAATCCATGGAACATCCTGAACTCCAGGATTGAGGAATGTATAATTTCCCCCCAACTTTTGGGTGTAAGCTTTATGGGAATGTTCAGGGAGGCAGGAGAGGATATATTGTTTATTAATATCCTTCCTAACTTCCGCTAGCAAGTTCTATAACTTACCGGTAGCAGAGTTTTACATTCCCCTTTTAAATGCACAGTGGGTACCTGGTTGCAGGCTTGTTTAAGCCTCTTAATATTAGATTCCTTGTAAGTCCCCTTATATCCCTCTTAAAAGAATAAACACGCCACAATCTTGTGTATACAGTGGTACCTCGGGTTACAGGCACTTCAGGTTACAGACGCTTCAGGTTACAAACTCTGCTAACCCAGAAATAGTACCTCGGGTTAAGAACTTTGCTTCAGGATGAGAACAGAAATTGGGCAGCGGTGGTACGGCGGCGGGGAGGCCCCCTTAGCTAAAGTGGTGCTTCAGGTTAAGAATGTTTTCAGGTTAAGAAAGGACCTCCGGAATGAATTAAGTACGTAACCAGAGGTACCACTGTATAAAAAAAGTTTACTCACACATTCAGTTCACAGATGGATCCCTGAAGGCAGACCTAGTTACCAAGTATATACATGTGGATCTACCCCATATGGGGGGGGTTAATCCCAGTGACTGCAGACTCTGTCAGTCACTGCAGTCACTGCAGTTCACATGACGAAAGGAAGATGGAAAAGAGAGAGGAGGGCTGTGTGCCTTGTGGTTTTGTTACCTGCACAGGTAAGGTCATGCTCACCTTTAGTCACATGCAAAAGGAAGTATGTCCCAGCCCAGGAGGAAACAGAAAGTTCCAACTGGCTGGACCAAACATCCCCTTGCTTGTCCACTCTAGGAAAACAAGGAATGTTGTACTTGACTGCTACTTATGTATCACATCCTACAAGCTTAAGTCAGAGAGATAGCAGCAGAAGCCAGAGTGCTACCTATAAATACATGCTGGCGTATTTGGTGAGTGAGGATGTTTGTCTCTCTCCTATATTTCTGTATTTTGAATCTGCTAGTAGTTGTTATGCTCCCCATATGTCAACTGTTTTGCTTTATGTTGATGTTTTAAGAGGATGGCTTATCTAATTGTTCTGTCCCGCTCCAAAATGTGGGGTTTGAATGGTATGTTTTGTATTCCTTCATGATATTTTTACGACGTAGTAAGAAATTTCTTTGAAATATACGTTGGACCACAGGACCTTTTCCTTTTGCCTTGGAGAAGTTCTGTTCCATGGGAATCCCTAATGGAGGGGAGAAAAACTGTGCACGTCAAATAATGTTAACATAGTCTGGAATTTAACAGACCGCTTGCAATTTGTGCCGTGCGTGGTGATAACACTGTGATTAAAGTTTAGCAAAGTGAGGGATGTAGGCAGACATATCGGTGTTTAGATTGACAATGATTAGATTAACTAAGTGCTAAGTGTGATACATGCTGCCAATTCAAATGGCACTATCCCAACGAATTAAATAAAGGATAGCAATGAATCTATTTTCTTTTTTTAAGAGGCAGTAAGAACATAATTTCCTTTTCGTTGTATTGTCGATTGGGCACTTAGGCCTTTAGCCTAAATGAGCCCCCAATTTTCTGAGGCTGGTCCTCAGTCATGAGAACTAGAAACTTGTTCTTTCAGTCAGTGAAATAATGAGATCCTCATAACTATTGGGGCCCAACTACATGTTTAACGTGGAGTTCCATGTAACTTTCCCCTGAGGGAGATCAGTGTAGGGGTTGCTTAACCCTTTTTCTTCTGGCTGTTTGCCCTTTGGAAATTGGCCTCCTTGAATTATTTTTCACCCTCTACAGGAGAAATACCACAATATTTGAGGCTTTCCCCCCAGGGAAGAATACAGAAGAACAAATTGCTGAAGGAATTGTTTGCCAATTTCCCCACTAAACCAATCTGAGGTTACATCATACAGCATGAAACATAAACACGGAGGCCTTGTATACAGAAGCGTTCTCTCCCTCCCTCTCTTAGCTAGCAGTTTACCGTATAACGTAGTCATTTCAAATACTCCCTTTGCACTGCTCAACAAAGGAAACAAGAACATGTTCCCTCTGGCTTATTACATTTCCACAAGGACCATAGCAACAAGAAAAAGCTGCCTGGTATTTATATATTTTAAAAGCCACAAACACAACAGATGCCACAAAAAGAAAGAAAGAAAGAAAAATTCTATACAGCCTCTTGATGGAGAAGTATAGATTACATCGTCTCTGCAATCACCCTCAAGACTGCAGGGAAGCGTTCTGCTCCTGGGCTGATCCACAGAGGAATCCAAAAGTTCCACCCCTGGAACATAAGTTTGGGCTACAATCTTTCTGTAATTTCTTTCTTTTCTTTCTTTCTTTGGTAGAGTTTATGTCCTGCCCTTCAGCATGAAATGGACACAAGGTGGGTCACAATATTTTTTAGAGCTACAGACCCAAAAATAATCTCATAACAAACCTATAAGAGCATAAAGCAGAACTGACCATTCTCTCCCACCAAAACTGTCGCTCGGTCCCTCTGTCACACTAGGACTATGCAGGACTGATTGGGGGTCATGGGTGGCGCTGTGGTCTAAACCACTGAGCCTCTTGGGCTTGTTGATCAGAAGGCCAGCGGTTCGAATCCATGATGGGCTGAGCTCCCTTTGCTCTGTCCCAGCTTCTGCCAACCTAGCAGTTCGAAACCATACCAGTACAAGTAGATAAAAAGGTACTGTTGCAGCAACAAGGTAAACGGCGTTTCCGTGCACTCTGGCGCTCGTCATGGTCCTCCGTGTGCCAGAAGCGGTTTAGTCTTGACCCAGTAAGCTGTCCGCGAACAAACACTGACTCCTTCAGCCTGAAAAGCGAGATGAGTGCTGCACCCCATAGTCGCCTTTGACTGGACTTAAGCATCCAGGGGTCCTTTCCCTTTTTAGCTGCTATACTCTGATGCTCTGATTGCCTGGAAGAAGAGGAAGGTTTTGAACTAGTGCTGAAAGGTGGACAATGCTGGCACTGGACACGCCTCAAGGGAGAGGGTGTTTTGGGGTGCCAATGCAAAGAAGGCTCTCCTGTGAGTCCCAGCATCTCACACTTCACTCAATGATGGGCCTCTTGAAGGAGCATACGGACAGCACTCCTCCAGATAGCCTGGGCCCAAGCCTTTCAAGGCTTTGTATGTCAAAACCAGATTGAATTAGACTCAGTGACTGACAGGTACCCAAGCGCAGATAAATAATAATAATAATAATACATTATTATTTGTACCCCGCCCATCTGGCTGGGTCCCCCCAGCCACTCTGGGCGGCCTCCAACAGATATTAAAATACATTAAAATATCACAGGTTAAAAACTTCCCTAAACAGGGCTGCCTTCAGGTATTTTCTGAATGTCAGATAGTTGTTTATCTCTTTGACCTCTGCTGGGAGGGCGTTCCACAGGGCGGGCGCCACTACCGAGAAGGCCCTCTGCCCTGTAGCTTTGCTTCTCACAGTGAGGGAACCGCCAGAAGGCCCTCGGCGCTGGATCTCAGTGTCCGGGCTGAATGGTGGGGGTGGAGACGCTCCTTCAGGACCGAGGCCGTTTAGGGCTTTAAAGGTCAGCACCAGCACTTTGAATTGTGCTCGGAAACGTACTGGGAGCATACTAAGATCATTCCTTACCAGTGTTGTACACACTTTCCTGGGAGTAAGCCCAATAGGGGACTTTATTTTGGAGTAAATGCATTGCACTACACAACTCTTAAATTGTTTTAAAATTTGCACTGTGGGGATTCTCATAGGCACCACATATTTTTTATTATGTTGGTTTGTTTGGATATCCGATTCATGGTTGCCACAAACTGGGGCTTTCTTTAAAGGTGCTGCTTGTCTTAACTGCACATATTATATCAGGGCATGATGAAATCATAATAAATATAAAATAATAAAAGGGACTGAATAATGTTGAAGGCAGGCCAGAGGATGTTCTTTGGGTTACATGTCTCAAAGGATAGATAGGGGATAGAGGGCATTTGCGGAGGGGAAGAATCAGAGAGCAATAGGGAGTGCAACCCAACCCTACAAATGCACCTTATGGCCATTTCCAAATTATATTTCCACAGCCAGGCTCCAGGATTGGAAACCTGGAGGTAGGGGTTTGGGGTTCAGGGGTCAATTGAAGGTCACAGAATGGTTAACCCCTCTCCTCCCATTGTCCCATTCTCCTTTTCAGTGTCTCTCAACTCCATACTGAGGTCACTTCAGGAAACATGAACTTTGCCACACAAGCTCATCAAGGTATCACACTTTTCCACCCTTAGCAGTGTCCAGGCCTGGGAGCCTCTCAGCATGCAAACTGCTGCTGCTTTCCACATCTCTGGTTTTTGTTGTTGTTTTTGCTCCTACCTGCATACACCTGATTGTATGATGTAGCCAAATCTCTGCAAGCCAGTGTGGGGAAAGGTAAGGATGTTACCATAGCAGCGCCATGTAATAGAAAAAATATGCCGAAGGAGCAGTTAGAGCCTCTTTTTACATACACACACAGGTGTGTACAGTTGAATTGGTTAGTCTACTTTTAAAATTATGAAATGCATTCAGCTACTCGAGGGTGTAAAAAACATGAATCATACAGGCACATTCATCAGAGCGGCAAACCCACGTTGTTGCTTTCTTATGTGTGAAATGGTGGCTACGAGGGCCAAATTACATGGGATTTATCTGTGACGTATCTTTCAGAGGCATATTGTAAATGGAAAGCATCCATGAAAGGTTGGAATTAAGAGAGGATCAAGCTTTCTTCTTTCCTCTTCTTCTTCTTCTTCTTCTTTCTTCTTCTTCTTCTTTCTTCTTCTTCTTTCTTCTTCTTCTTCTTCTTCTTCTTCTTCTTCTTCTTCCACTCGAAACTGCCTCTTTGGCAAGCTGAAAGGAACTGCAGAGAGTTTCTCCAATTGCATTTTGGTCTCCGGTTGCAGTTCTCAGCGGGAGCAAAGGGAAGCAATCCGTTGCTTGGCAGTTAGCAAAACATAGGAACATGTGACACCACCACATGCAGAGCCAGGCCATTGGCTTATCTAGCTCAGTATTTTTCTACACTGGCTGGCAGTGGCTATCCAGGGCTTCAGACAGGGGTATTTTCCCAGCCCAGCCTAGAGATGCCAGGAGCTGAACCTGCATATAACACAGATTTTGGTCAATGTGAGGACAGCATGCTGGACTCAATGGGCCCCTGGCACTCCTTATGTTCTTTGTAAAAAAGAGGCAGGAACAGTCCTCAATTCTGAGTGTCATTAGGAACATACCCTGTTTCCCCTATTTTAAGACGCAGTCATAAAATAAGCCATAGCAGGATTTTTTCACATTTGCAAGATATAAGCCGTACCCCGAAAATAAGCCATAGTGATAGGCACAGTTCTGGAGGACGCCAAAAGCCCCCACAAAGCCCTCGGAGACCCCCCTCGCCACACCAAGCAGCATCTGCCCTCCAGAGCCGGTGGGGATGGTGGAGGGGACGGGGGCTTTGAAAGCAAAGGAGAGTCTGCTGGACTGCGTCCTCTCTTTCTCTCCCCGCGCTCACCAAGCCCCTCTGGAAAATGCCCTCCTCCCCTCCTGCCGAGGGGAGAGCCGGAGGCTGGTTGGCTGCGATGCGCAGAGCAGGCAACTCACCCGTTGTCGCCTCAGCGGCCCCACCACCGGCTCGGAGGAGAGAGATTGAGAGAGAGAGCAGCCCTTCAGAGGAGCTCCCTCCCTCGCCAACCGCCACTCCCTCCCCTCGGAACATCCCAGGGAGAGAGGGCTGGAAGTCAACGCCAGCGACACACACACCTCCTTTCCCTCAGACTCTCTCTCTCACGGTGCTTGGCGGTGGCTGTTGACCGCCCTTTTCTTTCAGTCAAGAGTCCTGCCCTGCAGGGAGCCAGCAAGCCAGCGAGAGGCACGCACAAACAGACGCCTCTTGCCCGAGTCTTGGCCTGCCTGCTCCTCACACGCAGGGAGCCAGTGAGTGAAAGGCGCGCTGCTCCTGACGTAAGAAAAATATGACATCCCCTGAAAATAAGACATACTGTGGTTTTTTGAGGAAAAAAATATATAAGACGGTGTCTAAAATAGGGGAAACATGGTAGTTAAGCACATCAGCCTGGAGAGCAACTATGGGATAAAAGAGACATGGGGGCAGTAATTAATAGTTTTGTTTGTTGTTGGTTTTTAAGCCAACCATGACCTCTTACACGACCTCTTCTCTTACAGAGAAGGAACCCCATCAGCAATCATCAACATATTTAATCAGAACCACTGGGATTGACTCTGAAATCTATGAATGGAAGGAAGGTCATGGCTTCCCAACAATTTGGGAAGGGGAAGCTGATGAATAAAAGGGGAATTGCTGGAAATGGTTTTTAAGATCCATGAGCAGAAGATCCTACTACCTAATTTGGGGTGCTGTGCCTCTCCTTCCAGCATCCCCTTCCCCATAGCCTATCCCACATTGTTGTGAATTCTCCCTCCAACCCACCAGAGAAGTTTTTGAGGAGACACTGGCTATCCCTGGTGGGCAGCCCACCAATGATACTCCTGCCCACCCATTGGGTGGGCGGAAAGTGGAGATGCATGCCAAGAGGCCAGCAGCATCTGATAGGATGCTGGCTTAACTGAGACTGCTGAATGGAGGGACACCTCCGCCTAAGCCATCTCAACTCCTCCACCAGCTTTTGAGATAACCACATATAACCAACATGTTTAAGTCTAATTAAGACATGAAGGGGTTAATACCATAGAGTAAGCTGCCCTGCCAGGCGTAGCTATGTCCACTTCCCCTCACCTTGGGAGGAACTAAGAATCAAGCCTTTGGTTTTCCCCAGTCTACATGTGAACATCAGCATGTGAAGAGGTTTGAGCTGGTTGCTCCAGCTGAGACCACATGGCTCTTACAAGCCTCTCTTGAGTTCCTATACCAGTGATGGCTAACCTTGATACTCCAGATGTTTTGGAACTACAACTCCCATCATCCCTGACCACTGGTCCTGTTAGCTAGGGATGATGGGAGTTGTAGTTCCAAAACATCTAGAGTGTCAAGGTTAGCCACCACTGTCCTATACCAATAATCTAGGAACTTTTACCACTTTGTAACTAAGCTAAGTTTTCCTGCCTGGGCAACTTTTCTGACAGATGTATGGGAAATCACATGAGCCAGACCTTTGAAGAGCTTGTAAGTAAACCAGTTTTTAAAGTTACCAAACACATGGTGTTTTCCTATGCCGGGGGAGGACATTTTAGAACTCACTCAGAGAGACACATGTTAAAGGTTTTACAACCTATATTTCCACACATTACTTTGCTGCATAGTATGTGACCTTAAATCTCTGCTGGGGTTCTCTCACCAAAGAGTACTTGCCCCAAACTTGGATCTTGGTATCCAGGGATCCTTCTCCTTTTTATATTATTTTCTGCCAACACAGCCCAAGGATGGGGTTTGGAATATTCTTTTCATATGTTTATGCATTTGCAATGCTGAGATGCTTTCTTTGTTCCATGTACGTTGGGTTTCTGATCCACCCACCAAATCACCCTCAATGTCAGGATGGTGGTTGTTTTTCTCTCCTCCTCCTTGTCAAGTAGGAGGCAGCTTCCTCAGCACAGCAGAGCACTGTGTGAGTTGTTCTTCAGAGAACTGTTGAAAATACTGGCAGAATATTTACTACAGTGTTATGGAAAGAAGCCCAGAGGGAATGTGACACTGGGGAAGCCATATTCCAACCAGATCAGCTTTTAATGTATGTTCCAATAGACATGCTCAAGACTTTGTTCATTTTCACTGAATAAATATACTCTTAGACTGGCCACAGAATACAGGTTAACTTTATGGTATAAAAACTTGAACTGAGTCACACTTCACTTGTGTTTAAGAGTGATTTCACTGAAGAACAGTCTTTAACCTCATGCGGCCAAAGAAAATCTATAAATTGTGTTTTGTTTCATTATTTATTTTAAATCCCCTCAAACTCTCTCCTGTCCATTTTATAGATTTTCCACTTCATTAAGTCTATGTTCTATTAAACTGTACTCTCAGGCACTGTTATATTATTATAAGCCAATGCTACGGTTGCCAAACATATTGAAATATGGAGCTACCAATGGAAACTAGTCTTCATTCATGATTTACCTACCAGTAGTGCTACCAATATGCTGTCAGCCAATACATCACTGATTTTTAACCACAAAGGGGTTGTGGAAATTAACTCTTCTCATCCCTTCTTATGTTCTAGAGAACTTCCAGCAGAAACTAAAATAAAATTTTAAACATTGGGGAAATAAGCTTAACTGAACACAATGAGGCATATTTACAAATACACATACACAGGAATGTGCTGTAATATGCATTGATCTAATGCATGTTAATTCAATTGAATTCAGTAGAAATTACTTAATAGTACACGTGTATCAGACTGGGCTGCATTCTACAGATGATATAGCTATAGCTATAGCTATAAATATAAATAAAGATATGGATATATAAGGAGGGGTTTTTCCCCTTCAGTGTTCCATATAATTTCAATTTTTCTGTGAAAAACCGAAGAAGAAAATCCGCACACTTTTGTGTCCGGATTTTCACTTTTTGAAATATGGCACGAACCAGTTGTGCTCCCCTAAATCTGCCTGATAGTGGTACTCCCAAAGGCAAGGAAATATTACGTAGGAACTTTGAACTTTTACTAAAGAACAGGTGGAAATATGATACAAATTATACCTGCCTTCAAATTAGCACCATGAAATTGTTTCTAAATTTAATAGGTAGAGAACAAAAAACAGTCTACGTGAGTCACTTCAGACAAAAGACTGGTGACGGCGGGAAATGTTTCCTGTGTCTTCAGGAAAACTCAAAAGTCTACTGCTTCATATGGACTGAAGCAAAAGACAGAGAAAGACAGACAGAGAGAGAGAGAGAGAGAGAGAGAGAGAGAGAGAGAGAGAGAGAGAGAGAGAGAGCAGATAATGGGATCCCCATGAGGCTGGGTCTGTCCTTCCTTCCTTCCTTCCTTCCTTCCTTCCTTCCTTCCTTCCTTCCTTCCTTCCTCTGTCACCATTGGTGATATTTTGTGTTTTGGTTCATGGCACAGCTTAGACCTTATGTGTATCACGAGTTCAAAACAAAAGAGGTCCATGGCAACCAGCAGTGCAAGCAAGATGGTGTCAGTGGCCGAGAAGAGCAGCTGTAGGCAGGGAAGGATTGGCAGGAGGAAGGAGAGGAACCGCCAGCTGGGGTTTTGCATCACTTCCTCATACCAGGGCTAGATTCTCTCTCTAGAGTAGAGAGTGCAACCCAGTCAGATGGGTGGGGTACAAATAAATTATTATTATTGCTAATAATAATAATGTTTAAGGATTCCAATTCTTTATTCTCCTGCTATATTTTAACCGACAAATGAATGTTGAGGCCTAGAAAAGTAGGGGGGAGTGTTTTTCATATTTTACCCCCTGACTATCTGCTGATACAGCATTAAAAAGCTATCCCAGATGGTAGGTTATAAGCTAAGGTGATGCTTCATCATGAATAGATCTGGCCTAGCATTATATTCCAAAATATTTGACAATATTCAAACAGAAAAGACCATCTCAGACCTCTCCTGGATTCTAATGGGGGGTGGGCACACAAATCAGTCACACACACAAACTCTTGATTTCTCTCACACCCCCCACTGCTCCCTCTTATAGCAAATTCAGGCAGCGTCAACAGAAATGGAGCCAAAATGGGGCCATTAAAAAACAAGAAGGTATCAGTGTGCTCAAGGGAATATTGTAGAAATTACATATAACTACGGTGACTAACAAAACAAGAGCCATTCGAGTACGTTTTTAAAATAAAAAATGTTTCAACTTCCTCTTTCTTCATTTGTTCCTATATGGTAAAAGTAAATGTAAAGGACCCCTGCGGGGTTAAGTCCAGTCAAAGGCGACTATGGGGTTGTGGCGCTCATCTCGCTTTCAGGCTGAGGGAGCCGGCGTTTGTCCACAGACAGCTTTCCAGGTCATGTGGCCAGCATGACTAAGCCGCTTCTGGCTTACAGGGAGGGGGTTGTAGGTATGCAGGTTCATTATACTTTAGGAGGTTCAGTGGAGCAGGCCCTCCAACATTTCTCCAACGAAAACAGGGACATCCTCTTTAATTAATAACAAGAAGTTTATTATTTATACCCCACCCATATGACTGGGCTGCCCCAGCCACGCTGGGTGGCTTCAAAAATATATATAATGCAATTTTCCTACCAGCCCCTCTCCTATACAAGTCAATGGAGAGAGAGATCTCTCTCTCTCCCAGAGAGACGAAGGTATATCTCCAGAAATCCTTGGGCAGGGAAGAAGCTGAACCCCATCAATTATCCTGGGGTTATCCTTGGGATAATTGCCTCAGGTCAGTCTTTCTTGGGGTTCCATGCTTCTTCTCCGACATCTCCACTCCCCAAGTGAATCATCTTGTACCCACCCCAAAATGGTAAGGTCTGTCCTTGCAGAACCACTGCAGCTGTCACTTGGATAGCCTCTGTCTCACACTCAAGAGCTCTCTGCTTGGAGTACTGCAATGCGCTCTATGTGGGGCTACCTTTGAAGGTGACCCGGAAACTACAACTAATTCAGAATGCGGCAGCTAGACTGGTGACTGGGAGCAGCCGCCGAGACCATATAACACCGGTCCTGAAAGACCTACATTGGCTCCCAGTACGTTTCCGAGCACAATTAAAGTGTTGGTGCTGACCTTTAAAGCCCTAAACGGCCTCGGCCCAGTATACCTGAAGGAGCGTCTTCACTCCCATTATTCAGCCCGGACACTGAGGTCCAGCGTCGAGGGCCTTCTGGCAGTTCCCTCACTGCGAGAAGCAAAGCTACAGGGAACCAGGCAGAGGGCCTTCTCAGTAGTGGCGCCCGCCCTGTGGAACGCCCTCCCATCAGAGGTCAAAGGGATCAACAACTACCTGACATTTAGAAAATATCTGAAGGCAGCCCTGTTTAGGGAAGTTTTTAATGTGTGACATTTTAATGTATTTTAATCTTTGTTGGAAGCCGCCCAGAGTGGCTGAGGAAACCCAGCCGGATGGGTGGGGTACAAATAATAAATTTATTTAATTATTTAATTATTTATTATTATTATTATTAATTATTACAATGTATCCTTGTACAGGCCCTCCATAAGGAATCCTGCTTGGGCCTGCATTCCCCTTGTGCGGAGGTTCTGTATATGCATACATTGGTACACATGTACAACCCCTTCTGTGAGCTCCAAAGGTGAGAGTGGTGGAAGGGTGTGGCCAGACCACATGGCCTCCCATAACCCTCCTCCCACTTTTTTTCCAGGACTAGGGAGTTGCTGCAACCCTTTTATTTTTGCTGATGTCCTATTTGGCTTTTCCTTCTCTTGGCATATCCTAAGGTTACCCAGGTGGCGCTGTGGGTTAAACCACAGAGCCTAGGGCTTGCCGATCATAAGGTCGGCGGTTCGAATCCCCGCGACGGGGTGAGCTCCCGTTGCTGGGTCCCTGCTCCTGCCCACCTAGCAGTTTGAAAGCACGTCAAAGGGCAAGTAGATAAATAGGGACCGCTCCGGCGCATAGGTAAACGGTGTTTCCGTGCACTGCTCTGGTTCACCAGAAGCGGCTTTTTCATGCTGGCCACATGACCTGGAAGCTATACGCCGGCTCTCGGCCAATAAAGCGAGATGAGCACCGCAACCCCAGAGTCAGATACGACTGGACCTAATGGTCAGGGGTCCCTTTAGCTTTAAGGTTACCAGACGTCCCTGTTTCCTGGGGACAGTCCCCGGATTTACAAATCAGTCCCGTGACAAAATCCATTGAAGTTGAAAAGTGTCCCCGGATTAATTGGGGGGGGAAATCTGGTAACCTTAGGCGATAGCCCACTCTATGCACGTTAAAGACCAGGGCAGAAAGTTGTAGCTTTTGGCCACATTCAGCACATTTTCAGGAAAGAGCAGCGGTTTTTTTAATGCAACACAATAGTTTGTTCTTTATCTGAATGCTTTTCCATTTGCTTTTCCAAAATGCATATCTGAGTAGGGGTGTTTTTTCTCCCCCCTAAAGCTTATAAGAGCTTGTTGGAAAGATTAAAGCACCATTCATACAAAAGGCTTGTTTCTCTGCTTCCCATCTCAGTTCAAATACTTGTTTTATATTGTATTTCTTCACAGCTCCCTTGCACTTTGGCATTGCACACCAAAGAGAAGATATCTTTTTTCATTACTTTAGCCAGAAGCACTAATGAGCTGCTCTATTAAAATATGTATTTTATTATGTTTCCCATTTTAAAAAAAGGCTTGAAAATGATAAAAGATACTGGTGTTAATCTTGGACTCAACCTCTGATAGAAACCTGATCTTCCTGTTTGTTATTTTTAATTGAATTCATGGATGAAAGACGAAGATTCCCTCTAATCTGTTTTTATACCTAACATGCCACGTTCAACATAAAGTGAGAGGGGCTTTAGCAGTGTTTATCCATCGATTTTTAAGATTCTCATATCCCCTTTAAAACGTCTGCCAGACTTTACTCTCTCCCCCCAGCCTGCAAATAAGAGTTTTACTACATTTTCATAACAAATAAGGAAATCTCGGGGCCAAGCCAAAGGGATAGAATAGCAAGCCATATATGGGCAAGTCAAGCAACAGAGGTGTTCCTTCCATTAATCCAAAATCATATGTTCATGTTAGGTTACCATCAGAGCACCAAGTTAGGGAAGCGTATTACATAATTCCCATTCATAGCATGACTTTCCATCACTATCTCTTACTAACACTGCCACACTGGCGCGCAAAAGTGTTCTTTAATTCAACTGCTCATTCATTCATTCATTCATTCATTCATTCTTCCTTCATTCCATAACATTTGCGCGGTCAGGCGGAGTCCCCCCGAACCCCGGGCAGCCCCTGAGGGAAATAACGACACGCGACAACGTTCTATGGGATTAAATTGGCCACTACTTTATTAATATTCAGATGTAGGGAGACCTTGGCTCAGGCATTGGGCGTTTATCCTTCCCAGCCCCCCAGCTGGGGTTCTGGGTAATTTTCAGGGTTATCCAGCATGTGTGAGGAGTGGGCTAGCTCTGGAGAACATATGTTCAAGCAGATAGCCCGCCCCCCTGTTCGCCGCCGCTGGAGGGGGAGGGCAATGACGACATCTGGGCATATGGTCAATGCCTCCCCCTAAGACCCCTTTAATGGGAACCCTGGTATCGCCACCGCAATGGGAGCGGGGGTCACCGCCCCACGCCCCCCCATTTTAGGTAGATGACTAAAGGATTCTGCCCAAGGCCTGCAACCACCAAAGTTGTAACGAATTGCTACGGGAAAGGCGAAACCTGCCAATGCAGGGAAAGTCCTTTCCGGCCCTTCAACAGCGACCTTGTCATAGCAGCGTCTGCGAGCCTGTGTGGCTGTGGAAAATAAAAGGTTAATCTGCATAATAAGCGTTAATTGAGGGAGTGGAGGGTGGGGAAGCTCTGAATCCAACGGCCGCTTCCCAGGTATGACTGAACAAGTGTACTGTATGTTCCCTCCTTCTACCTGGCCAATCCCCCTGGCAACACCTCCCCAGCCGGGATTGGGTGGCTGCTGGAGTAGGTGGAGACCACAGGTATCCAACCTGGGAAGGCGGTGCCAGACCCAACTGCCAGGAGCTGCAACGTGATCCCAGGGGGCTACTCGCAACCACGCAAAATGTGCACCCCATTTGATGTGGGGAACAGTCATTATATTCCATCCTTTGTCCATCATGGAGCACAGTGGGGCTTAGACAAGGGTTCCAGTGCTCCATCTTGACAATAATCAGACTCAGGGTTGCTTTGCTTCATGTGAACATAGCTGCATTGTGTTCCTTCTTTGACCATGCAGGAGAAGACATGAAAAGGACACCAAGGACTCAGGCCAAGATAACAGTTGATAGATATAAATTATATAAGTCTCTTGTAGGTTTTATTCCTTGAGGTTTGTAATACAAATGAGATGAAAACGCCAGGACAAGGCCTTGTTTCGGTATTCTTCCTCAGCTACTAGTGTCTTAGTTTTCAGGTCAAAGTGTACCAATTCTTTGACCATGCCCTGTAGCAGGGCTTTTGGGGCCCATGGAAATGTTTGGAAATCAGGTGTGGGCACCACAAAAGGCCCATCTCGCAGAAGAAAAATAAGCAATGCTCCAATCCTGCACACGCTCCAAAAAGAGAGAGGCAAATCATCTACACTACAAAAGCAAATAAAGCACAGACAAAAAAAGTAGGCAATGCCAACAAAGGAACAGGCATTCCCTACCCAACCAACTCTACTGCCCAAAATTGGGAATGACAGAGAGCCAGTGGGGTGTTTGAGGCCCATGTGTACCATGTTGGGAAACCCAATACTATAGAGTCTTTAATAAGAGTCCCATTAAACACACACACACACACACCAAGGTCAACCGATCACAGAATGTTAGGAGATGCTAAAATAGTTGGTGGAGGAGATAGAAACTGGAGAACTGATGAGGGTGGACAGAAAGGCAATTTTTAAAAGCAGGCATAAGATTTAAAAGCTAAGGAATCATGGAGCTGAACGGCAGCAGCATCACGCCTCAGATCACTTGTTGGGTGTGAAGAGGAGGGTGCATATGACTAGTTCTGCTGCAATCCCACGTCCATGTGAGTCATAAGAAGAGTCCGGCATACTTGTTTTGGCATCTTTATCCAGTGCTCAAAAGAGCCTTCTCCTAGGTCACTCCAAGGGGTTTGGACTGCAAGGGAATTAGCTATCCGACTCCGCCCAAGAGTTTGGAGTAATAAGAATGGAGGAGAAAATGTTAATAAGTGAGAGAAAGGGGTGTGCGTGTGCGTTCCTATGCTTTTAGTAGATTAGCATGTCAGAGAGAAGCATCACACTAAACCTTACTTCCTGATATGCATGGCATCCCCCCTCCACTCAAAATTAGGAAAACTTCCCAATGGCAATCTGAAATGGTGCAGCCCAGAATTCCACCACCTGGGATTGTCACCTCATTCTGTTTAAACCAGAAGCGGTTTAGTTATGCTGACCACATGACCCGGAAAAGCTGTCTGTGGACAAACGCTGGCTCCCTTGGCCTGAAAGTGGAGATGAGTGCCGCACCCCAAAGTTGAATTTGACTGGACTTAACCATCCAGGGGTCCTTTACCTTTACCTTAAAGCAGATTCCATATTTTACATCACATTCTACAGCATCCTTTTCATCAGTAGGTCTGTCAGGCCAAATGGGGCTGCTGCTACTGCTGCTGCTTTGGCGATCACTAGTAGCTGAGTAAGATTGTCTTCCATGAACAAGATATTAACAGCTAATGACTGTGGAGGCCAATTCTGGATCCACACGTCCTTCCACAGTGGGGCCCCACCAACCTCAGTCATCATTCCTATAAGCCCATTCGCCTTCTTACTCACATCCAGTCCAGGCTGTGGTCTGCCTGTAGAACCCAGCAGGAAAGAGGATTCGGACCAAGCTCAACTTAGTTGGCTCTGACTATCATTGCCTCTGGCGCCACCTAATGTTGACCTCCTTGCTTTCCACCCTCTCTCCCACCATCCTAATGGCCACTAGCCACCACTGCCTTTGGCAGTCTCTGCAGCACAGCTCTTCCACAACTCACGGTGGCTACATTAGAAACCCTGGTGCACATGACTAGGCCACAGACCATAGTTTCATGTGATGCCGGCTTGATCCCTTCCTGAAACTAAGGAAAAAGTGGCCTGGAGAGGAGCTGCAAAACTGATTCCTTCCATATCAGAGTAAGTGCAACTGGATACTAGAATAGAATAGAATAGAATAGAATAGAATAGAATAGAATAGAATAGAATAGAATAAATCTTTATTGTCATTGTCCCCTTGCGGGGACAACGAAATTCCTCGGTTGCTATGAAGTTGCCCTTAAATATTAGCAGTATAGAATCATATTGACAAGAAGGCTAATTCATTGATCCGTCCCCCGTTCATTGATTAAATTCATGGTCGAAGAAAGAGTTTCGAAGTCACGGCTGCAACGAGAGGCATCCGAAAAACAATAACGAAGTTTCAAAGATCAAAACGGGTGACTGTACAGGAACTCGTAAGAGATGTTACATTTTGTGAGCCATGTCTAAATTGAGGGTTTGGGGAACGCAGCACCATTTGCAATGCTTCTGATTAATCCTGTTGGAAGAGATGCGTGAGTGTGATTAATAGGTAAGGGACCGTGTAACCAGGGCATCTAGATTCCTCAGCTAAAAATATCCACACGTTGACGTCATACTGCTATTTGGAAGGAAGCCTGAGCCGCCACCTGCCAGGCACATGTTCTGAGACCACTGGTTATTTCAGCAGGTTACAAAGGAATGAATTCCAGCTTCATCAACACCCAACCTCTAAACAGGTGACTGACGCCATTAAAATAACTAAGTGTGTTGAACACCCGCTCAAGGATGTATACTGACCTAGCTAGACTTACATACAGCCCTGGACACTCAATGCTGGTTCCCGCCCCCCTCCCCAATGGTATGCAGTATTTGGGAATGCAAAAGGTAAAAGTAAAGGACCCATGGATTGTTAAGTCCAGTCAAAGGCAACTATGGGGTGTGGCGCTCTGCTCGCTTTTCAGGCCAAGGGAGCCGGCGTTTGTCCACAGACAGCTTTCCAGGTCATGTGGCCAGCATGACTAAACCGCTTCTGGAGCAAAGGGACTCCGTGATGGAAACCAGAGCACACAGAAACGCTGCTTACCTTCCCATTGCAACGGTACCTATTTATCTACTTGGACTAGCGTGCTTTCGAACTGCTAGGTTGACAGGAGCCGGGACAGAGCAATGGGAGCTCACCCTGTTGTGCGGATTCGAACCGCTGACCTTCTGATCAGCAAGCCCAAGAGGCTCAGTGGTTTAGACCACAGCGCCACCCGCATCGCTCATTTGGGCAGATAGAACAAGAGTAGCCAATGCTGAGCCCTCCAGATATTGCTGAACTACAACTCCCATCATCCCCGTCCATTTCCCATGCTAGCTGGTGATGATGGGGGAACTGGTATTCAATATGGCATCACACTGGGTTCCCCTGGTGTAGGGTAGCATTCAGGCGAGTATAAAAGATGTCAGGGCTCTCCCAGAGAAATTTTACTAGTCTTAATCAAATCTGTGCGTTCTTTCCTAAAAACAAACAAACCCTCAAGTGTTTCTCCAAAGAAGGAACCTCTAAATTTGACTCAAAATTTTACTTCAGGCAAAATTTGGTAGAGTATCTTTCCCCCAGATCTTACCAGTTTTCCTCACTGCTTAGAATTTTTCTTCACCTGTTCTGAACTTAAGGGACGTCAGGTGATGACCAAACACAGCTTGACTAAATCTGCTTTAATGTGTGTCCCAGGCAGAAAAGAAATGTACAGAAAAGAGATTTTTTTGCTAGACTCGCTAACATTCTTCCTCTTTAAAGGTTTTGAGGAACGCTTGATGGAAAAGGGAGATTTACATCTTAGAATACCAAGAATGGCCATTCACACATACATGCAAAATATCTCTATTTACTGGATACAAGATGGGGACAGCAGAAACATAACCCTTCCTAAACCCCACCTCTGGACAGACTTGCCTTCACATATACGTGATCCCATATACAGTCGTACCTTGGAAGTCAAACAGAATCCATTCCAGAAGTCCGTTCGACTTCCAAAATGTTCGAAAACCAAACCACGGCTTCTGATTGGCTGCAGGAAGCTCCTGCAGCCAATCAGAAGCAGCGGAAGCCCCGTCGGACGTGCCAGTTCCAAAAGAACATTTGCAAACTGGAACAATCACTTCCGGGTTTGCAGCGTTCGGGAGCCAAAACGTCTGAGTTCCAGGGTGTTTGGGATCCAAGGTACAACTGTAATGTTGCTAATGTACCATGTAAATATGTCATGCGAATGTTAATTTAAAATCAATTGCAGCAATTTTTGGAAACATGGAGTTCAGAATACAAACTCCCATGGCTCAGGAATCCATGGCTTTAACTCTCTCCCAAGTCTGATTTGGAACAGGCCCACTGTCCCACCTAACAATTCCCTTCTCCCTCTCCCCAAGTAAAATTATTGTTTGGAAACCAACAACAGAGAGGGCTTACTGGAGACACAGTTTGATCTTTAAGGCCAGGACATTCTTAGCATCCATGCCAAGGTAAATGAAACTTGATCCAATTTGTTGAATTGGGAGCCATAGGAAACTACAAATCCCATGAACCCCAGCTGGAAAAAGTGTACCTAAGCATGCTACAAAGAATGCCTTTCCTGTCTCTGTTGATCTTTCTTCTCTGCTGGTTCCTTCCTCTTCACATGGGGAAAGTGGGTGGGTTTTTTATAGGAAGGTTAGAAGGGAAGGCTAGGGTGAGCACCTTCTTGAGCTTCGTTTTTCCAAACTTGCTTAGAGGAAAAGCTTGGGAAGCAGGGGCGTAGCAAGGGGGCGGGGGGCAGTCCGCCCTGGGCTGCGCCCTGCTGGGGGTGACAATTTGGGCGTTTTAAAAAAAAAATGCAAAAAAAAATTTTTTTAACTTTTTTTTTTTAAAGGCTATTTTCGGCACTGCTGGGGTGGAGCCGCAGGGGCAGCCAGCAAGGAGCGGTGTCACCTCCCCTCGCTGGCCGCCCCTGTGGCTCTGCCCCGGCAGCGCTGAAAATAGCCCCCCCCCCTTCCAGCGGCTTTTTCCGCCGCTGGCTGGCTTGCAGAGCCGGGGAATGGCTCTGCACCCCTCCTCGCTGGCCCGCCCCTCTCCCTGCCCCGACTTGTGCACCAAGGGGGTGCCGGGCAGCGGCTTCGGGAGACTCTGCAGCCCGCAGAGACTCCCCAAGCCGCCGCCCACCTGCCCCCCCCCTTGGTGCGCCGGCACAAGCAGCCGCCCACCAACGGGTGCAGGGCAACGGCTTCAGGAGACTCCCGAAGCCGGCACCCAGCATCCCCGGGGGCAGGGCATCATGCTGTGCTCGTGCGTCATGGCGTCATGACGCACGCACACACCGCGACGCCCCGCCCTGGGGGGGTGCCTCTTGGCTTCCCGCCCCGGGTAGCCAAGGGGCTAGAAACACCCCTGTTGGGAAGACCTGAGGTCCCCCCCCCCCGAGAATATTATGAGAAAGCTAAAAGAAACCCCCCTCACAGCATTTTCATTACAAGGCATTGGGGGGGGGGAATTTGCCCATCAGTACTTGGTTAGGAAAAAGGATTTGCATTTATGACAATTGCACATTGGAAGAAATGTGCATGCTTTGCATTGATACAGTCTATCAATGCATAAAAAGCACTCCAGGATGTGGCAGAAAGACACAACCCCACTGCCCTACCATTTATTCAGCATATATACATACATGTAAAATATATAAATGATTTGTCTTTCCTTGTGGAACTCTTGCTAAGGTGGGTGATTCCTTGTAGTGTTGTCCACTACAGAGAGTTCCTCCTTTATTTGCTTCTGTTTAGAGTACAAAACTCTGATCAGATGTTTGAGCAGCTTCTTGGATAAAGTGTGGCATAGTTTCTTTGCATATTCAGTAGGATAGGTGGACCGTAGAGGGTTCTTAATTCTAAGACCCTTAGGTATAATGTCCAAGTTCTTGCATTTAGTCAGAAAGGAGATATCAGTCTGTACCTGTGCAAGTTTCTTGATGGACTTCCATTTCATGCAGCTCAATGTGGTGCCTTCCATGATTCTAGATTCAGGTAGGTAGCCGTGTTGCTCTGACGCAGTCGAAATAAATTAAAAAATTGTCCAGTAGCACCATTTACCACTCTCAACTGGAGTTACTGAAAAAAAACATGTAAAATATATAGTGAGACTTGTGCCTCATATATTCTATCCTGCTGAAAATGGAAGCAAGCTGTAACTCTTATCAACTCCACAATTTCTGCCAGCCTGTTTATAAAGATGAAGTGTTAGAATTTTGATCATCCATGCCTTAACGAGAGAGAGAGAGAGAGAGAGAGAGAGAGAGAGAGAGAGAGAGCGCACACAAAAAAGCATAGCCCTTCAAGGTAGAAAAAAGTCCTGTGTTTATCTGACTCGTGTGTGAATTTCTGTTGCCAGAAAACTCATTAAAAATATCCACAAACAAAGCCGATGACAGAACTTAGAATAGCTCACGGAGCTTTTCGATCGGCATGCCCGTATCTCTTGCTCGCAATCTGTACCTCTTTAACACCCCAATTCTATAGACAGGCATAGCTGCGGCTGACTTGCTCATGCCAGCTTAGCAAAAGCAGCATTCTATACTTGTCAAGTCCATCTGCCATGCCTCCTGTCATTCACAATTCCCCATTATCAAAATTATTGACAGTGTTATTGTGGGTGCGATTCACATCCTGTTGGAAACAACAGTCCCGTGGATTCAACAAGCTTGTTTGCGATGGGAGGTCTTGTGCCAGTAGAGCTAGCCCAGTTGAAACAGGATACCCTCAGTGGATGCTAGTCCATTAAGGCAAATGGGACACTGTTCCACCATCCCCAGTTTGTCTGGGGTGGGGGCACTGGCTGTCACCTCCCTCCTGGTTACTCTCAGCATTGTCCTTGTAGAACTCCGCAGGGGGAAGAATGGACACAAACCTAGAATTAATTGGCTCTGCCTAGCATTGGCTGTGGTTATGCCTGCCTTTTGCTCTGGATCCATCTACTGCTGGCCTCATGCTTTATCCATCTTCAGTCCCAATGGGAACAGCTGGATACCATCTAGGAGAAAGTGTTCCCAGAACAGGACCCTCTGCCATAACTGTTTCACATAACTTCACTGTGCTGCAGCTAGCAGTGCACAAGAGCACAGTATGACAAAATAATAATGTCAATATGTGTGGGTACAGAATTTCAGCCTGACTCGTTTTTTTTTATTTATTTAAAAAAAATTATTGATTTTAACAATTTTAAGCACTTAACATTACCGTTAAATTTTCATCCTTCCCCCCTCTCACTGAGGGAAGCAATTTTCCATCCCCCTCTCTCACCGGGGTATCCGTAGACATTATACATTTAACGTAACTAACAAATTAAATATCATTGCTTCGGCCTGGCCCACTGACTCGTTGTTGTTTTTAAATAAAATTATATGGGGAAGGTATTGTTTAGGGCCAGCCCAAGTCATTTTTCTGCCTGAGGCGAAGGACGAAACGCTGTTCTCCCCTTTTCACATTCAAAAGCTGATTAGATTGGTTGTCAAATGGCAGTGGTGGCGGCCGCCAGATATGGTCTTCCACTGCATCTGAGGGCAGCAGGCTAGGTATGGGGGTGCAGGACAGATTACATAGCTCCCCCGGCTCTGCCTTCCAGCAGAAGGAATATCCCTTCCCTCCAGCATTTACCACCTGAGGTGGTTCCTTCACTCTGCCTAATGGTAGGGCCAGCCCTGCAGAGCATCCCATCTAAACTCCATGCCGATCAGTGACAGAATTTGTCTAGCTTTTAGCACCTCTCAGTATCTTCTGAAAGTCTGTCATGCAAAAAGAAGTTTTCATACCATTTCTGACCAACTTTGACGTAATCATCATATGCATAATATATATTGCAAATTCCACTAGTATTATCACATACAGTCGTGCCTTGGTTGTTGAACGGAATCTGTTCCGGAAGTCTGCTTGACTTCCGAAAACATTCGACAACCAAGGCGCGGCTTCCGATTGGCTGCAGGAGCTTCCTGCACTCAATTGGAAGCTGCGGAAGCCGTGTCAGATGTTCGGCTTCCAAGGAACATTCCAAAGAACATTCGCAAACCGGAACACTCACTTCCGTTCGGGAGCCAAAACGTTCAAGTCGCAAGGCGTTTGGGATCCAAAGTACGACTGTATTACTTACCTTAAATCTTCACCTGCTGTCAGGTTCCCTTAACGGTTACTCAAGAGTAAAGACCAAATCCTTCTTGTCTTTCTATCATTTTGTGCAAAATATGTACAGTGCAGAGCTAATCCTAAACATGACCGTCTAGTCGCTAGCGGAATCCGGAAGTGCTCCCCTCCTGTTATGGCGCCAACACCAGAGTCTCGGCACTCTAAATTGCTGCCTTCTCCTTCTGCGTAATGCTGGCGCCGGAAACTCTGTCTCTCCCTCCGAGTGGGTCTGCTGAGTGATGCTAGCTCTCTCTGCATCTTCCCGGAGACCTCTCACCCCCTGGCTCCCTCCCGGTAACTGCTCCTCCCCCGAGGAGGGGCTGGTAGACTCACTGGAAGACGAGTCTGTCGACAACAGAGGCTGAGGCTGCCTGTAGCCACTCAGTGCCGGACTGGCAGGGGTGGGCACATCCCTGACACCTTAGTTAAAACCTTGTGCCGAAGCAAGATATCACAAAAACACTGATGAAACCGCTCAGTAATTAAAAGCACTTAGCCACTGTTAACAAACTTTTTCCTGTTGATGAAGTTGTTTTCCCCACGTTTTCTCCAGCTGGGTTCATATACCATGCAGACAGGAACTAAGTGTTCTAATCAGATCTCTTTCCTCTTCCTGAGATATTTGTATATTAATTGCAATTCCCTGTGGAATGCAGAAATTCAAATGAGTGCTGTGGATTGGCTATGACTAAAGGTTTAATTAAGTCTTTTGATACCATGGGGGAAATGCTTGGGACTGGGCCTGCGTCACACCTGATTCCTGTTGTCAGTCTTCTCAGTTTGCCAAGTAGCATTTCCCCACCAAAGGCAATGGTACTTCACGTTTGCATTATTAAGGGACCCAATTATGTGTCATTCATCCTCACTGCGCATGAGATTGCTGGGATCAGAAATGGGCCGGGATTTGAAGCAATTTAAAAGCATGTTTGGAAAAAAGGAAAGCACTACCATGGCAGCAAACGAGGAACACCCAACTCGTTTGTCTGCCACTGATAATGAGCTTTGAAATGCATTTGTTTTCTTTCTAGAGCCTGATTTGTATTTCCCTTGAAATATTATTATTTTTAAATCTATGAATCATGTCCCGTGGGGCATCCCAAATATGATAAAAAGACATAAAACAGTTACATGTATAAAAGCAGTTAAAGCAATTTATAAATGCAATTGCACATAGAGCTCTCCAGGCTAGTGTTTTATTGCTCTTAGCGCCGTTAAAGGTAAAGGTAAAGGGACCCCTGACCGTTAGGTCCAGTCGCGGACGACTCTGGGGTTGAGGCGCTCATCTCGCTCTATAGGCCGAGGGAGCCGGCATTTGTCCGCAGACAGCTTCCGGGTCATGTGGCCAGCATGACTAAGCCGCTTCTGGCGAACCAGAGCAGCGCACGGAAACGCCGTTTACCTTCCCGCCGGAGTGGTACCTATTTATCTACTTGCACTTTGACATGCTTTCGAACTGCTAGGTGGGCAGGAGCTGGGACTGAGCAACGGGAGCTCACCCTGTCACGGGGATTCGAACCGCCAACCTTCTGATTGGCAAGCCCTAGGCTCTGTGGTTTAACCCACATTGCTAATGGTAGATTGATTCTGCTTCAGTTTGCTCTGCAATGTTTTCCCAGTGCTACCAGATTATCGCTGCCTGGAGGGGCTCTAATGCAACAAAAGCAGGACAAGAACAAACTAGGACATTGGCAGTATAAAAAGTTGTGGGATTTTAGCTGGAAGCTATGGGATATGCACTGAGTGGAAGCCAAGCAGTGACAGTACACTCCCAAAACATTTGCAGTATTGAAGCCAGGGCTGCATGTGACCACCCTGAAAGCATTAAGAGCACAAATCATCATCACTGTGCAAAAAAAAAGAATGTCTGAAGGGACTCCTTATTGCATAAATGTGATTGTATATAGAAACAGTTAAAACAAATAACAAAGCCATTCTAGATAAGACAGCAGACCCTCCAAGTGTCCATATTTTCCAGGGACAGTCCCAGATTTACAGAAGCCATCCCAGTTTCTGACTTGATCCTGGAATGTCCCGCTTTTCCTTAGGACACCCCTATTTTAAACGGAGAATTGTTGGAGGGTATGGAGTCATGCGACACTCACTCCCCCCCCCCCCCGCCCCAGCCAAGGAGAAAAGTAACTATGCAATGTTTAGGAGACATCTGAAGGCAGCCCTGTATATGGAAGTTGTTTAATGTTTTATTGTGTTTTTATATATGTTGGAACCCACCCAGAGTGGCTGGGGCAATCCAGTCAAATGCGCAGGGTATAAATAATAAAATTGTTATTATTGTTATTATTATTAGGGAATGTGACAGCCCCATTTTCATCAGAGAAATGTTGGAGGGTATTGATAGATTAGATAGATAGATAGATAGATAGATAGATAGATAGATAGATAGAGACAGAAGAAAACCAAAGCACACACATGAACCAAACTCAGTACAGATCCCAATTGGGAAGCCTTTAGCCATCTTTAGCTGGTGCCAAAACAATAGCTTGGATATATTATAGGAAGGGGTTTCAGTGAAGGTGCCAACACACAGAAGACTCAATACTAGCATTGATCTCCTGACCAGATAGCATCTGTAGGATGTCCTCTCCTGCAGAACAGAGTGATAGTGGTTTAATATATTAAAAATTCCCATTGGGTCATTCTGGAGAAACCATTGCCTAATTCACATGATAATGTCAGATGTTTTTACGTTAAGATACTAATATCCCAATCCTGCAGGACTTAAAGGTAAAGGTAAAGGGACCCTGACCATTAGGTCCAGTCGTGTCCGACTCTGGGGTTGCGGTGCTCATCTCGTTTTATTGGCCGAGAGCCGGCGTATAGCTTCCAGGTCATGTGGCCAGCATGACAAAGCCACTTCTGGCGAACCAGAGCAGCACACGGAAACGCCATTTACCTTCCCGCCAGAGCGGTTCCTATTTATCTACTTGCACTTTGACGTGCTTTCGAACTGCTAGGTGGGCAGGAGCTGGGACCGAGCAACGGGAGCTCACCCCGTCGCAGGGATTCGAACCGCCGACCTTCTGATCAGCAAGCCCTAGGCTCTGTGGTTTAACCCACAGCGCCACCTTTACCCGGTGTAAATGTCCAGAGTTGCAGCGCTTTATTTTATTTATTTATTTATTTTTGGAGGAAGCAGTTTGGAACAACTAAACAAGGCAAACTGACTTCCCGTTACTTTTCACATGCTTTAAGCTCTCGTCAAAAATTCAAAATCTGGCAAAATGATCAGGCATGGGTGAGCGTGTTAGCACCACTCCAATCTGGGCAGATGCATCCCATGTATAGCTGGAGGTTCTACAAGTGCAGTTATTCCATTTCTAATAAGTCGTCATTTTAAAACACCTTAGTTATTAAGCAGAGCGTATTTGTAATAGAGGATTTATTTCTTTATTTTAATGTAAGCATGTCCCCCATTTAGGCTAGTACAGTGGGATTAACAGGAAATCAATAGGGCTTAGACATTTACTTACATTCTTTGCTAAATCACTATGCGTGTTTTCTAATGTGCCAGTACCCAATAGAGGAAAGCAGGCCGATGAATTGTTGACAGATTAACTGCCCACTTTACAGCTAAATATGTTCCAAGCTGTTTAGCAAGAGAGCTCGTTAACTATTAAATGGAAGAGCGGCAAACATAGAGCTTTGAAAGGTATTATGGGATTGCTTTTTATGATGTATAACCAAAACCAAGTTACACTGAATGAAGATAAATATCCATATCTACTGCAGAAATAATACCGCCGTGTATCAGTTCCTAAATCTCGGGCCAATAAACAGCTCTTAAGAGCATGAGAGCAAGCTAAGAGATAGTTAGATGACAGCTAGCTAGCTAGATATCCGAAAGCAATTGCTATAATTTAAAGATAAATCTCTTTCTCCATAATAGGAAAGACTGTGACCAAGTGATCTGCTCAGTCCATATGTTAACTTTGACGGGCAGGCTGAAGGCTCATGCTCTCATATGTAGTGGACTTGTAAAAGGGTAAAAGAGTATTGGGAAATGATCCATAATGAATTGGGGGGGACGTTAAAAGTACTTTCCCCCCAAAAAACCAGAGTCCTTTCTGTTGGGAATAATCCAGACTGATATTCTCAGGTGTCAAAATAAGTTATTTATGTATGCTACTACTACGGTCCGTGTTTTGTTGGCTCAAAAATGGAATGTGAGCGAGGTCCCAACCAAAGAAGAATGGCAACTCAAGTTGACAGTATATGTGCAGCTTGCAGACTTAACATATAGAATAAGAGAACAAGAAGAACATACGTTTAGAGAAGATTGGAAAATGTTTATTGAATATATGGGAAATAACTGTGTGCAGCTGAAAATGCTTGGCGGCGTTAATATAAATTCAACAGTGTAAATAAGTTTTGATGGATGTAATAATGGAATACTGAAAGGTATAGTTTCTGTAAAATATGCAGGGATTTGTGATATGTAAAATGAACCATGGAAAGAGAAGAAGGGAAGTCATTGATATTTTAAGGATGTAAAAATGAGTACTTTAAATTGTAAAACAGAAAATTTAACGAGAGAGGCTCATGCTCTCTCTCTTAGGTATCCTTTCTTAGGTATCCTAATCTTTAAGCAGCGCTTTAGACCATGTAGACTTTCAAACAGATGACTCTTTCAAACCATCCACATATTGGTTACACTCATAGGAGCCAACTCCTGGGGGCCAAGGTCCTTTCAGCCCCCCAATAAAATATTTGAAGGGGCCAGACACCTACCCCCCAAAATAATAATAATGGGCATTGCCATTCAACTGGTGTGTGTGCATCGCTTCGTATGGTCAATTATGTGGGGCAGAGCGTACCTTGACCCCCACAATATTTTATTCAAGTTGGCACCCCAGTGACAATTCTCCCCAAATCTGCCGATAACAGCTCCCAGCCGTTTCAGAACCTAACAGAACAACTCCCATGGCACCAAACTGTGGCTGCAACGATAGGAGCACAAAGAGAGTTAGACTGAGTTCTTCTGACCCCTGGCTGATAAATGAAACTTTTGATGTCCTCCATACTTGATCTCTGTCATTGCTGTGAAATAATCTGCCTGGCTGAGCAGCTGGAGCACCGTCGCCAAGCCACATAACACAGATGGGAATGAGCGGGGATGGATCAAGGGTTAGCTGGCAGGAGAGAAAACGGTTGATGACAGCAGCAACGAAGAGACTGACACACCACACTTAAAAGTCCTCGGGTGTCTAGAACAATTTTTGGTTTCGGGGACAGCCGTACACTGCACATACCCCTCCCACTAGAGGCTATCATATGGCAGACACACCAACTGCCTTATGCAATATGTTCAATTGCTATGAGAGTCACGTTTGATATGGATCTGGTTCCATCTGCCATCCCTTCTCCTTCCCACCTACCTGCTCATACTACAAGGTCACCTACCGTGACATCAGTGCTGGTTTTTTATTATTAATAATTAAAAAGAATACGACAAAAAATGTATTTTTAAAAAATCCTTGAACATTTTTGAAAAGCCAAAGCTTCCCTCTTTATGTTTCCATAGATACAGCCACAGTCTTTTAATAATCTGAATAGAGGCTCGCAAAAGGGCTGCGCTGTGTTGACGTCTCTGGCACTCACCATTTCACTTCTATACCGGGAGCTCCTTCATTCGCTCGAGGTTTGGGAAGTGGGGATACAGGAGCCACCGACACATTGCGCAGGACCTGGCCATTGACTAAACATATTTGACAGCATTTGTGAAATAAAAACCTATGTGCACGGAAACTGTCCATGCGCAGGCTTGGTTGTGTGATCGGTGAGGCCGACTACCCAGTTCCTCTGTAACAGGCATCAGGTATTAACAAGAACCTGACTAACTTTGCCGCAAGGCTGGTTGTTATTGGCTTGTGGTTAGATGGAGGTGGGCTTTTTCATGGATTGTACTGGGTCTGTGGAATGCCAAAGGGATGCAGGTGGTGCTTGGTCTAAACCACAGAGCCTCTTGGGCTTGCCGATCGGAAGGTCGGCGGTTCAAATCCCCGTGACGGGGTGAGCTCCCGTTGCTCTGCCTAGCTCCTGCCAACCTAGCAGTTCGAAAGCACGCCAGTGCAAGTAGATAAATAGGTACCACCATGGCGGGAAGGTAAACAGCATTTTTGTGCACTCTGGTTTCCGTTGCGCCAGAAGCGGTTTAGTCATGCTGGCCCCATGACTTGGAAAGCTGTCTGTGGACAAACGCCGGCTCTCTCAGCCTGAAAGCAAGATGAGCACCGCAACCCCATAGTCGCCTTTGACTGGACTTCACCGTCCAGGTGTCCTTTACCTTTAACCCTTTTTGTGGAATGCCTTCCCAGCTGAAATTCAAGCGGCTACACCTGCAACGGCATTCCATGTCTGGCTCTTGAAAGGTGACAAGGGTTGAGAGAGCACTCTGCATTTTCTTTTCTCTTTCTCTGTTTTTGTATTTATTTAAATTAGTTTCTTTTATCTTCTTGTATTATATATTTTAACAGCTTTAATAAAATCACATATTTTTTAGATACCCCTCTTTACATAAGCATTTTCCAGATCCCTTAAACTAGATTTGGATTTCCCTTTTTTTAAAAAAAAATGTTATATCATTTTTATGACTCTGTTTTATTGCATATTTCAGCCATGCTAAGTTGATTTCGTTTTTTTCAGCTTATTTTTCTTATTATTCATTTCATTTCTGTACCGCTTTGCATTTTTAAGGGGAAAAAACCCAAAGCGGTTTATAACCTACATCAAAACATCAAAAAAAAAAAAAGCAATCCAGAATAATGGCCCTTGTGGTCTCTTCCAACTCTATGATTCTATGATTCTATGATTCTATAAAACGTCACTGAAGAAAGTCAAATATAATTTATACATTCAAAGCAACATAAATAACAGGAAACAAAAATATTACCTTAAAAGATTTCAAAGGAGGTGAACTATGGAACAAGGGACGCGGGTGGCGCTGTGGGGTAAACCACAGAGCTTAGGACTTGCCGATCAGAAGGTCGGCGGTTCAAATCCCGGCGACGGGGTGAGCTCCCGTTGCTCGGTCCCTGCTCCTGCCAACCTAGCAGTTCAAAAGCATGTCAAAGTGCAAGTAGATAAATAGGTATCACTGCAGCGGGAAGGTAAACGGCATTTCTGTGCACTGCTCTGGTTCACCAGAAGCAGCTTTGTCATGCTGGCCACATGACCCGGAAGCTGTATGCCGGCTCCCTCGGCCAATAAAGCGAGATGAGTGCCACAATCCCAGAGTCGGTCACGACTGGACCTAATGGTCAGGGGCCCCTTTACCTTTACCTTTAAACTACGGAACAGACATTTAATGCAGCAAAGTTAATAAAAAAAAAATTATCTGAAACATTTCGAAAGAAAACATTACTAAAGGAAATCTGGTATAAAATGCACATTTAAATCAGCATAATTTGCAAGGGAATGAAATATTACCATAATCATAGAATGTATCTGCTGCCGTTGGTGCCATTCCTGCCTATGGTGGTTCATGGTGGGCGACTGCAATGGAAGCTCAGGCTCAGTGGCCTGGGTCTGCACTGAGAGACAGCCAAGATGATCCCTGGTCTCTTCAGCAGCCTCAGCTTTTGTAGCTGGAGTCAGTCAGGGCCCCACCCTCCCAGGCCAGGTGGGAAAAGGCCTGCAAAGCGGGGAGCAGGTTTTCCAGGACTCACAGTGAAGTGTGGGTGGGTTCAGGCATGAGCCAAGGAACATCAGGAACAGAAATGGCAAACTGGGCCCTTGGCCCAGTATATATACCTTAAGGCAGCCCAGGAATCACACCCCCCCCCCACCTGTGATAGGTCGCCTTATGCTGTGACTGGCGAATCATAACACTGGCCCTAACTCAGCAGGGATTGACTGTCTGCCAGCTACCAACAAATGTCATTGGAGGGTTTTAGAATCCTCTCTGTCTTTTGTTATGCAGATGAAGCTTCTGAGCACCAGGAGGCATTAAGGTCTAGAGGCCTGCAATGTTATGCATACATAGCACACAGCCAATATGGTTTTATCTTTTGTAAAGTGCTTAGAAGCCAGTTCAGGCATTAAGCAGCATTAGTTTCTACCAATAAATCATCTCACTTACTTATACATATGCCACCTTTTTCTCTGGCAGGACTCAAGGACTCATAACATTCTCACCTAAGTGGGTTCCTTTGGGAGGAAGGGTAGGGTATCAATCAATCAATCAATCAATCAATCAAATAATAAATAAATAAATAAATAAATAAATAAATAAATAAATAAATAAAAAACGGTCCAAAAGAAGAATAGTCATAGTCTTGTTAGTCCTGGATCTTGCAAAATCGTCTCAATGGTTTACACAAGTCAGGTGCTATGTGCCCATTTCTTCCCTTCCCGATGGCCAACAGTTGTCAGAGTAGACCTATTGAAATCAATGAATTTAAGTGACTTCAATCTGTTAATTTCAATGGGTCTACTCTGAGTATAACTTAGCTGAACATCCTTTGAATGCGTAGTAACCATTGTTATTATTGCTCTATTTTTGCATGATTTGTAATTGTTGTTGTTGTTGTTTAGTCATGTCCGACTCTTCATGACCCCATGGACCAGAGCATGCGAGGCACTCCTGTCTTCCACTGCCTCCCGCAGTTTGGTCAGACTCATGTTGGTAGCTTCGAGAACACTGTCCAACCATCTCGTCCTCTGTCGTCCCCTTCTCCTTGTGCCTTGTGATTTGTAATACACAGGCGTTTTTATCTTACTGTGTTAGGGACACATAACGACAGAGGGCCAGATATGTGGGAATATGTTACTATCTCTTCGACGGTTATAAAAACCATCCTCTCCATGCTTATTTCAGAATCTGGCGTACTACTTTCTTCTTCAAGAGGTCAATTCACCTCTGTCAATTCTCATGTAAGGCTTTGAGAACGCCAGGCAGCAGGATGACAGTCAGACTGAATTACAAAATGATATTTTACTACAACACATTCTTTTTGCAGATTAGATAGATAGATAGATAGATGGATATCTTGAGATTGCCCCTTGAATAAAAGGTTGGACAGTGGATGTGTGGTTCTGCTTCACGGCACCGTGTCAGGCTTCACCTGCATAAATGCACTTGCTCCACCGAATCCAAACGGAAGGAAATCAAGCTTAATTCTATATCATCAAATCCGCTGGGCTAACATTTCTTTCTATCTTGTCTTAAATTTTTATATAAACTTGGAAAGGCAAATAATATTACAATACCCCATGAAGTAACTACGCAAGGTCAGAGGAAAGGGTCAGAGGAGGCAACTCCTAGGGGTTGAGGGGGTCTTTGCCCCCCTAAGATAATTATGCAGGGTGGGGTTTACCTGACCCCCCCCCATATTTTATTCAAGTTGGCACCCCTGGAAAGGGCCATCAGTACTTTGAATGAAGAAAGTCCTATGCTCAATCCCCAAAGCCAGAGTTGGGGAAAGACTTGATTATATCCAAGTTTGATTCTATAAATATAAATCAGCCCATGCAAATTTCATTCAGATCTGTGATCTCTTTTCTGGATGTGTGTTTCCTCCCCCTTCCACCCCCATTCTCCTTCAATGTGCTGGTGGGTGCCCTAACCCATATTCTAACCAAAGGGTAAATGCCCACTCCTTTCTGAGAGTCGCCCATTCCTGCTTTGAAAACCCAGATTTACACAGCCATTTAGAAGGAGACTTCAAAACATTTCTCGTCAGAAGGAATGCAGGTGGTCAAGTCCCCGGCCAGCTTTTGTTTAATTGGCTGGTTTGCTTTGAGTACAATCAGTACCATCAGATTTTATAAGGACACAGGGCTTCTCTGGTACTCTCATTAAAGCCCTGTCTGTTGGCACTCGATCTCCATATGAGGGAATCGACCACAACTATCTCCCATCTTAATCAGAATGTACAAAAAGGACTCTATGAATTGTTTTCTACTGAGCCATGAAATCTATTTCAGTTGTTGTTGTTGTTGTTTAGTCGTTTAGTCGTGTCCGCCTCTTCGTGACCCCATGGACCAGAGCACGCCAGGCACTCCTGTCTTCCACTGCCTCCCGCAGTTTGGTCAGACTCATGTTGGTAGCTCCGAGAACACTGTCCAACCATCTTGTCCTCTGTGGTCCCCTTCTCCTTGTGCCCTCCATCTTTCCCAACATCAGGGTTTTTTCCAGGGAGTCTTCCAGTAATTTTTATCTCTGAAAGCAGATTTGATCCTAGGTCTCATATCCAACACACTCTTCACTACATTGTTTCAACACAAGCATGAATTAAAGAACAATGTTTCTATTATATGCAGCCCCCTCTGCTATTCCCTAAGCAGAGCCAAGTTGGCCATTTCCCAGGCGCTCATTCCTTGGCTTTCAGAAAATGCATCAATGATGGAGAAAAGGAGCTTTAGAAGCACCGGTTGTGATTCCTTGATGTTTTATCATAACATACTTGCAGGCAAAAAAAAATTCCTTGCCAACTTACTGATGATGCAGGAGGTCACCGTGGGGCTAGTCTGTGTGCAGGGGGGTGCACAAAAGTTAGGACAGGCGTGGGCATGGGGTGAAGGTGAAAATGGGTGCAAAGAGGGGCTGCAGGATGGAAGAGAGGAGTGGCTTCAAAAATAAGTGGATATTGGACAGAAGGAGTTTGTGTAGAGTTCTTATTAGACAGCATCCTTACGTACACTTCTTGAAAATTCACACACACACACACACACACACACCACTCCATCTGCAGCAAGCCAAATGAAGCCCCAGTCTCATACTTTTTTCCTGGCGAGGATCAACAATGAAGAAAAGCTGGTGCCAGGAATCCAAAGCAGACTTGGCCCTCTGCCACCCTAGCATAGGCACAGCAAATTCTGACAAATTCACCGGAAAACGTGACATCTTGAAAATGAAGAAAAGCCGTCAACAACTCTCCTTTTCAGCCTGGAGCTGTGTAAAACCTCATTAGAAACCTTCTGCCAAGCTCAATAAAGAAATTACGATCAAGCATTAATTTTTGTAAAAGCTTTCCTAAAACTTTTGTGTTAAGGTTTGCTGGGAAAGAAGCTCTTTGGTGCTCTTAAGAAAAGGTTGATTTGAAATTTCGGCTGTCGGCAGCTGTGTATTCATTGCATAAGATACAGGCTCTTTTCATGCGAATGATTGACAGCCCTACAATTATGGTGACAAAAATAAGGGAATGGAAGTTGAAAAGCAAGTGGAAGCCTTGCCACTTTATGGCACAAATTTGATTGGCAAGTCCTCCTTTTTTCAGAAACGATGACAGGATAAACATCCTTCAGAGCCGATATTCTTAATCCTTCCGCGTTGACATTCGGTGTATATCAGCAAGACTCAACGTATTTTGTCGGACTGGCGCATTCACTGAGCTGCCAGATATAATTAAGTGAGCTTCTCAGATCCTTTATGTTAATTGTGCCATAGGGCGAAACACTTTGGTGCTGTGTGTGACAAAATCTATGCCTCCAGGCTGACAGAAATTTGCCTCCGAAAGATGTTTGAAATGCAGACAGTTGGTTTCTTTCTTAATATTATTATGGAAAGTTGCCATTCATGAGCTAAGCCAAAACGTAGACTAGTTGTTCAGAAACTGAGAGATTAGGAATAAAGAACAACAGGTCCTATTTCTAGATGAGTTCCAGTGCTACCTTTGGTCTAGACTCTAGGAAACGTAATCCTTCCTTTAACACTCCTTCCTTGGAGTGTCAGGATGTTTTAAGCAGAGGTTGGATGGCCATCTGTCATGTATAAAGGTAAAGGTAAAGGGACCCCTGACCATTAGGTCGTCACGGACGACTCTGGGGTTGCGGCGCTATCTCACTTTACTGGCCGAGGGAGCCGGCGTACAGCATCCGGGTCATGTGGCCAGCATGACTAAGCCGATTCTGGCAAACCAGAGCAGCGCACGGAAACGCCGTTTACCTTCCCTCTGCAGCGGTACCTATTTATCTACTTGCACTGTGACGTGCTTTCGAACTGCTAGGTGGGCAGGAGCAGGGACCAAACTACAGGAGCTCACCCCATCGCGGGAATTCGAACCGCCAACCTTCTGATCGGCAAGCCCTAGGTTCTGTGGTTTAGACCACAGCGCCACCCCGCATATAATAATAAGAATAATATTCTTTTATTTATACCCCGCCCTCCCCAGCCATGGGCGGCTAACACCGAATATAAATACAGTAAAAACATTTTTTTTATAAAACCAAACAAACAGTTGATTAAAATATGTTAGAATACAGTTTAAAATGCAGCTTAAAATGCAGCCTCGTTTTAGTGGTAGCCTATAGATCAAAGCCATAAGGGGAGAAAACATCAAATATTCCCCGGGACCAACTATCCATGCTGGTCCTACATGAGGGAAAATTTATATACAAAATCCCATATGAGGGGTTCCATCAAAAGAAATAAATGAGGGGGGGTTAGACTGAGTCCAGCCCAAAGGCCAGGTGGAACAGCTCTGTCTTGCAGGCCCTGCGGAAAGATGTCACATCACACAGGGCCCTGATCTGCGGTAGGGCGTTCCACCAGGCCGGGGCCAGAGCTGTATGATTTAGTGGAGATTCCTGCATCGCAGGGGGTTGGACTAGATGACCCTCAGAGTCCCATCCAACTCTACAATTCTACGATTAAAATAGTGCCTTTGTGGCACTATTACGGGTAGTGCCATCAAGGGTTGGCATTAAACAGTAGAGTGTATTCGGCAGTGAATATTGTTTTAAGAGATAAATACCTGCTCACCTGGGGCTCTGGGTGGGTGGCCTTTGCTGCATGGCACGGCCACAGTGGGTCCAGGGGGTACCCAATACAGTGGTACGTCGGGTTACAGACACTTCAGGTTACAGACTCCGCTAACCTAGAAATGGTACCTTGGGTTAAGAATATTGCTTCAGAATGAGAACAGAAATCATGCGGCGGCGGTGCAGTGGCAGCGGGAGGCCCCATTAGCTAAAGTGGTACCTCAGGTTAAGAACAGTTTCAGCTTAAGAACAGACCTCCAGAACGAATTAAGTTCTTAACCCGAGGTACCACTGTACAAGGAATCTAACAAAGGGATAATATGAATGGACTCTCCATGCCCTTACTAATGCAAAAAGACTGGTATTGATAAACTGGAAAAATAAAAATGCGGCTCGCTTTAACGTTTGGATTGAAGATATGTACAAACTAGCTACCCATGAACAAATTGTGCACAAACGTAGACACATTTAAGGATATTTGGAATTCATTTTTTTATAAATACCATATCAGGTTATAAGGTCTGGTTAACTACAATAACATTTTGCCCCTTTTTGTAATGTACACAATACCTTTTAGTTGTTGTTGTTATTTTGTTTTGTTTTCTCCATGGGTACTATTTCTGGTTTCTGCTTCTTTTTTGTGTCTTATCTTACACTCTGTGCACTTGTAATTTTGTACTTTTTATTTTTCAATAAGGAATATAAAATAGGGTCCGGGGGGGGCCGCCATCTTCCAGTGCAGCCGGGGGAGGGGATTGCCATCTGGCACCTCCCACTTCCAGCACATCAGGCTGCCAGGTAAGGGCGGCGAGTGCCCACATAGCCAATCAGAGGCAGGGGCTTGGTGGCTGCACCCAACCCATCCCTTTCCTATTTAAGGGAGTGGCCAGGTATAGAACTGCTGTCAGTCCATGTAGACAATGCTAAGCTGGGTGGACCAACGGCTATCCTATATCCATATAAGACTGCTTCCTTGTGCTCTTATATGCTTATGCTGCCTTTTAAAAACTTTTTTAAACACTGTGGACTTGACAGGTACTAGATTATGGTTTTGAATGTGTAAGTTTCCGCTCAAATAATGTATGCTGGGCACTTGGAAAAGACAACCAAGCCCTAAAACAAACAAACAAACAAAACAAAACATGAATGGCAACTGAAAGGTTTGGGATATTGAAATTTACTTGGAGTCAAGTGTGGATTTTGTGCTCTTTATTCATCTCATAGTAGCAAGGAATGAATCTTTCCCCAAAACGTCTGCTATATATACATTATTTACACAATGGGCCCCACGTGATTGGCTAATTCCAGGCTACTCCTGTAGGCCAATTAGGTTGCGGATTCACTTCATCCAGGAGCCTGATTGGCTGCTCTTGCAGGCCAATCAGGTCGCTGATTCACTTCCACCTGGAGCTGGATTGGGTGGCTCCTGTGGACCAATCAGACTGCTGCATTTTGGATCATATTGTTCTAGGATTCAGCTCAGTACATAACAGATATGTTACTGCCTGTGTAACATGGAAAGAAACTGTAGAGTCCAATTTATGCTTGTAAAAACTCTGATATTGATGAACTGGAAGAATTAACATATGATCCCCTTTAATAAATGGATCGACAATTAAACACTTTCAACTTATGAATGGACTGCTTACAGACGTAGACTTTGCTTGGCTAGATATGACAATATTGGAAATGAGCTGGGCCTTGGACCTCTGTCCCAAAGTGCTGACATGATGGGGTGCACCTGCACTGGTCTAGATGAAGAGTGCCTGCAGAATTATGGCAGAATAGATTTCTAATAACTAAGCTCAACCACCCAACAGAACAATTTGTGGCTGCGTGACATAGTTCTGCTTCTGAAACTAAGCAGGTCTGGGCCCATAAGCCTTTTGGATCAAAAACTGACCGGGAACTACCTGTATATGTATGGAAGCTGCTTTTGAGATCTTCAAACTTAGAAGTGTTATAACAACAGTACCAGCGACCTGGACCTGCGTTTTCTGCAGGAATGTGGCACATCATTTAAAACCTTGAGTTCCCGTCAGTTGTCTGAAAAGGCTTGTGAACTATGTGTTGTTTGAAGCAACTTTTAAATGAAGTAAGGCTGTGCATCTCAAATTGTCACAGAATATAAACAAGTTTCAGCATATGGCTGCAATGAATCAATCAGGAAATGTACAGGGGAAGGAAGGAAATTAAATTGTCTGTGTTTTAGTTTTTCAAGTTTTGGGTGTGTGTCACTTTCATAGAAAACAATTCTTCCTAAAAGAGGCTCCTGGGACCCCGGAGGGACATTGCTGGAACAACTCTTGGGTTGGAGCAACTGGCTAAAATGTTTTAAAATGTTTTAAAGGGTTCTAATTTTGGTTCCTCTGTTTTGTTTTTGTCAGGTTGATGTTGGTGAAATGTTTAGTTCGGGGTGGCGGTTGTTTTAATCAGGGTATAACTGTAAAATGTTGATTATTGTTGCTATGGGTTTCTATTGATTTATTTGTTTTTTGCTCATATAGGATATTTTGTTTTTTTAATGTTTGATGCTTTGTTGTGTTTTTATATATGTTGTCTATACAACATGTTGTATATAAAACATCTTTTGTCTGTTCTGAATCTCCTGCTAATCACTTTAATTGGATGGTCCTGAGCACTAGTATTACAAATGAGGCATCAAAAAAACTACACCTCTCTCTATTCACTGTCTCCACATTATACATAATTTTTATTAACTTTTATCATTTCCCCCCCCCCTGTTGTCTTAAGAGGCTTAGTGGGCTTTCTTTGTTTTCTTTTGAATCAATCCCTGCTTCTTAGTAGGCACTTTTCTGCACCTTTTTCCTGCTCTGCAATATCCTTTTCGATACCATGTGGCAGTATTCTAAATGCAGCTGCACCATAGATTTGAGATAAGACTTGAAGATAAACGGTCTTCTCATATATATATATACTGTATATCAACCACGTCTAAATATTTCCAATTTTCATATCTTAATCTTGTATTTTCATAATTTCACTATTACTTTTAATAATCTATAACCACTTATCACCTTCCTAATTTTTCCCCTGTAATATTTAATAAAGTCCTTCTTACAAAACGTCTAGCATAATTTGTTGTTTACAATTGCTTTTCAAATAATTCTCAAATTTCTTCCAATCTTCCAAGAACCTCTGGTCCCGCCAGTTTCGAATTCTTCCTGTCATCTTGTCCAATTCTGCGTAGTCCATTAACTTCATCTGCCATTCTTCCTTCGTCTGCAATTCTTCTTGTTTCCATTTCTGTGCCAAGATAAACAGTCTTCATTTCAACCCCTTTCCTGGTGATCTCCAGCATAAAATGTTCACTTGCAGCACGATTGCCCCACGGATCCTGATCCCGCCTCCCTTTATTTGTTTTCTGGAACGTTTCTTAAAGCTGAAAACACCTCTCTCCTAATGTAAATTAACAGAGCACAAACACATTGCCCTACATGTGCCGGATTTACGTATAAGCTAAACAAGCTATAGCTTAGGACCCCACTCTCTTGGGGCCCCCCAAAAAAATGTAAAGTAAAAAAACAACTGGATATACATTTCCAAAATATAAGATAAAAAACAAATAAAATAAGACCTACATACAGCAACAGTTTTTTGTGTTGTGTAGGCTCCTATGATGTAAGTAATGGGCCCCGCCTGCTAGCCTGCTCCCTCAAATATCACTGGTTTACTCATTTCTAAAGGAACTTTTGTTATTGCTAAATGCCAAAGTGTTTGCATTATTAAGTTTGTTACGAATAAAAAATCATTTTAAGTTAGAGCTTAATAATTATTTCACTATTAATATGCTTGTTAATTATATTCCACTATTAATATACTTCTTCTTAACTGTATTTCAGTTCAACAATTACTTTGATAAAATACATATTTTGTTATGAGCAAATGGCTTTAGATACCTATTAGGTCCATAAATGACCATATAGCATATTCTCAACACACACAAAAACAGCGACATTTTGTTGTTGACAAAGGACAGCTGGACATATAAAGGGCCCCATTACCTTCAGTAGCTTAGGGCCTCATCAAACCTAAATCCAGCCTGCCCGTAATGTAATCTCCCTAATGGGCTTTATCTGTAGGACAGAACATTATGGAACATGTGTGAGCATTCCCAGTAAAATATAGCTTTTTCTGATCCCAAAAAGACTGGCGTTTTCCTTTCGAAAGCAATCTTAATACTGAGGAACACTTGGCAAATTGTGTTCCTTTCCACTGATTAGTCCCATCATGTCCTGCTTATTTTTCTTTTCTTTTCAGTAAACAACACCTGAAACAGAGGGGCATTGCAAGCCCCAGAAATACTCTGACCGCAGAGCATTTTTTTTTCCTTCCTAATCTCATGCAGAAGGTCATCTTCTGCATACTTGGTAGTTTTTGAGAGTGGGCTTTCATTCTCTATGTAGGGAGCCCATTTTGTATAAGAGAAACCTCGCCAAGGAGTAAGTTACAGTTTGTTTGGCATTTCTAAACACGATGTTTGTCTCATCAGGGAAGGATTTCTTCCCCTCTCCCTTGTTGCGCGATTATTGTGTTCTTCGCTCAATAATTTCTGCAGCATGCTAGCTGCCTTCCCACATCGGCTTCTGAAGAGCAAGTGGCTGCATTTTTCTTCATGAAAAGGATTTTTTTTAATGGTCTCTGCCAGAAATAGCAGGAACTCAATGTCTTGTACATTTTTCATTTTTTTTTAATACAGGATGTGAGTCATTATCAACAGCAGGACACCTTAGGTGTTCTAAGCGCTCTGTCTCTTTTACCACATACGAGATGAAAAAGAAAAGATTGTTGTGGGAAAACAGACCCCCCCCCCAAAAGGCTTGCAAGGGTCAGCTTCAACCCTCCAAAATCCACTTGGCTCCACACTAACAACCACTCATATCATTTTCCGTTATTATTATTTTTGCACATGACATTTCATTCTGAAATGAAGTTGAAAATACAGGCACACGAGAATACCGTGAGATCACTAAATAAGTGAAAATGCACACTGTTGCTGCATTTGAAGCACATTTTTCGCCTGCGCAATGGAACTTCGCCGTCCTTTTCTTTCCCCTGCAGAAGAAGAAGAAGAGTTTGGATTTGATATCCCGCTTTATCACTACCCGAAGGAGTCTCAAAGCGCCTAACATTCTCCTTTCCCTTCCTCCCCCACAACAAACACTCTGTGAGGTGAGTGGGGCTGAGAGACTTCAGAGAAGTGTGACTAGCCCAAGGTCACCCAGCAGCTGCATGTGGAGGAGCGGAGACGCGAACTCGGTTCACCAGATTACGAGTCTACCGCTCTTAACCACTACACCACACTGGCTCTCACCCCCCTGTATACTCTCAAAATCTGCTCCAGGCGGTTCCAGGACCCTTCAGAGCAGATCTGGCGAGGCATGTGGAGGAAGGAAAGGAAGGGGGAACTCCACACATGATGCAGACTTGGACACAACCCTCACCCATTACAGTTCTTAGCCTGGGAGCAGCCAATACGTTGCTCTCTAGATGTTGCTGGGAGGTGGGAAGAGAGAAAAAAGCTGCCAATTGCAGAGAATACCCAGAGTCTGCCATCTATAAAGATGGAGTGTGGGCAAAATTTATGGAGCAATCCCCTACTTGGGGAGTACCAGTATGGGAGATGTATCACCACTGTGCCAGCAAAACAGCTGCCATGTCCTATCTTGCTAATATTATTAGTAGTAGTATTCATTAGATTTCTTTCACACTCTTCACCGTAAGGTTCCAGAATGACTTACAATAATAGATATATTTTTAAAAACTGGATTAAAACTAGTGAAAGTAATTGAGTTATATAAAATGATCAGTACAGTGGTACCTCAGGTTAAGAACTTAATTTGTTCTGGAGGTCCGTTCTTAACCTGAAACTGTTCTTAACCTGAGGTACCACTTTAGCTAATGGGGCCTCCTGCTGCCGCCGCACGATTTCTGTTCTCATCCTGAGGTAAAGTTCTTAACCCAAGGTACTACTTCCGGGTTAGCGGAGTCTGTAACCTGAAGCGTCTGTAACTCAAGGTACCACTGTAGTTGTATGTGCTCAGTCCAGGAAGGAAGGAGAGAAAGTCGTTACCCCTCAGTTACAGTTCCCAGCACCCTTAACAAACTATAACTCCCAGTAGTCTTTGGGAGGCAGCCAAGTGCTTTCCATGTACAGTAGGACCTTGGTTTACAACCATAATCCGTTCCGGAGGTTCGGTTGTAAACCGAAACAGGTTGTAACCCAAGGCGTGCTTTCGCCAATGGGGCCTCCGCCCCAAAAATTGGTTGTAATCCCCCCCTAAAAATTGGCTATAATCCAAAAAAAGGGACACACGCTTCCAGGTTTGACGTAGTTGTAATCCAAAACAGTTGTAACCCAAAGCAGTTGCAAACCAAGGTACCACTGTATAATGTGGATGGGACACCAGTTTGATTTTGTTTCTGCTTGAGGGATTGCTTTAAAAGGACCTTGTTTGTTTGTTTGGTTGTTTGTTTGTTTGTTTGTTTGTCTGCTTGTTTGTTTGCAAACTTATGTGCACATGGCCAAATTATCTCAATGGCTTGCGCAGAATGACGAACTTGACAACACAAACCTTGGACCTTGCAAGTGCCGTTCATAAATTGAATTTCAGATATCGTTCAGCACTGACTGATTTCTACACATACTTATAAATATGTGTGACTGGCTCAAAAGGGCCTTCGGGGCATCTCTTTTCTGTTTATACATCCCATCATCTCTTTTGTTTCCCCCTTGGATGGGGAAAATTGAATCATATTATTTTCCAATGATAGTGAAATACCGTACACTTTTATTTAGCGTGCTGCATGTTCTCCTAAGGGTGGGGAAATGAGATTCTTTGCCGTCAGTCCTTTAAATGTTTCAGATTGTTAAAGCAGTTGGTGGATTTGCTACGGGATGAATCACGGGAAGCCATGGAATCAATTAGTGGGGAACCTTTTACAATATATGAAGTACCAAAATGAAAAGGTCTTCAGATTGTTATCATTTAATTACATTGTGGTTTTGGCACTATACCGCCAAATAAGAGCCAGCCTGATTTTATTTCTGCTTGGTGGATTCTTGCTGCTTTAAAAGCATCTCATCTAATGCTTTTTTAATTACAAACTTATGCACATATGGCTATATTATAACCGATAGCTAAATTCCAGAATACCTGAGATTTTTCAACCATTATGTATTCCGGATACTCACAAGTACTGGGAATTAATGTGCTGTTATATCCCTCAGAAATAGTTCAAATGTACTATTATCTTTCCATCACCATTAGCAGAGCGCTAGTTTATTACAGCTTAAACCTTTAACCTATATGTGTGTGTGTTTATTTCCAAGTATCATTCCTAAGATACCTTTGCTTTCTTTCCGCCTCTTTTTTAAAGAGAATTTTGTGATCACCTAAAAGACAGGTCCTTTTAAAAACAATCATTTTAGAAGACAGAGCCTGTAATTCTGGAAGGAAACGTTACGCAAATCATGGGATCAAATTGACTTACAATAATATATATATATATTTTTAGAAACTGGATTAAAACTAGTGAAACTAATTGAGTTATATAAAATGATCAGTACAGTGGTACCTCAAGTTAAGAACTTAATTCGTTCCAGAGGTCCGTTCTTAACCTGAAACTGTTCTTAACCTGAGGTACCACTTTAGCTAATGGAGCCTCCTGCTGCCGCCGCGCCACCACCACACAATTTCTGTTCTCATCCTGAAGCAAAGTTCTTAACCCGAGGTACTATTTCTGGGTTAGCAGAGTCTGTAACCTGAAGCGTCTGTAACCCGAGGTACCACTGTAGTTGTATGTGCTCAGTCCAGGAAGGAAGGGGGGAAAGTCGTTACCCCTCAGTTACAGTTCCCAGCACCCTTAACAAACTACAACTCCCAGTAGTCTTTGGGAGGCAGCCAAGTGCTTTCCATGTACAGTAGGACCTTGGTTTACAACCATAATCCATTCCGGAGGTTCGGTTGTAAACCAAAACAGGTTGTAACCCAAGGCGTGCTTTCGCTCTTTAAATGATAGCATACGATCTTCACAGCAGTTGTGGGAAAAGGTAAGTTTCATGCTGGGAATCATTAGCAAACAAACATGAATCTCCCTATAAGATGGTGGCACATGATTTTGGTTTCAAGATGGCGGTGGCGGCTGAGAAATTGGGAGGGTGGGGAGGAGAATGCCTTGGTTTGACGCATAAACCATCAAGCCGCTGCATGAAATACCTGCAGCGCTTATTTCATGTTGGGAGGTGGAGCTGCTTAGGGAAAGCAAAGTGCATTGAGCGAGCAACAAATTCTGGAACAGACAGAGCAAAGTCAGCTACTTTCAGTTGACTTCTCAAAAATTCTCATTACAGAAATTTTCATCATTGCAAAGTACTTTTGGAGTTTGAAGAGCCTATTGGCATAATCACATTTCTTTGCCCTGAATGGACTCCTCGCTACCCAGAAGGAAAGCATCTCATAAAGCTGTTCATAATAAACTGGTTTTTTATTAAAATTAAATAGCAGCCATTATCAGGATCTATAAATCTAGCCAGTTGCCTTGAATTAGGGTGGAGGCCATTCCCCCCACCCCCGTAAATCTGTGGCCCAGCTGAAGATAATTGGGCCATAATTCCTTTTTAAACAGTGTTTCCTATGCCGCAAGCTTTTCCCTTTCACGCTTTTGTATACTAAATGTGCCTGTATGCATATTCCTCATCAGTTGTACAGCAACGACCCAGGAACGTTAGAATCCAATGTTGGCCCTGTTAGCGAGTGACATTGCTGCCTCCTCCAACCTCAACCCACCCAATAAATGCCCCAGAGGAACCCAGAGCCACAGCTGAACAAAACTCATGCAAAAAGTGAATTGGCACCTTCTAACTCGGAAGATGTATTGATGGCCACTGGTGTTTCCATGATGGCACTTGTTTTGGAGCTGTTCTGGTTCAGTTTCACTCAAATTTCTGTGGCGATGTATAGTCTCCAACCAGAAGCGCTGGTTCACACAATGGGCTGATTTAAGTGGTAGCACTTGGCTGGATGTCAGGGACTGGCTAGATGAGGAGTGTTGGAAGCTACCCGACCAAGATGCCTCCAGGGAAAGTGCAGGAGAGGACAGTTTGGACACAGGTTCAGACTGGTGGACAACTGGATACACCCCAGAGGAGGAGAGGAGCTGGGAAATACTGGAGGATGAGGAACAGGGGCAACAGAAGTCAGACTTGGCACCAGATGACTGTGCTGGCCCAAGGGTACCCAGGAAGCCAGGTCCAGGTCCAGTCCGGGGTTTAAAGAGTCAGCAAGGAGTCAGTCCAGAAGAGTCAAGGCAGGGAACAAAGCAGGGAACCAGGCAAGGTCAGGTACAGGAACACAGGCAGGATCAGGCAAACAGCAATGTTGCTCCCGCAACCTGGGGCGGGGTCCAGCAGCCTTTTATCTCTGACAAGGTAATGGCCGGTCCCAATCCCCCGACGACTCACCACCCTGTCTCGCCCAAAGGCGAGCACTTCTCCTGCGAGTACTCAGGTCTCTCCTTCTTTCAGACCTGAGTCTCTGCAGACGCCCGTGGGTTACTAGACCCAGAGGCCGCCTCAGCCTCTCCTGACCCAGCCGGTAGTGGAGCAGCTGACAGTGATGGCCCAGCTGACGGCAATGAGGTATTCTCCGCACCTGGAGCCAGGACAGGCTCCGGCCCAACTCAGCTCAGCTGGTGCTTGTTGCAGGGGAACCTGAGCAGACTGGGGCTGCTCAGGATCAGGCCCCAGACTTGGTGCAGACGATGTCTGGGACAGAGGATCCTGTACAGACTGAGACTCCTCTGGTTCCGAGTCCGAGCCCAAATCCCAGGCCATCACAATGACCAGTGGCAGAGAGCAGGCATGGGCGTGGCTGGTGCACATCCCAGGAGCATCGCACGCCACCCACAGGGGCATGGCACGCGTCCTGGGGCCGTGGCGCCCAGCGTGGAGGGGCAGCCGCGATGGCACCCCACCAGGATCATGGTGCCAGGGGCACTGCGCTCCCCCACCCCCCTTCCTCTGCCAGTGCAGATAACAATGTCTCTGCCAAAAGCCTGCTAGCTCTTCCTCTCTCACTCCCCAAACAAGGCGTTTACTCCATGCAACAGAAAAGAGAACAAGAGACAGGAAAGGTCCCTCAGGGCTACCTGTAGGCAGAGGGAGGGATCTGACTCCTAGAAAATAGTCTAGAAGAGAAGGAGCTAGCCACTCTGAGCAACAGCTTACAAGAGAGCATATCTCATGAGTTTCCATATATTCCTGTTCTGATTGTATAATAAAACGGTTAACTACAAGTTCGCTGTGTGACTTTCTCTCTCTCTCTCTCTCAACTTCGCTGAACTGTGCTAGGTCTCAGCGCTCAGGCCGTAACACTGGGCATGAGGATATGCACAAAGAAATGTCAATTTGCCATTGGAAGAGGCAGAGGGAGAAGTGAGAAGCCGCCACTGCACGTATCTCTGTTTGGTGGCCTGGGCAGGGCCACTGTGCAGTGGTAGAGCAGGACTCAGGTCCAATCCCAGGTATCTCCAGGCAGGGCTGCAAATGTGGAGAACTGGACTTGAAAGTGGGGGAAACGAGGACCTAAAATTGACACATTTGCCCATCTGTATGAGTGAATGTGTGCTCAGAAGATTAATCACCATTGGTAGAACTTTCCTATTTGCCAGAATGTATTAAAGGTAAAAGTAAAGGTACTCCTGACCGTTAGGTCCAGTCGCGGACGACTCTGGGTTTGCGGCACTCATCTCACTCTATAGGCCGAGGGAGCCGGCGTTTGTCCACAGACAGCTTCCGGGTCATGTGGCCAGCATGACTAAGTCGATTCTGGCGAACCAGAGCAGCGCACGGAAATGCCGTTTACCTTCCCACTGGAGCGGTACCTATTTATCTACTTGCACTTGACGTGCTTTAGAACTGCTAGGTGGGCAGGAGCTGGGACCAAACAAAGGGAGCTCACCAATTTCACATGTTCATCTGGGCCTCATCAAACATTGCCTAGTCTAGGCATAGGCAAACTCCGGCCCTCCAGATGTTTTGAGACTACAATTCCCATCATCCCTGACCACCGGTCCTGTTAGCTAGGGATGATGGGAATTGTAGTTCCAAAACATCTGGAGGGCCGGAGTTTGCTTATACCTGGCCTAGTCTAATGATGTGTATTTATGTGTGACACAGTTCTTAGGCAGAAGTGGAAGGAGGTTCTTTCAAATATAGCAACAGGCATACTATCTTCCTTCTGGATCTGGGTCATGATTTGGGATGACCAATCTATGATCTCAGAAGTCTGGCACACAAACTCAAAAAATTTGCATCCCACCTCTCATCATAAAAAGGATCACATTTTTACCGATATATTGCTGAGACTTTCATTTGCGGTGCAATCACAATGAGCTCATAACAGTTCTGAATTATTATTTTTGCAGGGAGGAAGATTCAACATTTGAAATGTTATATATGCAGCATTTGAAAAGTTTTGCGTCTTGGCTTTTGATTGGCATATGAGAAAAAAGGAATCTTTATCAACATATGGCACTATTATTACATTTTTCCTCTTTGTCAGAAGACATTAATCTATTAATTTGTTACCTAGGAACAAGCTCGGCTATGATTTTGAGAAGGGAGCCTGAATTAAAGACATTGGAATGGATCTAGATTAAGGCTCCAATTCTAACCCGATTTGCCTGGGAGTAAGCCCTGTTGAATTCAATAGAACGTACTTGCAAACAGAAGTGATCAGCATTGTGCTGCAAATTCATTAGTTACCCCCCACAATCCCATGCATGTCTACTGAGTCCATTGAATTCAGTGGGGTTTACTCCCAGGTAAAGAGCATAAACAATATAACAAGTAACAAACAATTCTTTTTAAAAACTGAAACAGAAGTGTTCTACAAGAAACCTTCAGGAAACTGAAAACAATTGTGCTGTGTATTTCATGAATTATTAATTATTATTATTATTATTATTATTATTATTATTATTATTATTATTATTTATACCCTGCCCATCTGGCTGGGTTTCCCAGCCACTCTGGGCGGCTTTCAACTGAATATTAAAAACAATACAGCATCAAACATTAAGAACTTCCCTAAACAGGGCCACCTTCAGTCGTCTTTTAAAAGTAAAATAGTTGCTTATTGCCTTGACATCTGCTGGGAGGGCGTTCCACAGGGCAGGCGCCACTACCGAGAAGGCCCTCTGCCTGCTTTCCTGTAACCTCACTTCTCACAGCGAGGGAACTGCCAGAAGGCCCTTGGGGCTGGACCTCAGTGTCCGGGCTGGACGATGGGGATGGAGACACTCCTTCAGGTATACAGGACCGTACATTAGGTCTTTTATGTAGCTTCACTAGATGCACCTAAAAGCAAGCCAAACTTTGTTGTTTTGAATACACAAACAAACAAACAAACAAACAAACAAACCAGGGTAAGTGGAGATGGTTTGTGTTACTTTCTTGCTTCTCTGTTCCCACCCCCACTCCCCATCCCGACATCTCAAAGTCAGTTCTAACCCCAGATCATTTGTACCAGTGTGGTGTAGTGGTTAAGAGTGGTAGACTCGTAATCTGGTGAACCGGGTTTGTGTCTCCGCTCCTCCACATGCAGCTGCTGGGTGACCTTGGGCTAGTCACACTTCTTTGAAGTCTCTCAGCCCCACTCACCTCACAGAGTGTTTGTTGTGGGGGAGGAAGGGAAAGGAGAATGTTAGCCGCTCTGAGACTCCTTCGGGTAGTGATAAAGCAGGATATCAAATCCAAACTCTTCTTCTTCTTCTACCAAGAGTCTTTAGCAGTTAGAATGCTCATATACATGCCATAACACCAGAGCAACTCAGCCAATGGCTACGGAGTCAAGTTTCTGTGACCAACAGGCTTTCCTGCCATAACAACTCAGCCTTTGGTTAAGAATGTTTCAGATGCTGCAGCTGTTTTCTTCTTTACAAGTTTTTCCGGCTTCCCTGAGCACATCGGGCAAGTGTCCTATTCTTTAGAAAGTCCAAATGCTTTCATAATTTGGAAATATCAAATGAGAACAGAACCCACCCACCCCCAATCTAGAGCTGATGCAGATCTAAGAGTAGAAAAAGACTTAAGAGCACAAACAGAACTTGTATCCCACCTGCCCTCCAAGGAACTAAAAAATGCATGCATGAGATTCTCTGGCCAGGCCCAAACAAGCGTAAGTTCAAACTAGGGGTGGGGGAAGAAATTTGATCCCGTTCACATTTAAATGTTAACTTGCAAAATTTACACTTTCCAAAATGTGTATGAGAACCGAAACACAGCCACCCTTCGGACGTGGCACTTCTCCAAGTTTTGCAAAGGAGTTCCTATGCATATACTAGTATAGAACCTGCATATAAAGGTGCATATTAGTGAAAATAGCAAAATGTGTTATATTAAATTGCATAGAGAGAGAAATGTGTATCAGGAGAAATTCACACCAAAATGCTGGATTTTCAGGGCTTTGCCTCCCCCCAAAAAAGAACTTATATGAAAATATGGAGAACTGATGATTGGAAGGCTAAGAAACTGAAATTGACAGATTTTCTCACCTTGACTTTATAGGCAGAAGTACACTAGGCACCTCCAGCCCATTCAAGGAGTCTATTATAAGATACTTGCCAACATTATTTCAGAAGCTACCTTAAAAAAAAAAGACCTAATGAAGAATGTGCATCAATAAATGAATCTGTCAAAGTGTTGTTGTTTTAACTGAATCATGGCACAATAAGTGATTTTTTTAAAAATAGATTTTGCAATACTGTTTTGTACATCCAGAGACTAAACATCCAGGCTAGCAAAATAAATTGCTTCTGTGATAAATCCCTCTTGGATAATTGCACGAAGCATAGAAATGACCAGTTCACCATGAGTGGATAAATAGACTGCAAATAAAAGCGTGTCAAAACAACGGGTTTTTCTGCTGATCTGTATTTATCTAAACTAAAGCCATGTCTTCTCTCTAGTGCTCAGAGAAAGAATAGGCCTTGGCAATATGAGCCAAGAACTATATGTTATTGCTCCCTGAATACCTTCCTATACTGTGATATGAATCTTTATAGGTACAGCTGCAACAAATGTTCTCCCATTTAAATTTTTTAGAGTCACAGGTAGTGCTTTGAGATGGCGACTCTTTGCACCCAACACACTAATTGTGAGACTGGTTTCCTTAAGAAATGAAACAAAACAAAACCTTCTATGCTGACATTATTTGGGACACGACTGTGATGTCCTTACTACAGTGCCTGGTGACATATGTAGTTCGACATACAGCTAAACCTTCTTGTCTTCGATACAAAAAAAGAGACTGTCTTTTAATCCTTTGCTTTATTAACAGTCAAGAACAAGATAAAAACAAATCGGGTAAAGACAAGTATTAATTGAGTGACAAGTATTAATTGTGTGAAAGACAAGTATTGAGTGTGGTAAAACAACAAAGCAATCCCACAGGTGGAGAACATGTCATAGCACTCCCTCAGGTTCTCTCACCCACTCTGCACTCTCCCCCCTCATACACCCCTGCCAGCAACTGCCAACAACTGTCAGCAACTGCCATTCATTGCAACATTCTTTTTGGCCAGTAGGTGGAGCTGCACTGACCAGCACAATACAACACATACAATCTATAAACTTTATAAACTTTATAAACATGTGCTGAAGGCACGACGACACTCTGGCAGTTCAATCAATCAATCTCCTTTATTGGCACAGAAAAGGCGCATCGTATACATGGATCAGAACACAACGCAGTTAACGAAACATGGTAGGAGATACTTTTAAAATAAAACTGTCCAGACATTGTGAGGTACGAAAATGGCTCTTGGGATCTACGGTGATTTCACGGCGTCACTCAAAAATCTTGCCACCTTCTCCACAGCGTCATTACCACAGCAGTTCCAAACCTGCCTGGGAGATTGTTTCCAGACAATGGTGCTCAGGGACTTTTGCTCTGCAACACGTAATTTATTCTACAGGGTTCTACAGACTTATCGGGCACTTCTCCTTCACCAGAGAGAGTGTGTGAAGGGGGAAGAGATATGGAAAAATGAAAGAAGCGAAACATAGCCACACATCCCTACTTCTGAGTAGACATGCACAACATTGTGAGGGAAAAATAGCCAGTGCACTTGAGGGCAGAATAAGAGGAAGAATCAGAGACCTGGAGTTGGGGTGAAGAGCTGGACATGCATCAGGCCAAGCAAAACTGTGGCATAGTAAAAATATTTATATACCGTATTTTTCCATGAATAACACGCTCCCATGTATAAGACGCCCCCTATTTTGGGGACTCCAAACTGAGAAAATGGGGGGAGATTGTATGCATGTAAATTTTGAACGTAATTTTTAAATAAAAAAACCTAGTCTTATACACGGAAAAGTATGGTATATTGTAAGCAGTCTGTGATAAAGAGCAGTTATCGGGAATACAGTGGACAATGGAAAGTAGATAGTCAAAAATGAAGTGAATTTCACATCTTGAGTTGAATCTACCTATCAAATTCTGATTGAAGAACTCTCACCACAAGCATCCTAAATATTGCATCTGAGCTTGCTGCATATTCTGAGGACTCTGGCACCAGACCGTTTTAACCCACACACAATGTACATAATCCCAAGAGTGATGACAACTGACAAGTATAACAGAATTGCGTTTGGTTTTGTTTTTTTTAAAATGTTAGCATGCATTCAGAATCCCACCGTTCTCTAAAACTCTTGAGTCTGCTGTACTCTTCAGTTGCAGCAAGACTTGTTTGTTTTAGTTATGCATTTATATGCCACCAATTCCAGTGTTAGAGATATGAAAGCTAGGAGCTAAATGACACCTTAAACCTAGGTTATGGGCGCAACAATGGAACGTCTAGGTGCACTTTTTTTCAATAACAAGAATACAAAGCTGAAAATGAATGAACTGCGGCTAAAATATTATGTTCGTTTTTCACATGGCCTAGTAGTCCTTCCCCTGCCCACCCCCCTAATATTCTTAAGAAGGTCTCTTCTCTAGTCTTCGGAGAGCAACTGGAAGTGGGGAGGAAGAAAAAGGTCCTCCTTTCCTTCAACTCTGCAGTTTTAATCTGAATTCTCAGGCGCAGTACTGCGCCCAGAGATCAGAAACTGCTCGCGTTAATAAAATTCCGTCGCAAAATGCGTCTAGAGCATTGGGAGTTTGGAACATAGCTGTCAACCCTCCCTTTTTTGCAGGAAACTCCCTTATTCCAATGCCGTTTCCCGCTGCTATCCCGGATTGTTGATATCCCTTAAATTTCCCGGATTTCAAAGGAAGCAGCTCCTCTCCCTCCCTGCCGGTCAGGGAGGCTCCTCAGTTGCATTGCTCGGCTGCCAATAAGGAGTCTGAGACCGACTGGGGGCGGAGCTTGCATGCCTTGTGCAGCCAGACCCTCACGCCCAACCAGACAGCTAGCCTGCCGTCTACGCGCTCGCTCTTTCGCTCACCCATTCGCACGCAGCCTCTGGAGCGCAGGGTGGCGAGGTTTCTTGGTGCCATTGCACTGCCCTCGCGGCATCCCTTATTTTCAAATCCGAAAGTTGACAGCTATGGTTTGGAACACTGACCAAGTCATACAATATAACAAGGTGGTGTATAGGGATATATTTACAATAAAATATATAATTCATCAGTAGCTCGGACGCATCCCATGAATTTGATAAAATTATTCATTTGCTCCATATTACACAAAAATGGTTTTCTTTCTTCAGTGGAAAATGATGTGAGCAGAGCACCCTCTGGTGTCCAGTCACTGGTACTATGTAATATAGAAGATGCACTTTCCAGCAAGATGCAACAGCTAAGATAAACTCTTAGCTGACATCTGCAAATTGTACCGGTATTCATCATCTTTATTTCAAGAGAGAGAGAAGGACAGGGGTGGAGGGAGATGCAGAATAACCTTTTGTTTGCTTGCTTAATGTCTGGGATACCCCTGCAGAGAGAGAGAGAGAAATCTCTCATGCTTTGCAAAAGAACACCCTACAATTATCACTTCAGAAGAAACACATAAATCCAAATAGCAAGAGAAAAACAGATGGGTCCATAGTAAGTAGCTCCTGGGTCTTCAAATTCTCTGGGACTGGCTATAATTATAGCTTAAAATGCTCCTATAAGCATGCAAGACACATTAACAGATCATTAACAAGGAATTTATTTTTCTCAAAGGTATCTTGTATGCAAAACTCATTTTAATAGGAAGTATCTATGCACCAAATGAAAACAGATCGTACTTCTTTGCTGAATCTTTTCCACAGGGCATTTCTAAACTTGCTATTTTGCACACTGGGACTCAACTGCATGCCAGCAAAATTCAGGTTGTACAGTTAAAGGGGGCTTGGTGCTCATGTGCAACAACCCCCACCTATGGAAAAAAAGCAACTTTTTTGCAGCAAGGAAATGCACTGGAAAGTGTGGGATAGCAACTGCTTGATGCAACATTGTATAACCGCCGCCGCAAACAATACACAATGAACAGTCAACATTCCATGACCCCCCCTTCAAACTTTGTGCGAACAAATCAGGATGAATGCTTGATAAACAGCTCTTCTGAAAGTGACCATACATCACAGAATAATAAATACAGTCATACCTTGTTTCCCAAATGCTTCGGTACTCAGACATTTTGGCTCCCAAAAGCCGCAACCCCGGGAGTGAGTGTTCCAGTTTGCGAACCAATTTTGGAAGCCGAACGTCCGACGGGGTTTCCACGGCTTCAGATTGGCTGCAGGAGCTTCCTGCAGCCAATCAGAAGCCGCTCTTTGGTTTCCAAATGTTTTGGAAATTGAACGGACGTCCAGAACAGAATCCGTTCGACTTCCAAGGTACAACTGTATCCAACTTGTGGGAGAGAAGGAACTTGAAATGTGTTCCAAATCAGGGGTGGGCAAACTTCTGGTTTCTGGAATCTTTATGTTTAAATCAAAGCCTCAGAACCCACCCATCAGGGCCTTGTGTAATAATAATAATAATAATAATAATAATAATAATAATAATAATAATAATAATAATAATAATAATAATACAGTGGTACCTCAGGTTACATACGCTTCAGGTTAAGAACTCCGCTAACCCAGAAATAATGCTTCAGGTTAAGAACTTTGCTTCAGGATAAGAACAGAAATTGTGCTCTGGCGGCGCAGCGGTAGCAGGAGGCCCCATTAGCTGAATTTGTGCTTCAGGTTAAGAACAGTTTCAGGTTAAGAACGGACCTCCGGAACGAATTAAGTACGTAACCAGAGGTACCAATGTAATAACAACAACAACAACAACAACAACAACAACAACAACAATATATTATTATTTCTACCCCGCCCATCTGGCTGGGTTTCCCCAGCCACTCTGGGCAGCTTTCAACAGAACACTAAAAACAGAATAAAACTTCAAACATTAAGAACTTCCCTAAACAGGGCTGCCTTCAGGTGTCTTCTAAAAGTCAGATATCATTTCCTTGACATCTGATGGAAGGGTGTTCCACAGGGCAGGTGCCACTACCGAGAAGGCCCTCTGCCTGGCATACACTTAGAATTAAAGAAACAAAAATGGAATAATTTGTTTTGAATCCCAACTGAACTCACAGTCCTTTCCACAATTTTTTTTTAATCTGCTTTGGGCTACCCCACCTGCCTTGCTATTTTAATTTCATCCAGAGAGAGGGTCCTTTTGTCATTGCTGTTGATAAGCAGCCAGGAGTCAGAAATGCCTGACCATCTCTGGAAAAATACACAGCAATGTCCCTGCTGCCAACCCATGTTTTAGATGACAACTTAGATCAGGAATGGTGTTGCTGACTCCAACTCCCATCATCCCTGACCACTGGCCATGCTGGCTGCGACTGATGGGAGTTCAGCAACTTCTAGGCTTCATGAAATAACACTGGAGCGTGAACAACAACTGTAGTGCTGCAATTCCAGTGAAATTTCCAGGACAGCCTGAATGTACAAGAACATAACAGATCTCCTTCATCAGGCTACTACCCATGCTATTCTAAACTGCATCAACAGAAGTATAGTGTCCAGATCAAGGGAAGTAATGGTACTACTCTATTCTGCCTTGGTCAGACCACACCTGCAACACAATTTAAGAAGGATGTTGACAAGGTGTGCAGAGGAGGGCAACCAAGGTGATCAAGGAAACCAAGCCTTAGGAGGAATGGTTCAGGGAATTTTTAGCCTGGAGAAGAGGAGATGGATAGGAGATAAAGGTAAAGGGACCCCTGACCATTAGCTCCAGTCACGGACGACTCTGGGGTTGTGGCACTCATCTCGCTCTATAGGCCAAGGGAGCCGGCGTACAGCTTCCGGGTCATGTGGCCAGCATGACTAAGCCGCTTCTGGCGAACCAGAGCAGTGTACGGAAATGCCGTTCACCTTCCCGCCGTAGTGGTACCTATTTATCTACTTGCACTGCGAGCTTTCGAACTGCTAGGTTGGCAGGAGCAGGGACCAAGCAACAGGAGCTCACCCCGTCGCGGGGATTCGAACCGCCGACCTTCCGATCGGCAAGCCCTAGGCTCTGTGGTTTAACCCACAGCGCCACCCGCGTCCCGGATAGGAGATAGTCATCTTCTAATTTCTTAAGGGCTGTCACATGGAAGATGGAGCAAGCTAGTTTCCTCCTGCTCTGGAGGGCAGGAGTCGAACTAATGGCTTCAAGTTGCAAGAAAGGAGATTCCGACTCAACATCAGGAAGTACTTTCTGACAGTAAGAGCTGTCCGCCAGTCGTCTCCTTCGGGAGGTTGTGGACACTCTTTCCTTGGAGCTTTTTAAGCAAAAGATGGGTGTCCATCTGTCACGTATGCTTTAGCTGAGATTCCTGCATTGCAGGGCGTTGGACTAGATTCTATGATTCTAGGCCACCTAGTCCAGCAAGCTGCTCTTACATTGACCAACCAGATGCCTATGGGAATCCCACAAGCTGGATTTAAATGCAGCAACACACTGTAGTTTCCAGCAACTGTTCTACGAATCCACACGAGAGCCAGTGTGGTGTAGTGGTTAAGAGCAGTAGACTCGTAATCTGGTGAACCGGGTTCGCGTCTCCGCTCCTCCACATGCAGCTGCTGGGTGACCTTGGGCTAGTCACACTTCTCTGAAGTCTCTCAGCCCCACTCACCTCACAGAGTGCTTGTTGTGGGGGAGGAAGGGAAAGGAGAATGTTAGGCGCTTTGAGACTCCTTCGGTTGGTGATAAAGCAGGATATCAAATCCAAACTCTTCCTCCTCCTTCGCCTCACTGCACTGGTCGGGTGCTGTTGCAAGGAGAAAAGCAGAAAACCTCCACAGCAGAGCTTTCCAAACTTTTCATGTTGGTGACACGCTTTTTAGACATTTCACAACAGAGTAATTCATTTTGACTAGCAAACCGGAGGTTAAACTAACCGCTTTCCATCCCCGGGAGGAGCGCTGGGAGCATTTGCATGACACACCTACACACTGCAGCCGACACATTGATGTGTCGGGACACACAGTTTGGAAAGCTCTGCCCTACAGCCATGTAAAGTCCATTAGGTGAGATGTGCAGCTGAAATGCCTGGGAGGGTCATTTCTCAGGTGCTGCTGTGAGAGACAGGAGGAGAGGATGGCTGGAGTACGATGTCGGATTCCCATCAGCCCCAGCCAGCATGGCCAACGGTCAGAGACAATGGGAGCACCTGAGAGAGTCGGGCAACATCTGGTGGGCACCAGGTTGGAGGAGCCTGGAGGAAGATTTCTCTCCCTGGGCTGGGCTCTTCCCAGAGCCTTAACAGAGCTCTTATTACAATCCATGTAGGAACATGGATTGTAATAAGAGCTCTGTTAAGGCTCTGGGAAGAGGGTTCCAGTTTTATAATCTGGTGGCCCTGCCAACTTCATCTTTGGATATGATGAGTAGCAACGTGTGACGCTAGGAGGTGAGGTCAAATGACCAGAAACACTCCATGTCTTCTACCCATTAGATGACCCTCGTGGTCCCTTCCAACTCTACAATTCTATAATATATGATCCATCTAATATGACAGTTTTTGCTAGTGAAGAGTGAGCCAGACTTTGCCCCAAATTGGTAACACACACACACACACACACACACACACACACACACAAACCCACCCAGAAGGTCACCCACTGCCTGTGTCTAAAACGGTTCCTCAGAACCCCCCCCCCAATACTTCGCTGCACTGCTGGATTGGGCCTGCCCTCTACAGAATCATAGAATTGTAGAGTTGGAAGAGACCCCAAGGGCCATCTAGCCCAACCCCCTGCAATGACCCGCAGACTTCACAGAACAACTCTTCAAATGAGAACTCAGTCCCACACAGTTCAGTGGGGCTGACTCCAAAGCGAGTGTGTCTTATAAGGGAACTTATGGGATGCTCCTGGACTGCATGACTCTGCCAAGGGGAGCCAAAGTTCAATGGGATAACTCAGTTGGTAGAGCCCGAGACTCTGAATCTCAGGGTCGTGGGTTCGAGCCCCATGCTGGGCGGAAAAATTCCTGCATTGCAGGGAGTTGGACTAGATGACCCTTGTGACCCCTATATGACATGGGGGGGGGGGAGCGCAAAGGTTTTATCCCCGCGCACCGCGTCTGCAGCTGCGCCTGGCTGAGGCCCGCGGGCTTACTCGTGAGCAAGCCAACGTTAAGAAGCGCCGGGAGGGTGGAAGACGAGGCTCCCCCACCCCACCCCGACCCCCGTCTGCCCGATCTGTTTCAGGGCAGGCCTAGGAGAGGCGCGCCAAGAGCGCGCGTCCGGAATACGGCGTCACCTCTAGTCCCGCCAAGGCGCCTCCACCCCCGGCCAGCCGGCTGAGCGCTTCCCCCCGGGGCGCCGGGGCTGCCGGAGCTGCGGCCACGTCAGCCTTGCGCCCCGCCCGCCTTCCCGCCGCCTCCGGTTGCGAGCCGGATCCTCCGCGCCTCTCTCGCTTCCCTCTTCCTCCGGCGCAGGCCTGCCTGCCTGCTCCACGGCTGCTGCTCCGCGCCGGCCAGCGGAGGGAAGGACCCCCAGCTCCGCCACCCGGTAAGGCTCCGGAGGGGCCCCCCAGCGCAGAGGAAGCGGGCGGAGGACCAGAGGAAGCGCTTTTCTCGACGCCTCCTTCCTTCCGTCCTTTTCTCGCAAGCAAGCAACATCCCATTGGTGTTCCAAGAGCTTGCTGCGCCGCCCCAAAACTTCAGGGATTGCATTCCTTACGTAGGCACCTTTTCCTTTGTCACCCGGGGCATCCTCTGGGCTCTCATGGCCGCACATATTTGGCTACCCCCCCCCCGGTCTGTAGCCCGGTTCTCTTTATCCCTCCCTCCCTCCTTCTTTTCTTTCTTTCTTTCCCTCGCTCAGCGAGCTCCCTTCCCTCTGCCTCTTCTCCCCGGACCCCAGCGTGTTTCCTGCTTTAAAATAGTTAACTGGTAAGCAGAGGGCAGTTAGAATTGGAGGAAGAAGGGAATACCATGGAAGACATAACCAACCATAGAATCATAGAATTGGAAGGGATCTTGAGGGTCCTCTAGTCCAACCCCCTGATCCACGGCAGATGCCCATCCGACCTCTGCTTGAAAGCCTCCAAGGAAGGAGAGACTGTTGCACTGGCAAACTGTCATGAAGGTGGTGGTGGTGGTGGTGGTGGTGGTTTGTACCCCATCCATCAGACTGGGTTGCTCCAGCCACTCTGGGCGGCTTCCAACATATACCGTAACGAAAAAACTTCTTCTAGGTGTCTTCTAAAGGTTGTATATCAAGATTGCAGCCTTCTTCACTTTGAAACCTCACAGCAGCTCCTGACATAGTTTTTCAGAGGGTGTTGCGTCTGGCCAAGTTCATCCGATAGCTGCAGCTTTCATTTCAGACCGTGCGGAACCTGCTCTGCCGTTCCTCCAAGGATCTGGAGAAGGCCTGGGTTAGACTGGTTCAGATGGTAGAGCACAAGACTCTTATTAAAATCTCAGGGCTGAGGGTTTGAGTCAAAAGATTCCTGCGTTGCAGGCGGCCGGGTTAGATGACCCTTGTCAGTTCTATAATTCTGTGAGGTGGCGTCCATGGCATATGTTATGAGGATAACAACCCTCTGAGGCTGAGAGATGTGGGGGACTGGTCCAGGGTCACCAAGTCGGTGAGCTTTGGGACTCGAGTGGGGATTTGAACCCAGGTCTGCCCACTGCACCACACTGGCTGTTGTGCATAGAACCCCTTTGCACAGCCATTGAATGTGCAGCCAACAGCAGGCTGGGCATTGAGTGTGACCCTCTCATGCGTTTTTCAGCTCATCCAGCCATCCCCCTTCCCTCCTTAGATCAAACGCAGTTGGGGCTGTAGGATTATCTCCACCGTCCCCAAAGGCACGCCCTTTGATCTTATTTTTGGTTACCCGTATTTTGCTTCACTTATACCTCACCTGCCTTCCCATAATAGAATTCAAGGTGGCGCTCATAAAGTGCTCAGGTGGCCTCCCATGCCATAAACTGGGAGTGGGTAGTTTTATGGTGGTTCTGTTATTGCTCCTGTATTCTTCCTGTCATTTTTTATTTATTTCATTTTGCTCTCTCAGCTTCTTTCAGTACCTGCTTCTTTCCACTCACTCATTCTTCTTTCTTCCCTCGCCAGGATTTTCTTTTCACCCCCAAATGACCCAAGCCTAAATGGTCATTTCCTTGCAATCACCTCCTCCTCTGGGCTTAAAATGGTAGGATTGGTGTCTTTACTTATTGGCTGTGCTTTTTAATAGCAGAAATCAACAAGTGGAGGTGGCTGTGGTTGAGGTGGTTTTCAGATTCCACCCTTGGAAAAGCTTCGCTTTTTATGTTGTCCTGTCTGAAGCATAAATCTGGCCAGCACGAAAGTCCCCAATGGGATTGTATTGGGGAAGAACATGAGAAGGGCTTGCTGGATCAGGCCAATGGCCTGTCTAAGTCGAGCATCCTGTTCTTACAGAAACCAACCAGGTGCCTGTGGGGAACCTGCAAGCAGGATTTGAACACAAGAGAACTCCCCCCCCCCCCCGTAGTTTCCAGCAACTGATATTGAGAAGTATTACTGCCTCTGACCATGGAGACAAAGCATAGACATCATAGCTTGTAGCCACTGATACCCTCCATGGATTTTTGATCCTCTTTTAAAGCCGTCCAAGTTGCTCATTGTTGACAGATACCTACGGTACATCTGTAGCAAGAAAGTAACAATTGCCAATTGCAAATGTGTATTTTCTAGGTTTTAGGGAACAACACTCTGAAGATTTTGATGTATTTTAATGTTTGTTGGAGTGGCTGGGGGGACCTGGCCAGATGGGCGGGGTACAAATAATAAATTATTATTATTATTATTATTATTATTATTATTATTATTATTATTATGTTAAGACGGCCTTTTAAATAGCTCCACAAAGTTACTGCTTCACTCGCCTGCATGCAATATCCTTGCCAGCTGTTTATGCATTTTTAATTCCAATAATATTTGTAAACTGCCAACTCTTTAACAAAGTACCGAGGCAGTGCACAGTAAAATCACCGAAACGTAATAAAACTATAAAACTGCATAATATAGAAATAATGCCCAACACTGAATCAAATTAATGCTTGACCAAACTACCAGGCTAGTACTTAAATACAAAATGGAGTTAATGTGCTTTAAAAACTCTTAATGTAAAATGTCGACAGTCTTCTACCCCATTTCCTTCACTCCCAGAAACAATTTATTACTCTGGAAGCGGCCTTGTAACGGGAGTAGGATATTTGTTACGTAGTTAAAGATTAAGGTCACCCAGATTTCAAGATATAAATATGTAGAATAAAAGGTGAAGATCATAAGACTACATTTGTGGAAATCCAAGAAACATTTAGTGTCTCTCAGTGATTACCAGTGAGTAGGAATATCACCAGTTCCCACCACATGCCCCTATGCCTTTAATAGCAGTATACGAAACGAGTTCTTTGTAAATGAAAGGCTATTTACTGCCTAGGAAATGAGATTTCACAATACGAAACTGCGTTCATCTGCAAGTGTCGCTGTGAAGTGACTAGGACTCTGGAATAATAGCACAGACCACCTGAAAACTTCTGTCCTCCTTTTAGGCGCTGTCTCTTTGAAGAACCCAAGTGGACTGTCTCTGGGCCATGACAGCAAAAATCCTATGAGAAGCTTTTTCAGAAATATATTCAGCTATTTGGCTACGACACTGTGAATTGTATTGGTCTCTGAAGCTTGCCTCACTCAAGTACTCAACATGGAGCCATTGTTACCCAGAGGAAAGTGCCTCACAGACTTGAAAAGACTCTTTTTGCTGTCACTAGTGTTAATATATCTGATAGCTTTGGTTTCTCCGGATCAAGACTACTATGGTTTGCTCGGAATATCCAAAGAAGCAACAAGTAGAGAAATAAGGCAGGCTTTCAAAAAATTAGCGTTGAAGTTGCATCCTGATAAGAATCAGGTAGGTCGCCTGGTCATGGAAAGGCTTTTTTCAATTAGCCAAGAAAAGGCCAAGAACATTTCAAGACTGAAATGTGTTGGGTTGCAATGTTTGTTTGTTTGTTTGTTTGGTAAGCGAACGCTAGGAAGCAGGGTGGATTTGATTTAAATCAAATTGATTTAAATCACGATTTAACGGTAAATCACGATTTAAATCACTAGTCAGTAAGGCTTGATTTAAATCACTAGTCAGTAAGACTTGATTTAAATTTTTTTTACAGAAAGACTCATTCTTGCTGGTATAATCTTAGTATTTACAACCATATGAAGGTTTCATTTTTGGAATAATAAATTTTCAGAGTAGTTTTTACAGTTATATCAAAAATTACTGATTTGGTTATACTACTAGAAATACATAGACAGATAATTATGAAATTATGGTGAGGTTTAATAAGTTAACTGTTTATATTTGGACACCTTTTCTGCTGTACTTTATTGGAAGGAGAAAAATAATCATTTCCTTAATAACCATTTAAACAATTTATTTAACTAAAACAATAACATGATAGCATATGTGTCCATGTTTGTTAACTGATGTGGTTAAACATTAAAAAAAAAAACTTAGACTGAGTTTTAGCACACTTGATAAACTTAAAACAAATCCTTATTTCCTGATGAATAGCCTTTGGACTACAATGTAACTTAAATAGAAGACTATATTTAGAAAGATTTTTCCTCCAAAAGCATTTTATTTTAAAAATCCTATTTAAATACCAGTAAAAAAAATCCGATTTAAATAAAATAGAAAATCTGATTTTTTTGATTTTTTTAAAAAGATTGTTGATTTTTATCCACCCTGCTAGGAAGTTTTTCTCTCTTGCAGAATGACCCAGAGGCCCATGAAAACTTCCTGAAAATAAACAGAGCGTACGAAGTGCTCAAAGACGAAGATCTGCGAAAGAAATATGACAAATACGGCGAGAAAGGCCTGGACGACCAGCAGCAAGGAGGCAGATATGAGAGCTGGCACTACTATCGCTACGATTTTGGTAAGATAACACGCTTGTGAGTGGGGCGCAATTATTACGCGCTGTTCTCCCTGCCTGGAATTAGCGTAGCTTTGAAAGTACATGGTAGCCTGGCTGGCACACAGTTAAAAGAGCCAACGAGGACTTAACTCTGTGTTGGCCTGTGGCCACTGCAAGGAGGTACACAGTGTGTCCTTGGCTTTCTTAATTAGTCTGATTTTTAGGGACAGGACAGCCTTTATTCCGTTCTTTTGCTAAATGCCCTTTGGAGTCGGTTCTTGTTCCTACCCCTTAACGAGACTCAACCAACGCCTTTTTTACTCGACAACTTCTCAGAGCAGGAAAAGGTAACTAGTTCTCCTCCCACTCGATTAAAATTGGTTTCTAGTGTTTTGAAGCTGTCATGGATAGTCAGCTGGCAACCCTTGGGTACTAGCCAGCCTGCAGGATTAGGGTATTAATATTTTGTTGGTTTCAAATATAAAGAAATAAAGTGATCCAAAGGCTCAAAAATGTGTAGAAAGAAGCAACCTATGATTATATGAAAATATATGAAAAATACCCCAACCCATACATTCTTATATAAATTTGATGTTATTATCCTGATGTTATTATACAGTGGTTTTCAATCAGCGTGCCGTGGCACCCTGGGGTGCTTTGAATGATATTCAGGGGTGCCACAGGCAACACTGGCCTCCGTCCCTCTTTCCTTCCCTCCCAGCCTCTGATGCCCTCTCACGTCTCTGCCTCCCAAAGGCTTGCATAGCTGTTTGTTGCAGCAGCGCCGGCTACAAGCCCCCCAGGGGAATGGTGCCTCTGGGGCTGGCCAGTGGGTGCTTTCCTGGCCCCTGTGCAGCAATGTGAGGAGGCACCTCTCTTTGGGGCAGGGGGGGTAGCTCAGAGACCAGGGCGGCAGCTGTGGCTGCCCAGAGGACTCCCAAGGAGAGGGGAGATGAGGCTGAGGGCACTCTCCACAAGGTAGGGGTGAGGGGCTGCCAGCTCTGCAGGAAAGGGGTGACATAACTGGGTTCCAGAGCCCTACAGGGATGCTGCAGAAAGAATGTAGTTGGTGAAGGGAGCCGTGGACCCGAAAAGGTTGAAAACCTCTGTCCTAACACATATGGAAATATTAATGGCCTGTTACATTTTGCGTAAACTCATTCCAAATATTGTCATATTTATCCAAAGGTCTGTAAGTAGTCCGTTCATAAGCTGCGAGTGTTACCGTGTAGTCAATCCATTTACTAAAGGGAATCATACCTTTATTCTTTCTGTTCATCAATATCAGTCTCTTGGCTACCATTAGAGCGCATAGAATCCATTTTCATTGTCCCTTTGTTAACTTCCATACAATAGGTATATTATTCTCTGCTGAAAATTTTAGCTTTTTCTGGATGGTCATAATTATACAATCCAGGGTGGATTTGATTTAAATCAAATTGATTTAAATCATGATTTAAATCACGATTTAAATCAATAGTCAGCAAGGCTTGATTTAAATCACTAGTCAGTAAGACTTGATTTAAATATTTTTTTTACAGAAAGACTCATTCTTGCTGGTATAATCTTAATATTTACAACCATATGAAGGTTTCATTTTTGGAATAATAACTTTTCAGAGTAGTTTTTACAGTTATATCACAAATTACTGATTTGGTTATACTACTAGAAATACATAGACAGATAATTATGAAATTATGGTGAGGTTTAATAAGTTAACTGTTTATATTTGGACAACTTTTCTGCTGTACTTTATTGGAAGGAGAAAAATAATCATTTCCTTAATAACCATTTAAACAATTTATTTAACTAAGACAATAACATGATAGCATATGTATCCATGTTTGTTAACTGATGTAGTTAAACATTTTTTTAAAAAAAATAAACTTAGACTGAGTTTTACCACACTTGATAAACTTAAAACAAATCCTTATTTCCTGATGAATAGCCTTTGGACTACAATGTAACTTAAACAGAAGACTATATTTAGAAAGATTTTTCCTCCAAAAGCATTTTATTTTAAAAATCCAATTTAAATAAAAAAAATCCGATTTAAATAAAAAAATCCGATTTAAATAAAAAAAATCCGATTTTTTAATTTTTTTTAAAAAAAATCATTGATTTTTATCCACCCTGATACAATCCCACACTTTCTCCCCCAAATTAGTAAATATAGTCTTGCAGCCACCTCACGTAGGTAGGCTTCAAGAAAAATGAATTTAGCTGAATCAATTGCTGAGCAGTTGTGACCAGATGGAGAGGGTCTTATTCTGGATACTGCACCTTTTTGTATAGTTCTGTGCTGTGAAAGCCCCTTCACACGCCAGCATGAAATTTCTTCTCACCATTTGCTATCTGGTACAATCCAAGATTATGTACAATGACGTAGCAAATGCCATTTTATTCTTCAAATGGTATGTTGTTGTTTTTGAATGCTCATGGGGTGTTTCTTTGCCAGGTATTTATGATGATGATCCTGAAATTATAACGCTGGACAGAGGAGAATTTGGTAAGTCATGATGTTCACGTGGTTTCCAGGCACTTTTTAATTTATTCAGAGTGCATAATTGCGCCACCTCATCCTTTCCTGGGAGAAAACGTTACGTGGATTGCAAAATGTCAACCAGAGTGAGTATGAGAGCTTGGTGTTCAAAGGCAGCATTTTATTTCTTCCCTGTGAGTCATTTGTCTGTAGAAACTTTACAGCACTCATTGCCTCAGTCTCTGTGGAAAGCGAGCAACACCTTGACGAAAAGGGGAAATTATTCCTGCTTTTTTTCTGAAGTTCCGTTCTGCCGTCTTTACAGAAATTTCCTTTAAGAAAGATTAGTGGTCCAAACAAAACACTTGAGTTATTTCCTCTTACCAGTTGTTCTGCTTTTCTTACTTAAGATATATTTTGAATCGGTTTTCTCACTGGAGACCACTTTACTAATTTGGGGTTGGGGGTTCACTGTATCATGATCCTACATTTGGTTGTTGTTGTTTTTAAAGAGAAAAATCGGACTTTGATAACTTGGTTCTCCTCCTTGGGAAACGGCTCACAGATAACTAAACATCGATTACGTGTTTGCATTTCCTGTTCGTGTTTGACCAGGGTTATTTGCAGAATTGAATGTGTTTACCTAGCATGATAACAACACAACTTGTGCACACAGTGAGAGTTTCCCCACCCCTGGTATTTGAGCAGTTGACAGATTTTATGCTTTTTACAGTGTCTGTATTTCACGGTCATCCAGCATCTGATCTGGCCTAAGTGATAATGCTGAAACCGAATCGGCCCTTTTTTATAAATAACAATAGTAGTGGCCTTTTTTTTTTTTTTTTTGCTAAAAGCAGCTTTTGGCTGGTATTTCATTTGTTCGTTCATTCAGTTATTATCATTTTGCCCTGCCCTTTCTCCAAGGAATCCAGGCAGCCCAGTTTCACCCTTTCCTTACAGCAGCCTACACCGCTCTAGCTCGTTGCACTAAAACAGGGATGAGGAGCCTTTTAAAGGCCACATTCTCTCAGGGGAAAGAAGTTGGGGGCCTGAAATATACTCGGAGTTGAGTGTGGATTTCATGCTCTTTATTCAGCTCATAGTAGAGAGGAAAAAAAAGGTCCCCCAGAACGTCTGCTTTATATACATTATTTACACAATGGGCCCCACGTGATTGGCTAATTCTGGGATACTCCTGTAGGCCAATCAGGTTGCGGATTCACTTCCACATGGAGCTGGATTGGGTGGCTCCTGCGGACCAATCAGACTGCTGCATTCTGGATCCTATGGTACTAGGACCAATCAGACTGCTGCATTCTGGATCCTATTGTTCTAGGACCAATCAGACTGCTGCATTTTGGATCCTATTCAACTCAGTACATAACAGGGCCACATACCACCAGTGGTCAGGGCCCAACCCAAAAAGGGAGTGTGGCCCAAGCCAAAAGTGGGTGAGGGTTCCCCTTTTTCTATCCGTCCAACCAACCATTCTCTCACACACCCACAGATGCACCCACCTCCTTCCCAGCCTGTCTCTCTCTGAGACCTCCAGACTGACCTCTCTCTCCATCCATTCACCTCCCATTCATACTCTCTCCCCTCTCACACACTTCCCCCCCCTCCGCCAGCCTCAGCAGCTTTCCTCTCGGCGGTGGAAGGGGTGCGGAGATTCAGCAGTCATTTGAGGTGGGCTTAGGGGGTGAAATGTACGTGTTCGTTGACAATATAAATGCTGCTTCTTTTTCCCCCTTCCTTACCTCTGTTCGTCTCCGCCACAAACAGACCATGCTATGCATTTGGTGAAATGGATTTTAAGGCACAAGTACATGCACACTCAAAAGATGGGTTAAATTGGCATGATTATATGTGGCAGAACTGTTCCTTCGTTGCCGGGCAACTGGAAACTGAGAACGGCAGTCATTTTTCCCTGTGCATGACTTACTCAGCTCTCTGCAGTTTTAAGGACCAGGATTCCTCACACCCCCAAGTTCCCCTCAGTTTTACGCAGAGGCAGTTTTGTTTTTGCCCCTTTTAGGGGTAGGGAGAGGAGCCCTTTCCACAATGTCCACCCCTTTGAAATAACGAGTCTGCCCCTGCGGCTTGATGGAGGTAGAAACTGTCTCTCATGCCTTGCTACGCTGCCGTTTCTATGGGGAGATACGTTTGGTATTCATTACCCCACTACCGGTATGCAAAAATCTCTAAATGAATCCGAACTTCAATGTCTAAAATCCTTGGTAGAGGACAAGGACCCTGAGATCACGTTAAGAGTAGCCAAATTCTGTGCGATTGCCATAAAACTTAGGGAACAAGCGGTGTTATCATAATGATCAAGGCCTTAAATGATAATTTATGTGGGTTGGAACTGGTCTGTGACCATAATAATAAATTTGAAATATATGGAACACCCCTTTGAAATGTTGGGTGCTCTTGCCTTTTTTTCTTCAGGCAGAGTGTTCGACCTGCGTTCATATTACATAAAAACACCCCAAGATTCTGGGTTTACTAGTAGCTAGCTCAAGGGGTGCCCAAATGATGCCCATTTGTGTCCCATTGTGTCCACCACAACCTGCTCTTGCACCTATGAAAAGTCTCGGGAACTCGCCTCTCAAAAATTAGTGAGAGACTCTTTGCTCTTTCTTCTCAGTTCCTGATTGCACTGGCTTGGCCCCTGCTGCTTGCCTTTGTGGCAGCCATTTTACTTTATGCCACAGCTCCACAGCAGCCATTTTGTGACTGTCACACAAAATGTATTGTAATGGAGGAAATATGATTTAAGATTATGCTTAATAATAATAATAATAATAAATTTTTATTTATACCCCGCCCTCCCCAGCCAAGACCGGGCTCAGGGCGGCTAACAACAAATATAAAAACAGTTGATTAAAATACAGCTTAAAAACAGAATTAAAAACAACATTAAAGTGCAGCCTCATTTCAGTAGAACTCAAATCAAAACTATTTGGGGAAAAATGCCAGGATTAATGATTTATATGGATTGATAAAGGAAGATTAATTTCATTTGATTAACTGGGAAAATAGTCAGGTAAACGTCTGGACAGGAATTGAACATGCACAGTCGATGGAAATGGGAATGGATGGGAAAGTATTAGAAATTAAGAAAAAGTATTTTTCTGTAAGCAGCAAAGGAGGGAGGGAAAAGAAGCACCTTGAAGGGGGATGGAAAGTCAGTTTTAAAATTTGTGTTACATTGGAATTAATTTGTTGTTAATTTGTTTGTTTTTTAAAAATGGAAAACTAATAAAAACTATTGAGCAGAATTTTGACCCTTTTAAATATTGTTGTTCTAGATGCTGCTGTTACTTCAGGAGAATTGTGGTTTATCAATTTCTATTCCCCTCGATGCTCCCATTGCCATGATTTAGCACCAACGGTAGGTATATGCATGCTGCTTTTGAATGCATACCCTGGTTTCCTTGGGCAGAGACCTTGGTTGGAAAAGGGGAAGAGAGTTGAAGGGTATGAGAGAGCTGCATTATTTTTTTGTCATTGACTCTATCTGGCTCTATCACTAATGGTTGCATCCTGGTCTCCCATTCTGTGCAAGCATAGCTACATCTTCACACTTTGGCAAGACTACAGGACATTAGCATCCACATTGGCCATCCTTAGGGTCATCTGAACCTGCCTTATACTACAACTTATACTGTCTACCTTAGTATTGTCTACATTGACTGGTAGAGGCTCTCCAGGGTTTCAAACAGGGGACAGGATTCCCAGTCCTACCTGGAGATGTTGGGGGTCGAGTCTGAGACCTTCTGCATGCAAAGCAGATGTTTCCACCACTGAGCTACAGCCCTTTTCAACAAGCTCTGCAAGGAGTTGAACCAGAGATTCCCCACCGACATGGAAAACATGAGGGCAGAAAGAATGAGACCCTGCAGGGATAATCAGAATGGTGGGCAAGATGGCATTGCCCTTCAACCAGCGTCTAGGCATGAGCTTGGGTTTTTAACTATTGCGATAGAATTATATGCATGCTGGTAAACAAGCATTTTAAAATTCTCTTGGGAGCATTTCGAAAACGAATCACGTTTTTTGGTAGAAAAAAGTAACCTGACCTCTCGCTTTCTTCCCCAAATCAATTTGAAGTGGAGAGAATATGCTAAGGAAATGGATGGATTAATACGTATCGGAGCCGTCAACTGTGGCGATAACAGAATGCTTTGCCGGAATAAAGGAATCAATAGCTACCCAAGCCTGTATGTGTTTAAAACTGGAATGGTAAGTAAGCAAATATTTGTACTCCTCCAGCACCCCTCCTGGGCAGGTACAGGAGTCCCAGTCCATTGAGGATTTTTTATTTTTTTGAGAACCCCAACTTATTTCAGATTTAGGGACAGCCACCCATGAGGCCAAACGTAGTAAGTTCTAATAAGACGACCCTAGAAAGCAGCGTTGCCCAGAGAAAATGTTAGCACCAAAAACCTGGACAGGAATGGCTCTAGGGCAGTATGCTTTCTGAATCCTTTTAATAATTACGGTGTTTTTGTTGCCGGGTGTGTGTGTGTGTGTGTGCAGGGATGCTCTGTAGATATTACATACATTTTTACACCTAAGAGCTAAGGTTAGATTCCCAGATTTTCAAAGTATAATATGAAGGACGTTGGTTGGTTGGTTGGTTGGTTGGTTGGTTGGTTGGTTGGTTGGATGCATGATGTAATTCAGTGTGTTAAGTATTGGCTAATACATACATTGCATTATTGGTTTAAAATGAGATGTGTTTCTCTTGCAGAACCCAGTGAAATATTTTGGAGACAGGTCCAAGGAGAGCCTAATGAGTTTTGCCATGCAGTTTGTCACAAGCACAGTGACAGAATTATGGGCAGGTAAGCTGCTACTTGAATGTCATATTATTTTTTAATTTCAAACCCTATAATGCCAATAGTGGGCAACAGATAAGCTAACCTAAACGTCTCTCAATCAAATCTTAAGAAAAGTGTAGAAAGGCTCAGATCACTGTCAATGACATGCAACAAGTAGATTATGCTAAGTAAAGTTTTGGAATGAATGAAAACAGGTGCATATCACCTAGGATCTTATTATTATTATTATTCGTATTATGTTTTATCATTACTATTTTATAACCTCTGCTAAGTTTTAATCTGTTCTCTTGATGCTATGGCCTATTGGCTACACAAATAAAGTTTATTCGTTATTTGTGCATATCCCCTAAATGGCTGAAGCAACTCAGCCAAATGGGCGGGGTATAAAAAAATTAAATTAAATTAAAATATGGAATTATTTGTTTTCTGTTTTTCAGGAAATTTTGTCAGTGCTGTTCAAACTGCATTTGCTTCTGGTGTTGGCTGGTTAATAACTTTTTGTGCTGAGCAAGGAGGTGAATATATACATGTGTACCTTTTTCAGCTATTAATATCTAAATTTATGCTTAGTTGCTAGCCTGCTGTGCCCCATTTCCTATTGAGATTGTTAAAACACATCCTCTTTTCTCTATGCTATTTGATAGAGCTTATCTTTCAGAAGCATAGATATGTTCCTGGCTGCCTCTGGAGGTTCCCTCAGTCTCATCTGGACCTGCCCTACCATTAGGCAAACTCGAGCAAGCAGCAGGTGTTGCAAGGCAGGGGTAACAACAATGTGTTGGGGAGGGAGGTGTCTATGCCTTACAGCTCACCTGTCTTGCTGCCCCTTTGTCAGGCTCGAAGTGAGAGTCATCTGTCAGTCGGGTTGGCTGGTGTAATTAGGGAGCTGCCATCTTGTCATTTGCCTCAGGCAGCAAAATGTATTCAATGGGCTCTGAAGTTTGTTTCTTAAGCAAATGCCTGTGCCACTTTCAGACCTCCAGTGCAAAATTCTGCTCTGCCCCTCTCTGCAGATGTGAAGGGGAAATGAAACTCCCCTAGCGGGCAGAGGTGTGTGTGTTGATCTCTTAAGAGGTAAAGTTCATGTTCCTCATTTCAAGAGAGAGACAGAAGAAGCACCATACAAATACTCTCCAGATTTTTCTGGGTTAGATCCAGACTTTGCCCTCTGCAAACGGAAGGTCATTTTTTCCCATCTACAGACGGCTTTTGATTCTCCCTGATGGAAAAGGAGGCAGCTTTTTCCAATTCTCTCACAGCCCCCAGTCCCCAAACTCTCCAGTGCAGATTTTTGGAGAGGGGTGGGGGAGAGATCGGTAAAACTCTCCAGGGGTGGGGGGAGAATTCTGCACCTAAGGCAGCTTGTCTGTGACTGCATGTGCCAAATTTAACCTCTTTATAGAATCACAGAATTGTAGAGCTGGAAGAGACGGCGAGAGTCATCTAGTCCAATCCCCTGCAATGCAGGGACCTGTTGCCCAACATGGGGCTCAAACCCACAACCTTGAGATTAAGAGTCTCATTCTCTACTGACTGAGCTATCCCAGCTTTGCCCTTAAGCAAAAAGTCTTTGGAAGCACCAGATTTCTTTTTACCAAAAGCCTCTATTTGTTTGTGCATAGTTGCATATACGTAGATAAACATGAACCTGATGGAAAATCTTGTTTCTCAGACATCTATTATTGTTATTTTCTAGATTGCCTGACTTCTCGAACACGCCTCAAACTGGCTGGCATGTTGGTAAGTGGCGTTAGATTTCAAGAATTCTCAAATGGCGCGCGTGAGTCGGGCGAAGTTCTATGCGGCTGAGTCTCATTGACTTCCAATGGAGAGGCATAATAATTATTCCACCAAACGTTGAAAGTGCTTAACATTGGGACATGCCCATTTTTTGTCTTGATTAGGGTGGGATTCACAAAACAGAAAATGCAAAGCATGAACTGAAGGGTGGGGTGTGTGTTGTTCTCTGATGCCGATTTCAGCCCCTCTGGGTGCCTGTGCAAAGAAAGCTAACCTGCCTCTATCTATCTGATCTCATGTTGTCTCGCTTGTCTTGCTACAGGAAGGCCTTGTTAATGTAGGCTGGATGGACTGTGCCACCCAGGGTGAGCTTTGTGATAATTTGGATATCTCAACTAGCACTACCGCATTCTTTCCGCCCGGAGCCACTTTAACTAATAAAGAGAGAGGAGGTGTTTTGGTATGAGTCGCTTTACGATTGGTTTGCCTATCCGTGCGGTGAGGTGGCGGCGGTGGTGAAGGGAAAAATGCCCCCCCCCCAAAAAAGAAGAAGTTGATTTATATTTTAATTCCTCATATGTTGCTGGCCCCCAGAAGAGAAATTGAATTATGTGTCTTAGAAAACATCCACGCTTTAACTGTAATCTCTATATGCTTGATTGTACTTTCTCTGTTTTCTCTTATCACCAAAACATTTTGATGCTGTCCTGAAAGCACCAGAATTCACCCTACGTACCTGCATGCTTGACACGGGTGGCACTGTGGGTTAAACCACAGAGCCTAGGGCTTGCCGATCAGAAGGTTGGCGGTTCGAATCCCCACGACGGGGTGAGCTCCTGTTGCTTGGTCCCTGCTCCTGCCAACCTAGCAGTTCAAAAGCACGTCAAAGTGCAAGTAGATAAATTGGTACCACTCCAGCGGGAAGGTAAACGGCGTTTCCGTGCGCTGCTCTGGTTCACCAGAAGCAGCTTTGTCATGCTGGCCACATGACCCGGAAGCTGTACGCCGGCTCCCTCGGCCAGTAAAGCAAGATGAGCTCCGCAACCCCAGAGTCATCCGCAACTGGACCTAACGGTCAGGGGTCCCTTTACCTTTACCTTTACCTGCATGCTTACACGTTTACACTTAATATAGACAGCTGCTGATACTGGACGAGGCAGTTTGTTCTTTTATTTCCTTAATTTATGTGCCACCTTCTTCCTTCGTGGAACCCAAGCTGGTTCCCAGGAGGCCACCCATCCAGGCATTGGCTAGACCCAGACCTGCTTGGTTTTAGCAAAGTGGTGGCCTTGTTTCTCTTCAGACCATCCCCTGAGCCATAGCTATCTGCCATATAGAGCACCAGCTAAGGTTACTGCTGTTGCCTCCTCAGCTGAAGTTGTATTGGTGTCTCTTGTTATAAGGCAAGACTCTTTTTCTTGTGCAGGAGTGTGCTGTGATATTCATCGGTACAAGAAACCAGGCTTCTCATGCTTATATTTTTATTTAAAACGAACCTAAAAAAGGAAGGGCATGATCTAAGCCAGGCATAGGCAACCTTGGCCCTCCAGATGTTTTGGGACTACAACTCCCATCATCCCTAACTAACAGGACCAGTGGTCAGGGATGATGGGAATTGTAGTCCCAAAACATCTGGAGAGCCAAGGTTGCCTATACCTGATCTAAGCAGAGGGTCACACTGATTTTAACAACGAAAGCAAACCAATTCCGAAATCCGATCGGAACCAGTCAGAATTCAGCACTGACTGGGTCATGCCCAAAGCAAACAACCACCTGGTTCCTTGCCTACTTAAGAGTTGTGTATTGCTGCAAGTCCCTTCCTTCCTACAGGAAAAGAATATTATATGATGTGCTTATAAGCATGCTTTGTTAAATATTCCAAACATCACAAAGAAAACTGAGGAAGCAGTATATTTAAGGGTTAGGTGCCAACTCCATCATAAATTACAGTGATCCCTCGACTTCCGAATGACCCGACTTACGAGTTTTTTGAGTTGCGAGGGATCAAAGCGGCCGCCGCTTCCGAATATTTTCGACTTCCAATCGGAAGTCGCGGCCGCTTTAGATGCGGTTTCCTCGAGTTGCGAAGGTTTTTTCGACCTGCGAATGCGTTCTACCAACGCATTCCTATGTGGACTCGAGTTATGCTGATTTCGACTTACGAGGATTCCGTCGGAATGGATTATCTTCCTAAGTCGAGGGTCCACTGTAATGCTGCTTCGAGGGTAGTAGACCTGTTACAAACACTAGACGTAGTTTCTGCAGTGGTACATTTTCAGGACTGTCGGTAGGGCGCTTTTGAGTTTAAGATGCTTGGAGGCTCACAGGCGTAGAGTGAGTCTTGTTCTGCCTTTGGGTTCAAAGTTGGCCAGCTCCAGGCTGTGACACAAGACTGCTCCAGGTCACCCAAATGAGCTCTGAATATGCAAGAAGGCTCTGAATAACCCCAGTTTTAACTCATTAAGCAAATGGGAAAAGACACCTTCCTCTTCTAGGAGCCAGCAACAGGCATCTTCCAGGGGAGATCTTGAGCGGTGCTGGTTGCTCTGCCTGTCTAGCAGCTGCTTGCCCCTTCCATCTATACTGAGACCGTTTGAAGGTGCAGATGAGGAGGAACATGTAGCTGGCAGCAGTTCTGCTGTTTCTAGACTTCCCTCCTACCCAGGGTCATTTCAGGCAGCGCATGAGATGCTTTGAGGGATAGGAGAGTGACGGAAATAGACTGGGCTAGATGAGGATATAATCCTCCTGCTCCTTGTCTGAGCACTCCTTCCATCTTTTTAAGCCGTCCTCCAAAGCTATTCACGGTAGCGCAGAGATAAGCTTCTGGAATTCTGTTATTTATTTCATTTATTGATCACTTCCCCGTGAAGCATCCCGAAGTGATGTACAATATAATGGCATACATGAAGCCGTTTATATACAGGTGAAACTCGAAAAATTAGAATATTGTGGAAAAGTCCATTTATGTAAGCAATTGTTTTCATTAGCTACTGGAGTTTAATATATGAGATAGACTCATGACATGCAAAGTGAGATATGTCAAGCCTTTATTTGTTATAATTGTGATGATTATGGCGTACAGCTGATGAAAACCCCAAAGTTGAAATTGTTAATTTGGGGTTCTCATCAGCTGTACGCCATAATCATCACAATTATAACAAATAAAGGCTTGACATATCTCGCATGGCATGTCATGAGTCTATCTCATATATTAGTTTCACCTTTTAAGTTGAATTACTGAAAGAAATGACCCTTTCCACGATATTCTAATTTTTCGAGTTTCACCTGTACAGCTAAACCAACTGCATAGATAAAACATTCCTTTGAAAAACAATCAAAAATAGAGAAACAGTTTAGAGCAACAAACAGTGCCTACATGAATGGAATCAGTTCAAATCCCAGATCCAATTGGGGGAAAGATTTCAGAAGGCTTGTGGAAAGAGGAATCTCTTTCGCAGGCACTGAAAAGACGACAGCGAAGGCGCTTGTTTGATGTGCAGTGGGAGGGAGTTCCAAAGGGTAGGTGCCGCTACACTAAAGGCCTGATTTCTAACATCAGGCAAAACAGAGCTCCTGATAGGATGGTTTCTGCAGGATTCCCTCTCTTGCAGAGTGCACTGATCTGTTGGGCATGTAGGGGATAAAGCAGTGTATTATAAATAGAACACAAGAAAGGATAAAACTCACGTGGCGATTTCCCTGTCCCTCTAGTTCCTGAACACTTTGGACGCAAGAGAGATCTATTTGGAAGTCATGCAGCACCTTCCAGGTTTTCAAATGATCTCAGCATCTTCATTACAGGTAAAGAGTGCTCTCATCTTGACTGCATTTGGGTGTCATGCTGAATCTTAGTTCAGAACAGGAGAAAGGAAACCATAGTCCTCCAAATATGGCTGCAAGAGACTGGTAACTAACAACTCCTGCCTCCTGCATGGTTTTTGCTGCATTAGCAGCACCGAAGTGACCTTTCCGGGGCACAGGTCTGGGCAGTGGGTATGGAGGTGCTGGGCTGTCCAGATTACAAGACACACACACACACCCCTGCCTCACTGATGTAGTCCAAAGGAAAGCAGAGCAATACGTTTGGCGCCAGCTTGGCTGCAGGAGCTACCAGAAGGAAGTGTGCAAGGTGCCATCCAACCATATTAGGGTCTCCACTCCGGATTTGTGTAGGGTTTACTCCTCAGCCTTTTCTTCTGCCAAAGAGGTCCCGCAAGGCACAGTGTTTGTGTGTGTGTATGTATGTATGTGCATACATATATAATATATTTTAGTTTCTGATTTTTCCACAATCTTGCCATGAGTATCTTCTGGGATATAACACAGAGTTCTTTAGCAAAACATCAATGTTTTACGCTATCCCAAGTACAGTCGTACCTCGGAAGTCAAACGCCTTGCAAGACTAACGTTTTGGCTCCCAAACGCTGCAAACCCGGAAGTGATTGTCCCGGTTTCCAAACGTTCTTTGGAACCCAAACGTCCGTTGCGGCTTCTGATTGGCTGCAGGAGCTTCCTGCAGCCAATCGGAAGCCACAGCTTGGTTTCTGAACGTTTTGGAAGTCTGCTTGACTTCCGGAACAGATTCCGTTCGACTTCCAAGACACGACTGTATTCTGAATTTCAGCAACTTGAACTGGGGCAAAATCAAATAATTCATTTGATCCCTCTCTCTTTTCTTGCTTGATTTTGACTAAAATCTGCAGTTCTATAGAGCTGTAAGCAAGCCAGTTTCTTATTCTTCTAACAGATGGATGGATTTGTCTTTACCTCTTAATTTCTTTTTCTCCTCCTTTTTTAAGGATCACCTTGCTCATCACCGGTGGCTGATCTTCTTTCAGTTTGGTGAGACTGGCAAGTCAGATGACCATGACCTTAAAAAACTAAGTTATCTCCTTAAAGCAGAAAATATCCAGGTGAGATAAGGAAAATATGTGCAATGGATGGACATGGGTAGGGTGGAGCTGGGGACTTGACTCAAAAGAATACAACTACAACTAATCCAGAATGCGGCAGCTAGACTGGTGACAGGGAGCGGCCGCCGAGACCACATAACACTGGTCTTGAAAGACCTACACTGGCTCACAGTACGTTTCCGAGCACAATTCAAAGTGTTGGTGCTGACCTTTAAAGCCCTAAATGGCTTCGGTCCAGTATACCTGAAGGAGCGTCTCCACCCCCATCGGTCAGCCCGGACACTGAGGTCCAGTGCTGAGGGCCTTCTGGCGGTTCCCTCACTACTAGAAGCCAAGTTACAGGGAACCAGGCAGAGGGCCTTCTCGGTAGTGGCACCCGCCCTGTGGAACGCCCTCCCATCAGATGTCAAAGAGAACAGCAACTACCAGACCTTTAGAAGAAATCTGAAGGCAGCCCTGTTTAGGGAGGCTTTTAATGTTTAATAGATTATTGTATTTTAATGTTCTATTGAAAGCCGCCCAGAGTGGCTGTGGAAACCCAGCCAGATGGGCGGGGTATAAATAATATATTATTATTATTATTATTATTATTATTATTATTATTATTATTATTATTAGGCTCTTCCCCCCAACCTGCAGAGCTACGTAGTCTCCTTTCATCTGAGACCTCATCCTTCTGGCTAGGCTATTGTTGGGACACTTGTGGCACTACAGATGTTGGAATACAGATGTTGGAACACAACAGTGCTGGCTGGTGCTGATGGGAGTCTGGAGTCCAGCAACTTCTAGAGGGCCACAAGTACCACATCACTGACCTAACCCACGTTGCTATATGTTTGTTTCGATGGGAAAAAAAATAGACGGACTTAATAGCGTTCATGAACCCCTTAAATGCAATGCGAGAAGTGTGTATTCATGATATTTAATGGATAAATTATCCTAGGGTCGTAACAAACAAACGGCTTTCCATTTCACAGGTTGGCAAGTTTGACTGCCTTTCTGCCCCAAACGTTTGTAATGATTTGTACGTTTATCAGCCGTGCGTCGTAGTCTTTAAAGGAAGGGGAATAAACGACTATGAAATTCACCACGGTAAGCAACTCTTGCGTAGAAAAGTTAACAGGTTGTAACAATCTTCTGGTGTCTGTAAATGCATCTTCCTTAGGGAGTTGCTACAAGTTTCAAACATCTGCATCTAAGTCACACATGAAAAGCAGCGCCAAGTGGCTGTGTCAGCAGAGGAACGGAAGCGGGAGGGCTGACCCCCCACACACACCAGTCATTTTTAAACCCCAAAGCACTCCTCCTTCCCAACCCTTTCCCCCCACAAAACAGCTTGGAAAGTGACATTTTGAGGCAGAGGGACCACTCAAAATCCTAGCTTCCCAGGGCTCCCTTTACTTTATTTTCTTATTTTAATAATGGAGAGTTTGTTGCACACATCCCCATGTAATGTCTGCCCCTTAGATACGCTTTTAGTTTGAAGGATGCTTGCTTACACAGTGGAACCTCCGTTCCCGAACGCCGCCGTTATTGTACGGTTCGGCTCCTGAATGCCGAAAACCTGGAAGTAAATGCTTACGTTTTCAAACGTTTTTCGGAACCCAAACGTGCGACGCGGCTTCTTGCAACCAATGGGAAGCCGCACCTCAGTTTTCGAACGTTTCAGAAGGTGAACAGGCTTCCGGAACGGATTTCGTTCGCGGACTGAGGTACCACTGTACAACTCTGATCAATTTCTAACAGATTATTTTGCTTTGCCCTGTGCTGTGCTGTTGGGAGTTTTGCTCTTTCATTTTTCCAGAGCCAGAATTTTGGTTGGGGCTTTTGGCCAGTTATTTTCATTGGTTTTCCATAGTTCAAAACAAAACAAATTATGGCCAAATTGATACAAATTAATACAAACGTTATATAAATTTTAAAGCTGACTTTCTGCCCCCGATGTTCCCTCTATTTTCCTCCCTCCTTTGCTGCTAGAATTTTGATAGTTGCTAGCCTCACGTTTTTAACATTGCTTTATGATTTGCAGTCTGTTTTTATACACTGCTTGGGCGTTGTTTAAATGCTGAGTGGCTCATGAATTCGTAAAGAAATAAATCCCCCTCTTCCTTTCACAAAAAGCGCCGATTTCTATTGTGATCATCCTGTGAATTTCTGAAGTATGAGTGATTCATATCTGACATGGCTGACTGCCACTTAAACATACCAAGCCTCATTTGGGAGGGGAAGGATCTTGTAAAACTCGGTCAGCCCTTTGGGTTGAATCCCAGCAAAGTCATCCTACTGAAATCCATGGTGAGTTCAATGGGTCTAAGTCCAAGTATGACTTAGTTGGATGCAACAACCCTATTGCCTGTTAAACTGGACTGAAAAATAAATACATTTTTTTGTCCCTTCCTCCCCATATGTTCCATCCTACTTTACTGAGCAAATAATAGAGAGCTAATCCTCACGAAGGGACCCAGGTGGTGCTGTGGGTTAAACCACAGAGCCTAGGGCTTGCCGATCAGAAAGTCGGCGGTTCGAATCCCTGCAATGGGGTGAGCTCCCGTTGCTCGGTGCCAGCTCCTGCCCACCTAGCAGTTCAAAAGCACGTCAAAGTGCAAGCAGATAAATAGGTACCACTCTGGCGGGAAGGTAAACAGCATTTCCGTGCACTGCTCTGGTTCGCCAGAAACGGCTTAGTCATGCTGGCCACATGACCTGGAAGCTGTACGCTGGCTCCCTCGGCCAGTAAAGCTAGATGAGCGCCGCAACCCCAGAGTCGGACACGACTGGACCTAATGGTCAGGGGTCCCTTTACCTTTTCCTAAGTCCAAGTATGACTTAGTTGGATGCAACAACCCTATTGCCTGTTAAACTGGACTGAAAAATAAATACATTTTTTGGTCACTCCCTCCCCTTATGTTCCATCCTACTTTACTGAGCAAATAATAGGAAGCTAATCCTCACGAACGCTTTGTTTTCTTTGTCTTTTGAAGGAAAGAAGATTCTGTACGACATAGTGGCTTTCGCCAAGGAAAGCGTGAATTCCCATGTCGTCACTCTTGGGCCTCAGAATTTTCCTGGCAAAGAGAAGGAACCGTGGCTTGTTGACTTCTTTGCACCTGTAACTATTGCAGCACCTCGTTCTCCCATAGAGATGTAGGCCGTGTTGCATCCAAAGCTATTGGATGGAACAAAAGGACTTCACCTTCCTTCTTTCCTCACCTTGCAATCTCCAGTGCACCTTCAGAATTTGTTCCAAAGGGTTGGGGGACGTTCTGGAGCAGATTTGGGGGGGGGGAATGGGCTGAGGGGAGAGAGGTGGAGAAGGTGAAGTCCTGTTGCATGAGTCCATCCTCACAATGTAGCGGTTCCTCCCACTGTGTTATTATAACTGTGAAAGTATTTTAAAAGCTTCTTCTTTGGCGATCACTCGTAGCTGAGTAAGATTGTCTTCCATGAACACGGTATTAACAGTGAGTCTGTAAGTGACTGTGGAGGCCAATTCTGGACCCACACGTCCTTCCACAGTGGGGACATAGGTTTCCACTGGGAGTTGATCACGGTGTGGATTTGCCAAGCGTGCCTTCCTCTTAGCACGTTTCTCCTTTTCATCCTGAGTTTGAGCATCTTCAAAGTCCATGACGCCTTTGGTAAAGGCTGTTCTCCAATTGGAGTGCTTGTAGGCCGGTGTTTCCCAGTTGTCTGTGTTTATACTACATTTTTTTTTAGATTTGCCTTAAGAGAGTCTTTAAACCTCTCTTGTTGACCACCAGCATTACGCTTTCAATTTTTAAGTTTGGAATAGAGTAGTTGCTTTGGTAGTTGATAATCAGGCATCCGGACAACATGACCAGTCCAATTCTAGGATGTAATGTAGAAATGTTTCATTCCACAGTATTTCATTCCACAGCAGTGTTTCCTGCTTTAAAATAGTTACCTGGTTAGCAGAGGGCACTTAGAATTGGAGGAGGAAGGGATACAATGGAAGGCATAACCAACCATAGAATTGTAGAGTTGGAAGGGATCCTGAGGGTCATCTAGTCCAAAAAACCCCACCTGTATTGCAGGACTCTCAACTAAAGCATCCATGACGAATGGCCATCCAACCTCTGCTTAGAAATCTCCAAGAAAGGGGAGTCCACAACAGACAGTGGAGTCTGTTCCACTGTTGGAGCAGCTCTTGCCATCAGAAAATTCTTCCTAATCTTTAGTTGGAATCTCCTTTCTTGTAACTTGAAGCAATTGATTTGGCTCCTCCAGTCCGGACAAGAGAAAACAGGCTTGCTCCCTCTTCCATGTGACAGCCCTTTAGATATTTGAAGATGGCTATCATCAGCGCCCTGCCGCAAGACCATGTGTCCTGTATCTAAGGCATCCCCCGAGAGCCACCTGTTCCATCTCTTTAGAAAAACTCAATGGAAAGAGCTCACAGCCACTTTGGGAACTTCTGAACTGCTCACATAATTAGGAAGGTCATGTTGGCATTTACCCTACATCTGTCTGCAGCCTAAGCTTGTGAAAAGATGTCATTCGTCATAGCATTTTAGTCAGAAAATGATTTTTCGTTTGTTTGTTATGGGGAGAAGATCATATATACCAGGGTTGTGGGGAGAATCTAGAAGTGCAGGAACCGCCCAGCCTACCAATCTGCTGGGCTCACACCAGCAAGGCAGAAGGTGTTTCTCTGTGGGGTTTTCATCTTCTTTTGTGGGCTGATGTGTTTCCCACCCAAATTTTTCCTCCTATTGGTCCCAGTAGGAAGGGAACTCGCTATGTCATCTCCAGGGTTGGTATACTTCCCCTCACCCCTGTTTTTGGACCCCTAGCACACACCCTTTTTGACAATACCACTGTCAGATCGGTACGCGGGTGGCGCTGGTGGTTAAACCACAGAGCCTAGGGCTTGCCAATCAGAAGGTCAGCGGTTCGAATCCCCGCGACGGGGTGAGCTCCCGTTGCTCGGTCCCTGCTCCTGCCAACCTAGCAGTTCGAAATCACGTCAAAGTGCAAGTAAATAAATAGGTACCGCTCCGGCGGGAAGGTAAACGGCATTTCCATGCTCTGCTCTGGTTCGCCAGAAGCAGCTTAGTCATGCTGGCCACATGACCCGGCTCCCTCGGCCAATAAAGCAAGATGAGCGCCACAACCCCAGAGTCGTCCGCGACTGGACCTAATGGTCAGGGGTCCCTTTACCTTTACTGTCAGATCACCAGCTGAGTGGCAAGGGATTGGAGGTTTCTGCCCTCGCAGTGGGGGAAATTTGCAAGGGCAAACACCTTTTGGTGCTTCTCTGCTTCCTTCTCTGCGGATGAAGAGGGAGATCCCAGGACACCCTTCTGGGAGCCATAGGAAATGTTCTATCAGTGTCTAATATCTGAGAGTAAGAAATAATTTACTGTATTTGGTGAGAAATTTATATTTGGTGGTTGTTGTTTTTCCCCTCTCTCTTCAGTGGTGCCCCCCTTGCCGAGCTTTGCTGCCGGAACTTAGGAAAGCATCAAAGCAACTCTATGGTCAAATGAAATTTGGCACACTAGACTGTACAGTTCATGAAGGGATTTGCAACATGGTAAACTGCAAGTATAAATATTTTTTCCCCACATAAACATAGCTTTGTCCCGGTTTTGAAAAGTGATATCCCAATTGTTTTGCAGTCCAAAGTGATGAAAATTAATTTGATCGCAATTCATACAAAATCCCCACTGTGTGTGCCGGCTTATGGCACCTATAAGTCACGTTAACTTTTTTTTGTAAGCCGTTCGCTGCTGCCTCTTTAACTCCTGCATACTTTTCAGCTCTCACAGACATGAAACTCCATGAACTTGGGAGTCTTGCAAATAAAAGCCCATAGAATAGGAAGCAGGCATGGAATTTGAGCTGACTTGGAAGACTGGCTTCTGAATGTTTAAAGAGACACAAAAAGAGCTAGATTTTCAGACACCATTGTGCGGAAAGCCTGCCACAAACCTGACTTGTTTTTAAAGTAAAGGCCTGAGTTTTGAGATCTAAAAAGCTGAGGGGATTCCTTCCTTGCATCATATTATATTTCACCTCTTTATATCTATTAAAAAAAATGAGTGCAAAGCACTTTAGAAGAATTAAAAACCATAGGATGCTATCAAAACTAAGTTCTGCTCAGATTAGAATAATTGAAATTAATGGGCCTAAAATTAGTCCTGCCCATTAATTTCAGTGGACCTACTCTGAGTATGACTAACATTAGATACAGCCCATTATCACTGTATTACAGGAAACAAAAATCTGTACAACTTTTAACCTAAAAACACTAGCCAGCATCCCTCTCATTGTTATATTGCACAGGCCTTTTCTATACTGCACAGGTTTGTGTTTTTTTACAATTATTGGGGTAACGGGGGTTTCCTTTGAAGAACAGATCCACACATTGAACACACATGGTTTCCATCAAAAAATCCTGAGAACTGTAGTTTGTTAAGGGTGCTGGGTATTGGAGCTATAGTTCTCAAGATTCTTTCCAGCGGGCGGGAAGTCATGAAAGCTTGAAATGTGCCTTGGGTGTGCTTTGTATGTAGGCTATGGATCTGCCCTCAGGTTTCAGCCCTGAGAACTTCACCTGCCCAGGTACTGGATGAAAAGGCAGAAATCAGTTGAGGCTTAAAAGGGGATCTCTCCCTGTGATTTCTGAAGATGTTTTCATCTTGATCTTTCACAGCACAACATTAGAGCTTACCCAACAACGGTGGTCTTCAACCAGTCTCACACCCATGAATACGAGGGGCATCACTCTTCTGAGCAGATCCTGGAGTTTATTGAGGTAATTGTTGAGTTTTGTGAACTTTCTGTTGCTCCACTAAAAGTTGTCGTTTGGTGTTTGAGTTCCTGGGTGGAAGTTTGAAGGAAACCTACCATACTCACCATAGCGGATAGCTCGAAAGAGGTTTCAACCCTGTGTGGCAGTTGTGGAAAAAGTCAAATTCTGTGCCAGGGAACATCAGGAAGGGAATTGGAAAGAAAACGACCAATGTAAAAGGGCCGTCATACAAATCTATTATGTGACTGCATTTGGAATACTGTGTACAGTTCTCACCACCTCGCTTCAGAAAGGATATTGTAGAGTTGAAAAAAAAGGTTCATTGCAGAAGCTGGGTCACGTAACTGTTGGAATGACGCTCTCTCGGAGACGGCAAACTCGCAAGACCTCTGAGCGTCTTCCAGGAGGCCCCCTCTGGAATGGCATGTCCCCTCACTCCAGAGGGCCTATCTGCGACACTTCTCTTATGAAAAGTGCACACAAGTCTTCTAGCATCATGCAGCAAGAAGGAGGAAACATCCGTAGATCTAAACTACGTTTTATTTACAGTCTATACCAGTGATGGCTAACCTTGACACTCCAAATGTTTTGGGACTACAACTCCCATCATCCCTGACCACTGGTCCTGTTAGCTAGGGATGGTGGGAGTTGTAGTTCCAAAACATCTGGAGTGTCAAGGTTAGCCATCACTGGTCTATACAGAGAATCCATAATCCATCTCTGTGTTCTCCAAGCTCTGGCAGAACAAGCAAAGCACACAGCAGAAGTGAAAGTAACTTACAATAACACTCTCAGGCGGAAGAGATAAGACAGTCTTCCATTCCCACACTCTCTCAGACAACTCATGTGATTTATACTAATCACACTAGCCAAGCTGACACAGCAGAGGCTACACCAAATCCTAATAGTAACCTTAGTCGACTTGTTCATATCCCATGATTTTGTAAGCCATTCTCGGTATCTGATTTGTTTGGCCTTCAGCCCAGGGGTGAGGAACCTTTTTCCCCTGTCCAAGAGCTTTGGAGGCAGGGGGTACATGCCGGAGATGGACAGGGTCAAAAAGTAGTTGGAGCTGAAGCCAAAAGTGGAGTTCTGGGTTTCAACAATTTAAAATTCTCAACTTAGTTAAAACAGATGGTGGTTGCAGAAAGACAGCAATTGTGTGTGTGTGTACTATAAACAAATTGCATATGACTTTACACAACCTGAGCTGTTCCTTCTATAAATTCTGAGAGCCGACTAAGTGAGCCTTCCTCCTTTCTGTGCCTTAGGATCTCATGAACCCGTCAGTAGTGTCTCTCACCCACGAGACCTTCAGTGAGTTGGTGAAGAAAAAGAAGGCTAACGAAATCTGGATGGTTGACTTCTATGCTCCATGGTGTGGCCCGTGCCAAGCCTTAATGCCTGAGTGGAAGAGGATGGCCAGGGTAAAACCAAGCAATCACTTCTTTTCAGTGCCCAGTGTCAATCATGCTCAGCTGATTACTAAACGCTTAGTTCCTTGCTCGTTTTCATTTTGAGATATTAAGACCTGGGTTTACACATATACCCCTAGCATGTATACCAGCTATCAGTATAGGATGTTTTATTTTAAAAGTGGAGGGGTCTTTTATTGCACCACGTTCTGCCATTTTAATTGAATAATGGTTTCTCTGTTTCAGTTGCTGAATGGACTGGTTTCAGTTGGTAGCGTGGACTGCCAAAAATATTTCTCCCTTTGTCACCAAGAAAACATTCAAGGTTATCCTGAAATAAGACTTTTCCCGCAAAAATCAGCTTCATCTTATCAGTACTAGTGAGTAATGCAAGTTGCTTTGATTTGTTCTTAAATACTTACTGAAAACCATGCCTGTTATGTGACTTACTAGTGCTATGGATCTGATAATCAGACTAGACTAAATCAGGAGTTCCCTCTGTGCCACAATCTGACAGTTAAATATCATTCTCCCCCCACCCCTTTTTAAGGTTTAACCTATCAGAAAGTACAAGTTATAACCTAGAGGGGTGTATTTTTTATTATCATAAAGTATTCTTTACATATTTATTTAAAATTGACTTTTTACTCACCTGATTTTATACTTTCTTATTCATAGCTAGAATTGTTAAATTTTCGATTACATTTAATAATTTACCATTACATTTTACCCAAAAATGTTATTGATACAAATATTAGATTTCTTCCAAAAGCATGTATGAATTAATATTGTCTTGCATTCCAGGTATTCCAATAAGCAACAGAAGTATTGTCACCCTGTCTAGCTTGCCTGACGCTAAGGATACTTATTCATCTGACCCTTGAAGCAGTATCCCAAATTCATATAACCCATCTTTTAACGTTGATGTTTCTGAGTATTTCCAGTTCTGCGCTATAATCATATAGGCTGCAGTTAAAAGATGGATGACCATTTCTTGATATCCTGGGGCAATTGCATTTTCAGTTTACCCAAATAATATGTTTTGAGGAGTATTTCGACCCACCCCTTATTAACCGTAGTTCTCTATACAGTCGTACCTTGGAAGTCGATCGGAATCCGTTCTAGAAAACATTTCGACTTCCAAAACGTTCAGAAACCAAAGTGCAGCTTCTGATTGGCTGCAGGAAGCCCCTGCAGCCAATCAGAAGCCCAGTCGGACGTTCGGGTTCCAAAGAACGTTTGCAAACCGGAACACTCACTTCCGGGTTTGCGGCGTTTGGGAGCCAAAACGTCCGAGTGCCAAGGTACAATTGTATAGTGAATGGGCTCATTTGATAATTGATATCCTATCATCTTTATCTCTTCTAATATTGGTGTGTCACCCATCAGGGTTTGGGGTGTTGTAAAGCTGTTTTGTTTTGTCATTTTGTTTGTTGTCATTTCCTGCCAACGGAATTATTCCTGTGGAGGAAAGCATGCGCAAAATCTCATGCCAAACTTGAAATGGAATTGTTGTGCTATGACATATATTCCACCTGAGCAAGCATTTCGCCTTGCCAGGTGGAAGGATCTCCCCTCCTCCGCCTATGCGCTGTCCTGGGGGTTCCCCTGACCCCAGACCCAGAGTCTATTTAGGGGGGGTGTTACTTACGTGGGGTGGGGAAACGGCATCGTGCAAGTGGAATTCCTTGCGCAGGGCTTCCCCTGGCAGTGCCCGTGAGGTGAATCCTGCCCCATGTGGCTATTTTCAGGGGAAATCTGTCAGCTGAAATAGAGAATCCAGTGCCCTGCTAAATATCATGATCTTTGGGTGGGCGCTGTGTGAACCCAGCGAACAGAAAGTGTACTACAGAGGTGTTGCTTCTTTTTGCCCGTTTTGATATTTGTTTGTTTGTTTGTTTATTGCTTTTATACTTCTGTTTTTAACAGTAGCTACAACGGCTGGAACAGAGATGCACATTCGCTGAGAAGATGGGCACTAGGGTGAGTGCTTGCCTCAAAATGTTATTCACAGTATAATTTTTTGTGGGGTGGGGGACTCACATAGAATAATCGATAGAGGGGGCTGTAGGGCCATGCAAGTTAGCCCCGCCATCCCCATCATCTATGCTGTTGCATTGAGTGCCTCACTTTCGGATTGTGTTGAAGACTGTATGCATGAAACACCCACCCACCCCAAAAAGCTCTTCTTCGAAATCCTGTTTTTGGACCCCAGGGGAGAAACTATTCCATAGGTCTTCCTCCACTCAGGTGTTGATGCTAATGGTGAATAGAAATCACAAACAGGACCTTTCTTGGCGATAGGCCCCCTCGTTTTGAGAGGAGTTGTTTGTGTGACTCTGAAATCCCAAGTTCCTCGTTTTGTTTTTCCCTTTTCAAAGGTATTTACCTCGGGTGTCTCTGGATCTGACACCTCAGAGCTTCACCGACAAAGTTCTGAACGGGAAAGAGCATTGGGTCGTCGACTTTTATGCTCCCTGGTGCGGCCCTTGCCAAAACTTTGCTCCGGAATTTGAGATCCTAGCTAAGGTAAACGGCCTGATCTTCCTGTGATGGCAAGTCACTGTCGGTTTAGTGCTCTCCTTTTCCTCCCGAGCTATTTTCGATGCATTTGTCAGGGGCTGGCCGGTTTCCGAAGCGGTGCCAGAGGAGACAGCTGACCTAGATAGGGCTCCGCTGACGCCCGAAGAGTTATTGAGGGTCTGGGATCAGGAACAGGCACAGCCCCTGCTGACGCCAGAGCAGGTAGTGCAGCAATGGGAGGAAAGCTCCACCAGAGCGCTAGCACAGCCAATGGGAAGGGATCAGAATATGGAGACCGAGGAGGAGTTGAGGCTTAGAGAGCCTACCGGAGCATCAGACACCACAAGCGGGGAAGGTGAAAGCGAAAGGGAAGGGGGAGCCGTAGGGCTGCCCAGGTCAAGGGCGCGGAAGCGGAAAAAGGAGAGGCGGAGACTAGGCTTTCCGAAGCTCCTATGCTGGGGGCGGAGCCGCAAATCCGTACTAGAAGGATCTGACTCCGAGGGGTCGGATGCATAATCGCAAGGTCTGGATTATCAATGTTATGAAATAAAGTGATTAGTTTAGCAGACTGCGTTTTGTGGATGCTTACTTCCGAGGAGACACCCATCCGTCTCACAGCATCCTTCTAGTCATCGTCACCTCCTCAGAAGTAAAGCACAACCAGCATGAGCAGCGCGGAAGAAGCCGCAGCGTTAGCTGCCCAAGGAGCCGGCGGTGGAGGTGCCCCTACCTGGGAAGATAGAGCTCGTGAGCTAGAGGTACTGTACCGAATTAGTCAAGCCAGGTTGGAGGAGGCAAGGATCCACGCTGAGCAGGGCAGGAGTGCGCAGGCGGGCAGGCGAATCACCATGCTAACAAGCAGGTTTCAGGGCAGACCAGAACAGTACATAGGTTTTAGAACGGACATGCTATATGCCCTGGAACTACAAAAAGACTCATTTAAAAATGAGGAAGAGCAGGTCGGATTTGTAATTTCGCATTTTGAATCACATGCTCGAGATTGGGTGAGGCCACTGATTATGGCCAAGGACCCAGCGCTTCAGAGAGTAAAGGAGTTCTTTAAAGCGATGGACGCTGTTTATACGAGCAGTTCGGAACAGGAATTGGAAGCGCAGGAACTTTTGCTTTTGAGGCAAGGGAATATGACGGTGCGCGAGTACCAGGCAAAGTTTTTGTCGTTAACCCATCGTCTGGGATGGGAAATCAATACGCCTCAAATGATAGCGCTCTTTAAGTTAGGTCTGGCCGATGAAGTAAAAGACTCTTTGGCGAGGGGGGGTCCCTACAATGACATGAAAAGCCTCACCGAAGCAGCGATGGCAATCGGCATTAGACTGGAACTCAGAGACAAAAGCAGGAAGGAGGGGAAGGCGGGAAGGTGGTTCAACTTCCGCATTCCCACACCAACAGAGAGACCGGCTGGCGCGCAGACGCACCTCCCGGAAGAAACGCCCATGGAATTGGGAGGAGCGCGCGCGCGCCCTATTTCAAACGCAACGGTTGCCAAGGGGAGTGACACGCAAGGCGGGAAGGCGCCCAGAAAATGCTATGTGTGTCACCAAATAGGACACCTCGCAAAAGCGTGTAATAAGAAAAAGGTGTGGCAAGGCATGACGGGGGCTGTAACAGGAGAAGGGGAGGAGCAGACGCCGAGGCAGGGAAACGGGAATGCCGGCTGGCAAGTCACGGGGACGGCCAGCCCGGCTCAGGAGCAGTAAAAGGTCCCCCCAGCAACGCACCAGAGACGCCCCCCCCCAGCCCGCCAGAGCACACCCTCCCCAACCCTCCCAAGCCAGGCATCGTGATGGAAGTCACACTGGAGCTACCCAATGGCTTCACCATGCAAGTTCCCGCCTTGGTAGATTCGGGAGCATCGGCTGATTTCCTGGATATAGACTTTGCACGGCAGCACCAGCTTCACCTCCTGCCTTTGCCTGTCCCCTTGCAAGTCACCACCATTGATGGGAGGGAATTAAAAGGAGGGGCGGTCACGCAAAGCGCTCCACCTATGCGGATGGGGATGGGAAGGCACTCTGAAGTTATTGCTTTCCACGTCACCACGTTAGCAGGCCCCCCCTTAATACTGGGGATGGGGTGGCTGGACAGACATGACCCAGTAGTGAGCTGGCATCAGCGCTCTCTAGTGTTTGGTTCTGCGTATTGCATGGAGAATTGCTTGCAGCAGCTCAATCCCAAGGAGCAGGCAAAGGCTGCCGTGATGCAAGCAGGGGAAGTCACCCTCCCTGCGCAATATGCGGAGTTTCAACAGGTGTTTAACGAAAGGGAAGCAGACAAGCTACCCCCCCACCGCCCCTACGACTGCCGAATCGACCTGGTGCCAGGAGCTCAGCTGCCACCGGGCAAGCTTTATTCAATGTCGGAGCAGGAGATGGCAGATCTGAAGGACTTCATTGACAAAAACCTGGCCAGAGGGTTCATCAGGGAAAGCAAGGCTGTAGGGGGCAGCCCAGTGTTCTGGGTGGACAAAAAGGACACCCCCCCAACGGAGATTGATTTGTGACTATCGGATTCTCAACTCCCTGACCCTCCCTGTCTCCTACCCAATGCCGAAGATCGACGACCTGCTGGCGGCGGTACGCAAGGGCAGGATCTTCACCAAGCTGGACCTGAGGGGTGCGTACAACCTAATCAGGATCAGAGAAGGCGATGAGTGGAAAACAACCATGTTCACACCCCTGGGTGCTTATGAGTTCCTCGTGATGCCCTTCGGCCTCCAGGGAGGTAGTCAATGCTTCCAAGCGTTCATGCATCACGTGTTGGGACCCCTGCTGTACAAACAGGCAGTGGTCTATTTAGATGACGTGCTGGTGTACTCTCAGAACCCAGAGGAGCACGTGCACCACGTAAAGGAAGTACTGCAGAGACTCCAGGAACACCAATTAGCGGTCAAGCTGGAGAAGTGCCGGTTCCACACCACGGAGGTGGACTTCCTAGGCTACCGACTCTCAGATACAGGAATAGCCATGGATACCAATAAGGTGGAGGCGATCCTGCAATGGAAAAGCCCCAAGACCAAGAAGGACGTGCAGCGCTTCGTCGGCTTCGCAAATTTTTATCGCAAGTTCGTAAGGGCGTTCGCAGACATGACAGCACCAATTACGGACTGCTTGAGAGGCAAGAAGAAGTTTAAGTGGACGGACGAGGCGCAACAAGCCTTTGAAACACTCAATAAAGTCTTCGCCTCAGAGGAGCAGTTGCTGCATGTGAACCCCAGCAAGCCCATCAGAATAGAGACAGATGCATCAGATCGAGCCATAGGAGCGATACTACTGCAGCAAGATCCAGCAAAGGAATGGCGGCCCTGTGCGTTCTATTCCAGGAAGTTGAGCCGGTCTGAGGCCCATTACGCCATTTGGGACAAAGAACTGTTGGCAGTGGTCGCAGCATTCAAACACTGGCGCCACTTCTTGGTGGGGGCGCAACACCAAATCCAGGTTCACACTGATCACAAGAACCTGGAGTACTGGCGCACGGCTAGAGTGCTCAACCAGCGCCAAATGCGATGGGCAGAGTTTTTTGCGGAATTCAATTTCCACATCCAGTATGTTCCTGGCGAGCAGAACAGCAGGGCGGACGCCCTATCCAGGAAGCCAGAATACATGGAAGATGAAGGACCTCCGGTGGCAAGGGCCATCTTCAAGCCTGAACAGTGGCGGTGTGGGGCGACATTGGGTGGTAGGGAAGAACTGGTGCGCCTCACACAGGCGGACGCCTTTGCCCAGAACAAACTGAGGGAACTCAAGGAGGGGAATCCCAGGGCAGGAGGGTTTGAGGAAAAGGAGGGGCTACTGGTGTACAAGGGGGCACTGTATGTGCCAGGGGAGGATATGAGGGCCAAAATTCTCAGACAGCTTCATGACAACCCCACAGCAGGGCACTTTGGGCAATTCAAAACCATGATACTGGTCACTAGAGAATTCTGGTGGCCAAAGGTCAGGCAGGACGTTAAGGACTACGTCAGGGGGTGCGAGGTCTGCCAAAGGGCCAAGGGGGAGAGAAGGGTACCAGCAGGACTACTGGAACCGCTTCCCACCCCAAGCAAGCCCTGGGAAGCGGTTTCGCTGGACTTTGTCACAGATCTCCCCAAGTCCAAGGGCAACACGGCTGTACTAGTCGTAGTGGATCTCCTGACCAAGATGGCTCACTTCATTGCCTGCCCCAAAGTGGTGTTGGCGGAGACGGCCCGGTTGTTTATGCAGCACTTGTTCAAGCTGCATGGTATGCCAGTGAGAGTAATTTCGGATCGCGGCGCCCAATTTACCTCCCGTTTCTGGCGCAAGCTCATGCAGATCTTGAAGGTGCAGGTGTGTCTATCTTCAGCACGCCATCCTCAAACTAACGGTCAATCGGAGCGTGTTAATTCCATACTGCAGCAGTATCTGCGCTGTTATGCTTCCCAGCAACACAGCGACTGGAGTGACAAACTCGCCCTTGCAGAGTTTTCGTACAACAATGCTCAACACTCCTCGGCAGGCATGTCCCCGTTCCAGGCGATCTACGGCAGCCACCCCAGGGCCTTTCCGGGAAGGGAGGGGGAACAGGGGGATGGAGACGTGCCCGCTGCACAGAATTTCGCTGAGGAGTTGGAAGCATTGCACCAATTGCTCAGTGACAATTTGGAGCGGGCTAAAGCAGCCTACAAGACGGCAGCGGACCGGCACCGCAGGGAGGGGGAGGACATCCAGGTGGGAGATATGGTATGGTTGTCCACACAAGGGCTGCCCATTCGCGGCAGGTGCAAGAAGCTGCAGCAACGTAGACTGGGGCCTTTTGAGGTAGTGGAGCAGATCAACCCCGTGGCTTTCAAACTGCGACTGACGGACGACATGAGGATTCACCCGGTGTTCCACAGGTCTCTCCTGTCCAAGTACAGGGAACCTCACAGGTACCAACAGGGCTACCAGCAGGGGTCGCAGGGGTTACCGATGGTGGAACCGGAACTCTTCAACGAGGCCACCGAGATTTTGGACTCCAGGTGGCAAGGGGATGAACTGCAGTATTTGGTAGCGTGGGAGGGGGAGCCAGCGTCGGAAAATGCATGGATCCCGGCAGAGGAAGTCACCAAGGAGCATCTGGTGTGGGAATTTCACGAACTATTCCCGCACAAGCCCAAACCATACCGTTGGCAACTAAGAGACGTGTTTCAGCCCACAGACTCGGAGGAAGGGGACTTCTGGGGTTTCCCACCATCAGGGGGGAGTGAAGGGTACCCAATGGTAGGAGAAGGGACCGAGAGTGCAGAACCCCTTTCTCCACCCATGGCCAGGGAGGATTGGGAAGACCTGTTTGCCTCATCGTCCAGTGGCGACACCACAATATTCTTAGGTTTCCCTTCCTCCCCTGACACAGCAGACGAGTCTTGGGGGGAGCTGGGAGATCTAGCAAGGGACTCCGAAACCAATCTGCCCCAACCAGGTGTGCCTTTTCAGGAGGGGAAGGGGGGCTTGGAAGGGGGGATGGATGTCAGGGGCTGGCCGGTTTCCGAAGCGGTGCCAGAGGAGACAGCTGACCTAGATAGGGCTCCGCTGACGCCCGAAGAGTTATTGAGGGTCTGGGATCAGGAACAGGCACAGCCCCTGCTGACGCCAGAGCAGGTAGTGCAGCAATGGGAGGAAAGCTCCACCAGAGCGCTAGCACAGCCAATGGGAAGGGATCAGAATATGGAGACCGAGGAGGAGTTGAGGCTTAGAGAGCCTACCGGAGCATCAGATACCACAAGCGGGGAAGGTGAAAGCGAAAGGGAAGGGGGAGCCGTAGGGCTGCCCAGGTCAAGGGCGCGGAAGCGGAAAAAGGAGAGGCGGAGACTAGGCTTTCCGAAGCTCCTATGCTGGGGGCGGAGCCGCAAATCCGTACTAGAAGGATCTGACTCCGAGGGGTCGGATGCATAATCGCAAGGTCTGGATTATCAATGTTATGAAATAAAGTGATTAGTTTAGCAGACTGCGTTTTGTGGATGCTTACTTCCGAGGAGACACCCATCCGTCTCACAGCATTGCGGCCAGGGTGGCCTCTGCACACATGCCTAAAGGTAAAGGTACCCCTGACCATTAGGTCCAGTCATGGACGACTCTGGGGTTGCGATGCTCATCTCGCTTTACTGGCCAAGGGAGCCGGCATACAGCTTCCAGGTCATGTGGCCAGCATGACTAAGCCGCTTCTGGCGAACCAGAGCAGCACATGGAAACGCTGTTTACCTTCCCGCTGGAGCGGTTCCTATTTATCTACTTGCACTTTGACATGCTTTCAAACTGCTAGGTTGGCAGGAGCTGGGACTGAGCAACGGGAGCTCACCCCGTCGCGGGGATTCGAACCGCCGACCTTCTGATCGGCAAACCCTAGGCTCTGTGGTTTAACCCACAGCGCCACCCGCGTCCTGCACACATGCCTAGGGTTTCCCAAAAGTGAAAATCTGGGAAAACCCAGACTTATGGCAGCCCTACACATGCCCAGTGAGGCCTTCTGTGGCACCTGAAGGGTTTTCTCCCTCCACTGAAATTAAGGCTTGAGAGGAACATTCTACTGTAGCCCATTGAAGAAGTTGTGTGTGCTTGGTTGCGGCCCTTGCTGCCCGGGACAGTGTCTCCAGTTTGTGCCCCGGTTCATGAGCCCCTGCTTTGTGGATTTGACATCCACTTTTTCAGAGTACCTCACTATGAAACTAGTGGTCAATTGTGGAAGTAGATGTGGGTGGTTAGCAATGGGCTTTAACTCCTGTCTCCTCCTCCTCCATTTTCAAGGCTGTTAAAGGGAAAGTGAAAGCTGGGAAAGTGGACTGCCAGGCTTACGCCCAGACGTGCCAATCTGCTGGCATCAGAGCCTATCCAACAGTGAAGTTTTATCCTTACCAAGGAGCAAAGGTAAAGGCACAGAAATATTTGCAGAAACAAAGGAGGACTAGCGACTTGATGGCAGGATTTAAATAAACATTGACAATTTTACTAGCAATGATATTTAGTTGATAAGAAAGTAAAATAATATAATTTTTAGATATAGCAGTGTGAAATAAGGGGAAAATAAGCCAGAAGTGGAAGTTGGGGGAGGCCCAGGGAGGAGGGAAGAGGGATTGCAATATGAATGATAAGGATATGTGATTTACCGGTATGTAATAACAGAAAGAGAAAATATAATATTTTTTGAAGTTTTATCCTTACCAAGGTAAAGGCACAGGTATCTCCATCATGTCAACTGTGAGGCGGGGAGGGGTGCAGTTCCGTTGTGGAGCACATGCTATGCACGCAAGAAGGGGGTGTATTTTGAGAGTCATTTTGGACTCACGGCTGTCCATGGAGGCGCAGGTCAATTTTGTGTCCAGGGCAACTGTCTACCAGCTCGATCTAGTACTCTGGCTGAGACCTTACCTCTGTGTGTGTGTTTTTTGTTTTCGTTTTGTTTTAAGAAAAATGCATTTGGGGAGCACATAGACAGCCATGATGCAAAAGCCATAGCCGAACTCCTGATGGAGAAAGTAGAAGATATTAAGAAAAAGAGGAAAAAATCTTCCAGAAACAAGGTGAGATCCCCCCCACACACACACACACGGTTGAATTTGACACAGATATTTTAGCATCTTTCTCTTCTGGCTATTTGTGTTCATGGGTTGTACCCAATGGTGGATTTGTTGCAATTGCTTCTGATCATGCTATGCAGGGGCACCTGATTTTTTAAAATAAAAGTCTCCTACCCTCTGTGTCACCTTCCCAAAAGATGATCCTGAGAACTAAGGAGACTATCTGGAACAGTATGTGGGATATGGCATGAAGGGGGCAATAGGTAGGGCGGGGGAATCAGTGACTGTCAGTTGCCTCTGCCTTATTGGAGTGAAAACACAAAGCTACTGTAAGAGACCACCTCTGAAATCCGGTGTGCAGCAGCTGTACCACCCCTTCTCTTGCATTTGTGTTTGCCAGGACAGAAGCATTTCAAATGCTTCTAAGGATCCGCTGCAATTGACAAGAGATGTTTTGATGCTGAATGACTATGTACTGTGGTAGCCAAATACCGTATTTTTCGCTCCATAAGATGCACCTGACCATAAGACGCACCTAGTTTTTTGAGGAGGAAAGGGGGAAATCCCCCCTTTTTGAGGATCAGTTCAAAGTTGTGCATCTTCTTTTGGAAGAAGAAAAGCCCCATTTGCAAAAGGATCAGCTCAAAGTTGTGCTGCTGCTTTTGCAAAGGAGAAAAGACCCATTTGCAAAAGGATCAGCTCAAAGCCCTTTCTACAGTTTCCAGACAGATAATCTAATCAGCCAGTCACATGTCGCTGGGGAAACCAACAGCCTCCTCTGCAGAAAGGGAGACAGCGACCTTATCTGTCTCCCGGATCTCTTGCTGATCAGCTGTAAAGGTCCCTGGGCAATTCAGCTCCAGGGACCATGCATTCGCTCCATAAGAAGCACAGACATTTCCCCTTACTTCTTAGGAGGAAAAAAGTGTGTCTTATGGAGCGAAAAATACGGTAGCTAAATTGCAATATCGGTTTACCACAGGGTACAGTCGTACCTCGGAAGTCAAACGGAATCCGTTCCGGAAGTCCATTCAACTTCCAAAACATTTGGGAACCAAGGCGCAGCTTCCGATTGGCTGCAGGATGCTCCTGCAGCCAATCGGAAGCCACGGAAGCCACAATGAACATTCAAGTTCCAGAGAATGTTTGCAAACTGGAACACTCACTTCCGGGTTTGCGATGTTCGGGAGCCAAAACGTTCGTCTCACAAGGCGTTCGACTTCTGAGGTACGACTGTATTTGGTAGCTGACTCCTCCCTTCCATGCTTGGTTGTATAGTATCACCCGCAACATCTTGAGGAAAGGTGGAATCAATGTCATGGTATTGGGTCCAAAGGAGAAAACGAATTTGGAGATACCCGTACTGGTGGGTTATTTTACTTTATGGCTGTACAGTGGTACCTCTTGTTACGGATTTAATTCGTAGCGGGGTGCCATGCGAACCCCAGAAAATCTGTAACTAGAGGCGCCGCTTCTGCGCACGTGCACAGCGCAATAGAGCGCTTCTGCACATGCGCGAGCAGCGAAACCTGGATGTATACACTTCCGGGTTTGCCATGGCCGTAACCCAAAGATTCTGTAACCTGGAGGTTACGCAACACGAGGTACCACTGTACAAAGTTAAGACCTTCTTCAAGAAAATATAGGTCCCTATATATGAAATATCTTGCTTATCTGGCACTGCATGGCAGCGGAGGCAAATTATTCTAATATTGCCAAGGCCATCCTTTATGACAGCCTCTCCCAAGCTGGTGCTCTCTAGATTTTGTTGGGCTCTGACTCTCAGTCTGCACAGCTGGTGGTCAGGGATGATAGGAATTGCAGTCCAAAACTATTGGGTTGGCGAAACCTGCTTCACGCAAACATGAAAGGAACATTTCTCCGTAGTTTACTGCGTCGTTTTTATCTATTTCCCTCCCTCTCTCTGCCCCTTTCCAACAACCAGGATGAACTCTGAGCCGCAGAATGAATTCAAACTGAAGCAGCGGCAGTGGAAGTATTCGATCATGCCTCCTCAAAGAGGAAAAAGGAGAGCATCAGGCTTCGTGGACACAGCTTTTATCTCCTTGAATGCTGCAAGAATGTTATAAAGCTTCCCAAGTGCTCATTTGTAACAGGGGGAGAGACGCTTGTTCCATGAGTGATGTGCTCACTGGGAGCTTTTCTTTTCTGGTTTTGAACTTCAGACTTGATCAGTAGTGGAGGAACTGTAGGGTTTTTTCCTACCACTTCTCCCATTCAATCCTCCCAACCTTTGTCTACGAAACGGTCTTTTCTTGTGCTGAAAAGGAACGCTATAATTTCCACTTGTGGAACTGCAGGTTTATAGACTACTCAGCAGCACAGAAAGACTAAAACAGCTGTCTCTCTTTTTCCTTCCCCCGGGAAGAGAAAGTGTGGTCTGAACCACTATTTTACCTCTGGTTATTGTACTGTAGTTAGTGAGCTTTGCCCAGAATTCACTGGGTGTTAACATAGGAGTTGGAAGAAGTTCGGTCTTCTTAGCCCACCTACATTCTAGAACGTTCCGCGTTACGTCCCGGTTTCTAAGCCGCTTTTGAAGAGCGCTCAAATGGCCGTGAGCGAGCACGATCGCTTCAGTGCTTGGCAGTCAAACGGTGGAAGAGGCCTTGTCTGCGTTGGCTCCCCACTTGCGGTCCGCCAGTTGCGTGTGCTAAGCTGTCACACGCAGGTTTTGACTTTGGAAACATCCCTGCAAATGCTCAGAAGAGCGATGCGCTGCTGTTTGTATTTCGTGACGTACAGGCAGCTGTGACCAGAAGGTGGCAGTGCGTGCGCAAGTTTGCTTCCTATGGACTGCAGCAGCTGAGAGCCGACACAAGCAAGACTTTCTTCACTGGCCACCTTAGTGGGGTAGGAGAGCTGAAAATAATGCCAATATATGTCACACCTGGCAACCAATGCCCTTTGGTTTCAGGTAGTACATGGGCAGACGAGTCTAAAAAGCCCGAGACACAAATTTCCACGACCCTCTAGCTTATTTACAAGAAGTGACATACCGTACTTTTCCGTGTTTAAGACTGTTTTTTTTTTTGGTTAAAAAATCATGTTCAAAATTAGGGGTTGTCTTATACATGGGTAGCGCATTGTGGGGCCGTGGGGTTGGTTGCTGCCGTGAGTTGGAGATGGCTATTGGTGGCTGCTGCAAGGGCTGTTGTTGATTGGCTGTTGCTGTGGCAATTGGGCGGGTGATTTGCTGCTTTTTTCGGTGATGGAAAAAAGGTCAACAACTCTGCCCCCCCCCCAAAAAAAAAAGCTCAACGACTGTTGGCAATCCTCCCCCAATAAAGCTCAACAATTTTGGGGAACCCCCCCCCATTTTCTTAATTTTGAGTCCCCAAAAATAGGGGACGTGTTATACACGGGGGCGTGTTTACACACGGAAAAGTACGGTATTTAGTGTTAACTCTGGAAGTGTGCACTTGATTCTGACCAAACTAAACTTCCTGATGTATATTTTGCTCTAATAGGCTTAGTTTGGACAGAATCAAGTCTACACTCCCAGAGTTGACGCTCAATAATTTACTTCTGGTAAATGAGCTTTTTTATCCCCCAGCTCTCCTAAGTTGATTTCAGTCGGACTCGCTTCCGGGTAAACATGATTATAAAATGCAGGCTTCTCCCACATCCAAGCAGATAAGACGCTGAGTTGCACCATCGCGATTTTCCACAGAATTAAAATAATAATAATTTCAGTTTGTGTCACAGGAAATGTTGTTTGATTTTAAAGTGGGGCACTCGAGTCAGGTAAGAAGAAACTGCTGGATGAAGTCAGAGAGCCCAGCTAGTTTAGCATCCTGTTCTCACAGCGGCCAACCAGATGATGCTCCTGAAGTTTCTAGCAACCGGCTTCATCTGTTTGGATACCAGCCTGCTCCCAGCCCTTTAAACAGAGTTGTAAAACGTAACTACTGGCTTTCTTCTTTTTTCCTATTTTCAGTATTCCAAGTGCCTTCTGAACATTGTTCTGCTCAGCAATGAAAGTGCCAAAGCAAATTAAAGACTTGATGCACTTATTATGGCAGAATTTTTCACAGTCCATTTGATGACTGCGCCTGTGAAAAGTTTGCGCCATGAAAAATGTGCTAGTCTTCTAAGTTTTCTCACTAGATTGTCCGTGTGAGGTTGGCGTGGGGGGGTGGACATGAGGCAGCCACCTTAATAAGTAACAAATACATTGGAATGGATCCAGAATTACCTTTCTGTTTGCGGAAAGGACGGAGAGCCATGCAGTTCCAGGAGATGTGCCAATCCTCCGGTGCAAACCAAGGATGGGCTAGGGCGAGAGACAGTAGATTCTGGAAAAAATATCACTCTTTTCTCCTCTAGAGGGAGCACTTATGAGCAGATCAATTTCATTGATTTCAATGGGTCTACTCCCAAGTATGACTTCATTATATATCATCTCTAGAAGCCAACCTAATGTAACACACACACACCCGCCCACCAGTGTTGGCGCTTGCCAAAGTCTTAAATTGGTTTTTCTGTATTAGTATCTGTACTGTACTGTCCCCAATTTTTATTTGAAAATCTCATGCTAGGAATTTGGAATAATAACCTTCCTCTCCCTAAAGACTGGGCATCTAGAATATTGTTTTGGGTTTTTTTTAAAGGTAGATAGATATACTTAGCAACCGCTCCCTTTTGTGAGTGGCTACAGTTTTTCCTGTGTGTTTATGTAAGAATTATTTTGCACCTGTGGAGAACAGGTTTTACTTTTCAGCAGAGAGACACTTCCATAAACCACGATTATTTGGTGAAGCCTGCATGTTCAAGTGCCCAGAGTAATTAGCTCAGCTATGAATACATTTCTGTTACTGAATCACCAGCTGTTCCCCCCCCCCTAAAGGTAAGAACATCAGGATTATAGTTTAGTAACACAGGGAGTTACTAAACATTCTGGTTCTTCCTGTTAGCAGATGCAAGAACACTGGAGTGAATAGGATCGGAACACAGTATTCCTTTTGAAAATATCACAGCTGTAGATGCTGCTGTGTCAGTTTCAACTGCAGTCTAATTACCTCTTGAACTTTTATACTACGGTAATAAATGGTTTCATCCAGTACATCGTCGTCGTCCTCTTCAGCTTTCATGTTGTGGTTCTGGGTTCAAGACCTTTAAATTCCGTTTTCCGAACCTCTAAACAAACTCTAAACCAGGAACTAGCATCCAAAAAAAGCAAACCAGTGTTAAATGATGTCTACATTAGATTCCCATTCAATATTTTTTTTTGTTTCTCTAGCTGAAGAGACAAGTCACTTTCAAATGGAACAGTCATCTCTTGGACCAGAACCATATTCGTTTATAATAGCTCCTATAGTCAACATGGGAATGTGCAATAAGGAGAAATAATAAGAAATGTTGTACTGTTAAGCTCAGCCAACTTCTCCAGATAGGACAACAATTACGCTATATACTCGAGTATAAGCCTAGTTTTTCAGCACATTTTTTGTGCTGAAAAACCGCCCTCGGCTTATACTCGAGTGAGGCAGGCAGTGGCTCCTATGAAGCTTTCCCACGTTTTTTGTGGTGAAATTGGGTGCCTCGGCTTATATTCGGGTCGGCTTATACTCGAGTATATACGGTATCTCGATTGGGTTTCCTTCAAAAGGTGGTTATTGCAGGACTTTGGCATTTTGTCATATTTGAGTCTATTTACAAGCATACGGGTTAAGCATGGGGGGGTGCAGCTTAAACACACCAGCAAACCTGAATGCCATTGCTCCCATATCACACACACACAGAGAGAGAGAGAGAGAGAATCATAAGTTAACCGGATCCAAAACAGATCCCTGTGGCAGCGGAAACTTGAAAATAAACACAAATATTCTGCAAAGAAAGCAGAAGCAAAATGTTCTTTAAAGAGAACTGACTGAGGTGTTTGATCCTTTCTCTAGAGTTAAGATAACCAACCAAAACATTGCAATTGCTGTTGTCTTAGAAGGTCGTTTCAAGGCACAGACTGTGCAGAAATCCAGGAATGAATCCAGCCCTCTCCAACAGGCTTTCCAGCCAAAGAAATCCAAAGGCTTCCTTCTGTGCAAGAACAAATGCTCTCCAAAGCCAAACTCCTGGGGCAGATGTTCTAGTCAGATGTGCTGCTGAAGTCAGGCATCTGATGCATTTCCAACAAAAACAGGTACAGGAGGACAGTTTTTATTACACTTGTCCATCACGTTTTGCCTTGGTTGCAACAATGCAGGGCGAGGGCTGGTTTTGAAATTGTTTGCAAGCATCATGTGGACCACTGAAGTTTTAAATAGCACAGCTGTGTTGACTTCCTTCACCAAAACCAGGTTTTAATTCCTTATTTAAAACCCACTTCTTGTTTTATGCAATGAATATACTAATTTCATCCCTTGTGGGTGACTATCCATTCTTAAAGAAATCAGCCCTGCGTGCTCACTAGAAGGACAGATCCTGAAGTTGAGGCTCCAGTACTTTGGCCACCTCATGAGAAGAGAAGACTCCCTAGAAAAGACCCTGATGTTGGGGAAGATGGAGGGCACAAGGAGAAGGGGACGACAGAGGATGAGATGGTTGGACAGTGTTCTCAAAGCTACCAACATGAGTTTGGCCAAACTGCGAGAGGCAGTGAAGGATAGGCGTGCCTGGCGTGCTCTGGTCCACGGGGTCACGAAGAGTTGGACACGACAGAACAACAACAACAATATCTAGTTTTCCCACTTGGAAGGAAGTCTTCAGGATAAGCAAGGCCCGTGGTTTCTTTGATCTGATGGAAGTGTGTCTCCATAACAAAGAGAACCCTCATTTTGTACAACCAGGGATTGTGTAATGAGATTTTTATATTTTTATCTTTGCAAGCTCTATTATTGCTACTGTGACAGAGAATAATAAATCCATATATATCTGGAGAGCAACACACACACACACAGTGTATATCTAAAAGACAGACAAGCCCTTGTCATCTACGGCTGTAATCTTCAAGCATTTACTACGTACGGAATAGCTTTCCTGAAGTTCCATAGAAGCTCATGGCATGACTCCAGAGTGAGTCATTTGCAGATATCAAGAACATTTGCAGACAGGTATAGCTGGAAGCTAAACAGGGCTACGAGGATAAACCTGTATAGAATAAAAAAGAGATTACATAAGAGTCAACCAATTCCTGAAGGCTTATTAAAATACAACATTTGGCATTTAGCATGACACAGCACTGAGGAAATGTTTGCAATTTAGACAAATTATTACTTTTTACAGACCTGAGATTAGAGACTCTTAAATTGGGCTCCAAGCATAACAGAAAGCTCTGAGCGCGCTGAACTTCACCAGTACGGACCTACCATTATAAATGTAAACTGATATCGTCAGTGCTGTTGCAGTCAGTAAATTCTGCTCCTGCCACTTTAGATAAATTTTACCCAAATTAACATGATTTCTATGTGGTTTTAACTTACCTTTGGGAGGCCTCATAATTAGTCTCAGCTGGTAGCACTTAATGGCAGGCAACCTGAACTCCAGCAGCTGCTTTGCCTGTTCAGCCTTGGACAAGAACCTTAATTAGCAGCGAGGTTTTAGGTGCAGTTTTCCGCTGCTGACCGTTTCCCCTTTCCTCTCCTCTTGAATGTTTTTGGGCTTTGAGACTGCAGTTTCCGTTGTGATCCAGAGGAAGAGACTTGGGTGCCAGAGCGCAGTACATTTTCATAGGCCGATAGCTAAGTCATACATAGAGTAGACCTACTGAAATCAGTTGAGTCTCTTCTGAATATGGTTATTGATGGGAGTCACCCATTAGCTTCGTAAAGTCAAACAGATCCTGTGGTTCCAAGAAACCTAGAGGTAATAGGACTTGGAAGGGGCTGGGTGCAATTTTAGTAACAAATTTGGCATATAACAACATTTAGTATTTCATAGAATCATAGAGTTGGAAGAGACCACAAGGGCCATCCAGTCCAACCCCCTGCCAAGCAGGAAACACCATCAAAGCATTCCTGACAGGTGGCTGTCAAGACCTCCAAAGAAGGAGACTCCACCACACTCCTTGGCAGCAAATTCCACTGTCGAACAGCTCTTACTGTCAGGAAGTTCTTCCTAATGTTTAGGTGGAATCTTCTTTCTTGTAGTTTGAATCCATTGCTCCGTGTCCTCTTCTCAGGAGCAGCAGAAAACAACTTTTCTCCCTCCTCTATATGACATCCTTTTATATATTTGAACATGGCTATCATATCACCCCTTAACCTTCTCTTCTCCAGGCTAAACATACCCAGCTCCCTAAGCTGTTCCTCATAAGGCATCGTTTCCAGGCCTTTGACCATTTTGGTTGCCCTCCTCTGGACACGTTCCAGCTTGTCAGTATCCTTCTTGAACTGTGGTGCCCAGAGCATTTTTACTGCAGAGCAAGTGTGGCCTAATGGTTGGAGGACCAAAAACAGACTGTAGAGACCCCAGTTCAAATCCTTGATTGGACTATGACAGTCACTGAGTGTCAGGGATTGGGTTCAAGAGGGCGAGATGGAGGAGGAGGAGGAATGGTGGAGATCACCCACACCCACACACTTCTCCTGACGCTGCAGGAGAAGAGGGAGACAGTCTTGATTGACAGCAGGGCTTCCGGGGGGGGGGTTGAGGAAAGTCACAGCTCCGAGAGAGAGATGAACAGAAAAGTTTGGAAGTGTTAGAAGAAAGGGAGGAGAACTGTGATAGGGCAGCCACATGACACGTTGTCACTGGAAAGTATTTCTGGTTCCCCTTCTCCCAGAACGTGACGTTTGTTAAGAATGAAGGAATGAAGGACTCAAATACATTTGACCACAAGTGGCCACTGTAAGGGAAGGTGCTGTTGCTAGGAAGGAGGGAGGAGGAGCCCAGATTGGAGCAACACCATTGTTAAGGCTTGTTGCGTTCTTTTGTTTCTTGCTTATTAAAGGTAAAGGGACCCCTGACCATTAGGTCCAGTCGTGACCGACTCTGGGGTTGCGGCGCTCATCTCGCTTTATTGGCCGAGGGAGCCGGCGTATAATAATAATAATAATAATTTTTTATTTGTACCCCGCCCATTTGGCTGGGTCTCCCCAGCCACTCTGGGCATACAGCTTCCAGGTCATGTGGCCAGCATGACAAAGCCGCTTCTGGCGAACCAGAGCAGTGCACGGAAACGCCGTTTACCTTCCCACTGCAGCGGTACCTATTTATCTACTTGCACTTTGACGTGCTTTCGAACTGCTAGGTTGGCAGGAGCAGGGACCGAGCAACGGGAGCTCACCCCATCACGGGGATTTGAACTGCCGACCTTCTGATCGGCAAGCCCTAGGCTCTGTGGTTTAACCCACAGCGCTACTCGCTTATTAGGATTGAATAAAACTCATTAAAAAGGACTCTACCTTGTTTTCTTTGCTCTTGCTACAGGCAGAGGAGGATAAGCTTTCCCGAAGCCTTGACAGCCTTGACACTGGGTGACCTTAAACCACCACCCCTCTCTTGTTCTCTTTTTCACCTCAGGTCGTTGCGACGATACAATGGGATGGGTTATATCCATCCATGTATGCCAACCTGAGGACCTTGGAGGACAGGTGGGATATATAAAGTGAGGAAAACATTTGTATAGTGCTTTTTTTTTTTAATGGTCAAAGCCTTTTCACATCCAATAGTTTAGAGTTGGATATAGCAGCACTAACCAATGCTTTACGTTGCCTCACATTATGAACAAATATACCAGTCAAAAGAAATGCAAACTTTCTGCTGCCTTCCTTGACCTAACAGCAGCTTTTGACTCAATCAACCACAACAGACTGCGGGAGAAACTCTCAAATGCCAATATAGACTATTATTATTAACCCGGGAAGTATATCGTGGCACTGAAGCAAGAGTTAGAGCAGGTGCGAGAGGATGCCTGTCGGAGGCGTTCAAGACATCCAAAGGTGTGAAACAAGGCTGCATACTAGCTCCTACACTTTTTGACGTAAATCATGCATGTCCAACAGGTAGATCGTGATATACCGGTAGATCACTGGACATCTGTGGCAGATCACCGGTAGATCAGTGGCTCCCTCCAATGAAGCTAAAAAAATTTGGCTCCCCTAAAAAAAGCTCAACATCTTTGCCCTACACCAATGGTGGCTAACCTTGACACTCCAGATGTTTTGGAACTACAACTCCCATCATCCTTGGCTAACAGGACCAGTGGTCAGGGATGATGGGAGTTGTAGTCTCAAAACATCTGGAGTGCCAAGGTTAGCCACCACTGCCCTACACCCTTAAAATGACCTGAACCACCAAAAACAGGGCTTTCCTTCTTAAAAAAAGCTCAACAACTTTGACCCGAAACCCCCAAAATGGGGTAGATCACTGCCAGTTTTTAACTCTATGAGTAGATCACAGTCTCTTGGAAGTTGGCCACCCCTGACATAAATAGTCATCCAGATGATAGATTACAACGCCCCATCATCCCTGGTCATTGGGGCTGATGAGAGCTGGCATCCAACAACTTCTGAAGTTCCCCATTCCATGGCGTAAATTAGCTGTATGTGCATACATGCCTATATAGGAGCAGCCCCAGCCATGTCATCATTCTCTTATCCATTCCCCTTTTTACAGGCTTGCAGAAATGGATGCCTGCCCAAGCCAACAATAGGAACATTGTTTTAAAAATAGACGGCTCTCTAAACGTTTAAGGCATGCTCCAAACATATTTAAAATCCAGATGCTGTGGCTTGATGAGAGTGGTATGTATAAACTTTCACGCTCGGGGTAATCCTCATTATTAGAAGTCATTTCCCGCCCTGATCACGGGGTTTCAAAAGTGCAACTGAAGGCATTTGGGACTAATTGGCTGCTTCGCGATAGAGACTGTTTCTACCAGGCATTTCTAAGGATATAGCCCTGAATTATAAAAAATGGGGGGTGGGGACAAAAAAAAACACTAGCAGCCTGTAGGAAAGAGTCCAATCTCCGTGGGGTCAATTCAAAGTGTTGGTGCCGACCTTTAAAGCCCTAAACGGCCTCGGTCCTGTATACCTGAAGGAGCGTCTCCACCCCCATCGTTCAGCCCGGACACTGAGATCCAGCGCCGAGGGCCTTCTGGCGGTTCCCTCATTGCGAGAAGCGAGGTTACAAGGAACCAGAAAGAGGGTCTTCTCGGTAGTGGCGCCCTCCCTGTGGAACGCCCTTCCAGCAGATGTCAAGGAAATAAGCAGCTATCCTATTTTTAAAAGACATCTGAAGGCAGCCCTGTTTAGGGAAGTTTTTAATATTTAATGCTGTATTGTTTTAACATTTGACTGGAAACCGCCCAGAGTGGCTGAGGAAACTCGGCCAGATGGGTGGGGTAAAAATAATAAATTATTATTATGGGGTCAGGGTTTTCGCTTGCTGGAAAACAATGAGCACTACGGTGAAGAGATCTGCATTTGAAACAACATAAAAAAATCTCCCTGTGAAATGAAACAGCCATCTTGTGCTGAACTGGAAAAGAGTGAGAATTCTGTATGAGGAAGGGGAGACCGTGGCCAAAGTCATTATGCTGTGTGTGGGGAAACCTCCAGCCTTCCAGATGTTGCTGAACTACAACTCCCATAATCCCTGGCCATCCGGCAACATCTGTATTCTCCACATTTTTGCTTTATAAAACCCAGCGCCCAGAATCTGTTTGGCGCACTGCTTTGTGAGGAGGCGGCTACAGCTCCCAGGACTCTTTCAGGGGTGGAGAATGGCTTTTTAAAAGTATGGGATATCCACGACTTTTGAAAGATATGCAGCTGTTCCCACTCACCCAAGCACAGGTGGTCTGAACACAAATGGGTGGTCTAGGCATATGGGACTCTGAGATGTGGAAGCTGCAGGGCAGTCTCTCTGGATATTGCAAACCCAATAATAAGGCCATGATTTGGGATGTCAACCATAAAGGGCTTAGTCCTCTTGCTATTTCGCCCGAAGGGATATACGGTAATAGGAATTTATCGTTTATGCAAAAGCAGCATCCTGCTCGTTATCCGCAGAGACTCTCATTGCATATTTGCTCCCTGAAGTAATCGTAACCAGATGTGGGGAAAGGTTGTGGTTTTAATCAGGCATCTTCTGCGTCCCACCGGACCCAATCACACCCATGTCTCTGTGCTATATGACAAAATATCACTGTTTCCACAGTGGTCCAAGTTGGCTGTCACATGCATTTTTATCAGCTGATTCAGCCCATCTGCATTTGTCGTAACATATTTTTATTTTTTCCCCCAGCCACACGAGTCTTAAGATATATCGGGGGATGGGGGTGTCCACATATGAAGGATGTGCTCCCGGACCTGTTCTATATAGTGAAAAGGAACCCATGTCTGAAAGAAGCCCTGAACTGAAAGCCGTAGAATAGGACAGTAGCATACGTTCTGAAAAAATCCTCAGCGAGTCTTCTCAGTATTGAGGCCTGCATGAGCCTTGCTAGGTGGAGACATCACCTGATCCAGCAGGTGTATTATATGCAAGCTCCATGTTAGAGACAATGTGCCACGGAGTATCAGCAACCCCCGAGGAACCATCATTTGGGTTCCATGATGGGAGAAAATTGGGTTAGACATGTAAGGCAATAAATCTTCTTGTCTGGGACACCTGACTTATTACCCTTTCGAAGTCTGATGGAAAAGCAGCTGTGGTTCCTCTATAGAGTGCCGTTATCCACTGTCCGCCTTCATCAGCTGTGGTGCGATGGTCCCCAGAAGGGTTTGGCAGCAAGTGAGGGACAGATAACAGGACTAGAGAATAGCTTCTTCTCCTCTTCTTTTCTGTTTCAGTAGCATCCCAGGAAGATACTTGAACATGCTCATTCTCCCCGACCCACCACCACCACCACCTGAAGAGCCCTAACCAAGTTGGGTCTGTTCTGAATGGCTAGACCAGGCCTAGGCAAACTCGGCCCTCCAGATGTTTTGGGACTACAATTCCCATCATCCCTGACCACTGGTCCTGTTAGCTAGGGATGATGTAGTCCCAAAACATCTGGAGGGCCGAGTTTGGCTCTGCCTGGCCTAGACCTTCCAAGGTCTACCGCCTACTGTTATTCCACTGGTAAATAATGAGTCCCGGGAAGCGAAACGAATTATCAAGAGTTCGCGGACATGTTCCAGCCAGGCATAAACATTCAAGGAGGGCGCAAAGCAATGTCGGTGAGGGGCGTGGCCAGTGGGTGTGGCCTCAGAAGAGACTCAAGGGGCAGAGAGGCCTGTGACGCCACAAGACTCCTTAGGGTTGGTTTGTTTCTTGCTGCAACTGAGCAGCACAACTACCCGGTAGCGTAGCTAGCTGGGGGTGGGCGCACCAGGTGCTGGGGGGGCTGTTGGGCAGCACAGTGGCTGCTGGGCATTGTGGGGTGGGCTTTCAGGTGGCAGGGAAACTGGAGGTCGGCACGGCGGTTGCTGGGTGTGTTGGTCATTGCAGGGGGCGGAGCCACTGCCCATCTCTCAAAACGCCAGCTACAGAATTTTGGCAGCTCCCCAGCTCAACTTTGGTCCGCACCAGGCATTGGCGGGGGTTCCTAGGCCACTTCAAGTACCCTTCAGGGAATTCATTTCCAGCAGAAGGTACCGTCGCTATTATTGAGAATGCTGACAGGTTGTAACATAAATGTTTTTTATTTTCTGCTAAAATATTTGTTTTGTTTTAGTTCAGTATTCTACTGATATTTCCGTACTTTAATATAAAAATAATAATAATAATAGGAAGAGGCAGAATTACATTCTTCCAACTATTGGCACCATTACGGAAAGCTTAAAGGATGCGACGATCGGAACTGAAATATGTCAAAAAGCTATTAAAATGTACGTTTCCTGCAAGGTGGGGGACAGACGAAAGTCAGGATAAAGTCTCTGTTCAATGAGAAACGTGGCATGGTGCTTGGCCGTAATGTTCATAGCAGCGGCCGTTATTCAGTTATGCATCTCCAGTGCTGACCATTGAACGCTGCTGTTGAATGGAGCCACTGAAACACAATCAGAACTACACTGTGGAAACGACACAGTGCAGGCTTCTGCCCCAAAGGAGGCCTGGTGAAGACAGTCTACTCCTGTGGCTCCACAACAAAAGAAGGGGCAGGGGGAGCAAGTTTAACATAACTTCTGGCAAGACTTCACAATTCTATAAACCTTTCCCACAAGGATTAAGACATTCAGAAACGAGTCCTCCGTGCGGCATTTGTCATGGTTAACGTTTTAAAGCTAGACTTAATGTGAGTGGTTTACTGAAGAGGAATCGACATTTAACAGGCCTGCTCCAATAGGTACGGAGCTCTTGGTATAATCTCTTTGTATAATCCTTCTTTTCCATGCTGCCAACAAGGGTTTTAACAGGTTGAGGGGTTGGGAGGGTGAACTCAAAACGGGTAACAGAACCTTCGCCTTGCTCAGATTAATTACAAAACGCAGGAAATGTTATGCCATGCTTGGTCCGACGTTCTTTTTCCCGCTTTGCTAAACTTGCAAATCATCTGGTCTTCCCCTTTGAAATTTTGACTGTTAACCCCCGCAATTCCCAAGTCACGTATACATTTGGCCCTTTTGTTTTTCAAACACGGGAAATTTCAGGATCTGAAGGTCTGTGTGACTGTGACCCAGTTCAGATGATTTTGCCGACTCCCAAATATAGGCGCCGAGCGTGGTAGGGGAACTAAAATGCACCCTCCGGCCCAGATCTCAGTGGCACAAAGGACTGAATCACACAGCCTGGAATGATATACACTTGGGGCCTGCACATACTGAAATTTAGTCACATAAGCCCTATGTAAATAACTTGCAGTAAGCTGGGGCGTCTAACCAGTGCGCCTGGTGAGAGGGCATATAAGGCACAATCTCACTCCTTCACTGCACATAGCTTTTGCCTACAGACAAGGTGATCTGACCCAACCCTGTGTCACTGTTTCCATTCCAGACCTCTGCAGTGACCCACCCATGGTTTATGCATAGAAGACAATGCATGAACGCATCAAGTCCCTCTGCTGAACAGAATGGGGCAACTTGAATATTGCATGTGTTCAGAGCACATACACAGATTCAGTTGACTATGGACAAACGGTGGCCCTGGAACCTGCTAACCGTGTCACATTTGCCTTCCCCCCCCCAAAAAAAAGAAAAAAACACTCTCATAGAAATGGTCCACAGATATTTGTGAGGATAATATACCAAAAAAAAAAATTCTGCGTGTCTATACTCCTACAAATACAAGGGGCCAGAAAACACAAGAAGATAAAACTAATCTGGACTACAACATCGTCTCGTAGTAAACAATAGAATACAACGTGCAATAGTGCAATTTCTTCTTTGCTGCTCCAACAAGGCAAGTCTTTTAATTTATAGAAGTCCGTGGGATCGTTATTATTATTTTTCCTGACACGTGGCATTTGTGCATCTAGTTGTGCCTTTGCCGCGGGTTGGTGCTTCTGCTGGATTTTTTCGCAGAATCGCTTTGTCCAGGTTCGTTTCTGCCCTTCCCAGGATGGCGGAGTTTCTGATCCCAGCGCTGAAAAATAAGAAGAAGAAGAGTTTGGATTTGATATCCCGCTTTATCACTACCCGAAGGAGTCTCAAAGCAGCTAACATTCTCCTTTCCCTTCCTCCCCAACAACAAACACTCTGTGAGGTGAGTGGGGCTGAGAGACTTCAGAGAAGTGTGACTAGCCCAAGGTCACCCAGCAGCTGCATGTGGAGGAGCGGGGAAGCGAACCCGGTTCGCCAGATTACGAGCCCACTGCTCTTAACCACTACACCATTTTTAAAACATCACTACAAAGCTCATGGAGGAGGTCCTGTTGCAGGTTTCGCCTCCTTCTAAGAGTTTGTTCGAGCTTAATCCCTCTCTTTTTCAATAAACTCTGTTTTATTGCTGTATCCCTTACAATGGCGTAACATTCCTATTAATATTTTGATCTCCAAGGAAACATACATGCCTACTTTTAGAAATGTCGGCAGCTTCCGCGCATTGCTATGTCAGCATTTACGTCACAATACTAGTTCTACCAAATAATGTCTGACTTTCCCTTTAAAATCAAAATTCTATAGTAAAACAAAAAAGGAAGAACTCACGAAAACAACTGCAGCTGCATTTGCCCTCTCCACTCAAAAAAATATGTGCTGCTTCTCATCTTTTGAATAAAAGCAATTCAGACTACGCTTAAATGCTAACAAAAACCTTTTATATCTCTGTGTGAAGGTGAACTGCTTTGATATTTCATTTTTAATTAAAAGAGCCATCACAGTGAGAATATGTCTATCCTCCATTTCTGGTCTAGCACATGGCATTCTGGCTCCCAGGGGCGTAGGAAGTGGGGGGCGGGGGGGCGCCCCAGGTTCCATCATGGAGGGGGTGACGAATTATCAAGGAACAATTACTGCCCTACTAGGGTGGTTCATAAAAAACTTTTTTTTCTTTTTGAAAATGCCTGCTCCAAAGGTCTTATCTTACTACACTAGGGATTATATAGCTATATATGAAATTTCATGCATATCAGTTAATATCTTGACCCTTCTCCACGAAAATAGCTGTTTACTTGGCTGTTTTCCTATGTCGTGAAGGCTGAAATTTCAATTCAGTGGAGCACTTACTGTTCCCAACCCTAACCCTGCGGAAAGCCATCTAATTAGAATTTGATTTTGACATGTTTTTAGGAGGTAATTTAATTATTGTTTGATTTTATATCAATGTTATATATTTGATGTTAGCCTCCCTGAGCCAGACTTCGGCTGAGGAGGTCGGGATATAAATAAAAGTTTATTTTTACTTATTATTATTCCTTTGTAAGAAAATATGAAATAACATAAAACCATTTTTGCAGGCAAAAAAAATAAATCAATGTTGGGGGGGGGGGGTGTAACAAGAAATTTTCCGCACCGGGTACCACCTGACCTGCCTACGCCTCTGCTGGCTCCACATTGTAAAAGTGGAAGAGCAACCCTGTGGGTTGTCAGTACTGAAACAACTGTTTTAAAAACAGAATAGATCTCACCTATACTTTTGCTTATATAAACATAATATGAGTGCATATTTTTATAGTTGCAGATGGGTGGGCGTCACATTCATCTTTTGCTGAAAATCTGCCCAGAATGATTCTCCACCAAGCAATTGGTTAATTAGGGACCATCGCATAATGTTCTGGGTTTGTAAGGTAAAGGTAAAGGGACCCCTGACCATTAGGTCCAGTTGTGACCGACTCTGGGGTACTGGCCAAGGGAGCCGGCGTACAGCTTCTAGGTCATGTGGCCAGCGTGACTAAGCCGCTTCTGGCAAACCAGAGCAGCGCACGGAAACGCCGTTTATCTTCCCGCTGCTGTGGTACCTATTTATCTACTTGCACTTTTTGGGGTGATTTCAAACTGCTAGGTTGGCAGGAGCAGGGACCAAGCAACGGGAGCTCACCCCGTCGCGGGGATTTGAACCGCCGGCCTTCTGATCAGCAAGCCCTAGGCTCTGTGGTTTAACCCACAGCGCCACCTGCATCACTCTCTGGGTTTGTACATAACACTAAACCATAAGTTATTAAGCTATGCTTTATTAAACTGTGGCTTAGTATGAATCCTGACTAGCTGCTTCACTATGCTTTATTTGCTACCAAGAAGCCACAATCTGAAATCATGATTTGTTGTTGACTTTATAAACCTCGGTTTGCTTCAACTATGGCTTGGTGTTCTGGGTGAACATAGCACCCTTCCTTAATCATTGTTGACCACCCCACCTCAGATGCTCCCGACAACTGCAAAGGAATGAGGCAAGAGCCGCTGAAAAACAAAACAAACTTGGGAGAAATGAGTCAGGGGTTGTCTTGTGTTTCATTTCTCCCAAGTTTGTTTTGTTTTTCAGCGGCTCTTGTCTCATTCCTTTGCAGTTTGTGGGACAAATCATGCACTGAAAACTGTTCCTTGTATGTGGGAACAGTGGGTGAGTGGGTGAGGAAACACCACAAAGATATTTATCACCATGGTGAGTATAATGTTTTGTTGGAATCTTAGTTTGGAAAAAGTTTGTGCTAAAACTGCCCCTGTATTTTTTATAGTATAAACATCCTTTGAGGAGGGGTACTGTCGGGCAGGATAGGACTGAAAGAAGGGCAGTTGTTTGAGTTATTTGAAATATGTGTACATTACCTATTCAGTGTAAGGTGGCTTACAAAAAAAGTGTGACATAATAAAAACAGCAATGTATACAAGAGATAACCATAAAATTAGCAAAAATAATAATTTAAATGCAGCTGCAGTCAAATGCACCATAAAACATGCCAAAGTGACAATATTATAGATATATAATAGATTATAGATATTATAGATATATATACAGTCAGCCTTTTGTTTTATTTTCACTCTAAATTGGAACTCATCTTCACTTGGTTTGGCCATGCTATAATAATAATAATAATAATAATAATAATAATAATAATAATAATAATAATAATAATAATTTATTATTTATACCCTGCCCATCTGGCTGGGTTTCCCCAGCCACTCTGGGCGGCTTCCAACAGAACTTTAAAATGCAATAATCTATTAAACATTAAAAGCCTCCCTAAACAGGGCTACCTTCAGATGTCTTCTAAAGGTCTGGTAGTTGTTGTTCTCTTTGACCTCTGGAGGGAGGGCGTTCCACAGGGCGGGTGCCACTACCGAGAAGGCCCTCTGACTGGTTCCCTGTAACTTGGCTTCTCATAGTGACGGAACCGCCAGAAGGCCCTCGGCACTGGACCTCAGTGTATCCATGGCCTCCAGATGTGGTTGGACTCCAGCTTCCATCATCCCCCAGCTAGCACAGGGATAGAGGAGCTGGAGTCCATTCCCGCCTCTGGTGTAATGCAAAACAACAGCAACAGCTGCAGTTTTAATTAACTGCATCAAGTTGGTTCCCACTATTTTGAACCAAAGGGGGCTTCGAATAATTTAAGAAGATGACAGTTTGAGATGCAAAAACAGAGGCAGTATTTTGTACTGTATGCTTCAGTCTGCATCTGACGAAGAAGAAGCAACAAAATGCACAATGAAGATCACGCACCTTATAACAATCTGACCCAATACAAGACGAGTCATAATAAAAATGTAACTTAAAAATAAACAACTTGTATCAATTAAAGTAATATTGGGGGGGGAACAATTCATTAGAATACAATTAAATTAAATATTGGCAAATAATGATGAATCAGAAATTCACTCTTAAGAATTACAATGAATAATTACTAAACTATAATCAAAACAAACAAACAAACAAATAAATGTCTGTCATTAAGGTGCTATAAGGCTCCTTGTTCTTTTTGATGCAACAGCCTAACACAACTACACCTTTGGACATTGCCTCTTTGTTTAATACCGTGTTTAAACCCCAAACCCTGCCCAAAATCTATTTTGGGGGTAGGAGGGTGGTGGAAGAGGTAGCAATTCAGTTTTCATTATATGCACCAGCCTATTTAAACCACAGCAAGTGGTCCAGCTCAGACCGAGGTCGTTGCTTGATTTGTACACACAAGAATGTTTGTAAGATTAGCCCCAGGGGTGTTATTAGAAACACAAGAAAACAAGAAATAGGATACATCTATATGAATGAACGGTGCATAGACACACGATTCTTAAACATTGCCCTTTCCCCCTCCAGCATGCTTTTAATCAAGCAATCCCAGGCCACCTTAGCGATCGTATTAACTGTGCAAATGAACTGGCCAACACCAACGTGATGACTCAGCCAGAAAAGGGCCCTTAGTTTTATTTATTTTTAAAAAAATAAAGCCTAAGTGAAGCCACCTGTGGAACCATTTGAGAAAACAGAGCAGAGAAAGCCGTCAAGTGATGTGAGTGCAACAGCCGGGCAAGACAGCGACCATAGTATGAGGGACAAACCACAACTTGTGGCTTCTAGGGCTGGGGGCCAAGAATATATGTTTTGACCCATCTCATGTTCACACTCACCCTTCCAGTAGCTGTCACTGTGGGTTTCTCTTCATGCATTTTTGTCTCCACCCCCATCGTTCGGCCCAGACACTGAGGTCCAGCTCCGAGGGCCTTCTGGCGGTTCCCTCACTGCGAGAAGTGAGGTTACAGGGAACCAGGCAGAGGGCCTTCTCGGTGGTGGCACCCACCTTGTGGAACGCCCTCCCATCAGATGTCAAGGAAATAAACAACTATCTGACTTTTAGAAGACATCTGAAGGCAGCCCTGTTTAGGGAAGTTTAATGTTTGATGTTTTATCATGTTTTTAATATTCTGTTGGGAGCCACTCATAATGCCTGGGGAAACCCAGCCAGATGGGCGGGGTATAAATAATAAAATTATTATTATTATTATTATTATTATTATTATTATTATTATTATTATTATTATTCAACAGTCGAACGGTCTCCCTGGGGAGGTGGTGGACTCTCCTTCCTTAGAGGTTTATAAACAGAGGCTGGATGGCCATCTGTCAGTGTTTGCGTGTCAGAGTCCTTTATTTATATATTTATCAGTTGACAGCATAGGTGTCAAAAAAAGGGGGGGAGATTCCAGCTATATCTGTCACGCAGAGTGGTCAACAACGGATGAAGAAACTAAGTGATGATGGTGTAATCCTGTCAGCCAAAATGGAGGGTGCTATCAGTCTCTGCTGCTGGGTAAACTTTAAAGTATATCTTCTTGCAAATTCCTGTTCCTCCACCTCCTGAGAATCTACCTGATGGAAATGACAGGCCTGTCATTAAAACATCATCTCTCCTTGGGAGTTTCTCTGCACTCCATCTCCAGCTGCTAGTCAGGCAAAGGCCACACCCAGGCTGACAGGGCTCTTATTTTATTGGACTGGACTCTGTATTCTCTTGTGGTCCACGTAGCTCTGTGACATGCAGACAGTAGCCTTTTGCACTCCTTGACCTTTGGGCGTCATTTTGGGGGTGGGGGAACAACAACAAACAACAACATTTTCCTCTCCTCTTCGGACCTATATCTTCTAATCTATACATTTGCTAGTTGTCAGGAAGGCAGTCGAGACTCATTGTTTTTCACCCAATGCTGGTTGTCTTAAAAAGCAATCCAAAGGGCAGCCTACCCTGTAAGCTCATCATTCCAGAAATATTTTTTTTTAATCTGTTGGCCCTCGCTAAAAGGCAAATACAACATTACTGATTCATAGCTGAGATTGTTTTTTTAAAAAGTTGCTAATCCCACATGCTGGGGTTGGGATGCTGAACAATTGGCTTCAGAGCGAGGATTTGGAGAATATGACATTAAATACAAAATGCATATGAAAAGCCAGTAAGTTTGAATAATATTTTTAAGGTTCCAGATCAGTTTGGCTTTAGAGAAGCAATGGGTGCAGATACTAATGCATTTTAAAAGAAAGGTATCAAAGCAGAGTTGTGCAATGTACCGTATTTTTCGCTCCATAAGACGCACATTTTTCCTCCTAAAAAGTAAGGGGAAATGTCTGTGCATCTTATGGAGTGAATGTGTGGTTGATCGCTGGCTCCCTTTCTGGCCCCGCCCCCTTGCCCAGGCCTCCATTGTTGAATGTTCTGCAGATGGAGGCTGTTTGTTTCCCCAGCGGCATGTGACTGGCTGATTAGATTATCTGTCTGGCAACTGTAGAAATGGCTCCCTTTCCTTTCATAAAGAAGCTGCAGAACTGTGAGTTGAACCCCATAAAACAGGATTTTTTCCCGTTGCAAAGTAAGCTCAACAACTTTGAGCTGATCCTCAAAAAAGGGGGCTTTTCTCCTTTGCAAAAGAAGCTGCACAACTGTGAGCTGATCGCCCCCAAAACGGGGCTTTTCTCCTTTGCAAAAGAAGCTGCACAACTGTGAGCTGATCCTCAAAAAACGGGGCTTTCCCCCTTTGCAAAAGAAGCTGCACAACTGTGAGCTGATCCTCAAAAAAGGGGGCTTTCCCCCTTTCCTCCTCTAAAAACTGGGTGTGTCTTATGGTCAGGTGTGTCTTATGGAGCAAAAAATATGGTATATATTCTGTTTGTGGTGAATGAACCTTAAGGTACTTTGGATGTGCTTTAACACACAAAGTTTGAGCTACAGAGCTCACATAATTTTATTCATGTTGCCAAGTCATTCAAAAAACAGGGACTTGAAGTTCCTGACTTAATGCTCTCCAAACCACTGAAGGGACGAACTGAGTAAACTCAATGAACTATTGTTTCATATTCTTGGCAGCGGCAAAACAAACAGAAGAGCAAACACAACAGATATGGGGCTTAAAGAACACTGACAACTTGAACGGAGGCAGCGAAAGGATCTCTACCTGGTCAGCTATAACTAGCAGCAATGGATAGAAACCACTAGTAACCTGTTGACTGGTATCCACTTTCAAATGGAGTTAACTGGGGTGATATTGACTATTAATCCACCTGGTCAAAAGCAGCAGTGGGGTTTACCGCTGACAAACCAGAGACTCGTCCTCTTTAAAGAAATTTGTAATAATAATAATTCATTACTTATACCCTGCCCATCTGACCGGGTCTCCCCAGCCACTCTGGGTGGCTCCCAACAGAATATTAAAAACACAATAAAACATCAAACATTAAAAAACTTCCCTAAACAGGGCTGCCTTCAGATGTCTTCTATAAGTCAGGTAGTTGTTTATTTCCTTGATGGGAGAGTGTTCCACAGGGCGGGCGCCACCACTGAGAAGGTCCTCTGCCTGGTTCCCTGTAACTTCACTTCTCGTAGGGAGGGAACCACCAGAAGGCCCTCAGAGCTGGACCTCAGTGTCTGGGCAGAACAATGGGGCTGGAGACGCTCCTTCGGGTATACTGGCCTGAGGCCATTTAGGGCCTTAAAAGTCAGCACCAACACTTTGAATTCTGCTCGGAAACGTACTGGAAGCCAATGTAGGTCTTTCAGGACCGGTGTTATATGGTCTCAGCGGCCGCTCCCAGTCACCAGTCTAGCTGCTGCATTGGATATTAGACCCAATTGGGTATTTGAAGGGTGCAGAGCTGAGAGCATGCAGGGGACTGGAGGGGACAGGAGAGGGAGAGAGGAAGTTCCAATATTGTGTGCACAGAACTCGCTTCTGCTGCATCACTGGATGCAGCATCACGGCCATCATTTCTCTACTTTCAAAAGAGCTTCTCTGGTCACCTGGCTGCTTCCTGACCCAGTTCTGAGTGCTGGCGTTTTACTTCTAAAGTCCTAAATGACTCGGAGTCCAAGTGCCTGAGGTGCCAAGTTGATACTTCAATATCAACTTGACCATATTCTAACATCATCTGCTAATACCCTTCCTCTGGGTGCCTTCACTGTCCAGAGCAAAGCATAAGGTGTGGGCTTTTTCAGCTGTGACGCCCTGGTTATGGAATGTATGCCCTTCCCGGGGGGAGGAGGGGCTTGCCTGGCACTAATATTGTTTTTCTTTTATTATAATAATAATAATAATAATAATAATAATAATAATAATAATAATAATATAATTTATTATTTGTACCCCACCCAGCTGGCTGAGTTTCCCCAGCCACTCTGGGTGGCTCCCAATCGAGTGTTAAAAACAATACAGCACCAGGCACCAGGCAAATAGCTATTTATGTGTCTGGGCTTATAAAATGCTTTTCACATTCTTTTAAGTTTCATTGACTAAACCTTTATCTGCTGACCTCATCTCTCTCTCTCTCTCTCTCTCTCTCTCTCTCTCTCTCTCTCTCTCTTTATAAAAAAAATGCATTAGTGGTGTTTTTTTGGGGTGGTGTCATATTTAAATCTTGTAAACCACTTGGCAATAAAAGGGTGGTATAAAAAGTTTTAAAAGCTTTAGATAAATAAAGGCTGGATTATGATCAGAGAGATATTTGTGCACCCTGCTACCTTCCAAGGTGCTGTTGGAGGCAGGGGCGTTCCGTGCCTCTTGGCTACCCGGGGCGGGAAGCCAAGAGGCACCCCCGGGGGGCGGGGCGTCGCTGCGTGTGCGTGCGTCATGACGTCATGACGCACGCGTAAAGCGCGACGCCCCGCCCCCGGGGATGCCGGGGGCCAGCTTCGGGACCCTCCCGAAGCCGGCGCCCATCCGGCATGGCATTCCTTGGTGCGTGCACCAAGGAATGCCTGACCGGCGGCGGATTCGGGAGGCTCTGCAGAGCCTCCCGAATCCGCCGCCTGTCACCCCCCTTGGCGCACCGGGCGGCACGAGCAGCCGCCCGGTGCGCCAAGGAGTGCCGGGCGGGCGGCGGATTCGGGAGGCTCTGCAGAGTCTCCCGAAGTCGCCGCCTGTCACCCCCCTTGGCGCACCGGGCGGCACGAGCAGCCGCCCGGTGCGCCAAGGAGTGCCGGACGGGCGGCGGATTCGGGAGGCTCTGCAGAGTCTCCCGAAGTCGCCGCCTGTCACCCCCCTTGGCGCACCGGGCGGCACGAGCAGCCGCCCGGTGCGCCAAGGAGTGCCGGACGGGCGGCGGATTCGGGAGGCTCTGCAGAGTCTCCCGAAGTCGCCGCCTGTCACCCCCCTTGCGGAGCGCAAGTCAGGGCAGGGAGAGGGGCGGGCCAGCGAGGAGGGGTGTCACCCCTCCTCGCTGGCCCGCCCCTTTCCATTCCCCGGCTCTGCAAGCCAGCGGCGGGAAAAGCCGCTGGAAGGGGGGGCGCCATTTTCGGCACTGCCGGGGCGGAGCCGCAGGGGCGGCCAGCGAGGGGGGGTGACACCGCTCCTCGCTGGCGCCCCTGCAGGTCCACCCCGGCATTGCCGAAAATAGCCTTTTTTAAAAAAAAAAAAAATTTTTTTTTAATTTTTTTTTTTTAGCGCCCAAAGTGTCACCCTCCCTCAGGGTGGCACCCGGGGCGGCCCGCCCCCCCGCCCCCCTTGCTACGCCCCTGGTTGGAGGGGGAATGTTTTCTGTTGCAGATTCCAGGCTGCAAAAGTGCCTGTCTGTTATCTTGATGGCATTCCGAAGCCGGCAAAAGGATATATTTGCTCCAGGATCCTTTTGCCTTGTGAAATCTTTTATTTGTCTAGTTCCCAAGCAAACAGAGACTTCTCTGGCTGACCTCCGGGGATGGGCAGAATTGTTTTGGGGTAGGAGGGGTGTGTGTTGTCTTTTAAGCATCCTATTACTAAGCCATTTAGAGTTTAAAGGCGATTGTCAGGCTTATATTCAAACTGCTTTATTTTATAAACAAGTAGTAATGTGCATTTTTTTTTATCATCATAGCAGGTGTAATCACAAAACACAAGATAGTGCGACTGGTACTAATTTGATGGTTTTCAAATTTACAGTGGGACCTCGACTTACAAGCGATTCGACTTACGTGTTTTTCGACTCACGAATGACTTCCGGGAGAAACAAAATGGCTGCCGCAACTGAATTTTTCGACTTACGAATGGAAGTCACGGCTGCTTTAATAGGATTTTTTCGACTTACGAATTTTCGACTTACGAATTTTTACCGCTCAATGCATTCCTATGGGGATTCGACTTACAAATGTTTTCGACTTACGAAAATTGCGTCGGAACGCATTATCGTCGTAAGTCGAGGTCCCACTGTATTTTGAATGTTGACATGGGTTTTGGGCCTCAGTTTAGTCATAGTTCGTTTTATGGCACATGAGTAAATATTTATATATTTGGGGGTGGAATCTCTTTACAGCAATCTTGGGAATGTTTACATGTACATTTATACTTTTCAGAATAAAAAGTATGGTTTGAGATTTGGGGTTACTGAGAAGGAGAACTTCCTTTGCTCCGGAAGTCTTCCCCGTGTGTTGATGAGTGATGCCAAAGGCTGAACCCCTCTGCAAGCTTAGGTCAAACATGATCAAACAAGTCATGAAACTTTGTCTTACCTTGACTTTCTTACCAAGTCGATCCTTCCATTTCTCAGCTATGGAGCCTTCTACCAAGAGCAACCTACACATTTACAGGAAAACAACGTCAACAATGCATCGTAATATATGATATGATACGATGTCACACACACACACACACACACACAGCATAATGAATATATTTAGGGACAAAGGGAATGCTTATAATGTTCAAGGGGGGGGAAGCAACATATGAAGGCAGAGGTCACCAATATGAGGCCCTCCCATCTCTCCCTGCCAGCATGACCAATGGTCAGGGATGATAGCAGTTGTGGCCAACTATGGACTACCACTCAACTGCTGGTCACTTCCCTGGTAATTGCCACACACACATACACACACACACACACACACACCCCTACATCCCTAGAAGTGTTTTCTGGCAGCTCCATTACTCGCTGAGGGTCAGATACTTATGTTACTTTCGTTTCCACACTTTAAAGCCTTGAGCAGTCCAGACCAATGTGTCAAGGAGCATCTTCTTCCATATGTATCAGCCTGACTGCTGATACATCTTCAGATGAGGCCTTCTTCAGCATACTTACAAGACCTTTGGAAGGCTAGGTCCCAATGTGCAATGGGACCTTTTCTGTGGTGGTAGAAACCGATGTATCATCCCCTCTTCAGGAAGGCCCACCAAAGAGAGTAGGGTGGGGGGAAGAAAAGTTACCTCGAGCGCTCTTCGTCTTCATAACCCATGATGATGTATTCTTCGTTAGCACTGAGAGGAGGGCAGAGGCAGCCAGAGTTTGTGTACAGGTTTACAGTGTCCTTAGGAATGTTCACCAAGGAAGATTTTAGTATCTCCTTCACTTCCACTACTGCAGTGACATCGTGACATTTGGTCTTCACCTCCTTCACTTTAGCTCGAATGACTGGAGAAAAACAACAGAAAGGGGAGTTAAGGTTACAGCACCCAGAGTTGCATCAGCCTAAAGTTTTTACTCCTTTGAATATTTCTTTGCTTCTCCTCCTGAGACCAATGCCATGCCTGCTTGTTTGTTTTCAATGGAAGTCTTATCGTCATGTTATGTTGCTGTTTATTTTGTTATCGTGCTAATTATTATTCCACGCGGGGGCCCTGCAATACAGTGGCTTGTTTGTTTGTCTATATACTTCTTCATGTCCAAATCAGCTTCTATGGCAGCTTCTACTTTGTATACTTTTATGAAGTCTTGAAAAACCCGGTTACACAAAATATAACCATCCGTAGTTACACTATGAAACAAACCAATTGAAACGCTGAAATGGATAAACACCCATAATCAAAACACACAATAAATCAGCCTCATTAAAATGAAAACACCATTAAAAAAAGAGGTTGAGAGATCGAGGGAATGTCTCCAAAAGCTGGTGGATTGGCAATACAAGTGGGGCTTCTCGTGTTTCAGCAGGACGTGCACGCCATAAACCCAATGCTACCTGTGGAAAAACCACCCCCCTGTTGCAACGAGAACATGTGGCAATGCTCCATGCTCGCTGTCACCAGTTTCTCTCCTCCTTTCCCAATTCTGTGCCTAGTAATCCATCCTCATTAGTCCTTTGGGGGTTTTCGCCCTCCATTTTGGAGGGATGGACGCACTTGTGCCCAATCCTGTCATGGCCTGGGGTCAGATTCCCTTCTTCAAAGGATGAAGCCAGGGGGTCTAGAATAGGAGAGGGAATAGTGCTCAGGGCCAGAACCACCTAATCAACTGGAGGCATTTCCACAAGCAAAACCCATAGTGTTTCTGGCCTAAGACATCCTGCTGCCCTCCTTTGACTCAGAGATCAACCCAGCAACCAGTGAGAGTTGCTCAGTCCATCAGGAGACTGTGGAGTTTAAGTTGGAAATTGAAAGTTGAATGGCCAGGTGGGGATTTGACTCTCAGTGAGGGAAAGGGACTGTCCATGTGTGTTTGGACTCTCTGAGTGGAGTTAGTTCGGACTACACTTTATGCTTCCTAACTTTCTTTCCAGAAAGTTTGAAGGAAAGCACAAAGTCCGGGGCAAAGTGCAGACACCAACCTTCCATCACGGTTTCTAAAGGTAAAGGTAAAGGGATCCCTGACCATTAGGTCCAGTCGTGACCGACTCTGGGGTTGCGGCGCTCATCTCGCATTATTGGCCAAGGGAGCCAACGTACAGCTTCCAGGTCATGTGGCCAGCATCACAAAGCCGCTTCTGGCGAACCAGAGCAGCGCACAGAAACGCTGTTTACCTTCCCGCTGCAGCGGTACCTATTGATCTACTTGCACTTTGACGTGCTTTTGAACTGCTAGGTGGGCAGGAGCTGGGACCGAGCAACGGGAGCTCACCCCGTCGCGGGGATTCGAACCGCCGACCTTCTGATCGGCCTAGGCTCTGTGGTTTAACCCATAGCACCACAGCTTCTACTATTACACAAAAGCTATGAAGCGCCAGCAGGAGAGGCAGGAGCTAAGAAAGTCAGCTCTCCATTAATGTTCCCTGTTGCTGCCTCTGAAATGCCTTCAGCTAATGCAGCAGCTAGGAGAGGGTGGGGATGCATCTCTCCCATATTTCCATCAAGAACCATCTTTATAATCCTATAGGCAGTGTAGTGTAGCGATTAGAGTGTCACCAAGGACCTAGGAGACCAGGGTTCAAATCCAGAGAGAGAGAGAGAGAGAGAGAGAGAGAGAGAGAGAGAGAGAGAGAGAGAGAGAAAGAAAGAAAGAAAGAAAGAAAGAAAGAAAGAAAGAAAGAAAGAAAGAAAGAAAGAATCTACTAGTTAAAACAATATTCGAATCTTCACATTCTATTCTATGCATGGAAATGGAAGGGTGTGGGGAAGAGGAGCCATTTGACAGGCATTTAAAATTAATTCATTTCCCCCAGCAGCTCTGGCTGAGATCACTTGCCTCGTGAGGGTGTGGACTGGCAAGGGCAAATGCCAAGGAAACTGCTTCTATCAACCGTTTCCTGCTTCCACCGAACCTTCTGCCCTACTTCAAAGGTAGCTGAAGGCTGCTGTGCTTACCGTAGTTGTAATTGTTCCGAAGATAAGTCTTCTGGGTTGCTTTTATTGGCTTGCATTTGCAGCGCTCTGGGGGAGAAACACAACAGAAATTCCTTGCATCAGAGGAAATAAACACTCAAAGGCCGTAAGCCGCACTATTCAATCTTTCCAGAATTTATTCATATATGCTGAAATGGTAGCAAGTCATTTGTAGTGGAAGCCCAGGCCCTGTTGGATTGTGTGAGTGCCAGCAACAACAGCTAACATTCCCTCTTGGAGAAAACTATTAAAGGTTCAGTATCTCCCCCCCCCCCATAAAAGTACAAACAAAAAACCAATTTATTCCTGAGCCTGAAGTTAATAAAACCATGTCAGGCTAGGGCATGTCATTTTAGGGAGTGAAACTTAATTTTTGCAAATTTTGTTGACTGAGGAGTCTTAAAAATATGTTTTTGGGTGTGAGGAACTAGAATCTGCTATTATTTTTGTGACTGGACAACATTTAGCTTGGTAAGTCTATGCTTGATGAAATTGCACATAAACTGTGTTTGGAAAACCACAGAATCTCAATTTTACCTTCTGGAAATCTCAGGTAATGCTAAACAATAATGGTTTGTTTATTTTATTATGTATTTATTAAATTTATATACCACCCTTCATCGAAAGATCTCACAGAATAAAATACAGGAGGAAACAAAGGTAAATAATTAAACCAAAACAACATGACAACAACCCCCGCTTCCCACATAATAAATAGTTAACATAATATGAGTATATAAATATACCTGCAAATGGTTGGCAATCGTTCTTAATGATTTCTATGCAATTTTTCAATTTTACGCACATTGCACTTACCAAGCAAAACTAAATTATGTTAATTTAACCAAAATATATTTTGAATTCCCGGGTCATGCTATAACTTTTTAGCGCCCGTCGTTTTGGGAATTTGAAAGTTGGAAAATTTGGGCACCAATCTACATAACGCTACAGGTGCCTCGTGTCTGTCCCACCTTTTATTTCTGGAGCACTTGACCCGTGTAGGGGAGAAGGGTGTCATCAAACAGCTGGCAGGTTAGGATAGGGGTATGGAGACAATCTGTAGCTGGCCCTCTGGGCTACCCAACCCCCAGGCCACATTCCTCACTGGCCCTGCTACACACACACACACCCTTTTGGGTTTTTGCCTGGCTGGAAGGTGTTCTTGAATTCTGATAATGCTTCTTGTTTTCCTGGATGGAGGAATGAGAGGGGTTGACATAGCCTGCTACAAAGGAAAAAGCCACATTGGTTTGTGGGCCTACATTTGCCTCCGGCCCTGCCCACCATTGGCACGAGAAAGGGGTCAGATAGCTCAGTTGGTTAGAGTGTGCTGCTAATGATGCCAAGGTTGCAAGTTCGATCCCCTTATGGGACAGCTGCATATTAATGGATCAAAGAGCTTCTATGAATGGTTACAATGGGGGGGGGATGGCTAAAATGTTTTGATTTGAAAGACAGTTAAATTGATCTTTTAATCTACTCTTTGATGATACCTGATGGGTGCTTATTTTTATATGTTTTATTACAAATATAAAAATAAAAACAACTATCTGACATTCAGAAAATACCGGAAGGCAGCCCTGTTTAGGGAAGTTTTTAACCTGTGATATTTTAATGTATTTTAATGTCTGTTGGAGGCCGCCCAAAGTGGCTGGGGGGACCCAGCCAGATGGATGGGGTACAAATAATAAATTATTATTATTATTATTATTATTATTATTATTATTATTATTGCGTATGTGTGTTTTAAATTCTGTTTTACCTCTCTGATTATTTGCAAGGGGTTATTGGGTTGCTCCTGTTTTTATTTTGATTGCGTATTTTGTGTTTTTTTATATTGCGATTTTATAGCTGTGAACCGGTATAGGGTTATAAACTAAATAAATAAATAAAATAAATAAATAAATAAATTTTCCTGCATTTCAGGGAGTTGGAGTAACTGCAATTCTATAATCCCTAGCTTAGGGGAAGGAAACAAGCAGTTTTGAGAGGGAAAACTGATCAGCCAATATCTACTCCCCTCCCCCACTCCAACTGAGGCAGATTTAGAAGAGTGTGACCAGTTCACCCGTATTGGGGGCTGAGCCAAGAGGGCATTGCTGGGATGCCAAAACAATGATGTAGAACAGAAGGCAAGGGGCAGGGGGCACCAAATTTTGGCATTGCACAGGGCACTGCTGAAATTTGAAAGCCCAAAGTCCGCCACTGCCTCCAACCAAATACCTATAGTGGAGAAAAGTGAAACCAAGGATTGATTGGCTCAAATTCAAATTTATTTATTTACGGCCAGAGGCCCACAGAAAAGAGTTTAAGGACCATATACAGCTTATACAACATCACTTTAACAATTTAGATAAGAATAGTTTAGATATGATTAAACGAGTTTAAAATCAGCAAGCAGGTTAATACAAATTACTTGTGACCGGCAAATTAAAAAGAATTTGCTCCTTAGTTAAGACAAGAACATTTAAACAAGTACATCACAAATTTTATAGTCTACAGGACTCTATTTGGATAAATTTAGAAAAAAATCAGTATTCATAGAGTAGGCCGTTTTTCTTTTTATATGAAAGGACGACAATCAAAAATCTTGCCACTAGCAGTGATTTGCTCGGGTCCTTGTCCTGCAGGAGGTGTGTTAACTGGGCCTCCACTGTCATACCCAAAGTCTCTGAAATTAAAGGGAGTAAAAATCGAGACCGAGCAACCCTATACAAGGGACAGCCTAAAAGTATGTGGTGAAGAGATTCAATGGTTCTATTTGTCACATATAGCTGAGATTTGTCCGTTGGAGAACCTGTTTTGCTGGGTTGATTGGCTCTGTAACATAGGCAGCCATCGGACCAAAAGCCTCCCTCTAGCATGCTTAGAAATTTTCACTCTCGACTATCAAATGGTTGCTGGTAAGGCTGCCCAGCAGGCAAATCTCCCCCCGTCAGCCAACTGGTGGTCTATACCAGAAAATAGCAGGGAAGAGAGGGAAGAGGAAGGACCCTGAGGAAGTAGAGAGTGTCTGAAGGCAGGAGGAAGTCTAACAGAAAAGGAAGGATAAACTATGGAGCAAGCAGAATTGCTGAGGGAGGGAGACGTCCACAAGAGGCAGGAGAAGTTGGGCTACGTGTTAACAGTTTTTGCCATAGCTTCATAACAATAAGATCGTGTGAGCTTACATAGCCCCTTGTCGACGTGTTTTACAAGCTATGTAGCTTGTTTTTGAACTTGAGTTTAGGTTTTTAACCTTTTGGATGAAGCAAAATTAGAATTCCAAGTTTGGATAATTATCACTTACTGTTTGGGAGTGTTTTTTTGAAGTTTCCTGAATCCTCCCCCTAGATTTAATAGCAAACAAACTATTTTGAGTTATATAAATGTCTTTTTTTTCCTTCTGAGGAAACTGATAGATCATAACAGTGAAACGAGAATCTTAGCCGGCAACTCGTCAGGTTATTTGGAAGTTTATCTTGAGTTATTTCTTGTTATCTGGAGTTATTTGGAAGGTTTTATTGAGTTACTTATATCTCTTTGAATTAGTTTATTACGTTTTTGAGTATTTTTTCTCTTAAGCAAGTCTGTTCTTGAATCATTAAATATATTGTTTGTTTTAGTATCACTATATAAATATACGCTCATCTCGTTTCAGGGATCTTTCACGGTGTAGACTTCCTTTTTTGTAATTCATTTATTCCCGTGACTGTCTTTTTTGCCTAGTTGGGCTACGTGTTAAGGCAGAAAATGGAGGCAATGGGTCAAAGGAAGGAAGAAGGGAGGAAGCAAAGGGCCTCAGAAAAGGTGGGAAATACATAAAACATTTAAAATGTGAAAAGCAAGCACAACAAACACACATACATTTGCAGGAATGTGGCGGAGGGAGAATGGCCAAATGGAAGCGAGTACAGTGGGACCTTGACTTACAAAGATAATGCGTTCCGACGCGATCTTCAGTAGTCGAAAACACTCGTAAGTCGAATCCCCATAGGAATGCATTGAGCAAAAAAAATTCATAAGTCGAAAAAATCCTATTCAAAGCGGCCGCAACTCCTTTCGGAAGTCGAAAAATTCGGTTGCGGCGGCCATTTTTTTTCTTCCGGAAGTCATTCGGAAGTCGAAAAACACGTAAGTCGGGTCACTCATAAGTTGAGGTCCCACTGTATCAGGGAATATTGTCACTAGTGAGAGGGTAAGAATGCCCCCTGTGTTTTTCGCATTAATCTTCAGAAATTTGTGTCTCAAATCGAAAGAGGCAAGAGGGCGGCTGCATTCCACCCTTTGCGACTGCCCTTCCCTTTAACCACCAGCTGAAAGGGCAACCCCAAACTTCACTGAAAAGATGGGTTTGGGGTTAGGCACTGGAGGGAGAGAGAGAGGTGGCAGTCATGGGGGTGCTTGGGACGGGGGAAAGTGTTTCTAGTCGTAACGTAAGGCGCAGCAAGGGATGATGGGTAGAGTCACATGAGAGAGCAGGGGACCTCTGGGTGGCAGAGCAGGAATGGAAAGCGTCACTACAAATACACAGCCACTCCCAAGAATATAATGGCTTTTTGGCTGCATAAAACTCGGTGGAAGAATTTGCACCCCGTCTAAAATATTATTTTTAAAAAACAGAAATCTGGAGCATCTTTTAAGCAACTTTTCTTTAAGGCTTATGAAACAGACAAAAATGTCATTTCCTAGCCAAAGGAAGAGGGGTAATATTTATACATAAGGTTTTGCCAGCTGACGTTGCCAGGGATGAGACTAGACTTGATTAGATTTTGCACAGAGACATTATTCACCAGCGAAAATAACACACCAAGGAGAACCTCCAAGTTTCTTTTGAAATGCTCAGCCCAAGGTTTTTTTTTTCTTTGAACAATAGCGTATAATCCTCACTGGAGGGCAATGCTTAAAATGCAGAAGTAATAATGCTCTGTGTGTTCGTACAGCACTTTTTAGAATAGCTCAAAGTGTTTCACATACATTTTTCTTATTGTTAATTCTTACAGAAAGGATGGGGAACCTGCGGTTGGAGTACAGCTCGCATCCTTCCTCACCACTGGCCATGCTGGCTGGGGCTGATGGGAGTTGGAGTCCCAAGAACGACTGGAGGACACCAGGTACCCCATTTCAGTTCTGGGGAACCTGTGGTCATCCATATATTGTTGGATTCCAATGCCTATCAGCCTCCACCAGCATGGTTCAATGTCAAGGATGATGGGAGTTGTAGTAATAATAATATAATAATAATAATAATAATTTATTATTTATACCCCGCCCATCTGGCTGGGTTTCTCCAGCCACTCTGGGCGGCTTCCAACAGAACATTAAAATGCAATAATCTATTAAACATTAAAAGCCTCCCTAAACAGGGCTGCCTTCAGATGTCTTCTAAAGGTCTGGTAGTTGTTGTTCTCTTTGACATCTGGAGGGAGGGCGTTCCACAGGGCGGGTGCCACTACCAAGAAGGCCCTCGGTAGTCCAATAACAACTGGAGGGCCACAGGTTTCCTGTTCCTGGTGCAGATGATAATGAGCTGGGTGGACCAGTGGTCTGATTCGGTAAAATGCAGCAGCATCCTTTGACTCTAACCTCAAGTGTCCTTGCATATCTTTATTCACTTCCAAACCAGATAAAAATAAGCTGTCAGGCTATTGGTCTCTCTAACCCAGTACAGACGTACCTTGGATCCCGAATGCCTTGGTACTCGGATGTTTTGGCTCCCGAGCGCCGCAAACCAGGAAGTGATTGTTCCAGTTTGCAAATGTTCTTTGGGAACCCGAACGTCTAACGGGTTCCGCGGCTTCTGATTGGCTGCAGGAGCTTCCTGCAGCCAATCAGAAGCCGTGATTTAGTTTTTAAATGTTTTGGAAGTCGAACAGATTCTGGAAGATTTTGGAAGTAGAATAGATCCTGGTTTTGGGAAGGGGCACTGGACTTTGGCCCACAGCCGCTCAGGCATGATGGAACAGGGAAGATAAGAGGAGGGTTTGCTGGCAGGGAAATTGAGGGTAAGCTCTGGTAGGTGCTGGAGAGGGAATGGCTTTAAAAACTTGACACATTGATATTTCAAGATGCACTTGCTGTGAAGCCCGATGGAGATCAGCTTTAGGGAACCCCATACTGGATGCTATAACTACTCTCCTTTACAATAGCTCCACAGACAGGCTAAAACCCAGCTTTGTCCAAGAAATAACCTAATTTCTAACAAAATGAATCTCAGGAAAAACACTTCAACCACAAGGTTTTAAAAGCTTCTTTACATCACTTCCATCACACATGTGTGTATTTCTTTGTCTCAGGAACAAAGCGGGTTTGCCCCTCCAGCTACTCAGCAGCCCTCTCTCTGCCTGAGTGCCAGACAAGTAGCCATTCCAGAGATAACAAACCCAGATGAAGACAAAAGGGTGTGATTAACTTGGCTGAGAAACAGGGAAATGTAAATACCTCTTTTGTTTCACTTGGTGGAGGACAAGAGGGGGCAGGGTCCAGGATGCTCAGATTGCTGCCACCAGACCTCCCCTTTCATGATGTATCGGGGGGGGGGTCTTGGGCTACACCCCTCCTATGGTGTATGCATGGTGTTTCTGGGGGGTGGTCTTAATCCAGGGGGGGATTCAAAATGTCTATATAGGGGCGGGTGCACCTTTGTTCTAGGTTGCTCCTCCATCCAGCATGTGGTGAGGGAGAACCCTGTTGCAACAGTATTTGTTAATAAAGATCAGGCCGCCTTGCTTCCCATTAGAACTCTGGTCTGGTCTCTGTCTTTTCTGCGCAGGCAGGGGTTTCAAAATAACGTCCTGCCGAGGTTCAGGATTCCACCCGGAATCGAACCCTTTATCTAGCTAACTCTCTTAAATTCTTACAACAACAGAAAGCAATTTATATAATTTTACTCTTAGACACATAGCAACGCAAGAGTCAGCTTTTATAAAATACAACTTTCAAGGGAGACCTGGTGCCATTTCAGTAAAGGATGGCGTACGTATTTGAATGCTAAGCAATCCTAATACAACAGCCCCTAGCCCAAACGAATGCATCTCCCTTTGAGCAGGACCCAATTTTAACTCAGACTTGAATTCAACCCCCACCCACAGGGCTTTCCTTATCTGCAAACGATGCACAGGCGTAACTTCTGTGAGAAATAATGGAATTGCTCATCATCCCAGGCAAGAAATAACTACCTGTGCATCAATTGCCATGGGGCCTGTCTGTATCCATGCAAGTCCTTTGCCATCGCTTGCCCTCCAAGCCTCCAGAGGTGTGGAAGATACTGATCAAGATGGACTCAGTATCAAGCGCTTCCTCTTATGCCCAGGGACAGTATCACAGAGCTCAACTGAACAGAGAGCCATGATTTGTGGACACCACCCATGTCTTCCCTCCCACATTTCAATGTCACATTGAGGCTTTTTCACACATTGCGCCGAACAGAAGTGGAAGCTGCCCTTTTGCACATCTGTACAAGTAACCCTCACCAGGGGCGTAGGAAGGGGAGCTGGGGGGGCGGTCCGCCCCAGGTTCCATCATGGAGGGGGTGACAAATTATCAAGGAACAATTACTGCCCTACTAGGGTGGTTCATAAAAAACTTTTTTTTCTTTTTGAAAATGCCTGCTCCAAAGGTCTTATCTTATTACACTAGGGATTATATAGCTATATATGAAATTCCATGCATATCAGTTAATATCTTCACCCTCCTCCACGAAAATAGCTGTTTACTTGGCTGTTTTCCTATGTCGTGAAGGCTGAAATTTCAATTCAATGGAGCACTTACTGTTCCCAACCCTAACCCTGCGGAAAGCCATCTAATTAGACTTTAATTTGATTTTGACATGTTTTTAGGAGGTAATTTAATTATTGTTATGTTATGTATCTGATGTTAGCCGCCCTGAGCCCGACTTCGGCCGGGGAGGGCGGGATATAAATAAAAGTTTATTTTTACTTATTATTATTCCTTTGTAAGAAAATATGAAATAACGTAAAACCATTTTTGCAGGCCAAAAAAATAATTTTAAAAAAATCAATGGGGGGGGTGACAAGAAATTTTCCGCACTGGGTACCACCTGACCTTCCTACGCCTCTGACCCTCACTCCCAAAGAGTGCTCTCAAGTTGATGGGAAAAGGGATTTTGTGTTGGGAGAGCCATGCGGACAGTAGATTTGCAGGACCCTGATAAAGCAAGAACTACCCATAAACCTCCATTCAGCAACTGCATTTCATTAATGCACTGGCTCTTTGAAACATGAAGGATAGGGTTCACTTGCATTCTGCACCTCTAAAGTTTTGTTGTTTTCTTAAATCTCCAGATATCTTTCTTGTTGCCTGTCTGGCTCTGTGGGCAGAAACAATCAAAGGACCTTCCCCACCCCCCAGCCATCATGTTGCTGTCATGACACGATCACGACACATCATGGCATTATCACGCCACTGTCATAACACATCAAGACGCTATCGCATCACTGCATTGTTAAGACCTGCTCTCAAGACATTGAGAGCAGATACAGACAGCTCAATTGGTCGAGCACGTGGGTTCGAGTGCCACAATGGGCGCAAGAGTCCTGCATTGCAGGGGGTTGGACTAGATGACCCTTGTGACCCCTTCCAACTCTACCATTCTATGATTCTATAAGAAAAAGAAGAAATGATTAGGTAAAATGTACTCACCATTGCCGGCGCCTCTACAGTTGCCATTATTAGACTCCATAGGGAAATCTGGCATGAATTGTTAAATATGTAAAGAAATGTTAGTATTTTTAATATTGGATTATGTCAACACAGCCACATCAAAATGCTCCAATTTTAATACACTAAATATTAGAAAATAACGAAGACTAATGTGGGGGGGGGGATGGAGGGGGCTCCCTATATGTAGACAATGGCTTAAAATCAGGGACCAAGCATATGATCCCAGGTCTCCTAGTGGCAAAAGGAGTTGGCTGCACAGTCAGAGCACTTTTGGGCAGGGTGGATAAAAATCAACGATTTTTTTAAAAAAATCAAAAAAATCGGATTTTTTAAATTTAAATCGATTTTTTTTATTTAAATCGGATTTTTTTGATTTAAATTGGATTTTTAAAATAAAATGCTTTTGGAGGAAAAATCTTTCTAAATATAGTCTTCTATTTAAGTTTCATTGTAGTCCAAAGGCTATTCATCAGGAAATAAGGATTTGTTGTAAGTTTATCAAGTGTGCTAAAACTCAATCTAAGTTTTTTTTAAAAAAATGTTTAACCACATCAGTTAACAAACATGGATACATATGCTATCATGTTATTGTTTTAGTTAAATAAATTGTTTAAATGGTTATTAAGGAAATGATTATTTTTCTCCTTCCAATAAAGTACAGCAGAAAAGTTGTCCAAATATAAACAGTTAACTTATTAAATCTCACCATAATTTCATAATTATCTGTCTATGTATTTCTAGTAGTATAACCAAATCAGTAATTTTTGATATAACTGTAAAAACTACTCTGAAAAATTATTATTCCAAAAATGAAACCTTCATATGGTTGTAAATACTAAGATTATACCAGCATTAGAATGAGTCTTTCTGTAAAAAAAAATATTTAAATCAAGCCTTACTGACTAGTGATTTAAATCATGATTTAAATCAATTTCCACCCTGCTTTTGGGTGCTGCTATTGACAACTGGGCAGCCTGGCTTGTGCACAGAGCTGGATCAGAGCCATTCTTTTTAACAGAAGCAAGAAAAAGATGTGGCGTTAAAAAGCTGAAGCAAACCTATTTGTTTTTAAACACGTATCCGTGACTTATGGCAGTGGTGAGCATGCCCTCTATCTCCCACCACACATATGGAGAAATGCTTATGTAGGTAAGGTCAGTTCCAGCAGCCTGTCTACTCCTTTTTGGATGCAGGTGACCAGGGCCTGTTTATTTCGGAATTTACACAGGTGAGCTCTGGCTCTCAACAGCAGAGACAAAAATTCACGAAACAGTATTCAAAACCAACCAACCAACCTAGGGCTGTCAGCCAGCTAAAATGTGTTCAATAATCAACTTCCATTTAAATGGTAAATCACCCCATCAAGTAAGTTTAACTATATCTGCATATCACAGAAAATACTTAAGCGTCTTTTTTGAGATCCTGAAGTCTAAGATGTCGTGTGCAGTTCAATTAATCAAAGGTCTCCTCTCATTGCTAGAAGAAAGGACCATTCTTGATATTTTCAGTTTCCTTCCCTATGACAACAGTACAGCAGAACAAAAATAGACTAAAAAAAGAAACAAACTTTGCTACCCTATTAGTTGAAATGTTCATCTATGATTAAAATTGCCCACCAGTTAATCAAATGAAGCTATTGTTGCGCTATCTGTTGGTCAGTGAATTAAATGTTGCAGCTGCGCGTAACAAAATCGTTAACACGTTGCAGATTATCTGATATAAATGGGTAGAAGACACAATGCCACATTTCAATTTTTTCCCCTAAAGTATTTCAGGAAGTATTCTGCCTAGGAAGAAGTATGCTACTTAATGTATTCCACATTTACAATGCAGCCACTGTTTACAGTGTTTCAGCATGTGAGATATACGTGTAGATATATATATATTTATTATTACCATATTTTTCACTCCATAACACGCACTTTTTTCCTCCTAAAAAGTAAGGGGAAATGTCTGTGCATCTTATGGAGCGAATGTGTGGTCCCTGGAGCTGAACTGCCCAGGGGCAAAAGCAGATCATGCTTTTTTTAAAAGAGAGAGAGAGAGAAGGGGGTGTTGTAAGGAAGCCCGCTGAGCAGCTGCTCAGCGAACGATCGGGGAGAGAGATAAGGGAGAGAGATTCCAGCCCCACCCCCTTGCAGAGGGAGGCTGTTTCCCCAGCGACATGTGACTGGCTGATTAGATTATCTGTCTGGAAACTGTAGAAATGGCTCCCTTTCCTGAAGCTGCAGAACTGTGAGTTAAACCCCATAAAACAGGATTTTTTTCCCCTTTGCAAAGTAAGCTCAACAACTTTGAGCTGATCCTCAAAAATGGGGCTTTGCTCCTTTGCAAAAGAAGCTGCAGTGATTTGAGCTGATCCTCAAAAAATGGGGCTTTTCCCATCTAAAAACTAGGTGCGTCCTATGGTCAGGTGCGCCTTATAGAGTGAAAAATATGGTATATCTACTAAGGGAGGAATTCAGTATTGTGCTATGGCGATCATTCTATCAAGACAAGAATTTCAACTTGCCAGCTAGAACAATCCCTCCTCTACTCTCCCCCATGCACTATTCTGGGGGTTCTCCTCAACTCCCCCAAGTCATTTGTGGGGACACAAAGGGTTGAGAGGGGGGGACCCAATTGCACAAGCAGAGGTCCTTGCACAGGACTTCCGCTGACAGACTTGTTAGTTGAATTTTGCCCTACCGTAGATGTTTGGGAATGTTGCTTGTTCACTATTTGGATGCCTAAAGAGCTCACCACCCAAATGTGTACAATGGTTCCTGAGATCAAGGAGCAAGTTTCCACCTACGTTTGGATACAATTGGATTCAATTATGAAAGAAAAGAATTGACTGAACTTTTCCAGTGGCGGACCTTGGGGTCTCAAATTTCAGTGATGCCCCCTTGCCTCTCGCCTTCCATTCTACATCATGTGCGCAGTTGTAGCGCCCCCGAATCTCCGCACCCAGTGCGACCGAACGGGTCATGCTCCCCTAAATCTGCCCCTAACTAAATGCACTGATTTTTCTTTTGTTTCGTAGAATTCCCCAGCAACGAGGCTGCTTGAACATGTGTATGCGTGTATATTGCACTTTGCATAGAACTCGGAACCAGCAGCCAGCCAGAGCATTAGATGCTACATTAGTAAATACTGAGCATGAGAAAAGAAAAAAGTAAAGAGAAGAACAACAGCTTCAGCGGATTCAAAAGTCTCAAGGGCACTGGCGCTGCATCCTTTTCGAGCGTCTGTGGCACGCAGAGGGTGAACAGAACCCACTGTGCCAGCCCAGTCCTCGCCGTCAACACCGCTGGGTGCGCTCATGTGGGGTGCGGAGGGTTCGGGGAGCCTGAGCTCCAGCCCAGCCCCCACCCACTGGAGCCAAGTGGGGCTGTGCTGCACTGCCTGCCGGCCCACCCACACACGAAGGAGCCAGCGTGGTGCAGTGGTTAAGAGCAGTGGACTCATAATCTGGGGAACCGGGTTCGCATCCCCGCTCCTCCACATGCAGCTGCTGGGTGCCCTTGGGCTAGTCACACTTCTTTGAAGTCTCTCAGCCCCACTCACCTCACAGAGTGTTTGTTGTGGGAGAGGAAGGGAAAGGAGAATGTGAGCCGCTTTGAGACTCCTTCGGGTAGTGATAAAGCGGGATATCGAATCCAAACTCTTCTTCTTCTCTTCTTCAGCTGGCCAATGTGGCTCTTGCCAGGTGAATCCCCCCATCCCCAATGGGCAGTCATTCAGCGAGGGAGCTGGGGACATGGCGGTGAGGCCAGGCCAGGCTCTGGGACCCAGAGACCCGGAAAAGGCAGGGTGGAATGGAGATCCCTGCATCGGGGCACCTGGTTTGCGCCCCCTAAAAATGGAGCCCCCTGGCCCTCCTCACGCTATGCCCCTGCTCAAGGGTTTCAGGTCTTGCCCAGCCCCACCTGGGGCTGGCAGGGTTTGAACCAAGGACCTTTGTGCACACAAAAATGTGCCACAATGCTGAGCTGTGCCCTCCTCAGGAAACTCTTGAACCAACAATATGGTGGCCCCTAACACAATGTAAGCTGCATGATTATTATTTTTCCTCCTCCAGTCCTTTACCTCATAATGTAGCAGTAAATGACAAACTCATGCAATGAGCCCCTGAGACTGCTCCTCCCAGATTCTGCCTATACTGAATGATACCTCAGATGTGCCCATCAGGCTGACCAAGATTTGTGGCCAAAAAATGCCTATACACTGACCTCCTTCCTCTAGGCACTTCAGCCTACATCTCAAGTGGAATGCGGTTGTCACTGTGGTCTAAACCTCTGAGCCTCTTGGGCTTGCGGATCAGAAGGTCAGCGGTTCGAATCCCCGCGATGGAGTGAGCTCCCGTTGCTCGGTCCCAGCTCCTGCCAACCTAGCAGTTCAAAAGCACACCAGTGCAAGTAGATAAATAGGTACCACTGCGACGGGAAGGTAAACGGCATTTCCGTGCGCTCTGGTTTCTGTCACGGTATCCCGTTGCACCAGAAGCGGTTTAGTCAGGCTGGCCACATGACCCGGAAAGCTGTCTGTGGACAAACGCCGGCTCCCTCGGCCTGAAAGCGAAATGAGCGCCACAACCCCATAGTTGCCTTTGACTGGACTTAACCATCCAGGGGTCCTATACCTTTACCTTTCACCTTTACACCCCTAGTTACTCTGTGCAGACAACATTCTCAACTCCAGAAACCAGATCCAAATTGGCAACTAACTAGAATAGAAATGTTTTATTCTACTTTTAGAAGGCAAAATTATATCCCTTGGGGGAAAGTGGGCGGAGTGGGAGACAGAGAGAGAGATGATTTCTACATAGTGGCTGGCGTGTTTGTTTAATTTTTTTAATCAGAATTTAGAATGTCATCATGTTCCCATTCAGTGAAAGAAAGAAAGTGTTCATGGATTCCAGGCTGGACTCATTCAATGAAACTATTGTGCTCCCTGTGGTCCTTCGTAATAGGTAACTTTGGGGCAATTTGACAGAAAACGGCTTCTCTCCGCTTTTGAATGCGACTGCTCTTAAATGGCTGCAGGCTCTGCCAAGGCTGGTTTCAGTGCAGATCTTGTTTTTCAGGAGCGCTGGGAAGCATCTCCACATGACGGGAGGAAGATGTTTTCAAAAAACCTCAATATGAGACATTCACAAGCTCCCTCCTTGCTTGGGCACTCAAAACCACTTGCGCTGAAACCTTCCCAGCAGGTATCAGCCCAACACAGCTGCAACAACAGTCTGTACTCTGTCTACAGACAGACCCGGGGAGTTAGGTTTAGAATGGCTGGAGCTTGAAGAGCAGATGTCAAAACACAAGGCAAAGAGAGAAGCAGGAGTTGGAATTAGCCGGAGGAGGGAGATGGGGACCAAGTCGAGCTGCTCTGCTGAGCCGAAGGCAGAGAAATGGGGGACATTTTGACAGATCAGCAATAACCAATCAGCACAATTCAAAGTGTTGGTGCTGACCTTTAAAGCCCTAAACGGCCTCGGTCCTGTATACCTGAAGGAGCGTCTCCACCCCCACCGTTCAGCCCGGACACTGAGGTCCAGCGCCGAGGGCCTTCTGGTGGTTCCCTTACTGCGAGAAGCAAAGCTACAGGGAACCAGGCAGAGGGCCTTCTCAGTAGTGGCGCCCGCCCTGTGGAACACCCTCCCATCCCATGTCAAAGAGATAAATAACTACCTGACATTTAGAAAACACCTGAAGGCAGCCCTGTTTAGGGAAGTTTTTAATGTGTGATATTTTAATGTATTTTAGTGTTTGTTGGAAGCCGCCCAGAGTGGCTGGGGGGACGCGGCCAGATGGGCGGGGTACAAATAATAAATTATTATTATTATATTATTATAACCGATGTTTTAAATGGGTCTGAATCCAACACTGCAGGATACCAGGGGTGGCAAACATGGTGGCCCTCTAGATGCTGCTGTTTTTATGGCTCTGTTCTATTGTTTCCATGTTTGTATTCATGCACACTACTTGGTGATTTTGAGGTTTATAAATGATTTTACATAAAAGAAATACACAATATCATCTTTAACCAATAGCCAGGTTGGCTGGGGCTCAGGGAAATTGGTGTCCAACAACACCCAGAGGACACCTAGCTGGTTATCCCTGATATAAGCTATGCAAGAGCAGACTAGCGTGGAGCCAACGGGCGTTTTGCACTTTGAGAGGGCAGAGAACTAACTATCACAATGAAGGCATGAGCTGTAAATGGACCGGTTGTAAAAGGACAACCCTCATCCACAACTTCTGCTTTTTTTGACTCTTCCCATCTGCGCTGCTCCTTTTCATCACCTGACCATATGAACGCCCACATTATATGTGCTCATCCCATATACCTTCATGTGTCTATTCCATGTGTCCCTGGGGCCTTTCAGAGCCCTGTATTTGCAAGATCTGCATGCAATCTGGAGGGTCCTCCCCCCCCCCTGATTCAGAAGATCCCTCACCCCTGTTGAATTAAGAAGCCTGTTTAAAAAAACAAAAACAAAACACCATGTACAGGTTTGGGAAATGGAAAAGCTGAATATCTGAAGGTGGGCCCAAAACAGTTAACAGCCTTCTTTAAAGGGACCCCTGACCATTAGGTCCAGTCGTGTCCAACTCTGGGGTTGCAGCGCTCATCTCGCTTTATTGGCCGAGAGCCAGCGTACAGCTTCCGGGTCATGTGGCCAGCATGACTAAGCCACTTTTGGCAAACCAGAGCAGCACACAGAAATGTTGTTTACCTTCCCGCCGGAGCGGTTCCTATTTATCTACTTGCACTTTGATGTGCTTTCAAACTGCTAGGTGGGCAGGAGCTGGGACCGAGCAACGGGAGCTTACCCCCTCACAGGGATACGAACTGCCGACCTTGTGATCAGCAAGCCCTAGGCTCAGTGGTTTAACCCACAGCGCCACCTGGGTCCCAACAGCCTTCTTTACTAGCTATGAAAAAGACCAGATACACTGGACTGAGCCTGCAAAACTCAACAGATTTCTCAAAGCCTTACGGTGACAATCAGCATCATAAATATATGACCTCATTATTGCTTTGACAATTAAAAAGGTTGATAATCTTTCCCCCACAACAAAGCTTGGTCAAAGTAATCTGCATATCTTCAACTCCATAATTTTTTATTGCCCACTTTTGTAATTTAATCCCAGTGCTTTCTTTTCCGGTGCCATCCTTCCACCATCTAGGGAGAACCTGTTTGCTGGAAGAGCCAGTGAAATCAAAGGATGCCAATGCTACCACCACCAAAAGACAAGGAAGCAGAGGGAGGATGCCATTCCTTTGATAGAGAGGGACATCAAGATTGTTAATCTGATTGAATTGCATCTGATGGTAAGCTCTTAGGAGACTGCGCTGCTGTGAGAGATCAGAGGGAAGCGAGAATTCTGCGTGAGAGAAGTGAGAATTCTGCAAGAGATCAGAGGGAAGCGAGAATTCTGCGTGAGAGAAGTGAGAATTCTGCAAGAGATCAGAGGGAAGCAAGAATTCTGCGTGAGAGAAGTGAGAATTCTGCAAGAGATCAGACGGAAGCGAGAATTCTGCGTGAGAGAAGTGAGAATTCTGCAAGAGATCAGACGGAAGCGAGAATTCTGCGTGAGAGAAGTGAGAATTCTGCAAGAGATCAGACGGAAGCGAGAATTCTGCGTGAGAGAAGTGAGAATTCTGCAAGAGAGCAGAGGGAAGCGAGAATTCTGCGTGAGAGAAGTGAGAATTCTGCAAGAGAGCAGAGGGAAGCGAGAATTCTGCGTGAGAGAAGTGAGAATTCTGCAAGAGAGCAGAGGGAAGCGAGAATTCTGCGTGAGAGAAGTGAGAATTCTGCAAGAGAGCAGAGGGAAGCGAGAATTCTGCGTGAGAGAAGTGAGAATTCTGCAAGAGATCAGAGGGAAGTGAGAATTCTTGCTCATCCCCTTGCTACTGTTCCTGCCATAGTAACACAATGGCCATGCCTGTCAATGTTTGCTCTTGCGGCATCAGCATCACAGCCACCAAGTGCAGGAAGTTATACAGAAAAGGGAGACTAAGTTGCATGAAGAGGTTTCCTTCCTTTGGGACAATCCTGTCTCTGGGTCTTCACAGTGCAACCCACAGGGCTTCTGCCCTGAGCCACATAGTGCTAGTGGGAAATAAAGGCATCTCGATTTACACAGCAGTTGTGGGAGGATGGAGATTAGAACCTTTCCAGGTGATTTGCTCCCCAAATTAACTGTGCAGATACAACCTTGAGTTTAGCACTTCAGTTACAGGGAATTTACATGATTTCCCCTAGAAATCCAACAGGACTTCCAACAGGACTTCCGTCTCAGCTAGCACATCAATGGCAATACTAGATTTTACTTTACTTATTTGTTGAATTCCTATCAAGCTTATTTGTCCAAGGAGCTCAACACAGTGCCCCTTTTATAATCACAACAACCTTGTACGAAGATAGCTGACAGATAGTGATTGGTCCATGGACACCACTGGTTACGCAGGGATTTGAACCTGGGTCTCCTCAGTCCTAGTCCGGCACTCTAACCATTTCACCATTCTGGCTCTCAGCACGAGAGGTTGCATAGATTTGATGCCTTCTTGTTTGATAGTACTCATAGCGCAATTTCTTATAAGCAACACAACTCCTTGTTCCACAAAATAGCACTTACTCCTCTCCCCTATAGCAATGCTTGACCTTTTTAAAACAACAAAGACCATTTTCCCTGTTTTGTTTCTTTGCTTAATTCTGCAAATTACTTCCCCATTTCCAGCACTGGTATTTAATAAAATTATTATTATTAACAATATTATTATTATTATTATTATTATTGATAATAACAATATTATTATTATATATTTATATTATTATTTTTTTATTATTAAATAATAATAAAATAATAATAATAATAATAATAATAATAATTTCCCCCTGAAGTAAGGCTACAGTTCTCTCCTTCCCGCAATGTATAAAAAGGGGATGGGGTTTCATGTCAGTGAGACACTAACAAAAATAAACTATTCCAGAATTTTGCCACTATTAGCTCAAGGGTCAAACAAGATGTTGCAAGAAACTTGCACAATTCAACCCCAGCCACCTTTTCTTTTTCTTTACAATCAGTCCTGCTTGGAGTGGTGAGAAGCAGAGAAATCACAAGGGGGGAGGGAGAGTACTTAACCCTTTCCTGCATGCCCTCACCATATTTCTGTGTCAAATTACCCCTCCCCAAACTGTTGTTGTTTTTTTGGTGTTGTTGTTTTTTGCCCTTGGCGGGGTTCGAAAAGGCTTCTGGGGAGCATTATATGTATTTGTAGTTAACATCCGCTTCAGCCCTCTAAGCAGTAGGTTAATAATTGGTGGTGAAAAGCCACCTTTGGATTCCGTAGGCATTCTGTTTTGAGTCTATCCAGTCTGTGAGCTTAGATCCTGAACGATTTCCTGACTTCCGCTGAGTTTAGGAAAGGATTTGAGGCTTTGAGAGGAAACGGCAGGAAGGGGCGAGCTAGGAACGGATCGTGACAAAATATGGAAGTGCTGTGACTTCTCCACCCCCATCGTTCAGCCCGGACACTGAGATCCAGCGCCGAGGGCCTTCTGGCAGTTCCCTCATTGCGAGAAGTGAGGTTACAGGGAACCAGGCAGAGGGCCTTCTCGGTAGTGGCGCCCTCCCTGTGGAACGCCCTTCCAGCGGATGTCAAGGAAATAAGCAGCTATCCTATTTTTAAAAGACATCTGAAGGCAACCCTGTTTAGGGAAGTTTTTAATATTTAATGCTGTATTGTTTTAATATTTGACTGGAAGCCGCCCAGAGTGGCTGAGGAAACTCGGCCAGATGGGCGGGGTAAAAATAATAAATTATTATTATTATTATTATTGGGTGCAACATTTCAACCTGCAAACAGAAGCAGTCTTTGGGAATTCTTGTAATCTGGGAATTTTAGACATGTGTGGTGGGGATGGTGCAGGAAGGAGCCCATCAGCTCCAACCCCCAACCCTGCCACCCACTGTGAGTTGAAGGTCAAGCATTAGAAGCGAGGAGTCTGCTTCTACCCATGTAGACTCGCCACATGGTGCAAAACCCTGACTTCTGCAAGTTCTGCAGCACGTGCGACACCTCCAGGAGCAGAGGAGACTTCCCATGTCTCAAAATCCTGGAGGACGGCAGGGACCCCACCAAGACAACACTCGTCATAAATAAAAACTCCTGAAGAGGGCTAGAGAGTCACATTTGTTAAGGATCCCCCACAATGTAAAGCAAAGGTGAGGGAACATCTAATTTGGCCCAGGAGTCTGTTTCCCCCCAAATCACATGTGATGTCAGGTGTGTAAAAGGTGTGTAAAAGGCAATGGCTGCAAAGAAGCAACCGGGAGCCTTAGAGTGTGCTCCAAACTTTTCCTTTGGCACCTTTTAAACCTGGTGCTAAATGCAAGCCCCACTGGGAATGGTTTGGCCCAAGTGGAACAGGTCGCTGTGAAAAGCAGGCGTTGCCGTCAGCTGACCAGCAGCTGCTGGGTCCAGCAACAGGGATCTTCCTCTGTAGTCGGTCTTGCATTCAAGGTGGGCAGCAAAAAGAAACACTTAATCCAGTGGTTTTCAACCGGTGTGCCATGGCACCCTGGGGTGCCTTGAATGATGGTCAGGGGTGCCGTGGGCAACACTGGCCTCTGTCCCTCTTTCCTTCCTTCCCTCCCTCCTCTGATGCCCTCTCACATTTCTTTTTCCATCAGACCACTAAGGCTGGGGGCATCATCTTCCCAGGCCCCTTGGGGGGGTTGGCATGAGGAGACACCTCTCTTTGGGGCGAGGCTGCGGCTCAGAGACCAGGGACAGTGGTAGCAGCTGCCCAGAGGACTCTTAAGGAGAGGAGAGGAGCCTGAGGGAATACTCCACAAAGGTGGGTGTTCAAATAGGGGTGAGGAGCTGCTGGTTCTGCAGGCAAGAGCTGACATAACTGGGCCCCACAGGGGTGCCAGAGAAAGAAAGTAGTTGGTCAAAGGGCCATGGACTCAAAACGGTTGAAACCCTCTGTCTTAATCTAATGCAGGCATAGGCCAACTCGGCCCTCCAGATGTTTTGGGACTACAACTCCCATCATCCCTAGCTAACAGGACCAGTGGTCAGGGATGATGGGAATTGTAGTCTCAAAACATCTGGAGGGCTGAGTTTGCCTATGCCTGATCTAATGCCATGGTAAAGCCAGGTGACTGACAGATAGGGCAGCCTTGCCCATATGTCAAAAGTGGCCCAAAGATGGGGGGGACGTGTCAGGATCTGGCCCCACAGCCAGATCCAATTTCCCATACCTGATGTAGAACATACAAACAAACCCACACATAGAAAAACCTGCACAATGAAAAGTCTAGCACTTTCTCCCCTTGGCATCTAGTATTCTATACGAAGGGAATTTGTTTGCTGTTCACTATGAGAGGGCATTCAGTTATATAATCCCCACGATGTGGTCTGAAGTGAGTCAGTCTAAGAACAATTTTGCGATGTGATTTCTGTCAACTCGATCCTAGAGAGAAAGTACAGGGAATGTATGGGCATCAAAAGGAATGAGACTGAACATTGACTACCATCAATGAAGATTGCTAGGTGTTCTTTATTCTAAGGAACATCCATTGTCTGGCTATATAGTATTAGACAGGACATCTAGAGCTGGATAACGTGCAGGAAAGGGTAGTGAAAATGATCAAGGAGTTAGTTAGAGTGCATTCCCTATGCAGGAGGGCTTTTATAAGAGAGATTTGGCTCATGATTGACAGCACGGAGAAAATTAGAAAGGTGTTCCCCCCCCGCCACCCTCCAGTCTCATAATACTAAAAATCTGAGTTTATCCAATGAAACTGACTAGCAGGAGAGTAAGGGCAGACTAACGTACAGTCGTACCTCAGAAGTCGAACGGAATCCGTTCCGGAAGTCTGTTCAACTTTCAAAACATTCAGAAACCAAGGTGTGGCTTCCAATTGGCTACAGGAAACTCCTGCAGCCAATCGGAAGCCACGATGGAAGTTCGAGTTCCAAAGAACATTCGCAAACCGGAACAATCACTTCTGGGTTTGCAGTGTTCGGGAGCCAAAAAATTCGTCTCGCAAGGCGTTCGACTTCCGAGGTACGACTGTACTTATTTCCTTACCCAAGAAATAATTGGTCTATGAATTCTCTGCAACAAGATGAGGTGATGGCCACAGGCTTAGAAGGTTTTAACTTTGGATTAGACATTTGTCTAATCATATCATATCAAGGCATATTAACCAGGATAGTGAAACAGAACCTTCAGATTCAGAAGTATTCCCTTAACAGGCTGGCCATTGTTGAAAACAGGATGCTGTGCTAGATGCGCCCATGATCTAACCCTAAAAGCTCTTTCCACAGAATATAATGGAAACCCCACTCCTGAAAAGATTTGCCCCTACTGGACCAGGATATGAGATTCGCTGGGGAGGTCTGCTCCTGGCCCCACCAACAGCAGAAGCCTATTGCATGGCGACACAAGGGCAGGGCCTTCTTTGTGATGACCCCGATTCCCTCTACCTGTGAAATTCCCTCCCCCTGGAGGTGTGGTTGTTGCCCGCACTAACTCAGTTTCCGGCAGCATCTTCAGACACTTCTTTTCACTCAAGGCTTTGGAGAGAGAGTCTGATATGTTTTAGGAACAGGTGGACTGTATTGGTGTGATGGTTGCAATACTGTTTTAAAACAACAGCTGAGGTTTTGCTGGACGCGTTGCTTTTAGTCAACTTTTGTAAACCACCTCTTTCAAAACTGAACAAATCAACTGCTAACAGAAGCAAGCTTTCAACCTTTCGAATGAATAAGTGACACTCGTTAATAACAACCTTCGGTTAATAACGCAGATGGAAGGAGAGAACGTGAGGAACTAAAGGAGGCTGGCTGACTTCTTAATCATTTGAAACCAGAGAGGCTGTGTTGTTGGCCCATTGGGAGTGGTAGGTCAAAAGGCTGGGAACCTAACAGAAGGTGGCGCCAGAGTCAACTGTCCCCATCTTGCTCCCTGCTGAGTTCTACAATGGCAACACTGACATTAAGGAGGAAGGGAATCTGACAACCAGGGCCACTACCCTGCAAGCAGGAAGGTGCAGGCTGGTTGAGGCAGGCTGAAGGGTTGGTGGGGCAGTGTCCCACCAGCACAGGTGGACCAGCCTCTGCTGCAGAGGGGGAATGAGTATGGAATGGTATGAGGGAGGACTGCCTCAGGTGATGAAAGACGGAGGGTTTCAGAGAGGTTGAGAGCTGTGGTTTGCCAAAATCAGGTAAGGTGAGCAGCAATGGTTATAAGCAGGAGGTGGACATCTATGATGGAGCCATCTAAGAACAGAAAGCTACACATTCCAGGGGACCAGAAGAAGATCAAGAGCACTGGGGGAGCGGGGGAGGAAAGATGGCTGATTCCACAGTGCTTTTGGCTTGAGTTTTCTGGGATCAAATTGGATTACTGAAGCGGGGTGGGGGGGGATCTGAAATGGGCACGGTTAGCAGGCCTCACTGATATTTTTTGTTGTTGGAATTGCTCAACAAGCTGTTAAACTTTGGGTAAGTGGACATGGAAACTGGAAGGCTTACTTTGAATGAAGAAGAGTGATGGCTAAGTGGAGAGGGGGAAATCTGCAAATAGTGGATGCTGGAAGGATGCAGTAAGACAAGCTTCTGCCCGGGTGTGGGGGGGGGCATTGGTGGACCCAGAAAAGCTTGAGCGTATTGGTTAGATGATCCTAGGAGAAGACTAGTGGCCTTCAGAAACTTCAAGATCTGCTGAAGGATCATGCAGCACAAGGGATCCTGTTTCTCTTCCAGATTCGCGCTGGAATGCCAACTCCCATCCTCCTGGACCACTGGGGCTGATAGGAGTTGGAGTGCACAATTTTTGGAAGGCGCCTCTGATGGGAGTTCCAGAAGGTTTAAGGTTAGGGTAGGGGGGCAGAGATCCTGGGGGCGTTTTGGAAGTGTGTGTGTGTGTGTGTGCGCGCGCGCGCGCGCGCTAGGAGGTGGGATGGATGGGGGGGGAGGTCAGGCCGGCGGGGCGGAAATGGCAGTGGCGTCGGGCGCGTCACTCACCGGATCCCTCGGCCGTGACGATGGCCTCCGGGGAGATGCAGACGCCTCGGTCGTAGACGGGCAGCTCGTCGCAGGCCAGGCTCTCGGGCCACGCGTGGCCGTACTTGACGAGCACGGGCTCGCAGCCGGCGCGGGCCCTCTCGCACACGGACTTGCAGGGCTTGATGGGCTCGTGCTGGAAGTCGATGGTGCAGATGGGCGCGTACATGGCGCACAGGAAGAAGAGCAGGTCCGCGCTGCAGTGGATGCCCAGCAAGCCCTCGAACTGCTCCATGGCCAGGATGGCGTTGGCCTGCGTGCTGTGGTGCAGGTGGTTGGGCATCTTGGTCATGTTCCAGGGCAACGACTTGCACAGCGGGATGCGCACCGGCTCGCACGACGCGCCCGCGGCCGGCGGCGCCCAGCTCGCCAACAGCCCGCCCAGGGCGGCCAGCAAGGCGGGCGGCGGCAGCAGCAGCAGCGCCACCATCGCCCTCGCCGAGGAGGAGCCCGACGACGGAGACGTCCGCGGCGGCGCCCCCCTCCGGGGCAAGACCCTCGAGCCCTCTTGCAAAAGTCCGGGTTGAGGGGGGTGGGCTGGGGGGTTGTGGAGATCGGAGGGAACTGGCTGCTACAAGGGGTGGGCGCTCCTCTTCTCTACATCGGGAAGGAAGGCGACTTTGGAGAGGCGCGCAGAGGGACTTGGAGACGTCGCCAAAGAAAAAGTTTTGGAGGAGAGAGAAATCGCGCTGCTGGTCGATCTCGGCTCGGGCTGCTGGCTGCACAGGCGAGACCGGCTTCGCTTGTGCGAGGCTGGTGGAATCAGCCCCTTTTTCACTTTCCACCTCCTAGCCAAGGAGCCCCGGCTCCTCCTCTTTCTGCGCCGCGCGCTCCTGGTCCCACCCCTCTCCGCCGCCTCTCTGTTCCTTTGCGAGGGAGGAAAGAGGCTGTTGGGGGGTGGAAGACGAGAAGGAGCGAGGAACTGTGTGACCTGAGGCTTGCATCCACTCCCATCAGTTATAAGTCACTGTTTGTCGTCGTCTCCCACCCCTGGCTCTTCTGCTTATCCCCTTGGAAAGTTGCAGGCGCGCGCTCCTCTCCATCTGTTGCTTTCTCGTTTCTGCCTCGGCTGCCAGAAAATAAAATAAAGGTGATCCTTGTGAAGGGATTGGCGCTCCGAGGTGGCGGACGGGACACCCACACCGTCGAAGGAGCATAAATCTAAAAGGCAGGGGGCAGAGAACAGACTGGATTTCAATAAAATAAAATAAAAAGCAGCAGCGCGTGCTCGGGCGCGCTTTCCTTTCCCCATAAATATCCCTAATGAAAAACAACGACGGCGGGGTGTCGATCTCCATCTCTGCTTAAACAATCCTGTTTTAACTTTCTGTTTTCTTTCTCCAGCAACTGAAATAAAGGGAGCGCTCTCTCTCTCTCTCTGGCTTAAGTCTGCCGCAGCTGCCCTCTCTAAGAAAAGAGGCTTTTCATTGTCCTGGCTGTATCCCCGCTTCTCCCCCCCCCCCCCATAAATATCTCTGGGGAAACTTGCTCCGCAGTGGCCAAAGGAAGCTCTTTCCACGTGGATCCAGATGCATTTAATCTAGGGGAGAAAATAGAAAGCAGATCTTCGCTCACCAGCAGCAATCCACCCAGCCCACCCCCCACACCCCTCTTTCCAGCTTCCAGCTAATCTCCTTTTCAGGGCATGGCAGAGAATGCAGTGACCTAGAGGGGCACCAGTGTCCCGCTCCATGGCAGAGAGATACACACACACACCGAGGCGGAGCGGTTGGGGGAGCAGTTTGAAACTATTCATCGGAGGGCGGCAGAACTCTCCGGGAGAGGCAACATAACAGGAAATCAACTCTGCTCTCTCTCCCCTTAAAATATGCCTTTGTTTTCTGCCGGTTCTTTCTCTCCCAGCTGATCCGGCCCAGAGGAAACTGATACCCTCTGCTCTCCCTCTGCTGCGTCTTTCCCAAAGCGCCCGGGATAATACACAGTGCTCATTGATTTGACTTGCAGGAAAAAGTTAGAAGGGGATGGAAGGATGGATAGATAGAAAGATAAATAAATAGATAAATAGATAAATAAATAAATAGATAGTTCTGCTTCCCTTGAGATGTGCAAGAGGAGTTCCTATCTGCTGGCATGGGCATAGCGGGGGGGGTAGCTGCCCCCCTAAATCAAGCAAATAAATAAAAATACGTTTTGTTATTGATATTTTATTGAGAAATTTTCATTTATAAAGCAATAAAGTGACACAAAGAGTGTGTAAAGGGATATATATATATATATATATATATATATATATATATGAATATATACAAAAATATCCTAACCCATACATTCTTTATTATATAAAAAAAATCCTTCTAGTAGCACCTTAGAGACCAACTAAGTTTGTTTTTGGTATGAGCTTTCGTGTGCATACACACTTCTTCAGATACCAATAATATTCTTTATTATGTTATCATATTATCAATCCACTGATTAAAGGAGATCATTTCTTTATTCTTCCAGTTCCAGGCCTGATATTGATGAACTGGAACTGGAATAAATAAAAATACTTAACAAACTGACTATTTGCATTGCAGGTAACTCTGTTCTGTCCCCCAACATAAAGCTAACATAAATCCAGGCTACGCCCATGACTGCTGGTGGGGACAAGCTGCACCCTACATTGAAAGCTCTGTTACACCACTTTAACAGTCATGGCTTCCCCCAAAGCATCACAGGGACTGTAGCTTATTAAAGAGTGCAGTTAGGAGTTCCCCTCTTCCCCTGTCAGAGCTACAACTCCCAGAGTTCACAAGACTGATGGTTAAGCCATTCCGAAAACTGTAGCTCTGTTAAGGGGAATAGGGCTCTCCTACAATTCCCATGACATGGGTGTTAAAGTAGCATAATAGTGCTTTAAAAGTTTGGTGCAGATGTGGCCTTTAATATATTGAATTAAATTACTGTGCCATTCATGTTGTTGTTGTTGTTGTTCAGTCGTGTCCGACTCTTCGTGACCCCATGGACCAGAGCACGCCAGGCACGCCTATCCTTCACTGCCTCTCGCAGTTTGGCCAAACTCATGTTAGTAGCTTCGAGAACACTGTCCAACCATCTCATCTTCTGTCGTCCCCTTCTCCTTGTGCCCTCAATCTTTCCCAACATCAGGGTCTTTTCTAGGGAGTCTTCTCTTCTCATGAGGTGGCCAAAGTACTGGAGCCTCAACTTCAGGATCTGTCCTTCTAGTGAGCACTCAGGGCTGATTTCTTTAAGAATGGATAGGTTTGATCTTCTTGCAGTCCATGGGACTCTCAAGAGTCTCCTCCAGCACCATAATATTAAATTGCCATTCATATATTAAATTGCAAAAAATTGGGTGCAAATAAGACAAGGTTTTTGTTGTTTTAGGCATGCTGTTGTTGTTGATTTTTAAGAGAAGACTCAGGTATGCACTGCGTCAGGAACCATCTTTGAAGAGGCATACTGAGAATCTCCTGTGTGAGAGACAAAGACTCCTCCTCATGGATGGTACTTGCAATCCATAGTTTTTACTATGTGCTAATATTTTAAAAAATATTAATAATAACTGTTTTAAAAATGTATGTCCCAATTAATCCAAAGCACTTCTTTAGCTGATCGGAATGCTTTTTCGAGTGATTAATTTCACCTCTTAATCAACTAAAAAAAACCACCAGCCCTATCATTTACACATTCTGAAACCACCTTATATAAACCAAAGCATTCAAGCTCACAGATTTCAGGAGCCTTAAAGACGCTTACGTTGGGGAAGTTATTATATTGCTTTAAATGGACCTAGTTGATCTAATCATGGCTAGCTTTCGGTTTGCAGAGACCCTTGGTAAAATAAGCTTTGGTGTGTGTTCCCCTTCCCCCTTCCCACCTTTTGCAGGTGAGTCTTTGTCAGATTTCTTAGAGGTAGCAGACAACACCAGTGCTCTGAACAGCACAGGACAGCAGGGTCTGGAAGCTGCTATTGAAATTTCCCATAATGCCCCCATGTGGTGTCACACAAGGGCATTGTGGGAATATCTTTGAGCAAGTGTCAGTAGTGGGACCCAGGTGGTGGCATGCTTATGCTGGGCCTGGATCTGGTATTTTCAGTCTTGTTTTGAAGGGATGAGATTGGCTTCATCTTCCCTTCACAAGCATTCTGTGTCGCTTTCTGTATTCCACCTCTCTATCTGCTAAGACTCAAACTGCAAACCTGGTTTCCAATTAGAGACTTGCTGTGTGTTTTGCAGAGAACGTACAGCAAGTGGGAGGAAGACAGGACTGCAAGAAATCTGTCTGCGAATCCATTACAGATCTGCTAATACAAATGGTTGTAAAAACTCACCCCAGGCTGACACTGGGCAGGAATGTTTAAATCACAGCCCCGAAGAGAATGTTTTACTGTGATTCAATTTCCACAAACATCTGTTGGTTTTGTGTGTGCGCACACGAAAACCAAACAGCCATTGCATCCATATTATAGTTTGATATTATCCAAGGTTGCATCAGGATTTTGTTTTTGAGGAGATGCAAGTTCACTGCCATCAAGTTCATGGTTGCTCCAGTATTTTTTATCAGGCTCTGGATGTTAGCTAGTAAAGCTTTTCTGCTTTGCAATACAATAACTGGGTTGCCATATTTACAAAGTGTTTTTACATATCTGAATATGAAGGGAATGGCCATAGAGCAGATGTGAGATACCTAGTTATCTCCCACTTGGACTACTGCAATGCGCTCTACGTGGGGCTACCTTTGAAGGTGACCCAGAAACTGCAATTAATCCAGAATTTGGCAACTAGACTGGTGACTGGGAGCGGCCGCCGAGCCCATATAGCACCAGTCCTGAAAGACCTACATTGGCTCCCAGTATGTTTCCGAGCACAATTAAGTGTTGGTGCTGACCTTTAAAGCCCTAAACGGCCACAGCCCAGTATATCCGAAGGAGCGTCTCCACCCCCATTGATCAGCCTGGACACTGAGGTCCAGCTGCAAGGGTCTTCTGGCAGTTCTCTCACTGTGAGAAGTGAGGTTACAGGGAACCAGGCAGAGGGCCTTCTCGGTAGTGGCGGCTGCCCTGTGGAACGCCCTCCCATCAGATGTCAAGGAAATAAACAACTATCTGACTTTGAGAAGACATCTGAAGGCAGCCCTGTTTAGGGAAGTTCTTAATGTTTGATGTTGCATCGTGTTTTTAATATTCTGTTGGAAGCCACCCAGAGTGGCTGGGGAAAGGTATAAATAAGAATAGAATAGAATAGAATAGAATAGAATAGAATAGAATATATTTTATTGTCATTGTCCCCTTTGGGGACAACGAAATTACTCGGCTGCTCCATCCACCCAGATAGGGCACTCCACACAAAAACAAAACAACTACAAAAACACTGATTAAAACCATACAGTATGATACAACATAACAGGTAAGATTAGATGACTTTCAGAGTCCAGGCTTCCCATTCAAGGCCGAGATCGCTCTGGAGAAGAAGCTGTTCCTAAGACCGCTTGTTCTTGTCCTCATCGTCCTGTATCTCCGTCCCGACAGCATAATCCTATATAATAAAGAGCCTGTGTCCGTACGTACTACTTTCCGTGTGTCAGAGGAAATCGCAAGTGCACGTGCGTTCCAGTGACACAGGGATTGGAGGACGCAGACCAATAGGAGCGTAGGCATTGGCGCAAAGCGCCGCTTCCCGCAGCCTCCTGCTGTCGGCCATCTTCAGCGGACCTTTCCGCTGCCTCCGCCGCTGGCTCCAGCTTCCTCTTTGCTTGCCGCACTGCCGCCCATCTGCAGCGGACAAAGCAAAGAGCGGGGGCAGCGGCGCAAATCCCGCCGGCCGGGGCAGCGCAGCGCCATGCACGACCGTGGACATGAAGCGAAGCCGCCGGAACGGAGAGCGAGGGCGAGAAACAGATCCAAAGGCGATCGGAGCCGCCACCCTCCCGCTGCCGCCTTGCTTCTAGAGCCCGTAATCTTTACGGGCTTAATTTACTAGTAAATAATAAATAATAAGAATAATTATTATTATTAAGGTGTCTGATCTACAACCACCATCAATGATTAGGCCTTGCCTTCCACATCCTTCCATCACCATGCATGGACACCTCAGTTAGGTGTGTGCATGCCTCAATAAGGTGGAGAAAGAGGTACGGTAGGTGCAGGTGCATGTGTTTGCAAACTTCCAAACAGTGCATGTCTGGAATGTGTGGCCTACTGTATAAAGGTAAGACTTAGATCCCTTGTTTCACCTACTTTTGCCTGTGGCCCCCCACAAACAAAAAATGGCATTTGGCCCTTGAAGCATTGCCCATGGGAGAATGTTGGCTGGAAAAGGTTCTCCATTCCTGGTATATGGTTATGTCCTTAAAACTTACTCTGGAGTTGCACCTACATCAGCTGAAATTCCTCAGCCTTACAAAAAAAAAAAGTATATTGGCTTCTAAATTGTGGTTAAATGGCTCTTTTCACCATGTAGATCAGCTCCTCGTGTATACTTAACCAATCTGTTTACCTTAGCCCCACAGTAAGTGCTTTCTACTAGCAGGGCAGAGTCAACACAGCTTAGGGACAGTGTCAATTTGTACTCTGGCTAACACCTCAGCAGTTTCTAAACAAACTTCAGCTCACCTTAATTATCTGTGGCTAGTGCAGCAGGATAATTAATTTGACTTGGGCCAGATGGTTATCTGTCTGCCCTGATACTGCAGTAAAAAACCCTTTTCTCAATTTATCAATAATTCAACCCAAAGTGAGAATTGAGCAAAATTCTGCAGTATGTGTATTTGTAGAATTGGATTTCTCCATTTCCAGTAATATGTAGGCTCTGCACGGTCACCCGCTTTAAATACATACGCAGACCCTCCAAGTGTCCCTATTTTCTAGGGACATCCCTGATTTTCGGAAGCTGTTCTGGTTTCTTATTTGATCCTGGAATGTCACGCTTTCCCTTAGGATGTCCCTATTTTCATTGGAAAAATGTTGGAGAGTATGGAATTATCCGACCCCCCCAAAGCCGCCTGAAGGCAATCTTGTATAGGGAAGGTTTTTTAAAAAAAAGTTTAATGTTTAATTATTATTATTTTTTATGTTGGAAGTCGCCCAGAGTGGCTGGGGCAACCCAGTAAGATGTGTGGGGTATAAATGGCAAAATTATCATCATGGAATGGGATGTCCCTGTTTTCATCGGGGAAATGTTGGAAGGTATGCCATATGTAGTTTTGTTTCTGTGTTTTTAAGCAATTGTGTTGGCATTTGTGAACACCTCTCTCAGGTGGAGAGCGGCAAGCGCACACGTTGAGCTGTCTCCATGGTGTTTGTTTCATGGCACAATGTGCTAACGGTCCATGGGTTAAGGGGGCACAATACTTGCCTTGCCCCGGGTGCTGGCAACCCACGCTAGGCCACTGATTTAATTTCACTGGCCTCGGGTGATCTATTGCTTTTGTTGCTGACCCACGCCTGACTCAAGCCCTGAGACCTGCTTAGTTTCCACAAGGTGGCAGCATCATTTGACCTTGGACAACCTTTCTGGGTTCACAGGTACATTTGCAAACCAGAGGAAACTGTACTGGCCGCTAAACACACTCACACAATGCAACCAAGCACATACCACAACTGGTTCTATTGGTTGCATCAGGATTCTTCTTCCAAGGGGTCAGAGACAGGACACTGTGGATGCCAGAAAAAGCCTCTGTGGACCATGCTGGCAGCCCCTGGTTTAGACCATGCCCTGATAACTTTTGGGGAGTCATAGCTGTCAACTTTCGGATTTGAAAATAATGGATTTTTTCAAACTTTCGGATTTGAAAATAAGGGATGCCGTGAGGGCGGTGCAATGGCACCAAGTAGCCTCGCCACCCTGCGCTCCAGAGGCTGCGCATGAACGGGTGAGCGAAAGAGCGAGCGCGTAGATGGTAGGCAGGCTGTCTGTCTGGTTGGGCGTGAGGGTCTGGCTGCACAAGGCATGCAAGCTCCGCCCCCAGTCGGTCTCAGACTCCTTATTGGCAGCCGAGCAACGCAGCTGAGGAGCCTCCCTGGCCGGCAGGGCGGGAGAGGAGCTGTTTCCTTTGAAATCCGGGAAATTTAAGGGATATCAACAATCCGGGATAGCAGCGGGAAACGGCATTGGAATAAGGGCGTTTCCCACAAAAAAGGGAGGGTTGACAGCTATTGGGGGGGGGTACATTATCTTCTGTCCAGCCCCAGTATATACAGGTAGATCTCTTTGCTTTTCTCTCAAGTTACATCTGGGCCTTTTCAGTGTTTCCAACATTTCTGAGGTAAATCCCAACTTGCGTCATCTGAAAGTCTGATTGCTTTATGTTATCACTCTTGTCTCCAGTAACCAAGGAAAATATTCACAGACACCACACGCTTGAGAGTCTAGACAGCAGTCATTTCCCAGAAACTGCTTTCCCTGCAATGGTTTTCATTTGCGTCCACACAACGCTTCCATAGTGCTCTCCTTTCTGTTATTCCCGCAGAACAGCCAGACACAGATTTCAAATTCTTTCCTTCTTCAAATTTTCTGAAACAAAAAGAGGCAACAATAATGCATTCAACTTTCTTTACGTAATTGAGACCATCAGACCTTGAGAACAGGACATATACAGTTGTAGGTTGCAAACTCAGAACAAGATAGCACAATCCCCTTAACACCTACATTTATAACAGATTATCTGAAATAATTATTCCTTCTTAAGGTGCAAACCTTGTTCCGGATAGGTTTGTGCCATGACAGATAGGAAAGTTACAGTGAACACACACCAGCCTTCCCCACCTTGTCGCCCCCCCCCCCAGTGAAGTTATTGGACTCCAAATACCATCAGCTCCAGCCAGAATGATTGATGGCCAGGAATGATGGATGTTGTAGTTCAACATTTGGAGAGCCACAGTTTCCCCAGCCCTAAGCAAACCATTGGAGAATCCTTGAGGTATTACCATTCCTTCCAAGGGACTGGAGATGGCATGCTTCTTGCTGCTGTTGCCTTCCTTAAAAACAAAAACTTTGTGAGCATAGGTTAGGAAGAGAGTGTGCACAAGGTTGCACAATGCACATCAGGGATAGATCTGCACACAGGGGGAAATGCTATAAATAAGTCAGAAATTAAATCGTTATAACAAAAGAGGGGAAAAAACTCTATGGAAAATTGCAAAGAATTTATTTTTGCTCTCCAGCGCTCTCTGGTGTTGCGTGTTTATAATGCATTCAAAACACGTTTTTTTTTACTAATGTAGCTGAGTTCAAAGTCAAAGTCGGAATTTGAATTTGCAGGTCTAAGCCTACTGCTCTGAATGCTAGATCAGGGGCCTTCCAGATGTTGTTGGGACTCTAACTCCTATCCACCCTAATCGGCATGACCAATGCTTATGGATTTTTGAGAGCTGTCATCCAGCCACATCTGGGGGAATCACAGATTTCCCATCATGGACCATACTCTCTCTGCTAGTTAAACAGTTAAAGTCTAACATCTGGCTACACATTTATTGTATCCTGCGTACATTCAAGTAATAACATATGCAAACAAGGCTATAAATTTGATATGGCATAATTTTTTTGACAAATCCATATAGGCAGCTGCTTTCTGTGTTTCGCAGACAGAAGTGCAGGGAGAGCATCCTGCCATTGTGAACAAGCACCCCTTGTTACAAATTCTAAGAGAGATTGCTAAACTCATAATCCTTCCAGGGATGGGGAGAAGTATTTAGCAACTGCCATATTTATTTTCCTTTAATGATTGTAGTTCCGGGGCGGGGGAAACCTGACACATCAAATGTGACTTTTAGAAGGTTAAGTCTAGACCACAATACTTTAAAAAATATAATGTGGAGGGGATGGCATTCAATAAACCCCACACCCGCTTGAAAACTAGCAAGTGTCAATGACCAATGCCAACCCATTTGAAATCCTGTTTTAGGATCCCCCCCCATTTTCATCACCATGCCTTCTCATCCCAGGCCTTGCCCTGGTTTTGCCTCTAGTATGTGTTTGTACTATGGGATGTGTCCTTTTTAATATGAATTCAGAATAAAAATGAAAGTTTATATTTAAAAGTTCAACTTTGTCATGTAGGCAGACCTAGAACAAGTCATGAACTCAGACTCTTAGACACATGAGCAGGGGTTAGCACTCACTGACTTAAATCAAGAAAAATATGATTGTAGGCTTCCACAGTCCGCAAATGCTTTAAAATAAGTGTATTGGTTTTGTGTGTGTGTGTGTGTGTGTGTGTGTGTGTTACATATAAGACTCTGGACCTGCCTTCCTGGAGAGGCTAGACTGGCTCCCTCCTTGTTGTTCCGCTGCCAGGTGAAGACCTTCTTGTTAATTTTGGAAATTAACTGCATTTAATAAAAGGGCTGGTGCCATGCTGTTTTTATTGTAATTATTTTCATGTTTTAAGTAGGTTTCATATTCAGTATGTATATAGTTTTAATTCTATCATTGTTTGATTGCATTTTAATGTTTAATGTTTTTAGCAGTTCTTGTTTCTATCTGTAAGCTACCTTGAGTCCCATCAGGGAAAAAGCTGGGGTAATAATGATGATGATGATGATGATAATTATTATTATTATTATTATTATTATTATTATTATTATTATTCCCTGGAGTTTTCATTAGAGGACCACTTGATTCGTTCCTCTGACAAGGGATTTTTGGTTTGTAATTTTGGGGGTAGTAATCATCTCTGTGGACGTATTTTAAAAATAAACCAGAGTTTTGTTCAGTAAACGAGGAAGAACACACTCTGCCCTCTTTTAACCACCCTTCCTCCCTGCCAAAACTCCCACCACCTACTAAAAACATTTGCCAGGTGGAAATTGGCTTGTTTGGTACTTGTTATGATGTTTGACATAATTATCAAAATAAAAACAAAACCAGCCCCAGTCTGTTTCCACTCACAATGCTGTCAATTAAAGATCTACAAGAATTATTACATATACAGTACAGACCTTGGGGAAGAACATTTTCTCCTTCGCTATAAATCCTGACTCCGCAGAGTTCTTTTTTTTTTATTACTGCATTTCTCCAGTTGCCTTTTGTGGTTGTTGCCAGCTTCGCCTCTTGGCTTCCCTGTGGAATTTAAAAGGTTTCTTCTCCCTCCCCCCCCCCCCTTTGAATAGCTGTCTCTGACATCAATGCCACGTCACGACACGAAGCTGACTAATAAGAGTTAGACTCCATTGGTTCATCTAGCTGAGTATTGCTTACTGACTGGCAGAGGCTCTCTATGGTTTTGGACATGGGACATTCCCAGCCCTACTTTGAAATGTTCTTAATGGAACCTGGGGCCTTCTGCGAGTGAGCTCTAAGTTTCTGTATTATTTATGCATACCCTCCAACATTTCTCCAATGGAATTAGGGGCGTCCTAGGAAAAAGCGGGGGACACGGGTGGCACTGTGGTCTAAACCCACAGAGCCTAGGGTTTGCCGATCAGAAGGTCGGTGGTTCAAATCCCTGCGACGGGGTGAGCTCCCGTTGTTCGGTCCCAGCTCCTGCCAACCTAGCAGTTCAAAAGCACATCAAAGTGCAAGTAGATAAATAGGTACTGCTCCAACGGGAAGGTAAATGGCGTTTCCATGCACTGCTCTGGTTCACCAGAAGCGGCTTAATCATGCTGGCCACATGACCCGGAAGCTGTCTGCGGACAAATGCTGGCTCCCTTGACCTATAAGAGCAAGATGAGCACGCAACCCCAGAGTCATCCGTGACTGGACCTAACGGTCAGGGGTACCTTTACCTTTAAGGAAAAGCAGGACGGTTCTGGGATCAGATTAGAAACTGGGCTGGCTTCTGTAAGCCCAGGACCACCCCTGGAAAATAGGGACACTTGGAGGGTCTGTTATGTGATGGTTGCCGTCACCTGGTTGCTGCATGTGCTAGGGCTGGGAGTGCCCTACCATGTCATCTGATGTCATCTTGGGACGCCAGGTGCTTCAACACAATAGATTAGAAGCTTTCAAGTCTCCAGCTAAGCTTAGTGGCATGGAGAAGCTATGTAACTTCTCCGTGCCACTAAGGATTTCAGTTATGATAGGAAACAGCATGGGACATCTCTTGGACTGGTGCAAGTGAGTTAAGGGGGATGTGCAATGTGTGGAGAAACTTGTGGGATGTTAAATTATCTGCAAGTTGTATGGAGACTAGGGTGCAGACTAGCTCATCTGATGCCCCCAAATCTTCTCCATTGTTCGCCACTTGTTCCATGGCTACCCTACATCCCAGACTTGCACCTCATAACTCTCATCAAAATGAGAGAAGCCTAGCAGGATTTCCCATAGTGGCCAACACAATGCATACAGGAAGCCCACAAGACGTGAAGGCAAATGGCTTCTTCCCATTCCTGCCCCTCTGCTAATTGAGACCTACTGCCTCTGAACGCAAAATGTTTGTAGCCATCATGGCCAGTAGCTATCACAGTAAGTCCAACTCCACTCTTCTTCAGAGGAGGTGAATAATGCCTTCGTTATTAATTCAAACTTAACTGAACCCCTTTGTGTCATAACCAATGACAGAGATGGAGGAGAATGACATCACATCAACTGGGGAGAAGAGATCACAAAATATACAAACCATAATCAGTGTCATGGTTAAAGTGTGTTAAGTTGCAAGCTGGAGCGGATTATATCACAATATATAGATTTTAGCTTTTAAATGAGTAGATCTGCAACATTTGTGAATGGATAGGGTTTTTACTTTTTTTAAAAATTGCATGAGGATTTGTTTTAATTGTTGGAACCTGTCTGGGGACTTGAGGGCGAAGGGCAGGTAATTAATAACAGGCAATATGCCAGGTCAGTGATGGTAAATGTACAATACTTCAGTGATGCTGTATAAGCCACTGAGTCTGTTTGCGGTCCTTCATTTTCAGGAGGAAACCATCTGGAGCACATTTCTGAGGTTTCAAGACAGGCTGACATGCCCATGTTTTCTCTATAACTGTTAGATTTAGAAATTCCTTTTAGAAGGATTCTTCAGGATTTATTGCTTAGGCACTTAAAACTCCTATGTGGAATGGCAGTGTCCGTTCTTATTTGGGTCAGTTCTTGTTCCATCTTGCCCTAAATGAGTCCCCTAGAAAGAGAGTCAATGTTGCACTCAAGTTGGTGTTGATGTTTAAAGCACCTCAACAGTGGCTGTAATGAAGTGTGTGCGAGGAGAGCATAAATTTTAAGAACCTCGCTACCCTCTGGACCTGAATCTCACATGTTCTGAATAGATAATCCCTACTGAGGGAGAATATCCATTACATTTTTTAAAGAGAGAACTCCTTGTCTCTATACCCATGATGATTTACAAAATACACTGAAGCCACCACCGTAATAAAACTGGAATCTTAACAAACATACCACTGATTCAAGGACATTGGCAACATCCATTCTCAATGAAATAAAAAACAGCTCACATATTTACTGAATCACAACAAGGAAAAGGCTAAGATGGGCTTCACTTGGGAGCACAATCCTTAATTTATGATTATAATCAGAGCCAGTTCTTCAGCAGCAGTTCTAAATCCCTTTTCATATCCTGCCATTTCACTATTAATTTCAGTTTATAAATTTCTCCACTGACACTGCATCTACTGAGTGGGTCATCCTGACCAGGCAACGTTCTAGAAGAAATATAGAGTGAGTTGGATACGGAATATTATTTTTTTTGGAAACTGGATGCTATTTTCTATTGTCTTTGCACTCTTCCCCAGGAAAATCTCAAACTGTTACATCTTTCAACACAAATTCTACAGTTTCTACTTCCCATTTCACATGGTCTAACATCTCCAACTGCATTGCTAACATTTCTGCTTGGGTAAACCATTAGTCTCTCAAATATAATCCAAACCAGAATTCCTATCTACCTGTAAAACCTTTTTGCCCCCCGCAAGAACTGGGGTGGTGGCAAATTGCAAAGGGGGGGCGAGAGGTAAGATGGTGTGAACAGTGAAACCATGAATAGGCAGAAGGAATGGAGGAGATATTATGAGACAGTGTGTTGCCACATCCACCAAGCTACTAGTTCCTAAGGAATGTTGACTTGATTTTCCCCCCCAGTGAGTCATTTCATCTTTATTTACAGATTATGTTTGTACGCTCTCAGTTTCTGTAATGTGCAGTAAAGTGAGTTAATCCAAGTGGATTTAGACACTACAGTATAATTACATTCTGCAGGAGTCAACAGGTATGCCTTTCCCTTTAATAACGTTAGCAGAGAGTGCTTGGCGCTGCCCAGGAATCTTCAGAAGCCAAAAAGTATATTGTGTTTTTTAAATGGATAGTGTAATTTGTGAGTTTGGACCTGATACACCAGACACCCTCAGGAACCCTCACGCCATGTTTGGTGACAATAGCTGGATGAACCTATGCCAAAAAATGGGCGAAGTCTTGTCAAAGTGATGTCTCAGCCCAACATCACTAAGTTGAAAGAATATGGAAAGACATAGATAACAAGCCAGCAGTGAGATGTTTGTAAGCCTATTGATTTTTAAGTCGGTTAGGTGACAGCCATTAAAGTAAAGCAAATTTTAATGTGGTTAGACAGTACTGAAGAAGATCCAAAAATGGGTCGAAGATGCACATTTAACAATCTTTAGACTGAGTCAACACACGTTGCTCGATGCTTAGAACACTGAATTTTCAATAGTCAACTTAGCAAAAAACCCAAGGAAAGTCACCAGCACGTAATACAGTGTAGTGTTTATTGTATGTAATGGAAGGTACACTTGAATTTCAAAAATTTAAAACATATAAAAAGTGGTTAAAGGGCTAACATTTTATCAACATTTGATAAATGCATTAAGAACGTTTATTATACAGCAGGGTACAATGTAGTGTTAATGCCAACGGGGCACCATGGAAATTAGTCTTAAAAAAATTCCACTATGTAAGCTTTATACAAACAAAACCACTTGCTGCTGTTTAAGATTGTATGGAGAAGACTGCTGTCTAAGCAGTCTTACAACAAATTTTAATATTAGATAGCATCAGTCATTAATTTGGGTGAGTGTTTCAAAAAGAAAAAAAAGTAGAAATGTTGTCATTCACAGAAATGCACATCCAAGTCTTGTTTCTGATAAGAACAATAGGTACAGATTGTAACTCTCCCTATATGAAATAATTTACACACAGATGAAAGCTAGGAACACTAAAATAATCACTAAATAGAGTTCTCCTTGGAAATAAACAAGCCATTATGATTCCTGCACGATTGGATATGGAAAAAAACATAGTTGAAATAGTATTTCTCTTTTTAAACATAATTATGATTATTCTAAAATAAAAAGGGAAACAAATCAGCAAAATGTGCAACCTAAAATCAGCCAAGCTTATATTGTAGTACAACCATATTAAGAAACCACTGGTCAGAAATACAACTGCATTGGGAAAAAGTTTATAATCCACAAAACTCTTTGCCAGGCCATAAAGTAAAACAGCTCCACAGTTTACACAAGTAAAACTGAGGCAACATAGATGCGTGCTTAGGTTGTCTCCAGTTAAAGCGGATATTCAGGCAGACGATGTGACACTTTGTTTGTACACAGCATGGTATGCATTTCGGAGCAAGACATATGGAAAGCAAGACTCCAGAAGATCCATGGTCAGGAATGGAGACTCCTGGACAATCTAAAGTGAGAGGAGAGATCACATCAGAAACCTGGTAATGAGTGGAAATCCCGATGCTGCTAAAATGACAAGCTACCAGCAAGGAGCGGGGGAGGAGAAGGAAATGCAGACAGGCTCAAAATAGTAGGGTTCAAAAGCGTTGCATGGTTTTTGTTTTTTAAAGTAATTGTTCTGCTATGCTGCCCAACAGTATTTTGACCATTTGTTGAATTCCACACAGCGTGCTTGTCAAAGCCTCTTTTACCTAGGATAAAACTTTTGGAACAATCACTGGAATGAGAGCTTACCATGTCTAGCAGTAGGTAAACAGATTCTCTGTTCCTTGTAGTGGTTTTGTCTGTCTCCTGACCGATTTTCAGTAGACTGGAAGATGCAAGCTAAAAAAATTCACAAACAGCAAGTAAGTTTTCTACTCATCTAAAGCCACTTTAAAAATCATTTTAACTTCACAACACATGCTATTTCAGATAGAAGATTTAACATGACACCATCTGTAATGTTAGATAATGCAATGGGGCTATGGATGTGGAGCATCCCACAACAATGAAATGAACAGGACAGACTAATTGAATAGCTCAATTTGTGTACTGGAATCCCTGATCAGACCAGTTATTCTGCAAGACAAAGTTCACACATGCTTACAGTATTGACTCAAATCCTTTACAATCATTGTTGCAATCACTACCATATAGAAAAAGCCACCATAATGTTGTTGGCTTGAAATCAAAAGTTAAGGTTGTAAATGTTAATCGCAGTACAGCTGAAAGCCTTGGTGGAAATGAATGATTTCTGGAGCAGGTCAGCCCAAAATCAAAACTGTACATACGGCCAAGAATTCTTTGAGACGGTCTTCAATGCTTCCCTTGTGAATGGTAAATAAAGCTGCAGCAATCTGGTTGATTGCTTTGGCCAGGCAATGGATATTGTTGCAGTGACCTAAACAAAAACACATTTGTGATATTACTTTAGCTTCACTCACACTCTGAACATTTTAGCTGAAGGGAACGTGTCGTTTGAATAGCAGCAGAGTTAAGCAAGGGATTAACTTTCAAATATGTTATAATATGGATAATCTTCATTTAACAAGGAGGAAGAAAAGATCTTTAAGAACCTTTTGCATGGAGTAAAATACATTACACACAGGTCCTGCTATCTGCACGCTCAATATCCAAAAATTCACTTATCCACACTTGAAAGAATTATGCCCAAACCTCACTATATGCTCCACAGATTCACTTATCCGAACAGCCAACTTTCTTACTTCTTTTTTTGTGTGTGTTGGTTGGTGGCAGCCGTTTTTAGGCAGAAACCACAGAAAGAGGGAGGGAGAGAGATCAGATGACTCAGAAAGCAGGAAAAATGAAACAAATCAGGACAGGAGAGATTGGGCAAATCATCCCCCCCCCTTTGCCTCTCTTTTGTTGACTGGCTGCAGCCATTTCAAGAAGAAACCATGGAGAGAGGGAGGAAACAGAGGGGACAAGTCTCGCATTAGAAATGTTTCCATAGGAAACAATGGGAATCGTGGAATCGTTATACAAACGATTGCATAACAAACAATTTCCAGGGAGCTCATAAAGCGGGGCTACATTTATTCCAAAATCTGTCTCAAAGACCGAATTCTGGTTTTCTTCTTAATTTATCAGTTCCAAAGTTCTGTTCTTAAGACCTGAATCATGCTAGGTGCAAACAGAATGGTGTGTGTATTCAAGTAACGACAGGGCAACATGGTACCTAGCACAGGAATATGAGAATTATGAATGCTTCTAATGCAAATATCTAGTATGAAAACTAGTTTCAATATGACTTCTAAATAGTACTCAGCATTGTTCCTGTGCCCCCAAAAGCCTCCAGTCAAGTTTTAACATTTCCTAATCAATAGGACATTTATGCGCAACGGGTAGAACACATTCTTGGTAAGGATCCCTAGAACCAAAGTATGACTTGAGGTGAGAGATTTTTATTTCCTCTTTCAAAGCAACCATTGTGAGATATAAAATTGATGTACTATTCAACACCAGAAAGGACCAAACACCAATATCATAAAATGAAAGCAAATAAATATTCCAGATGAACATTTAATATAATTTCCCCCCTCCCCCCAGAACAAATTTTCACACCAGTTTGTCTGAATATTACCTTCAATGGCAGGACTGTATTGAGACATCACATTACTGGCCAAAGTTGGTAAGGAGACAGCCACAAAGACCATCAGAAGGCAGGCAATTTTATATTCTTCCTCTGGACTAATGTTTTCTGAAAATAAATACAAATTTAGGAGATCCATTATAACTGGGTGGGTTCAAAACTCCTAAACTAATACTTCATCCATTCACAGCATTGGTAATGTTTCTGAGCCAAATTCTGTGTTATTTGGTTTGAGCTAACAAAGACCAGTACTTTAGAGTAGTTGGGGGAACCCAGCCAGATGGGCGGGGTAGAAATAAATAATAATAATAATAATAATTCCAATTCCACCAATTGTGGCATAACCAATACTCTTCCGCAACAGTTATCACTTTGTATAAATCAAGAGTATCTTGGTTGCATACCCCAACACATTTTCAGGGAAGGAAAACGTAACTTAAGAAAAATAAGATGCATTTTTTTAATTCCTAGAAGAAAATTTATCTAACAGCTATTCAAAGATTTTATAGCTCAATCAAAAGTACCCTAATGACAAATTGCAATTGCAAGAGACTTCTTTCCTCTTAACTCCAGTGGTCAGCAAAGTTATTTCACACTTCCTTTTGAAAGATGCTCAAATAGCTCAGCATGGCCACCAATTGAGAGCTGTTCATAAATGAGTGCTACTCCTCTAAAGTAGAGTTTCTGTACCAGTATTTCACATTCCTGGGCAAACTTGAAAAAACTATGGGGGGGGAGGTAAGCCCCCCCATAACTGATCACATGACATGGCATATGCATACCACTGGAATGGCAATTCCCATAAACGGGGGGGGGGGGCTGGCCCCTGCAAATATTTTTTGGGGGGGCCAAAAGGACCTCGGCCCCTAGGAGTTGGCTCCTGGGGGCATGTGAGGGAGCCAGCCATAAAAAGTCACTCATCAATAACAGAAGCATTTGCAGCCATTTCAATGTAGTAATATCACTATCAACCCTGAGAAATACTAAGAAAATGTACCTAGAGATCAGAGTTGCAACATTCTGTCAAATACAAATTTAATTGTCATATATTTAAGCTGACAAACCCTCAGTTTTGGCATCTTGGTTAAATTATGTGAAGTGATCCAAGTGTTCTGGAGAAAACATGCATATTTGGTACTCAATGTGTGCAAGTATAGTTTCTTTGACATCCTTCAGGCTTCTCAATTTAGAACGATATCATGGCTTAGCATTACATGCAAACACAGCCAATATCCAAAAACGTTATGTAGCAGCATACCTGATTTTTGAGAAGAAAGTGCTACAACCAGAGCAGGATCTATCTCACAAGGCAGTCCTGCAGCTGATGAGAGCTCATATACATTCATTGCAACCTGAGAGACAGAAAGGTACTGCAGAGTGAAAAAGGCCAGAATAATTTTGTGGAATTTGTCAGAGCAGACATTGTAAAATCTTTTCAGTGTTCATATTAAATTACACATGAGAATGGAACCATGGAAGAACAGAAGCACCTTTGGTGGCAGCAATACACCTAGCCTATAGTGAAAAGCTCCATTAGCGCCACTTCTGCTAGCTGGCTGTCATCTCTCTCACACGCCCCTCTGCCAAAAACTTGTATACTCTCCGAAACCATATTCAACAGCAACTTTTAAAGATTCCAACAAGCTCTCAAACTGCACAAACAGAAAACTTTGTTAAGCCAAAGCATAAAATGCATTAAATTAATGCTGCCATACCGTGTCTACCAAGACTAGGGTCTGAGGCCTAATGTGCAAAAGGGTTCCATAATCCATTTAGAGAATGGATGCTGATCAACTCAAAAACTAAATTGTTAGAAACACTTTTTGAATTACTCCCACTGAAATGCTGTGTCCTTTTTATTTTATGACTTGCTCTTAGTATAAACCAGTGACTCCCAGCAGTTTGCAAAAGAGAAATACTGGGATCATAACTAACCACAGAAGTATGAAGCTGTATTAATTTCATTTTAATGAGGTTTACAGAAATATATACCCTGTTTCCCCTTTTTTAATACGTAGTCATAAAGTAAGCCATGGCAGGTTTTTTTTACCTTTGTGAGAAGTAAGACGTACCCCAAAAGTAAGCCGTGGTGCCGCCATTGTTCCCGTCGCCTCCTCAGCCCCTCCTGTGTGTGCAGGGAGCCAGCGAACCAGTGAGAGGCACGGGGGGAACGCGCCTCTTGCGGAGTTCTGCCCCGCCTGCTTAGCTTGCAGGGAGAGGCGTGCGGGGGGGGGGAGACGCCTCTTCCTGCCCCACCTGTTCCCCGTGCGCAGGGAGCCAGCGAACCAGCGAGAGGCACGGGGGGGGGGGAACGCGCCTCTTGCGGAGTTCTGCCACGCCTGCTCAGCGCGCAGGGGGAGGCTGTACCGTACCATACTGACGTAATAAAAATAAGACATCCCCCCGAAAATAAGCCACCCTGTGTTTTTTTGAGGAAAAAAATTATAAGACGGTGTCTTAAAAAGGGGGAAAGACGGTACAAGTGCTACATCTGTCTATACATTCCTGCTTTTGGCACAATATACATTTTTAGAAAGAACTAAAAAAAAAACCACCCTATTATTCTCACAAGCAATTACCTTCATATCCGTCTCTCTTGGAATGTGATCCTTAAAGTCTTCAATTGAACTTACAAGGAAAGGAATGTGATATGATAAGACCTAAGACAAAGAAGCATGCAACAAAACTGTTACTTTTGGCTACTGTATCTCCTAAGACAGCATGTTATGACTTTGTTGCATTTATTCTCCCCTCTCCCCTCAGTTTATGCATTAAGAGGCCTGGAAGCATCATGCCAGAATCTTGCAGCAGGAGTGGAAAAACACTGGCTAACAAGAGTTTTGAATACTGTATTGCTTTGGGTCTAAAATAGCCGTAGGTCAATTTCCTTTCTTTAAAATAAAAATAAAAAGCGAAATGGTAAAGGTTTGATTCTTTCAGCATATGTATGCAACATACCTAATTTCAATTAAGGTTTGATTATTCGTATATAGTGTTGCAATCCTTTCACCACAGCATAAGCAAGCTGTGTTTAATAGTCAATTGATCATTTATTGTATTTGACTAAAAGCCATTACAAATACAGTTACAAAACCAGCAAATCCAATAAAACCTAATTAAGAAAGATCCAGAAGTAAGCAACCATTTACAATAAATTAAATTAATGAATCCCCAGCACAATCTACAGTGTTGTCTTTTATGTGGCTAGCACGAATACTTTTAGCGGCTTTTGCAAATAAAACTGTTTTACATGTGACAAGTGGGTTGCAGTCAGGTAACAGCCAACGTATTTTCACTTTGGCGTTCTGTATCTGTAGCGGTGCCAACATCTGTTCCAAAAATCTCTGGGATTTTGATAGATCTGAGAATGGAGTGTGTAATGGGGAAGATCTTCTACCTTCACCTACCCCACAGATACAGAATCTTATATGCCTTGGAATGTGCTGCTAGCATTTAGTGATTTAACCACTTTTTACTTTTACTTATCTATTCTTAGGCTTGCATGTGCTTAAGCGTTCAACACAAAAGTTATAATGCCAAATGCAGTACTTACATCTCTAAGAGCTTCTTGTGCCAATGACCGGAAAGATAAGATAACACCAATAATGGTCATCCTCTTCAAAACACTATCAACAGCTGGGGGGAAAAAGAAAAGAAAATGCCAGGAACAAGAATGCTTTCTCCCTGCCTCTCCCTGTTTGATGTCTGTGGGAGACTGAGGCCATGCGTAGTTGCCTCTCCACCAGCTTCAGTCTCTCTCTGTGTGTGTGTTTCTGCGTGAGTCACAGCATCACCCAGTCATGGCATCTGCCACAGACAAACAGCAAATCAAAGTGACCACTGTTGACGAAGCGCAACTAATCAGCAACTTTTTTGGCACATTACTCTTCATAATTGGGGGTGGGGTGGGGGTGGAAGCATCATTAAATACCAAGGGCACACCAGACTCACAATAATGTTTCTCATGTGGCACCAAAAGGCAATTTTAATTCCTTTACAAAAGTGCTCCAACAGCTATTTAATAGTTCGTTCATCCACCAATTCACTCCTTGCTGGAGTGAATCTGGGAGAATCTGGGAGAATGTGGCGACCAGCCGAATGGAGCTCCTCAGTAGGCAACGTATCAGTTTTAAAACATTTAGGTTATCTTTCCAAAATTAAAAGGTTCTGAGGCAGTCCGCACATTATAAGGCATGAATAGATGAAAAAGGCTACGAATGTGACTACCAACATATATATATGCATACACGAGTGGGGATGTATATGTATGTGGGTAGCTTTATATATATATGCATCTGTAGGTTTGTGTCATGTACAGCCTTAAAATGGAGACGTTTATACAAAAGACAGCATGCACTTTTGGGGGCTGTAGCAGATGCTCCTCCACCAATTCCAGTGCTTCAAGCTATATGCAGATTCCCAGTTAGGATCATAAACTAAAATGGCACTACTTGCTGGTTACTTACACGACAATCTTTTGAAGAGTGCTGCCATCTGATCTGGTTTATCAAAACTGGTCCTCATTTGCGTTAGCACTTCAACGTTCTCTACCACAAGTTTCTAAGACGAAGCAAGATCTCAGGTCAGGCATAGATCTGAGTATAGTAACAAGCGGGTGCTTTAGGACATTTCAGCGTGGCAAGCAGGAAGCAGAGCTCATGAAATCCAGATGTTCCCATTATCTGACTAGTTATACTAGGTAAGGCCCAGCTATGCACCAAACAAAAAGCATACAGTGTGATAATAAAGGCTCTCTTCTGTTCCATAAAGCACTTCTTGCTCCAGTTGTCTCATTAAACTTGAGCAGGGCTTATGTAGAATAATGGGATTACTACAGTTTGAATGTCTTTTGCACAATGTGCAATGAAAACAACATTGGGGGTGAGACACAATTTGCATATGATTTGCCATTCTTTGTTCCGTTTTAGGATTTCCCTTCCGTATGTTTTCATGTGGATGGTTATCTCTCACAAGATAAAGAAGAGGCACACTTTGTCTAGACCAATCTCCTAATAACTGTCTCAATGATTAAAACCTTCTCTCCCTCCACCCCCAGTGAGTTTACATTGATTCACTGCAAACTAAGGACAGACAACTGAAAGCCCCTGAGTTAAATGCAGCACTTAGGGGTTTTTCAATCTGGCCCATCCCAAAGGGATTTCTCTTCCCCCTGTCCAGTTTGGACACAGACTTTGTGCCTCCAACCTGCTCGCTGACATTTGCTTTGTTGTGCGCTGGAGTTAGCAGCTGAGAAGCATAAAGGCAAATCTGTTGTGGTATACACCAGGGAGAAGGGCCACAGAATCCTTTGCCTTGTAGGGGAGCAAGCTAATGGAAGGAGCCAATGTTGTTAATTCTTCAGCTTTTACTCATCCTTGCAAAGTGGTGGTGAGGCACCTTTTCCCCTTTCAAGAGCTGCAAGCTGGTGATGGGTGGGCCACCCCTTCTTTCTCTCCCCCACTCCTCATTCTACTACCCTCTTCTCTGTATCTCTCCCTCCTTGTCCAACAGGCTCGTGGAGGATGGAGAGCTTGCTCTGGCTGAACACCTGAATTAATCACTTGCCAAGTGCATTCCTCTCCCTACTCACTCCATTTGTTTTGGCTTCTTCCCCTATCCTTCCGCCAACTCCCTATCCTTTTCGTTGGACTCCCCTAGCCACATAAAATTAGGCCAAGGAGCACATGTTTACTATCCCTGCTGACCAAAGCTAGAGACACTTCCCCATTCCTGATGCTTTCTGTTAGTAGAAGCTAAACTATAAGCTAATTCAGAGACACCCCCAAACCAAGGTCATCTCTTCTGGAGAAGCAGCATATAGGAACACAAGTAACGACTGAAGATTTGCATCAGGACAGCAAGGAACAAACTATGTGCTTGTCAGGATACCATCTAAACTGACTTGAGGCTCATGCACATTCCAAAAAAAAAAGAAAAAAGAAAGAAAAAAAGTAAAATAAATAGAATGCATATGAGCAGATCCAAAGATCTTCCCCACTATTTCTGCGCAGAGTGTTTAGACATATATTGCTTAAAAAGTCACTCCAACCAATGGCACATCATGACAAAACTTTTGTGTGTGAGGAGAATCGAAACGCCTGTTTGTAGTATGTCATGAGTGTTCCTCATTCAAAGGAAAAGGGTCAAAACTCTGATGAGCAAGTACAAATGCTTGGACTAGTCTAAAGTAGTTCTTTGGATTCAGGCCATGTATTCTTGCTATAAAGCAACTTCTGCTTTTAATTATAAAAGCAATGACCAAAGAGAAGCAATAGAAGTTACCTTGAGTTCAGCAACCTGTGAGGAAATGTGCCACATAAGGCTTTCGCTCAAGAACTTCATGCCATATGGACCAAGGAGTTCTGACAGGGCTCTCATTTCTGAGGAAGAAAAAGAATTTACTCTGCTGCAAACCAATTATATTGTCTTAATTTAATGAACACAACTACCGTATATTCCGGCGTATAAGACGACTGGGCGTATAAGACGACCCCCAACTTTTCCAGTTAAAATATAGAGTTTGGGATATACTCGCCGTATAAGAAATACGACCCGGCGTATAAGACGACCCCCGACTTTTGAGAAGATTTAGAAAGTTAAAAAGTAGTCTTATACGCAGGAATATACAGTATATTTTATTAATTCATTCTATAAGGGCTATTGCATTTCACACATTTTAAATTTCCAGCATCCTATTCCAAATGCTCAGGATGCAACATCTGCAATATAGCTATGTATTGCAGTACAGTATGAATATTAAATAGGTGAAAATAAAAATGAAAACCCTCCATCTTAACTAGCTTAGCCTGTACCACCAGAGGCCAAGAGGCCTGATAAGAGCCTTAGTTCTCCCTAGATCAGGCATCCCCAAACTGTGGCCCTCCAGATGTTTTGGCCTACAACTCCCATGATCCCTAGCTAACAGGACCAGTGGTCAGGGATGATGGGAATTGTAGTCCAAAACATCTGGAGGGCCGAAGTTTGGGGATGCCTGCCCTAGATATTAGTGAGGGTCAGAAGCAGCAAGGGGGACTTGCAGTGCTGCTTAATGTCTCCAAAGTTTGGTATAAAAATGAGACTTGGCTTTTCCACCCACCCCGAGCCTTGGGAAAACTCACCTGATATGTCTGAATATTCTTCTGCATTAAATGTCAGTTCGTTTTCAGTAGGCAAGTTCACAAATGCTTTCATCGCTGGGAAATAGGCTATGTGGCCATTACTGACTTGCCTCAGCAAGGTTTCCAGATACCTTCACGAAAGAAACAATGATCTATTTTCACAGTAGACTACAAACATTCCTTACCATTAATTTCATTTACCACCTTAACTTTGATGAAAGCTGCATTGACACCGAATTTGTCACTGAGGTGATCTTGAAAGTCCATGTAAAGCCACACCAACACACATGTATTAAGAATTGCATAGTCCTCAATGATGTTTCCCTTCAATAGTCAGCAACTTCATTTTAAATAAAAGTGTAGCTTGCTTTTTGTATGCAATAGAAAGCTAAATGCTATTGCTTATTGGCATCTATTGTTCAAGTGGCATGCGATTCAGTTTTTCTTCTAAATTATCTCAATTTCAAGTTGCACAGGGAAGCGGGGCACAGCTCAGATTAAAAGCTGCAATTTGCCTCACTTTCACCATGGCACTCTCCCCCTGCCACATTTTTTTTCACATGAAAACTTTCATCTCACAAAGCAAAAGGGGTACAGAATGAAATCTCAGATTCTTACCAATTTGTGTACAGACTGGTAATGGTTGGCTCCCCGTGACTATCTAAGTGCTGGGTTTGTTGTAGGAGGACATTATTAAACACTCTTGTGATGTCAATCTGTACATAATTTTCTATTGATTGGAGTACTGTCATGTAGGCTCTCACACTTGTTAACAACTCAGAAGGTTTTGCGATCTCTTGTGTTGCTTGATTATACATAGTCATGCCAACAATTGACCTTTGAAAAGAAAGAAAGTGATTAGCATGCTACTGAAGTGAGCCATGAGCGCTATACCCTCCCTAATATCAAGGTGAGCCATCACTCTTCAGACCTGGCATGTAGTGTTAACTGACCATTTGGGATAAATTTGCACCAAGAGGCACCTGTACTTTTCTGACATTATCTGTTGTCTACTCTGACTTTGCTGAATATTGCCAACATAGAGTGAAAGCACACTGCAGCTGGGTGTTAGAAAGCTGCAAACTGGAGCTGAAGAAAGCTACTCCCCACAGCCATAGTACAGAAAGATGTATGGAGGGAAATTCAGAAATCTTATATTGAACTATTGCTATCTATTTGACCCCTGTATAAAAGTCAGATTTGCTGTTTAAAATTTGTACCAAAGTAGTCCTAACAGCTGTGAGAAATTTTAAAATTATTGTTTCCTATCTGTTTTTCTTCTTCCTTGAGATGCAAGTCTACTGTTTGCTTATTAAATCAGATAATGGCAAGGCCAATATACTAAAAGCTCCCACATACTAGCAGGATATGAATCTTTCATCTTCCATCTCCCACTCACCAACTTTGCATGTATATAATTTGAATTATGCATGTACAATTTTTCCTTTTTGTAAAATAGGATTGATTCCTTAAATTTTGGGAATTTTGAAACTAGCAGATAGAAACTGTTATGTATGGGCAACCACTAGACTGGCTGGAAGTTGGAGCAAAAGAAAAAGAAGGGCAATGTCATCTCAAGATTAATTATTTGGTTATATTGGACGAGAATAATTTTTTTTTAATGAATGCTTTTATTAAGTTCTAGCAAATAAGACTCAATGCTGAAAGAACATTGCTAGTTATTTTTACAAGCTTGCCCCTGACACAAGCATGCTTTCAGAGATTTGTATCAGAAACTGTCACATAACAAAAATAAAAATGGCACAGCAGCAACCAACCCACCCACACTGAGAAATAGTCACGATATAAATAGTAAAAACATGTTTATATGGGTTACTAAACTAACCATATTTTTAATGGCAGAAAGGTCTGTTTTTTGGGAATCCAGCACTGCTGACTCTTTAGTTCACAATTGCTTTTTGAAGACTTGAATTGCACAGAGCTACCTTTGCAGTGTGGAATCTGCTCCCACACCATTTGAGCAATATCACAAGCACTAGGCCATAACGTGGTAGTCCCTCATATGATCTTGACACTGTGGAAGGAGGAACACTAAAAAAGCATCTGCCATGGTACAAAGGAAGTGCCAGAATAAACCTTTTGTTGTGTGGTTGATAACTATCAGACAACACACAGAGACTGTGGAGTTTGATATTAGTACAATACAGTATATAACTTTGCCCAGACATTCATTTTAAGTTTGCAGCTGCAATAAGGAGCTCTGGATGACTTCATGGAAGTTTTAAACTGATTTTAGGGATACATTGTTCCACCTCCTCTATCACTGGGGAAATTTTGTGTTAATGGGATTACATGATGAAAAGCAGGTTAAAGTATTCTTAAAAGTACTCAAGACAACTAAGTATCAAATGTGCAAGTTGGTACCACTTACTTGGTAAAACGGATTTCCAGGTGTGATGTTAAGTATTCCCTTGGGGTAAAGGTGTGTTCCCACACAATCATGTTTGGAACGTAATTGATTGAGAAGCAGAGCTCAGAAAGTGCCGTGTGCAGTTTGTCTAGACTGCAAAAGACAAAACAAAAAATATGCACACACACATGTAAGCCAAATAAGCAAAGCCATAACTATTACAGCCCCCTTCCACCTCAACTCAAAAAACATTAAAGATGGGTAAGGATATATAAGCTATTTTAAAGCACAGCCACATAGTACCCTTGCCTATGCTAAAAACAATGGCATAGGTCATATATGTACAAGACAGGATTTATTATACCTCACCCATTTTTGTTTTTAGCATGCTGAATGGGAATGCAGAAAAAGATTACTGTTCATAAAGGTAAGTTTGTTTTGCAGGATAGGAATGCATGACATATTTTTTATATAAACACATAGGATGGCATCCAATTGGTGTTTCTCTAGTGATAGAAGGTGCCAGTCAGTGAAATTGGGATGGATATATTTTCCAGGAATTCCCAGTCTGCAGCAGATTTGGAGGAAGCCATTGATGGAAACCTCCTCTCTTATTGTTCCACTGCCTGATGCCTTCTTGTCAGCAGATGACATCAACTGGATACAACCCACAAGAGCGGGTTTTTTTTTTAAATCTACAAAATGCCAGTGAAAGGGTTCAAGAAGTTAGACTGCCTGTTAAGCAACATTCAAAAGAGAAGATAAGGATGAAAAAGACTCACTTGGTCACCACCAGCCTGTTTTTTCTCATGCTTTCCACTCCTGGTTTTTCTCTTTCTGGTTCTCCTTTCTTACCCGTCTGTTTTTTTGACTTTTTATTCACTGCTTGACTGATGGTTTTGGCACAATGCTTTGGCAGCAACTTAAAAAAAAATGCAGTTAGTTTCAAAATAGAGCTGCAGTTCACAAAAACCAACCGCCATTAAATAGATCGAACTTCGCATTTCGATTTTTAACTATTCATTTTGTTTCCAATATACTGAATACTTGCAAACTACCGTACTCGATATCAACTCAAGTGATTTCAATGTAGTTACTATTCTTTCTAGTTAAACTTAAGAACACGAGAAGAACAGCCTTCTATTACAAATATTATGAATATAACTTTATTAGAACCTTATGGGAAACTTTACCATATATTAAGAACAAAGGAGATGGCACATTTATGTGATGACCCTACCTACACCAAGGGGCTTGCAATCTAAAAATAAACCCAAGGTAAATAGAAAAAGGCAGGGAAATGGAAGCAGGGCCTAAACAAAGAATGTGCATTATTTCAGTGACTCATACAGAAGCTTTGCCACAGCAGGGTAATGGAACTAAAATTAAATTCTCACCTGGTCACTTAGAGTACATTGCTCAGTGCAAATATCTGTGATAAGGTTCCGAGCCTGCTTAGCCATTTCATCCAGGAACATGTTACAAAGGGAAAGGCTACGGTCCCCAATGTGATGTCTCTATCAAGATAAAAACAGAAACCTTGTTTTTTCCAAAGTGTTGCCATGGTGCTTAAAAACATTTTTTAAAATCATTATCAGTAAAACATGCTTGCACTAAGTTCATTTAAACAATGAACCATGGAACAGCAATAAATCAAGTCTCACAACCAGAAGTTGTCTAAATCTATTTGCTGAAGATCCAAAAAGCTTGCTTAAAAAAAACAAATGTATCCAAAGCTGCTCTAGTAGAGCTCTGCTGGCACCACAGTACTTCTTTTTCTTCTTCTCCCCCTGTGCCCCTCTTTTTCTGGAGGGTCCTTCTGGAGCTGATTTTGAAGGTGCACAGGGGGCTGCAGGGGAAAGATGAGGAGGGAAAATTTCACTTCTGTATCTGCACATCCCTTGCACTGGCAGAACGGGAGCACTGGATACTGTTCATTATGTATACAACTTGTGTATTCTTAAAATGTCCACTTAATCAAATGTGGCTCCCTAAAAAACCAAGATTTAAGAAACAAGTTTTTGAAGCTGTAAATTTCAACTTACTTGCCACGCTTCTCTATCCCATGTCCCCAATTTACTTATGTTTCTCTACCTTACTCCAATATCAAAGAGAAGATTATGGGTTCTTTACCTCTTCTGGGCACAGCTCGTGGGTGCAGCTCATAAAGTGAGTGCAAAGCAGTGGGAAAGCAATGGAGTATCTGGACTGAGAGGGCAGTTCCAAACACTGCTGAAACATCTTCTCAAAAGCACGGCTATAGAAACTGTTCAGAAACACAGGTTAAGTTTTCATTCCACTGGGACAAAATAATTACAAAACAACAACCACCAATGAACCATTTAACAGATGCAACTAAGCACATGAAAAATTTCAAATGCCAGCAATTTTATCCTATGTCCACACAATCACTGAACTTGAGCAATTACATGCACTTGTACCAGATCCTAAAAATAAAAGAGTTGCACTCATGGCACTTTACATTACCAAGGGAACTGAAAGCAGGGGGGAAAGAATGTATTATTAAATCCTCCCACTACGTATACTGTAGCACAGCAAAATCAATGACTTGATGGGGGTCGGTGAAATTAATGGGAGGTGCAAAGTGTTGGATTATGCTACCCCCAAGTTACCCTTAGGGGTAGTATAAGCTGCTTCTAAAATTTTCAAAAGGACTACCGGTAGTAAGACCCAGCATAGGTTAGGATTACTCACTTCCACCCTCTACAGCATGTAGAACTTACTAACCAGGAAATCCAAACACATCTACTCAGAAGTCCCAACTGAGTTCCATTAAGCTTACTCCCACTGCATTTTAAACATTCATAAAAAGGTAAAGGGACTCCTGACCATTAGGTCCAGTCACAGACGACTCTGGGGTTGCGGCGCTCATCTCGCTTTACTGGTCGAGGGAGCCGGCGTATAGCTTCCGGGTCATGTGGCCAGCATGACTAAGCCACTTCTGGCAAACCAGAGCAGCGCATGGAAACGCCATTTACCTTCCCGCCGGAGCGGTACCTATTTATCTACTTGCACTTTGACGTGCTTTCGAACTGCTAGGTTCGAGGAGCAGGGACCGAGCAATGGGAGCTCACCCGATCGCGGGGATTCGAACCGCCAACCTTCTGATTGGCAAGCCCTAGGCTCTGTGGTTTAACCCACAGCGCCACCCACGTCCCTATTAAACATTCATAGCACTTCATAATTTGCACCTTCTCTTCACAGAAATCCTAGAGATAGGTATTTGTAATTTTCCTTTGTACAGAATATGTTATCTTGCTGCTGCAGGAGACCTGAGAAATATAAGACAGTCTCCAGCTGACTGCACATTGGCTCTTCCCCAAGAGCAATCAATCAATCAATCAATCAATCAATCAATCACAACCACGAGAAAGCTTTAGAATGAACTTAAACAACATACCAAAATATAGAAAGATCAGATGTTTCCACCAACATCTCCACCAAGGAATCTACCATTTTTGTGTGGAAAATGATTGTGTTCATCATCTTTCCAAGTTCTCTGTGGTCTGCGAGGCCAAGCGAAGCCTTAGATACACTAGTATAGGCCTGAGGGCACATAAAAAAGTAACATTTCACATTATCCAGGTTCTAATTCTCATCTAAAAATCTGCCTTCATTTGAATGCAAGCATTGTTTTTTTAAAAATGAGCAAAATCTACACACACACACACACACACACACACGGCAGCAATGTAGCTTGCTCTAATTTGCTTGGGGCAAGTCAAGTTTATAATACAACCCATTCTAAGCTGCCTTACTCCTCCATATCTACTTTTGGAGCATGCTGAGGGTTTGCTCGTTCTTGAAATTGAGACTTTAAAAAATGTACAGATCCACAAAAGAGGTTATTTGAGGATTCACTAAGCAAGCCTTATTTTTCAGTTGCTTTACTTATACTTAAGAGTCAAATTCATATTTATAGACAAAACCTGCTTATAATATTTGTTGAAGAAAAGGTAAATATTTTCATAGTGGCACCCTACTAGGATCAAAACAATATCAGGGCATAGTAATTATTTTGCTACTGCTGCAGATGTTACTTGAAAAGGGCTGGTTGTTCAAAAATCCCTCTTAGTTTGTAGCCAAAGATTTACTGGGCCCAATTTCAAAAAACAGAGCTTTAAGCATATACCGTATTGTCTTATTTTTGGAAGGTTTAAAAAACAACAACCAAAAACCCTAAATTCAGCATTGCATAAAAAGGAATGCATGTTCTTCCAACTCCGTTTGCCTTTACAACTTCTTTGAACAATTGAGGAAAACCAGGCCTTTTACATTATCTCCAAAACAACTTCTAAGAAAAATGACTGGCTTAGTGTCTGACAATGTGACCTTTCTACAAAGGTTCTCTTTGAGTATGTGTAATAAAGTGTTGAAGAAAAGGACATAACCTTCTCAACTCTGATTTGGCCGTACAGCTTTGTTATTACAGACTTTTCTTCTATCCTTATCACTCTATTTCACGCTTCCTGAAACTGTTTGATGGAATTCTGTGCTCCTGCTTTGAACAATGGGGGTGTGTGAAAACATCTGCTGAAGTTTATCCTATGAAAAAGTTTTCAATTCAGATTAAATTTGTACATTGATATATGCTACTTCATGTATTTCATGTGCCATTCTACTTTAAAAAGTAAAAGCAGCACAGTTGGGTTTTTTTAAAATTTCATCTCCTTTTCACAATGCCTGCCTTTTCTGAACAACACATATGAATTCATCTATCCTTTATAATTTTGCATCATTCATATTATGGGCAGTAGCAAAAGCAGTGGTAGTCTACTACTGAATTTACTCAAAACTAGATACAACCAGACGCCGATAGAACAGAGGTTATGCCCTTGTGAAAATAACGAGATTGAATCTATTGGGCATGTCCTCCTGCATTGCACATTGTACCGCGACACGAGGAAGGAGTTGATTGAACCGCTCCTAAGGAAATTACCTGGTCGACCAACTGAAGTATATACCAGATACCTTTTAGCTGACTCAGATTCAGAGATTACTAGGATTGTAGCTAAATTTTGCTACATTGCGTCAAGAATAAGACATGCTATGACGTCAACAAAATCCAATGACAAAGAGCCTAGATAAACCATGTTGGAACACCACCAGAGCGGTGACATATCGCTGAATCTGAACACAAAGTTTTATAAAAATTTTAAAATGCTGTAATATTTATTTGTAATTTTAGTATACAGTTACTATCTATGAATAGAATTGTTAACTGTTTTGCTGGTCCTTGACCGTATTAAAGATTTATGACTCAAAACTAGTCAGCCTACATATTTTTCTCCACCATGATCTTGGCTTTATCCTCCTTTTAGCTGTTTCCTTTGTTTGTTTGTTTATGAAAAACACCCTGGTCATACTGTGAACCATTCCCTTCCTGAATGCCTGTTCAGGAAATACATAAATTTCAAAATGTGAACTCAAATATTTAAATCAATTATTTTAAATCACTTTGATTTAAAACTGATCTACTCTTTAACACAGGGAAAGCAATATTGCTTTCAAGAGTGGACAAAAGTAATTCTTACCTGTAATCTAAACCAATCGAGCCTCATTCCTCTGAAGTCAAATACCTCCCCATCTTCAACTGTAACATGTGGAAAAATAAAATATGAAAAAACCATTTGGACAAATGTTTCACCCACTTAATACACATATTTAAAGTCAACAAAATATGGAGGGGTGTGGAGAGCTGGCATGTGTATCTTATTTACAGAGCAGTCTTATGTGTATTTACTCAGAAGACCCACACTTTTAAATTTTTCCCCAAGTTAAGCATGTGTAGGATTACAGTCTCAAAAGTATACATGCCTTACAGTCCAGTCCAATCTGAACTTAATGGGATTAACTCCCATGCAAGTATATATAGGATGGCAACCTTAGTTTTTCACAAGCCAATGGACAGCAAATGTAGGGTTTCCAAAGGTCATCAGAAGGCAGCAATTCACAAGGTGTGTATGCTCCTCTCATGAACATGGCAGTGTCCTCTAGATGCAGAAATGCACAGAGGATCTGGATGTTACGTATCTATCTGCAATATGTACAGGAATTAGTACTCTCTAAGGCAGCAGATTGTCTTGGACTGTAAATTCCACCTTCCCTGCTATTGCCCATGCTGTTGGGAGGTGCTGGGAGTCGGCCCAACAAAATCTGCAGGACCTCATGTTACCCACTTAAGACATACCATTTCCAATTTTGCTATGGCAGACATAGTTTAAGTCCATGGCTTACATATACATAACTTACCTTGCTTCACACTTAAGGAGGTCATGGTGTTTACAAAAGAGGACATAATGATGGACTCATCTTCAGGGCATACCGAAAGATTCTAAAAATCAGAAACCAGGATGCTACTGTGTTATAGCAGTTATTTTGCCAGCTACACAATTATCACTGCATCACAATAAGGTGGAGAACACATCAATGGATATGTGGCTGGCAGGAAACTTCTGTGCAGCTCCATCCGGACCTCAGCCTGGTGCTTGTCTGTGTATGAGATCACAGGTTATGGCATAGAGGCACATGAGGCCACCACTTAAGTAGGTCTGGGCCTTATCGCTGCCTGAATAGCACACAGGCTCCACAATGAAAGAAATGTGGGATATAAATATAAGGACATAAATTTAAAAAGTAGCAGGATAAATAGTGAGTGGTGCCGGTGGAGCACATGTAGGACTAAGATGCACATAGTTTATGTATGAGAGAGGACTGAGTGTAAAGTACATGAGAAGAAGGGCAGCTATATGCAGAGAGCCTGCTTTCTCTCCCTGCACCACCTCAAAATCAGCCCACAAACCTTCAGACTTCCACTTGGGCAATTAAAGTATGGAAACTGTTTTTCTGACATAGGGTTGCGAAGTGGGGTTAGTATTATTTCACAGGTGCCAATGTCACTTAATCCACCTAATGCCACTTATTCCACCAAGTCTATGATGCTTGTAATTTGTTTCTCAATATAGAGAATCAAGAATTTAGCACATTTTTAGAAGTAGTCCAAAATAATGGAAGTTATGAGCGCTATATAATAGGAGCCTGAATATTTATTTGTGAAAGCAAGATCATTTTAAAGAGCTCCCCCGACCAATCAGATGTAATAAACAAATGCTATAATGTACACAATTAAAGGGGCTGAGAATTGCAGAGAATTCAACCCTGGTTGCTGATTGACTCCATCTTGTTTTCAAACAGCCTTCCCTCATTACAATGTCATCTTAACTACATGCTATTGAAAATTAACAAAAAGCTAATTTCCTCCCCAATGCAAGCAGCTTTATCACTACAGGATGATTACTAGCTACAGTTTAAATTTTGAAGATCTACGATCTGAGCTCCATCTAGTGGGCAATGAAACAGTAAAATAGTCATTTTTCAGTGACTGATAGTAACTATGTATCTGTGATTGACTGGTGTCTGTACAAAATATGTAGGTTCTATGGAACCTGTATACAGTGATCCCTCGACTTCCAAATGACCCGACTTGCGAGTTTTTCAAGTTGCGAGGGATCAAAGCGGCCGCCGCTTCCGAATTTTTTCGACTTCCGATCGGAAGCCACGGCCGCTTTAGATGCGATTTTCTCGAGTTCCGAAGGTTTTTTTTACCTACGAATGCGTTCTACCAACGCATTCCTATGGGGACTCGAGTTACGGTGATTTTGACTTACGAGGATTCCGTCGGAACGGATTATCTTCGTAAGTCGAGGGTCCACTGTATCCTGGTTTTAGTCTTTGGGTTGCCTAATAGAAGTTCACACCTTACAGGATAATTTAAAGGGTATTTTAACTTCTTAGCATTTCTTCACTCAGGATGAAAATCAACAAGTCAGTACTTAATTCAGTCCTTGTAACCTTTTTATAGCAATATCCTCACCACTTACCTGCACAAGTTCATTTAAGACAACTGCATCAAAGCCCGATAGGTACTGCACATAGTATCTTTGCATAACTGGGCCATATTTTCGTACATGTGCCCTGAGCTCTTCCATGTAGAAAATCAGCTCTGCTATGTGCCTTAGGAATGAAAGAGAAACAAAGAATATTGACTAATGTAAACATGTGTGAAAAATGTCAATTAGTGTGAAATTCTTATTTTCAGGCTATTTATTGGTCCTTAAATCATGGTTATTTGCTACTTAAGTATATCCAAGTTTTGAGTGAGATAGAGAAAACGCTAGCAGGGAAACTACATGTGGAAGGCCATAATTAAGTAAATAAACACATTCGCTTTATTACTGAAAAAGCTCTCTAGCTTTGCCCCAGTGAGCCCACATAATTAAAGAAAACAGCTATTAAAAGATATATTTGGAAGGGGAGGGGGCGAAGCGGTGGAATTAAGAAAACAAAGAGGGATGGTTTTGCTGACATCACCACTCTTGTTTCCAAGCCCAGTGGGAAGCTACTTGCAGAAAATGCTAAGGGCTGGGTCACAACATGCTTTGAAGTTCAAAAGAAACACTTTTGAAAACAACCTATGGGACAAATGTTCCTGTTGATTCTCTAGAACTGACAATCAATAAAAGCGCATGGCACGTATCCTCTTACATTGCTCTGATTAGAAAAGTATGTGTTGTTTTGGGGAGCAGATTGCTGGGTGCTGAATAACCACAAGAGAAGGCAACACTCCTACAGGATCCTGGAGTACTGTCGCCAAACTGATCTTGAAGGTACCGTGTTTCCCCTATTTTAAGACACCGTCTTTTTTTTTTTTCCCTCAAGAAAACGCACTATGGCTTATTTTGAGGGGATGTCTTATTTTTATTACGTAAGCCCAGCCCCGCGGTTTCCTTGGCGCCCTCCAGAACCGCGCCTATCACTATGGCTTATTTTCGGGGTACGGCTTATATTTCGCAAATGCGAAAAAATCCTGCTATGGCTTATTTTATGACTACGTCTTAAAATAGGGGAAACAGGGTACCGTATTTTCTGGCATATAAGACGACTGGGCGTATAAGACGACCCCCAACTTTTCCAGTTAAAATATAGAGTTTGGGATATACTCGCCGTATAAGAAATACGACCCGGCGTATAAGACGACCCCCGACTTTTGAGAAGATTTTCCTGGGTTAAAAAGTAGTCTTATATGCAGGAAAATACTGTATTATCTTAGCAGACCAAGCTTGGACAACTATTAAAGGCCTGCCACTACTCGTTTACTTTGTTGTGATATCAGGATTTTCTACATTTTGTAAACGTAAATCAGCTAATGGAACTTTATGTATGTGAAGAACCACATGCCGGTTGGGAAAAAGGCATTCAACTATTTGTTTATATATAAAAGTGAAGTTTCAATACAGAAACAATTTGCAAAGACAGAAAAAGTGAATCTAGATTCAGGTAAGTATCTGAAGAAGTGTGCATGCACACGAAAGCTTATACCCAGAACAAACTTAGTTGGTCTCTAAGGTGCTACTGGACAATTTTTAAATATATTTAGAAAAAGTGAATGAACAACTTGCTATATAGGGCTTCATATTTACACCAGGAAACTACCCCCCAATTATTGGATGTACTTTGGGGAGTCACAAGACTCAGCTGCTTTTGCTGAAACAGACTAAGAGTTATCCCTTTGGAAATGGTTACAATCTAGAGAGTTATGCAACTAACTGTTGCATGCTCAGCGCAGCTTTTGTTTGTGATCTGCGCACACAAACACACAGGAATGATAAGCTGCTTTTAAGACTTAGCCTGCACTCCTATACACACATTTCTGAGAGTAAATACCACTGAATTAAATGGGGCTTACTTTTAAGTAGACATGTATAGGGTTGCACTTTTAATGTCATTTCAAGGCAGGCCTACAGTGTAGCAGCAGGTGTGTGAAGAATCAAAAGAAAATGTTTGAAATCTTTTTAGGGAAGCTTCTACATAAGCTCTCTGGACTAAGGTCAATGTGGCATTTTTCACCACTACCCTGCCCAATGCATGCTGACTGTTTAAAGGAGCCGAGTATGGGGACATAGCTAGATAGACATGAGACCATTGCTATATGAATTCCAGCACATTATTCTGAACTGAATGGCTTTGCATTCATTACACTCACAAACGTATCTTAATGAAATTTTGTTTTCACATTCCACAGCAGCGAAGGGAAGCATTATTTTAACATATCTAGGAATAAAAGTGATCAACCAAGTCAAGGAAAGAGCCTCCATATATCAATGCAATCAAGACCACAATGTGCCAGAAGAAGAAAAACAAGTAGTAGTGCACTATAACAAAGTACTTTGGCAGCAGCGGGTTCCATATCATGCAAGAAATCTGAATTTTAAAATATACCAGATATGAAACGTACTTATCTATGAAATCATCCGCACTCTTCTTTGGCATGTTATCTGCATGTCGTAGAAGCCAAATAATTTCATCACGAGCAAACGATAATGCCATAAAGACGAAAAGTGCCTGGAAAAAACCAAACGCACATTAAAATGTTTCCCTTTGCAGATATTATAAGTGAAATGAACTCTGTAGATTGTGCCCGTAAATAATTTCCCTCCTACTTACTAAGCTTACTTACCTTGGGACCCAACAGTCCTGGCTGATCTGACAGGACAGTAGCTAGTTCTTTCAGTGCAGACCGTAAAAACTTGCGTCTTTCTCTGTGCATTGAACCACTGTTTTTCAGAATACAAATACTGCAATTAATCACCAATATACTATACTTCACGAATCATTTCAAGTTGTGCTTAGGGTCCATGGTAGTCCATTCTCAATTTAAAATGGTGTTTAAAAACCACCTCTCATATTGCTCCTTAAGATCAAGTTTTAATACATTTGTGAGGTCATTACATTTTCATGTTACCAGGAAATAAAGATTTAAAGAAAACAGTTTTTGACAGTCTGTTTTTGACAGTTTTTTTCATATTGGCTGGAACATTGCCTCTGACTTTTATGTAATGTATACAGCAAGCTGGCCTGAGAAAAGAGGTGGGAAGCATGTGGCTCTCCAGATTTTTTGGGACTCCAGCTCTTAGCAGCCCCAGACAGCATGGCCCACAGTCATGGATAATGGGAGTTGTAGTCCAGTAGTACCTGGATGGCCACATATTTGCCACCCCTGTACTAAATAGATCAGACCGACCATGCCTGGATAGCTCAGTTGGTTAGAAGGTGGTGCTGATAACACCAAGGTTGCAGGTTCGATCCCTGTATGGGACAACTGCATATTCCTGCCTTGCAAGGGGTTGGAATTGATGATCCTTAGGGTCCCTTCCAGCTCTACAACTCTATGTAAGGCAAAGGTGGGAAATGATTTTCAACCCAGGGTTGAATGGGCCAGAGGTCAAAGCGGGCAGAATACTTAATATGATTTTTAAGATTGTACAGTAGGCTACACACAGCAACCACTCTGCCCTCCATCCAAGTAGCATTACCAGAGTTCAAGGACACGTTCCAGTCAGGCAAGAAGAGTGAAAAGCAGAACTGCAAGGGATGTGGCCTGTGAGGGTGGGTGTGTGACCTGGAGAGAGTGCAAAGGGCCAGATAGGGGTCTGGAGAGACACATTTGGCCCCTGGCCCTGAAGTTCTCCATTCCCAATGTAAAGGAGCACAGAGTGGAATTCATCGTATAAAATACAGGCTTGGATTGAAAGATCCAGCTGGTGAACAGGAAGCAAAAACAGCTACAGAGAGATGGTCCTTCCAAGTATGTAGGAGCAGTAGATAGGGAAAGAAAAACTGGCAACTCTCCCCCCAAAACAAGCATGTTTCTGTTTGCCATGAGGGACTTTTAAGCAAATATCTTTCAGCATTGCTGATACAGTTATATAATTTGGCTAAATACTAAAACATGTAATTAGCAGTATTTTATAAAAACATATTTTACATTACACTTACGCATGTGATACAGCAGCTTCCTTGCACTCTCTTATGTCGTTAATACGTTTGTTATAGCTGCAAGTGTAAATACAATGTATAAACATATTGGTAATAAAGACTTCCCATCTCTCTACAACTTTCCTTTAACTAACCAGTTCCTGGAAAAAGGCTTCCCAATGGGTCAGTTAAGGCCCTGTATTTAGATCAAATGCCATCTCAAACTTATTAATAAGTGAACGTGGAGCTAGGCTTCCATTTCTGAACAAATTAATAATAATAATAATAATAATAATAATAATAATAATAATAATAATAATAATAATAATTTATTTGTACCCTGCCCGTCTGGCCGGGTCCTGCCAGTCACTCTGGGCGGCTTCCAACAAGCATTAAAATACATCAAAATGTCACAGATTAAAAACTTCCCTAAACAGGGCTGCCTTCAGATATTTTCTAATTGTCATGTAGTTGAAAGGCATGCAACCAAAAGCAAGGTTTAAATTTAAAGCAGCTCCAAGAATTAGGTGTAAAAAAACCCAATTCAAGCACAATGAAGAGCCTGGGTAAAGGAAAGTGGGGTATTTTATGTGAAGGAGGAAAGTAAAAGGAGGGAGAACATATGCAAAATGCTGCTGCTCCTCTCTCAATCTCAACCCTAGATATCACTGAATTCCACAAGATTTCTCTTGTTCATCTGTCTCTCATTTGCCACTATATGCAAATACAGTGAGAATGTAATACAATCTAATCTATATATATATTTCAAAAATCGTACCCTCTTATGTTTACAAACAAGTCTTCTGCAGCTTTGTGAATATGGAAAACTTCATCCCGAAACAGAGCCAAGCAAGAACTGCTTTGAAGAGCAAGCTTCCAAAGGGTCAAAGCAGTTGTATCACTGTTCAGGACTCCATGGCACAAAATAAACCCAACTTTGAAAAGAGAAAGAGAAATCAGCATTATGTAAAACTCATGGTGACAAATTCAAACAGTTGTCTGTACCACCAGTGGTCCATAAGCTTCATTAAGGTGGTCTGCAGCATTCAGTGAATTTGTAGTTGCAGATAGATGACACATCCATTGTATTTAATATTCATATTGATTTTTAAATGGTATTTTAATTCTTTGTCCTATTTCTTATATTGCATTTAACTGTATAGGCGTCTCTCCACTTGCATGCAATCAGCATGTGTGCTCCTGCTGACACACACGCCGAAAACAGTGCAAAAAGGGGGTGGAACAGGGCCAGAAGTGGAACGGGGTAATCCTCACTTGCGCACATCCTGGTGATGTGCATGGCTGGCCCGAAATGGAACCCCCATGTAAGTGGGGATTCCCCTGTTCTACAATTCCATGGAATGCAATAAAATCTAATGTAAGAAAAAGCAGCACTAAAAACACAATTAAAAATCATACAGCATCTAGCACAGTGCATTACAATTGCTATAGCAAGCTGAAAAATAATTAAGTGCTCCACTAAGATCCTCAGCAATTTTCAAGGGGTCCATGGGGGGGTAAAAGGTTTGGGAACCACCGTATTATAGGAACATGGGAAGCTTATAATGAGTTAAACCATTTGTCCATCTAGCTCACTAAGGTGACCGGCAGGAGACAGGAAGGAGCTTCTGCATGCAAGTGAGATTGCTCTATCACATAAGTGTGGTCCTTCCCCATAGATTTGTTTTACTGCAACCAACAGGTAAATCCTCAACCTACTTGTCCTTCAACACTCAATGGGCTGTAGTCAGCTAAACAGTTCCATTAGGAAAAGAGCTTTTGGCTATGCAGCGGAATTCCCTTCCCTCTCCTTTCCCACTAACCCAGAACATATTAGGAAGGGGACACATGAGGGATGTATGAGTAAAGGAAGCTCCATTGTGTGGCCAAAAGTGTTTGTGCCAGTGGAAATGTTTGGATGCTGCCCAATTATCCTAACGTAAGTCCACAGCTCACAATAATCAATTTAGGAATAAAGGCTTAATATAGAAAATTCACGGTAGAAAGAAATGCTGATAAACCTGATTATAAATTTGCAACATCAACATGGGAAGCAATTTTTGAAAGAGAGGGTCAGGTCCCGCCCTACTGGATACGATAGCAAAACAATGTTTGTGCATTTTACCCATAAATAGTATTTCTTTTTTCTAGCACATCATCTTCAGCATTTATTCATGGAATTAGAAGTGCTTAGCTCTGGAACATGCTTACAAAATTCCAACACCTCAGAACTTAGAGCTTACGCAATTGTAACATTTCCTTTTATTAATGGGATGATGAGATCAGAATAGCCTCAGCCTCGCTCCCATATATGAGTTCCCTGCACACTCCTGCCCAGTGTCTTCACTAAGCTAATAGCTAAGTCAACACCAATGCTAGTCATGGTTATTGCTAAGCACAGTTTGTTTTTAAACTGGGTTTGAAAATTGTTAAAGAATCCTGATAAAGACCAAACCTTGGTTACAATTATGTTGGTTAGCAATAGTTTAAGCTACGAGTGCATTTTGCAACATATGAAGACTGGGCCTTGGGAGATAGAATGAATGCTCCTGCTCCCTTAACCATGGCTAAGAGGTGGGCACTGGTACATCTGAACTGACCTCGTGGCTCCATTATACATGAAAACAGCTGTAAAGAAACAGGAAGCACTTCAGTAGAACATCAAACTTACATATGATCCACTTCTCCATTGCATCCAGAGACAGGTATTCGCATGGCATCTGTTTGTAAAAACAAGCTGTCATCAGAAAATGACACACTGCAATCTAGTTAATACGTGAGCTCTGGGTACAATATTTTAAACAAGGCTGACGAAATAATAACAGCTCTCTAAGTGAAATCATTTATTTAGGGAAGGGCTGCTTCAGGGGTACAAAAGGGTTTAAAGTACACTTTCAGGGCTTCTCCACGTTTGTTCTAAACCAGCTCTTCCTGATCCTTTGTGTGGGCACACCCGGAAAAGGCATGGTCCATATGCTGGGCACAGTACATCTTTTTGGTTCCAGGAACAAATGGAAAATCTATGCTATGACCTAGCAGCCTGATGAGGCACACAGATCAAAATGATCTTAAATGATCTGAGATCCACTTGTTACTCACTCTGGCTTTGAGGCAGTGGGAAGACAGCTGAAGGACAGGTAGAGTAAAACTCATGGAAAGGTTATTCAAACACTAGCAAGAGACTATTATTGGGCCTACTCTGTGGTGAAGAAACTATTCTTCTGCATCTTCTCAGTGTCATTCAGCAGAGCTTTGGAAATCTGGCCCAGGGGCAGATGCAACAGAACCTTTGGTATAATGCTGCAACACATTTGCAAGATACTTTGATGACAAAGCTGCCCATATCCATTATGACTCCACTTCTTGTCCTGTCACCTTCCACACGTCCCTCAGAGAAGGCACATGGAGAAGGGTCTCTGACGGTGAATGAAGTTCAGGTAGGTTCATATGAGCAGAGGTAACCCCTGAGGTATTGGGGTCCTGAGCTGCATAAAGTTTTATATATCAAAAACATAACTCTGAATTGAGTTTGGAAAATAATTGGTAACTGGCACAGTTGTGACAGAATTAGTGCTAGACACTCAGATCAGAGTCAGAAATCTGGCTGCCAAATTCCACGCTAGCTGCAGTTTCTAAACCATCTTCATCAGCTGCTCCACATATAACACATAGCAGTAATTAATCTAAAGGTTACTAGAGTGCAAACAGCAAAAGTTAGGGACATATCTGGGGCACCAGCTGATGCTGATGGAAGGCATTGTGTGCCGTTGAGGCCAGTTGTGCCTAGTAACAGTAGATCCTGAAGTACCCCCAAAATGCACACTTGTTCCTTTGGGGGGAGTCTAACCTCATTACACACACACACACACGGGAGAGAGAGAGAGAGAGAGAGAGAGAGAGAGAGAGAGAGAGAGAGAGAGAGAGAGAGAATAACCTCAGCTGGGAATTTTCAAAAGCAAACCTCACAAACTTTAAGTTCCACAGAATTGAATCAAAGTAAAGTATCGTACTGTGTCTGACTGTGCAGGATTAAGCATTGTGCTGGGAGCGCTGATGAGGCTCAAGAGTTGTGCGTTTCTCCATTGGTCAGCTGAGAGGTTTCGTCGAGGATAGACCATCTGGAGTGAGATTAGGGCATCTGAAAGAGCCTAGAACACAGTAAATACAAACATATTGTTTTGAACGATTAGCAGTTAAGTACAATAAATACAATTTAATGTTTTTCTAATCTATTCCATTATTACAGTACTCTCAAGCATCTAATGGTCATGTATTTCATGTCTATCCAACGCTGTATGAGGCAAATGCTGGGGCTTGATATATTTTTCCCTTGCCTCACATACTTGCAACCTTTGCCAAAGGATTTTAAAATTTAAATTATTGTTTTAAAGTGCAAATAGTAAGTTCTTTAATAACTAGGTTGATATTAGAGAATTTGGATATAAGCATGTTATTCCTACAGTCAATTTCTAAGCTGAACCAATGTATCTACCAGATAGAGAAGCCTCCTTTAGCTAAATATATGTAAATGAAGAACCAATTTGATCATTTCTCAAAGACTCGAAGCTTGCTTCAAACTGTCATGGGCACTGCATATTTATTTCCTACTCTGCTTTTTTTGCAAGGATGGGGATAGCCACGGCTGAGTAGGACAGAAAGCCAAAATAAAAAAATTCCTTCCAGTAGCACCTTAGAGACCAACTAAGTTTGTTCTTGGTATGAGCTTTCGTGTGCATGCACACTTCTTCAGATGAAAGCTCATACCAAGAACAAACTTAGTTGGTTTCTAAGGTGCTACTGGAAGGAATTTATTTATTTATTTATTTTTTACTATGGCAGACCAACACGGCTACCTACCTGTAACTAGGACAGAAAGGAGCAACACTGGAAAGAAGTGAAGATAACAGACCTCAGGATTTTGTGGAGAATGTACATGGGCTAAAAGTGGGAAGTTTATATGCACGGTCCCCTTTTCAGGTGTTCTAATTTTGAGAGGGTCTGAAGGGGAATTCTAAGTGCATTCACCTGAATGTGCTTAGAATCCTCCTTCAGACCTTCTCTCTAAATATGGGAAGGTTTGAAGTAGTACCGGTGTGCAGGGAAACACTGCAGCAGGGATTGTGCATGCACACTTGTGTCTGAAAAGGTGGTTTGGTGTGCTTGTACCTTATTCCCACACTTAAGCCTGCAATCCTATGCTCACTTTCCTGGGAATAAGTCTCAATGGATTCAATGGACCTTTCCTCTTCTAAGTAGACATCTTCAGAATTGCCATTAACCTCACAAACTAGCATGGGTTTGGGTTGTAAAAAGGACCCTATATGGAAATATCCTGAAGACTTTTCCATTATAGTGCTAAATGAATGATTTAATTTTTTTAAATGCACACGGAAAGAGGGGAAAGCTTGACAATTTTATTTAAAATTGCTTATCCTCAATTTTCTATTTTTTAAAAAAACTTATACACATTTACTTTCAGAAAAAAAGGGCGGAGAGACAGTAAGATGAATGGTCAGAGAGAGGAAAAAGGCTTATACATACTTTACTATGTGGTACAAATTCCTCCATCATCTTCTTCAAAGGGTTCTCATAATCCACAATCATCTGGCCAAGACGTGGGTATTCCCTATCACTAAAAAAAGCAACAAACGAGATTAAGGAAAATGCATTGTATAACATGCCCCCAATCCCCACAAAAAGACATTCAGTGTGCAATGCATTTTTACCTTGCTCCATGTGTCATCTCATGAGCATAGTTGTACAACCCTATGATGGCCTTCCGCTCTTCAATCCGAGACAGCAATATCATTAGTGTTGTGTAGGTTATGATTAAATCTAGGTAGTTCTTTGTTAAATCAAAATTTACAGTCTAGAAATGAAATACACAAAAAAAGGTTTTGTATTGTAACAGATTACTCATATCATCTTCAAGTTCTAATCCTTCATACATTTCATATGCATTTGAAAAGTCTCACACAACTTAAAATGATCTATTAGCACCTATTAAACGTAGAGAAGCACCTTAAAAATATTATCTTTATTTACTGTATTTATTGTAGCATATTCTAAACACTAAAATGTGTAATAGGTAAGCACAACTCAATGGACTCACTCTTAGAGGATTCCAGGCTAAATGGCCTTTTCAGATATTTCCAAGAATTATGTTAGAAAGCAGTGCATACATAAAGGACCAAAACTCCCAGTCAAAACTAATACATTGGAAGTGAGCTACAGCATCATTTGACCATTTTCCACCTTTACTGCAATTAAAGGAATAGGTCAAGACCAATGTTTAAACAGCCACTTCAACTCCCAGTCCATTTCCAGGCACAATTCTTAGTATTTGTATTGATTTATAAAGGCCTAAACTATTTAGGACTCAGGTCATTTTTATCTCAGCTGCGCAGTGTAATCCTATGCATGTTTACTTGGAAGTAATTTCCCAATGTGTTCACTTGTGCTCGCTCTCTAGTAAATGTATTAAGAATTGCAGTTCAATTGAATTTTTAAAAACTTTCATGGACTTACAATATCAAAGAAGACTTGGCAAACATCAATAGTGTTCAGCAATTCACAGACATGGTCCTTGAAAACAAAAAGAGAAAGGAAAAATCTGATTGCTTACTGAAATCATTACTGGAATTTTTTTCCTGAATTTGGAAACAAAAACAAAAACACACCCTCAGCCAATAACAGCAATACGTGTTTTTTTTTAAACAATTTTTTTTAATAAAGAAAGGTGCACATTATCCATTACTTTAACAAAAGCAATTCATAATAAATTATTTAATCTGCACTCAATGGTTGTGAAATTCTATCAAGGCCTGCAAGAGCAGCTGAACTGTACTTCAGGTGCCTTACCTTAAATTCCATAACATCAACAAACGTGAAGTAATATAAAGCCAGATTCTTCAGAATCTCTGATTTCTCTTTCTGCAGCTGAGCAAGCTGTTGCTACAAATCAAACACACACACATATAAACCTAACAGTTCTTGGAAACAAATGCATAATTTTAAGAAAGCTAAGGAATCATACTTGCAAGAAGCAGGTACACAATTTTTTAGAGTGATCAAACGTTTACTGCATTTCCCCAATAGCAAGGTCTTCATGGCTGTAATATATGAACAAACTATGGGGCACAATTCCTCCTGCCTTAAGCTCAATAAGTCACTCTCCCTCCCATTGATGCAAGCATCTACCATTCTGCTGGCAACTGTCAAGAAAACAGGAAGCCAGTGCATTGCTTCCCCTTCCTGACCTCTGTCCAAGCCAGACTCTGACCTGGAGAGGGAGGGCTAGATGGGCAAGTAGCAAACAAGCTAGCTTCCCATTCCACATGCATACCTCCCTATCCACATGAGCCAAGGGGCAGAAGGTAGAAGCAAGGATACACCTTTGGGCTACCTTATATGCAATCCTTCCAAGCATGTTAGAAACTGATGGTGCCCATTCTGCAACTAAACGCTTCTTCTAATAAGCGCCAACTACCAGCTAATTAATACATATTAGTACCAAAATTATTAACTATAAGTACTAGAGATTAGAGAGTGTTAAAAAGGTATTGGTTATACGAGTAATTAGCCAAAGCAAAACCATTTATGAGCACAAATCAGCATGAAAAAAAATAAGGACAGATTTCTTGAGGTGGGAAAAGAGGTGACAGCAGAGTTTACAGATTTTACTACGGAGAAAACAATACGCTTTAAATTCAGAACTTACCAAAAAGAATATCCAGGCAAAGCCACGTTAAGCATGCAAAATAAAATGTAGATACAAACATAAAATACAGTCACGGTTCTTTAAGCAGTCCCATATAACACAATATACATTAAAACACAAGCAACAAAAGAAACAAAGATGAAAAAGAAGCAAGAGGATAGCGTGTTAGACACTGGTGAGGAAATGGAAGAGAGACTATGAATACAAGGATATTCAGTAGTTGTAAAAGTAGATTTTCACACAGTATTTTTCAGCAGTGCTCAAATGTGTTATTCCTGCAGAATACAAACTAATCAGTAGAAAGGGAAAGAATAAAGTTACACTAGCGAAGAATTAGAACATCTTCTTTCAACTTCCTATATTATTTAAAAATAATAATAATTTCATGCCCTTCAAATGTACAAAGAGCATTTAAAAAACACATATGTATGCCACACAGTTGTGAGCATAAACTAGATAGACAATGTCTTCCACAAAGTTACACAGGGATTTTCACTGATATTTTCATTGACAAATATCACACCACACTTTAAAATTACATTCTTCCATTTGACATTAATAAAGGAAAAAAACTTTTACCCAAATTCAATTTTCATGATACAGATATGGATCACAAAAATGGAAAGCACTCCTCGTTTCATAAAAAAGCTGGTTCTCACAGTTAATAGAACTATGAAATTGAAGGTTGGCATCTCATGACTCCTGACTACTGTAAAAATGAAAAATCCTGCCCACTCTAGTTTTTTGTGTATCTACGCCAGCCATACTCTTCACCTGCAACATATGCCAAGATTCAAAGAACCACAAAACCAGTCCTCTGACCCCAAGAGAGCTTTAGACTCACATTCCCCCCCCCCTTTTCCTTTTAACCTCTCTGGCCTCCCAAACACTGCATGACACACTGCTTTTGAAACGGAGGACTTCAATAGTAGTTTGGATAGGGGGGCAGTGGGGCAATTAGCTGGAAATTCCAGTGCAACAGGAATTTCACTTGCCACAACATGTGTGATGACAGGTATGAGTCATCCCACCAATGCTAGAGCTGCAGAGGTGTGTGATCACTTGGGAGTTTTCTCCCCAACATTAGGAGAAAAACTTGGAACTGGTTGGCTGCTGAACTGCTACGGAGCCTGGAGCACCCCACCAGCATCTCCCCTCCCACTTTTCCAACTGCAAGTTTGAAGCAGGGCTGGGGTCTGTCCCTGGCCTTATACACCAGACAGATAGCATACCAGAACTGAGTGAGAATGTGAATGTCAAGCCTGATTCTGGACTCGGCCTACTGTACATATAACCTATAACCTAGGACTGTATGTGAACAGCAAGTCACAAGTCCTCAGGAACAAAGGCTAATACAGTGGTCCCTCGACTTCCGAGTGACCCGATTTCCGTATTTTTCGAGTTACGAGGGATCAAAGCGGCCGCGCGCCTACAATTTTTTTCGACTTCCGAAAGGAAGTCGCGGCCGTTTTAGATAGGGTTTCCTCGACTTCCGAAGTTTAGATGGGGTTTTTTTCGACGTACAATTTTTTCGTCCAATGCATTCCTATGGGGACTCGACTTACGATTTTCTCGACATCCGACGGTCCCATCGGAACGCATTACCTTCGTAAGTCGAGGGTCCACTGTACAAATTATTGTAATTAGTATAATTAATCCTGTTCTTTTTTACAGTTCTAATACAAGATATCTGACTACTATTCTGTTAGCACTGCTGAAAACCAGCTGCTTTTGGTTCACTGTCACCTGGTGGTAGCCATTCTCTCAGGCTACCTGAACTATTTCCATTTTAGCTGGCTCTACAATACAGCTGACTATAACTTTAAAAACTGTTGCTCGAGTTTGTTTTTCCCCTCCTCCTTCCCCATCCCTTTTTCACTGAGTTTTATATCTTTCATACTGTAAGCCTGAGGGCAGGGATTCTCTTACTACTAATCTTTGTAAGCCCCTCAGAGAGCTTTTCCAGTTAAAGAACAGGGCAAAATTGCTTTAAAGTAAAAAGTGGGCAATATTCAATGGGTTGTTTGGTTATTTTCTATCCCTATCTAAAATTCCACTGGGCTTTGTGATTCAACACATCTTCTTGGTCTCAGCAGCGAGCTGGGGTATGTGTGTTGAGGGTCAAGGCGGATTAGCTATTCTACATGTGGGATTTCAGATAGATTTCTAAAAATTGCCTAAGTAGACTAGTTGTCCAATATTCCATCAAATAATATCAGTATTGTTCTGCAAGTTACGCTGCCAGAAAAAATGCAAATGTTTTAAATTATTCATCCAAGATCTTGTCTACAGGATTTCAACCTAATATTAAAATAAAGCTTGGATCTTTAGTGTTACAGCAAGTATTCCAGAATGGCTCATTTGCATGCTTAGCCTGAGGGCTTCTCTTTAAATACAGATATAAACCCTATTAAAGTACCATCTCAGCTTGCTCCTAGTTAAACAGCAACAGTATCTTCTGAACAAGGCTAAAACAATGTCCCATGCCCTGCTGCAGTTTTACTATTCCGATGGGGCCTTGCATGTACCCTCGGGACTGAGGGTGTTCAAAGCAAAAGTAGCCGCTATACTTTCATATGCGGCACCACTTTGGGCTGCTATGTCCAACCTCACACCCCTCGAGACGCCCCAAAATTATTTTTTGCGTCGTCTCTTGAAACTCCCCCCTTGCGTGAGTAACGCGGCGATACGTCTAGAATTGAAAATCTCATCAATAGAAACACTTATATGGAAAAGAACTCTAAACTTTTGGTTAACACTCTGGCATAGACTTCCGGACTACTACCTAGCCCAATGCCTATGGCGGGACGAATTTGTTAGTCCCTGGGCAAGTAAGATCCATGCCAAGCTTCTAAATATTGGAATTTCTCCTTCCGAAGTTCTGAATTTAGATCTAATTTCCGCCAAAAAACTTATCAATTTGAGACTAGACGATATCGAGCTGCAGCATAATCACATGTTGGGTGGGGGAGTATGCTCTCCCTGGCATTTGGGTATTACATCGGGCCAGCACCTTCCATCTTACTTCTCATCCCTTATTACTGCAAAGCACCGTTTTGCGTTTATTAGGGCAAGGTTTAATGCCTTTCCCTCGGGGGTCCTGTCACATAGATTCTCTAGGGGAAGTGTATCAGATTTATGTTCATGTGATGAGCTGTCAAGGGAATCCCTCCTGCACATTGTTTTTATTTGCCATTTATACAGTAATGCGAGGAGAAATTTGTTGACCCCATTGGTCCAAAAAATTTCTGGATTGCCAGTGGAGAGGCAGCTTACCTTTTTATTTCAGGATTCCAACCCTACGGTAACCTTGCAAGTGGCAAGGTATCTGACTTCGGTTCTGAACCACAAGAGGAGAAATGGTCTATTACACGAATCTCAATAATTTATTTTCACCCTTTCCAGGTCAATAGCTCCGATGACATCATAGGCTGATGTCATTTTTATTTCCATTGACTGATTGTATATATTTTATTTCATCAGTCCTATGTAAATCTAATTTATTTAATTTTTTTATTTTTATTTTTAACAGATTGTAAGAGAGGCTTGATTTGTGTGCCTATTTATGTATATATGTTTGAGCTTATAGCTGCAATAAAGTTATCTATCTATCAGCAACTGATTGTTTAAAATTATTTAATACAATCCTGCAAGAGAGAGTTCAAAAAGGGGAAGATTTCAGTGGTTTTGCTTTTAAGAGAGCTGGAGTACAGAAAGTATCAGGAACCCAAAACAGCTCAATAAAAGAAACTGAGAAAATCAGAATGGGGGGAAGTGTACCTCAACTCTTTACATCACCACAGGTTTTAGACTTTCAGTTGTCTTCTTATAGATAAGACAGATGGCATACCAGAAATATGCATCCTTCCCCTAGTAAATATTACAATGGCACACTTACTACAGTTTGATTCCAGGATATCCTAGAGAAGAGCTTTTCAACCCTTTTGAGTCCACGGCTCCCTTGATCACCTACATTCTTTCTGTGGCATCCCTGTGGGGCTCTGGAACCCAGTTATGTCACCCCTTGCCTGCAGAGCTGGCAGCCCCTCACTCCTTTTCGAACACCCTTCCTTGTGGAGTGTTCCCTCAGCCTCCTCTCCTATCCCCTCTCCTTGGGAGTGCTTCAAGCAGCTGTCGCCACTGCCCCAGTCTCTGAACTGCCCGCCCCAGAGAGCTGCCTCCTCAGGGGTCTGGGAAGAGGATGCCTTGGCGGCCCGACAGAGACTGGCCAAGGGTGAGCATGAGGCCAGCACCATACCTTGGGAGGCAGCAGTGACAGCAGCAGGTGCTGCCAGGCCTGCATGGCGGAAAAGCTCCCCTTCAGCACTGGGCACTTAGCTTCCAGGCAGGCCTTGCACACAGCAAGCACAAGAAAGGCCAGCACAGCACCTGCCTGCCAAGCCTCTCACTTGTCTGTTCATTCCCAACAGCAAGGTCTGGTGGACTTGGCTGGCTGGGCTCCCTCACCTGCTTGCTTGCTTACTCTGAGGCTGCCTGAGCTCATGGTAACCTGGTGAACCCCAGAGACACCATTCACCTGGGGAGCTTGTAGCCAGGGCTGCTGCAACAAACAGTTGTGCAAGCCTTTGGGAGGCAGAGACATGAGAGGGCATCAGAGGCTGGGAGGGAAGGAAAGAGGGAGGGAGGCCAGTGTTGCCTGTGGCACTCCTGACCATCATTCAGGGCACCCCAGGGTGCCACAGCACACTGGTTGAAAACCACTGTCCTAGAGCGTAAGAACTCTGGATGAACTGCTTATTCCCATACTACTAAGAGTCCTTAGATACCTGTCCTTTTACATTTCTTCCCTTTACCCCACTCTCCAAATTATTCTTATTTTATTAGGCAATGTTCTAATTGCTGTAACCCGCCCTGGGACCTTGGGGTGAAGTGTGGGTAATAAATAATAACAGTAACTACTGCAAATTCCTTTCTGCAGTTTGAGTACCATAACTCAAAAAACAGTTTCACAGTCCAAAACTTATTTCTCATTTTCCTTTAGAAAGTTGCAACTTTCTATTATTTCTATCCAAAGAAACAACTTTAATTCACCTACAATCAAGCTACATTAAGGTGCGCATTAGATTCGATGGCACATTTACATTCGACAGCAAATACTTTTTTTGGTTTTAATTGTACTCTAGATCCTGATATTCAATAATGGGAGTTCTATACCTCACGGAAGAAAGTCAGTATTTTAAGAACTACAGGGAGATCCTGACACTCACAAAAGGGGAACTGACAGCATCTATCAACACGTTTTCCCACAAGTTTCCAAAGGGAAAGACACTTTCACTCAATTTCTCACACTTCAAAACAAATTTTTGAATACTTCGGAGGCGTTAACTCAGGCACCCCCAACCTTCGGCCCTACAGATGTTTTGGACTACAATCCTATCATCCCTGACTACTGGTCCTGTTAGCTAGGGATCATGGGAGTTGTAGGCCAAAACTACTGGAGGGCCGCAGGTTGGGGATGACTGTGTTAACTCAAGCTCTTCCACCTTTGAAAATGATGTTTTTCTTTTTAATTCTTGTTAATCTTGTTAATTTCATAACATTGATGTCTGATACTATTAAACAGGTACAACTTGTCTAACATAGTCCTAAAATAAGCACTATTAGCTCTGTTCTAAAGGATACAGCCACTTTCTTTAAATTTACCCTAGTTGAATACTTTCTTTAGATATCCATTTTTCATGTTTTTGTTACAAGTAAATATTTTTTACGCAAATTGGAAACTAAGCTAATAATGCCCATCTGCTAAAAAAACCAACAACCAAAGATCCATGTCTGGAACAGAAAATTGCTACTCAAATCAGTAGAACTTCAACTGTCAAATATATATTTATACTGAGAGGTATCCAACAAAGTAGTTCTGTTAGTGGAAGGATTTTCGTTTGTGCAACGAAATTTTCTCTCCCTCTCCTCTTTTTGCAATACCTCCCATACATGCTCAAGTCTGCTCTGGAGGGTTGAGGTAAACCCCAGAAAAGATTGGGCAGGGGCAGAAGAGGATACGGAGGGAGGGGAAATTATGTTGTGCAGACAGAAGTCCTTATGCCAACAGACTTACTTCATTGGATACCACCCACTGCATCCTTCTGATCCAAAGAACTCTGAGCAAAAAGAGGACAAGTATTATTGCTATTCTGTGAACTCTTGTGCAAGACTTCTCATAGAACAGTATCACAGTTGCATTGTATTACTGTATGAGAAACAAGGTGAATGAGGAAGATACAGGCTCCAGTGGGTTATAAAAAAGTATTGAAAGTACTTGTGTAAAGTCTTACATAAGAACTTACACAAAAAGGAAGGACTTCTCTGGATTGGAGCTCACTTTTCTCAGATTATTCTACCACTAAATTGGAAACAACCCTTCCATGAGCACATAATACTCTCTGCTAGCAGAACACTTTTGGATCTAAGCCATTATGTTTGAAGATATGGTGTCACATATGAAATTGTGGGTTGGCAAAATATCTCTGCTTAGTAACTGGCACTGCTTGACATTTGGCAATCAATATCACTGAAATAAAAAGTACTAGATGTTTTTTAATATTACCTAATAAATGACCGTAAGAGAGGGAAGAACACTTAAAATTACCAGTGCTTAGTAACTGTATTTGAAATTTTTCAAGCACTCATGCAAACTATTGCATGCAGAGAACATGTAAACCCATTACCTGCCTCCCCTTTCCACCTCTGAGAAGAAAACAAACATGTAAAAATATCTTCCTCTCAATTCTCATTATAAAGAAATCACAGTTAGTTTATGAAGAGTTTACTGCATTACAACCAGAATTCAACTAATGTTGTAAACAGTCTTAAATTGCTTTGATCCCATTTTAATTCAAGACATGAAAGTCAATGTAAAAGGAACAACACGGCAACAGCAAAACCAAATTATCTGGGGACAAGCAAGGAAACTGAACAAGGCAGGGAAGAGAAACCCGTAGACCTCCAAAAAGTTGTTGGATTCCAACTCCTATCAGCCCCAACCAGCATGGCCAGGAGTAAAGAATGATGCGAGCTGGAGTACAGCAACTTATGGAAGTCATTTCCATCTTCTGTGAAGATACGTAGCACTTTCCATTCTTAAGAAAAACCCCAGAGCTTTATTCCACGATGGGTTTGTTAATATACTGAGCTGTATACACGTAGACTTTCAATGCACTGTCCATAGAAGAAACTGACTGACAGCACTCACTCCAAGGAATGTAGCATACAACTGAAAGCCTTATATGAATTTCTGCCATCAATTCAACATCTTACAAATACTCGTACTGCAATTCTGTTTCAGAAACACTGCCATGCACTGTCTAGGATTATTATATTCCAAATTTCACAAGGCTTCTGTCCCTTTATAAGAACTGTAAATCTTAAAACTCAATCCAGGACACTTTTCCCATAATTCAGTCAACAGAAAAAGCTGCAGCTGTGGAACATCTGCCTTTTATACAGTACTGGTTCTTCTGGCATATTATCAACACACCACTGAGATTTAACCAGTGTCAATATCATTCTGTGCTTCCCTCATCCCACCCAATGGGCATTGCCATTAGCAGAACTGCCAGGTAATAATTATCAAGCAAATCCAAATATTTACAGTGTTGTATCATTACTTACATTGTTGTTGCGTGTTTCGACAGCTGGAAATTTTCTGACAATGAATTTGACAGCCGATTCAAGATTTTTGTCAATAAGATATGATGGTTTTGCTTTTGGGTCTCCACATGCCTATGGAAGAAAATGAGAAGGAAAAAAAACTAAACATATATTCTTTTCACTAAATACTATATACTTTTAGCTGATCTCCAATTAGAAACTAGATAGACTTCTTTAGCTTTTTAGTAAGCAGGTGAAAAAAATGAGTGGGGATTCTCACAGCTGGACTATGCAATGTGACACAGTACAGAGATGCTCTTCTACTGGAAAAAATGCATGGAAATTCAAAGCAGTTAGTGCAGAACAGCAGCGAAGGGGAAGTTCAGTCTTAAAAGAAGAAATGGAAACTTTGGCTAGAAGTAAAGCATGAGGTAGGTTCACCATGTATTTAGTGGTGCTAATCAACTGGTAGAAAACTTTAGCTGTTACCACCTATACAGGGCAGTGCTGCGCTTATTGCATTATTAGTGTAATTTATCTGAAATAAAGAACCAAGCAATCTGTAGTTAACAGTAGTTCACCTGCGATTTCTCTCTAATATGCTAAACAAGTTGGAGTAGAACTATTTAAATTACATTTTAACAAGTTTATCATTAGGCACAGCTTCTAAACCTAGAACCACATTCATTATATTTAGGCCTACAAACATGCCACAGGCTTGAAGTAACAAAGAGTTACTTCCATCACAAAAAGCAAGTATTTATGTGGATTTGGTATTGTCATTCCCCATTGAAGTCTACTGTTAGTGAGGTGTGTGGCAAGAAGTTGACTATTAATGGCACAAACAGCAGGCATGTTTCATTGCCACATGCTATTTTCTTATCAGCTTGCTTCCTAGGGCATGAATTTAATTTGTATAGAGCGGCTGCATACATTTGCTGAAGGACTGTAATTGGACTGCTGGTAGACTGTAACTAATGTGCATGTATCAAACAGATTGCACCACAGACTAAATGGTGAGTCCATCTGTACATTAATTTGGATATTTTAAATTTTACCTACTCCTTCAGTGATCTCAAAAAAGACATTACTCTCTAATTCACCTGTCACACAATTCTGTTCCTACACAGCTGGCTAGCTGTTTACATAATAAATTTGTGGTCCCTTGTAACAGTAGAACTCTTTTTTTAAAAGTGCTACATTCTAACATATAGTTAAGACGAGCTGGGACAGAAAATGGTGTATAACTGAACTGTGTAATTAACACACCAGTGTTACATACTCAGAAGAAAGGTGTGCAGCAATCTCGTTTCTGTTCCAAAATCCCTTCCTAGATACAAAATTCTAATTTAATAGAGAATTTGTGGCTCATGCAAATTATAACATGCTATGCATTTTTACACAACATAGTGAAATGCCAAGATGGCAACTTATTAACTTTTCTACAGTTGTGTCGTGAATTATAGAGACAGAAGTCATGAAGTATGAGACTGATCTGAAAGTGGGCAGAGGGAAGGTGAAAAAGCTTTGCAAACCTTCCATACTTGTCCTTGCTGGGGAAGCATTGCAATGAAAAGAGAGAAGATTACACATAAACAAAAAATTTCTTGGATTCCCACAAGCATTATGTTCAGAAAAGCAAACTACCGTATTTACTCAAATCAAATGCTCACCTTTTTTGGCCAAATTATGTTGCGAAAATTAAGGTGTGCATTAGATTCAATGGCACATTTACATTTGCCAGCAAATACTTTTTTTTTGTTTCAAGGTTCTGAAAATTGAGGTGCGCATTAGATTCGATGGCGTATTAGACTCGAGTAAATACGGTACTTCTATTCAACAAAGTTAAAGTCAAGTGCTGGCATAATTAAATATTTCTACTTACAGGCAGCATTCTAAAAGGCACTATTTCTATTACATATATGGTGCTCAAAATGTGTGTACAACAATTTCCAATGCACAATATGTTGTATCACATCAGCTTCCAATATATTTGTTCTGAGCAAGAGGGATAGGTTGGAAAGAAACAACGTTTAGAGCAAACAGCACATGCAATTTTTAGGAGAGCAACTATCAGTGAAATATTACATACCTGAAATAGAAACGGTAGCCAAGAATGAAAAAACAAACAGTCATTACAGTGGAATCCTAATGCTACCTTTATACAAAATACTGTACAGCTATGATCTTCAAAAATATGTCTGACCTTTACATAGGATGGTTTTCAAATTAGTTAGTCAACATGCCTGTTTCCTAAACAGTACAGAAAAAACACACTGGCTACCATTCTTAAACCAACTTAAAAGTAATATATTTACATATTTTTTAAAAACCTGAAATTACAACGTCATGTGCACTAGTATGCCATACAGAGAACCATAAACTAAAATCTAAAACTATGATTTTATATGTAGTTTAATATTTCAGTTTGGCTAATGTTTAGTCTATAGCAGGCACAGGAAAACTTGGCCCTCCAGATGTTTTGAGACTACAATTCCCATCATCCCTGACCACTGGTCCTGTTAGCTAGGGATGATGGGAGTTGTAGTCCCAAAACATCTGGAGGGCTGAGTTTGCCTATGCCTGGTCTACAGTGTCACTCAAAAGTGAGATGGAGCACCATTTGCTTGGCTTCTCTAATTTCCAATATTGGTCAAGCTGGCTAAGACTGATGGGAGTTCAAATCCAACGACATGTGGAGGGCCACCTCTGAACTAATGGCTTCAGTTGTCAGATATTTGCCCCTGTATTCTTGCAAGTAATTTTAAGAAAAGCTGTTAAGATAGCAGAATGGATCTTAAACACTGCCCCAAGCATATACTTGACTCTCTGCTAGAAGTATTCAGGGAAACAAAGTGGAAATCGTCATTTTATGAAGAAAATGCCTCACTAGAAATTTGAGGCTGTTTGTCTCTTCAATTTAACTTGATTCTACCCTCACAAGTGTCCACATTTAACACATGAAGTTGCATTTTATCAAGTTAAACCATCATTGTGAGCTATATAGAAAATGTAAGTATCCATAGTTTTTGCTCTATTAAAAAGTATTGTGTCCCAGTCCAACTCAGCCAGAATTGCATGAGTTGACCTGTGGAGAACAGGCAATGCTTCGGGGCAGATGGCTAGGCTAAATGGCCTTTGATTCTCCATGACTAACTGAAGAGGTTATAGCCATTTCTAAGGCATAGGTCTGCAAACAGCTATTCAAGTAGCTGCTTGTGGATGAATTAGGAGGTAGATTGAACTGTTTGGGTACAGCAGCAACAAGGCCATATTATAGCACACACTAGTTTTGTTGTAAATGCAGAACAATTCTTTAGTCAGCAACTTCTTCCCAATGCCAACAATTCCAACTGTCATAAAAAGAGGTCAGTCAGTGGAAAGGTCTCAACAGTAACCAGAGAAGTTTTTGTAACTAAGAACGGAGTTGGGCCCTTATCTACCATACATTCTGCCACACTAGTAAAAAAAAATGTGTATGAGGGGGCTAGTAATTGCAGATTTATTTGCAGGGAGGGTTGCGGCATGAAATCTTTGAAACAGGAGTATACGATGATTCATTACTATCCTTAGTTTAAATAAAAGTAGTTTAAGTAGTCTCTTTGAACTATGTCCACGATCCAGATAAGCAAACACCTGACTTTACATCTCCATTGGGATTTTCAACTTGCTACAAAGCCCACACATCATGTGGCCAAAAACTAATTAAATTCAGGGGAATTTCAAAATAAATTTGAGGTTAGTAACAGGGACACTGCAGCTGTTTTCTTAAAAATAAAAAACCAGAAGACTAACACATTCATCCCTCTAGCTACACCTAAAGCAGATCCTGGTAGGCTGAGGTTGATGATTTTAAAGGTCCAAGCTTGAGAAGATGATTACAATTGCCACAGTATATCCAATGAAGACCAACAAGAGCTGTGCCTTAGAAACAATTTATACCCATGAGAAAATACCGGTAGCCATGAAGAAAGACTTCATCTGGCAAGTCAGAATATTACTTTGAAAAATAATTTGTGCATTGTGCTATGAAGAAAAATTGCATTCACTAATAAACTATGAATGTCTTGGTATTTCCAAGATATACTTTCTTCTTCTATACAGTGGTCCCTCGACTTACGAATGACCCGACTTACGGAGTTTTCAAGTTACGAGTGAAAAAAGCGGCCGCGCCCCTACGAATTTTTTCGACTTCTGAAAGGAAATCGCAGCTGTTTTAGATGCCGTTTCCTCGACTTACGAAGTTTAGATGCAGTTTTTTTCGACTTACGAATTTTCCGGGATATTTTTCTCCCAATGCATTCCTATGGGGACTCGACTTACGATTTTTTCCGACCTACGAAAATCCCTTCGGAACGCATTAAATTTGTAAGTTGAGGGACCACCGTACTAACAATTAGCTCTTCCATTAGCCAGCGATGTGGATTTTCCTGAAAAGTTTCTTATACAAATAAATGTAATCTGCACTGCAAAACAGGGTGGATAAAAATCAATGATTTTTTAAAAAAAATAAAAAAAATCGGATTTTTTTGATTTAAATCGGATTTTTTTGATTTAAATCAGATTTTTTTGATTTAAATAGGATTTTTAAAATAAAATGCTTTTGGAGGAAAAATCTTTCTAAATATAGTCTTCTATTTAAGTTACATTGTAGTCCAAAGGCTATTCATCAGGAAATAAGGATTTGTTTTAAGTTTATCAAGTGTGGTAAAACTCAGTCTGAGGTTTTTTTTTTTAATGTTTAACCACATCAGTTAACAAACATGGATACATATGCTATCATGTTATTGTTTTAGTTAAATAAATTGTTTAAATGGTTATTAAGGAAATTATTATTTTTCTCCTTCCAATAAAGTACAGCAGAAAAGTTGTCCAAATATAAACAGTTAACTTATTAAACCTCACCATAATTTCATAATTATCTGTCTATGTATTTCTAGTAGTATAACCAAATCAGTAATTTTTAATATAAGTGTAAAAACTACTCTGAAAATGTATTATTCCAAAAATGAAACCTTCATATGGTTGTAAATATTAAGATTATACCAGCAAGAATGAGTCTTTCTGTAAAAAAAATATTTAAATCAAGTCTTACTGACTAGTGATTTAAATCGAGCCTTACTGACTAGTGATTTAAATCGTGATTTAAATCATGATTTAAATCAATTTGATTTAAATCAAATCCACCCTGCTGCAAAAATTTTCAGTTTGCATCAGAAAAAATTCTAACTCCCTAATTTAACATTCATTCTACTTGTATTTTTTAGAACTGCCATGCTAGTTCAAAATTTGCAATTGGTACCCATTCTTTGCTACTAATGAAATTATGAAATGGAAAATTCTCCAAGGAAAAAAAAGCATTGAGAAAAAAATCATCCCAAATCACTGCTTAGAGCAGTGGTGAAGAACCCTTTTCAGCAGACTGAAAAAGGGTCAGAGTTTCTCATTTTGTCTGAACCAGATGCAAACCTAACACTTTTATATGACTGGGGAAGTTAGAATATGGCATATTTCCCCATGCCCTGGTTGAGCTAGCTTTAAAACACCAAAATAACTCAGCTGGGTGTATCCAAGGCAAAGCTCTGCTGGCGTAAGTTGTGTCAGTGTGGTGAGGGGGGAAATACATTGTCAGGAGTGGGAATGTTTGTATCAGAGGCAGGGAGAAATTTAAAACGAAGTCATATACTGCGTGTCATTAACTTCCTTCATTCACTGGTCCTGACCACAGAACGTGGTTAAACTTCTGCAACTGAATTTACCCTCTAGGAGCCAATCGACAGGCAGAAAATGAGGGTTTACACTGCTCTTCCCCCAAAAAAGAATTTCTGCCATACTGGTAAAAAACAGTTAGAATGCAGCTTAACTATGCTATCATATCTGTTCTATGATATAGCTGCCTGTTAGGATTGCTCTGTTCATATCTGTTAATAAACCAGAATGTGACCCTGTTTCATTCACCCAGCTTGTTAACTGACATTAGCCAAGAGTTCTATTTCAGAAGAAATAATGAATTTGGCTGGTGAGCAACAGTGCGAAAGGAGAAGCAAGGGAGAAGCGCACAGCCACCGCTTGCATAAATCATGGTTTATAAAGCCCTGGATGATAATGCAGAGACAGCCATAGCATCTCCCTCTTTTCAAATAAGGTTGATTTAAAAGCTATCACAAGCCAGTGCATTAATGGTTTTCATGAGTATTCTTGCTGTTGCTGTTTTTTTAAGTGAACAGTGTTAACATAAAATAGGTGGTTTTATTTCATCAACACTGTACTTTATATTGCCCTGAAAATACAGATAAAAATTAACTCTTCTTGGCTAAAGAGATTACATCAAACAAAAAGACTGTGAGCCTGAGCTATTGCAGCTAGCACATTCCCAAACACTATTCCTCTAGTTAGAATAAAATTAACAACTTGAGGCAGGAATTGAATGGGCTGGGTGGGGAAGAGTTTCATTTTAGGTCAGGAAAGGTAATAATATACACATATAAATTAGGTGTGAATTAAAAAAAAAATCCAGTCAATTTTTTAAAATTATACAATAGGGAGCAGAAACTCTGAAAATCAATGAGGTTTCAAAACTTAACTTTAGCCAGAACAGGCCAACTCTCAGCAGCAATTACTTCCTCTTTTCTAAATGAAGAAAAAATCTTAACCAATTATCTAACCGCAATACCACATATTGCGTAGCAAACCTTTGTTAAAAAACCCCTACAAAACAAAACAAAACAAAACTACTCAATGGTAGTGGAGATACGTTCTTTCCTCCTGCAGTAAACTAGCTGTGTGGCAAGCAGAAAGGATACTTAGAAAAGTTTTCTCCTTGCTTTCAGAGGGCTTTTGCAAGGTAGTGGAAGACTCTAGTCCAAGCTTGTTTGAGATCTGGATCTCACAACTCCAGAATTTAATATTAATGGACAAACTGAGTGACAACCCATGCACAAGAGAGTTGAACAGACGAGAAAATCACTACTTTCCCATCAACCTGGCATAGTTACGGTATATAACGTATGCAACACCGACTGAACATGGTTATAGGCCTCCAAGAACACATGGAGATTTATGGGATGACACCTTTGCTTAAAAACTGAAATGACTTCTAAGGTAAATATAATTAAATAGACGTTCAGTTCTTGTAAACAAAACCATCAGCTGTGTATGCATCACTGTATATCTATATCTGTACAGTGGATGCTCAGGTTGTGAACGTGATCCATGTGGGAGGCACGTTCACAACCCACAGCGTTCGCAATCCGCAGCGCCGCATCTGCACACGCGCCAGTCGCGATTCGGCACTTCTGCGCATGCGCCAACCCGAAGTGTCTGTAACCCGACGTATGACTGTATAGCAAATAAAGAAAAACTTTAAAAAAAGGGCTTTGCAACAGCATGAGAAATAAGACTACACTATTCAGAATCCCATGAATGCCATTCTTTTTGCTCCATCTACTACTAGACCACATTAGCAAGACCCTTGAAAAGCCACTGCTTTAAACACTGACCCTTCATTACCACAGCAATTTCACAAAAATTCAGATACAAAAATGCAATCCGCATTAACGACAAAATGAATTTCTGATCTGCTATTAAAAGAACTGTTTCAAGCCCAGCTGTTTATGATGGCCCTTATTTTGTACTCAACACTTTGTGACACTGGGGCGAGATGAGGGACCTGCAATTCTGATGAATGTTATAATTAAGTTATTAACTAACTATAGCTGGAAGTTGAAAAGGAGAGACATTCAAAGTCATGCTATGCTACCAGGTTTAACACCTTTAAGTCATGTATCCTTTTTCATTTTGCAAAAAAAAAGAAAACATTCCGGCTTTGAGTCTACACTACAGGAAGAAAGATAAGATAGTACAAAATTTCAACAACACACACATGATTTAGAACAAAAACATATGAGCTTTGAGTAAATACTATACAAGCTGCTTTGATATTAGGTTTTTATAATAAAAAAGTTCACTCCCTTTGATACTCCCTTACAAATAAACTTACAAGAGTTACTAAATCCAATCCAATAAATCTCTACTCAGAAGTAAGCACCACTGTGCTTAATGGGACTTTGATATGGAGTATATTGAAGGCAAAAAGTGAGAGAATATTTTGTAGTGTTTGCATGCTTGGTCTCCTGCATTCTCACTTGCCAGATGACCTGTCATGTTGCTATTATTTACAAGCCTACAGAGCAACATTTCCATGCTAACCAAGTATCATTAGCAGAAACTTTTTCATTAAGGCACCTTTAACTTTCGTTAAAAGCACACTAAACGCCATATAACTTTTAAAAAATCCGGAATGCACTGACTTCAGTCTTGTACATCCTGTCTTCTTTTTAAAAACTAAAGTCCCTCTGATCAATTAATTGGATAGCCATTACAACAGTCATCTTCAAATACCTAAAGGGCTGTCACTTGGAAGATGCAGCAAGCTTTTTTCTGCTGCTCCAGAGGGTAGGACCCAAACCAAAAGCTTCAAATTACAAGGAAGTACCGGAAAATTCTGACTAAACATCAGGAAGAACTTTCTGTTGGTAAGAGCTGTTTGCTGATTGGAATGGACTCTTTCGGAAGGTGGTGGAGTCCCCTTCCTTGAAGGTTTTTAAGCAGAGTTGGATGACCATCTGTCATGGATGCTTTAGCTGAAATTTCTGCATTGCAGGGGGTTGGACTAGATGACCCTCAGGGATCCCTTCCAACTTTACAAATATATGTTTCTAAGATTCTATAACCTGTGTTAAGTAATCCTATGTACTTCAGAATATATGTAACTTGCAGAATATAAAGTTCACCTAGTCCCAATTGCTTGCAACAATTCCAGCGGTCAACAGGCAGTATGTAATATGCAAAAAGTTGTTTGCTGCCCATGAAAAAAGAACACCATCTCTGTCTACCCCTCTTTCTGTAGAGTTGAAGTCTTTAAATCAATCAGAGTATGCTTTATGCAGCTTGAAAATTTAAAGACCCTGGCAATACATAATATATAAAAATAACACTATTCAGTGTCAAGAAAATTGACAGTGAATTCTCATTTTTAAAAAATCAAACCTTGTGGTGACCCTAGGAACATTCATATTAAACTCACTAGGACTTCATTTTCAATAATATGCCTAACTTTGACCTGCTTAATATATCAGGGGTGGAATTTTTAACATCACTTAAGACAAATGAGTATTTTAGAACTATTTTATAATTTTCATAGTACAGGTGCAGCAGATGAAATCATGGCCAGAAAAACAACCAATTGTTATTTTTGAACATTCTGCCTTAATATTTTGCAACTGACAACTCTCACAACACTACATGATCGTTAAAGCACTCTGTGAGGGGCAGGGGGGCAGAGAACAGTGCATTGATTTTGTGCAGGACATTAATACTGTGGGTTGCTTACAGAGTGTGCCAAAACTACCAGATGCATAGCCTGTCAGCAATATCTTAACTTTCAGAAATGTACCCCCCCCCCTTTTTTTTTTGCTAATCCAACCAACCAAAGAAAGCATCTGCTATTTAAACCTTCTGCACGAAGGTTCACTGGAACCACCTGAATGTTCCAAATCCAGTTTCGCTTCCAATGAGAAAGGGTCCAAATCGTATTTCCCCCACCCGCTTTGTCATTATTTGGAACGCCAGTATAAGAAGAGGTTAATCCTGCCTTTCTCTCTCCCTCCTCCCCGTTGCATGACTCACACACACAGTGCAGGATCCATCTACTACCTTCCCTCGATTTGTGCGCCCAAGTCATTTTAAATCACATACAGTGCTCGACAGGGATGGCGTCGGCGACCCTCCTCTGAACCCATTTTCTGAAAAGGCGCGCGGGTGGGGGGGGGGAGGAAGAGGTTGGTACTGAAAAAAATTGACCTGGCCGGGATTTTTTTTTAGGGGGTGGGAGAGAGGAGGAGGTCCTTCCCCCTAAAAACAACCTCAACCTTCCCGATACATCCTCCTTTTCCATGGGGTATGTGGGGAGGGGAGTAGAGGAAGACCAGATGGATAAAACCAGATGGTGCATCCGGCGGCCCGATCCCACATTTTTTAACCCCCCCTCCTTCCTCCCCACAGGGCCTTGGCGCAAAGGAAGCGCCTCCGCCCCGGAGCCGAACAAGTCCCCACACCCAGAAGGCCTCGCTGACTAAGATGCCACTACTGCGGCGGCGGCGGCGGCCTCCTTTTCCCTTTCCCCCGCTCTCGGGGGGGAGCCAGTTTAGGCCGGAGAAGCCGCCTCCCCTCAGCCCCGGCCATTTCCTCCCCAAGCCCCGCAGCCGGGCCCGCGCACCTTCTTGATGTTGTAGAGGCGGGTGAGCATGCCGACGCCGCGGTCGTTGAGGATGGTCAGCTTCTCGGCCAGCTTCTGCTGGCTGGGCTGCAGCACCGAGCGGGACATCCTGGCGGAGGGCGGCTAAGGCTTCTTTTTTTTTGCGCGCGCGGCGGCGGCAGCCGAGGAAGAGCAAGCGGACGTTGGGCCGCGTCGCTCGCGCTGAAGGCGGCGGCGGCGGCGGCGGCTCCTCGCTTGCGCACTCGCCTCCGCCAAAGCCGACGCGCCTCCCCCGCCCGCACCCTCAGCCGCGCTCACAGCGCCGCCGCAGCAGCGGCCCGGCTTGGCCAGCCGTCGCCGCCACCCTCGTCGTCGTCCTCCTCCTCTCGGCCACCGCAAATCTCGGGCTTCGCTAGGCGTGGCGGCGGAGGAAGCAGCGGCAGCGGAGGCGCTCGGCGCTCTCTCTCCCTCCCCCCCTTCCTCCACCACCACCCGGCCGCTGCCCACAGAGAGGCTGGGCTCCGGCGCCCCACGTGACGCTCTCTGCTGCCCCTCCAAAGTGAGGCGCTCTCGCTGTCACGTGGGAAACCGGGAAGTGGCCGTGGGGGGGGGGGCTGTGGAAGGCACCCGGGGCAGGTTCCGAGGGACACCCGCTCTGCCGGCCGGCGCGCAGCCGGGGAAGATCTCTCTCGTGTTCCTTTCGGGGTTTTTTTTGGAATCCGGTATGTTGCACGCCCTCCCGACATTTCTCCGGCGAAAATAGGGACGTCCTATTCCATCATCATCATCGTTATTGTTATTTATACCCCGCCTATCTGACCAGGTTGACCCAGACACTCTGGGCGACTTCCAGCATATATATATTTATAATATGTGTGTGTAACATATTATACATACATATATATATATATATGCTGGAAGTCGCCCAGTGTCTGGTCCAACCTGGTCAGATAGGCGGGGTATAAATAACAATAACAATAACGATGATGATGATGGAATAGGACGTCCCTATTTTTTATAATATGTGTGTGTATATATGTATAATGTGTGTGTGTGTGTGTGTGTGTGTATATAATAAACACACACTATATATAGTGTGTTTATTATATACACACACATATTATACATATATATTTATATTTATATATATATAGTGTGTATATTATATACACACACATATACCCAATACGTCATTAAATCAAATATACTGCGTAGAAACAAAAAAAAGTATAAACACACACACACACACTAGTAAAAACCCAATACAACGTCATTAAACCATGAATGTTTTAATGTGTTTTTATGTATGTTTGAAGCTGCCCAGAGTGGCTGATATATAAAACAAATATATAAAAACAAAAAATAGTGATAACAATAAATGGTTTTAAAAAAGGTAAAAACAAAAAATAGTGTATACACACAGACACACACACAAAGTAAAAACTCAATACAACATAATTAAATCATGAATATTTAATGCTTTATTATATTTTTGTATATGTCAGAAGCTGGTATAAACAGTAAAAAAAATATTTAAAAACTTCCCTATAAAGGGCTGCCTTCCAATGTCTCTGGGGTCCGATAGTAACTCCCTACCCTCCAACATTTCTCCAGTGAAAATAGGGATGTCCTAAGGCAGGGGTCAGCAACCTTTTTCAGCTGTGGGCCGGTCCACCGTCCCTCAGACCATGTGGTGGGCTGGACTATATTTTGTAGGGAAAACTGAACGAATTCCTATGCTCCACAAATAACCCAGAGATTCATTTTAAATAAAAGCACACATTTTACTCATGTAAAAACACGCTGATTCCCTGACCATCCGTGGGCTGGATTGAGAAGGCAATTGGGCCACATCTGGCCCACGGGCCTTAGGTTGCCTACCCTTGTCCTAAGGAAACGGGCATTCTGGGATCAAATCAGAAACTGGGACAGCTTCTGTAAATTTGGAACTGTGCCTGGAAAATAGGGATGCTTGGAGGGTCTACGTTCTGTTCACAGAATCACAGAATTGTAGAGTTGGAAGGGATCCCAAAGTTTGTCTAGTCCAGCCTCCTGTAATGCAGGAATATACAACTAGCCAATACAGGGATTAAACCTGCAAGCTTGGCATTATCAGCACCACGCTCTAACCAACTGAGCTATGATAGGCCATTCAGTAAATTACATTGGTTATAGAAATAACCATCATCTTGCCTAGCTTGGGAATCTGAAGCACCTATGTTTTCAAGTCAGGTCACTTTGGAGATTCTTTAATATGGTTGGTATCTGGACTGGCCGTTCTGCTTCTGAAGTTGCTTGAAGACTTGTAATAACACGGCAAAAGTTGTAGGAGGATGGGAATTCTGTAGCTGTAAGTTTGGTTGCATTGCTAGTTATACTTGGAATGTCACAGAGAAAGAAAACGGCACACCTGCATTATAGGAAAATATGGAACTGGATAAAAGTTTAAAAGTGGAATAAAGTGGTAGTGAGAGAAGATCGGTACTTCCAGTACTTCCTGGGATTTTTATTTCTTTTTAATACCTGTGTATGTGCTCAGAATAGGAAAAAAAATAGTGGAGGGTGCAGGTGGAGTAATCTAAGACTGCATGCAAGGCTACTGGAAGAACAAATAAAAAATAATTAAAACTTACGAATGCCCTTTCTGAAAATTAAATGCTACTTCTGTTTAAGTACCACCTCTTGCTTTGGGGGATATGGCTGAGGATCAGGAAATTGGCTTAAGAAAAATCTGAGAAGCTGCCAGGAATGTTGCTCCTGCTTGCTTCTGTTCTCCTCCTCTAGGTGTAGCTGGGCAGTGAAACTGCGTAGAGGAGTCTAGCAATTTACATAGAAAGAGTGGAAATACAAGACCAGGCAGTATCAAAATAACTTCCATAGGAGTGGTGAAATCAAAACACAAAAGGCAGAACAAAATTCAAACGAGTGCCATGGGGAAGCAAGTATTTAAAATCTTACATGGGCTACACCATCCAAGCATCAAAGCCGTTTGCAAGAAATCCATCATTTAAAGAACAAAACAGTTGAAGCAGCGGCAAGGAAAAGCAGTTTGTGATCATGATAAAATCAAACAACAACAGCTGCCATAGATCATCTATTAAAAAACCTTGGAGAAATAAAAAGTATTAATTTGCCATTTAAATGATAAAAGAGTTGGCGCTTTCTGAACCTGCCTGGGGTTCACCATTCTCATCCCAGTCATTACCCACCTCGCTTTCGTAAGCCGGGGCAGCCAGAGGAGGAATTCCACATGAGATCTTAGGTTTGGGACAGGTTGTGTAGCTTTGAGAAGCTGTTGAATACTGTTTCATTTAGACTTAATCTGCCTGTGTCGTAAGTTTAAGATGGTAAAAGGTAGCATTCCAGTCATATAGCATTAACTGGTCTGGGTTGGGAAGTTTTAAAGTGTCTTTATTATTTTGCCCCCAGATTTTCATACGATAGAACTTGCAGATGGTGTTCTACTCCCAGAGACCCTCTTCCTAACACTCTGAAATTGTGGTCCTATGCATGCATATTTATTGGGGATAAATCCCATAAAAGTCAGAGGGCCTCACTTGTGAACATTATGGTCATCAAACTTCTGAGCAGGGATGGGCGAATCTGTCAAATTCAATTTCAGTTATTTCATTTCCTAAAATAACACAGCCATTTTAAGTTTCAAAATAGCCACCCTAACTTTTTTTTTTTTACGTTACTTCAGTATCTCCCTCATTGCAGTTCCCCCTCAGTCTTTCTGCTGCTCACAGCCATGCTCTCCACTCTCAGTGGAGCCAGTGTGTTGTAGTGGTTAAGAGCGGTAGACTCGTAATCTGGCGCACCGGGTTCGCGTCTCCGCTCCTCCACATGCAGCTGCTGGGTGACCTTGGGCTAGTCACACTTCTTTGAAGTCTCTCAGCCCCACTCACCTCACAGAGTGTTTGTTGTGGGGGAGGAAGGGAAAGGAGAATGTTAGCCGCTTTGAGACTCCTTCGGGTAGTGATAAAGCAGGATATCAAATCCAAACTCCTCCTCCTCCTCCTCTTCTTCTTCTTCTTCTTCTTCTTCTTCTTCAATTGTCATCCCTCAACAGACACTCTTGACATTCGTTTCCACCCCCTTACTGTCAATCATAACCCACACACCTGCTTTCAAACAACTGTCTGGATTTCATGGCCATGCCCATGACAGCAGGGGGTGATTTTACTGCAAACCTGAACATTGCAATTATGACCTCCATAAACACACTAGCAGGGTTTAATATATGAACACCCAATTTACCAGTCATAGGGATGGGCAGAACAGGAGAGCAGATCTTAAGATATGGGTAGGATAGTATGGGTGCAGATAGTTAGATAAAGAGTTTGGGTCCACAAACTGCTCAGGTCTCCTGTATGGAGCTCATGAAGGACTGGGCTTTGTCATCCTTCTCTCCAGCACACCTTTCTTGGGTTTAGGGGAGTCTTCTCCTTAACTTATAACAGTATTATTTAGCATGGGTGCGGGGGTTGGTTTGGATGATGCTCATGGCTCTAACCAAACGTGTAATTTGGTATCTGCAAGATTGGACTTTGTAATAGAAGGAACCTGTTGAACTGGTTGAGTCAGTTTCTTTGTTAGGCAAATTTATCAAATTTTCAGAAGACACCAAACTGGGAGGGGTGGCCTGTGCCACAAAAGACAGAATTGGGATTCAATGTGACCTTAATGGATTGGAGAGCAAGGCCTAAACCACGGGTGCCCAAACTTTTTTCAAAGAGGGCCAGATTTTTTAGGATTGAAGTTGTATATATCGTATGTATGTATATCTCTTTATTGTCATTGTACAAGTACAACGAAATTGGAAAGTTGTTGAACTAACAAGGAATTAGCTGGATTAGGCCCCCGAAACGAACTTTCAACATGCCTGGCCTAAACTAACAAAATGAATTTAAATAGGGACAAAAGTAAGGTTCTACACTAATGCAGGAATAACTAGCTGCACCAGTATAAGATGCTCCTGAGGGTAGGACTCGAGGCAGTGGCTCCAAGTTACAAGAAAGGAGATTCCGACTAAACATTCGGGGGGGAAACTTTCTGACAGTAAGAGCTGTTCAACAATGGAACAGTTTCCCTTGGGAGGTGGTGGACTCTCCTTCCTTGGAGGTTTTTTAGCAGAGGTCGGATGGTCATCTGTCATGGATGCTTTAGGTGAGATTCCTGCATTGCAGGGGGTTGGACTAGATGACCCCTGGGGTACCCTCCAACTCTAAGATTCTAGTCAGTGTTAAGTTGCACCATTGACAGGAGCAACTCAGGTTGTGGCCCGAACATAGAATATGGTATGTGTCCCCCTGTGCTATCCCTATCCCACTCATGAAACTATCCAATTTTAGCCATTTGGGCATATTTTCACTGACACAAGCATTCTGCCCATGGAGGAGTCCATTGGCATACCCCAGGAATTATGCAACATATCAGGTGTTGCAGCAGCATAGGGGGGGGGGGGGCTTTCGCTGCATCAGCTGACACATAGCTCCGTAGCTTTGGAATGTGTTGCTTACAAGTGCTTCTAATACAGAAAATAAGCAGGCAGTTTTGGTATTAAATTCAGCCTACAAAGGCAGGAAATACACAAAAGCAATCTGTGCATAAGGTATGTTGGAAAGGTGACTGAGAAATGGATCAACAAATAAAATACATGTCACTAGTTAAATAAGTTACTAGTTACTTTCTTGGGTTCCATGATCACTGCAGATGGTGACAGCAGTCACGAAATTAAAAGACGCCTGCTTCTTGGGAGAAAAGCAATGACAAACCTAGACAGCATCTTAAAAAAGCAGAGACATCACCTTGCCGACAATGGTCCGTATAGTTAAAGTTATGGTCTTCCCAGTAGTAATGTACGGAAGTGAGAGCTGGACCATAAAGAAGGCTGATCGCCAAAGAATTGATGCTTTTGAATTATGGTGCTGGAGGAGACTCATGGGAGTCCCATGGACTGCAGGGAGATCAAACCTATCCATTCTGAAGGAAATCAGCCCTGAGTGCTCACTGGAAGGACAGATCCTGAAGCTGAGGCTCCAATACTTTGGCCACCTCATGAGAAGACTCCCTGGAAAAGACCCTGATGTTGGGAAAGATGGAGGGCACAAGGAGAAGGGGACGACAGAGGACAAGATGGTTGGGCAGTGTTCTCGAAGCTACCAACATGAGTCTGACCAAACTGCTGGAGGCAGTGGAAGACAGTGCCTGGCGTGCTCTGGTCCATGGGGTCACGAAGAGTCGGACAAAACTAAATGACTAAACAACAACAAGTTAAATAAGCTTGAGTATCTTGGGGATAATGAAAGCCAACCCCTGCAGTGTTGTTGCACAATACAGCTTATAATTTTAATTTTTTGTAAGTTATCTCCTCTTGTCCCTTATAGTAAGATAATATGAACACATACATTGCATGCTAACTAGATTTGAAAACCTAAATCTAAAGCCATAGTCATAAATATAAATGAAAGCTAAAGCAGTATGCATCTTGACGGCTGGTTTTTAATAAATTATTGCCGTCAACTAGTCACATGCAAAATCTGGGACACACTTTTATAATAACTCTCCTAAAGTCAGAAGAGAAGGTCTCATAATCATAGGATTTCATTCCAATATTTCTTTAAAAAAAAATTCTGGTCTTAAATCTTCTGATTTATGCAATGGTTTGTTGGTTTCCATAACTCTATATAAGTTCATAGAAAACCCCTATCATTATATTATAATGTTATATTCACGTATAAATGTATGCAAATATAGAACAGTATTTTCTTTGATGTTGCCAGGTATGTGTTAGGGTTGTTATAATTACGGTTACGTTATGGTTGTTATTATTATTATTACAGTGGAAACAGCACTTATGTCAAGATTTAACACTTTGAGGAAAATCCACACCTGTGAGCTTTTATTTATTTATTTATTTATAATTTGCTTTTCACATAAAATTAAAAATGAACAAACATTTGTTGGTTAATGAAAAATGGCTGCAGGTGATAACAGCAGATGGTATTTATAATAATTTGTTTTTTAATTAAGCAAATATAGGATCCTGGAAAATACCATGGGGAGGGGAATCTAACACAGAACAGATTTATTCTCTCACATACATAGATAGTTCTCACATAGGACTTGATGTACTCCCACAAAGGCATCATTGCTAAAACCTGATGTAATAAAGCACCAACAATTAATAATGTGAGTAGTCTCTTCTGCTATAGTCAAAGGAAACTGCTAATGTGTTTGAAGTCAAGTATATGCTTAAGGGCTTTTCCAAATCAGTTTGCATTCTGCTTCGCAGGAGAAACATTTGCCCTGATTTTTCATTTTTCAGTTATGCTTTAATTCTTTAGCAATGGATCTCTGAGTAGTATGCTCAAATAACATGCAAAGGTTTATTTTTTTAAGGAATAAAACTACCTCAGGGCCAAACAAAAGTTACATGAGAGATTCACAACGGAGACTGCAATGTTATGCACCTCTTACTTTGGAGTAAGTCCACTGAGGTCAATGGAAATTACTTTCAAATAAAAATGTAATCAATCTGACTGTAGATCTCCTAAAAGCAATCATGGAGGGACATGATTTGGATTGGGGGCTGCCACAGTGATTCCCCAAAGGAAATTTCCTCAACCCTTCGGAGCTCCTATTAGCAATGGAGGAGAAAACATAGAGGCACTAGTCTCCTTGTTTGGGTGACCCCATCCCCTTGCTCCCTCAATTTGCACTTGTTTTAATTTTGATGTTTTTGTAACCCACCCTAAGACCATTGGGTTATAAGTGCAAAAGAAAGATCAACCGATGAATAAGAATTTAGTCCACTTAAGCAGCAAAATCTCATTCGATCAGAAGCCATACAGGCATATGTGTGGGACGATTTTTTATTTTATTCTATTTTTATTTTTTTAGCTCAGAGCACACTTCAGGGAATCGGAGGGGGAAGATTACAACGATATAAAAATAATAAGACTAATTGCAGTCATTAACAGTCGTCAACAGGTTTACCACAGCTATCAGCCTATCACCCATTCCCACCACCCTTCTGAGTAATACCCCTCCCACCCTCTCACTATATATAAGGGTCTGGTGACTTCTATTTCAGTGTATCTGAAGAAGTGTGCATGCACACGAAAGCTCATACCAAGAACAAACTTAGTTGGTCTCTAAGGTGCTACTGGAAGGAATTTTTTTATTTTTTATTTTGTTTTGACTATGACAGACCAACACGGCTACCTACCTGTAAATAAAAATAATTATTTGTCACTAATTAAGGTTATCACAAATTAAAGTGACTGGTGTTCAATAACTCATAAGCATCAAGCACTGGAATCCACTGGTAGAACTATAAATACAAATAAATGGAGGCTGGTCCATTAGGATGAACGGGACATTGGCCCACCAACATCATCCTGCCCTCCGTCACCCAGCTGCCTACCTTCCTGCTTGCAACCAGTTCATCTGTTGCTGCCTGCCAGCTTTCTCCTCCTTAGTCTCAGTGTTGCCCTTGTAGAACTCAGCAGGGAGGAGGATGGGGACAAAACTAGCATCAGTTTGCTCTGGCTTCACCTACTGCTCAGCTCCCTGCCTTCTGCTCTACCAGTACCAATGGGCACCAGCCACCACTGCACACACCTTTCCACTGGGCTCAATATGGTCTTTTTCTTCTTCTCTTCAGCACTGCTATGCTATAATCCAACGCTTATTCCCCAGTAGCATCACGCTCCTCAAAATAGCCAGGACCACCACCTAACCTTTCTAAACATTCAATAAACATTTTGTTCAGTGGGAATTCCATCCACAATGCTGCCTTCCCCTTTCTCTTTCCCTTATGTCTCAGGACTGCAATACCTCAAAGACTGATTCTCCCCATATAAACCATCCCAGACTCTACATTCTGAGGCCCTTCTTTGTGTGCCTCCTCTGCGTTAGATCAAAAGGGTGACAACAACAGAACGGGGTCTTTTCTGTAGTGGCTCCCAGTTTGTGGAATGCTCTCCCCAGGGAGGATCGCCTGACGCCTTCATTATATACTTTTAGGCGCCAGGCAAAACCATTCCTCTTCAACCAGGCCTTTGGCTGATTATTATCCTGTTGTTTAGTCATCTCCAACTCTTCGTGACCCCATGGACCAGAGCATGCAAGGCACTCCTGTCTTTCACTGCCTCCCGCAGTTTGGTCAAACTCATGTTAGTAGCTTCGAGAACACTGTCCAACCATCTCGTTCTCTGTCGTCCCCTTCTCTTTCTGCCCTCAATCTTTCCCAACATCAGGGTCTTTTCCAGGGAGTTTTCCAAAGTATTGGAGCCTCAGCTTCAGGATCTGTCCTTCCAGTGAGCACTCAGGGCTAATTTCCTTAAGAATGGATAGGTTTGATTTTCTTGCAGTCCATGGGACTCTCAGTCTCCTCCAGCACCATAATTCAAAAGCATCAATTCTTCGGCGATCAGCCTTCTTTATGGTCTAGCTCTCACTTCCGTACATCACTACTGGGAAAACCATAGCTTTAACTACACGGACCTTTGTCGGCAAGGTGATGTCTCTGCTTTTTAAGATGCTGTCTAGGTTTGTCATCGCTTTTCTCCCCAAAAGCAGACGTCTTTTAATTTCATGACTGCTGTCACCATCTGCAGTGATCATGGAGCCCAAGAAAGTAAAATCTCTCACTGCCTCCATTTCTTGATTATTATCCTACAGCCTTTTAAATGTGTCTGTGGGAAAGGGGGGGTATTATTTTGCTGTTTTGTTTGACTTATTATTTACTTCGTTTTCATTTTGTATTTTATTCTGTGAACCACCCTGAGAACTTGCGATGAAGGGTCGTATATAAATCCAATAAATAGATAAATAAGAGGAACATGCCGTCTCCCCAATATTTCAGCGCACGTTTCAACTTTGCATTTTGAAAGGTGTCCGTACACTGTGGTTTGCCAGCCACAAAGGGATATGGAATATGAGAAAAAGTGCGAGCGGATCTCAGTGTGTTATTTCATCTGCAGCCGGGAGAGATTTCTTTCTGCTTGGCACAAAAGGGCTCTGAACCAATCCAGAAGCCCTTCCCTGTGGCCAATCGAAAGCCGCCTTACACAAAGGTCTTAGAAAAAGGAAGCTGAATAGAGTACACAAGCTTTCTTTCTCTTTGCCTGCCAGCCTGCCTTTTGCAGACTGACTCTCTGAGGCAGGGTGCCACTGCGTTCAGGGCACGCACTGTATGAAAGGCTGGAAAAGATCTACGCACCACCACGGAGCCATAGGCAAAGGGGCTTTCTTTCCCCACACACCCCCTTTTCCTCCTCCTCCTTTGCTACTACTAGCTTGAAGGCTTCTTTGCCCATGTACCTGTAATGCACTCGCTCACCCAGGAAATCAAATCCTTCTCCAGGACTAATCTGAAGAAACAATGCACCAGAGTAACTACTCTAAGTGGGAAAAGAATCATAGAGACCTGGAAGGATGCTCGGATGCACGTGGTGGAAGTAGCGGATGGTAACGATGGGGATGGCTGTGGTTATGTGCAAGACCTGAGTCTGGATCTGCAAGTTGGTGTGGTGAAGCCCTGGCTGCTGCTTGGTACGTAGGTGGAGCCAAGAAACAGATGCATGTGGGTATTAGGAAGCCTGTATTTATATATGGATCTGCCTGCTTTAATAGACTTGCAAGACATTTGAGGGTTTAATCTTACAGCATCTTGTAAAATGCTATGGCCTCTGCCACTCACCTTTTAGTGTTATTTGAAACAAGCCCGTGGCCTCATCAGAAACAGGCTGGGTGGTCTTGCACTCTGTATCTTATTCCTTTACCAGGTTACCGAATAAAATGTTGTTCTCTCTTCACAGGGTCACAAGATGCTGCCCATGACCTGGAGACAATGCAAAAATACAGGGTAATGAAGCTATGTGGTTTTTAGAAACATAATCACCATTATTAAAAAGCTGTCTCGTGTTAAAGAGATCCAACTTTTCAAAGGAGCATTGCCAGCTAAGTCATACTCAGAGTAGAGCCATTGGAATAGATGGACTTAATTGACTTACACCCATTGATTTCAATGGCCTCGTGGGGGATGAATGTTGGATATCTGGCAGTAGGGCTTTTTTTTTTTTAGTTTCTCTGAAACTTATGTTGCCCAGCATTTGAAGGAATTGCAAAATGTAAGACTATATGACTCCTTATACAAGACAGAAGGTAACCGAAATGGATCCTACACACACTTACATGGCAGTAAGTTCTACTTCAATGTTAAACTGCAATCCTATGCATAGTTACACTAGAAAGTACTGAACTCACTGGGATTTAGTTCTGATGCTTAAATTGCCACTATAGTCTTCAACTAATATGTTTAGGATTGAGGTGACTGTGTCTGCACTGGATTAAGTGCGGGTTAAAGTGGGCTGCTCTTAGTCTTACATTATTCTTCAGCTCCATTAGGTCACTTTCATTAAGCTTTGTAGGGCCTGGTTTAATATTTGTGTATAGCAAAATACTTAATTTCATCGCAGTTTTGAACTTGGGTTCAAGGTAACAACAACAACAACAACAACAACAACAACAACAATAATAATTTAATATTTGTACCCCGCCCATCTGGCTGGGTCTCCCCAGCCACTCTGGGCGGCTTCCACCAAAAATAAAAAATACATTAAAATATCAAATAAAATGGAAGCAAGTTAGCCTTTGTGAAAGATTGCTCAGCTGTTGTTGACTGAGGTCCTCAACCATGCCAGAATGTGGAGGTTGCCAAGACTTTGTCTTGATTTTCTCTTTTGTATTTTAGGTTACTCACGTTCTCAACGTAGCCTATGGAGTTGCAAATGCCTTCCCCAATGACTACATATATAAGACGATTCCTATTCTTGACCTGCCAGAGACTGACATTGCCTCCTATTTCCCTGAATGTTTTGAATTCATTGAGCAAGTCAAATTAAAGGTAAATTGTTGCTGTGTGTCATTACTGAGTGCTTGGAGGCGGGGTGTGTGTGTGTGAGCAAATGTGCATATTTTACACTGCACGTATTCTTAAGATAAATTTAAATTTTTTGAGCCTCCACTCTTCAATACTGTTATAGAAGCATCAAATAGTACTTCACACAAGCTTGCTCCGGATCCCTTTAAGGACTTGTTAATCACTAAATGAATACTGTGATTAACAAAACAGGGCATTTTAAATTTATGTTGCAAAATGTTTTGGATTCTCTCTTAATGAGCTGTTCCATTAAAATGAAATGATGATGCCGTTACAGAACTTTGAGGATGGAAGGCTCAGAAAGCCTCCAGTCGCTGAAGCTAAGTGATGCTGATAGTGTCCTCCAGGTGGAAATCCAGCATGTAAATCCAGAAGTTTCCCCTTTTTGCTGATGTTGTTGGATCTGCTGACATCTCCATAGCTAAAGTGATACCTCAGGTTAAGAACAGTTTCAGGTTAAGAACGGACCTCCAGAACAAATTAAGTTCTTAACCCAAGGTACCACTGTATTAGAATTATTATTTTTGAAAGACACTTCTTGTACATAACCACTTGTTCAAGGAAAACAAAGCTCGATCCATTTCCCATAATCAGCATGTTTGATGCTAAAAGCTGACAATATCTTGGCTTTTCAAATCTAACTCCAGGTGATTCCATGAGATTTTCATTATTTACATAGTCTGGAATTGAGGAAGATAATACTGCTCCATCAAGCTTTGTGTTATTTTAGAAGGAGGGAACACAGCATATTGTTTACAAGTTACCTGAAACGTGTGTTCATTTCATGCCCTCCTTGAGGCTTCAAGTTACGGTTTCCACTTCACTTCTAAATTAGATTTGCCATTCAAAGTAGCTTAGTGTCACTGTTATACCTCAGAGGTTTAATTGTTTGATTAGTCCTTTATACTCAAGAATACCCATATAATCTTTTCTAACTATACTAATGCTTCATAATGCAAGATGCTTTTGTTACACTGTAGGAAAAATTACATAATTTATTCACTTCTGATTAAAATTCTCCACCAAATAAAGCAGGACAAATTAATAAAGCATTAGATTGTGAACAAGTCCACTCTGGCCTCAGAGACAGGCTCTCCCTTCTCATCCTTTCGCGTGTGTCTGAGGAAGAGATCAGAGGAAGTTGGTTAAAACCAACTGCAGTTTTGTGGATACCTTCCAAAAGGGCAAACTGTGGTTAGTTTAAACTATGATTTATTGATACAGAAACCATGCTTTCTTGTCTTGACTTATTCCAACGATGAATCACAGTTGAAACTAACCACAATTTCCAGTTTGGACATAATGACAAACGGTAGTTAGTTTAAACTTGGGAGTGGATACTTACCGGTAATTTAACACAGATGGCAGAACCGGAAATTATCCTGTTAGTTTCTATATGTATTTCTTTATTTGAAACATTTTATGTCATTTATATCATTTCAATTGTGTGTGTGTGTGTGTGTGTGTTTATGCGCGCACACATACACACACACACACACACACACACACACATGTCCACACACATATATAATCAGCAAAAGCTGTTTAGATATCAGGCACCTATTTGGGAGATAGGATGACTGGAACTGATCCTCCCTTTAACCGACTTCTCCCAGCAAGTGATCAGTACAGGCAAGACTGATAACACTCACTTATCTGTTCAGTGGAAGGATCTTTGAGTGCATGCCGCTTACTAGAAATTCAAGATCAGTATATGAAACAGAAGGGAAACGTGTGTAATATTATAAGATCTACATTTGATGATGCTATTTTTGATACATACATATTTGGGTGGAGCAACTTGCTCTTGAATTGGTGCTTAGAATGCTTTACCAGTAGAGAAAATGGCATGAAATCAGTTGTTATTGATAATGGTTTTCTAAATGTGCTATCGCTCTCTCTCTTTGTTTCTCTTGGAGGATGGTGTGGTACTAGTTCACTGTAACGCAGGAGTCTCTCGCGCAGCAGCTATCGTCATTGGCTTCCTAATGCACTCAGAAGGACTCAATTTTTCCAGGGCTTTTTCTTCGGTGAAAAATGCAAGACCTGCTATCTGTCCAAATCCTGGCTTCATGGAGCAACTCCACAAATACCATCAGTGCAATAATAAAAGCATGGAAACCTAAAACAATATATAATTATGAAAGAGGGGGAAATAGCCTTTGTGCTTGCACTGTACTGAGAGAAGCTGTTGATTTTCTTTTTTACTGCGTTGTAATGAGATGCCCTGAATTACACCTCTAAAATTGTTGTTATAAAGTTAGCTTCGCTCTATTCGTTGTATAATTTTAAGTTCACAACACCTCAAAATAAATATTCTGTGTTTTTTTTTAATTTTCAAAAAAAGGGGGTAGAGCAATAAAGAATCGAAATAGATTTGCAAAGCTTCATTGGTTTGGTGGTTGTTTCATCACTTTTTAAAAAGTATTTGTTTAATTAGAACCACAGAAATCTACAAGTAACAGTAACAAATCTAGAAGAAAGCTACAAGAACAGTAACAAAACCATCAGCAAGGTTACATCACTTGCAATGTTTTTCTACTGATAAAACTTTGCTTAGGATAACAGAATTAAAGCTTTCACATTACTATTTGTATTATAATGTTATAGCTGACCAGCAATAATTATTTTTTGGGCAGGCTATTAGCAAAACAATGCAAAAATCATTTAAAACAAGAAAAACAATAAAAGAAAATAAGCTTTTGCTACATAAAACAGCCAATATTTAAAACACAATTAAAAAGCTTAGGTGAGTAAACAGGCCTTCACCTGGTGCCAAAAAGGCCATAGAGGAGATACCAAGAGAGCCCCTCTGGGAGGCTACTCCATTGCCAACGTGCCACTACCAAAAAGGCCTTCTTTTTCGTAGCCACCAGCCTCACGTCACTTTTCTGGGAGCAGCTGGATTAGGGCCTCCAAAAAGACTCTTACAGCTCAGGTAGGCATAGATAGGAGGAGTCAATCAATCAAGCAATCAAATCTTTATTACGGTCCAGAGACCCAACAATTCATTACAAAACAATACATAATTTCGACAGCCCGTCTTCAGGTTACACAAGCATTTTGTTCAGGCTTAGGAATAGGGATCATTGGTTCTTGCAACCACCGATAGAAACTTCGTCACTGCTAATGTTCTGTCATTTGTCTGGTCTTCCAGTAGGAACCTGACATAGTAAGCCCCTGATTTTCCTGGGAAAGGTACTAGCAAGGGTAATATCAGTTCTTCCCTGGCTTGCTCGAATTTCACACAGTGCAGCAAAATATGTTTTATAGAGTCAATGTCTTGAGCACATGAACATAGTCTGTCCTGGTATGGAACTCCTCTCAATCTGCCATCCAACACTGCAGAAGGAAAGACGTTAAGTCTGGCTTTTGTAAATAGCCTTCTGTAATTTGGAACTGTCAGATTTTTAATATAAGATGTTAACTTAAACGCATGCCCATATTGTACTGATAGGAGGAGTCAATTTTTCAGGTGACCTGTTCCCAGCCCATTTCACCTGTATTACCCGTTTATAAAATAATTCAGCCTCCTAGTAAGCCATTCTGTTTTATCTCAAGAGCTAATTCTTATCAGAATGGGCAACTGGTGTGGGTGTGTTAGACCACAGTGGGATCAGGCAGTAGACGGTTGGGTTCCAGAACCGAAGGTGATTCTGGCAGTCAGTCAGAGTAAGATCGAGATGGACCTGTGGTTCAAAACAGGCAGGGATCAGATTCCAGAGCAGGCAAATAAGGATTGGCGGGACCAGCAGCAACTGCATAGTCAAATGCAGGGGCCTCAGTGGGAGAGGTAGGAATCGGGGCTTCTTTCATCAGCTTTTCTGGAGGCCAAGCTCCATCAGACACATCCTGCCCATGAGCTGTGCCATCTGGTCATTATAGGAACAACTGTTTAGAAAGGGATTACTGAGTTTTGATTTTGCTCTTCCCTCCCTATTGCTTTTCCCTTGTGCATGATTTTATTATACAGTCGTACCTTGGAAGTCAAACAGAATCCGTTCCGGAAGTCTGTTCGACTTCCAAAACCAAATCGTGGCTTCTGATTGGCTGCAGGAGCTTTCTGCAGCCAATCAGAAGCCGCGGAAGCCCCGTCAGACGTTCAGGTTCCAAAAGAATTTTCGCAAACCGGAACAATCACTTCTGGGTTTGCGGCGTTCGGGAGCCAAAACGTCTGAGTTCCAAGGTGTTCGGGATCCAAGATACGACTATATTGTATGTCTACAGGTAGGGGCTGTCCTGTTTTGATTGTAAGCCGGTCAAGGAGCCTTTTTGGCTGAAGAGCAGGGTCCAATAGCTCTAAAAAAACAAATACCTCTTGTTTTTCAGTATTGTTGCTTTAGCTGCCTAGGTATAACAACTCAGCACATAGGTTTGCTATTAGTACATCTTATGATGATGACAATCCAGTGAATGATGCATCCTCATCGTGACTTGTGCTGCTTAGAATCTTTCCTTGGCCTTCCACAGAACCTCTCTCTGGGCTGCCAACTTGAATAAAATATGGAGGGGGGAGGTAATTGATCACATGACATGACACGCTCACATAGTTGATCTCATATGACATGACACATACACACACACCAAATTATATGGCAATGCCCATCAACTTTGGGAGGGGCCTGGCTCCGTCAAATATTTTAAGGGGGGACGAAGGGACCTTGGCCCCTAGGAGTTGGCTCCTATGACCTCTGTTGTTCATGTTCTATTATACACTAGCTAACCCATTGTGCAGCTAACAGCAAATCCCCACACAATCAGCAGTCAGATTTGACCAGATTCAACAAAATGATCTTTATTTTTAAACATCCACATCACAGGATTTGTTCAGAGAATTCGTGGGTTGCCCTGGCAACCTGGCCTTTGCTTCTACGTAAGCTAGAAAGAAGACATGAGGGGTGTTCTAGAGACAAACTGTTCGATAAGACATTACAAGTGAGACTTGCAACAAAATGCTGCAATGTGTTTCCATTCCACATTAATGCTCTGGTTTAAGCCAGCTTCGAAGTGGAGTTGCATTCAGGTCTTTTGGGAAAGGCTGGGGAGGAAAAGTGCTAGAAGACTCAGGTCTGGAGCTGGATGGCAGTCTGAAACCTAAGCATTTTATTTCCTTCTGGGTGTGAAGAATGGTAATCCAAAAGTGTCATTTATCTCTCTCTCTGAATGGTCCCTCCATTGGTTTTTACAAACAAACCTATCTATCCTTCATAAAAGAACTGCTCCATCTCAATCATTTTGGTTGCCCTTTTCCAGCTCTACAGTATCCTTTTTGAGCTGAGGCCACTGGAACATGTCATTCCGAATGCAGTCACACCATTGATTTGTATAACAGCACAATGTAGGCAGTTTTATTTTCAGTTCCTTCTGCAATGACCCCTAGGATTGAATCTGTCTTTTTCATACACATACACACACACATGCTGAAATCTTGATTGAGCCGTCCACTTGAACCCCAAACCAAGGTCTTGTCCCTTGGTCAGTCACCGCCAGTTCAGGCACTGTTACTTGTGGGTAACGCTCCCGTTTCTCAGCATCAGCCTCGCTTTCCTCAACCCAACTCATACTGCATTTGCAATAGGAGGGCGAAAACAATTCACTTACCCCATTATTAGGGCAGAAAGCATTCAAGAAGTTAAACTGAACAAGTAAAAATACCCGAGTTTGAAAGAACACGGCAAGGTAATTTAACAAATGTCTAAGCAGTGTTTCCCAAACTTGGTTCTCCAGCTGCTTTTGGACTACAATTCCCATCATCCCTGTCCACTGATCTTGCCAGCTAGGGATGATGGGAGTTGTAGTCCAAAAACAGCTGGCGACCCAAGCTTGGGAAACACTAGCCCAAATGCTGGTTTCAGTAAGGCTTCCTTCCAAGTGAGGGGGTGCAGAGCCGCATCCTGAGTTCTCTTTTCTTCCTCTTGTGGGGCAGAGAACACACACAAATCGCATCCTCGTTAAAAAGATCCTTCTTTTCCTCCTATTAGTACCCCCTTGCTAAGCCTTAAAATGTTAAGTGTCTTGACATCGCAGAGAGATTGTGTGTTTCGGGGGGGGGGGGAGAAACCATAGAGAACAAATGCGTAGAAAAGACCTCGTCGCTCTCCTCTCTATGGCGGAAGTGAGGACGCTCGCTCGCTCTCGGAAGGGAAGTGACGTTTTCCCGACCACGCCGCTGCGCTTGCGCCGCATTTGAAAGCGGCAAGCTGAGGGCAGGAGTTGGGTGTGTGTAGTCGTGGGTCGCGCGGCTGCTTTCGCCATGGAGCTGTCTCTGCCATCTTCCTCTTCCGTGGGTGAGTTTAGCCTCTGGGCCGAGCCTTCAGGGTGTCTCTCTCGGCGGGTTCGCTTCCCGGTTCGTGCCGCTCATCTCCCCGCCTGAGAAGTTTGTGGCCGTTGAACGGCCGCCCTGAAGCCTCGGCGCGGGGGCGTGGCGTGGCAGGGGGCGTGGCCCAGTTCTGCCTCGGGTGGGGAGGGGCGGGGCCTCTTCCTGACGACGGTGGCTGTGACGTCACTTTGGCGTCTGAACGCGGGATTCCTTGATTCCTGTGGGGCGAGTGGGGCGGGGGGAGATAAGCGCCCTGGCTCTCCAGCCCATCGCCGGGAGCCATGAAACCCCAAGATGTCTTCATGCGCGTTCAGACGACCACCTCGGCCCCTGGTCGGGAAGTTACGTTGGCCTTTAGGCCTGTTGGCTCAGGTGCGTCCTGAAGGGGAAGTAATATTGGACCCTGTGGATTTTTATCTTGTGAACTGCCCTGAGATCTGTAGTTAAAGGGTGGGATACAAATTTAATAATAATAATAATTCCTGTTTCCTTGTGAAGCATATGAGTAATGTTGTTTGAAGGGATTCCCCCATTTACACGTGTTCAATTCACGTGTAAGCGTGCATATGAGTGGCCCTGGAAATCAATAAGTGGGGGGAGGGGGAGAGGCCTGATGAGCCTCAGCAAAGCCCTGCTGCACCTCTAGCTTGTGAGGGGACCCCAGAGGTTGAAGGGGGCATCATCTTCGGGCTCCGGGGAGGGTCTCCTCTTGACCTGAAGGTGCAATGGCACGCATGGGGGGTTGGAATGTAACCCCTGCGTAAATGAGGAGTCGCCTGTGTTTATTTCATGAAAATTAAGCATTGCTTGCTTTTAATGGAAACAAACTCTCAAAACAATAAAAAGCAATATAATTATCGTTAAGAAAAACTAACAACAATAATCTTGAAACTTCTGAAAAGTTAAAATAAGATGTTCAGGCTAGTTCACTGTTCTGTCAATTACCCTCACAGCATTGTTAGATAAAATGGGGCAGCTGCATTGGTGGTGCGGTTTTGTATTTTGTTAAAGATATTGCCTGCTCCTTGTTTTTCTTCATGTGTTGATGTCTTTAGATATGACTAGATCTTTAAATGAGTAGGTTAGCTACGGTAACTGTTTTGGATCACCTTTTACAGTGTTTCTCTAAAGTTGTGTTTGGGGATAACTAGATCACTCGGTCTGTGGAGACTTAGTAAGCCATTCTTATGCACACCCTTTCCCAATGCAGGTACTGAGCCAATGACACTGGGTTCCCCTACCTCTCCCAAGCCTGGTGCTGGTGCTCAATTCCTGCCTGGCTTTTTGATGGGCGATTTACCAACTCCTGTGACACCACAGTCTCGTTCCTTCAGCGGCCCTTCCGCTGGTGTGATGGAAGTGAGGTCATCATTGCATGCTGGTAAGTTGGTTCTGAACTGAAACCTCTAGTATTGGGGTGGTAGGGGAAGAGTGTGCCTTTCCATTTTGGTGTGCTACAGTTCAAATATACCTCTTGCCTTTAGCTCCAAGGATCAGAGGCTAAATATAGTGCCATTGTTGCATGTTTTAAGCACAGTGATTGACACCTCATTTATTTGCTGGGAGACCCAAAAAGCACTTGCAAAGAAGGGAGGCTGCTGTCAAAAGAAATTAGATCCCATTCTCAAGAGTCCATCTATTTTTATTTGGATTAGATTCAGTGTGTTTTACTTGTATTTCATAAGTAAAGGCTTAGAAGTATGTCACATTAATTTCATACGCAGTATAAATATTGCATCCCCCCAATAACCCAAAGTGTGAACTACTTGATGGGGGGATGGGAATGACACACAGTAAAATGCCCTGAACTTAATTTCAAACTGTAATTGGAAATTATTTCATTGGAATTTTATTGGAATACTTGTGAATATTTTCAGACATAAGAATTCAATAGTGAATACTTCCTCATTGTTAAAATTCTAATTTTTAAAATTTAGGGCATTTGCATGTGCCAGCCATGTTTTCCCCCTCGCTCTGTGTGTGTGTGTGTGTGTGTGTGTGTGTGTGTGTGTGTGAGAGAGAGAGAGAGAGAGAGAGAGAGAGAGAGAGAGAGTGAGTTATTTCCTACCCTTCCCAAAGTGCTCCTCCTCAGGTAATCTGATGGTGGTGCTTGAGATGTTGCATCATATAAACAAAATGGATTTGTGTTTTAATTTCCAATAAATGGCAGAGATTACCTTAATAGTATGCCAACAGTTGATTGCATTAGTAAGATATCATTCATTTAAATCGTAATGCATGTCTTTTCCTAATAAAGCCTAGTTTTGGATGAATTGTATTTAGGTGTAACAAGATGTTTAGGATCAGAAAGAAGGACACACCAGCAGCTTGTAATGTTGTGCTATATTTCATATAGGTGGATCTCCGCCACATCCAGTAGTTCCAACACACAAAGATAAAGGTGGTGCTCCACCAGTTAGAAGTATATATGATGAAGTAGCCAGCCCAGGTCTTGGATCAACACCCCTGACTTCAAGAAGGCCTGTAAGTGACCATTAATGAGGTTTCAAAGTTAAACCTGTTTGTAGTAACTAATTCTCATTCTTCTCTAGCTTGATAGACGTTTCACTGTGGGTGGGAAAAGCTAGTAACCAGTGAGCACTTAGTTCCCTAAGTATGCTAAGCAGTTTAGATTGTGTGTCATCTTGTATGTTCAGTGGGGAAAATATTTTAAAAGTTGCTTTCATAATTATGTTAATTTTTAGTGGGCTATACATCAGTTCTAAAGGCAAATACAGTGGTACCTCGGGTTACAGACGCTTCAGGTTACAGACTCCGCTAACCCAGAAATAGTACCTTGGGTTAAGAACTTTGCTTCAGGATGAGAACAGAAATCATGCTCCGGCAGCAGCGGGAGGCCCCATTAGCTAAAGTGGTACCTCAGGTTAAGAACAGTTTCAGGTTAAGAACGGACCTCCAGAACGAATTAAGTTCTTAACCCGAGGTCTGAGATGTACAGAGATTAGTTTACACTATAATTGCTATGTTGCTGGAAAATATGTAGGCTGAAATACCCATCTATTAGTTTTGCCTAACTTTACCCTCTGTGGCTGATGATCAACCTTGTCTGCATCTCAGTACAGCAGAAGAGTGGTATGTCAACTGTGGCTAAATATGGTTGCCAGGATGCAAAATGGGGATTTGGAGGACATGTGTAAAAGGAGTCCCAATACCATGTACCATTTAACTTCATACTTTTAGTAGTCAATTCAGTTGTTATAGTTCTAATAAAGACATAGAAGATATCCCCTTTCACAGCAGTTCAGTCGATACATGTATGCCTCTTCAAGTTGTTAATCTTTAATACTGTCTGACTTTTACTGTGGAAATGTTATCCAAGTGGTGCAGAATAGCTGATTTTCTGACTTTCAAAACAGCTTCAAACCAAGTTCTTCACTTTTATGCAGGTCAGCTATTCGATGACGCAGAGTCCACTTGTTGGATCTATGCCAGTGACTCCTGGGACAGGTAGGACATCATACTGCTTCATATAGTGCTCTAGCATGCTAATCATATGCTTTTTCTATAGGCAAACCAGACATCTGCATGTGGCATTGACAAAGGCTGCAATCCTATACCAATCTCCCTGGGAGTAAACCTCATTAAAGTCAATGGGACTTATTTCTGAGAGAATATGTATAGATTTGCAATGTAAAATGTTCCTGTAGGCCTGACAGCCTGGTGCATATTAACTGAGCCTCGGCTTCTGTTATGAAGCAGGCAGAGAGTTAGTAGCAAAGTTGTTGTCATGATGCCAGATACAGTTTTGTCTTCAGAAGTGGAAATATTGGTCTGAGATTCTACTACTTCTGGTTGCTGGGTTTTTTTTTTGGGGGGGGGGGTTTACATCTCTACATGAGAACAGGCATTCAAAATATATGATCTGCTTAATGGCAGATGGGATAGCTTGCTCCTAGAACCGTTCTTGTGTAGAACGTTAGTCATAGAGGAAGGTTGAGCTATTCTACTGGCTTTTGAGATGCCATTTTCAACACTAGCAGCTTTTTCTACTATTCTAACATGTTAACAACAGCATGATTCTTGTTACTTGAGTTCTAATGTTAATGCATGGTGTTTGCTCTATGTTTCAAATTAAAATGCCTAGTTCAGTTTTAACTATAGTGATAGTTGAGGTGCATCTTACCACAATTTGACAGGTGCCAGTGTGTTCAGTCCAGCGAGTCTTGCACAGCCCAGGAAGAGCACAATGTCTCCAGCTCAACTAGATCCATTCTATACTCAAGGAGATGCCCTAACATCAGATGATCATCTAGATGACACTTGGGTAACAGTGTTTGGGTAAGTGAGCTGCAGTTCTGTAAGACTGAGAGGTGGTTATGTTGCCAGGGATGAGCATGTACTCATTTAAACATGGGTCTTAACAGGCTTTTCCTAAGCTTTTTAGGGTCTGGGATTCAAGTTATGTCGGGGCATAGGATGATGATAAAAAATATAAGAGATGAGACATGAGGATTTCTGCAGTTCATACAACTTGGATGATGTGTGTTCTCTTATATTTGGTGTTTGGTCTTGGCTATTCATGTTTTATTAATTTAGGAGATTCATTGTTTATTAACATAGTAAAGTTTATATAATAGGACAATTGAAACATTCTAAACATATTAATTATTCATCTTTACTCTCCTATCTGTACACTGAAACACATCCTGGTCTACAATCAATGCTAAACAGAAGTATTTGGACTTCAGTATTCTAGTACTGTACTTGGGCTAAACTGTGCTGTGTTTTGACCTCTCTCTCTCTCTCTCTCTCTCTCTCTCTCTCTCTCTCTCTCCCTTTCCCATCTTACTCCATGAGACAAACTAAAATGTAGGGATGGTAAATAGGTAGCAGGTTTGGCAGTGTTTGGAGATACAGGTGACACTGATCAGCCCTTCTGAAAACACTGCCGGTGGCGTAATGTTGGTTGAATTTTGAGTAGTTAAATTTTATTTCTGTTTTTTAATTGGTGATGCAACTCTTTCCTGTCAATATTTCAGGTTTCCTCAAGCATCTGCTTCATACATCCTCCTACAGTTTGCACAGTATGGAAACATTTTAAAGCATGTGGTAAGTATAGATAAGTACCTCTTTTTTATATATATATAAAAAGGAAGCTCAGCCATTATGCTTAGCTTACTGTCTAAACCTTACTGCTTCCCACTAAACTTTACAGATGTCTAACACAGGAAACTGGATGCATATTCACTATCAGTCGAAATTGCAAGCCCGGAAAGCCTTGAGCAAAGATGGAAGAATTTTTGGTGAATCCATCATGATTGGAGTGAAGCCTTGTATAGATAAAGTAAGTTGATTTAATATTCATTTATTTACCACCACCTGTGCAAAGTTGTGATTGTGTAAGTTAAACAAGTGTAAGATGCCTGTATAAAAATTCTGGACTTTGTCACAAAGTTTGGATGACTCTTAATCCCGTGACCACCATTTTTGTCTTGCACAGATCGGCAATTTCTGTATGTCAATACACTTTAGCCGAGCGCCTCAATGCACTTTAGCAGAGTCCCTCAATGATCTTAATTTGAAGTTTGGCCTGATGTGATAACATGAGGAACTATCAATACAGGACATTGTAGGAATAACAATGTGGAGAATTGGGTAGATAAGCTGACTACAATGTTTTGGGTACTGTATTTAGTATTTTGCTTCCATTCCAGAATGATAGAGTGGTGAACTAATAGTCATATTGCCTATCTGGAGGCCACGATATTAAAGGAAAATCTTCTTTATAGATTGAGTGCCATGGTAATTTTTGGAGTACCCAGCAGCATAGCTAGCTTTTCAATGTCAATATATATCATATTTCAAGAACACAAACTCTAACCTTTAGCATGTCAGCCTACATCAAAAGGAGCATTAGAATTCTAGCTTCTAATGACCTTGTATTCCTCAGCCATGTCCGTGTTTGGTATCATGGCTTGTTAAATCACTGTTGACAGATTTTACTAGCGCAGTTTGGTAATCAGACAAGTTCCAGTAAGTGAACTCTCCTGTACTGTCTCTTCAGTGAGAAGGGAGAGTCTCCGACTAATTATAGTGATGAAATCTTATTTTCTTAGGCTACCAAAAATGCTTGGACTGATAACTACTTTGTCTGAATGGACTACTTGATCTCTGTTTGCAGAATGTGATGGAAAGCACAGACAGATGCACTGTATCGTCCCCATCTTCAGCCTTTATGCCACCAATGAATACACTGTGCACACCAGTGCAGCCTTCAAGCGCTCAAAGAATCTCTACTATGAGACCTCTTGCTACAGCTTACAAAGCATCAACCAGTGACTACCAGGTATTTCGGGAATATTGTGAAAAAGTCACCTTTAGCGTTGGATTAAAGGAATTAGTATTTGTTCATTTAGAATGTTCAAATCTGCTACTTTGTGTGTGTTTCTTTTTTAGGTGGTTTCTGACAGACAGACTCCAAGGAAAGATGAAAGCATTGTCTCCAAAGCTCTGGAATACATGTTTGGCTGGTAGCAAAAGGAACTAAACTTAGCTGGAGCTTGTAATAGGCTGTCAGTGCCTCTGGTTAGTTGTATAACCATTAATGGCAGCATTTCAACATCACCTCTGCCTTCTGAAAAAGAACTTGGCACACATGTAATTTGCACTTTAACCAACATCTGGATTTACATTTTATTCTTAAGATGTTAAACTGTTGAAATCGGTGTTTAGTAGTCTTACCTTCTATAGTGAATGCATGGTTCAAGTAAAAACGAACTTTTACCTGACAAGCAAGTCTTGGTTTCAGGACGTGGTAACACTGTTCGTAATTTCACATGGTTTTATTTCTAGCCTGGAAATGTGGCATAAACTCTCTAGAGGTTACTACATAAAATGCTGGCATAGATTTTGCTAGTTTTAAACCAAATACTTTAATTTGAATGTTGTTCCCAAACATAATCGTGTTTATATCAACTTGATTGGACAGGTTGTTTCTTAATCTGCAAGTGTCAACCCTTTTTGTATCTTTCTTAATAAAAAAAAAATTGTGGTGCTATCAATTTGTGAGCTGCCTCTGGTTTATATAAGTCATTCAGTTGAAATGAACATCAGCTCTATACAAATGTCACTACAAAACCTTCTAGGTAACTTGGGGAGCAATCCTAGGTTCACCTAGAGACTGAAGTAGGCTAAATGTCAGCGGAGAGGGAGAACTGCTGGCAGGATGTCATGCCACTGTATCCAGAGTGCCTCTGTTCCCCTGGCCATGCCCATTAATGCTATAGCAGCCCTTGGGCTATGAATGTAAATTCCCTCACATTGCAGTCAACAAGAGGGGGAAAGGTAGATGCTGCTTCTCTCCTGTCTTGGCGGCAGTAAAATTGCAGGGCCCAGGACAGATCTTTCTCTCTTACCCTTGTCAGGAAATAAAGGTTTGCTTGCTAAATCACATACATATTTTTGAGCAGCGTACAACGAAATGAATAATGGCGAGAATGCAAAGCAACCTTGTCTGATACTTTGGAGGAATGTGCCAACCAGCAGGGGTGCCTAGAATTTAGTCCTGACAACAAATTCCCCCTCCAGATACTGTGACAATATGGCTTAAATGCTGCTGCTTCATTAATTTATCTGCCCGCAGCTCTGCAATTGGAAAATTATGCAAATGAAGTAGACTTTATTTTCTCACTTTTCTGCCATGGCGGATACCTAAAACTACATTATATGGAGCTCTTAACATGAGCTATTTTGGTACAATTGTCACTAGGGCAAATAGGTTATTCTTTATGCAAGAGCTTGAACACAGATCAGTCCATGAACACCTATAAGGAGTTTATTCATCTTTGAAGTGCAACAAGATTTCCGTTTTTTATTTGGCTTCCCTACTTTGTGTGTGCTCCCAGCTGGCATACGGGTACCCCTCTGGAATTATTAATCTGGTATCTTGGCGTTTTAAGGATGATGTTGGAGCGAAGGTGGAGCTCTGTAATTGCTACTTGACATCTCTAGTTCTTGAGAACACAGTGAAAATTGATGTCGCATTTTATCTGTGTAGACTTAGGAACTTTACCTGTGTGCCGACTGAAAGGCATCAGATAAGCACTTCAGTTGAAGAAAAACCGTCAATATTTAAAGCTTTCATAAAACGTAATAGTAACATACTCTGCATCGTTAATGAACCATTTTCTGGAGTTGTGTCTCATCTGCCCCTTTACTGGCAGCCTTTGCAGAGTGTTAGCATGCTGTTTAAAAACCCTTTCACTTCAGAATAAATTGCATGCATCCACAGAGTCGCAATAATTACATGTACTAGATCTTCTGTTCAACTCATTTTTGTCAAAGCTGCGCGTAACATGCAGGCCTAAGATAGCTTTGTGTTAAGACACCTGCAAAGCCTAGTATTCTTGAACTGAAACATAAGATGATTGCAGAAATACTGATGCATTAGTCACAAGAAAGCATGTAAAAATATACCAGCTTTGCACATAGGCTTCATTTGACTTTTTCCACTTAAGATTTAGCAGTGCTTTTTTTCCTAAAAAAATGTTTAAGGGTACTCTCCTTTTGACTCAAGAAAATCACCATTTTATAGTTCAATTTGGGAAAAACAAATACAGTAAATGGACAAAAGTATAAAGATTCACAAAATGTTTAGGGGTATGCATACCCCTGCGTCCCTCCAGGAAAAAAAACCCACTGAGATTTAGTATCTAGGTTTTCATGAAAATAACATGCAATACTACAGTGATAACTTACAAGTGCATTTCAGACAAATGAGAAAAATAGAAATACTTTATTGTCACTGTACCACATGTTTACAGTGAGATTAAATGAGCTTGGGAAAATGGCAAATAAATGTAATGTTACTGATGGTACTTGGTATTGCACAGATATTCCATGAAAGAAATTGCATCTGTTAAATTCTCTTTGCTTTACAGCCTTGCTTCCAGGGCCAGTAAGCCTGGGCAATTGGGCATCCTTGGTACCACCTCAGAGGCCAGCTCAGTAATCCTGTGCAGTACAATAACATATAGTTAGTAGTGCTCATCTGTTCAATGTTGTGAAAAGTAAGCATGTGTACTTTTCTGCGTTTTCTCATTCCTCCTACGGCTTAGCTCTTTTCCTATACAGCTGCCATTTTAATTTGTGCATCCCATAATACCCCTCTAACTATTCCAGGCTCCCTGTGCAGGCGATGTAAATGCTTCAAGCGCTGTAAATCCTATTTTGACAGAAAGTGCCTCTGAACCTTTTGTGGACACAGGAGAAGCGGGAGATAAAAACACTGTCCAAAGAAAATCTTTAATAAAAACTGGTTTTTTAAAAATCTGAAAATCGGTTCTTCACACACATTTGACTTATAGATGACTGCCACCTTGTGGTGTCAAACTGAAGCTGTTCTGCTTTGCAAGTAAACTGGTTGGCATCCATCTATCTCGGGAGACAATTGAAGAGTGCCTTCAGAGGTGAATTGAAACCATTGGAAAGTTGCAGCTTCTGCTTTGACTGTAGGGACCGATACAGGAGAGACATGTTTTGCTGCAGCAGAAGCAGATGAAGGTGCCCATGGCGTTGTGATGCAGGTGCACCATGGCGTTTCTTCTCTCTGCGTTCCTCCCAGCAGTCATTCTTCCTCTGGTCACTGCTGTGGATGCACGGCCTGACTGTCTGTCTCCAGGCACTGCGGTCATCTTGCAAGGGATTCCTACATGGGGCGAACGTTGCCAGCTTTCATGTGCCGTCTGCAGACAACTTTGTAACGCAGAGCTGGTTTGCCAACAGGCCGGGTGCCCGCTCCCTATAGAGCACATCCTTTGCAAGTAAACGGAAGGCTTGGAAGACCGAGAGTGGTAAGCTCAAATCAATGGATGTTGCTGTTTAAAAATCAGCAGCTGGGGGGGGGGCTGGGGGGGTGCCGCCGCCGCTGCTTTCGGCACGGCGCTTCCCAAGGGCGCCGCAGAAAGTGCTTTTAAAAAAAAAGGCTGCTTGCCTTGGCTTTTCCTTTTTTTAAAGCGCTTTCCCCCCGCTGCTGGGCGGAGCCGCCTGTAGGGGCAAGGAGAGGGGTGGGCAGCGATGGGGTAACACCCCTCCGCTCCGCCCCCTCCTTGCTCGCCGCCCCGGCAGCAGGGGGAAAGCATTTTTTAAAAAAAGAAAAGCGCTTTGCTTTTTTTTAAAGGGCTTCCCCCCCGCGGGGGGCGGGGCCGCAGTGACGTCGCATTGTGGCGTCACGACGTGATGTCACGATGCCCCGCCCCCAGGGGTGCCTCCAGTCGCGCCGCCCCGGGTACCAAGGAGGCTTCCTCCGCCCCTGGTCACAAGAGACTAGGGCCCTGCGGGATTTGACATCTTTCCGCAGGGCCTGCAAGACAGAGCTGTTCCGCCTGGCCTTTGGGTTGGACTCAGTCTGATGTTTTCCTCCCCTTGGTTTTGATTATGGGCGATAAATGAAGTGGCATTTTAAATTTTAAATTGGCTTTTTAACCTGTATTTTAATTAACGGTTTTTCTTTTTATACTTTATTGTAATTTTACTAATGTTAGCTGCCCTGAGCCCGGTTTCGGCTGGGAAGGGCGGGGTATAAATAAAATTTATTATTATTATTATTATTATTTATTACAAACTGAGGAAGGAACCAGGAAGTAGCAAGGAAAAAGGACCCACTAATAAACAAAAGGTAAAGGAATTGGGGGAGGGGGTAATAGAGGGAATCCACAGCAAGGGAAAAAAAATCTTAAAATCCAAGGGAATGTAGGTTTAAAAAAACATGGAGGGGCGCTGGATTTTACTGTGACATCCCATCTGCCCAGCTCGAAAGGAAGGGCTGGTCTGGGGACTGTGGAATGGCATGTGACCCAGTCTGTAGTCAGTGGGAGAAGCCGATCTCAGCATAAAGGCTGTCTTCCCAGAGTCTCTGGGAATAGAAACTCACGGTAAGAATTTCCTTTCATTCAATTGTGCAAGCCACGAAGTCCTACTTTGGACAACCCTTTGTGCAGATTTTTTTTTTTTTTTTTAAATTCCCAGATGTATTTCAGTGATAGGATTTATGAATGAACCCGTTGACCCAGACCAGGAAACAGACTGATCCGCCCATGTGGTCTTACATCTGTGAGTGTTTCCCTAACCAGTTTAAAGTCGATAGTGTGGTCACATGATGCAGAAAAGATTTCCCACAGCCTATAGGTTATCTGATAAAGGGATAAACATCATTATTTCTGAATTGCTTGGAAACCACATAAGCCTTGTGAGCTGGAGTTTGGCTAGCCTTGTTGGTTCCAGCAGTGAGCTGAGTTTTCCCAGTGTAGTGTAGTGGTTAAGAGCGGTCGACTCGTAATCTGGGGAACCGGGTTCGCATCTCCGCTCCTCCACATGCAGCTGCTGGGTGACCTTGGGCTAGTCACACTTCTCTGAAGTCTCTCAGCCCCACTCACCTCACAGAGTGTTTGTTGTGGGGGAGGAAGGGAAAGGAGAATGTTAGCTGCTTTGAGACTCCTTCGGGTAGTGATAAAGCGGGATATCAAATCCAAACTCTTCTTCTTCTTCTTCTTCTTCTTCTTCTTCTTCTTCTTCTTCTTCTTCTTCTTCTTCTTCTTCTTCCAGTTCTTCCTGTAGGCCCCCAAAATCCAGCATTTTACAGACTTGGGCGTTAGAAAGCCTATCGGTGAAGTCAACAGGAATTTTCCTTTGGTACTTTGGAACTTCCAAGCACATACAGCGCAGGCTTATATTTCAATAGACTAAATAGAGCTGAAATGACCTATCATTGCAGTACTGTAATAGGCTATTGATTCCAGGTACCATTTTCTATTTCTTTGTAATTGAATTGCGCACATAAACATAATAACGTGTTCATTTGCTGGATGGAGACGATAAAGGGAAAGCAGCATGTGGGGTCAGATTTACGATGAGTACCAGAGAACAGTGAAATAAATATTAATTTTTCTATTGTTTTCTGAATGAATGACTATTATTAAAAAGAAAAAGAAAAAAAAAGAATTTGTGTGCATTTTTAAGGACGTATGATTTCACTTCCCCATCCTAAATTAGATGTCTCACAATTATTTGAACAACTATTTCAGCATTATGATATTCTTGTGTACACATTTATGTATCTTGCAGATTTTACTGCCTTTTCCTAATGCTGTTTTCATTTAGATTAAGGAAACATCGACCTCTGAGGCCTGATTCCACCACCACCCCTGTATGTTTTTTCTTTCCCCCCACAGAAGGTGAATTCTTTGTAATAAAAAGCAAAGCAAAACAAGCCTGCAGCTTTGTTCTAAAAGTGAATAATAGAATCATAGAGTTGGAAGAGACCACAAGGGCTCATCCAGTCCAACCCCCTGCCAAGCAGGAACACCATCAAAGCATTCTTGACAGATGGCTGTCAAGCCTCTGCTTAAAGACCTCCAAAGAAGGAGACTCCACCACACTCCTTGGCAGCAAATTCCACTGTCGAACAGCTCTTACTGTCAGGAAGTTCTTCCTAATGTTTAGGTGGAATCTTCTTTCTTGTAGTTTGAATCCATTGCTCCATGTCCGCTTCTCTGGAGCAGCAGAAAACAACCTTTCTCCCTCCTCTATATGACATCCTTTTATATATTTGAACATGGCTATCATATCACCCCTTGAAGCCAAGGTTGGTTATAGAACCTTTATCATATTTATTTATAAAGGTAAAGGTAAAGGGAGCCCTGACCATTTGGTCCAGTCGTGTCCAACTCTGGGGTTGCGGCGCTCACCTCACTTTATTGGCCGAGAGCTGGCGTACAGCTTCCAGGTCATGTGGCCAGCATGACTAAGCCGCTTCTGGCGAACCAGAGCAGTGCACGGAAACGCCGTTTACCTTCCCGCTGCAGTGGTACCTATTTATCTACTTGCACTTTGCTGTGCTTTCAAACTGCTAGGTGGGCAGGAGCAGGGACCCAGCAACGGGAGCTCACCCCGTCGCAGGGATTCGAACTGCCGACCTTCTGATCAGCAAGCCCTAGGCTCTGTGGTTTAACCCACAGCGCCACCTGGGTCCCTATATTTATGTATCTGTCTCCTCAAAATCATGCAGAATTCTGATAGGGTTAAAGTCTATTAAAATCATTTAGGTAGGCGATGGCAACCAAGGAAATCTCTGAGAATTGGGGGTGGGTGGGTGCCTAAGGACCCCCGAAGGAGTTTGTGGTTGATGTAAGATCTAAGCAAAGGAAAACTCTAAAAATGCCTGCTTTTATGTGAAAATAAACAAACTGGAAGATCTAGGTCATGATCTAGGTCACTATATTTGAATGAGATTCAATCACATCCTTGCAAATTTGGGTTGCCCAGCTAAAGTTTATTTGGCACTTTTGCACATAAAAACTGCAACACCCCCCAAAAACCCCACAACCCAGATTTTTTTTGTAATAAGAAACGTCACAGGAAAATGCTCTCGAAATTGTGTTCTTTCCTTTTCACAACAATATATAACCTCCCTGCAAACAAATCAGAACGAATGCTTGGTAAACAACTGGTGCCGTCTTACCACCCTGCCAAATTCTGCAAACAAAGCAGGGTGAATGTTCAAGAAACAGGTCGCTTGGAGATGACCCTGTTCATGGCTCCAGCATAACGTGTAGTTCAACATTGCAGAGTTTGCAAATTGTCTTGATTTGTTCAGGTAATGTGGGTATGAGCTCCCAGGAACAGTGCAAATATAAAAATCTGGGTAGAACCACATTGGTTATTTATTTATTTATTTATTTATTATTATTATTATTATTATTATTATTTATTCACAGAATAAAATCAAGATATAAAACCACAAAATACATAATAAAAATAAAAACAACAACCCAATAGCCCCCCCCCCAAAACACATTTTAAAAGGGCATGGGATGTAAATCAGATGAACCAAAGGCTTTGTTAAAAAGGAACATTTTTGCCTGGCTCCTAAAGGTGTACAATGAAGGTGCCAGGTGAACTTCCCTGGGGAGAGCATTCCACAGACAGGGAGCCACCGCAGAGAAGGCCCGTTCTCATGTTGCCACCCTCCAGACATCTCAAGGAGGAGGCACACAAAGAAGAGCCTCAGAAGATGATCTCAGGCTCCAGGTAGGTTCATATGGAAAGAGGCAGTCTTTGAGGTATTGCAGTCCTGAGTCCTTACCCCAGTTTACAGCAATGTTATACTGGCATTGAAGGAATATATATATAAGTCTACAGGTTGCACCCAGTGAGGCCACCCTGTTCATGCAAGGACTTCCACTTGTGCAATGACACTTTTGCGCTGTCTCCTTCCTCTGTGGTGGCCGAAATGTGCTCCTGAGGGTTGGGGAAACTCCAGAATAAAAGTGGGCTGCACTGGTGGGAGGAGAGGGAAGGGATGTTGCATTGTGCAAGCCAAAGCCCTTGCACAAATGGGTTGACTTTGTTGGTTTTTTGCTCTAGGGGCACCGGCCCTACCATTAGGCACAATGAGGCAACTGCCCTATATGACTGCAATGCTGGGAGGGGGGATGCAGCAGCGTCAAAGGACCAAACTTTGCATGGCATGGCGTAGAGGAAGAAGATATAATCTCCTAGCCAGAATTGTAGCAAAAATCAGTTCTCAGCTCTGTCCGCTTTTGGGGTGGGGTAGGGCAAGGAGTAGCAGTGGCATCTTGTCCTTCGCCTCAGGTAGCAAAATGGCTCAGGCCAACCAAGGCAGCAGCTCTCGTTTGAAACCTTGAGCGAGTTCCCAAATGCTCCTTTCAAGCTCCCCCCAAACTCTTTCCCTCCGAGGCAGTTTAGCATTGCAAAGGTAGAAATGGAGCAAGCAAGGCTCCTTTGAAAGAAGCAAAGCTCCGAGGCTCTCTGAGTGCGCGGGCGGCAAGCCCTAAGATGTTCAAAGCAATTGCTTCACTAACCCCTCAGCATTTTCCCTGGCTGGTTTCCTTGGTGCCCTTCCACAAATTGATACGCTGAAATGCACACTGGGCTGGAATAAAAACGTTCAGGGTAGGATTTTGAATTGGAATCAGATTCGCCCGCAGAGGCGGCTGCCGCCCTCTCTGTGGCCTTTGTCAAGGCTGTTTCAAAGTGCCTGTATGTAGAGTTTTTCCCTTTGTCTCGTGCCAGGGTGCTTGCAGAAACTTCGCTGTTCGGCTGACCTTGGTGGAGAACAAAAGGGTGACGTGTCGGCAGACGCAGAGGGATCGTTCCTTATGCTTGCGATTGTGAACTGTCCACACTCTGTGCTGCTAAGCGTGGCCCGATAAAGAACGGGCACTTTGTAAGTGTTGGGATCAATATCTGGTCAGGCACCGGTGGAAGCTGTATGGTCTTCAAAATTAGGGTTGCCATAAGTTGTAGAGCTTTTTGGGGGGAGGGAGGGGGCAAAGTTGTGGAGCTTTTTTCTGCAAATTCACGAAAAGTTTTGAAGTTTTTGAGCTAAAACCAACCCTTCCAACGTGGGTTGCCATACACCTGGGGTTTCAAGGACATATTTTCGGAAATTCCACCTGGATGCTGTTTTCGACAGACGAATCCCGGACGTACTATGGCAGCCCTATTCAAAACTAATACCAAAACTGACCCCTCCCCCCAAAACCACTTATTTAGAAAGAATCCTGGCGTAGATTCAGGGGCACAGCACCATTTGCCAGTGCCTGGGGCAAGTGCGCTTGCATGTGTGTCAGGTGGGGGCAGAGGGTGCTTGCTCAGCCTTCATCGGTGAAACCATTGGGAGCTCGTACGCCGGGCAGGGGAGGGGCACAGAGGGTGAAGGGTATCTTTGTGCTCCCCAGCGACTGACAGGTGGGTGCTCTTTACGCTGTGCATTCCTGAGCCCTTGCTGCTGGAGCTAGGCAGGGTGGGTGTGATATCTGCCTGGTTCTCCCCCAATTATGCGTCCAAGGCAACGGCCCCCCTGGCACCCCACACACTATGCCACTGCCCAGATTCTCTGCAATGCTGAAAACAATATGGCAGCTGTGTTTGGCCAGTGTGAGGAAAGTGGGGACTTGGCTTTCTTAGAATGCAATTTCTTTTCCGGGAGACAGGGGCATGGTGCATAATAGTACTGGTAAAAAGGTAAAGGTAAAGGACCCCTGACAGTTAAGTCCAGTCGCGAACGACTCTGGGGTTGTGGCGCTCATCTTGCTTTACTGGCTGAGGGAGCCGGCGTTTGTCCACAGACAGTTTTTCCGGGTCATGTAGCCAGCATGACTAAGCTGCTTCTGGCGAAACCAGAGCAGCGCACGGAAACGGCGTTTACCTTCCCGCCGGAGTGGTACCTATTGATCTACTTGCACTTTGACGTGCTTTCGAACTGCTAGGTTGGCAGGAGCAGGGACCGAGCAACGGTACAGGAGCTCATCCCGTTGTGGGGATTCAAACCGCTGACCTTCCGATCGGCAAGCTCAGTGGTTTAGACCACAGTGCCACCCGCGTCTGTGTAATAGTACTGGTACTACAGTCAAACCTCAGTTCTCGAACAGCTCTGTTTTCGAACGTTTCAGCTCCCGAATGCCAAAAACCCGGAAGTAACTGTTCCGGTTTTTGAACGATTTTTGGAAGCCGGATGTGCTACGCAGCTTCCGTTTTGAGTTTCCCCATTGTATTGAGGCTCCAGCTTTCAGTTTTTGGTTGTCAAACATTTCGGAAGTCGAACGGTCTTCCGGAACGGATACGTTCGATGGCTGAGGTTTGACTGTAGCATTTGTTTCACATAAATGACCTTAATACTCACAACAACCCTGTAGGGTATGACAGTCATTATGCCATATTGCGGATGGGTTCTGAGGCTGCAAAAATTGTGCCTTCTCTAAGAGTTAAGAGTTGAACCAAGGGGCTTCCTGGCTTCCTGTTCACACTCTTAGCCATCTTGCCACACCAGCTAGATATGCCTTCAGACATGGAGAAGGTCCCAGGTTCGATCCCTGGCATCTCTAGGTTATGGCTAGGAAAATATTCCTGAGTGTGGATAGCTGCTGCCAGACAGTGTTGACACTACTGAGGTAGGTGGGCCCATGAAATGACCTGGTATAAGGCGATTTCCTATGTTATTTTGCTCTTGTGGCTTCTCCCACTCAAGATGTATCAGTGAAGCAACCTTGTGAAGCTGTCAGTTCCCTTATTTCCAGGCTTCCTAGAATTAGAGATGTCAGAGAATTCTGATGGAAACAGAAACAAGAGCAGAAACAGGCGAGGTTCACTTATTCTTCACATCCCCAGAACTGAAATCTATCCAGCAAATGTGACTGGCATAAGCTGTTGTTGCTGTTTTCGGTCTGCAAATGGCACATAACGATTGATGACAGGTCCTCCCCCCTCCGTTGGTATTGTGTTTCCTTTGCCTTGAAGTGCATGGTGTGGAATAACGTAATTCATTTCGTAAAATGTCTCCATAGCAGACAGTGAGACAAACAACAAAGTTTTTCAGAAGCCAAACTGTAGCAGAAGGGAAGCAGCACTGCTTGCATTTAAGATGGGGTGGAACAGAAATCAGTGCCTTCTTACTAAGGCTGTGCAACGAAGACCGCTGAGGCCTGAATGCCGATCCCAATCGGGCATATTCGGGGGGCGGGGTCTTGGACCTCGGACTAATAAGACATCCACAGCCACATATCCTTGCAAATTGGGTTGCATGGGCTAATGGTCTGGGGTGGTGCATCAGCCAGGAAGGTGAGGCAGGCAGGGCAGGAAAACTGGGGAAAGGTCCTGACCAGCAGTTGCATCTTTCTGGGAGAAGATAGGCCCAGCGCAGCAGCTCTCCTTTCAGCCCAACACCCTGCCCTTGAGGAAGAGAGGAAATTATGAGACCTGGGACTCAGACCTGGGACTCAGTTTTAAGTGTGTTGTAAAGTGCATTATACAAATGTGACACTAGATGGTGATGGTGAGCTATGGCAAATTCAATATATTTTTCAAAACGTTTTTTTAAAAGGCATTTTCACAATGTTTTTTTTAAATGTGTCTAGATTCCACCCTGTTATAGGTTCAGTCAATATATCTGACCAATCCATTTTTATTTATAATGGAAATGACAGACAACCCCCCACTCTTGGGGGGGGGGACAGCTATTAAGGGTGAGTGGTATGCTAGGTAGTAGTCTCTATTGTCTTCCAACAGCCCCCCACAGTTAATTGACTTCTGTATTCTCCCTTTTGAATTATGGTGCTGGAGGAGACTCTTGAGAGTCCCATGGACTGCAAGAAGATCAAACCTATCCATTCTGAAGGAAATCAGCCCTGAGTGCTCACTAGAAGGACAGATCCTGAAGCTGAGGCTCCAATACTTTGGCCACCTCATGAGAAGAGAAGACTCCCTGGAAAATACCCTGATGTTGGCAAAGATGGAGGGCACAAGGAGAAGGGGACGACAGAGGACGAGATGGCTGGACAGTGTTCTCGAAGCTACCAACATGAGTCTGACCAAACTGCGGGAAGCAGTGGAAGACAGGAGTGCCTGGCGTGCTCTGGTCCATGGGGTCACGAAGAGTCTGACACGACTAAATGACTGAACAACAACAACATTCTCCCTTCCACTCAAGTTTTAAAGAAGACATATCTGCTAAAAGAAGTTACTTTTTACATTCTGTCTTCCTCCAAGGAGAGCTCCTAATGCCCAGAAGGATACTTCTATTCTACATGTCTGGCACAGGGGATTGCATGAGCTCATGGCCTGAATGTTTGGAAGCTGTGCAGAGAGCTCTCTTGGCTATTGAGCAAACATTAGAGTAAATTGAGCCTTCAAATGACTACTGCAAATGGGAAGGTCAAGAGTGTCAGTCCCCCAAAGGAAGTGTATGCCTTTGCAGTCTCCCGGGACTGCTTTTTGCCAGCTTGCTCCAAAACAAGCAAAAAACAACAACTCAGATTTCTCTTTGCTTCTCTTTCACCTCTCAAGCCCATGCCTGGATTTCTGGTCCCAGCTGAATAGAAAGGTGTGAGATCCTTAGGTCACCCTTTTACCCAAATGACTGTTTGATATCCCGTCACAGTTCATGCCACAATGAGACATGAGAAAAGAGCCACTTCCATAGAGAATCTTTGAAAGTGTCAGTAAGAAGGGAGCTGACATGTTCTTTTCACCACCTGATCAGTGCTGTTCTGTGGACTGTGTGCCCCAATAAAGTGTGTCATTGAGAGGGTGGGTTTCACATATTTACATTCAATGAGTGTACAGTCATGCCTCATGTTACGGCCGCTGCGGAGAAGATTGGAAAATGTTTATTGAATATATGGGTGGGGGGGAATTATGTACACTTGAAAACACTGGCAGCTTTCAGATAAATTCAACAGTGTAAATAAGTTTTGATGGATGTAATAATGGAATACTGAATGGTTTAGTTTATGTAAAATATGCAGGGATTTATGATATGCAAAATGAACCATGGAAAGAGAAGAAGGGAAGTCATTGATATTTTAAGGATGTTTAAATGAGTATTCAAAATTGTAAAACAGAAAATTTAATAAAAATTATATCTATATCTATATGAGAATGAGAGGGTGTTTCCTGAGCATAGCTTTCTTTCTGTTTCCTTTGTTTCCCTTTGCAACTGGGCTTAATTAGTTGCATTGCGTTTATATTTCACCCTTTCTCCAAGGAGCTGCATGGTTCTCTCCTTGCTCACTTAATCCCCACAGCAACCCTGTGAGGTAGGTCAGGTTGAGAGGTGGCTGGTGGCCCAAGACCACCATGGCTGAGGGGAAATTTGAACCCTGCTCTACTAGGATGCACTCTGACACTGGAACCACTACAGATAATCTGCTCTACCTTAACCCTCATAATTTTTAGGAAGATGTGGAGCAGGTTTTGGGTTTGTTGTTATTATTCTTTTGAAAGTCATATCTCTTTGCCAACATCTGAGGCTCCCTGTTCTAGCTTGTCGTCGTTCATCAGTTCTAACGTTTGGAAGTTGAATGCCACCTGCATACGAAATGCATTAGCAGATTTTCTGCAGTGCTGTCTGTCCTGATATAATGCTGACTCTGTTATTCTTGCCACTAATGTATTCCACTTGGCATGGATGAGGAAGGCATAATTTTCATTACATGTGCTAAGCCAGGCAGCAAGGGAAACAACCCTGACTAAACCCTTGGATTTTACCCAATGGTGCAGTAAAAACTAATGTTGGTATTGAAAATGAAAGCCATCGCTGTCTTCCTCATTCAGAAGCGTTTTGAGGTTAAGCAAACATAAAAGCCCCCAAATAAAGAAGAGTGTCTCTTTTATATATATACCTTTAACCTTACTTCAGAATTTTTGAAATAATAATAATAATAAAAAACCCTTTTAAATTGAAATCCTTGCCAACTACAGGGAAGGCTGCTCGTTACTCGTATCGTCAGGTAAGTTGGGGAAACGTAAGCTGAAGGACGCCGTTGTGCGCGACAGTTTTATTTGGAGCTGATGCATGGCTTGGCAGGCAGCGAACAATAAAAGCAAGTGGAAGTTTTCGGTAACTAAAAGTCCAAAGAACCTGAGTGGGTCGGTTTTGCAGAATAAGCTCCGGAGCAAAGAAAGTTCTTGTCAGCAGAGTTCGGACTGTCCTTGAGAGAGCAATGCAGACTTGGAATGCCTCCTGTGCTCACGTTATGCTCTCTTTCTCAGTTGCTGTACAAAGAGGGGATGGACATCATTATAATTATATGACGTTTAGGAAACTTCTGAAGGCAGCCCTGTACAGTGGTACCTCGGGTTAAGTACTTAATTCGTTCCGGAGGTCCGTTCTTAACCTGAAGCGTACTTAACCTGAAGCACCACTTTAGCTAATGGGGCCTCCTGCTGCTGCTACGCCCACCGAGCACAATTTCTGTTCTTATCCTGAAGCAAAGTTCTTAACCTGAAGCATTATTTCTGGGTTGGCGGAGTTCTTAACCTGAAGCGTACTTAACCTGAAGCACCACTTTAGCTAATGGGGCCTCCTGCTGCCGCTGCGCCGCCAGAGCACAATTTCTGTTCTTAGCGGAGTTCTTAACCTGAAGCGTACTTAACCCGAGGTACCACTGTATAGGGAAGCTTTTAAGGGTATAATGTCAAATCAAATATCTTTATTGCGGTCCAAGACCAGAAAGCAATTTGTATAAAATGTAATAGTGTAAGTTGTATTATCTTACAAATAGAGATAAAAATACGGGCCAATTCACAGAATTGATGCTTACATTTAAAACCATATTTCAGCCTCTTAAGGTTTAAAATTTAAGTTCATAAGTCTCTGCTGTCTATTATCGGACCATCAGGGTTACATTTCGGACCCCATTGCTGATATCACTGCTCGTCTTGTTCTTGTCGCAATGTGACTGTATTTTGCCACGGGCCTTATAATTTCGGTATCTTTATCAGCCAGAAGGTGTAAGGGTATAATGTTTTTATATATGCTGGAAGCTGCCCAGAATTATTATTATTATTATTATTATTATTATTATTATTATTATTATTATTATTATCAATTATTATTATTATCATTTATTATTAATCTCTAGTAAAGGTAAAGGGATCCCTGACCGTTAAGTCCAGTTGCAGACGACTCTGGGGTTGCAGCGCTCATCTCGCTTTACTGGCCGAGGGAGCAGGCGTACAGCTTCCGGGTCATGTGGCCAGCATGACTAAGCCGCTTCTGGCGAACCAGAGCAGCACACGGAAACGCCGTTTACCTTCCCATCAGAGCGGTTCCTATTTATCTACTTGCGCTTTGACGTGCTTTTGAACTGTTAGGTTGGCAGGAGCAGGGACCGAGCAATGGGAGCTCACCTCGTCGCGGGGATTCGAACCGCCGACCTACTGATAGGCAAGCCTTAGGCTCTGTGGTTTAGACCACAGTGCCACCTGCGTCCCATAAATAAGAATATACCAAGGATCGATTTTAGACTGTTTCCAATGTGTGCTGGGGAAAGACAAGAAATACCTGGGGCAAAGGGGAGAATCTACCTCCGAAGGAACGGTGCACATTCAGAGATGGTTAAGATTGCTTAAACCCTACTGAAATATATGAGACCAAAACATTCCGAGTGGGTTCAATGGGAGCCAGAGCTGGTTCATAGTGCTAATTTTCTTCACGGTTTCAGTGATACGGGCACCAGCCAATTCAGAGAAAGAATGGAGTGAACCAGGCTATACATGTGAGAAAGTGACAGCTATTTTTTTGCCATCAAGTGTACCACTCTACACATCACTTTTTTGAATGCTTGACTGTTTTAAGAGCAACCTGAAAGTACAAAATTAGCCTTTCTCTTCAATGTGAATATTTTGGGTGACATTTAAGGAGATTTTATTATTTTAAAAAATCTAGAGAGTGTGAGAGGCTGGGTAGACTCCTTAGTAGGTTAATTTTGTACTTGTGGGCAGCTTTATACATGGGCAAACGTTCCAGAAAAGATACCGTATATACTTGAGTATAAGCCGACCCGAATATAAGCCGAGGCACCCAATTCTACCACAAAAACCCTGGGAAAGCTTCATAGGAGCCACTGCCTGCCTCACTCGAGTGTAAGATAAGATAAGATAATTTATTGTCATTGCACAAGTACAAGCACAACGCTATACAAGTGCAACGAAATTGCATACCATCCCGTTAAAAAAGCAGAAACAAAAAACAGCACAAAACACACACACACCAAAAAAAGCCCCACATACACCCATCACAGCTCTCCAAGGTCATATTATCTGGTTACAGCATTTAAGATGGTTATAGCTCTTGGGTAGAAACTGTTCTTCAATCTATTTGCTCTTGATCTAATTGTGCTATATCTTCTACCCGAAGGCAGTGGTGCAAAGAGACTATATCCTGGATGAGATGGATCCTTTAAAATATTGTTAACCTTTTTAAGGCAACGGGAACTGTATAGTACTTTGGCTTTTTCAGCACAAAAAATGTGCTGAAAAACTAGGCTTATACTCAAGTATATAGGGTATACGGAGCAGGGATCTATCACAACACGGGCCACTAAGAGACTGATATAAACTGCTCAGCTGCAATGCCCAAGACCTGCCAGCACATGGGGGTGGCAGTACAGCGGCGTTGCTGGTTCAGAACCCCTGGTCAACCCCTGCACTTGGCGATGATTGCTGCTCCTGTCATTGCTGCTGTGTTTCTGGGCTGGCGTTCTTATTTAGAACCTCTGTCCTGCTGTTTCCCAAAAGCTACACCTGGTAGCGTACCTCAGCTTCTTCTATGTAACGTACCTCAGCTTCTTCTATATCTTAAAAGGCTTTTAAAAAAATATAAATCTCCCCACCTCCCCTCCCCTTCTCCTTGCTATTTTCTGCGAGCCTGCGGACTGAATAGCTATTTATTAGAACGTACGACAGCTTAAATGGTTCTTGTCAACAATTGCCCACTTAGGAAAGTGGCAGGCTTCATTTACGATGCCATAATGAAAACTGATCTTCAAGGAAAAGCCCTTTAAAAATATGGAGTAATATCGCTAATGTGTAGTAGGTGAAAGGTTGAAAACCATTCGAAGAATAAATTGTATTATGTAACAGGCCAGTATAGAATATAACACAGAGGTTTTCTTCCATTTAGCCATTGAACAACGCCTCCTCCCCAACCCTTCCTTTAAACTTCACAGATTAATTTATGAGTAATATAGCTAAATCTTGCAAGTTCTGCTTCTCAAAACATCAACTGATGTGCTTTTCTCTAGTATAATTCAAGATGGACACAGGGGTAGGGGAATGAACATTTTGTCCTGCCCCGCACAAGTTTGTTGATTTCTGTTTTGAAAAAATCCAGAACAACAAAATGAAAAGGCAGATCTCTAAAACAAGTGGATTGGGGGGGGGGGGGAGTTAAAAAAACAAACAAGCAATTATTCTTATCTTTAATATCCAGCACAGAGTTAGGGATGCTTAATCTGCTTGATTTAAGTGGTTTTAAACACACCACAATGCTGATTAATCTGCTATCTATACGGTATATTGGCTGATGGTAATGCAACCTGGCTAAGCTAAGGCCATTCAGAAACAATACAGGACCATTGAGGGCCATTGGCAATGCAAGAGAACTGTCCTTCCCTCCTGGTTGCAAGGGGTTCTGGGAAGAAGAAGGAAGTATAAGGGATGAGGTCCATTTTGGGCAGGCTGGCTGCAGGCTGGCTGCAATGCTGTGGAGGACAAATCCCTCTTGAAATGACCATGCTGTAAGATCTGGACTCCCTCTATGCAGACTGAAGGTGTACATAGGTGAATAAACTGTATTTCTTAAAGCTATGACAGTCTCCACCGTGTCTCAATTTTCCAAAGGACCACAGACTCTGGGCGAGCGCTTGGAACCCCATGGGCTTTTGCCACTGCTCGGCAACTTTCGTAACCATGCACATTTTGGTAAGCATTTCTTGGCTTGAGAACTCAACTGCAAAATTCAGAGAAGTGTGAATTTTGAAGGATATCTGCATTTTTTGTTTGTGTATTGTTTTGGGAAAGAACAAAGTAGCTAGGTTCACATTAAAATGTGAACCCAAAATGAATTTCTCCTTCTTCCCTAATCTGAAAATTCTGAGCCTTAATGACGTGAGTTGTGCTGCGTGTTTGTAAAATAAAAAACCTCCCCTTTCTGCTAGTTATTTATATAGTGCTTATATCAGGCATAGGCAAACTCGGCCCCCCAGATATTTTGGGACTACAACTCCCATCATCCCTAGCTAACAGGACCAGTGGTCAGGGATGATGGGAATTGTAGTCTCAAAACATCTGGAGGGCCGAGTTTGCCTATGCCTGGCTTATATAGTATTTATGTAGTACTGTCATCCATCAGCCCGTATACATGCAAAGTAATAATGAAAGGTGAGCTTCTGAGCATGTATCTGAGCAGACATCTATGAAGTTGAAGGCACCATTTAGAAAATAAATCTATAATTTAAAAGCATGCCTTTTTGCCTGTGGATCAAAGTTTAGTAGCTGTCTCAGTTACTCCCACTGCCCCCCCCCAACCAAGAAGTAATGCTAAGATGAGACAATAAGTCTTTCCTGACTGACTAATCTTTAAAACACAGGGTGTAAATGTTTGGATGCTTCCTTGGATGAGATCCTCAAGCAGAAAGCAAACAGAAAAAGAAGAAGCTGCTGACTCAAGTCATGACATATAGTTGCTCTCCTACACCTGCACGATGAAATAAATGGTCTGGAGCGAACATTTAATTCAGTGTCAGAGACACCCATCATTCGACTCAAGAGCCTCACAGCCGTAAGCTGGAACACAGTCTAATGAGATACCTGAGTCTCTGTGTGCTCAAGCCTCAAAGCTTTTCTCTCTTGAAATCACCCAGTTGACTTGATTGGCCAAAGATTCAGTATATTCAGGAGAAGGAGTTCTTGGTACCAAGAACGATTAACCCATGGAATTTGCTGTTGCATGCTGTGGTGATGGCCACAATTTTAGATGTCTAAAAATTGGGATTAGGTTGCTTCGTGAATGATAGGTCTTTTGGTGACAAATATTGGCCATAATAATTCCAAGATGATCTAGGCTGTTTGAATAGTGGGACAACCAGGGATCTGCTGTGGTGTCCCTTTTGATGCTAATGAAACTCTCTCCCCCTGTCCTCTACAACTCTGATGGCTGCTCCCGTGGTCTCAACATCAAGGGAAGTAATAGTACCACTGTATTCCGCTCTGGTCAGACCTCACCTGGAATACTGTGTCCAGTTCTGGGCACCACAGTTCAAGAAGGATACTGACAAGCTGGAAGGTGTCCAGAGGAGGGCAACCAAAATGGTCAAAGGCCTGGAAACGATGCCTTATGAGGAACGGCTTAGGGAGCTGGGTATGTTTAGCCTGGAGAAGAGAAGGTTAAGGGGTGATATGATAGCCATGTTCAAATATATAAAAGGATGTCATATAGAGGAGGGAGAAAGGTTGTTTTCTGCTGCTCCAGAAAAGCGGACATGGAGCAATGGATTCAAACTACAAGAAAGAAGATTCCACCTAAACATTAGAAAGAACTTCCTGACAGTAAGAGCTGTTCGACAGTGGAATTTGCTGCCAAGGAGTGTGGTGGAGTCTCCTTCTTTGGAGGTCTTTAAGCAGAGGCTTGACAGCCACCTGTCAGGAATGCTTTGATGGTGTTTCCTGCTTGGCAGGGGGTTGGACTGGATGGCCCTTGTGGTCTCTTCCAACTCTACGATTCTATGATTCTATGAACATCCCCTCCCCTCCTTTGGAGACACATCTCACCTACCTTTGCCAGTACCAGGAAAAATTAAGTGCAGATTTGATCCCAGGTGCAGGTAGTCCTCCTCCATTCTCTTGAGCATGGGGACAGGCACTTCCCCTTATTCCACTTGTGACATAGGTGGGTTCCCACAAAGCAAGACACAGTGATAACAGCAAGAACCTTAATTGAACTAACAGAACTGGACAACAGGGGCAAAGCAACCGCTTATATACATTTCTGAAGGCCTGGGCCACTCCCACTCCCAACATGATTGGCTGTCTAAACTTCCAAGCTGCAAATCATAACTCAGAGTTTAAGGGCCAATGGCAGTGGCCCACGTCCTGAAATGTTCTGTGATTGGATATCATGTATCCAAGGGGCTCACAGGGGCTCAGAATCCTTAGTCCAGACTCAAGCTCAGGCAAACACAGACCACTGAATACATAACAACTTGAATGTGGCAAATGCCTTCCCTTCCACAGCTAGCTAGATGACTCAGGCATTGCTGGTTTCTGCTCAGTCAGGGCTTCAGTCCTGCAAGGAGCAGTCGAAGAGTCCCACTAGGAAGCAGGCAACCACAGACAGCTAGCTCCTCTTCTGCTGTTTATGGGTTCTCCATCTCTCCCACAGATAATAATAAATTAGCTATTTGTACTAATGATAGTACAAAGGTAAAATCTACACCCATTGTTCTGCCCAATTTTGCATCTGGACCTGCCTATTATCAGCATGTGGCCCCCAAAAGGTTTCCCAGAAGGAAATGTGGCCCACAGGCTGAAAAAGGTTCCCCATCCCTGATGTACAGGACTGATACCAGCCATTGCACACAAACAGTTTGGGGCATAAAATGTGTTTGCATGCACCAGAATAATTACAGCTATTTCAATGCACTTTCTACTGAAGAGCAGTATGTACTTTTAGTATTCAATTAATTTTTTTATTTTGGTTAACTTTATAAAAATCTAACTTTTTCATTCTCTTGGTGTCACAGTTAAAACCTAACTGAACAATATACTAAAAATTAAACAGAGTAGTTGGGTTTTTCTTCTCACATATGGCTTTCACTCATATTGTCTACAGGTCCTCAGCAAAATAAAATATTCATGCCTTTGTGACTATGAACCACTAATGATCGCACAAAAATGCTGAATTATTACAGCGAGTACTTCTGCGCAACGATCTTATTGTACTTTTGACTGTGGCTTGAAACTAACGTGATTTTTGTGGGATGAGGAGAAGCAAATGTCCATGCCAATCCCTTTTCTTTTTTGTCACATTGTGAGATGAATTTTTACAGCATATTAGTTCATAAGATAACTTCTTCCTCTTTTTTTGGGGAAGGAAAAAAAAAAGCACGAGTGCCAATTTCAAGCTAAGGGTTTGTGTCAGTACTGTGAACCATTTTAACAATAGACTGAATTGGCAACACATTTCCTAAGCGTTTCAGATTTCCTGTGGAAAGAAAGAAAGGAGATCTTTAATCTACAGTGTAAAGTGACAAAGAAGACAGGGCCATTTCCCTCTTTCAAGGGCAAGAAACTTAGTAAAAGTACAAAAAAAATGAATATTTTGGCCAAGAAAATCCAATTTGCCATTTGAATAGGAAAGAATAGTGCCAGCATGCAAAAAGAGACGCTCGCTGTTGGCACAATGAAGGGAAGATAAAATTGCTACACACAAAAGGGACATCAGGTGTGTTGTTAGGCATTATAAAGATTTAAGGGTCAGATTTGCTTGGAACTAGAATTAAGGTTTCTGATGGATATAAGTGAGAGAGGATTCCTCCCCCATTCCAACTCTTCAGTTCTATCAGCAGCCTAGAGAGACATTTAATGTCATAAACGCAAAGTTAAGGCAAAAGTTCTCCTGCAACAGAACATTTCAAAGGCAGGAAATGCAAAGTTAAGCCATTTCTTCCAGAGCGAGCATTGGCACCATCTCAATCTCATCACCCCTGCCCTGTCCTGTCCATAGAGAAAAAAATATACATGGCTTCCTTTACCGATTCCAGATGACAGGAAACTTGCAGAGTTTTCCAGGCCAATGGCCTTGCCTCAAAGTCATGCACAGTGCTATTTTTCTAGAAAAGGGGGTGCCAGAACTAACCATGAAAACCTCCCTTATTCTCTTAGAATGGCAATGGCGCCAACTCGAGAGGTGCCGGAACTGAGTTCTGCTGAAAAAAAGACCTGGTCATGCATATGGCAATAACATAGAAAGCTGCCACATACTAAAATACCTTCCAACATGCTGCAGAGGGAAATCGGAATGCATGTCTTTTGGGGCTGTGGTCTTGTGGGAGCTAGGTGACTCATGCAAGATCATGCCCTCCCCGGATTTCAGGCAGGGTGCTTCCACAATCTTCCTGGATATGCCAGGGAATGAACCTGGGACCTTTGGCATGCAAAGCATGAGCTCTGCCACTGAGTTTCAACTGTTCCCCAATGACTAGCTGCATGGGCACCATCTTTCAAAGGCATACCTGGCTTGAGAGCCAGTGTGGTGTAGTGGTTAAGAGCGGTGGACTCGTAATCTGGTGAACCGGGTTCGCATCTCCGCTCCTCCACATGCAGCTGCTGGGTGACCTTGGGCTAGTCACACTTCTCTGAAGTCTCTCAGCCCCACTCACCTCACAGAGTGTTTGTTGTGGGGGAGGAAGGGAAAGGAGATTGTTAGCCGCTTTGAGACTCCTTCGGGTAGAGATAAAGCAGGATATCAAATCCAAACTCTTCTTCTTCTTCTAATAATAATAATAATAATAATAATAATAATAATAATAATAATAATTTATTATTTATACCCCGCCCATCTGGCTGGGTCTCCCCAGCCACTCTGGGCGGCTTCCAGCAAATATTAAAATACATCAACATGTTACAGATTAAAAACTTCCCTAAACAGGGCTGCCTTCAGGTATTTCCTAAATGTTATGTAGTTGTTGATCCCTTTGACCTCTGATGGGAGCGGTACTTATTTATCTACTTGCACTTTGACGTGCTTTGGAACTGCTAGGTGGGCAGGAGCTGGGACCGAGCAACGGGAGCTCACCCCATCGCGGGGATTTGAACCCTCAACCTTCTGATCGGCAAGCCCTAGGCTCTGTGCTTTAGACCACAGCTATCATAGCCAATAGCCATTGATAGCCGTCTCCTCCATGAATTTATCTAATTTGTCTGTGAAATGAGTTCTGTGAGCCCAAGCAGGGCTCTGCACTTGTTTTCCTCAGTCCTTGGCCCCCATGTTGCATTGCAACCTGTGCTTGAAGATGCGGGGGGGGGGGGGCATGAGAAGTTTCAGAAGCAGTTTGTGATATGGGATGGGAATCAGACGTTCAAAGGAACCAGATGTTCAAAGCGGGAGGAAGTTGTGTGTGTGTGTGTGTGTGTGTGTGTGTGTGTGTATGTGTGAGAGAGAGAATGCCGTTGGACTATCTGAAGGCCTTTGTGCAAGCAGCTCTTTGGATCCATGCCAACGTTTCAAAGAGTGATTATTCATAGCACTTATTATACTTGCGGTGATCTGGACAAATAAAGAGAGCTTTGGAAAATGTTCCGAGAGCCGTGGATTTATTATGGGGCAGCCATCCTGTAGCCCGAGGCCTCTGTCAAATTAGAGAGAGACAGAGAGAGGAGCACCCTGGAGCAGTATGAGGTGTTCTGGCAAGAATAATTATTTTCCAGCGGCAACGTCTGAGCTCCTTCAGAGGTGGAGGGTGGGGAGGCGGTGGCAGCAGAGAGACCGAAAGCAGGCGTTTGAAAATATCTACTCGAAGCAATGTGAATTAGCATGAAAAATACTTAAAGTCGGAATGGGTATGAGGCGGAAGGTCACCCTCTCACACAGTATGTGTAATAATTATTAGAAACGCGTGGCAAAGACGGAAAGAGAGAGAGACACTTCTTGCCGACAGGCCTCTGTGGCCTGTATAGTCTGTTAAAACAAAGAGAAGGGAGCTTTCCAGAGAAGGGCCCTTTTGGGCAAACGGGGGCATTTTCACACCATTTCTTTTTTGTTTAAAAAAGATCTTGGGATAGAGTGTTTTTTTCTTTTTTTTTGAAGTTGGGGGAAACACTACATAAATACCTCCCTCTCTTCCTCAGCTAGTAGAGATAATCAGTAGCCAATGATTTACTTTCAAGAGTGCTTACAATGAGAAGACATAAATGGACAAAGTCTTGTTAGCCTCGTAGCTGAATCCCGGGGACACAACAACAACAGGGATCGTTTTTTTGTTGTTTGATGGGAGAGGGGCCTGCAGCTTCTGTCTCGTTCTCTCGAATGTGACATAGTACTTGCTGAGAGTACTTTAGGAGAGAGGACAATTACTGGCCAAGGGGGCCATTTATTATCCTGTCTGAGTGTATTTAAGGAGGAAGATACATAATAAAGCTATTGTTTTGGTCAGAGCCTATTTATTGCAGAGACAAGTGGCTGCTCTCTATTGTCATGTGAGTTTGTTCCCGAGTGGGGAATAAATTCCAATTATAAGGCAGGTGACCCAAAACATTTTGATGCCCGAGGCAGAAAAATCCCAAATGGTACTCCCAAGGTAGAGAGGAAATAGATAAACAATGGACAATTTGCTGCCCTGTAATGGTCCCCAAAGTCTGCCACCTGCGACTTGGCCTCTTCACTTTGTAGGGAGAACTAACTAGCTCTGGGTGTGAAATATAAATAAATAAATTACCTTATCCTTCTGACTGGATTGCTTCCAACATATATAAAAACATAAGAAAACATTAAACATTAAAAAACTTCTATACAGGGCAGCCTTCAGATGTCTTCTAAACGTTGTATAGTTACTTATCTCCTTGGCTCGGTAGGCGCATAACTCCATACCCTCCAATATTCCTCCAATAAAAATAGGGATATCCTAAGGAAAACAGGAACATTCCAGGATCAAATCAGAAAGCGGGACGGCAGCTAGACTGGTGATTGGGGGTGGCCACCAAGACCATATAACACCGGTCTTGAAAGACCTACACTGGCTCCCAGTACGTTTCCGAGCACAATTCAAAGTGTTGATGTTGACCTTTAAAGCCCTAAACGGCCTCGGTCCTGTATACCTGAAGGAGCGTCTCCACCCCCACCGTTCAGCCCAGACACTGAGGTCCAGCGCCGAGGGCCTTCTGGCGGTTCCCTCACTGCGAGAAGCAAAGCTACAGGGAACCAGGCAGAGGTCCTTCTCAGTAGTGGCGCCCGCCCTGTGGAACGCCCTCCCTTCAGATGTCAAAGAGATAAACAACCACCTGACATTCAGAAGACATCTGAAGGCAGCCCTGTCTAAGGAAGCTTTTAATATGTGATATTTTAATGTCTTTTTTGTTGTTGTTGGAAGCCGCCCAGAGTGGCTGGGGAGACCCAGCCAGATGGGCAGGGTACAAATAATAAATTATTATTATTATTATTATTATTATTATTATTATTATTATTATTATCCAGGACCGTCCCTGGAAAATAGGGACACTTGGAGGGTCTGAAGGGACACTTGGAGGGTCTGAAGACATAAAAGGTCTCAGGTTCAGAACCCTAAGAACGGAATCCCAAAAGGAGAAAGACATAAAAAATCGGAAGTGACTATTTCCTAACCTAAACAAAAAAAAATAAAAAAAATTCCTTCCAGTAGCACCTTAGAGACCAACTAAGTTTGTTCTTGGTATGAGCTTTCGTGTGCATGCACACTTCTTCAGATACCAAGTGTGCATGCACACGAAAGCTCATACCAAGAACAAACTTAGTTGGTCTCTAAGGTGCTACTGGAAGGAATTTTTTTTATTTTATTTTGTTTTGACTATGACAGACCAACACGGCTATCTACCTTTAACTATTTCCTAACCTGTTATAGTAATATTTCTCTCACTGGAACTGTAGAGCAGCGGGTGGAGGACCTTCATACAGCCCAAGGACTGTATTCCCCTCCTGACTAACCTTCGAAGGGGTGCTGTCAGTGGTGGGAGGGGCCAATTCAAAAAGTGGTGAGTACCTACAAACACCCAAAAGTGCAAGGGAAAGGCAAATGTTCTCCCCTGCCCTCTCCCCCAAACCCAAGTAGCTTCCATACTTGTTCACATGACTTTGATATCAAAAATTGTGAGGTGATTTTTAAACACACTGTCACTGTTAGATCTGGTCCTTAGTGTGAAGTTTTTACAGGTCCTTTAGTGCATGGATAGGCAAACTAAGGCCCGGGGGACTGATTTGGCCCAATCGCCTTCTAAATCCAGCCCGCAGACGGTCCAGGAATCAGCTTGTTTTTACATGAGTAGAATGTGCCCTATTATTTAAAATGCATCTCTGGGTTATTTGTGGGGCCTGCCTGGTGTTTTTACATGAGTAGAATGTGTGCTTTTATTTAAAATGCAGCTCTAAGTTATTTGTGGGGCATAGGAATTCGTTCAATTTCCCCCCCAAAATATAGTCCGGCCCCCCACAAGGTCTGAGGGACAGTGGACCGCCCCCCTGCTGAAAAGGTTTGCTGACCCCTGCTTTAGTGGGATGAGCTACGGCTGAAGGCACGAGTAAAATAAGCCAGGAGGAGAAGCCCAGAGATCACGGGAGCTGCAAAGAACTCTGCACCCCACCAACTAAACCCACATAGCTGCAGCTTTGAGTGTAAGCTATTTTAGGGCAAGAGAAGGGGGAAAGCACTGGTGCAGCAGTATCAATGTTACCCTGGTGCCCGTACTGAGACCCCAAGGCCCATTTCCGTGAGCTGCCATGTTTGTGAGTCAACTCACAAACTTTTTTTCCTAGTGTGCGTGTGAGAGAGAATGTTGGCGATGTAGTGATATGTTGCTTGATTGTTCTTTCACTTGAACTGCCCTTGTCCAATAGGCACGCAGCATACCTATTGCTATTTTTATTTCCACCTCCAGGTAACCTGTAGGTCTTCTCAGTGTAAACTGGGTCACCTTGATAATTATGGTACAGTATAACTTTTGGGACACTTGTTCAGTCTTTTTCACTCGTTCAGCTTTCTTCCTTAGTTGGTTTTTTGTTGAAAAAACGTAGGACAAGAATAATTTCAGGCTGGAAAATTATAGGTCTGGCTGATATGGGGGCCCTAACCAGGTGCACTAACTCCAGGGGGCCAAGGTGTCTTTGGTCCCCTCAATATCTGTTGGCAGCGGACCCGGCCACCTCAACGTTGAGAGGTCCTTCATCCTGGCTTGTCCCTTTGACGATCGCCAGGGTCTTGCCAAGGCGGCCTCAGCCTGGCAGCAGTGGCAGCAAACAAGGATAAGGGCAGTGGGTGGGGGAAGGTAGACCAAGTTGTCCTGGGTGGGTTGGGGGGTGGCGGCACGCACATTGTGTATCATGCATGTGACGTCACACATGCATTATGGCCCCCCAATGTTGGGCGCAACTCGGCGCCTCTGACCCTAACTCACCCCCCCAACCCCCTGTCTTAGAGGGCACTAATCCTGCTCAATATCTGCTCCTGTTGCTCAAGGCCTGTGTACTCATTAGTTCACAGCAGCACCAGGGATTCATCTTATCACTGGTGGCTTGGCCCATTCCGGATGTTCTACACCAGGATGCCTCTGAGCAGTCTTGGCAGAGGGTGTTAATCTGCCTGTCCTTGTGTTGCCGTATCATGGCTGTAGCTCAGTGGAAGAGCATCTGGTTTGCATGCAGAAGGTCACAGGTTCAATTCCCAGCATCTCTAAGTCGGGCTGGTAGACAGCTGAAATCCTGGAGAGCAGCTCCCAGTCAATGTAGACCAGGGTTTCCCAAACTCGGGTCTCCAGCTGACTACAATTCCCATCATACCTACATGCTCAAATGTATGCTGGAAATGTAAGGAAAAAGAAGGTACCTTTTATCATATGTGGTGGAATTGTAAGGTAGCAAAAGGATTTTGGGAAATGATATATAACGAGTTGAAAAAAATGTTTAAAATAACCTTTGCTTTAAAAAACCCTGAAGCCTTCCTTTTAGGAATTCTAGGTGCCAAAATCCCAAGGGAGCAGAAAAGACTATTTATGTATGCGACCACGGCTGCATGGATGTTATTGCCCCAGAGATGGAAAGAAGATAACGTTCCTACCAGAGAAGAATGGCAGATGAAGTTGATGGACTATGCTGAAATGGCTAAAATGACCGGAAGAATCAGAAATCAGGAAGACCAAAATTTTAATAAGGAATGGGGAAAATTTATAACATATCTTAAAGACCATTGTAAACAGTTAAAATCCTCAGTAGGACTGGAATATCACTTGTAGTTTAAGGGTTAATTCTGGACACAATGGAGATGTAGAAGATTTGGATTATCATAAAAGATGCCGGAGGAAATAGGACCCACAAATGGGAGGATGGAAGTCCAGGAGATTCCTTGGAATCTTGTTTTTATGATTTATGTCTGATATATTTCTGTAAAATTTTAATTTGAAAAACCAAATATATATATATATATATTTACATATATATATATGTAAAGGAACAGAAAAAAACACAGTTCCCATCATATCTGACCACTGGGTCCTGCTAGCTAGGGATGATGGGAGTTGTAGTCCAAAAACAGCTGGAGACCCACGTTTGGGAAACCCTGGTGTAGACCATACCCACCTAAATGGACCTATGCCTTGACTCAGTATAACTAGGCAAAAAAAAGACAATCATGGGAATAACTGAATTGCAACAAAGGAAATCTACGCCGTGAAAGATCCCTGAAACGAGATGTAAGTATATTTATATAATGATTCTCAAAAAATATGTTTAATGCTTCAGGAGCAGAATTGCTCAAAAGCAAAAATCCTCAAAGCGTTATAAACTAATTCAAAGAAATATAAATGACTCAAGAAAACCTTCCAAATAACTCCAAATAACAAAAAATAACTCCAGATAAACTAACAAATAACCTTAATGAGTTGCCGGCTAAAATTCTCGTTTCACTGTTATGATCTATCAGTTTCCTCAGAAGGAAAAAAGTTAATGTATTTATATAACTCAAAGTAGCTTTTTGCTCTTAAATCTAGGGCTTGTAAAACACGTCGACGAGGGGCTATGAAAGCTCACACGATCTTATTGTTACGAAGCTATTGCAAAGACTGTAGCCTAGAATGGAGCAGCCTGGAAAATAGCAGTGCAACACCTGGCATGTAAGTATCGCTGCTATTGTCCATTCTGCCAGTTAATGTGTGGTTCACGGTGGCATTGTACTGCGAGGCAATGTGGAAACGGCTCCTTGCCCTTGCTTTCTTGAAGCTGTTTCCCAACAGCAGGTCACAGTGCTACTGTGAGGAACAACGCAGTGTTGCCTTAGTAGAACTGAAGCGCAGTTTGATCTCAACAGCTTCCCATTTAGCATAACGCAATAGCATTATCAGGGAGTCTATATGCTCTTCCACTTACAATAGCAGTGATTCTGGCATTTAAACTGCATCCCACATTATCTGCTCAACTAGACATGCAATACGTGTTCCTTGAAGTAAACAATAAGCTTCCCATTGATGTTTAATGGTTCTGGATCTCCCCCCCCCCCCGCTGTCTCCTTTTAAAACACCTACATGGAAACAGATTCTGTATCTTCCTTGCGTAATGTGTGCTTGTTATCCATTTGTTTTTAAAGTACGGTACAAGAGGGGTTCCTCCCCACGCTCTGTGTCCAAACTAATGATGTATGTTTATTTGGAATTAAGTTCTACTGTGTTCAGTGTAAAGATAGGGAAGAAATTCAATTCACTTTGCATTTAAAGGTGGGCTTTCCCACACTTTTTTTTGCTCCACTTTTCCAGGTGCAGGTGCATGCTTAAAAGCTCTGCGTCCAAGCGTTTGTTTGTTTGTTTTGCCCTGGAGCTTCCCTGTGAAAATCTGCTCTTTAGCACTCAGCCAGAGCAAACATCAATTCAAGTCTTCCATGGACTGTCGTTTGCTCTGATTGAGATTTAGAGAGTGAGTTTTCTTGGGGAAAGCTCTGGGGTGGGGGTGGGGAGGGTGCTCAGACATGGCGCTTTAAAGCACAGACAGTGTCTGGGAAAAGTGGAGGAAATTTAAGTGTGGCTAAATCCCCTGTTTCCCCTTTTTTAATACGTAGTCATAAAGTAAGCCATGGCAGGTTTTTTTTACCTTTGTGAGAAGTAAGACATACCCCAAAAGTAAGCCGTGGTGCCGCCATTGTTCCTGTCGCCTCCTCAGCCCCTCCTGCGTGTGCAGGGAGCCAGCGAACCAGTGAGAGGCATGGGGGGGGGGAACGCGCCTCTTGCAGAGTTCTGCCCCGCCTGCTTAGCGCGCAGGGAGAGGGGCGGGGGGGGGGGGAAAAGACGCCTCTTCCTGCCCTGCCTTTTCCCCGTGCGCAGGGAGCCAGCGAACCAGCGAGAGGCACGGGGGGAAAACGCGCCTCTTGCGGAGTTCTGCCCTGCCTGCTCAGCGCGCAGGGGAGGCTGTACCGTACCATACTGACGTAATAAAAATAAGACATCCCCGCGAAAATAAGCCACCCTGTGTTTTTTTGAGGAAAAAAAATTATAAGACGGTGTCTTTAAAAGGGGGAAAGACGGTCCTAACTTACCCCACACTTTCTGAAACCATCTATGAACCGTCCTTTGAAATTTGCACTTTTCCAAATTTCGCAATATACTAATGTGTACAAAAATCCACATTCCAGTGTGGATAAAATGCACATATTAGGAAAAAGTAACTTGCAAACATACACTATATTAAGGGGTGGGAGAATGTGTACATTAGGGGAAGCTGAATGCAAAAATGTGTACATTGGGAGAAATTCACACTAAAATGTGGCTGAATATTCACAAGGACTCAAATAATAATTGCAAACCGATGTGCAAATGGGGAGAACTGAATTTTAATATTTGGAAAATGAGTCACTGAGAGAAACTGAAATTAACAGAACACCACCATTCGTTCAGTGTGGCTTAAAGGTAAAGGTAAAGGTACCCCTGACTGTTAGGTCCAGTCGTGGACGACTCTGGGGTTGCGGCGCTCATCTCGCTCTATAGGCCGAGGGAGCCGGCGTTTGTCTGCAGACAGCTTCTGGGTCATGTGGTCAGCATGACTAAGCTGCTTCTGGTGAACCATATCAGCACACGGAAACACTGTTTACCTTCCCGCTGGAGCGGTACCTATTTATCTACTTGCACTTTGACGTGCTTTCGAACTGCTAGGTTGGCAGGAGCTGGGACCGAACAACGGGAGCTCACTCCGTCGCAGGGATTCGAACTGTCGACCTTCCGATCAGCAAGCCCTAGGCTCTGTGGTTTAGACCACAGCACCACCCGCATCCCCTTCAGTGTGGCTTACTCCCCAGTAAAAAATCAGAGACAGCTCAGCTGGTAGAGTACAAAATTTTTAATCTCAGAATTGTGGGTTCGAACCCCACATTGAGCAAAAAGATTCCTGCATTGCAAAGGGTTGGCTAGATAACCCTTGCGGTCCCTTTGAACTCTACAATTGTATGATTCTAGGTATGTTTAAGATTGTAGGTTAAGGCTCTGATCCAAGCACAGCTATTTGAAATTGTTGTTTTGCAAACGAAATGGAATATGTGCATTCCAGCATATTGGACATTAGATCGGCAACCAGGCATTCCTTTCACCCCATTCTTCAGGCAGATTATTTGCCTTTAAAGAAAGAAAATTCACAGGAGTTCATTCATAACATGTTTTTGAAGTGCAAAACTGTTCCGGAGATTAGAGGGGTCAGACAGCATTTTAGATACACTTCCAGCCAACCTGTATATCGAGCTTTCATCTTGATTTGTTAGAAGGGAAAATAAGACTATTTGAACAGCATCCCCCCCTAGTTTGATGACACTGCATCGAGCAAATGCTATCCCACACTTTCCCGTGCATTCCCAAATCCTTATTGCAAAAAGTCTGATATTTTTTGGGAAGCGGTTTGTTGCACGAGATGTCCCAATCAACTATAATCGTGCAGTCCGAATTTGCCACCCCAGAATAGCAACAGCCTGGGAGCACCTTTGGTGACATTTTAAAAAAGCAATTGTTTTATTTATTTAATTTTATTTCTCACCTGCATTTCACTATAAGGTCCCTGAGTGGGTTACTGTGTAGAGCCAAATGGTGAAAATGTTCCAGAAGGCCTGCAGACACCTCCTTGGTAGTCAAGATAACCCCAAGACTAATGGATAGTTGCTGCAGCAATGAGCTCACAAACCTTTATGCACTTCCTTTGATATATTCTAAGTGGCTTGTTTTGGTGTGGGCTTTGATGCTGGGCTCTTGGCCTAAAGAAGGGACTGAGAGGAGGTTCTGGGCAAACTGACATACTCTGTTTTGTGTATAAGAAATGCTTAACATAATAGCACTTTCTGGACAAGCCATGACAATCTCTCCCCGCTGCAGTGTCTGACCAGTGTCTGTAATGGCACTGAGGCTTTGCAGGCTGTGTTGTAAGTTTCTTGGCTGTTCTGATGTGCAGCAAAGTCCCCAGCAACCTGCTTTGCAGTCTCTCGCACCACAATATTCCACTGGCATAAAACATTAAGGCTGGGATAGCTCAATTGATAAATCATGAGACTGTTAATCCCAGGGTTGTGGGTTTGAGCCCCATGTTGGGCAAAATATTTCTGCATTGCAGGGAGTTGGACTAGATGACCCGCATGGTCCCTTCCAACTCCACAATTCTATGATTTTGCCAGCAGAACCAATATACTGCAGAGTTAGCACTTGGGTACAGCCCAAAGTTTGCAAATGGTCATGCAAATGAAGACTAGCATTTTGGTGGCTGTTGTCAAATATGAGCATGGAGACATAAATCCTCACCAGCTGGGTAAAATGATCAAAAGATTGGAGAAGAGGAGCAGTATATTATACATATATATTTTAAAGTCACTGTGGCCTTGAGAACAGCAGGCAGGAGATACCAGGAACGCTTGCACCGATTTGCCTTCTGGATCATCTAACTAAGCTGTGCTTTTTAAACCACTTCTTTCTGTGGTTGTGGAGCTGATCAGATTATACACAGGTGGATGTAAGTGAAGCTTATTTTCTGCATAGTAGGGAATATCTCAGATGCCTGACGGAAGAAAAGTGCAAATCACTTTATTTCAACAGCTCAGACCAAATAGCAAGGGTTTATATTACTGGAGGTGAAATTGAGTACTGTACTGGTTATTTGGAAGATCAGAAGAAATTATAACAAGAAATCATACACCTCTAACTGCTTATGGTGCAATGACCCCGGAGTCCAGCAGGGACCAGGACACAGAGTTAGAGGCTACAATGACACCATGTGAGGAATCAAACAGTGTTCCTGCTTCAACTGGTGATCAGGGACCCCGTAAACATGGGGCTGGAAAGAAGGGGACTGTTGAACTGAGTCTCACAGCACAGGGGCATGTAAAGCCAGAGGCAGAGGCAGATGGATCCTCAGGAGCTCCGTCCCACAGGCCTAAAAAACAGAGTGCCTCCCATACTGCCTTGCCAGTCAAACAGTGTAGAGAACAGAGTGTGGGAGACGTTTTTAGGACAGAGGGATTGGTCCTTTAAGAGACTTCAGCACTCCAACAAAGGGAGTGGAACATGGGAGAGGTGGCCTGAAGACAGAGACTAAATGGTCTCAGTTCAGTTCCATCTCTAGTTGGCAAGTTGCTCACTAGGAGCTCTCCCTGGTGCTGAAACACCTAACCCACCTTGCCCCCACTCTTAGAGACCAGAACAAGGTAATTGATGTGTGCTAATGGTACGTCCACACAACTTCTTTAGGTCGAGCAGTTTTTAAATTAGCACCCTGGGTACCATTGCTAAGGAACAGCACCCAGAATGATAGTCAGTCCACAAGGACTGGTCAGCCCCATCTGCTGCCATTCTTCTCTGGGGTTACAGTATCATTGCCTTTTAGAATTTCATTTTCCTAGTAAAGCTACCTAGTATTCATTTCAAGGGATGAAAATTAGCTCACAAACTGTGAGCCCATAACAGCTCCTTCTCAAGCTCCCATTACAATGCAAGCATTTAGAAGACGATGCTCTGTTGCACTTGAATATCTTCTTAATAGTTAATGTGATTTCAAACACCATGCGTATTTCATGCTGCAGTAACTACTAAGGACCAACCCACCAATTAAGAAAGTGCATTTCATGAGGCAAGTGTGGAGATCTCATGTAGAATTTTTTCCCAACGTTAGAAAGGATAGCAAGTCAGGCAGAACAGGTTCTAATATACCGGTAACTTTCTTCTTGACAATGCAACACAGAAAGGTGACTTTTTATAGAGGGGGCAGAATTCAAATATGTGATGCCCAACTGCTGCAGAATATGTTGCGAAAAGGTAAGATGCAGTCAGAAGATGACATATTTACCAGCTGAATGTAGAATTTAGAAACTAACAAAAATGCTTTAGGAAAACCCAGAGCCTGCCCTCTGTCACACAGCTTTAGCATTCCAAAGGTATCATCCTCACCGGAGATACCATTATGAAATCTTATTGTGCAGCAAGAAATTTGTGCCTCCCTTCCCCTCAACTACTCTGTGGCTAAGCTGCACATCTGTTAATACTTCCTGTGTACAAAACGTCCCACAAACGGGAAAGGACCATCAAAGAGGAACAGCTCTTGTGAAGAGTGTCTCTCCTGGAAGCCCCTCTGCTTCATGTTTGGTGATGCAGTGCTGTGCTGGAAGATTAGAAGCTCAGCATTTCCGAGGAGGACCTCAATCTAATATTCATAAGTGTGCGGGAAGGCTGCCAGGTTTTGTGTTTGCATTAGCAATTGATCAACTCCACCGGGAAGCTCCTATCAGTGTTTATTCAGGATGTTTCTGTTAAAATGCTGAGAGTTAGAAACTGATTACAGAAAGGTAACACATTGCAGAAGATGGGGACTCCATGAATGCGGCCAGAATGTTTAAAAATAAGGAGATGGTTAGATAGATGTCCTCGGTTGCCACCTGTGCATTTAATTGGTGGTGGTCTGGATTTTTCTCCATGACGGTCTGTTTAAAAGATGTCTGCTAAAGACCCCACAATAGAAGAGAAAACAGAACATCCATGTTGTCAGAAGTAACCAGTGGAAACGCCAGTGTCAGAAAGTCATCCTGTGGATTAGAAAGCTCTTCAAAGTGTGCCAGCTCTTGGAAGATGAAGGATCTTTAGGCAGCATAAATTGACAAATGCATTTGTTCTCAATTGTCCCTTGCACTTTATCACTGTCCGCATTATGTCAGAGGTTATGTCCAAGCTGAGATTGTTTTGATAAATGTGTTTATTTTCTCTTAACTAGGCACAAAAGCCTCTCATGGTTTGTAAGCTAGGACAGGCGTGCAATATTATTCTGATTATTGAACAAGTAACTGGAAGAAGGCACTGTGGCAGGAATTATTGAAATCTCTTAGTAAACAACTTTGAGGTCCTTTTGCTTTTATTTTTTTCAGTCAAGCACTTTATATAAGGTTTTCTTTAATGAAGTCAGTATGTCTAGTGCAGGGGTCCCCAGACTACAGCCCAGGGGCCGGATGCGGCCCAAGGGGCTCATTTATCCGGCCCCCGGTGACCCCCGGCAACCCTCGCCGCCCGCTGCCGCCGCTCGCCCTTACCGGCGTGGTGCGGCTGCCCATCTCCGGGTCAAAGCGGCACTGGAAATAGCATTTGCGAATGCACAAAACATAATTTCCAGTCCACGGAGGGCCGTGCGCACACAAGCTATTTCCGGTTCCGCGCCGTGCTGGAAAAAGTGAGGGCACGTGCGTATGGGCGTGCGCTCCCCCTCCCTCCGGCCCGCCGTGCAATCGTCGCTGGAGGAACCAGCCCGCCGCGCGGTGAGTCTGGAGACCCCTGGTCTAGTGCATGATCAAATTTTCTGATCCTCTCCTTTATTGAGGAGGTTTCCTCATTATTATTTTTAAAATATCATTTGGTAAAGAAATATGTTGCACAGTTTTTTTAAAAAATATTTTTTATTAAAGATTTTCTTGATTTACAAAGGTATATGCAATGTCTCTTTCGTGTTCTTTCCATGTAACATTTTTACATATCAGTTTCGTTTGTTGAGACATTAGGAAGAAAAGGGGGAGAGAGGTGGGCAGGATGGGGAGATGGGTGGGGTGGGGTGGCAGTGTTTCTACTTTACTTAATATATGTAGGGTTTGGTGTCAGCGTCATTTGTGCAGGTTCTTTTGTGCAGGTTCTTTGTGCTCCTTTGGTGGTGAGAGAGGTCAGGGTTGGTGTATGGTGTGATTGTTCATTTGTGGTTACCTGTGGTGGTCTTTGGTTTCCTGTGTGAGTGGGGTGGGTGAGTGTTTTTGATCAGGTTAGCCATATTGATTTGTATGCTGTTGGTAGATTTCTGTCCTTGTCTATTTGGGCTGTGTGTGTGATGAAGGGGAGCCATACCGGGCTTAAGACTTCTTCTGTTTGTCCCCTTGTCAGTTTCAGCTTACTGGTTAGTTTTTCTAGTAGGGCTATTTCCCATACTATTTGATACCATTGGTCCATGCTTACTCCTGACAGGTCTTTCCAGTGTCTGGTTATGATGTTTCTGGCTGCTGAGAGTAAATGAGTTATGAGTTCTTTGTGGTGAATATGTTGCACAGTTGATACAACAACTGGGACTGTTGTCAGCATACAGGCAATCACTGGAATGTAATCAAAAGTCCCTCTCCTCATAATATTATGACAATGCATTGAATTTTTAAAAAAATATGGATGTGATGAAGCACATAAACAATCAGCCTGATGAAGAGTATTGATGAGCTAGAAAGTTTGCTCACTGTCAGCTTTTTAGTTGGTCTATGTTACATAGCTGTCAACTTTCGGATTTGAAAATAAGGGATTTTTTCCAAACTTTCGGATTTGAAAATAAGGGATGCCACGAGGGCGGTGCAATGGCACTAAGTAGCCTCGCCACCCTGCGTTCCAGAGGCTGCGCGCAAACGGGTGAGCGAAAGAGCGAGCGCGTAGACGGCAGGCAGGCTGTCTGTCTGGTTGGGCATGAGGGTCTGGATGCACAAGGCATGCAAGCTCCGCCCCCAGTCGGTCTCAGACTCCTTATTGGCAGCCGAGCAACGCAGCTGAGGAGGCTCCCTGGCCGGCAGGGAGGGAGAGGAGCTGCTTCCTTTGAAATCCGGGAAATTTAAGGGATATCAACAATCCGGGATAGCAGCGGGAAACGGCATTGGAATAAGGGAGTTTCCCGCAAGAAAAGGGAGGGTTGACAGCTATGCTATGTTACCCTAGTGTTCCTTTTCCAGATTGTTTTGAATGGGCTCACATGGCTATCTAGCTTTCTGTCTGATTTCATGTAACTAGTTGCAGTTGCTGTAAATAAATTAATATGTGTCTCTCTGTGTGTATGTATGTGCGCGCGCGCGCGCACGCACACACACACACTATTAAGCAGTCACAATGTGAACTAAAGCACTTAATAGAGTGAAGTAGATTTGCCTTGCTCAAATGTCAGCAACCAATACCTCTGTGAAAGCAATTGCTTGTCTCCCGGCCGTTGTGATCTTGAAAGTATTGCATCTACTTGCATCTACAGCACTGGCAGAAAGGGAGCCTTAGCTAGGAGTCTGGCCCAAAATCAGAACCACCCATGTAGAAACCATCACCAGGGTTTCCCCCCTTTTTCTTTTTGGCCTCTGGCGCTTTCAGTTTATTTCCTCTCTGTTGAATGAGAATTGACCAGCAGATGGTGCAATTTGCTTTTCTTTATCCATCTTCACCTAAAGATTTCTTCACAGAGCAAGACCGTTCCCAATGTATGCATAATGGAACAACAGCAGTGGTTTGTTTCGGTTTCCCCACAAGCTAACATTTCTCTGCCGTAACAATCGGATCCTTTCGGTGACTGTTAATAATTCGGCACAAGTGTTTTAAATAAAGGCACAGTGGACTATCCAACCATTCATAGGTTGTGATCCCACAGCCATTCACCTGTGAGAAAGACCCATTTCCCCCAGCACTGCTTGCTTCTGAGTAGACACATATAGAATTGTGCTTTTAGGCTGCAATCCTAAATGTACCATGGTGAGTAAGCCACATTGGATTTAGGCTGCACACACACTAACTCATTTGTAGGACAAAAAAGTAGTTTTTGGCAGTCGGAAATTGTTCATGCTTGTCATCAACATGCTGCTGTTGTTATTGTTATGATGATGATGCCCATCTGACCGGGTTTAGGTCTAGATTGATTCTAGATCTTGCTGTCCACAAGGGTATGTGTGGTTACTTGAGACATGTCTGAAAACCCTCCCATTGATCCATACATTTTCCTCCCTGCACATAACCCCAGATGAATGAAGAATGAAGTGGTGATCACGATCTTGATACACACCCATCCACAACACCATTGAACAGGTGCAGATATGGCCCCTGCATTGGCAGAGCCACCTACATCTGTTTTCTAATGGACACGCTGTGGGGCAAGGCAGAATCAGTCTGCAATGAACTTTCATGTTTTGAATGATTCTAGTTTCTCAAAAAGCGCCTTTCAGGGGTGAAAAATATGCAATAGGTTGTAGGTGGACTATGCAGAAAAACTGAGTACTACTAAGTATCCACTGTTTACAGGGGGGGAAAGTGTGTATGTCAGCGTTTCTCAACCGGTGTGCCGCGGCACGCTAGTGTGCCGCGAGACACCGGCTACTGTGCCGCGGGAAAACCGTGGCTCGGGACCCCATGCCGCAGCCGCAAACGCGTAGCAGCGGCTGCAGTGGGGGAAAGGGAGCGCAGAAACCCACCGCCAACCTACCGCGCATGCGCCAGCTTGGAGCTCCCCGCCGATTCTGATTGGTTGCCAGGGACCAATAGGAAGACAGAGGAAGGATACGCAAGGGCTGCCGGTAGCCACCGCCATTTTTCTGTTGGGGGGCACTGAAGCCCGGCAGCCGTCCAGGCCCAGCGCCTGCTGCTAGGTTTCCCCCCGCTCGGCCTCGACCTCAGCGCAGCGACAAGGAGCGGCGCCTCGGAGAGCTCGGCATCCACTCTGGTAAGGGGCGCGGGTCAGGAAGTTTGAAGTTGCTGCGCTCGGGAGCGCGAAGGCGGCGGGGAAGTAAGAGTGATTTTTTGACATTTTCTGGTGGTGGTGTGCCGCGAGATTTTTTCCATGAGACAGGTGTGCCGTTGCCCCGAAAAGGTTGAGAAACACTGGTGTATGTAGCCATAGAAAGACTTATTTATAAGTCATCATGCCTAGAAATGTGTGGTAAGATATACGCATGAGATTGAATGTTCAAAGCATATATACATTGGAAAGTTGTGGCAAGTTTCAGAAGCAATACATTGTACAAAAAGCCCTCCCTTGCAACAATTCTGAACTACACAATTCTATAGATGGAGGGAGTTTAAGCAATTTACACAAATCTGCTTCCTTTTAGTTCCTTTTAGAGAGCCAGTGTGGTGTAGTGGTTAAGAGCGGTAGACTCGTAATCTGGTGAACCGGGCTCACGTCTCCGCTCCTCCACATGCAGCTGCTGGGTGACCTTGGGCTAGTCACACTTCTTTGAAGTCTCTCAGCCCCACTCACCTCACAGAGTGTTTGTTGTGGGGGAGGAAGGGAAAGGAGAATGTGAGCCGCTTTGAGACTCCTTCCGGTAGTGATAAAGCGGGATATCAAATCCAAATTCTTCTTCTACTAGAAGGAGCAAAAAAGGGTTTCATTGGCTGAGAAATATGAAGCTTTCGACTCCCCCATTTGGGGTTCTGTCTGGTCCCTCCCCCCATAACTAGGTATCTCCACTGAACATTGGAATGAGATCTAGTATGTGCATTGGAAACACAATTTTAGTTTTAGATTTGGATTCCAGCTTGGCCTCTGTGCCCATTTTCAAAGGGTGTACATCTGAACTATCTGGTGTTTGAACCAAAGGAACCCAAGCGCTAGCATAGGGGTCCGAGGAAGAGTCACAGTATCCATTTAGTGTTTGCCTGGAGGATAGAGAGGGGTCTGTGTAGATTCCAATGAGTTCACATCCATAGTTCGATCCACTTTTGACCCGTGTCCTGCCCACCACTGGTATATCACCTCCTGCAGGTTGTCCAAAAGGAATATGCCCCTCAGGCGGAAAAAAATGTTCCCCTATCACTCTCTTGACTCATGGACAGGATGATTTGGAGGCAGATGAGATCCCTCGTCGCTGATCCCAAGCTGTACAGAGCTCCCAAGGTAAGGCACCAGCACCAGAAAGGAACTAGAATCCTGTTTGCAAAGTGTGCCATCATCGAATCATAGGATCGTAGAGTTGGAAGGGGCCACAAGGGTCATCTAGTCCAACCCCCTGCAATGCAGGAATTTTCTGCCCAACATGGGGCTCAAACCCATGGCCCTGAGATTAAGAGTCTCCTGCTCTACTGACAGAGCTACCCCAGCTAAGTAATCAATGCCTGTTTGAGAACACACAATCAATATATTGTGTTCACTCAGTAAGTCCAGAATAATGTGGTCGTTGTTTGCCTAGGTGGCTTTTGAACAGAATTTGCTCAATAGGAAAAAAAAAAAAAAAAAAATGCTACCTTTGGTTTCTGGACTTCTTTTTGACTGCTGATACCCTGGGGATTTAACCACGAGGGATGGTTAATTCCTACGAGGCATCTGCCTGGTCACTGTTGATACACAGAATTCTAAATCGGAAGACACAGCAGCAAAACCATGTTCTCCTCACGCCATTTTGTGTTGATAAAGCCCCATTTCACAGGCAAAAGAAAGGGGGAAATTGGTGGGGGAAGACAGACTATGCCAATATAATTTATGCTCTTTCTAGATGTTGTCGATTTCACCTCAGACTCTGAGCCACAGCTTTTAAACGGTCCATTAGATAACCCAACCCCTTGATAACATTGAAACAAAACAAAACAACTAGAACCAAGCAAATGGACAGCTGAATCCGTTTTGCAATCCAAAGGGCAGTCTTTTCCTCCCTGAAAGACTGGATGCACGGTTTATAAATATTTTATTAAATCCTTTTAAACTGTTGTTCTTTCCAAATCCCCTCCTCTGTGGGTTCCTGACTGCAGCGTTAATGTGGGCAAAGTGTTTCTGGGAAGATCAGGAAATGCAATCAGACTCTGTTTAATACCCACAGTGCTCTCTCGTCCCCGCTGATTTTCAGAGCTACGTCGCAAACGGATTTGTTTCTGCCTCCCCGCCCCCTTCGAAAATGGAGAGAAGTCCAAGTTCCAAGTTGAAGCGGTAGCTTCATGATATTGCAGAGGAAGGTGCACAGCCCTTGGGGGAGAAAATATTGGTTGTTGCCTGTGGGTTGGTTTTTTGTTTTTCATTTTGCTTGAGGCAGACCATTTTTTTGGGGTAGGGGGTTGTGGAGCAGTATATCCCTCCTAAATAATATTGAGTGGTGTGTGACTCAAGCTAGGCCTAGTGCAGTGTTGGCTAACCTTGACACTCCAGATGTTTTGGAACTACAACTCCCATCATCCCTAGCTAACAGGACCAGTGGTCAGGGATGATGGGAGTTGTAGTCCCACAACATCTGGAGTGTCAAGGTTAGTCATCACTGGCCTAGTGCTCCTTTTAATTGTGTGTGCTGTGTAAACTGCATTGAGTCATCAAGTAACACATTTTAAATTAACTCACTCATAACAAGGCTGGTTGGGGTGGGATGGCGGAGCCTCATGATGAGAGACCATGCTGCCAGGGCAGCTGAAAACTTGTCCTTGAAGCACTTCCCAAAACCTGCACATCCAATTTGAAAAGAGGTGATAGACAGAAAAGAAATGGTTATATGTACCCAAAGGCAATGAGGGTTCTCTTGCCTCCGTTTTCTTTTTCTTAAGTCTCTGAAAAAACCGTTGTAATTATGGAGGCCAACCTAGCAGTTCGAAAGCACATCAAAGTGCAAGTAGATAAATAGGTACCACTCCAGCGGGAAGGTAAACAGCATTTCGATGCGCTGCTCTGGTTTGGCAGAAGCGGCTTTGTCATGCTGGCCAAATGACCTGGAAGCTGTACGCCGGCTCCCTCGGCCAATAAAGCGAGATGAGTGCCGCAACCCCCGAGTCGGTCACGACTGGACCTAATGGTCAGGGGTCCCTTTACCTTTACCTTTAACTCATGGCATTGGATGACAGCTGTTGTAACATTCAGGACAGACATAAGGAAGCATTTTTTCTTGCAGAACTACAGAATTCACTCCCACAAGAGACAATGATGGCTATCAACTTGGATGCTTTAAAAGAGGGCGGGACAATTTCTTAGAAGATAAGGCTGTCCGTGGTAACTCCTTCCATGAAAAGGGACTTTTGGTTCTCAGTGAGCCTTACACTAAAGTAGCCACTGTGATCTTTTGTGAACACTTCCCCTCTGACATTGCACAGTTCACTCAAGTTGTGGGTGGGCAACTTCTCTTGGCTACCCAAGTTAGCATGCCCTTTCTTTCCCTTGTGCACCATGAAATCTCCATCACCACTCTACACACCCAGCTGAACACATGTCGATTTAGCAGGCATTGTAAGGAGGTCTGTGTGAATCTGAATTTATGATATGGTTTATCTCTGTAGATCAGGACATACCTGTAAGTATAAGATTGGCATAACTAATAAGATGAGCTTTGGTGACTATGGAACCAGCCAGATCCCAGCCCTCTGCTGAAAGTTCACCCACGTCTGACCTAAAAGATCAAAACATGCAAATTTAGTTGCTAAGTTCCCCAGTGAGATCCATCCACACAATGGTAAGGTGATTTAAAGGAAGCTTGTAGACAGAGATGCCTAGGCTCAGGTAATTGCTCACTATCACAAGTCTTTCACCTTTTTGTTAAACAGACAGGAACAGAATGGTGAGAACTAGGCAAGAAATTCCAGAAATAACTATGGAAATTATAGAAACCACTCATTTCATGACCCCTTCTCCTCTCCACTGGCATGCCTTGGCAAAAAGGGTATTTAAAAAACCGTTAGATGCAAAGGTTAGTTGGCTCTCACAGCTCCAACAGGACAGCACTTAACCCGGCAATCCTAACAACAACAACAACAACAACAACAACAACAACAACAACAACAACAACAACTTATTTATACCCCACCCATCTGGCTGGGTTTCCCCAGCCACTCTGGGTGGCTCCCAACAGAATATTAAAAACATGATAAAACATCAAACATCAAAAACTTCCCCATACAGGGCTGCCTTCAGACGTCTTCTAAAAGTCAGATAGTTGTTTATTTCCTTGACCTCTGATGGGAGGGAGTTCCACAGGGCGGGCGCCACCACCGAGAAGGCCCTCTGCCTGGTTCCCTGTAACCTCACTTCTCGCAGTGAGGGAACCGCCAGAAGGCCCTAGGAGCTGGACCTCAGTGTCCAGGCTGAACGATGGGGGTGGAAACGCTCCTTCACACATCTGCTTCGCTTTAAGGACAGGTATACTCCCCCCGCCTTCTAGTGTGGGCTTATGACAAAATTGTCATGCCCATGTTTCTGTAGGCCTTTAGAATGGTGAGAGAATCTTTTACTCTTTAATCAAAGTGTGTATGTATTGTAATTTTCTACCTGCTTAGGCTGTAACTTTGCTGTCTAAAGCACCATTTTTATAGATTCTGTCACTCCTGTGTTATATAATAAACCAAGCTTTCTCTATTTCTTTGTGTGAGAGCTTCTTGTAGGCATAAGATGGAGAGTTAACACATGCACAACATCCATAACAAATGCACGTCATAACTCCAGCAAAAGATCCCAAACCTCTCAGCAGTGTGTATATGGACATACATGAGTATTGGCTGTACACATGTGAGTCCAGGTATGCACTCGTAGCAGCATCTGCATGGAACGCCAGCACTGCATAATATATCTTGCTTGCCCAGTGAGATATACAAGTCAGGCCATAAGTGACCGCTGTTTGGACTTCAGACTGTTCCACAAAAAACAGCGGAAGATTAGGAGATCGGTCAAAGCAATTCTCTCTCCACAGAGCTGAGCATCACCTTGCTATCCAGAAGTGTAATGCATACAAGGCAACTGAATTCATATGTTTGCTCACTGAGACAGCAAACCCAAAGATTTGCCTTTATTGTGGCACAGCTGGGAGTAAATACAGCTATTGTGGTTTTCTATTGCTTCCCAAAGCACCGGCAGCCTGCGACAAAGGAAAAAAAGGAGAGGCAAATATTGTACCTAGGTGCACAAAAGAGAAAGGCGCTGTGATAATTAGATCAGTCTCGTTTTCTGTTTTTTCCCCATTTTGAAAGTGGTAAAATTACGCCTTTTTGAGGAGGATGAGTGCTGTTCTCTGGGCAGTTTTGAGCAGCATCTGAAGTTACAAAGAAATGCCAGGTCTGGTTAATGCTGCTTTCTTGCAAAAGAGCTGCAGATGCTTTTATTTCCTCCTTCCCCAATATAGGCTTTAGAGGGAATTAAATAAGCAAGTCATCAGTACCTGGCAGGACATCACCTTAATGAGGAGGCCAAGAGATGAAGTGTATGCTTGATGCTTTATCTCAAGAGGACACGATGCTTTTCATAGGAAGCTTCAAAACTGGATTCTATTTGTTGCAGAGTTTGGTTCCTACCCGCCCCCCCTCTAGGCCTTAAGAATGGAAGTGAGTAAAGAAATGAATGGGAAATTGCCGATCCGAATGTCTCTAACAATAAGGAAACAAGGACTGGCTGTCATGAGTCACGTATAGGCAATTGTTCCCGCAGGGCCAAAGGAAACCATTTCCTTCCTAACGGCTTCCTTGCTACTTGCATTGGCAACTCGATAGAAACCTAATGGAAGGGAACTCGGCTGTGCGGGCAGGCGAGGTGGGAAGCTTGTTCTCTTTCTTTATTGAGGTTGCTTCTCCTGGACCTTCGCTTAGACATGGAGGAGGAATTCATTGGGTCTGCTTTTGGCAGTGGACCAACTCAATAGGACTGTCCTGAACAGGCTTGTGGCTCGAAACACATCTCCAGATTTTGCAGTGTTGTGCATGAGAAGCGAACATGAAAAGGCATGGATATTCTAGAGCAGGGGTGGCCAACTCCAAAGAGACTGCGATCTACTCACAGAGTTAAAAACTGGCAGTGATCTACCCCCTTTTTGTTGTTGAGCTTTTTTTTAGGAAGGCCCATTTTGGGGGGGTTCGAGTCAAAGTTGTTGAGTTTTTTCAGGGAGGAGGTAAAATGTTTAGTTTTTTTTAGGGGGGCCACAATTGTTCAGCTTCTTTGGGGGGAGCCAATGATCTACCAGTGATCTACTGCAGACGTCCAGTGATCTACCGGTAGATCATGATCTACCTGTTGGACATGCCTGTTCTAGAGGAATTGTGTACAGTCGTTGTTAATTGGGAGGCTAGTGAGTTGGGTAGGCTTGGTCCTTTTATCAATATTTTTGGATGAGCAGGTTGAGGCATCATGTTTTACAGGAAGCTGGTGTACACTGCCCATATTCCAAACCCTATTTGAGATAAGGGCTATTGTAGCCTGAGCTGGCCTGAGCTTGACAAAGTAAGCATCTAAAACAGAGTTTGACTTACTCCAGCCTTTTTGCTGGTGATGGTGCAAGTTCCACTGGGTTGCCAGGTCACGTGACTGAGCTGGAAGGGGTGTGATTCCCTTCTTATCCTCTTCTGCCCCTGCCATGCCCCTTTGGGGAGGGGCACTTACACTGGTGTAAGTTCTGCTGGCTTAAGCTCCACAGGCTGAGCCTCATCTAAGACCGTGTAACTCCAGTTCAGTAGGGATGAGAGAGTTATACTGGTGTGGTCCAAGACAGTCCAATATCTGCCTATTCCAAACATTCTCAACCCAGTAGATATCAGGCTTGGGTTGTGCTCAGGGCTTTTTCTCAGCCGGAACTCACTGGAACTCAGTTCTAGCACCTCTCAGGTGAGGTGGGCCCCATTGCCATTATAAGGGAACAAAGGACGCGGGTGGCGCTGTGGTCTAAACAACTGAGCCTCTTGGGCTTGCTGATCAGAAGGTTGGCTGTTTGAATCCCCGCAACGGGGTGACCTCCCATTGCACTGTCCCAGCTCCTGCCAACCTAGCAATTCGAAAGCACACCAGTGCAAGTAGATAAATAGGTACCACTGCGGCGGGAAGGTAAATGGAATTTTTGTGCACCCTGGTTTCCATCACGGTGTCCTGTTGCACCAGAAGCGGTTTAGTCATGCTGGCCACATGACCCGGAAAGTTGTCTGTGGACAAACGTCAGTTCCCTTAGCCTGAAAAGCGAGATGAGCATTGTAGCCTCATAGTCGCCTTTGACTGGACTTAACCGTCCAGGGGTCCTTTACCTTTTTATAAGAGAACAAGGGAGGTGTTCATGATGAGTTCCGTCACCTCTTTTTCTAGGAAAAAAACACTGCTGCTGTTGCTGTTTTCTATGCTATGTCATCTTGGAGCACTCTTCTGAATGCAAAAATTGATATGAACAAGTATAATAGATACTACCATGATTGTGTACAGTCATATGCACAACTGAAATGTAGACTGTTAAGTGCATCTTTTTTAAAAAAACAAAACAAAACATGCAAACTGGGATGGAAGGACCTATGAATGAGTACCAGAAAAACTGAAACGGGACAAAATTTAGCCAATCTCTCCACCCCCACTTTCACACCACCACCCTGTTGGAATTCATGGCCTTTGTTGCTCCTCAAGACATTCAGACTGGTCCCAGCAGTCATTTCACAGCAAAGTGGAAGGTCTATGGCCTCCTCTGTTATTCGTGCTGTGTTAGTTTCCACACATAGTGAAGTGAGACAAGATAAACTGCCCCTTTTTATGCACAATGGAGAAAATGCCAAGAAGGCACAGCGTGTGCTTGGGCTGGGTTGGCTAGGAAGATAATAACAAGTCAGAGTTTTCGCAAGCTGAGCTGCTTAGCGATTGCTTTACATAGCAATCGAAAGATCTCAAATTAATAGCCAGCTTCCTTTTAATCTCTCACATGAATGCCACTGCTATAGTCTTCATAATTATAATTAGGCAAACTCTTTACCTGCTTGATGTGTACAATCAGAGCTTTATGAAATAGCATTGGAGCTGCAAAGACTCGTGGAACGGGAGGTCTGTGCACAATCCTATTATTCTTTAATTGAATTGATCCGGCTACCCCAGTGTTCATGGAACATATGACATTTATCCTGCTAAGCAATACAGGCCACCAAGGAAAGTTTCTTGAGACTGTGTAATGGAAGAAATCTCAGTATTCTGATAAGAGGATTGGTACAGCTAGCTCTAACAGGAAGTCCCTCACCCCACTCCAAAAAAATGGCCAATGTGCTCATGGGAAACGATACATTCTGAAAGATAGGTCTTGGGTCAATTTATTGTTTCACATATGTAAGAGCATAGTTATACCTACAGTGGTACCTCGGGTTACATACACTTCAGGTTACAGACTCTGCTAACCCAGAAATATTACCTCAGGTTAAGAACTTTGCTTCAGGATGAGAACAGAAATCAGGCAGCGGAGGCGCAGCGGCAGCGGGAGGCCCCATTAGCTAAAGTGGTGCTTCAGGTTAAGAACGTTTTCAGGTTAAGAACGGACCTCTGGAATGAATTAAGTACGTAACCAGAAGTACCACTGTACTTTGTTCTTATTATTATTTAACAAGATGTCAGGGACTGGCTGGATGAGGAGGAGTGGTGGAAACTGCCTGACCAAGAGCCCCCCAGGGAAAGTGCAGAGGGAGAGGATTTGGACCCTGGCTCCTGGGGGTGGGAAACTGGCCAGAGGAAAGGGAAAGCTGGGAAGTGCTGGAGGCTGGGAGCCTGGGGGATAGTGAAGAGGCAGAAACAGGCAGGTGCCCCCAAACAGGGCAGGGCTAGGAGTCAGGCTTGGCAGTTCTCCGGCAGAGCCACTCTGACAGCTTCTCTGCTGACAGCTTGCAGGCCCCACTACTCCCAGAATGAGGTGTTTGTTGCATATTGCTGAGCAGAAAGCCAGGCTGACACAGAGAGGGTCCCTTGAAGCTTGCCGTAGACAGAGGGAGGGGCCTGACACAGAGGGATAGGGAATGAAGGGGGAGATACAAGCCAGTCTGGACAACTGCTTCCTTAAGACAGGAGCAACCTTTAGAAGTCTCTGTGTATTCTTTGTCCTGCTTTCCTTAATAAAGAAGCTAGCTGTAAGTTAGCCAAGTGTTTCGCTCTCTTTCTCTGACCTGTGAACAACCTGCTCTCCTTGTCAGCTCCCTGACACCATTTTTCTAAGCACTGTATGAGGCCAAAGACTCATCTAGTCCATAATCCTGTTCTTACAGTGGCCAACCAGATGCTTATAAGAAGCCCACAAGCAGGACCTGAGCATCACAGCAACCTCTCGGCCTGCAATTCTTGGCAACTGGTATTAAGAGGCACATTGCCTCCAGCCGAAGAGGCAGACCCTTCCCACAGGCTCACAATCTAATAGACATGAGACAAAAGGAAAATAGGAATGTGGAGGGAAGGGGAAAACAAGCACTGGAGCAGATGTTTCTTCACTGGCTGATGGATGGGTTGGTTCTCCCTTGTCATGAAGGCCTTCCCAGGAAGCAGTTAGTGATTCACAAAATTTTAAAAGAGGACTGGGATTGTTCTTAGCAGAGGGTTCAGGCACAAACCAATACAGCTTTAATCGGACTCCAGCTTCTGTTAAGGAATTTGCTGAAGTAGTTTAGGTCCTACACTTCCATCCTCTCTCCCTCCTGTCTAGAAAATGAACAGTAACAACTTTACTTCTCAGGGTCGTGGGAATTTAAATGCAATTTAAATTGCAGGGGATTGGAATGGATGACTCCTGGGGTCCCTCCCAACTCTACGATTCTATGATTCTTTGAAAGAATGAACCATCAGGCCTTCTGTTTATAGAGGCTCATTGTCAGGCAAACTATGCTGAAAGAGTTAATATGAAAAGGAAATCAGGCAATTTGGAGGGAATGACTTAAGGACTATTGCCCCAAAGACTGTATAGCAGGAACTGTAACTTTCTAGATGTCCCAGTTAAAGGTAGATAGCCGTGTTGGTCTGTCATAGTCAAAACAAAATAAAATAAAAAAATTCCTTCCAGTAGCACCTTAGAGACCAACTAAGTTTGTTCTTGGTATGAGCTTTCGTGTGCATGCACACTTCTTCAGATACACTGAAACAGAAGTCACCAGACCCTGATATATAGTGAGAGGGTGGGGAGGGGTATTACTCAGAGGGGTGGTGGGAATGGGTGAAAGGTTGATAGCTGTGATAAACCTGTTGACGACTGTTAACGGCTGCAATTAGTCTTACAAGAAAAAGCAAGGGGTGAGAAGGTTAAAAAAGCTTTGTCATGTATAATGAGATAAGAATCCAATGTCTTTGTTCAGACCAGGTCTCTCCATGGTTTTAAGCTTGGTAATGAGTTGCAATTCAGCAACTTCTCTTTCCAGTCTATTTCTGAAATTCCTTTGCAATAAGACAGCTACTTTGAGATCTCGTATAGAGTGTCCTGGGATATAGAGTGTCCTTGGAGATTTTACTAGATGTCGTAGGACTTCAGCTCCCACCAGCTCCAGCAAGAATGGCCAATGGTCAGAGATTACAACATCTGGAAAGTCACATGTTTCCCCATCCCTTTGGTGATTCAGGAAGGAAGTCAAAGGAATAACATGATGAAACAGGTTCAAGCAAGAACTAAGCTCTGAAAATTCACAAGGAATGGGACCGCTGCTTTTGAGGTCACCATCTACCCCTGCATTGTAGGAGGTCTGTTCTTCTCTTTAAATAATGGTTTGGCACGCTCCCTTGGTGCAAAGAGGACCAGCTCCTATTGACTTTTGCAGTGCTGAAATTTATATAAGCTGAAAACCTGGTACAATAACTGCAAGGCGGTGATCCTTCTGTGGAATCAGTCACAAGGAAAGGAGCTATTGATTACTGATTGCATTACAGAAGGCTCTTGTTAGGCCTCCTTTGTACTGGCCTGTACGATTTTGGTCCCCGGATTTACGAAAGGACATATTAGCATTGGAACAAGTCCAAGAACAAGAAAGCCAGTCTAATTTTAGGCAATTCATCCCCAGCCACTGAGAATCTAATACCTTTCCTTTTGAAAAATGGAAACGATAGAGACTTAAGGCTGCAAACCTATCACCTGCAACCCTTTACCTGGGAGTAGAATCCCACTGAATGTAATTGGCCTTTCCTTTGAGTAGGCATGTATTGAATTGCCCTGTCAATTAGGTAACCCAAGGAGAGACTGGCAATGAATCATGCTGCTCAAATTAAAAAGGAATACATGAAAGAGAAAACGAGAGCTTGCTAATTGTTACTTCTTTTTTTATTATCCCAGCTGCAAAATTACATATATTCTTTTTATGCGAGGAAGCCGTAATATTTGTGCCGAGACATAATTACTTAACGGTTGGCATGCAAATGTGGTCTGAGACGCATCTCCCCCACCCCTGACAGCCCTGAAAACCTTCTTAACTGGAAATGCCTGGCCCTGCATCTGGGCTATCAAAAGCTACTAGCCACGACAGCTGGATCTCTGCTGTCAGAGACAGCACACCCCTGAATGCCAGTTGCCATAGGTGCCAACTCCTTAAGGCTGAGATGTATTCAGCCCCCTCGAGATTGTTTAGCAGAGGGCTCAGCCCCCTGCAATATTCAGTGTGGGGAGGAGGTTGAGCAATGAGTGGAGTGCGGCACTTGGCTAGGCCCAGTTTCTCCAGCTTCTTGGAATGGGCCACGGAGCAGAACTGTGCCTTCTTCCCTATGATGCGAACCGAGCCAGAGCTGCTTGCCCCCGCTGCTGCCGCCGCCTCTGCTACAGCACTCCGTTGCTGCCACTGTTTCCCCTGCCACTGCCACCAACCATGGCTGCTGTGGCGTGTCACAGTCTGGTCTACGGGTGAACGAAGTCCTGGCAGAGGATGTCAGGACTGGGGGCAAGATGACAAGGTAGGAGCAGGAATGCAAGTCCAGGAACCCGGGGTCTGAGGGTCACGGAGCAGAGAGTCACGAAGTCAGAGGTCTGGGAGACGGGAGGCGAGAAGCTCCTGCAGCCAACCAGAAGCCGTGGAAGCCGCATTGGAAGTTTGGGTCCCAAAAGAACGTGAAGGCACCTCATATATGTTACCTTGAATTCACTGATGGAGGAAAGGCAGGAGAATTAAACAGTATAAATTAATAATTGTTTAGCTCAACAATCTTCTCTCTCCTGTGTAAGAAAGTGATTGGCAAAGCCCACAATTAGAAAAGTAAGTGTTTTAATGAAGGACTGTAAAATGGGGGGAGCAGGCAAGGAACAATAAGAAGAAACAGTTGCGTTACCTTGCATGGTTAATGAGACAAAGAAGGAAGATTAAGAAAAAGTCACAGTGGTGAGATGGCAAGAAATATATGGATCATCAACCAGAGCGGATGAGATGTAATTATAAGAGAAATCTAAAAGAATTTTATGAGGGTATAAAAAGTATGAATGGTTAAGGCTGGTTACTAAGCAGCGCCACTGGGATCTGAGCATGAAAGTGATCATCTTGGTTGGAACGAAAATAAGTTGTAGAGCGGCTGAAATAGTTTTAGTAAAGCATTAAAATGTCAGCATCCAGAATAATGGGGTGTGCTGGGTGTCAGAAACAGAGCTGAAACCAAACACACCAGAACCTACATCCTAGGAAATTGTGCAAAGCATAATGACTCAAAAGAACAATAAAGCACCTGGGATACATGGCTTTGCAGGAGAATTACTGAAGTATGGAGGCATTTCTTTGCATCAAAAATTAAAATGTAATTTGAAACATCTGGAGAAGGGACATAGTTTCAGAAGAGTGGAGTGTTAATTTGCTTTACCTGTAAGGATGGAGATAAATGGGGCCTAATCATAACTGATGGCACAGTACTGCTAAGTTTCAAAACAAACTTCCTTCTTGGAAAATTACTTAAGGTGAATAAACCTTTGGTGGGCATGGAGGCTATGTGCTGTCTGTACTGGTGTCATTCATACATATATGCTGTTTACTTCACAAATATCATTAACACAACGGCATCTCGTTTCGTTTGTCCCATAGCAAACTAATTCCAAAGATGAGCAGACTTTGAAAACTAGTTTACAATGGAGGATGTGGATCTCCATTTCAATTAAAAGAAAATGCCCAAACTCCCATTTTCAAATGTATACAATGCATACAAAACACAAGTGCAAAGAGAAGGTATGAATTGCAGTAAAATGTTGAAACTGAGGTGTATCCATTTAGTATAATTTCAAGAATATAATGAGAAGAAGAGGAATCTATTATTCTGCTTTTCTCTGGAAATTAGAGCAGACCAAAAGCTAATATTGTAAATTCGGATGGCCTTGAGGCAACGCTACATCTCCTTTATGCTACTTGATTTCTCTCCCCCCCCGTCAAATGAGATGCCAATTTTATCAACATGAAGATGACTAGACTATAAGAATCAGCAGGAGTCTTGTCATATGGTAAAATCAGTTTTCCGTGGATTAAAACCAGCTTTTCTCTGGCTTCATGAAAGTTGTCAATATGCTGCCTGAAAAGTGACTGACATATGCAATAATCATTTTTTTAGAGATCACTTGTTAAAATGAGAGTTCTCGACCAATTAAAATAATGTATTAAGGCAAGTTTAGCAGATTGAGAAGATGCTTCACCAAATTCATATAATGATTTGGGGAAAAGTGAGCAACTAGATTTCTTCCGCAGGTGATCAAGGCCCATTTTTTTGGGGTGGTGTCGAAAACAGTTGTTGTCATTTTTTATTGGGGAAAGAAGGATTATCTGTCTTTCCCCTATCCTGTTTACTTTTCTTGCCAACAGTTTTGCATCCAATCCAATCCCTTGATTACTTGCTGTTCCAGTTCCAGTTTTGTTTTCCTAGAATATAATATTGACCAACTGAAGATCACATAGTGAGCATGATGATCTTACAAGGCCATGAAGAGAATCAGACAAAGTCAATTGAGAGTGAGAACCAAGCTCCATGATGTCCCTTGCTCTGAAGGATCAAACACTTTTGCTGCACCCCCTTTATAATATAATGTATGCAGTTAAGCATATATGTTAGAGTGAATTATTTGTACGTTTATATGTAAGTCCTTCACCCAATGTTCTTTGTTCCCAAGAACCCTCAGAAGATCTGAACCCCTTTCTCTGGTTGTATGGCATAAAGAAGGGATGGGAAGCTTGCAGTGGTCTATGACAGCCATGTACAACATGTCGATCGCGAGCCCCTGGTGGACCTCAGGGTTGTTTCTGGTCGATTGCAGGGCCTTTCTCTGAGCAGCGAGCGCGAGGCATGGGGGAGCTGGGGAGAGGTCTGTGTGATGCTGCTGGAAGAGGGGAGGCAGACTTAGCATGGCTTTCCCCGATGGGGAAGGGGGGTGGCTGGAGATGGAGGGAGGCATGAGGGAGCTGGGGAGAGATTTGCAAGCGATACTGCTGGAAGATGGGAGGCGGGCTTAGCATAACTTTCCCCAATGGGGACTTTCCACCCCAGAGATGGAGGGAGCCGCAAGGAGCTGCGTGGGAAGGCTCCATTTGACAGGGGAGAGAGAGAGAGAGAGGCAGTGAAGGAGAATCACAGAGCAAGGAAGGAAGCAACTCGGAAGGGAAAGAGTTAAAAGAGAGAGGGAGGGAGGGAGAGAGAGAAGCTGGCTCCTCAGATCTGTGCAAACTAATATAAAAATATAGTTTGACTTTTCTCACTTGTTTAGTTACTTGTCCATCTAGTAACTACCGGTATTTGGATCTGTCATAATGATATCCAAACATAACTACTGTATCTGTGAAATAAAGATCCATTTATTTATTTAACTTATATGACTTCAGAGGGTGGTAGGTCACTGCCAGTTTTTGATACTTGTTGGTAGATCGCAGCCAACTTTAGTTTGGACGTGCCTGGTCTATGACATCTGACAGCAACTTCCACCAGCCCCAGCCAACATGACCAAAGGTTGGAGATAGTGAGAGATGCATCCCACCAGAAGCTGGGCTACAGGTTTCCCATTCCGGATGCATAGTGTCCACAGATATTGGCATAAACAGACTTTTACAAAAATTAATTCATTTCCTGATCAGATTTTTAAAAGTATTTATTTGAAGACAATTAAAAAGGAGCTAAACAGAACTAGGCCTGCTTCAGCCAAGATTAAGTAGAACCAAATATTATATGAGACATGATGTTTCTGTTCATATCCCTTTTTCTGTGCTCTCGCTCTCTCTCCCCCTTGGAGCATGCTGCATCACACTTTGTTTTGCATTACATCAAAAGGAGGAGAAAGGGGCATGGGGCATGGAGTGGCAGAAATGCCATGTCGCTTACAATCACATTCTAGTGTAAATTCAATGTGGAAAAAGTCAAGCACATTTTTAACTCTTCCACTGAAATCCTTCATGCTGAGAAGCGTTGATTATATCAGGCACAATGGCATCTTTCATTCTTTTAATTGAAAACCCCCTCTGCATTGTCCCTCCCGGTATCATCTAATTGTTTCTAAGATTATTTCTACCGTTTTGCTCCAGCGACCATATATTGATGATTACCTGCATGAAGTGCTCTCGATTATGTTTCCAGATGCTGTTATTTAAACTCTGTACTTTTAAGCTTCTTCGAAGATTTTAAAATATATTGACACATTGTATATTAAAATTTTACATCTCATTTGTTGCGTTTATGCTAGAATTGTCTTCCTTTAGGAATTTTTTTTAACAGCTGCGTGTGACGTTGCAAATGCTGCTGTGAATTGTCTCTTTGCTTTTGTTGATTTGTGATTTCACTGATTTGGGTGGAGTTACTTCAAATTTTAGGGACCCAGGTGGTGCTGTGGGTTAAACCACAGAGCCTGGGGCTTGCTGATCAGAAGGTCAGCGGTTCGAATCCCTGCGATGGGGTGAGCTCCCGTTGCTCGGTCCCAGCTCCTACCAACCTAGCAGTTCGAAAGCATGTCAAAGTGCAAGTAGATAAATAGGTACCGCTGAAGTGGGAAGGTAAACAGCATTTACGTGCGCTGCTCTGGTTCACCCCACAGTGCCACCCGCTACCCATGCTCTAAACCTAAGTTTTGATTTAACCCAGTGGATTCATTGAGAAGAAAGCTGAGTGAGGAAACATCTGAGAAACAACATCTAGCAGAGGCAGTTTGAAAAGGCCCACTAAATCATGTTCTGTATGTGCATGCCAGTTAATCTGGAACATTTGTGACATCCAAAGAGCTGAAGTGCAAGCACACTGACTTAAGTGACTTGTGGATCGCAACCAGATATGTCTTCCTAACCTGCTTTTCTTCTTATTGCCAGTGACAGAAATCTCAGGGCAAAAGAACCCGGTTGTGACAGCATACAACAAGAACAAATTTAATAACAATGTACGGGGGAGGAAAGCACAAAACAATATGAAACAATACAAAATTATACCTGACGTACTCTGCTGTAACCCAATTCTCTGATCTACCATATATTCACTTAAAACTGTTCTTGGAGAGTAGGCCCCAGATGTGATTTATTTCTGTTCCCCCAATTCTAGCTAAGATGGAAAGGCTGTCAGATCTGCCAGCAGAAATCTCGATTCATCTAATGTCTCGTGTTTTGGAAGTGAACGAACCTTTTAACAGCCCTGCAAAATGAATTTTTGAAAATTACTTTTGCTCTGAGTTGTAGCCCAAAGCTTGAGTGCCTATATTGTTGCCTTGGTGCAGTGAAAGCGCATAGGAAAACCCAAGGATGGATCAAAGGACGTCAAGCTTCATGTATTTAACCACATTTGGGAGTTCTCCATAGCTTCTTCACTTCTCCCAGTTCATCCATTTAGGTTGTCCTATTTACCATTGAAATGGGTAGAATGTATCTTTTCTTTTCATAACATGAGTGAGAAAGGTATGTTCTATCCGTTTCAATGGCAACACATACCTTGCCCTGCTTGTTATGAAAATTGTATTTATGATATTTTGAGATTATATTTGTTCGGAATATTATATATGGACTTGAGAATTGAAAACTTATTATTTCTTTTTTGCTTGCTTATGTCACTTTGTAACTGTAAAATAATAATAGTCATAAAACGGCCTCGGTCCTGTATACCTGAAGGAGTGTCTCCACCCCCACCGTTCAGCCCGGACACTGAGATCCAGCGCCGAGGGCCTTCTGGTGGTTCCCTCACTGCGAGAAGCAAAGCTACAGGGAACCAGGCAGAAGGCCTTCTCGGTAGTGGCGCCCGCCCTGTGGAACGCCCTCCCAGCAGAGGTCAAAAAGGTAAACAACTATCTGACATTCAGAAGATACCTCAAGGCAGCCCTATTTAGGGAAGTTTTTAACTTGCGATATTTTAATGTATTTTAATGTCTGTTGGAGGCTGCCCAGAGTGGCTGGGGAGACCCGGCCAGATGGGCGGGGTACAAATAAAAAAATTATTATTATTATTATTATAAAAAGAACACACCTCTTTGTAAGAGAACAAGTCACATTGATTAAGCTTTGGTTCACAGAACAGAATATTGCATTCCTCCCATCTCACTCCCATGCCTTCTTCTTTCCTCCCCTATCCCACCCTGACTTCATGGAAATCCAAGACTGTGATGACAGTGTTACATTTTTATGTATAGTATATATATAGGAAGACACACTGCTTCTCTGAGTTAAGTTTCAAAGCCTTGGCTCTGTTTTGAGGCAATTTTCAAGTGAAATGGGCTCGGCTGAAGTCCTTGGAGAGAACTTTTGATGACCTGAGTATTTTTTTTTAATGGCATGATGGCGATTACAAGGGAAAACAATTTCATTTAAATGCTGCTAAGGTTATGTTGCAGTGCAAGTTGCTAAAACATTGCAGTCTGGAGTTGAAAGCCAGGCATGCAGAACCTTTTAAACAGCAAAAGTTGCTAAAAGGTTGCTTGCCTTTAAAAAGAAAATATCTCCATTTAAACAAACTCCCAATGTTTTTGCTATAGGAGATAAAGGTCAAATTGCAGCTTTAACTGTGGACTTATCTGACCTGTAGTGATCATATTGGCCCATTTCTCGCCTGGCCTCAAGCAAAGGGAATATTTCTGTCCCACTGGAGAGTGAGCTCCATGGATAAAATCCTACAATATGCTTATTTGGAAGTAGGTTCTGTTACAACAAATGTTCTGCTTCTCTCTGCTACTTTCTCTTTAAAGTAGCTTCCTCCTTCCCTATTTCTTTTAATGTTGCTTCTGTGTTTGTTAACTTACATGACCATGGACTCCCTGGCTTGTTTACTTTTTGAGAGGGGCAGTATTATTTGTTCCATTTTGTTTTTGTGGCCACAGTAGTTGCTCATTTTGTTTTCTTTTGTTTGTGAGTGCAAATTCTCAGGAGTGAGGAGGCAGCAACAAACTAAAAGGATAGTAGCCCCGAAAAGCCTCAATAGCACTTGCCTAGTACACACTGAAAAGCCTAGTGCTGTGATTGTGTTATAAGACAAAAATAACCACACATTAGAGCTGAAAAAAAGGGAGAAACGCTGAAAACAACAATTTGGTAACAACTTTGTCTGGATTGATTATAACAAGCATGAACAAATTATCCCCATTCCACAGAAAACTAGTGTGAAAGCAATACAGGGCATTCTTTGTAGAGGGAAAGGCGGTTCTGTGAGAAATCGGGTCCTCCCTAACAGAGGGCACGTGTTGCGGTGCAACCTGGCAACCAGACCCTGTGTTGTGGGTGGGGAACGTTTGGATAGCCACAACCCTCTATTGGTAGGTCACTCGATGCTGGGAGCAATCTGGCCAATGGGACGCAAGGATAGGGCATTAAGGGACCTATATAAGCCCTTGCAGGCGCCCTTGAGCTTCCTCTTGGGGCTGCTGCATTGGAATACCCGTCCACCTCTCCCTATATTTAGGGCTTGCGCTTGACCTTGCTATGCCGTCGTGTGTTGCCTGTTGTTGAGGCAGGGGCACGGCAGGAATTTCCCCCACTTGGCTGATTGGCTGATGCCACCTGGGTTTCGCCTGCCGCGTAGCAAATTGCCACAACTTGTAAGGTTGGGGATAGGCTCTGGTTCATGTGATAGGGGTGGCAGAATGGTCTGGCCACTCCTATGCAAAGGGTATTCCGGTAAAGGAATCCAGGGACTCACTGGTTTGGCAAACCCTGAAAGGGGTTGTGCCTGCGCCCGAGTCCAGGGGACATCAGGGTGGCTGACTGGCACCCCTGTCATCAGCTGTCCCTGGTGTTCATCCTTGGCTGTCCTACGATAGAGCTCTGGGACAGTGCTGCCTGCATGGGTGCAGGGAGCTAGTCAAACTAGAGTCTATGCAACCACTCACTTGATTGCAATCAATAACGTTGTGGCCTAAATTCTGCCAAAAACCAAACCAAATATCTGAGTCATGTGTGAATTTATTTCTAGGGAATGGTAAAAGGTCTAAACACGCAATTGCTAAATCTGTGATAAAACTTCAGCTATCTGAGCAGATCTCACGCCCAACATTCGCGGAGTCACTTATGTGTAAGTAACAAAGAGATCTTTATTCAGACAAGTAATGGTTCCATCTTGGCAGTGGAGAAAGAGTTCAGGAGTCATGATTCAGAAGCAGGCAAGATGTTCAGGACTGGACGGAGATGTCCCAACAGCTTCCACGCCCCTACTGAACAAGCTTTCAAAGATGAGGCTCATTCTTGAGACTCATTTGCAAGAATGTCAGAATTGCAAATGAGCACTTGTTGGGGGCGGGGCGGGGCTCTCAAACATAGAAGTGCCAATGCCATACCCTCCCATTCAGACTCCTGAATCGCTTCCCCCTTCAGCTGCCCACAGGCCTCCCCAGCCTCTACTGAGACTCTGCTCTGCCAGGAGTGGTTGATGATTACCATACTCTCTTAGTTTATTTTGCTAGTCTGATTTGGATGTGATAACTTCTCCCTTCCAACCTTTTGCAATTAAAATTCTGGCAGCTACTGTAGCGTACATAAAAATTCTCCTGAACTTTTTTGAGATTTCGTTACCCATAATTCCTAGCAGGAAGGCTTCAGGCTTTTTAGGGAAAGAGCATTTAAACATTTTCTTGAGTTTGTTATAAATCATTCCCCAAAACTGTCTGATCTTTTTACAGTTCCATCACATGTGGATCTATGTGCCGTCTGCCTCCCTGCATTTCCAACAAATACTTGTCCTAGATCTAAAATTTTTAGCCAATTTAACAGGTGTTAGGTGCCAGCTGTAAAGCATTTTCATACAGTTTTCTTTTAGGTTGTAACACGCCATAAATTTAACGTATTCCCTCCAGTGTCTCTCCCAAGATTCCATGTGAATGTTATAGCCAAAATCCTTAGCCCATTGCACCATTATGGATTTGACTTCTTCCTCCTTGACCTCCCAGTCAAGGAGTAACCTATACATTTTAGAGAGTGGTTTATATTTATTTTGAATCAGATCTTTATCAAGTCTTGAAGGTTCTGTGGAAAAGCTGTTTTTTTGGTCTATTTGGAAGGTCTCATTCAATTGAAAATATTACATCCAATCGTCAAATGGTACCTAATTTCTTCATTTTTTAAAAGTTTTAACTTGTCATCTTTTTCTTCCAGAAAATCTTTGTAAGTTTGCCAATTACTCTTCATATTCTTCTTTTTAACCAAGAATGCTTCTGTTGGGGACAGCCACCATGGCGTTTGGGGCTCTGATAAAGTCTTATATTTGGACCACACTTTATATAACGATCTCCTGATCACGTGGTTTAGGAAACCTTTGTGTACCCTTGCCTTCTCATAATCTAGATAGGCATGCCAACCGTATCTATTGTCAAACCCTTCCAAGTCTAGTAGGTCGGTTATTTAATGCCATCCATTCTCATATCCAGGAAAGGCAAGCTGCTTCATAGTATAATTTCAAGTCGGGTAATGCAAATCCTCCTCTTTCTTTTATATCAATCAACAATTTGTGTTTGATTCTGGGTTTCTTTCTATTCCAAATAAATCTTGATATAGCCTTCTGCCAGTCCTTGAAGCAGCTCACCGTTCCTATCACCGGAATGGATTGAAATAGGAAAATCATTTTTGGAAGTATGTTCATTCACAGTTCTGCATAGAGTGGTGTATGCTGCCCATGACTCTTTGTTGTTGGTTCCCTGTTGATATCACATGACACCTCCAGCCCTAACCACATGACTCTATGTCAGGCAATGCAATCTGAACAGTTTGCTCATTTGTCTTATTTGGTTGCTTAGCTGTTCTGTTTGATTGGCATGTCCTTTTCTTGAATCGATACACGGGGGGGGGGGACTTACCTTATTAAACTCCTCCATACATCACAGTTAACCAGTTTGTTCAGCTGCACTTCAATTAATTTCCTAGTTTGCTCTTTACTCTCCTGACCTGTCATAATTCTATCCCTTCCCACTTATGGACTATTGTTTCTCTTTCACGTTTCTTCTGAATCTTGACTCCCTGATGTGCTGTGCTTTATTAGCAATCCCATCGCTGGCAAACCATTTCCTGCACCTCCAGCAAATGCTATATTATATTTTCTTCATGACTGACTTCTACGTAGCGTTGCCTTTCTGAGTTCCTCTGGAAGCTCCTCTCATCATGCACAGGCTGCTTGAAATCAACTCTGATGCAGAATAGAACAATATATTTATAGAGTAAAACTGCAATCTTCAACCCACTTACCTGGGAGTAAGCCCCACTGAATTCAATAGGACCTACTTCTGAGTTGAAATGGGTACGACTGTGCTGTCTGTTGACACTGTGTATAGGGAAAGTAGAGTCCTAATGAATGGGGAGAGACAATAGTAGTTTTTGTCAGTGTTTTGAGGGTGGTGTCACTGCCTGTACACTCAAGCAATTATCACTTCAGTTAGGTGAATTTTGTATTGTTACAAAAACCTAAAAAATGATGTGAGGCAGAATGGGATATAGTACTAATAAACAAGCAAGCAGGCAGGCAAGCAAGCAAACAAATAAACCCAGAGCCCTACAGAGGGACACTTCTGCTGAATTCTACGACTAAAGTTCCCCCCGCATAGCAAACAGGAGGTTAGGATCAGTGCCGGATTTACGTATAAGCTAAACAAGCTATAGCTTAGGGCCCCACTCTCTTGGGGCCCCCCAAAAAATTCAAAGGAAAAAAAACCCTGGATGTACATTTCCAAAATATAAGATAAAAAACAACAACAAATAAAATTACTTTAGATACCTATTAGGTCTATAAAATACCATATAGCATATATTCAACAGAAAAAAACCGTAACAATTTGTTGTTGAGAAAGGACAGCTGGACATATAAAGGGCCCCATTACCTTCAGTAGCTTAGGGCCTCATCAAACCTAAATCCAGCCCTGGTTAGGATTGCTCCCTAAGTTATTATAGACCCCTGAACCACATTCACACAATACATTTGAAGTACTATGATACCACTTTAAGCACGTATGTCTTTCCCCAAAGAATTCTGGGAGCTGTAGCTTGTATTTCTTTTCTTTTTTAAAAATTGTTTTATTTTTTTTCATGCTTATTTCCATGCTTATTACATACAACAAAACAAAACACAATACTGAAAAGGGGTACTACTTAAGAGGGGAGGGAAAAGGAAAGAAAATATAATAAAATTTACACAATCTGTTAATAAGATAAAAATTATGACAAAAATTTGTGATTGCAATTTCATGTTACAATAAAAATAAAAATCTCATTATCTTTTATACCCGACCTCCCATTTATTCCTTAATTCTTTTTACATTTTTATATTAATATTTTCACAATTTATAAATGTTTATATTTATATAAGCAATTAATAAAAATTTCTGGGATCACTCAAAAGCTGTTACAGATTTTAACATGGTATAATTTTGTTTAAGATATGTTCTGAAGGCCTCCCATTGTGATGCAAATTCAATTCTTGGTTTATTTTTTATTTTTTCAGATAGACTATCTAATTCAGCATATTCAGTCAATTTTTGTATCCACTCTTGTCTAGAAGGAATTATGTCGCTCTTCCACCTTGTAGCTATAAGAACTCTCGCTGCCACTGTGCATACAAAAAAAGATCTTTAATTTTTTTTGGAATATCTGAATCAGTAATGCCCAACAGATATGCCTCTGGTTTCCTAATAAATGGGATTCTTAACATTTTTTCTAGTTCAAAGTGGATTTCCTCCCAAAATTTCTTTATTTTGCTACATTGCCACCATATATGGTACAGTGTGCCTGTTTGGTCTCCACATCTCCAACAATTACTTTTGGCTCCTTTGTACATTTTGGCTAATTTCCATGGAGTTAAATACCACCGGTGTTGCATTTTTAACTTTTGTGGCATAGCACGTAGTAAATTTCCAACTATTCTTCCACAGGTTTTCCCATTGGGACATTGTTATAGCATACCCAAAGTCTTGGGACCACTTTATCATGGCTGATGTAACTTCCTCGATAAAGGGAGTTGTAGCTTGTTAAGGGGGCTGAGAGTTGCTAGGAGGGTTTAAAATGATATAATGCCAAAGATATAGCATTTTGCAGATTAAAAGTAGAAGTATGATATAGTATAGATGTGGATTATGACATAGAATAAATTTAAGAATTATAAGAAGAATAGATCGTTTAAGATAAATATGAGATATGGAAACTTACTCGAGAATCAATAAAGTAAGAAATAGAGATTTGGATTAAGGCAAGTAGGGTGAGTATAGAATTTTATATGATAAAAAGTAAAAATAAATTAAAGGAAATTGCCAATTGTGATAATGAGAAAAAGAAACACAGAGGGATTGACAGGAGGAAGTCAAATTTACAATGTTAAGGAAGTTAGAATAAGAAAGATTATATAAGTGTAGTATTGTTTGTTGTATTGTGTACGTGTGAGTTTTGTGTGTGTATGTTTATGTTTAAATGTATAAAATTAATAAAAATAATAATAATAAAAAAAAGAGAGTTGCTAGGAGACCCCTGTTCTCCTCACAGAGAGCTATCATTTCCAGAGTTCATTTAAGAGGGGGATTCATTGTTATATCATTCTGTAAGCTGTAGTTCTATGAGGAGAATAAAAGGTAAAGGGACCCCTGACCATTAGGTCCAGGCGCAAACGACTCTGGGGTTGCAGCGCTCATCTTGCTTTACTGGCCGAGGGAGCCGGCAGTTTCCGGGTCATGTGGCCAGCATGACTAAGCCGCATCTGGCGAACCAGAGCAGCGCACGGAAACGCCGTTTACCTTCCCGTCAGAGCGGTACCTATTTATCTACTTGCACTTTGACGTGCTTTCGAACTGCTAGGTGGGCAGGAGCTGGGACCGAGCAACGGGAGCTCACCCCGTCGCAGGGATTCGAACCGCCGACCTTCTGATCGGCAAGCCCTAGGCTCTGTGGTTTAGACCACAGCACCACCCGCATCCCACAGCACCACCCGCGTCATGAGGAGAATAGGGGTCTCCTAATAAACTACAACTCCCAGAATTATTGGGGGGAGCCATGGCTGTGTAAAGTGACACAGTGCTTTAAACATATGGTGTGAATGTAGCCTTCGTTCTAACATAGCAAAGAAAATATTTGTTTTATCTTGAAACTTACTTACTGTGATCACACAATTTAAATAAGGCCTATTTATAGGATCCCAACAGGGCACAGCTAGAGTTTAAGGGGGTGAGGGCAGGTTGGAAGTGGGAGTTAATTATCTCCTGTTCCATTTCTCCAAATCTGCTTTCGGTTGTGACTGCTCCTTCCCATGCCCCCATGTTAAACTACGGAGATCCATCTTATTTCCATTTCTTTTCTTTAAAGAGCTCAATTGCTGAACCTAATTGATAATCCAACATCTCAGGGGCAGGAGAAAAGCACCGCACAAGTGGAACTCAGTTATTGAGTTAAACTGCATCCCTTCTGCTTGATTGTGGTCTAGAGGCCCTGTTATTTTGAGAGTATCGGAAATCATTTTCAACAGCCCACAGGATGGATGGGAAACAGCCGAGCCAATCAGTTGAGAGAAAGTGGATTTAGCAAATTCAATACAAAGTATTGCAGACAGTCTAAAAAGTTTCACTGTCTTAGGGAGGTCAAGATTTTTCTTTTTTTCTTTTTTGCTCATCAAAAGCAAGGAGGCCTTTTGGAAAACCAGGGCAGCATTTTTTTTCTCAGTGGGACTTACTTCTCGTATCTATGCGTAGGCAAGGGCTACATGGCTGCTATCTTTAGCACACTGATCAGGAAATACATCCCATGTTAACCCTCTTCAGGTGTTATTTCAGAAGGGGAAACAGAGGTGAAGTGTGGCTGCATGTTTAGTTCCATCCCTTGGAGCCACATGACTCCACAGATAATAATAATAATAATAATAATAATAATAATAATAATAATAATAATAATAATACTTTATTTATACCCCACCCTCCCCAGCCAAGACCGGGCTCAGGGCGGCTAACAACAAGTATAAAAACAATTGATTAAAATACAACTTAAAAACAGGATTAAATACAACATTAAAGTGCAGCCTCATTTCAGTAGAACTCAAATCAAAACTATTTGGGGAAGAAACTGTCAACTCTTCACCAAGGCTGACTATCCAGACTGGTCCTACATGGGCCAGAAAAATGCCAGGGAAGTCCCCAAATAGGAGTTCCATCTCAGGAGGAAAAAAGGAAAGAGGGGGGAGGGATCAAATTGATTCCAAGCCAAAGGCCAAGTGGAACAGCTCTGTCTTACAGGCCCTGCGGAAAGAAATCAGATCCTGCAGGGCCCTGGTCTCATGAGACAGGGCGTTCCACCAGGTCGGAGCCAGTGTTGAGAAGGCCCTAGCTCTGGTTGAGACTAATCTAACTTCCTTAGGGCCCAGGACCTCTAGAGTGTTGCTATTTATGGACCTTAAGGTCCTCCGTGGGGCATACCAGGAGAGGCGGTCCCGTAGGTACGAGGGTCCTAGGCCGCGAAGGGCTTTAAAGGGCTTTAAAGATATATAAGCTAGGGGCCAAATGGCTTCTTAAACCAGGGTTACAGTTACCAAAATGGCATGTCTAGTTGTCATTTTTGTGCCAGATGGTTCAAACGTCATATTTTTCAATATGACCTTTTGGTTCCTGAAATTCACTTTGATTGTGCGAATAAAATTTAATGGATAGAATTCTACAGGATGTGTTGCTAGTCGACTTAATGCATTTGTTTCACATTGCATCTAGCCTGGCCCAAAGAGTTCTTTTTTAATGAACACAAACAGGAGCCTGATACAGAGAAGACTTTAATTTCAACCTTCTTTGAAGAGAAAGTGCATCCGAAGCAATGCATGTCATTTTCTGTTGCTGTATAATTAGAAGCCAGCAGTGATCAACCATCAGCATTACTGTCGCTATCGTCTTTAGTCTCAGGAATCAAGTGGCGTAGAAACTAATGCCATTTAATTCTTGTCACTCCAGCAAATTAGCAGAAACATGACAACTCTTGTAATGCTATCTAGAGCTAATAAATGCCGAGCTCAAACTGTAAATGGCATTAGAATATCAATGTTTCTATTTTCAATATCAAGCCTAATTCCCTATCTGGGGTTGGGAGCTTAAAAATAATAATAAACAACAGAAATAAGCCAAGAGATTGCTGCACAGGCGATATCTTCATTTTCTCTGTCTCAAAATGTGAGGGTTTTAAAAAATCTTCAGGCATTAACATCACCCATCTTTCATGGGCCTGGTCCTATCCAGCTGTGGCATCTTGCTTACTCTGGGATATTGAATGGACTCTCCTCCTTGCTTCCCAGTGCCCCCAGTTGCTCATAAACAGCAAGGTGAGATGGTACTTTTCCATTTGTCTGCTTAAGGGAGAATAGCTTCTGCTAGAACTCAGTTGGGGGACCTCCAGCTCATGGGGCAAATTTGGCCCACCATGCCTTCACATTTGGTCTGCAAGCCCATTTCCCCCAAACCATGCCAACACCTGATGTTGCGTGTGACAGCATGTGTGAGCTAGGGAAAGATGTGGCTGTATTGGTTGCTCACACAGTGGGTTGCTAAAGAAATCAGGATCGAACTCCTGGTGAATCAGCTGGTGTGCAAGGAATTCAATCCTGCCCCCACCCAACTGTGACAGGTTGGGACCACTCACACCTGTAGCTGCTATGTTTATTTTATTTCCTTATTCAAGATTCTTATATCCCTCTCTCCCTCCCTCCAGTCTGGTGCTCAAGGCTGCTAAGAACCACTAGATAAGCTATTATGCAGAATAACACATTATTTAAAGTAATAACAGCAACAACAAATCGTATTAATACAATCCTATTACACAAATGCCTGGCGAGCATAAAAATATCTACATGCTTCCTCATGAAAGCATCCCTTCTCTACTTCCCTCAATCTAACTCTCCAACGGTTTGACTTAATTCCCAAAGGCACACGCTTCCATTGTCTCCTGAGACAGACAGAGACCAATAGATATAAATTAAACTACAGTGGTACCTTGGGTTAAGTACGCTTCAGGTTAAGTACGCTTCAGGTTAAGAACTCCGCTAAGAGCAGAAATCGTGCTCTGGCGGCGCAGCGGCAGCAGGAGGTCCTATTAGCTAAAGTGGTGCTTCAGGAACGAATTAAGTACTTAACCCGAAATGGAACGAATTAAGTACTTAACCCAAGGTACCACTGTACTCCATAGTGTTAGACAAATGAATGAATGAATAAACAAACAAATAAAACATCACAACATCCCCCCAATCAACTAATAGTAGAACAGTAAGAATACAACAAAGACAACACAATGATTGATTAATAATAAAAACAGTATTGTAGCTAACATATCCTCAGCAGCAGTAGCAATATGAAAATATGCACACATAAAGTGACATACGCAGGATGTAGCAGCAGCACTCATAGACCTGTCTTTGCCAGGGGAACTGGCCTTGGCAAAAGCTGAATGGGTGCCACTTCCTTGGCACCAACACCAAACCCTGCTTCCTTTCCTGAAGCTTCTTTTCCCTTGGGCTAATGTGGAAGTCGCTGGAGTGATGTGTGATGTGTTTTCAGGTGGATGCGATCATCCCAGGGTAGGAGTTTCTTTGTGGCTACAGCTTAGCCTTCTTTAGCCCTCTTCAGGCACTTGCCTCACCATGTGACTGCTATTGGGAGGAGAAAGAATTAGAAATGAATTAGAAATGAATGTGTTCACTCTGACCCATTCCACCTCCATCCATATAATTCTTAGCGGGTCACTTGCTATGCTTATCCCGCAATGCTGTTCCCACCACCCTCCCTCTGCTTTTTCTGTGGACAATCAACAGGAGTTGAACAGGTCCCCTGCTGCAGTTGACCACCTTCCAATTCATGGAGGGCATACCAGTGTGGTGTAGTGGTTAAGAGTGGTAGAGTTGTATAAGATTATGATTCTAGCCGGAATGGCAGTTATTGCACTTGGATGGAAAGAAAAGGCTAAATGGAATATGGAAAAATGGAATGATTATGTTTTTGAATACGTACAATCAGAAATATTTGCACAGATAGTGGTAGAGGATAGATGGGAAAATAAATGCCAAAGAATCACAAATAAATGGGCATTTTACAGGAATTGGATAGAAACGGGGGAATCCAACCCAAACATACAAGCTCGAATGAACAGACTGTGTACATGGATAAAGATTTGAAGAAGGAAGGCCTGTCTAGGGGGGAGGGTTGGAGGGGAGGGGGAACGGGGGGAAGAGAGAGAGAGAGAGAGAGATGGTAAACCGTAAGGTACTTTGAACTGATTTTGTCATGTAAGCCTTTTTCAGGAACCATATATAATAATGTTATGTTACTATGCATTGTAGTATGAACTAAGTTATGTTTTGTATCTCTTTCTTTCATTGAATATTATAAAAATGTTAGGTTACTAAGCAAAATTAATAAAAGTTTAAGAATTTTTTTAAAAAAAGTAGATTCGTAATCTGGTGAACCAGGTTCGCGTCTCCTCTCCTCCACATGCAGCTGCTGGGTGACCTTGGGCTAGTCACACTTCTCTGAAGTCTCTCAGCCCCACTCACCTCACAGAGTGTTTGTTGTGGGGGAGGAAGGGAAAGGAGAATGTGAGCCGCTTTGAGACTCCTTCTGGTAGTGATAAAGTGGGATATCAAATCCAAACTCTTCTTCTTCTTCTTCTTCTTCTTCTTCTTCTTCTTTGAACTTCTCCAGAATAAACGGGACATTCTGTTTTTTCTCAAGAGAGGACAGTGGCCAAAACAGCCGCCACGATCTCATGTGAATTTGGGCTGCACAAAAAAACACATGTTTTGGGGTGCTGTGTGTTTGGGGGCACTGTGCCTGAAAAATCACTTGGGGGTGGGGAGACCGCAATCTCTCGTGGCTCACATGACTTGTGTAAGAATGAGGACCCAGAAGATTGAATCCCAGATTTGGGTTTCGTTGTGTTAGGTTAGAAGATATGGGAGGAGGATGCTGATAGTGTCAGAGGAGGTTGGGCCAGCATGTTTGCAAAGTTCCAGCCTATTTCACCTTTCCACACTCATCACCTAGCCCAGAGGACCTTCAGAGGACCAAGGCCCTAACTGACATTAACAAAATGGTGTCCCTACTTCCTGCTCTAGGAAGTTCAGGACTCCTTTCATTATAGGGTTTGCTTGCATGCTTGTACAACACATCTACCTATCTCTCCTCTGTAAACCAGCATTCTGTATATGCCTTATCCCCACTAATCCAGGGAGTTCACTCCAGATATCAAGTAAAGTTCCAGGTTTCCACGTCCTCCCTTTTTTAAAAAACCCTACCAGCCATCCTTCGGTTCCTGTTGCTCTTTGAAGTTGCCTTTTTGCTGTACAGATAAGCATGTAGCTTATGCCTCTTCTGAGCTGGGCTAGTCCTCCCCATCCATTCTTCCTCTTTTTGCACTATGCAAGAAGAAGAGAGCCTTTGCACTATGCAAGAAGAAGAGGCACCAGCTTGTAGCTGATGCCTGATGCCGACCCTGACTACCCTGTGTTTACGTCTAGTCGGCTCAGTGACGGCCATTGTTCTTTGTTGTAGCTCTTTCCCCCTTCTGCCAGGTTGATGCCATTGATGATCTGCACAAAATCTATTTGGGTGGCCAGCACATAAAGCCTGATAGAATTAAAATTGGACCCCAAATAGCTGGGTTTACACACACACACACACACACACACACACACACACACACACACACAACGTTAAGGTGATCCATAAGGAGATTTTATTGACAAGGAAATCATTGCATTTAGACGAGTGTTGTTCCTGCTCTGTGACTGCTATAGATTTCTTTCCTGCTTCAAATCTGCCCCCCTGCCAATATCATTTTCATTTTTTTGTAGTCTCACTAATATTAGAAAGAAAAGGAATGAAAGTGATACACATTCAAGAATAACCGCAATCAAACTTTACAACACTAGAGGTGCGTATCGTGCTATGTTGAACCTGATGGGGTTAAAACTGAAGGGCTGTGATACTGACACTTCGTTTTTCCGATGCCAGCTGGGAAGGAGGAAGGGACACAAACACAAATCTCTCCTTTTGTCCATGTATTGTAGGGAAAGAGCATCTGCAGCCTGTGGAGTACCCTTGAAATGGCCACGGACGTCAAACTTATTAGGCATTCTGCTCAACGCTGCCAGTTTAAGTACGCGCACCGTCTCTGAAAAACTGTTCTTTGGAGCCTAGCAATTTTCTTCCCACCGTGAGAGGGGATGTTATACAGGGTTGTTTATTATAAACTTTAATAGAACCGAAGCTCAAGGTACAGGCATCTTGTATTGAAGATGGTCTTATGATGAGAGTGCACAGTAGGGCCTATTATTGGAAGATCTGAATATAGTTTCCTGTATTTGGGACCAAATAAAGCAGAGGCTGCAGGCATGCTAGTGTTCCAATTATCCCCCTCCCCAAGAAACTGCTCTGCTTGTCCATTCTTCGATGAGAATATCCAAAATGTGGGGATCTGCCCACCCCGCTGCCCGACAGGACTAGTTCTGTTCCTCTCCTTCCAAGGAAGGCTTAATGAATAATCAACAGAGATGCCCCCCCCCAATGTGAAACATGCATGCGCTAGTGAATGTCAACAAATGGGTGCAGCTTCACTGCAATTGCTTAAGGGGGGAATGGAACTGCGGTCTCTTAATACTAATCCCATTGCCCTACACACGGAATAGAGACTTGAGACAGGGTTATGTTTATGGAAATATCACAAGGAATGTTTGAGCCATGGGTAGGCAAACTAAGGCCCGGGGGCTGGATCCGGCCCAATTGCCTTCTCAATCCAGCCTGTGGACGGTACGGGAATCAGTGTGTTTTTACATGAGTAGAATGTGTGCTTTTATTTAAAATGCATCTCTGGGTTATTTGTGGGGCATAGGAATTTGTTCTTCTTCCCCCCCAAAAAATATAATCCGGCCCCCCACAAGGTCTGAGGGACAGTGAACTGGCCCCCTGCTGAAAAAGTTTGCTGACCCCTGGTTGAGCCAAACCAAACCAAGGTCTGGGCAGGAATAACCTGCGCTGGATGGCAGAAGATCTCCTGTCTGATGGTAACCCCCAAACCACCCCAGAGCAACTCCTTTGCCCAAGCTGTCATGGCAATAGGTGTGTGGCCTAACAGATGCCACCATCCCCGCTGTTGAGCGTGCAGTGGGTGGCACCTGCCAGGCCCCAAGAGCACTACACTGAGCAGCCCCCACCCCCAAGCTGGTCAACAATAGAGAGCAGTTAGTGGAATGCCCTCATCCCAACTTGCCTTAGGGCCATTATCTAGACCTCTTACCTGCCCAACAACTGAAGCCAAATTAAGCCCTGTTCCACCACAAGCCAATCAAATTCAGAGCAGTGTGAAGTAGATTAAAAAAGGAGCAGCCCCCCAAATCAGAGTGCTCCCCTAAAATCCAGCCCCAGTTTGGTAATTGACTAAGCCCACACTGTTTAGGGGTGAGAGGGTGAGAGGCTGAGAGTCCCCTCTGCTGGACCTATTGGCCTCAAGCAGGCCACATGATGATGAGATGCCCCTTCCCCTTGGAAGAAAGTCCCTCCTCATTGGGGTTGAGCAAATCCACCCTTAGCTAATGGCTGGGATTGATTTGACAGTTGCAACACATCTAATTGTGTAAATGTGCTTAAGTGGCTCAGTGGCGACCTGAATACATTTCAGACAGTCACAGCAGACTCCCAGTTACCTACCTTTGTGATGAATAGATTTCTGGGGTGTCACAGCAACTCAGCCATTTATAGCAGCTGCTTCTAGTTTAGCAAGGCTGGCCTGCCATGATTACTCCAGCAATCATGCACAAGAACATGCAAATCATAGGAGAAGCCCACCGGGTCCGGCCAATGGCCCATCTAGTCCAGCATCTTGTTCTCACAGTGGCCAACCAGATGCCTGTGGGAAGCTGGCAAACAGCACCTGGGTGGAACCAGGGGCGTAGGAAGTGGGGGCGGGCCGCCCCAGGTTCCATCATGGAGGGGGTGACAAATTATCAAGGAACAATTACTGCCCTACTAGGGTGGTTCAGAAATGCCTGCTCCAAAGGTCTTATCTTACTACACTAGGGATTATATAGCTATGTATGAAATTTCATGCATATCAGTTAATATCTTGACCCTCCTCCACGAAAATAGCTGTTTACTTTGCCGTTTTCCTATGTCGTGAAGGCTGAAAATTCCAATTCAGTGGACCACTTACTGTTCCCAACCCTAACCCTGCGGAAAGCCATCTAATTAGACTTTAATTTGATTTTGACATGTTATTAGGAGGTAATTTAATTATTGTTTGATTTTATATCAATGTTTTGTATCTGATGTTAGCTGCCCTGAGCCCGACTTTGGCCGGGGAGGGCGGGATATAAATAAAAGTTTATTTTTACTATTATTATTCCTTTGTAAGAAAATATGAAATAACGTAAAACCATTTTTCCAGGCAAAAAATAATAATAATAATAAAAAAATCAATGTGTGTGGGGGTGACAAGAAATTTTCCGCACCGGGTACCACCTGACCTTCCTACGCCTCTGGGTGGAACAACACTGTCCTCTCCTGTGATTCCCAGCAGTTAGTATTCAGAGGTAGAACAGAGCCATCCATGTGCAATGCCAAGCTAATGCAACAAGTCATGACATTTTGCTGACTGCATCACATTGATCTCGAGGCCCCAGCATGTGTGATAAGGAGGATCGCCTGTTTTCTTTTATAATCATGGGGATTTTGTGCACGATTGAGATCTCTTTTGTCGCTGCATTTATCTTCCTGTCATAGAAGACAATAACACCTGTTGCATGAAGGGGGAAATCACCTTCCTAAATGGCAACCCCGCACACAATCTTCATTTGCAGATGGAACGGGCACTAGCCAATTAGTCCCCTAAATTAGAACTGTCTACAGACCATTCACTAACAGATTAGACTTTTATTGAATTCCTGAAGACAGAGTAGGAAGTTTTCTGAGTAATTAATCCACGTGTACGTATGGGTCTGTGCAAGAGCTGTGTGGTTGCTGTCACGGAGGGAAGAAGGGAACAGTTACTTTGCCATGATTTAAGCACTGGTAACCTTAAACCTACAACACAAATAATAGTAAGTATTGCTGTGCAGCTTTCCTTTGGACCTTCAGAAGAAGGCCACAGATATCCATCATTAAGGTTATGAAGTTTTGAAATGAAAATTGGTAAGGGGTCTTTTTTTTATTTTTTTTAGTAATTTAGTGCTTGCTTGGTTGTTTTCAAATAGGAGTCCCTATTAATCGATGATTGCTATGTCCTAAATCAGGGTTCTTAGGTGTGCTGCCTGCAGAATTTACTAGTGTCTTAAATTTCATTTCATTTGATGTTACAGGCATAGTGCAGAAAGCCCCAGTAAAGGTTAAATCCCAGGCATCTCTAATTAAAAGGACCACATATTCGGTGCACGGGGAAACCTCCGCCTATGACTGTTTAGAGCAGGGGTCAGCAACCTTTTTCAGCCGTGGGCCGGTCCACCGTCCCTTAGACCATGTGGTGGGCCAGACTATATTTTGAAAAAAAATATGAACAAATTCCTATGCCCCACAAATAATGCAGAGATGCATTTTAAATAAAAGAACACATTCTGCTCATGTAAAAACACCAGGCAGGCCCCACAAATAACCCAGAGATGCATTTTAAATAAAAGAACACATTCTACTCATGTAAAAACACACTGATTCCCGGACCATCAGCGGGCCGGATAGAGAATGGGCCACATCTGGCCCACGGGCCTTAGGTTGCCTACCCCTGGTTTATAGCCACTGTCAGTGCTGGGCTAGATGAATGAACAGTCTTACCTGGCATAAGGCAGTTATACTGTTTTACTGATTGCTGCTTTGGGGCTTTGCTGAAAATTAACGCAAACTGCAGAAATGAATGAATATAAAAAATATTAGTCGTTGCATTCAGCTATGGGGTTAGTGGTGTTAGTTTTACTGATTATAATGGCAGCGCTTCTGTCCCAATTTATAATGTTCCTCTTACACTGCAGTAGCTGTCATGTTCTGAAACAGTGGCTTTTTGACCCATAAAGGTAAAGGTAAAGGGACCCCTGACCATTAGGTCCAGTCGTGTCCGACTCTGGGGTTGCGGCGCTCATCTCGCTTTATTGGCCGAGATCCAGCGTACAGCTTACGGGTCATGTGGCCAGCATGACAAAGCCGCTTCTGGCGAACCAGAGCAGCGCACGGAAACGCCGTTTACCTTCCCGCCAGAGCGGTTCCTATTTATCTACTTGCACTTTGACATGCTTTTGAACTGCTAGTTGGGCAGGAGCTGGGACCGAGCAACGGGAGCTCACCCCGTCGCAGGGATTCGAACCGCCGACCTTCTGATCAGCAAGCCCTAGGCTCTGTGGTTTAACCCACAGCGCCACCTGGGTCCTATAGACCGCCATGTTGTGCTAAATTTCGTTCCCACCAGTGGATGTGGTACGATGCAACAAAGAGTGTGACTGGACATGTCACTGCTCCCCCACCCTTTCCATGAACACACACTTCTATTCCCCAATGATTCCCCCATCAAAACAGTAGGGAAGGACTGGACACTCCAAAGTTTGTAACTTCACTCCCACAATTTTTTGGGCTATTGGGATTGCAAATGGATTTTCTTCTTCTTCTTTTTTGGATGCTATTAACATGGAAATGAATGGAAAAATTGAATAATATTATAATTTTAGAATACCTAACTGTGAAGAGACGCAGAATGAAAGGGTTTAAGGTCAGAGGATTGGCTTGAGAAGCTACTGAATTATTTGGGTAGGTTTGAACAATTTGGGGTAATTAAAATGTTAAAAGCTAAATAAACCTTGTGGATTGTTAATATATATAGAATTGTACATATGGTTGATTTGAATATGTTTTCATTGTTCATGCATATCCAATGTATTGGCTGCTGTCAGGTTCCCTTTACTCAAGAGTAAAGACCAAGTCCTTCTTGTCTTTCTATCATTTTATTGTGCAAAGTATGTACAGTGCAGAGCTAATCCTAAACATGACCGTCTAGTCGCTAGCGGAATCTGGAAGTGCCCCCCTCCTGTTACGGCGCCAACACCAGAGTCTCAGCACTCTAAATTGCCGCCTTCTCCTTCTGCGTAATGCTGGCGCCAGAAATGGTGTCTCTCCCTCCGAGTGGGTCTGCTGAGTGGTGTTAGGTCTCTCTGCATCTTCCTGGAGACCTCTCACCCCCTGGCTCCCTCCTGGTAACTGCTCCTCCCCCGAGGAGGGGCTGGTAGACTCACTGGAAGACGAGTCCGTCGACAACAGAGGCTGAGGCTGCCTGTAGCCACTCAGTGCCGGACTGGCAGGGGTGGGCACATCCCTGACAGCCGCCTGGGGGGTTTCACTGTTTTTGTTTGGGTTGTTGGTGATCTAAATAAAACTAAAAAAAAAAACAAAACCCCACAAAAAGCCAAACAAACATGGAAATGAATGCTAAACTTCCACTATTGTCCAATAGATTTCTGGAAGTGGCTTTCTTGTGAAAGATTAAACCAAATGCAGAAATTGTCAGGTAAGGAAATGTTGAGAAAGCAGAATCATGTGCCGTCTGAATGCAGCCTTAGTGGAAGCTCTCCTTCTATTGCAGGCCTAGGGAACCTGATTGGGTCTACAACAGGGCCAAATGCTTAAACCAGGATTAGGCAACCTGTGTCATAGAATCATAGAACCATAGAATCATAGAGTTGGAAGAGACCACAAGGGCCATCCAGTCCAACCCCCTGCCAAGCAGGAAACACCATCAGAGCATTCCTGACAGGTGGCTGTCAAGCCTCTGCTTAAAGACCTCCAAAGAAGGAGACTCCACCACACTCCTTGGCAGCAAATTCCACTGTCAAACAGCTCTTACTGTCAGGAAGTTCTTCCTAATGTTTAGGTGGAATCTTCTTTCTTGTAGTTTGAATCCATTGCTCCGTGTCCTCTTCTCAGGAGCAGCAGAAAACAACTTTTCTCCCTCCTCTATATGACATCCTTTTATATATTTGAACATGGCTATCATATCACCCCTTAACCTTCTCTTCTCCAGGCTAAACATACCCAGCTCCCTAAGCCGTTCCTCATAAGGCATCGTTTCCAGGCCTTTGACCATTTTGGTTGCCCTCTTCTGGACACGTGTCCCTTTGGATAATGTTGGAAACTATATCCCATCAAACTCAGCCAGCATTGGCAACTGTGAGGGATGATGGGAGTTGTCTTACAACAACATTTGAAGAGCCATAGTTACCCCATCATTGTGCTCCCCAGAGATCAGAGCACCCTAAACCTCTGGAAGTTTTCACATTTTGATCCATCCATTTGCATTTCATGAATCGGCCCTTTTTGTGTCTAAAACATAACATCGAACCCAAAAATGAGCAATTCTTTTTTTGTGTGTGTGCAGGGTGGGGGTGGGGGGAGGCTGGAGCTGAGTGACCTCTGTAACTTGGCCAAGATTTTTTACGATTATGCCAAGTCAGGTGATTCTTTCAGTAGCTCTCCGAAATGCCATCTGATGATGAAGTGTCTTTCCAGCCCTTCAAGGTTGAATGGTGCTGCGATAACAAATCAGCAGACTCGTCGGTGCTCTTGGAACTAATCAGGTAGTCGATGCAAAACTTTAAGCACAGAACTTTAAAAGAGCAATAAATGGTATTAAATTTAATATCCTGGCATCCCATGAAGATCTTGGCTGTCTTGCTGGGGCTTTCAATCTGGCACCTGTAAAAGTATATGATTATTGTGCTTCTCTCTCTCTCTCTCTCTCCTTCTGTTTCCTGCCCCGTGCAGTTCTATTTAAGAGCAAAGGACAAAGTGTTACATTCAGAGCTGCTCTGCTTGTGACCTGTTGAGCTGATGCTGCCAGAGAGGGCTTTCGTAAGCCTCTTGCTTCCCCGGGACTTCCCTGAGAGTGGAAGGTGAGTGGACAACTGTTATGTACTGAGCTGAATCCTAGAACAATAGGATCCAAAATGCAGCAGTCTGATTGGTCCGCAGAAGCCACCCAATCCAGCTCCAGGTGGAAGTGAATCAGCGACCTGATTGGCCTGCAAGAGCAGCCAATCAGGCTCCTGGATGAAGTGAATCCGCAACCTGATTGGCCTACAGGAGTAGCCTGGAATTAGCCAATCACGTGGGGCCCATTGTGTAAATAATGTATATATAGCAGACGTTTTGGGGAAAGATTCATTTCTTGCTACTATGAGCTGAATAAAGAGCATGACATTCACACTTGACTCTGAGTATATTTCAATAACAGTGCTCCATTTCCTTCAGTCTTATCGCTTCTTACATGGCAGGGGAGAAAGGGTGGATGAGGGTCAGGAAGGAGGAACTTCAAGACCAGGATGCTTGTGGGACGAGTGGTCAGCAACGAGCCCTTCATAGAGGTCTGGGCAGCTGCTGACCCCTGATGTTGGACCCAAAATGTTGGACCCTGCTTCTCTGTTATTTGTACTCAGTAGCCAGGAAACTGGAGCTCAGGAGCAGGTTTGCTGCTTACTGACCAACTGGGGAGAACGTTGTGTCCACACTTTCTATTTTAGCTCCAGAAGTGAAAAGGTGGCAGACTTACTTTTTAAAAATGAAAGCGGAACCATCAGGAACAATGCCTGGAATATCGCTGTGGGGGTCTGGACCTCCACAGTGTCTCCTGCATCAAGGTAATTGATAGAGTTATTAATTGAAATCTGCTCAAACCCAGATTTCAGGCTATCTGAATATGATTGAAGGGTAGTAGTTGTGCCCAAAAGAAGTCAGGGGTGTTTACATGTCACATTCAATGAGTGTACAGTCTGCACCTGCATACACAAATCATTGTACAGTTGTTCACAGGTCATGTTCAACAAGCGCATAGTCTGTGTACTTGTGTACATAGCAGTTGAGCTGTGCGGATCACCATGTGTACTCCCTTTCACACAAACATGTGTACAAGTGGATTGCAGCTGTGTTCAGTGTAACATGTGAACAAGCCTCAAGTTAATGTGTTTCAGCATGGAACCAGGTCTCAATACTGGCCCAACACTGTCCTCTGCCCCTCTGGATTGTGGGTCCTCAATTTGTTTGAGATATATGTGTATACACATACCCAACTCCCTGGGGCCCTGGGTGCCCGAGCGCCCACAAAATCCCACATGAAAGAGCCAGGCACCCACAAATTTCAGTGCCAGGGCCATGCACACTGCATAGCACTCACGACCCCGGACACCCACGGTCGCGGGGCCAAGCTGGCACTCACATTGTTTTTTTAATACACAGTAATTCTGAACTGCCATGATTCACAGAAAAGGACACATTTGTGTGTGGGTATGTGGGTCTTCTTAAGTCACCAGTGTACACCCACAAAATAAGCTTCAGCCATTACTAATGCCCTCAGTTTTTGCACTGTAGACTTCGTGACAGGAAATTAATGCAGGAGACAAAGCAGAACATTAGATAATGCTCATAGAATCACAGTTGACAGGGTTGAAAAGGACATCTTGGGTCATTTGCTCCATATACTTGCAGTAAGTGTGGAAGATTGTCCTCTACAGTAATCTCTTAAGTGTTTTATCCGATGCTGACACTTCTTGTTCACTGGTACAAACAGTGCTAATATACTGGCTAAATTAATATTATTGGCAAGTACTGTGTAATGCGGGCAACTTTTCTTTTTGAACACTCTCCGTAATATATAATAGGTAAGAACAGCTCCAAGAGCGGATTGGCTTCTCCTTGTGAGAATCAGCTCCGCACATAGAAAATAAGGCATTGCGGTGAATACTAATATTTCCTAAAACAACAGAATATGTTGAGCTCCTCCCAGAATGAACTGAGACATAGGGTGGGAGTCTCTGCTTGTGCAACGGGATTTTCCCCATCTCCTTCCACCGCATGCTCCCCTTAAATTGGCTTACGGGAGCAGGCCAGGAGAACTCTTGGGTCACCACATGGTAGAAGTATAGCAGGGATCATTCCATCCTGTAAGATGGAATGATTAGAAAAGTGTGATGTTGAATTCAACTCCATAAAGACTAAAATCATGCTCTAATTTCTTAAAACCAAAATGTAAAAGTTTAGGATAATTTAAAGCCCTGAATGGCCTCGGCCCAGTATATCATTCAGCCTGGACACTGAGGTCCAGCTCTGAGGGCCTTCTGGTGGTTCCCTACAGGGAACCAGGCAGAGGGCCTTCTCGGTGGTGGCTCCTGCCCTGTGGAACGCCCTCCCATCAGATGTCAAGGAAAGAAACAACTATATGACTTTTAGAAGACATCTGAAGGCAGCCTTGTTTAGGGAAGCTTTTAATGTCTGATGTTTTATTGCTTTTTTATTATTATTAATATTCTGTTTGAATTATGCTTTTGAATTATGCTTTTGAATTATGGTGCTGGAGGAGACTCTTGAGAGTCCCATGGACTGCAAGAAGATCAAACCTATCCATTCTTAAAGAAATCAGCCCTGAGTGCTCACTAGAAGGACAGATCCTGAAGTTGAGGCTCCAGTACTTTGGCCACCTCATGAGAAGAGAAGACTCCCTAGAAAAGACCCTGATGTTGGGAAAGGTTGAGGGCACAAGGAGAAGGGGACGACAGAGGACGAGATGGTTGGACAGTGTTCTCGAAGCTACTAACATGAGTTTGGCCAAACTGCGAGAGGCAGTGAAGGATAGGCGTGCCTGGCGTGCTCTGGTCCATGGGGTCACGAAGAGTCGGACACGACTGAACGACTGAACAACAACAACAATATTCTGTTGGGAGCCGCCCAGAGTGGCTGGGGAAACCCAGCCAGATGGGTGGGGTATAAATAATAATACTAATACTAATACTAATACTAATAATAATAATAATAATGGTTGACTCCCATGCCACTTAATTAAATTTCCTGGTTGAGGTCTTGCCTCAATCACATGACTCATACACTAGGTGTACTTTCTTTTAAGCCGCCATCGGCATCAACCCTGCCACACACACGTACACCCTAATACAAGGATAATTATACTGTACTGCCCTACTTCTGGATTTCCGCTGCATGCAAAGACAGGCTCTGGTAGACTGAGCAAACAAGACCAATGGTGGGTCCAATGGTCAAGAAGGCGGTTTCTGCACGTGCTGTAGAGGAAAGGGAGGGAAGATGGGGCTCATCCACCTGGGAAAGTTGCCCATCTAGGAGAAGCAAAACCCTGATCCTCAATCTCCGCTGCCTTGCGAGATATCTTTAGGAGAAGAAAAGGCTAAGGAGTCAACCCTACACAAATCTGGAGTGGAGTCCCTAAGACAGTTGAATGGTGCCTTGTACGCCTCCTTCCAGCAACTCCTGCAGCCAAACTCATGGCAAACCTATTGCTCTGCTTTCCTTTGGGCCACATCAGTAAGGCCGAGAGGGGGGTCTTGTTGCCTGGGCAGCTCAGGCCCTCCATACACACTGCCTAGGCTTGCGCCCCAGAAAGATCACTTCAGTGCTGCTAATGCAGCGGTTTAATTTGACCCCTGGAGGCGCACTCCATTGTCTCTTGAGACCGACTGTACCGACAACTTCCCTTCTTCACCCGGTGGTCGTAAGGATTGCTGAGGTAATGTATGTGTTGTTGTTTTTTCAACTGCAGAAAAGAAAAAGTACATAACAGTTTGTCACGGTCTTTCTTTTGGCGAGTCCCCCCAATAGCTCTAACAAGCAAAGGGACTTCTGAAAGAGAATTTGTAAAAAAAATAAAAGAATAAAAAGTCTCCTTCTTAAAACATGTTCCTATAATAATCTCTGGCAAGGCAGTACTCTAGTTCCTTACCAACGTGCCACAAATAGTTCCAAGGGAATGCTCCATAAACATAAGAAATTGTTGCTGGCTAGCAAAGTAAGTCCTTCAAAGCAACCTTTCAGCTCATTGCCAGGCTTGAATTTTTGTCAAGAAAGGCAGGCGAGAGAGAGAGAGAGAGAGAGAGAGAGAGAGAGAGAGGGAGAGAGGGTCAAATATATACTTTTTTTTGGCAAGCAATTTCCTTTAATTTAATGCATTTTTGTATGCTAGTTTCACTAATATTTATGCACTAATATTTATGCATTTTTGGTGCACTTTCCCCTAATTATGCATTGTTGTACACAATTGTTTTGGGGGGTGGGAAGATCTGCATCACCAGCGGTGATGTCACAAAGTGGCTTACTTCTGAGTAGACATTTAAAAGAGCAAATTGTTAAGGCTTACCATGGCACAAAAAATGCATAGTGAGCAGCGATTAGATCCTGGTCTGTATATGTGCAAGGCAATAAGGCAGTAGAATCCAGAGACGGCATGACAGACGGTATCGCTTCAGGTTGTGGATTACAAGTTTAAATGCTCCTGTACGTAGAAAAGCCCCTTGCAATTAGAAACCTAGCGTAACAAGGAGCAGGCTGGGCTAGAAGCCTTCTCCCTGATGTGCTACTTTTCGACATGCAGTGGATTATATCTATCTATATCTATCTATCCATCTATCCATCCATCCATCCATCCATCCATCCATCCATCCATCCATCCATCTATCCATCCATCCACCTATCTATCCATCCATCTATCCATCCATCTATCCATCCATCCCTCTATTCCTCTATCTATCATCTTACACAGGGGAGCATTCAGAAATGGTATTTCCCTCAATGGCATTCTGAAGTGGTGCAGCCGTTCTCTACCACTTCAGGAATCCACCATCTCACGCTGCTCCTTCTGCAAACAAGGTTTTAAGTTACATAAATGTTTCCAAAGATTCAGTTGGCAAATGGTACCCTGTGGACCGTATCTGTTTTTTTGTTTAAAAACCCTTAAATGGATTGTGTCAATCAGTCCTCCTATTCAATGTATGCAAGAGAAAAAGATAAATAAATGTGCTTTCATACATATGCATGCCTGATTTAGTTGATTCAGCGTAATTGTCAGACTCCTGCTGCCTCCTGGTCGACCCTGAATATGATCAGCAAGTGGGGCAGCTGTAAAGAGCTTTTTTAAAATTATTATTCTGGCAGGCTCTTGCCTTGCTAGGCAGATAATTGCTTTTATCTGAATAACTGTTGTTGGGTGGTTGTTATTTTTTTTTAAAAAATAAGCCCCATTCCTGCCTCCAATGCCCTGTATTCTATCTGACATGGTTATCTTGTTTGTTGGAAGCTGTCTTGAGCGATGCATCAGCATCAGAAGCATCGGAGAAATCCATATCTACATCTGCATTGTAACAATAAACAAATAAATGCAGGAATAGCCAATGTGGAAAAGTGGGACCACGAACCAAAAATAATGCAGAAATTACTTTTTATGTACCGGGAAATCGATATTCAATGGATTTCATGCTTTGAAGAAATTGTTCAACAGGAGAAGGGTTTTTCTTATTTTATTTTGTAATGCATATCGACTTGGAGGTTGTGCGCTTTCCTATGGTCAAGAGGCAGGGAAAGAGCATTCTGGCTGATGGGAAAGTGGAGGCCAATGGGAAGAAGAGCAGAACAAGGGGATGGGCGGAGCTGAGGCATTTGCTAATGGAAGAGGAATGGAGGGGATTCTTTTTAAAATTGGGCCAATTTCTCATTTCTCCTGCATTCCCCTATGATAACTTCCCGGGCCTCAAGGACGTTAAACTGGCCTCAACCAGGGAACAAGGCCTTTTTGGCTTTGGCCCCAGCCTGGTGGAACGCTCTATCGCAGGAGACCAGGGCCCTGCGGGACTTGGCATCCTTCCGCAGGGCCTGCAAGACGGAGCTGTTCCGCCTGGCCTTCGGTCCGGGCCCAGTTTGACCCCCCTCTATGGGACCCTGTAAGTTATCTCCTTGGCCCTTTTATCAGCTCATGTGGGACTCCTATGGTTGTAATTCATGGGCAGTCATTTAATTTTACCCTGATTCTAATTTTAAGCTGTATTTTAATCAATTGTTTGATTGTGTTTTAATGTATTTGATATTTGATGTTAGCTGCCCTGAGCCCGGTCTTGGCCGGGGATGGCGGGGTATAAATAAAATTTTACTTACTTACTTACTGGTTTTGCAGGGTCCCCCAATTCTCTAGAGTTGATTTTTATTTTGGAAGTGCTGGGTATGGCAGGGAGAATTTGCAAAAATGCCCCCCTTTTCTGTTAGGGCTGGTAAGTCCAGTCTTTCATTGTTTCGCCATCTGTGGGTCCATACTTATGCACTTTCTATCCCCCCCGGAACCCTCTCCAGAAAAAACATGTGTTTCTTTGTCCACTCGTTGGTTGATCTTAGTCTGATTTTTCTGGGTGTATCTCCCTCCATGCTTGCTGGAGCTCAGGGTATTTGTTGTTAGTAAGATGGGTTGCTAAGGACACACTGGATTTCCTGGATTTGTTGTTGACTACCTTCCTCCTCATAGGACGCCGGTGGTGCTGTGGTCTAAACCACTGAGCCTAGGACTTGCCGATCAGAAGGTTGGCGGTTCGAATCCTCATGATGGGGTGAGCTCCTGTTGCTCAGTCCCAGCTCCTGCCTACCTAGCTGTTCGAAAGCACGTCAAAGTGCAAGTAGATAAATAGGTACCACTCCGGAGGGAAGGTAAACTGCATTTCCGTGCACTGCTGTGGTTCGCCAGAAGTGGCTTAGTCATGCTGGCCACATGACCTGGAAGCTGTCTGTGGACAAATAGCGGCTCCCTCGACCTATAGAGCGAGATGAGCGCCGCAACCCCAGAGTCGTCTGCGACTGGACCTAACGGTCAGGGGTACCTTTACCTTTACCTTTACCTTCCTCCTCTCTGTTGTTAAGAGAGGCTGCTATGGACTCTCTGGTCTTCCAGGCATCACTCTCCCTCCTGTCCCTCCTTCCCCCATTCTCTAGAGATGCCGGATCCTTCTTTTTTTTAAAAGGAAGGTTTTATTATTACAGTGGTCCCTCGACTTACGAACTACTCTACATCCGTATTTTTCGACTTACGAATGAAAAAAGTGGCCGCACACCTATGAATTTTTCGACATCCGAATGAAAATCGTTGCTGGTTTTAGATGCGGTTTTTTCGACTTACGAATTTTAGATGCGGTTTTTTCGACTTATGACTTTTTCTGAATATTTTTTCTCCCAATGCATTCCTATGGGAGAAAGTCGCTTTTTCGACTTACGAACTTTTCGACCTACGAATGTCCATTTGGAACGGATTAAATTCATAAGTCGAGGGACCACTGTATGCAGAGATGTGACACAATCAGAATAGTGCTTTCAGCGGGGGGAGGTAACAGGGTCATTTGGAAAATTGCAGGGAATCCTGGGTTCCAGTCAGGCAAGAATTGGATGTGTGCTGTTTGCCGATCAGAAACTAAAATGAAAAGCTGATCATTTGAAGGAGCACGGAAGAAAAGCGAGGAGGTGGGAGGGGGCTGCCCCTGCCTGCAGATCTCTAGGGCGGGTGCGACTACCGAAAGGGCCCTTTGCTTGGTTTCCTGTAACTTCACCTCTCATAATGAGGGAGCCAACAGACACTAGAGGGAACCACGAGATATCAGAAGTCGCCACACATCTGGCAATATAAGATTTTCACAAGAAACCAATGGCACAAAAGCAGAGCAGTGTAAAGAGCTCTCAGACATGGGGGGATTAACCAGCACACAAGCCAAGAAAAATGCAGGTCAAGTGAAAAGCATGGACAGGCCCTCTTTAGACATCTCCACTGGCTCCAAGGCCTTTCTCTAACTCCAAGAGGACTAATTGGATCCCACCCTTTGTGTTGATTAACTGGGAAGGGAATTACCGTAGCTCCTTGCACTTTTTTTTGCATTTGTGATGTATTATCTTTTGGCACAAGCATTTGCAATTCCATTGATGTTGGTGTAAATTTTCCCTGCTTTCATCATAATGTAGCAGAAAGTTGTTTCTCTATATGAGTTATAATATATTGAATTTTTGTTGTGTGTGTGTGGGAGGGGGGCTCAGTGATGTGTGACTATATATTTCCCACTGAACTTCTGTGAGCTTTGCAATTCAACAGCCGGAAGACATAGTATCATGAGCCGGTGGAATTTAAAGCCGGAAAGCTTTCAAATAAGAGCTTGTATCTTGCAGGAGGTTGGTTTCCCCCCCTTTCTTGTAGGGAAGAAGCCAAGGGATGTTTAAATTATACTTTTACACTTCAGGTAGCTTCACAGTACTCTTAAAGGAAAGAAAAAGACACAATCTTTTGTCCATGATTCCCATTACCAAACATGCAAATGAAAGAATTATGCTTCAGGGGCCCTATCCTATTTTTCTTATAAATAGAACCCAAATGATGTGTTGCCATACTGTCTTATTTGGCAAGATAGAAACTTGAAGACCATGTTTCTGGGCCTGTAGTGAGTGCTGCAAGTTCATCTTCCTGGCACCTCTCTAAACTTCATATCATATGAGGCTGTGCTTCATCTTCCTAGCAGCAACTTTCTGGTTCATAAATAGAATGTGGATTGCTTAGCATACTCTACGCAATCAATGTGTGGGATGGTGGATTTGGGATGGCAGTGCAGACCTGAACTTCTGCCCAGGACACACAGATGGCTAAGATTGGCCTTAGGAGGCAGCATGATTGGATTGAAAGTTATGTAATTTCTAGTTATGTAATTTCTAGTTATGAAGGCTATTAGGATGCTGAATATTGTTTTAGACTTACTGCCCAAGAGTGTGGAATGCTGGCAGGAACAGCCTTGCAGGGATCATTGTTTGTTGGAGAAGAGCAGGATGCAATGGGATGCAGGTGCCGCTGTGGTCTAAACCACTGTGCCTCTTGGGTTTGCCAATCAGAAGATTGGCGGTTTGAATCCCCACAAGGGGGTGAGCTCCCGTTGCTCTGCCCCAGCTCCTGCCAACCTTGCAGTTCAAAAGCATACCAGCGCAAGTAGATAAATAGGTACCACTGTGACTGGAAGGTAAACGCCGTTTCTGTGCGCTCTGGTTTCTGTCATGGTGTTCCTTTATGCCAGAAGCAGTTTAGTCATGCTGGCCACATGACCCGGAAAGCTGTCTGTGGACAAACACTGGCTCCCTCGGTCTGAAAGTGAGAGGAGTGTTGCACCCCCATAGTCTGGACTTAACCGTCCAGGGGTCCTTTACCTTTTTACCTTTTGCCCCTTGGGCGGTGCAACAGATAGAGTTGAAATTGCTATGTTATCTGTTGGGTGGAATAGCAGATGATGGGGATTGGGACTTCAGTAATCTGATTCTTACAATCCACCACTAACATATAGAAAGGTCAGTGGTAGAGCTCCTGGGGGAAACTTCTCTTTAGTGCTTAATCAGAGCAAACAGCAATTCAATCTCCAGATTGGCGTTTGCTGCGAGTGGGTTTTCCTTGGGAAAGGGGTAGGGCAAGGAGAAAATTGCTTGCACCCACACCTAGAAAGCATGGTTTAAGCAGAAAACCGTTCAGAACCATGCTTTCTTGGCATGGGGCACACAGAAATGTGGAGAAACCCTGAATGAATCTATAATTTTCCTAGTCTCTAACTTGTAACATTTATTGCTGTTTAATGTGCTGAGATTTATGCTAGAAGTCCTTTATTTTTATGAGTACTTAAGCAGGAACAACCATATTTCACTGAATCGTAGAAACTGAGTGTAGAGTCGTTTAAGTATCTCTGTGGCAACCGTCCTGTGCCTCAGCTATATTGGTTAGTAGAATGTGCTGTGTGAATCCTGCCCCTTGCGTGCTGTAAAATTCACTGCGTGATGAATTGTATGGTCAAAGAGCAAGAAAACTTGCCATGCGAATGAAAGCACAGATCAGCCTATACAAATCTGGGACTAGGGTCAAGGGCTTCCAGAACAGAGCGTGTAATTGTCTAACAGACCTGAATCTGACAATTCTCATTTTAAAAAAGGCTATGGACAGACACCTTCTATGAGTAGAAGACTTCTTCCATAGCTGAAAGGAGGATAAGGTTATCAGCAGCTACTAGTTAAGAGGTCTATAGATTGCATTCAGCATGTATCTCAGTACCAGTTGCATGGGATTGCGAGTGGAACAGTTCCATTGTCCTTATTTTATGCTTACGGTCTTCCTGTTGGCATCTGTGACTGGCCTGCGTAGGAACAGAACGCTGTACTGGATGAGTGTTTGGTCTGATCCATCAAGCCTCCACCTTTTTCTTTATATTCAACCCACTGTCTACTTATCAGAAATGTAATTTATTTCACAAGGTATTAGAAATGAATACAATGAAAGATATATTCATGGTAATTTATCAACAAAAATCAATCTAAAATGGAGGAAAAAAATGTAATGTTTCAAGTTTTATCATCAGTTTTGCTTATATCCATGCCATACATTTAAAGCATGTTTAAAGCACATGACTTCCCCCAAAGAATAATGAGATCTGTAGTTCGTTAAGGGTGCTGCTGATTGTAAGGGATAAACTGTAGTTCCTGGCATTCTAATGGGCGGAGCCATGCACTTTAAAACTGCTTTAAATGTATGGCGTTGATGTGACTTTTATCAAATCAGAAACAAAGTATGAGAATTTGTCAAATGTTATTAATTCATTTCTATATATTTTCCAGACTCTTCCACAGTCACACAGTTGGAAACAAATATTTGCTCTTTCTTACAAATTACGGCAGAAGGGAGACAAGCTCTTTACAGAAGCTAGTAAAAAAAAGATTAGTTTTCGATGCATGACTTGCTGCCCAACTTGAAAAGTCAAGTCTTATCAGGATTTCATGGAAAATAAAGCAGTAGGAAGTTATCTTGATATAATCAGAGGAAATCCTATGTATATAATTGTTTCTGGAAACAATGTGTAATGGGGGAAAATACTTTAGTGATAATACTGCCTAAATCACCATAACTTTTTACAACTGTACATGAAAAGTCAGCATTTAAAACTATCTGGAGATAAGATTGTCAAGGGATCTTGGATAAAATGTGTTTTTGGTGGAGATGGAGAAAAACATTTTAAATATCCATTCCTATTTATAGATGCATTAAATCAGAAGGCAGAGTTATCTTTTGAGCCATGTTTAGACGTAGGCAATTTCTTCCAGGTATTATTGGACTGCAACTCCCATCAACCAGCATGACCACTGGTTAGGGACGGTAGGAGTTGCAGTTCATCAACCCCATTATCGCTCCAGAAAATGGTGAAGCTGGCATTTTTTGAGGGGTTTCATGCCTGTCAAAGAGCTCATCAGCTGAACAGCAAAGGAACAAGCAAAACACAGTGTTTCCAGCTCCCACCTCAAGGAGCCTATTTGGAAGGATACACCCATCAGCTGTATTGAACATCACTGAGGTAGGTCCCTCTCATTGATTGAAGTGGGATGTGATCCCACTTCTTTTCAGCAGATGGACTAAGAGAAGCCCTCATAGGTGCTGAGTGTTTCTTACGTTGGTGAAAAAGTATATGTGATAGGAAAGAAGGTTGAAGGAGGTGCCTGGTTTCTTTAAAGGTAAAGGTAAAGGTAAAGGGACCCCTGACCATTACATCCAGTTGTGACCGACTCTGGGGTTGCGGCGCTCATCTCACTTTATTGGCCGAGGGAGCCGGCGTACAGCTTCCAGGTCATGTGGCCAGCATGACAAAGCCACTTCTGGCGAACCAGAGCAGCACACGGAAACACTGTTTACCTTCCCGCTGGAGCGGTACCTATTTATCTACTTGCACTTTGACGTGCTTTCGAACTGCTAGGTTGACAGGAGCAGGGACTGAGCAACGGGAGCTCACCCCGAACCGCCGACCTTCTGATCGGCAAGCCCTAGGCTCTGTGGTTTAACCCACAGAGCCACCCGCGTCTTTAAAGGTAGCTGTGTTGTATTGTGCAAGTCTTTGATTGCAGCCTGTGAGCCATTTACTTCAAAGTAACCCTGTTGGCTTGAAAAAGATTGCGTCAAAGCTTAGTCTGCAGAAAGCTGCTGGGAGATTGATGCCTTTGTGGCATTGTGTTGGTGTTCCCCAACTGCCCCAAACACACTTTTCCCACAGCAAAATAGAAGTGTGGAGAAAAAAACCACTAGAAATCTAAGATTTTATGACTTGAAGTGGACCGGGATTAGCTCTACCACGTCCTGTAAGGCGAGTCCCATCAGAATTCCCAGCCATGAATGAAATAACTCTCTTTGACTTACGGAAGACTCATGCAGGATGTCTGCTATGTTGGGATGCTTTATGAGCAAAACATTGCCTTTAATTCAATACCAGTGTTCACAGGTGCTGACAATGCGTGTATTTTTGAGACCAGCCATTTTGCCTCCATTAAAAAAAGAGAAGAAGATCTCCAAGTTTGGAAACTGTGTTGTTCAAGGCCATTTTAAACATTACTTGTGACGTCTAGGCCAAATGTAATCCATGGTTCTTCATTGTCACCTTCCAACACCTCCTCCTCCTCCCAGATTTCACCCTCTGACCACTCATCGTTGTCCCACCACCAATCCCTGGGCTCTGAGCCCTTTTCCCTTGGGGGTTCCGCAGCTGGTGCCTCTCACCATTCCTCTTTGTCCAGCCAGCCATAGAATTGTAGAGTTGGGAGTGACCCCAAGAGTGATTCTAGCCCAAGCTCCTGCATGGTGATATTGGTGGGGAGAGGAAGTGGAATGGAGTGGCTGTAACCTTCTTCTCAAAATGTTGTTGGTTCCTCTTGTCCAGGGGTCAGCAACCTTTTTCAGCCATGAGCCGGTCCACCATCCCTCAGACCATGTGGTGGGCCGGACTATTTTTTTTTTTTTTTGGGGGGGGGAGATGAATGAATTCCTATGCCCCACAAATAACCCAGAGATGCATTTTAAATAAAATGGCACTTTCTACTCATGTAAAAACACGCTGATTCCCAGACCGTCCGCGGGCTGGATTGAGAAGGTGATTGGACAGGATCCGGCCCATGGGCCCTAGGTTGCCTACCCCTGCTCTTGTCAGTATCTTTAAGCCATGTGAACTCCATATATGGTTCAAAGCCAAGATACCTTGGAGCAGGGCTCCCCCCCCCCCCAGCTGGAATGTGACAAAACTTAGTTCTGGCATCTTTCAGGTGAATGCCATTCCATTGTAAGAGAACTAGGGAGGTGGTCATGGTGAGTTCTGGCACCTCTTTTGCAAGAAAAATAGCACTGCCTTGGCGTACCAGATGCTAGGCCTGTGCAGCATGCCCTATATGTTTATTTTGAGGACATTTACCTCGCCAATACTAGGGACAACTCTGGGCTGAACCAATAGGTTTTTTTTGATGTTTTTATTTTCCTTAAACTTTGTTGAGTTATTGAAATAGCAAAGGGGAAGAGCTACAAGTTTCAGTGCAAAAGAAAAAGAAAGTCCTGAAAATCACGCTGTTGTTGTATATCATGTATCTTCTAGCAAAATGTAAATTCCCTGGAGCATTTTCCCCCCTTTCCTCATAGCGTTGGCTACCCAAATCATTCTGAAATAATTCATATCTTTGGCAACATCAGGACGGAACTAGAATATTAATCAGATGTCTGAGAGACCAACTCTTTGCTATCTTATTTTGCAAACCGGGGCAAATTTTCAGCTTGGCGTGCAGTGGATTAGATGCACAGCTCCAATTTTGTACTAAAGGGATTTGCATTTTAATTCACCACACATGGCGGTAAACATTTGCACTGTTTGTAAACCGCTGGAAATGACAAATGTTAGGCTCCGGCATGGCCACACACTCAAATATTGAGAGAAGAAGAGCAATGATTGTATTAACTCACATTATTCCTGTCAGCTGAAGTAACTTGGGTTAAGAAGTTCTCAGTGCAACTGGCATCTGATGTAAAAGAATACAGTTTCAGTACTGTTTCAACTAGATCAGTTTAAAGGTCAACCAGATCCCTATGGGAAACCTCTAAGGAGGACATGAACACACCAGTTCTCTGCTCAGACCCCAGCAATTGGTATTCAGAAAGACATACAGCCTCGGATAGTGGAGGTAGCATACAGCCATCATGCCTAGTGGTCATTGATAGCCTTACCCTCAACGAATTTGTCGCATCCTCTTTTAAAGCCATCCAAGTTGGCGGCCATCACTAAATCCTTGTGTAGCAAATCCCACAGATTATTGATGTTCTGTGTCACCCTACACTTAAGTGCTCACCCCTATCTCATTTAAGACAAAGTTAGGATCATTTATGAACAAGTGAAAAAAGCCCAAGACCTAATACAGTTCCTTCAGAAACCATTTCTTAAACCACTGCGTTTTGAGAATTGCCCATTTATTCTGACTCTTGTTTCTTGTTCTTTAACCAGCTATTCATCCAGAAAAGTACCTGTCCTCCTATCCTATGACTGCTAAGCTTACGCAGGAATCTTCGGTGAGGGATATTTTTATTCTTGGTCTTAGTGTTTTTATCGACATGCTCCTCTAACCCCTTTCTCTCTCTTTTGTATCCCTTACTATCTGCTTGCATTCCTTTTGCCAAAGTTTGTGTTCTTTTTTGTCTTCCTTATTTGGGGAACACTTTTATTTTCCCCAAAGAAGTCTCCTTGTATCTAATAGCTTCCTTGACTCTGCTTGTTAATGGGGCAGAATATGTACGGTGTGTGAAAAAGCTCTAAAAGAAAAGATGTTGCTTATGGATAAAATTGTTTGTGTAGCTCAGCGTTGTGGCCCATCAACTTTATATTATGCACTAAATTTTGTCCATTTAGCCTGCTCTCAGGTGCTGCATAATAATCAGCAGAATTTCTGTTGAGGTAGAAACTGATAGGGTACAAAATAAGTTTTGGTTCTGATAATGCAAATAATATGTTATTATTCTATAAAGTGCCTCAGCAGCTGGTTGCTATATAGTAAACATATGGAAATGAAGAAAATAACACCTCACCTCACCCATTATGTACTCAACTGATCACCGCACTCTGAGGAGAGAGAGCTTTGTGCAAATGCCGTCTCATCAGGCGGTCCGCTCTATACAATGTAGGACTCGGGCTTTTAGTGTGGTGGAATCTGCCCTCTGGAACATCCTCCCATTACCTATCAAACAGGCCCCACCTTTACTTTCTTTTTGGTGCCTATTATACCTTCCTTTTTCAACAAGCCTTTTAGGAAAGCACTGCCAGGGCAGACGTGACAAAAGAGCAAATGCAGAGAAAGAAGAGAAGATGGGGATTTGCCAGAGTGCAGAGATGGATAAATTAAAAAGTAGCAGCTTAATCAAAGAAGAAACACAGACAAAATGAGAAACAGGAAACCCTTAAATGTTTTCTGACAACAATGACGACCAGTGTAGAAAACGCTTGCTGAAAACTTGTAGCCCAGGGTCAGTGAGACTTATTGTCTACTAAGAAACAGTAAGAAGCAAACGAGAGCTCTGTTGGATCAGGCCAATGGGCCAACATCCTGGTCTCACAGTGGTCAACCAGAAGCCCATGGAAAACCCACAAGCAGGAATTTAGTAGTTTCCAGATGGTAAAATGTTAACCCTTCAAGTGTCTCTATTTTCCAGGGACAGTCCTGGATTTTCAGAAGCCGTCCCAGTTTCTGATTTTATCCTGGAATGTACGGTTTTTTCTCAGGATGTCCCTATTTTCATTGGAGAAGTGTTGGAGGGTATGGAGTTATGGGACCCCTGAGCCAAGGAGTTAAGTAACCTTTAGAAGACATCTGAAGGCAGCCCTGTATAGGGAAGTTTTTAAATGTTTAATGTTTTATTATGTTTTTATATATGTTGGCTGGGACAACCCAGTCAGATGAGTGGGGAATAATAATAATAATAATAATAATAATAATAATAATAATAAGGAATAGAACAGGCATCCCCAAACTCTGCCCTCCAGATGTTTTGGGACTACAATTCCCATCATCCCCGACCACTGGTCCTGTTAGCTAGGGATGATGGGAGTTGTAGTCCCAAAACATCTGGAGGGCAGAGTTTGGGGATGCCTGGAATAGAATGTCCCTATGAGAATGAAACCACAGAATAATAGATCTAACCTGCTCAGTGGGTGAATTTGAGGAGGCATTGGAGAGTTCTTTGAGCTGGCTTCAGGAATTGGGACAAATATTCTTTGAGCTGGCTTCAGGAATTGGGACAGATATTTCTAGTGATTCCCCACTTCCCCATGTTCAAAAACAGGCCGAGGGCATGTTTGAAGCTTTTAGTCCCAGTTCTTGTGATTAAAAGTGTCCATGAAGAGAGTGAGGAAGGAACTTGATGCCTTGCTCCTGTTCAGGATTGGGCCTCTGGCCAAATTAGCTGCCAACCACTGGCATTTGGGAGGCTATTCATGCTAGGGTTTTTTCTTCTCCTCCCTTTGGTCAGTAAATAAAATTGGAAGTCTTTCACTTTGTCGCAGGTTTTAATTGAATTGTTATAATGGTGTCATTTGGAAGCTTGTCACCTTCAGGTTAAACCCTCAGGTTACAGTGTTTGATATTGGACAATTGAGAATATTTTTTTGCCCCCGCTGTAGGATTCCTGCCTGTCCTGGCTTCAGTATTAATTAGTTTATTAGCTACACGAAATGGACCTAGACTTTATGAATAAATTTAATTTCTGATTCATCAAGATTCTATTAAGCTGTCAATAAAGAATGTAGCAGCAACATGTAAGATTCTATTAAAAGGTCATTAAGGAGGCATTCAGTCCTCAAACGGATTCTGCAAGTGTAGGCCTGTCTGCCTACAGGGGAATAAGAGGTTAGAGGATTCTACTCACATTTGAATTAATAGCATTTCCTCCAGAGAATTTCAGCTGGTACATTGCCCAATGCCAAAACATTTGTATGGGGGGGGGGGAGTAGTTCATACTGCAAAAAAACATCGTGAACTTCAATCAGATTGTTTGCCAGCATATCTGAAACCACGTTAGAATTCAAACCCCATCATTTTCATTTATTGACATTTATACATCCAGTTCCTTCCTTTGAATGAAGATTACTATGATGACAGAGTACAAATGGTAATAGATACATCTGGGTGGGAGAACTTTAGAACTATACCCAATATTGCTCACATCTCAGCAATTCAACCAGGTGAATATTTTCTCTATAAAAAGTGAAACGAAATAAGGATGTCATGCAAAGGAAATATTTCACTATCATCATTATCCCAATTGCTGTGGTATTTACAAACCCCTGCGTGGCCAGAGCAAACTAGGGTAATTTTCTTTCCGGTGTAATTGATGAAATGAAAGCCTCTTTCATATCTCTGAGTGTTTCTGCTCCTCTTGAAACGACCATGTTCTTGGGCCTTCTTGTAGAGGGCTGGACATTTCTAGTTCATAGCCACTTTTCTAAGCTTTTGATTTAAAGTTTATATGAGTTAAGACAGTGTTCTCGAAGCTACCAACATGAGTCTGACCAAACTGCGGGAGGCAGTGGAAGACAGGAGTGCCTGGCGTGCTTTGGTTCATGGGGTCACGAAGAGTCGGACACGACTAAACGACTAAACAACAACATGAGTTAAGATAAAAAAAATCCTTCCAGTAGCACCTTAGAGACCAACTAAGTTTGTTCTTGGTATGAACTTTCGTGTGCATGCACAGTTCTTCAGATACACATGAAAGCTCATACCAGGAACAAACTTAGTTGGTATCTAAGGTGCTACTGGAATGATTTTTTTTATTTTGTTTCGACTATGGCAGACCAACACGGCTACCTACCTGTAACTGGAACATGAGTTAAGAACTGTGCTATTTTGCTCTTGGATAAATTACTTGTGAAAACCTACCCAAAGTTTTCTGGATGCAGAGGAATTTCATGAGAGTAGAAAAGAAATAACTCTCATCGATTAGCTGTTAGTGGATCATTCTCTAGTCTGGATGGATGGGATGTGGCCTATACTGGCTGGGGTTATACTCTCCATGAAGGAGAAAATACCTTACGTGGGTGTGCTTCTGGCTCTTTTACTGTAGCTTGAGGCTCAAGTGGCCTCAGTGGTTTGGAGTACCATCCATCAACTTTGACTGGTAGCCCACCTGAGCTGCTTTCTGGAAAGGGACAGCCTAACCTCTGTTGTCTGTGCTTTGGTCTAGCTTGGAATACTGCAATGCATTATATGTGAGGATGACTTGGAAGATGGTTCGGAAACTGCATCCAGTACAGAATTTGGAGTCCAGATTGTTGGCCAGGCAGGATGGTCTGAACATATAACACCAGTTCTGACATGACCACACTGCTACCAAGAAGAAGAAGAAGAAGAAGAGTTTGAATTTGATATCCCGCTTTATCACTACCCAAAGGAGTCTCAAAGCGGCTAACATTCTCCTTTCTCTTCCTCCCCCACAACAAACACTCTGTGAGGTGAGTGTTCTGAGAAGTGTGACTAGCCCAAGGCCAGCAACTGCATGTGGAGGAGCAGAGACACGAACCCGGTTCCCCAGATTACGAGTCTACTGCTCTTAACCACTACACCACACTGGTTTCTGGGTTCAGTTCACAGGGCTGGGGGTTTCGACTTTGAAAGCCTAGCTCTTGGACTGACTACTGACACCCATCAGAAAGCACTCCTCCCTTGGTGTTTCATCCATGGGCAGCAACATGGGGAGCAGTCAGTTCATTGATCTTTTTGGGGGGAATGGATGGGAATTCAAAGGTAGGCTGAAACTCATCACCGCCACCAGAGCTCCTCCCAGTAACTGCAAGCTGGTGATCACCATTTCTTCCATGAATGTCCCCATCAGAGAAATGTTACATGGAGATGTACCACCACTGACAGTTTTTTCCCTTGTCCATCACAACTAGGCATTTTCTATTTCCCAATTAATTTCAGCAGAGCTATCACAAGAGCTTTGCAATTGTGAGAATGTATTTCTTTTAGGAAATAAAAATACAACTATTACATAGAAATAAAATGATAAGAAGCTAATTTTCTGGTTTTAAGGAAAGGCCGCATGCAGAGAATTCGTTCTCCTAGGTTCCAAAATCCAGATTTCCCACCGTAATTAGAGTGATGTAGTACCAACCAGATGTTGGAATCCTAGAACAATCATGGAATGGAAATGTTCTGGTCTGTGCCAGCCATCATGCCAGCTGCTCTGAGTTCCCTAGAATGAAGAATGAAATGCTAATGTAATACATCAACCCTGGAGCTTTTGCATTTCAGTTGTATCTTTCAAAATAGGCCCTGATCAGAAGGATAAAATTAAAATCAAATCCATTGTGTGTTCATACATAGTTCAGCGCCAATCCTGGATGTGTCCCTCCCTCCCTCCCCGGGGACAATTCAAGGACCACAACCATGTGAAATACAGGACCACAATTGCCAGTATAATTCTGCAGCTTCACAGTACATTCCAAAGCATGTTCACTCAAAAATTAGTCTCATTGACTTCAATGGGACCCACTCCCAGCCCCTGGTAGGATTATAGCATACTTGTCTCCAAAGCTGGTGTGAAAAGGAAATTGTGTGTATATTCACACATAGAGACAGCTTTGGAGCTCTTGTCTTGTTAGATCTTACACATAAATCATGAGAAAATCCCAGACATAGTAGAATGCCATTGTTTCATTAAAATACAAATTATTCGATTTTGAATTATTTCTCCCTCTCCCCTTCACATTCCCACAATGTGGCAAAGATCACCGCTTCTTCTTTTTTGAGGGGGGCATTTGCAACAAGTGAATGGGTAACTTTTGTTTATTTTCTTTGTTACAAGTAGAATTTATGTGCACTATTCCACATTTCCCCTCAGATACCTATATCCTGTTTTCACCTACACCCTGAACCCATTTGACCATACAGTGGTACCTCTAGTTGCGGACACGATCCATTCCGGGGTGCCGTTTGCACCCCGAAAAGTCCGCAACTAGAGCTGCGCTTCTGGGCAAGCGCGGAGCGCAATAGAGCACTTCTGCGCACATGCAAAGCGTGTAGAACGCTTCTGCACATGTGCGAAGTGTGCAGAATGCTTTTGCGCATGCAGCTGCGGCGAAACCCGGAAGTATACACTTCCGGGTTTGCCCTGTTCGCAACCCGAAAAGCCACAATGTGAAGCAAACTCAAAAAGAGGTATGACTGTATAACGTTTAACTCTTCTGGCTCTGTATCATATTTCACTAATGGTTTTTAGATTTTGAAATTGCATCTCTACTATTTGTCAAACTCAATTAAATCGCTCATTTGTTGATGTGCCGAAATGGAGGGATTGGGAACTTCAGGCATTGGGAGTCTGGCTAGGCTCTCTTAGAGATTAGGGGGACTGATATCACACGTGATGTCCAGGTGTTGTGTGGCAGCTCAGCTTCCATGGTTGGTGGCTCCTCCTCCTGCCACTACCATAGGCTGTGGTCTGCTTCCCCTCTGTAGCAGGAGAAGGAGGAAGAGTCGCCACATTCCTGGCTCACGTGACCTCTCTGAGCCTCTGGCCGCACTTCCAGAAGCCACCAATGTCTTTCCAGAAGCACACTTCCACATCGTTCTGCAATTGTCTTTTGAAAAAGAAGTCCTTATGAAAATTCATCAGCATGTCGTGCAAATTTCTCCAAATATACACATTTTTTTATGCAAACTTGCATGTTGTACACAGTTTTGCAAAGCAATTGACCCAAATGCAATCCATTTTCATACGTTATTTTCATTAATATATGCATTTGTGCACACACAAACAGTAGCCTGGTGTAACGAAAACGGGCCTTAAAATGTAACTACAAGGGCCATAAAACGTAATGTCAAGACCTTGGCAACCAAGACCCTTCCTGTAAACCCTCTAACTATTGTTTGTCTTCTAAAACAATAAGAGAGAGGTCCTTTCCAGCCTCAAACGTGACCAGGTACGCTATTATTCCTGAGCTATATGAGAAACTCCCCCTTGTGTCCAGTAACAGGGGCCTAACCTCTATAGAACCCCTACTGACAAGCCTGCCTCTTCCCTGAGGTAACTTAGTGACAACCTGGGTCGTTTCTCCCTTTTTTAGCCCGCTCAGCGACCTTCGTACTCACTACCTTTCCGTTCCTTTTTGAGGGAAAGTATAGTCTTTTAAAAGGTTATTCCCCACCTGGGCCTTTCATGTACTTTGGCTGGTTAGTAATTCAGACGACTTTCATGTTTGGCACTTTAAAGATGCAATTTCTTTATTGTTTGAAATCATAATGGTTGCAGTCAGGCTTAGCGTGTACAGACTTAAGTTTCAGAGTAAATATCTTTGTTTTTATACATATAACCAATAACAATACATCTCCCTAACCTATTCCTACTCTCCCAGCTTCTTCTCCTACACCACCCCACACTCCCTCTTCCAAGCCCCTTCTCAACTGAACTAACTGCTGCACATCCTCCTCCAACAGTCAGCCGCCCCCACTCATGGAATGTTCAGTCAGTCCAGGCTTGAGACTGATTTAACCCATGATGGGTTGGGGTAAAACAAATATTATTGTAACACACAGTGCAAAACCGTTACACCTGGCATATGCAATTTTTTTACGTATTACTTGGCTGGATAACTGCATTTTGCAAAATTCAGAGAAGTGTGAATTGACCTTTTGGAGGTGTTTGTGAACCCCTCCATCATAGGCTCAGGTTGCATATATATGTAAATAAACAAAAAAATCATAAAGGCACCACAGTTTCTGCTGTACTGCATTCCAAAGGAAACTTGAACCCTTGATAAGTGCCTGGAACCCCTGGAATCCTGCACTGCTCACAGATTGGGGTTGTGTTCAACAATATCTACCAATACCTATTTTTTAAAGCTTTCTATACGCTTACACTAGTGATTTAGTTCATTACTTCACCAATAGATGGCACCAGTAATTGCTTTCTTTCACTCCTTTTACTATATATTCATCAGTTATTCTGTGATGTTCTGGACAGAAATAAAGGTGGATTTCTTTTTCTTTCAGTGAATCTATAATAATCTATATTTTAGTTTTTGCTGATGCACCATCTTTTACATTCATAATAAAAGGTGTCAGCCACAGCCAGTTATTCTGCGCAACATCTCACTTTGTCGATAACAATTTAACACAAGTGTGAGATTGGCTGAGAGGTTGCTGAAACGAAGGACACTTGTGAAGCTCAGCTAGGGTCCAAAGCCAGAACGCAGTTAGGGTTGAAAGGATGTGAAGGAGGGAAGCGGAAAGGTTGTTCACGATGCGGTTTTGGTCGTGCACTTTTATGCTTTACATCACTGATAGTAAAAAATAATAACCACTCATCTCCTTTGTTATCCTTGCATTGATGCAAAAACACAACCCAGGGAAGAGAATAGCAAATGAAAGCCACCCTACCTAAACTCTCTAGTTCATTGGCTTTTCTATCACCATAGTTTAGTTATATAGTACAATCTCTGTCCACGATGCATTACAGAATGACATGAAAAAGAAAACATGACCTTGTGCAGAGCAGTGCTTGGAATAGGCTGGTTCAATTCAATGACGTTCAACAAAATATCTCTAAAAGTAGTTCCCATAACCTCTGGGTGAACTATATGTGACTTATTGTGGGTAGAACTTTGAATGGTTTCTTGTTTATCTTCACAGGTTTTAACTCCCCTCCCCACCCAACCAATAGCAGGAAGGCTGGACTCTGCTTTGCTTAAAAAAAAAAAAAGTAAACCAATTAGATGTCAATAAAGAAAGTTAGAAAGCAAAACGTGGAAAACAACATTCTAAAACATCATCTTCAGAGTAGACCCATTTCAATGAGTATGGTTTAATTTGGATACAGTCCATTATATTTTATTATCAGCATTATAGTTTCATTGGGGCTGGCTTTATTTTATTAGTTTGGAACCTACCTAGGGCCTATGTATTAGGGGGAAATGGACAAGACATTTTGTATTTCCTTTATCTTTACCGAAGCAGTAGTAATAAGAGGGAAAGATTTCCACAGAGCAGTGGTTCACCATTGGTGGTCTGCAGACCCCAGGGGGTCTGTGGCACCATTCCCACAACAAAAACTACCATAGAGATATCACATTTTTCAAAAGTAGGAGGTCCATGGCTTGGCTTTTGAAAAACAGGGGGTCCTTGATACTTAGCTAATTGGGATTTCCCCCCTTATTATTAATATCAAAAAGAATTGAGGAAAAAACACTTTCCCTCACTTTAGAAGCTATGTGTTTTGCATTTTTACAATATTCATATTTCACTTTTCTTTCATCATGAAACTCAAGGCAACATACAGGGAATTGCCACCTGGTCCCCCATCCAGGCATTGACAAGATCCAGACTTGCATCGCTTCAGTACAATTGTGATATCATCTACCCTCAGGTCATACTCTGGGATCTTACCTGGGACAGACAACTACTCCATCTGGATAATTCCGGGAAAGCTGGACAAATATCCTTGGAACTTACCTCGGAATGGACTCCACAATACCATCTACATTTTGCATCATGGTGATATTATGTGTGGCAACATCATGTCATCTTGCCTTTGTAGTGAAGGTTCCTTCTTGATCCACCACGACTGGATCATAGCTCACATTTATTTCAGATGAATAAGGAGCTTAGCTCCTCTTCATGTATCTTGGCTTTTCTACATCGTATGGAGCTGTCCAGCAGATGTCCACAGCTAAGGAGCTGTACAACAAAAGGATCAGAGCTCACACAACAACCAGGAGCTGGGTGGAACGAGATGCTGCAGTCAATGCTGGGCTCTTCCTCCTCTAGTATGTTTTTGTCTAGTTCTGAGCTAGTCCAGACATGGAGGTGATGGGACACGACAGACCTTGAGAGTAGCCCCTCATACATGCTGTGATCAGTGCAGGAAACTGCAAAGACACTGAGGCAGGTATGGAAACACCACTGAAGTGTGGCCAACCAGTTGTGGTATTTTTTTAATGCTCTGTCAGGTAAGTAGTACTGGGGTGTGAAAAGCTTTTAAAGTCCAGATTCTGCCATTAAGGCTCTATTCCAAAGCTCTTGGATCTTGCCACTCTGTACCATCTTGGATCTTTCCACTCTGTACCATCCAGATTCCAATCTGGCTGAGTTCCTGATAAAGCCAAATGCTAACCTGATTCTACTTGCCCTGCCTCCAACCTCCTGGCCCCCACTGTAAAAAGTTCACTTTGATAACAACTGCTTTCTAACCACAGGGCATGCACAAAGCCCATTGAGTCCTCACCACAATAAAACATTGACCAGAACTCTTTATGGGTACTTCTATTAGGTCTCTTATTATACGTCTCTGCAATTCCCTCTTGCCCATTTCCATGATCTATGGTTAGCCTACATTGTTTTCTTCATTTGCTGATCCAGCACTTCTTTTAACCTCTGCAACCTCATTTAGTAAAGCTGTTTTATGCCCTTATAATTATAATTCTCTGCATGAAAAAGTGCTTAGCGACATCTGCTCTAGATGTGGTGGGTTTTCCCCCCCCTTTCCTTCTTGGTTGTTGTTTAATTAACATGAAATGCTCTCTTGCCCTATCACTTTTGCTGGGCTGAAAATGACAAATCTTATTGACCTTGGTCAATAAATTCTTCTTCAGGATTTTAAGCATTTTAATTAGACCCTTTCCCTTCTCCTGATGCTTCTCCACCTCCACCACCATTATTGTGATGGTCTTCATAATTGCCATTCTGAGCTGATGTAGCATGAATGGAATATCACATGGCTCCATATAGTAACAAGACCTTGCTTCGTAATGATGTCATCAGAACAGACCTCAGCACCTGAGTTTTCAAATGCCTTCCTTGTAAACAAAAGACATTGCAAAGTATTCTTTGGCCAAGTGGCATTGGCTTCTGTTATTTTCTCAGATTGGGTTTTTAAAAAACCAAATGAAAAACTACTTACGCTCATGCAAAGGTATTGTGCTGGGTGAATGAGATTATTTTGACCTTTCCCATTGAATAGATCACACAACCTGAACACACACACACACACCAATGGCAGGTCAGGAAATGCTTTGGAAATTTCCTTCTCTGATCCTAGCGCCACACACACCTCCTTACCTAGGCCTTACTATGATATTTCCTCCCCTCTCTATTTTTCTTGTACTCCTAGAATTATAGCATTGGGAACTATTCATTCTAATTCTCTTCCTAGCAAAGGATAGCCCACCAACTCTTGAGGGGAGTCTGTCCCACCATCTTAACACAAGGGCAGCCAACATGGTGCCCCCTAGATGTTGCTGGATTCCAACTCTTATCAACCCTGATCATTGACTATGATAGGATTAATGGAAGCTGGAGCTGAGCAACATGTGGAAGGCATGGTTTTGGCTACTTCCGGACTGTAACAGGCCTCACCATTCGGTGGTTTCACCTTTGTATTTAACCAAACTCTGTTTCTCTCCAATTTCCACGCTCCGCTTCTCACCTTGCCTTCTGGAGTAACATAGAAGTGGAGCTTCTTGGCTCCCTCATCCTCAGCAGCCTCCCATTTCAGTTCACCCTACCTTCTCCATCTCCTCTGGGTTACCATATTTTTCGCTCCATAAGACGCACTTTTTTCCTCCTTAAAAGTAAGGGGAAATGTCTGTGCGTCTTATGGAGCGAATGTGTGGTCCCTGGAGCTGAACTGCCCAGGGGCAAAAGCAGATCGTGCTTTTTTAAAAAAGAGAGAGAGAGAAGGGGGTGTTGAAAGGAAGCCCGCTGAGCAGCTGCTCAGCAAACGGTCGGGGAGAGAGATAAGGGTGAGAGATTCCAGTCCCGCCCCCTTGCAGAGGGAGGCTGTTTCCCCAGCGACATGTGACTGGCTGATTAGATTATCTGTCTGGAAACTGTAGAAATGGCTTCCTGAAGCTGCAGAACTGTGAGTTAAACCCCATAAAACAGGGTTTTTCCCCTTTGCAAAGTAAGCTAAACAACTTTGAGCTGATCCTAAAAAAATGGGGCTTTTCTCCTTTGCAAAAGAAGCTGCAGAAATTTGAGCTGATCCTAAAAAAATGGGGCTTTTCCCCTCTAAAAACTAGGTGCGTCCTATGGTCAGGTGCGCCTTATCGAGCGAAAAATACGGTACATTCTTCCTCCTGCCCTTGACCCCTCTGTGTTGCATTTTCACCCAGCTTCTCTCTCTTCCTTCACTCTAGCTGTGCTGATTTCCCACATCGGAACAACAGAACTCCCTCTCTCAGCACTTACATTTATCTTATAAATATGATGGTGGAAAGCTGAAGAGATTATTCCATTATGGCAGTGATATTATTTCAGCACACAGTAGATAACAGGCATTTTCATCTGCATTTCCAGATAGAGTTGTGGGAAACTGGAGAATGCACTCTGAACAAATGAGCAACCCAATTGGCTTTATGATGATAGAAACAGGAAGAAAGGGCATAATTATCTGACTGTGTTGATTAGCTGTTTCTTTAAAATTCAGTTTGATGCAACTTTTAAAAACTTAATTTGCATTCTCCCCCATTCAACATGAGAACTCTTGAATCTGTAACTCATTACTTTCTTTCCATAGGTCTGTGCCCATGCAGATATTACGTTTGACGTGCATTTCTGTTGTGTTCATGTGCATCAAAAGCTGTACAAATTAGTGCATATGCTATTCATACTCTACCTGCTTGCCTGAGATACCAACAGTCAGCCACCATACACCATGGACTCTTACTTATGGTCAGGATAAAACATGACTATCTTTCTTATTTATTTGTTTATTTAGACATGTATATACCACACTTGACCAAAAGGCCACAGGCTGACTTACAATGCAACAAACAGCATAACAATCAGATGATACAAGAACACAAAAGCAATTATTTCAGTACAACTCATAATAAAAGCAGCAATATCAAACTATATACAGTGGTACCTCAGGTTACATACGCTTCAGGTTACATACGCTTCAGGTTAAGAACTCCGCTAACCCAGGAATAATGCTTCAGGTTAAGAACTTTGCTTCAGGATAAGAACAGAAATTGTGCTCTGGCGGCGGAGCGGGAGCGGGAGGCCCCATTAGCTAAAGTGGTGCTTCAGGTTATGAACAGTTTCAGGTTAAGAACGGACCTCCGGAACGAATTAAGTACTTAACCAGAGGTACCACTTTACTACTAACAAATGATGCAACTTGGCTTTTCACAAATATGGAGCCACCACCGAAAAGGCACCTCCATGGGCCCCTGTACTACACACTTCATCCTCAGTAGAAACCACGAGTCAGGCGTCGTCCATTGCCCTTAAGCTATGGGCAGGTAGGTGTTCTTCTTGATATTTGGGCACATAAGCGTAAGTGTCTTGAATTAGGCCTGGAAAACAATTGGCAACCAGTGAACTTGTTTAAAATCCAAGTCATATGTGCTTTCCTTTGCTTTTCAAATAAGGTACAAGAGTAGAATTGGGCACCTGAGGAACATATTCTGTACTGTATATAAATTCAGCATAGTGTGAGTGTTTCATGTGGAGCTCACATGGTCAGAAACTGGGGCTCGGGGGGCAGTTTAAGCCATAGAAGGGCAGGGAGGGAAAAGATAAAGCACACATCCACTAGCTTCTTTGTTCTAAATCGCTTTCACTCAGATTTGTTTTCCATTGGGGGGGGGGGACTTGTCAGTGGCTTTTTCGTTACACATTTCTGCGCAAAATGTACACTTTGGTCCTTATTTAAAATTGCAACTGAAGCAGGAAAGAAAAGTTCTGTAGCAGGAAATCTTGTTTCTCTCTAAGTCCAGGGAAGGAGCCAAGTCTAGTTTATGTGAGAGAAGCTTAAGTTATTCATAACACAAAGTACATTCTTGCTTCCTGGGTAACATGAAAAAAAGACAGAGGGGGAGTCCTGTATCTTTCCTGCAGCCAGCTCTATATCTATGTGGTTCTCATACCGGTAGACATCTCACTGTGGGGTGGATGTGTATCTCATTTCCCCTATGCACATATTAGAAAGGTTACCTACTTATTGATCATCCATCGTGATTTGTTCCAACAGAGAACAGCAAACACACTGTACATTTAAAGCACATTTAGAGCACAAACATCACCCAAAGAATCCTGGGAAATGTAGTTTGTTAAAGGTTCTTGAAATTGTAGCTGTGGTGGGGGGACTACAGTCCCCAAGACTCTTTGGGCAAGCCATGTGTTTAAATGTATGGGATGTAGACAGTTGAGGTTAGATGAGGTTGGCTGTTCAGTGAGCATTCATTGTTTGTAGAAGGCTAGATGGTGTCGCATCAAGTGTAATTCCACATTTTGCAGTGTTTTCCTTATCACAAGAAGTCCATTATTTTGTCGAAGTAGGTTTGCTGTGCAAGACCTCTCAATCAGCAATCACAGAACAACCAGAATTTGAGAGGATGTAATTGAATCCTACCCCAAAATAGCAACAGCCTGGAAGACCCCAAGGAATCTCATTTACTTAAGCTGGTCTCAGAGACTGGAAGCAAGGAGGAAAGCTGTATGTATAGAAGTCACAAGTACAAACAGGCAAAACTGGTTGTAATCTGCCCCCAAAACCAAATTTTCCTTATTTTAAATAAATAAGGAAAGCATGAAGTACATGGGAGAAGGTGTCAGTGATTGGCTAGATGAAGAGCAGTGGTGCCAGCCAGGGAATCCCCAAGGGAAATCTCAGAGGAGCAGGACTTAAAGCCTGGGAATTGTTGGTGGGACACTGAGGACAGGTCAGAGGGGGAAGATTGGGAGGAGGTGTGGGATGCTGGAGGGACAACAGGGTTTAGGAAGCAGGAGGAACCTGTGGTAGGGAGCAGTTCAGTTCCTCAAAGTTCCCATAATTTTGCAGCTCAAGGTTCTCAAAAGTTCGGAAAAGTTCACAACTTGCAAAAGTTCATAACTTACAGAACAGTGCACCTCAAAGTTCACAAAAGTTTGCAGTGTGCAAAGGTTCACAAAAGTTTGCAGTTCCCTGAAGCTCCTAGAATTTCACAGTTCAGGGTTCTCAAAAGTTCTCAACTCAAAAGTTCACAACCCACAGAGGTTTGCAAATCACAGAAGTTTGCAGCTCAAAATTCAGAAAAGCTTACAAGAGTTAGAAGTTCAAAGGTTCCCAAAATTCGCAAAAGTTTGCAACTCACAGAAATTTGCAGTTTACGGTTATCAAAAGATCACAAAAGTTCGCATCTCACAGAAGTTCGCAACTAGTAGACATTTGCAAAAAGTTCAGTTTCCAGAATATCAAACCCCAAAGTTCAGTAAAGTTCACAGTGCACAAAAGTACACAAACGTCCTGTAGGCTTGGCATCAGTCCTACAGGAGGAGGGGCAGTCAATGCAGGATATCCTGTTGGTGGAAAGCCCGCCTTTCAGTGGGCTCAACTGACTCATCGGGTGCGGACGATTGAGCTGTGTGCTCAGACCGAAACTAAGTGTAAATACTAATAAATCTGACTGTAATAAAACCGTCAGCCTGCCGTCTCTTGGTGTGAGAGGGAGATCGTAAATCCTGATAAGATGTGACCTGAAGAGTGGCCCTCAATCCCAATGTCTAAGGATTCGTGTATTATAAGAACAAATCTCATGTATTATAAGAACAAATCTCATGTAGGTGGCTGCATATTGGTGTTATCACTTAGCATTTGCACAGGCATTTTAAATCTGCAAATCACTTTTCCATCTCTATTGCGTCTTCTTCTAAGAATCACCCTATGATGGAAGGAGGTCACTCTTACTTCCGTTTTATAAATTGGGAACTGAGGCTCAGAGATAGTGACTTTCCTCAGGCTACACCATGCAGCCACTACAGTAGATAGGAGACCTGAACCCATTCTTTCCAGGCCCAGTGCAATTTTCTAAGCAACGCCCCTCCCTTATTCCACCAAGCTGCTGATATAATATTCAGTAAAGTGCATGTAGAAAATGGGATTAGGGTATGCTCATAAAAGGCAGCCAATAAATACATTTATAGACAAATAGATAAATAAATATGCCATTAGGAGAGCTGACCTTAGGTGCCATGCAAAACTGCTTTCCGCGAGTGAGGCCTTCGAAAGAAAACTTCCAAGTCTCCTTTCGTAAAACTCTGACAGGCATACTGGTGCCGGAGAGAAATTCTTCATAGCTCAATAAAAACTATTAAGGAAATCAATCCCAAGTCAAAAGACCCTGTAAACATCCATTTTCATCAGGCAGAGAGGACATGCGGTTGCTGTTACTAAGAAGTTGTAATTTGGAATGATGTCCTGATTGTTGAATTTTGCTGATGTTGCAAATGAGTGTCAAGCTTTTTTCCCCTTTTAAAAAAAGAGATGGACCTGAGCACTTTAATTGATTTATTTCTTTTAAGAACAAGCAAAAATTCACATTAGTGACCAGTCCTAAAATGCAATAAAAGGAGGGGGTGGGGGAGCTATTAAGCACATCCAACATTTGTATTACCTGCAACAATGAACTACTGGAAAATAGCATTCTGTCATGCACCAGTACTACAGCCCCACAATATAATGGATCTTGGTCTGATTACAATTCAGCCTTTCGGCAGGATTAAATATGATCAAAGGTCTTGGATTTAGAACTAGGTGACTTAAATGACTGCAAATAAATTCTCATGTTTAAGGCATTTTACTTTACTTTTCTTTTTTTTTAAAAAAAGTAAAATAAAATAATCACAGCTCATTTCTTGTTAATCATGGGATGAAGCCTCCTGCCTGTCTTTATACACCTGTCTAATTATGTATGGATATATTCAGACTGTTATATATCCACACAGTACATGAAGAGTTCCTGAGGTTTTTTTTAGCTCCACATTTAAATCATTACTTAGATTAACCATCTCTCTCTCTTTTTAAGTATTAAAGAGGGAGAGATTAGTCTTCTCTCCATTTTGAGGCCTAAGCAATAGATTTAGTGCTATTTTGTAGAAAATTGAATACATTCTGAACAAACAGTATACCTGAAGGAGCGTCTCCCCCCCCCCCCCGGTTCAGCCGGGACACTGAGGTCCAGCTCCGAGGGCCTTCTGGCGGTTCCCTCATTGTGAGAAGTGAGGTTACAGGGAACCAGGCAGAGGGCCTTCTCAGTAGTGGCGCCCACCCTGTGGAATGCCCTCCCATCAGATTTCAAGGAAATAACTTTTAGAAGACATCTGAAAGCAGCCTTGTTTAGGGAAGTTTTTAATGTTTGATATTTTATCGTGATTTTAATATTCTGTTGGGAGCTGCCCAGATGGGTGAGGTATAAATAAATTGTTGTTGTTGTTGTTGTTGTTGTTGTTGTTGTTATTGTTATTATTATTATTATTATTATTATTATTATTATTATCAGAATGAAAATAGAATAAATTCTGGTAGCGGAATTTTGACTGAAAGTGAAATCCAGAGATGAATTCGGAAGGGCCTGCTTGGTATAAACATCAGAGGAGTTCTGATGGAAGCATACTGAGAGTTGGTAATGCTAGCAAAATTTATCAAAGGGAAGAAAAGATGATCCTCGCATCTCTACTCCAGGCTACCATTGTAAGCTGGGTATAAATAGCTGTGTTTAATTCCCCCCCCCCCATTTTCTTGGTCACAGTCTCTGAAAAGGAGGCTTAATTGCAGTTGATGGGATGCCTGCAGTCTGAGTTGCTTCTCACTCACCTTGATTGAAGCAACTGAGTGCACTTCATTTAATAAAAAAATATAAGAAGAGCCCTTCTGGATCAGGTCAACGGCCAGTCTAGTAGTTCAGTATCCTGTTCTCACAACAGCCAAGCAGATGCCTGTGGGGAGTTCACAAGCAGGACCCGAGTGCAACACTTGGGTACCCCAACAACTGGCATCAGATGCAATTGGCACCCCTGATGCTGGAGGTCGTACATAAGTCATCGTGACTAGTAGCTTGTCTAATCATCTTTTAAAGCCATCCAAGTTGGAAGGTATCACTATCAACTGGTTCTGTAATCTGCTAGCGGGATACAGAAGTGCTCCCAAAAAATATGGAAACTGGCTGGTAGGGAAATGAACCTAAATGGTGTCCATCCTTCTTTTCTTTGAATAAATTATATTAGCGCTTGTAAAGAGAGATACAAAACTTAATGTCAGCTATCTTTTTTATCCAACATTAATCTAAATAAAATAAAAACATAGAGGGAAAGAGGGAAAGAAAAAGGAAAGGAGGAGAAAAGAAAAGAAGAGAGGAAAAACCCTAAGGGAAAACGATAAGAAGAAAGAACTTGAAAGAGAAAATAGAAAAGATAAAATACAGAAATTAAAGAACTTCTGATTCTTCATCTGTCTGCTATATAGAAGAAGAAGAAGAAGAAGAAGAAGAAGAAGAAGAAGAAGAAGAAGAAGAAGAAGAGTTTGGATTTGATATCCCGCTTTATCACTACCCGAAGGAGTCTCAAATTGGCTAACATTCTCCTTTCCCTTCCTCCCCCACAACAAACACTCTGTGAGGTGAGTGGGGCTGAGAGACTTCAGAGAAGTGTGACTAGCCCAAGGTCACCCAGCAGCTGCATGTGGAGGAGTGGGGACGCGAACCCGGTTCCCCAGATTATGAGTCCACCGCTCTTAACCACTACACCACACTGGCTCTCAATATATAAACAATAGTCGCTTCATCCACTCCAAGATAACACCCAACAAAACCACTTTCTATAAAGCAACATTATCTTCAGTCCCCAAATCCATATGTCTTTGTTTTGTTTTGTTTTTCACACAACCTTTGTGTTGATCCTGAAGTTATTAATGCGAATCATGATCATCCCTGATCTCATTAATTCATAACTGATTCCACACAACCTCCAAATTCATTCTACATACATCTGTTTATTTGCTACAAAATTGCATAAGCTGATGTTAGAAACACAGATACTGAAAAACATAGCAAGCTGGAATATATGCAAACATCAAGTGCAATTTGGACAAGAGCATTCATGCAGAAAAGTGACACTACCATAAAACACAGAAAAATCCTGAACAGCTAATTATTAGGATAGATACCTATTTATTAGAAGGCATTTTGAAAAGGCATGTTGAGAGTGCTGACAGCACAAACTAGTAAAAGATGGAAAGAGTGAACATTTGAAGGTTATTATGACAAATCATTTTCTTATGCTAGTGAAACAAATGGAAAAGCCTTTGGGGGAAAGGAAAAAAGTGGGTGATTTTGTTGGTCAGAATTGTCGGATCTTCTTGAACCTAGGGTTGCAGTCATGTGCATATTTACCTGGGAGTAAAGCCTATTCATATTGTGTGACTTAATTTTGAGCAAGCATGCATATGCAGAAGTTACTAGAATTCTGCACATACTGACTAGGAGTAAGTTCCGATTAAATCAGTGAAGTTTGCTTTTGAGTAGACATGCCTAGGTTTGCACTGTTTGACTACAATCCCCCCCCCCCCACATATTAACATTTACCTGGGAACAATTGTCCATGGACTCAGTTAGCTGTCTTTTCAGTAGACATGTATAGGATTGTACTGTTTAAGGTCAACAGTATTTCTCAGCTGAGCAACGGAGATAAATAAATTTTCATGCCAAACTTTAGCACGATCCAGTTTTTATTGCACAAGAGCCCCACCCAACCCTGTCGAAAGTCTGTCTATAGGGCTAGGCTGAAAGTTGTATGGACTCAAATTCATACATTATTTGATACGTATCACTGCAATAAGTAGTTGCTAATCAATGACTTGCTTGTCATCTCTATGAAATAAGGCATGGAGGGTCATTTACCCGCAACAACAACAAAGAAATTAAAAAGAAATTATTAAAGCAGAACACTTTAAAAATGGTTTTAGGATGATTTTTTTAAAGTACAGATGTACATATCTTCATGGTTTCCATCTTACACTCATTTACACATAGGTACTTGAACGCAGCGGTATTTTCATCGTGGGAAATGTGCTTGCGATCATGCTGTATAATAAGGGCACCCTTTTTCAGAATATACACTTGCATTTCATTGTGAAACAGGAAAATTCCCACATCCCATTCTCATATACCTAGTGTTCATGATTAAGTTGTTTTACTGAAATAGAGTTTTGGACAGGCCTCGTATTGAGAAATTATTGGGAAAATGTATTTATCAAACTGCTTACATAGTTGATACTAGTTATTCAGTGTGTGATATGAATTGTGGGAGAACCATTGTTCCAGTACATGGTATTTTACTCCACTGTGCCTCTTTTTCATTTCTTCTTTATAGCGCCGTGCCAAAAACAGATTATAAAGCCATCTTAGATCAGGGATAGTCAATGTGCTGCCAAGTCAAATATTGGACTCCAACTCCCATCAGCCCCGGCTAGTACCATCAATGGCCTGTAGGAGGCTTAGATTGGTCCGAAACACGTCAAGAGTTAACACTAAATACATTACTTCTGGTAAATGAGCCACCATAGCCGCTAGAGGGCCATGAAAATTTCCATCGCAGGCTTTTTAGGCTCATCTACCCATGTACTGTCTGAAACCAAAGGGGTGCATTGGTTACCAGATGTGAATTTTCCCCCAGCTCTCCAACTCCACTAAGTTAATCTCACCAAGGCTAGGTGTCTAGATTCCCAGCTACTGAGCTGGGCAGGGGAGTTACATTCATCTTGCCAAGGACAGCGGCTGGAGAAACCTGCTGAGTATTACCTCTATCAGGCTTTGGGCAAATGTATAAAACTAATGAGATGAAAGACTCTCATGTTGCCTTTGCCGCATCAGAAATGTGTGCAGCATTTATACTGTCAACATTTGGCCTGTGAGCATGCCCTCACATCTTGTTGCAGGAATAACAAGTGTTTTAGGGGCTTTTTTTAAAAGAAAAAGAAAAAAAGTGCCAAATTGTCCATTAATGGTAAGGAGAGGAAAATGAAGCACAGTGTCTGTTTTATGTGTCAGTTAAAGGTAGATAGCCGTGTTGGTCTGTCATAGTCAAAACAAAATAAAATAAAAAAAATTCCTTCCAGTAGCACCTTAGAGACCAACTAAGTTTGTTCTTGGTATGAGCTTTCGTGTGCAGGCTCGTGTGCTGGTATCTGAAGAAGTGTGCATGCACACGAAAGCTCATACCAAGAACAAACTTAGTTGGTCTCTAAGGTGCTACTGGAAGGAATTTTTTTTATTTTATTTTGTTTTGTTTTATGTGTGTTATATATAATGACAAGAGAGAGAGAGATTTGTTGCAAAGAGGAACACGCGGAAGGAAGGTGAGCCACAGACCTCTCACTGAACCTCTGTTCTTCCACCCAACCTTCTGAATGAAGTACATAGGTTGTGTTCAATAGGTTGGATGAACATGTGGCAGATAGGAGCCTAATTGTACATGGCACGGTATGCTTTCATTGAATGTGGCATGCTGCCTGCACTGAGCTTCTTGTGTGCATCAAAGAGGAATGGCCGTTCCCCACATCAAATGGGGTGCACATTTTGCATGGTCGCGAGTAGCCCCCTGGGATCACGTTGCAGCTCCTGGCAGTTGGGTCTGGCACCGCCTTCCCAGGTTGGATACCTGTGGTCTCCACCCAGCCGCCCAATCCCGGCTGGGGAGGTGTTGCCAGGGGGATTGGTCAGGTAGAAGGAGGGAACATACAGTACACAATTCTGGCCCACTTTTGGGAGACCCTTTATGCTTTAGGACTTGATATTGCCAAACACATTCGCTTGTATCCAAAGAGCCTCCACAATCAAATGAAGAAGTGCAAGCAGGCAGAGCTCTTCAATTTCTGCTCATTCAAATCCCAATGCCACCAAATTTCCTTCATCACACATCATGTCGCAGGTCCCCCAGTCCTTAAAAATGGCTTTTTGGAAGGCACAATGGGCTGCAGCAGGAAGAGAGAGCATGAAAGTATTGTTGCAGAATGGAACTTGTGGCTCATTGTTACGGATAAGACACATGTGTAGGGGTGTGTGTGTGTGTGTGTGTGTGTGAGTGAGAGAGAGAGAGAGAGAGAAATATTTGAGCAGAATTTTCTTCTTTCTCTAGTGTCTTTCAGATTACTTTGCAAACTGTAATAAAGTACAACACCAAATCTGATCTATATCTTGTTGTATAAATTCATAGTAATGGGCTTGTTCCTGTTATCAGCTATGGTGGGTGAGCGGAATGGAAACTTCTGCAGCCTGCTTCAGATAATGACTCCTCTACATATTAGCTACGCTAAGGCCTTCGTAATATCCACCCCAGTTTCAAAAGACTATAAAATCTTGCAATTCACAAGTTTACATTTTGCATTTTATCTATGCTCTGGGTCTGTCGGCTATATTAAAATGATGCCATATTATGTATGGGAAATAGCTTTTCTATCAGCTCAAAATAGACCATCTTATTGCACCTTATTAAAAAAATACAAGTGCATTTTCTGCTGGCAACCATGACATATGATAATAACTGTTATCAATATGCAATTACCTTGGTTACTCTAGAACATATTGATATTCATTTATTTAAAGATTATATAACGCATTTGTATTCATTGAGGTAATCTGTTGATATGATTAAATGTGAATGGCCATCTTATACTTGAGCAGTAAAATGAAAAATTGCCATCAGATCTTCAATGCATCCCAAAAGGGGTCACATTAAGTAACTGAAAATTGCATTATCTTTCAATTTAAGTCCCAATACAATGCTTTGGGGGGAGGGGAGCAATATCAGTGCTTATTAATTGGAACAGTCTTTCCAAGAGCAAAGTACTCAGCAAGGTGAACCCAGGGTGCCAGTTCAGTGCCAACTGTCTGTAGAAAGAGATATGGTGGATACTAATGAATGATATCCAAAGGTTATTTGTCTTCTGGTTCTCCAGTAGTCCTAAACAATGGCAGGACAGAACTAAACGATTGTGATCACAACCAGAAGGACAAGACAAGATACATGCCATTGGTTTAACTAGGGACAAACCTGTATTTCACTTTACAGGATCAGCAACAATCCTAAAGCTGGGAGGAATTCAATGTCATGCTGTGGCCATTGTGCCATCAAGGCAAGCTTTTCAGCTCCCCAGATGGAATTGCCCTTCACTCTCCACCCATGTGCTGTTTTGGGGGTTCTCTCACCCCCCAATTCAATTTCAGGGTGTGTACATGGGGGGAGGAGAGGGGGGAAGCCCCATTGCACAAGTAGAATTCCTTGTGTGGGGTTCTGCTGACGGAACTCATTCCTTTGATCCCACCCACTGTGTGAGGTAATTACTACGCAGGAGCCGTCTTGTAGTTATTCGCTTCTCAAACTACTTCCTTCCCTCTGACCACGCCTGTTCAGGGGTTGAGTGAGGACCTCATGAGTCTCTCTCTCTTCCATAACTCTTGGCGGGAGAGACAAGTTGGCCTCAAGGGGGCTATGTCTCCCATTCCCTGTGTTTCACACCTCTGAGTGGCAAGCCTCAAGATTCGCCCATCACCATCAAGAACACTCACCTACTTATTACTTATCTGTGTTACTTTCCACACATTCTGCTGTTTTGACCAAATTCCGTGTGTGAAAGAAGTGGACAGCCACCAGGCACTAACTGACACACCTGACCAGGCAAACATAAGCAGCCAATGAACGACTGTCTCATCCTAAACTATAGCAGACGGCCTGGGAACAGGAATTTTTAATTGTCCCTTCCCACTCCCATACATGAAGCATCATCTATCAGTTGCTTATAAAGACATAATTTTTGGTCAGGTTTACCCTGAATGCGGGTGGCGCTGTGGGTTAAACCACAGAACCTAGGGCTTCCAATCAGAAGATCGGCGGTTCAAATCCCCGTGATGGGGTGAGCTCCCGTTGCTCGGTCCCTGCTCCTGCCAACCTAGCAGTTCGAAAGCATGTCAAAGTACAAGTAGATAAATAGGTACTGCTCCATTGGGAAGGTAAATGGCATTTCTGTGAGCTGCTCTGGTTCGCCAGAAGCGGCTTAGTCATGCTGGCCACATGACCCGGAAGCTGTACGTCGGCTCCCTGGGCCAATAAAGTGAGATGAGCGCAGCAACCCCAGAGTCGTCCGCGACTGGACCTAATGGTCAGGGGTCCCTTTACCTTTACCTTTACCCTGTCCATAGGACTGCACCCTGTTATTACTGAATTCTTGTTTTTTTAATAATAGTATTTTACTGTAGGTTGTTGTTTTTGTTTGCTACTTAGAGATTTTGAAATATTGTGGTTTACAATAAATCATACAGGACCCAAGTTCTGCCTAGGATTCCACTCCATTTCATTCATTCCACCAGTGATTGGCAGAATGGCTTTACCAGCACCATGTTTCTTTGGCCTCTTGGTCACTACAGCAGCATAGCTACTTTTCCATTGGCACAGCAGGACTTCAACTGAATCCTCAGCCGACTTATCTCTAGCACAGGATCACACCCTTAAACAATCACCCTTAAAACCAGATTAGTAAACTGAAGCTAATCTTATTTCTTCAGATTAATCAACAGTCCACGCCGCAGTAATCCCCCCAGACTACAAATTAATTTACACCAGGCTACACACCATCATCTTTCCCCACCTCAGGGTCTCTTTTCCAGGGAGTCTTCTCTTCTCATGAGATGCTTCAGGATCTGTCCTTCCGGTGAGCAGCCAGGGCCGATGTCCTTCAGAATGGATCGGTTTGATCTTCTTGCAGCCCACAGGAGTCCATCATCACAATTCAAAAGTGTCAATTCTTCATGGGGGGATTGATCAGGTTCACTCTTTTGGCTCTCTGGCATCCATTAATGACTTATTATACAAACGTGTTGCAGACTTTGGATCCTTTATCACTCTTTTGGAAGGAGTGTATTTGTGGGCTGGGCCAGAGTGGTTGATTTTACATGCAAGCAAAGCACAAACAGTGCTGTTGTCTAATGGCATTCCATTCTCTGTAACTATTGGTGAGCAACACAGCCGAGCAACGCAGCTGAGGAGCCTCCTTGGCCGGCAGGGAGGGAGAGGAGCTGCTTCCTTTGAAATCCAGGAAATTTACGGGATATCTAACAATCCGGGATAGCAGTGGTAAACGGCGTTGGAATAAGGGAATTTCCCACCAAAAAAGGGAAACAGCGAAAAACGGCGCTGGAATAAGGGAATTTCCCGTCAAAAAAGGGAAGGTTGACAGCTATGCGCCCTATACCCACAGGTCTCAGGGAAGTTCACAGGATAAAATCGCAATATAAAAATACAAAATACATAATCAAAATTAAAACAAAAGCAACCCAAGAGGGAAGAGTGAAAGGCATGGAAAATCAAGGGGGAGGGGGAGGTGTGCAAAAAAGCTATTCAGAAGAACAAACACTCAATAATTTATTACATTTACCTTTGTCCCTCGCTAGAGGTCCCTGATACTGTATAATTATTTCCACACTGACTCCATGAAAGCTAGAAACATGGCTCCAAGGCAACTGTAACCCCCCCCCCCAGATTTTCTCCGCTTATTTGTGTGTATTCTAATGCGTATTCTATTCTATGCTGTTCTATGGTACTCTGGTGTATTTTCTTGAATTGACTGCAATTTGTTTTGATATTGGGGTTTTATTATAAATTTGCCGTCTGTTTTGTTTGTGAGCCACCATGAGTCATGCATATGCATGAGAAAGCAGGGCAAAAATTCATATAAATATTAGGACTTGGTTGTTCTAAGAGGAGCTCACCAGAGTAAATTTAGCCTTCCCAGATGCCTTCAAAATGTGTAAATGCTACTATGCTATGCAACAGTTTCTTAATCAATACCTTCATTGAAGGCAGGTAGTTTTCTCTGCTTCCAGTATTTTGTGAGCAAGCTTTGGACAGCAGTTAATTAACCCCCAACTAGATTCCTGTGCATTTCCCCCACAATATTCTAATGGTAGTGTTACCCAGTGAATTACTGTGGGTCTTAATGGGATTTCATATCCAATTATCTCTTTTACATTTCCCAGAAATATCTTTCCAGAAGAATCCTGCATATTTATACTACCACCAAATAAGTATGAAGTCAGTCTCTGTTTGATTATATGTGCAGTAGCTGTGCTGGTACCATTTCTTGAAAAAATCTTAAGTGGAATGTAGCAGTGTTAACACAAAACATCTATCAATGTTCTATCAACGTAATATGCATAGACTCTCTTGGGCCAGTCTTGCATCTGTAAAACATGTTACTCTGAGATAGGGATGCTTGAGGACTTTGCAAATTCTGATACAAACTGATTTAATCTACACTTCCCAGGCTAATGTGTGGATCGAAACATAGTTATCCTCAGGATTTTGCACTAATAAGAACTAATCCTACAAAATCCACATTTCTTCAGATTTTGCAATTCAGATTTTGGCTCAAAAGATACAATCGAAATGCATGTTTAGGGAAGCTTTTAATGTTTGATGGATTATTGTATTTTAATATTTTGTTGGAAGCTGCCCAGAGTGGCTGGGGAAGCCCAGCTAGATGGGCGGGGTATGTATGTATGTATAAATATAATATAATATAATATAATATAATATAATATAATATAATATAATATAATAATTATTATTATAAGATACATGAGTCAACAATGCATATTTGGAAAAATACATGTTTAAATAATGACTAGTCTCATGAAGATTTTTTAAAATGGCAAATTGATGGAATGGATTTATTATTGTTAATTTTATTATTTTCTGCAATTTATATATCACTTAACACTATAGCCTCTATATGTACAATAACAAAACATACAATAAAGACAGACCAGTTAAAATTAACTCACACCATCAGAAAAAAAAACTAATTTAATATGCCTGGTGAAATAAGAAAGGTCTTCACCAAGTGCCAGAAGTTCAACAGGGTGGGGGCCTTTCCGATTTTAGCCTGAAGAAAGTTCCACAGGATTGGGCCTGCAGTATTCAATGCATGGCTCCTGGTGGTTGTGAGCTATGCATCTGAGCCATGGAGGACCACTAACAGAGTCTCCCCCAAAGACCTCACTGATCCTGAACCCAAATCATCAAGTGACTTATGAAATTAACAGAAGACTTGTGAATTAGGAAAGAGGGCATGTGAAAGTGTCATGGACTGGAAACTGATTGATCTGTCCATCTCTACTCTCAGATTGAAATGCAAGGCTTTCTTCCCAATTAGATTCATATTTCGAATCTCTATCCTCTCTTCATGTTCACTCATATCACATCACCATGTCCCTCAGTGTTAATCACATTTGAATTGTTTTCTTCTCATCTCAGTTTTCCCAAGCAATATTATTGGAAATATCAAAGCAGCTTCTGGCTTCTCCCCCCCCCCCCCATTTTCTCCATTATACCAATTCTAATTAGCTTTTGCCCAAAAGGATGCCACAGCATCGCTGACCAATTGTGTGGATAAGCTAGTCCAGAGGTAGCCAATGTGGTGTCATTTGGATGTTGTTGGACTCTAGTTCCCATCATCCATGACCATTGGCCATGCTGACAAGGGCTGATGGGACTTGTAGTCTATCAGTACTATTGGCTACTCCTGATCTACTGTCTTACCACTTTCTTCCCTCCCATGTGTGCTGTTCTAGAGGTGAGATTAACTTCTGCTGCCTCCAACCACACCATACATCTAAAGCACAACCAACAAACATTTAAAGCACATGACTTCCTCAAAAGAATCTTGGGAAGTGTAGTTTCCCACCACAAAACTGTGATTCCCAGCACCCTCAACAAACTACAGTTCCCAGGATTAGCTGTGAGATGTCATGTTCTTTAAATGTGCGCTGAATGTGCTGGCGTGGATCTACCCAGAACTGTGTCTTGCACTTCACTTTTTAAATTGTGTTGGTGTTCAAGTTGCATTCAACTAAATAGCATTTATGGTTGAAGTTCCGTATGAATTATGAGCCCCTGATGGATAAAGAAAAACCACAACATGAAGCTAATCAGAAAATATAGTGCACAATATAGCTGCAGATAAACACTTTCCTCTTCCATTGATTCCGGTCAGAAAAGCCCTATTTTTCACCCTGCACTATTGCGATCAGATAGGGGGAGAGAGGGAGAGGGATCTTTGGCCCAGACCCCTGTCCTGCATCAGCAGCAGCCTCGGCCCAGTATATCTGAAGGAGCATCTCCATCCCCATTGTTCACCCCCATCGTTCAGATCACCCCTTGCTTTTTCCTGCAAGACCAATTGCAGTCCACAGTCGTCAACAGGTTTACCTCACATATCAGCCTATCACCCATTTCCACCACCCTTCTGAGTAATACCCCTCCCCACCCTCTCACTATATATAAGGGTCTGGTGACTTCTGTTTCAGTGTATCTGAAGAAGTGTGCATGCAAACGAAAGCTCATACCAAGAACAAACTTAGTTGGTCTCTAAGGTGCTACTGGAAGGAATTTTTTTTAATTTGGTTTCTCTTTACTAATGTAACTGAGTCCATAGTGTGTTCCTATGAAGGTTTACTCAACATTAACTCTCTCACTGAAGTTAATATGGTTTGAGTATGATTATGATTATTTGGAAATAGATAAAGGTTATTTGATTAATTGGAAATAAAGAATTAGAAAGATGTTCAAATTGCACTGAACAACCCCCACCCGCCGGAAAATTAAACGGAATAAAAATCCCAGTGACAAATATTGTACAGTAGACCTTGTGCACTGTGTTTCACTTAAGTTGTTAATCTTATTTTTCATCAATGTAAAAACAGTGACATTTCTAATAGTGCTTTCCATGCAGTGTAAATACATGAGCATAATGCGTTCCAATTTTCCTAAGTGCTTCTTTATGGTAAACAATAAAAACGTAAGAGCCCAAATATCCGCATGCTCAGTGCTGCATGCTGCACATTCTTTAAATCAGAAACAAAGTTGATATCCTTAGAAAAATCTATGAGAATCAAAATGCTAAAAGCAAAGTTATATTTCACAAGAGATCAGAGAACTGCAGAGCTGAAGGCACCCGGATAGTGGCCCAATTGCATCCATTAAGAGATTAGCTCGTAAGCTTTCAGAAGAGACTGGGTACACAGGTTTACCTCTTTGTTAAGACCTGATAATCTCCTTGATGGCTGCACTTCACTTAGAAGTTGCAAAACGCTAGGACTCCTAAGATCTTGTACACTTGTGGATGAGATGTATCTCTACTGTACAATTTGTTGTTCAGTCGTTCAGTCGTGTCTGACTCTTCGTGACCCCATGGACCAGAGCACGCCAGGCACGCCTATCCTTCACTGCCTCTCGCAGTTTGGCCAAACTCATGTTTGTAGCTTCGAGAACACTGTCCAACCATCTCATCCTCTGTCGTCCCCTTCTCCTTGTGCCCTCAATCTTTCCCAACATCAGGGTCTTTTCTAGGGAGTCTTCTCTTCTCATGAGGTGGCCAAAGTACTGGAGTACTGGCCAAAGTACTGGAGCTGTCAAGAAATGTGGCCAGACCTGAAGAGTTCGACACAACATAATATCTTTTATCTCTGGTGTAAATGTGTTTCTGGACCACGACAACCTCAAATGTCTAAGACATTCCAGGATGGGGAGATGTTGCTGGACTACAACTCCCATCGTCACTGACTATTGTCCATGCTGGCTGGGGTTGATGGGAGTTGGAGTCCAAGACTATCTGGAGGGTCACAGGTTCACCATCCCTGTACTAGGACCCTTCAACTGTGGATTCTAGATGTGATGTACTATTTGCCTTCAGTAACCTCTCCTTTGCCACATACTTCTTTTTGAATTTGGTAACATTCATAAAACCGTAATTCATGCATGTTAAAGGTTTGGTGTACCCAAGACAACTGTGGTGCTATGGGCAGTAGACTCAGACAGTTGAAAAGTGTGGTAACAGAGTGACACTTGCTAAAACTTTAAAACAGAATACAGTAATTTTCATCTGTTAGAAAATTCAAGATGCTATTCCTTGGCAAGGAAAAAAACAACTAAGAACAATTTTACTATTATAAACACAATTGTATTTCTTATCAGGTTTTCTTCTGCAGAACTCAGCAGATATGCTATGAAGGTCAGGTGTTAATTGTACTTTTCATGTTCCTGAAGGCTTAAAACACAAAAGGCCTGGATTATTAAGGTAAGGGTTAATGCAGATGTGCATTTTATGTTGCTAAAGAGGAGCAAGTAAGTAAAAGTGTTGGCATTCATAGAGCCAAGAAGAAGGAAGCTAATTTATCACATTATTTCCTTTATAAACTGCAGTTATGTTGCAGGGCTTTAAAATGTTGGGAAGCTAACAGTATGGAGAGAAACATGGGGAAATATTTGGGTAATTAGGGGGCAAACCAAGGAAGTCAAGGAAATGTGTGCTCCTTTTACACAGAGCATCCTAAGACATCCACGGTATGTCTTTCCCTAGAAGAGGAGAAAGGGCCAGACTACACAGAAGAGAAAGGGAAAATAAATCCAGGGGCAGAAAATATCAGGTTCTGGACAATACCTTATTGCTGGATGGACCAATGATCTGCCTCTGTAAAGGTAGCTTATTATGTTCCAGTTTTGTAAGGTAAGTGGAGGAAAGGGGGAGTGCAATTTCTTGGGCGGGGTGATGGGGAAAGGCTTTCTGAGGTGGCAATGGAGTCAGCCAGGAATTCTTCTTAGCCTCAAATTCTGATCCAAGCCAGAGAAGAATTTTGGGGCATGTAAATCTCACGTCTCCTTTGAGGAGAGCTTTTATGGGCTCCTGAAGTTGCTTCAGTGTGGTGTAGTGGTTAAGAGCGGTGGACTTGTAATCTGGTGAACCGGGTTCGCGTCTCCGCTCCTCCACATGCAGCCGCTGGGTGACCTTGGGCTAGTCACACTTCTCTGAAGTCTCTCAGCCCCACTCACCTCACAGAGTGTTTGTTGTGGGGGAGGAAGGGAAAGGAGAATGTTAGCCGCTTTGAGACTCCTTCGGGTAGTGATAAAGTGGGATATCAAATCCAAACTCCTCCTCCTCCTCCTCTTCTTCTTCTTCTTCTTCTTCTTCTTCTTCTTCTTCTTCTTCTTCCAATCCCAAGAACAGAGAATGTCAGCCACATCCCAAGATTTCATATTGCCATCAAATGCACCTGCAAGTTAGCTCAGACCCAGTCTGTATCATGATCCAAAGAAGTACTGTGTGAAAGAGCAGCTGAGCAGCTGTAGTTCCAAGTTGCTTCCGTGTGGAGGCATCCCTGCAGATCACAGCAACAGATAAACTTAAAATTAATTGTAGTCTGCTGAACCTGGCGCATCGAAGGCTTCCCACTGAGCCATCAATTCTTAATTCATGACATTTAAAAATTCTTGTAAATACACTGTTTCCTTGGCAAGTGTGGGCAGCTAAAGAGGGTGGAAATCCATGGGAAATAAACTCCCACTTAACTTCATTGCTCAGTGAGATGATTGTTATTTATGTTGATGATGATGGGATGCTTGCATTTATCCTAAAGCTTGACTCGTCTCTGCGGCATAATGAGCACATCAGGTTAAGATCTGCAATCAGGCCCCGAAGACAGGGGCACACAACTGCTTACTTTATGTTTGCGGTTGGGTACAAAGAGCTACTGGGCTGTTGCCATTTGCCCATTACTGTTAATTCAAACACTACATAAATCACAGCTGATGTAAGAAAGGGGAGGACAAAGCTCAGGGTTTTTATCTCTTAGAATGGGGAAAAAATGAAACCCTTCCACTATCAGACTCACTTCATCTTTACTTGATTTCAAAATGGAACTGCTCTCCTGAATGACAAATAATATTTTACAGGCATCAGGATAAAGGGTTTCTCTCACACACCCATACACACACTTTCCCCCAATCTTGATCATATCCTGAAGGAACAACAAAGAAATTGCTGAGAAGCATGGTGCTACTTCAAGATGGCCTCTAAAGTCAATTTCCAGGGTAATAAAGGTTGGGAACCTCAGTCCTTGTTGCTTCTCTATCTAGCCCTCAGGATTTCCACCAGGTCACACACCTCCCTATAGCCATATCCCTAATAGCCTTGATCTGCACCCACTCAGAGTGCTTTTGTTTGGCTGAAATCTGTTCTACTGAATTGTGATGATGCAGCGTGTTTGTTCATGTGCAGAATGGAGATGTGTGTATGTTTGCGTAGAAACCCCTGGCTTTGATGTGCCGCCTATGGTTCAAAGGTCCATCGTTTTGTTTGCTGTTGCTTCTGGTTGAGCCCACTTTTGCCTCAGATCCTCACCTCTTGTGGGATGTGCTCCCCCAGAAGGATTTGGGCCCTTGGGATGAAAAAAGGCTCAACACTTCTGTTATATAAGCACTTGACCTAGCTTGGGGGAGGGGGACACAATGGGTCCCTGTCTGGAAATGTAGCTGGAGGGAGGAGGGCCAGTATATCAGTGAAGCACATTGTTTTGCCGCCACCCACCTTGATAGGGGTCTGGGAACTGAAGTGTTGCATAGTGCTTTATGTGCATAGTGTCTACCCAGGCTTTAATTCTGGCATCCCAACTTCCCCCCTTGTCTCCCAGAACCAGTAGGGAGCTGAAATGAGCGGAGCAGTTGCAGGCTGCATGCAGGTGTAATCTCTGATTGCTTGGAAGAGGAGAGGAGAGGACTTAGACGGCTGTGGGGTGGCGGGGACTTTCTGTCTTGGCAGCTGATTCAGGGGGCCATATGGGACCTACTGGGGATGAGCTGCTGAATAGGCCTGACACTCAGCTAAGTCTGTGAGGACTTTATTTTGCTAATAAAGCATTCCCTGTCTGAAACCCTAGAGAGCCACTGGAAGTCAATGTGACCCTGCTAAACTAGATGAACCTAATGGTCTTACTCACTATATGACAGTTTCCTATATACCTACATCTTCAGCATATGCCCCATTAGTAAACTGATCTCTTAAAAAACCCCATGAAGAAAAACCTACCTCGGTTTTAAAGTGTCATTAAATGGATGTTATGATTCATTTCGGGGTCAGAATCCACAAGGGCTCTTCACGTAATCATTTTTTTAAGACACATACATACTCAACAATAACAATAAAGGATCGCAGCTATATAACATATTCAAAAATAATTAAAGAAAAATCAATCAACAGTTTAATTAAAAACCACATAATGACCTCAGCTATTCACTGTAACCAAAACACGGTAATTAATTCTCTTCCTGAGTTAATCCTCTTCTTTTGCAATTATCTAACAGACAAGAGGATGACTAAGAATCTAATCCAGTTAACCCTATCTTGCACCCTTCCTTGCAAAACATGGTGCTGTTTAATTACTATCCCCATACTGTAAGAGCAGAATAGCTACGATGATGTTTCTGGGGTACTGGTATGTCTGAATCACCTTCCTATTCCAATATTGTAGTCAGAGTTATGGTTGGTGAATGAGTGCACCAATACCATTTTAGCCTTTATACTAGGAATGAAGGAACTTAGCCCTTCAGATGTGGTTGGACTACAACTCCCAACGGCCCCAGCCAACATGGATGATGGTCAGGGATTATGGGAGTTGTAGTCCAACAGCATCAGGATGGCCATGGATTCCACATCCATGATTTATATAGTCGCCCTGCATATTTCCATTCAAACCCAATAGCATGAAATTCTTGCTGGGAGAATACATTTTGGCTCTCTTTTGGAAAAAAATAAGTTAGATCCTTAAAATTGAATAAGTTGTATACTGTGAGGCCTACATGGAAATAGATAGGATCCACATCCACACATTACATGGAAACTAGCCATGGTTTCTCCCAAAGAATCCTGAGAACTGTAGTTTGATAAGGCTTCTGAGAGTTGTTAGGAGACCCTTATTCTCCTCGTACTTTAACAATCAATCCCTGCTCCCAAGGAGCTCAGTGAATTGTAGCTTCTAACAACATACTAGATTGCATAAACTCCAACATCTCTCCAATGAAAATAGGGATATCCTATTAAATAACGATAACAATAACAATATTTTTACTATTTATACTCCGCCCATCTGATTGGGTTGCCACAGGCACTCTGGGCAGCTTCCAACATATATTGTTGTTGTTCAGTCGTTCAGTCGTGTCCGACTCTTCGTGACCCCATGGACCAGAGCACGCCAGGCACGCCTATCCTTCAGTGCCTCTCGCAGTTTGGCCAAACTCATGTAAGTAGCTTCGAGAACACTGTCCAACCATCTCATCCTCTGCCGTCCCCTTCTCCTTGTGCCCTCAACCTTTCCCAACATCAGGGTCTTTTCTAGGGAGTCTTCTCTTCTCATGAAAAGAACATATATAAAAACATAATAAAACATTAAACATGAAAAAACTTCCCTATACAGGGCGGCCTTCACATGCCTCGTGGGTTGGATAACTCCATAACCTCCAACATTTCTCCAATGAAAATAGGGACATAATTGTAGACTGGAGTGTATATTTGAAAGTTTCCTAGGGTGCTTCCTATTCTCTGCTTTCATTAGCACCATTATTTACTGGCTAGATTGAGGAAATCCATATTTTATGTATGCTGCCAAAGAATTGTGGTTCCTTACCATTATAGTTATAACTCTGCTGTCTTCTCTGAAGCTGTGCATATGAATACTACATAAGCCTTTCCCTTGCTCTCTCCGTCAATGGTGATAAAGCAAAATATTAGAAATGTATTGATCATTATACTTTTTGGGACTCCTGTAGATATTTCCATTAGGTGTTAGCTTTAATAAGTTATAAAGTTATAACATATTGATAGGCGCATTGGATAAAATAATATTGAAGTCATATTCTATTTATTACATCACAGTTATGAAGAGAGAAGGGGGGGAACCCACCACCACTGATCCTTTGCCTTGGATTTAAGACCTCAACTGCATTTCATTAAGTATGATTTAGCAGAGTTCTCCAAACCATTCATAATGAAATGGGCAGCCCTTAAAACAAAGGAAGTGCGGATGCAGTCGTTGCAAATGGATGCTTACCTTGTAACGTGCCGGAATTGCCTTAGTAGTTGGAGCAGCGTGGCTTATGTTTCTTTTGCTGCTGGAGTGAAAAGTGAAGCTGTCATTTAAGGGAGATGGCAAACATAGAGATGAGGAACTGGAACAATGGCTTGCCTGAGGCTGAACAAAGTTCTGAGACTCCAAATTAAAAGCATCCCTGCATTGGGGAATGAAGACTATTTTTGCAACCATTCTACTATAGGCTATATATCCCAGCAATGCATCTCTAGCATACATTGCAGATTGTCAGCCACAGACGTTATGTGTCGTGCACAACCTGTATACATGTGCTCACTCATATGCACACACACCGTTGGCTGTAGAGCATTTATACATCCCCAAGGACTGATGCAGCATGAGGTGGCTTGGTAGTGGTACCCTGCAGATACTGTCGGATTCCAGTGTCACTCTGCCCCAGCTGGTACAGCCATTGGTCTAGGACAGTGATGGCTAACCTTGACACCCCAGATGTTTTGGAACTACAACTCCCATCATCCCTAGCTAACAGGATCAGTGGTCAGGGATGATGGGAGTTGTAGTCCCAAAACATCTGGAGTGTCAAGGTTAGCCATCACTGGTCTAGGATGATGGGAGCTGTAGGTTAGCAACATTTGGAGGGCCATAGATTCCCAACCCCTGTTTCAGATTGCATATAACTGCACATCTAGATTTGCTCCCGGAATATTCCCCATTGGTATAGAAACATTCCTACCATAATTCATGGTTTCCTGCATAATAATAATAATAATAATAATAATAATAATAATAAATTCTAAGGCTATGTTTACTTATTGCATGTTTTATCTCCACCAGCTGCAACGTCATGGCTTGAAGAATGGAAGATTAAAGGGCAATATGGTAATTGCTGAAATACTTAAAGATGTCTGAAATAAGATGTAGGACATTTGCGGATTCACTGAGGACAAGTCTGCTGACCCCTCGAGGTGCCCCTATTTTATGTAAGTCATAGGGCTCCCCCTATTGGTGGTTTACCCTTAGATGGACTCCCTGCAGATAGGCAGGAGTCGAGATATAGCCTGGCTTCATCCAATGCCTAAGCCAAACCACTCACATCTGTAACCAATAAAGTTGCAGCGTATTTGAACCCATAAACCTGAATACTGGTGTCTGTGTGTTTATTAATCACTAGGGAACTGCAGGTCACGGGGCCTTGGCACACAAGCAACAATATTCCAGAACATACCAGGACATTCTTCTTACAAAGTCATGGGAGCAAACACTTTGGATGGCTTTAAACCTAAAGTAACTGCTTTGGGGAAGAGTGCTGTATGATTTTCAGATTTTTTTTAGTATCTGGATTAGGTAATACGGTATCATATGCCCAGCTCTTGTGAAGTGTTTGTGTTGTGTGTGTGTGTGTGTTCGCAACTTTCTCTGAGGAAATGACAAAAATGAAATGATCCCAAATTGGGCTGGCCCATGACACTTTGCTGCCTGAAGTAGAACAGCAAATATGCCGTGCTCCCAATCAAGGTGCACAGTATTCAAACATAGACAAAACTGGCCTCTCCATCTTGTGAACCATTTTATTAAATTGTGCACGATATCTGAAAAGGTCTCCAAATGGGTGCAGCTTGGAATGCTTTGGTCTGCCATCTTGATTCAAAATGGCATCCAATGATGTCCAAATGTACACCCAAATCTGCTCTTCAATCTTGGGAATTGGCATGCCAAATTGGACGAAGATATCTTGAGATATGTGAAAATCAGTAAAGTTTAGAACACTTTGGTCCACCATCTTCAAATGGCATCTGAAACTGTTGAAACATAAACTAAAACTCACTCTTGCATCTTAGGAACTTGGGTGTTGATGTCTCCAAAGGTGTCCCATCACTGTGGTTTGGAGCATTTCAATCCACTGTCTTGATTAAAAAAGGCATCCAGTGGTATCTGAACAAGACAAATACTGTTCGGCTCAGTCCCATGAACTTCCACCCAATGCAAGTTACACTGACAAAAAGGGTGGTGAAAGTCAAACACTGTTCTAAAGACTTGTTTTCCCTCTGCCACATTCAGGCTTGGCTGGCAGTAACCTCATTCTTGAATGGAGTTTGGAATGGGGCAAATTACACTGCCTAATTTACCACCGTATCAGTTATGCGCTCTCTCTCTCTCTCTCTCTAGTTTGGATTGCTCTACCCATCATGTTTGAGAAGACACATTGAAATAACTAAGCTCTTCATGACTGACTCATTTTACTGGGTCTACTCTAAGCATACCTAAGTCTGAATCCAACCCAATACAATAGGCTCTTTATTGAGGCTGGTATCAGTCCTATTCAGTATGCATTCCTCAGTCATGCATTTGTTAAAAGCCAAGGGATATTTCCTCTCCCCCTTTCTCCCTCTCTCTTATTTTGACAACATCTTAAGAATTAAGATAGGGAGTAAATATTGAGTGACATTATTCCAACTGAGCTGCATGGCATGGGTTGATTTTGGCACATTTAAGGAAGGTTAGACATGAAAATTGTAACCCACAGTGGCTCTGTCTTTGATCTAGTCAATTAGACTCTGCAAGAGTGCAGTCTTTAAAAACAACCCAGCCATCATGGAATTTTAAAAGACACTAATCTTTTGAAGACCGTCTGTTGTGATCATAAGTAAAGAGAGGCTGAGTCATATTTTTTTTTAATATGGTCAAGTAGGAAAAGGATGGAGAATGAAAAAAGCTTATTATTAACAACTGTCAGAAGAAGTGTGTCTGCAAGTGGGGGAATTAATGAGCATATGTAGAAATCACCCCTGTAACTCAGGCTGTCTCTTTCCATCAGCATTTAAAACAGGGATAGGGGTCCTGTGGCTTCTGGCTGTAGTTGGGACTCAAACTCCCATCAGCTCCAGTTAACATGGCTGGGGTCACAAACCTCAATCCTTGATATACTGTTCTTCATCCTTGATTCAGCAATGACTAAGAGCAATTTATGTGGTCATATGCTGTGAAAGGCTGGTGGTTCTATTTAACAGGAGTATCCTGTCTTTGATGCATATACTTTGGTATTTTTTGGGGGGAGGGGAGTTATGTAGCTTTGATCTTTAAAGGTGCTGTACCTAAATTCCCTGCCCGCTTTAAGCTTGATTCATTGCTACTTTGCTCTAATGATTGTATAAAGTTATCCACCTTGGGTTAACTTTTGATAAGAGAAGGTGGAAATAGAACATCTGATCCACCTATCTTCAAAACGCCGTTTACATTTTTGCCCATGCAGGGAAGGTAGGGCTGTTCTACAAAGTTCGTTTAGGGGACGTAAGACATGTCCTCTCTTACTGTTTATGCTGGTTTGACAGCCTACATGTTACTCTCTTACTGTTTATGCTGGTTTGACAGCCTACAGAGAGTGGTGAAGACAGCACAACACATCATGGGCTGTCCCCTGAGTCTGCTAGACGTTATCGCAGAAGACCGTTGCCTCAGAAAAGCGAGGAACATTCTCAGGGATGACTTACACCCTGGCCAGCACCTTTTTAATCTCCTGCCCTCAGGCAGGAGATATAGTAGCATGATAAGCCGCACCAACAGGTTAAAGAACAGTTTCTACCCGTGGGCCATGAGGCTGCTGAATAGAAGACAGCAACATTGCAGCTGACGTTCGGGGTCGGTGGTTGTACGACAGCACATAGAGTGGAACAAGGGCTGAGAGATTGTGGGGGAGGGGGGCTTGTTTAATCTCACTGTAAACATGTGGTACAGTGACAATAAAGTATTTCTATTTCATTTCATTTCATTATTTCTATTCTATTCTATTCTATTCTATTCTATTCTATTCTATTCTATTCTATTCTATTTGTCTTACGTCCCCTAAAAGAGTCTGCTGCCCTCTGGTGCATTGGATGATTTCATACCATCACCAGTGTTGACATAAGATGCAGCTGCCAGTTCAGTTGGCTTTGGACCATGGAGTGAGGTCTCTGTGCCATCTTGCCTTTCATCCAGGTAGCAACATGTCTTGGGTCGGCCTCGCCCACAGGTACATTTCACAGGATATTGAACTGAGTGCTGGCCCTTTCATGCCATTTCTAATACAGTGGTACCTTGGTTTAAGAACAGCCCTGTTTACGAACTATTTGGTTTACGAACTCCGCAAAACCGGAAGTAGTGTCCTGGTTTGCGAACTTTACCTCGGTCTAAGAACAGAAGCCGAACGGTGGAAGGGCAGCAGCAGCGGGAGGCCTCATTAGGGAAAGTGTGCCTTGGTTTAAGAATGGTTTCGGTTGAAGAACGGACTTCCGGAACGGATTAAGTTCGTAAACCGAGGTACCACTGTACTTTTCTCTGTACCTTCTGCATGCTGGGTGGATTTTATAGGCAAGATAGGATGTATTTTACGATTTATCCTCCCTATTACATGTGTGAGCAGAACATTCAAACTTAAAACAATTAGGTTAGCAGAGTTTAAAACACCATCCCTTGCAGCATTAAAGTAGAAACTTTGAGACTAGGCTGTGTAGCCTTATTGCAATTTATCTAAGCTGTGGTAACAGATTGGATTTCCCCCTTCTCCCTCTTAATTACAAGAATCACACAACAGACTATAGATTAAGCATAGAAATAGCATTTACTTACATAAAGTCTTGCACTGGATCCCAGCAGTGATAGTAACAAACACAAGGCAGGCAGATTCTACTTCTAGATTACAAATTCAAGATGAAGTCTCTGCTTGAAGTGGAGACCAGACATCTGTCTGCCTCAAAAGCATGGCGGAAAAAAAGGAGTTGAGTTCTGAGGCAAGGGAAGAAGAAAGGATTAAACCCCTTTGTCTTCTTCCTGCCAGAGAACTCAAGGGAAATGATGTTACACAGTGCCCTCTCTAGCAATCAGGAACTCTGTGCGTCTTAGCCACTTCATATCCACATTTAGCAAAACATACAAAGTTATCTTGACTGCAGATTCCCACACTGCACAGTGAAACACAGGAATTGGGTCTTTTCAGGCAGGCTCCATTACATTTGAGAAATGAGGTCCAGTGACTATCACATGATGGTCGTAACATTAGAAATAGCCCATACAAAACCACCAAAGTCCCCTCACTGCCCCAGAGGATGTATCTCTCTCATTAAAGAGAGTTTCTGCTTGATGGCTTCCCACTGGAACAGGATGTTGGACTACCCAGACCTCGATCCAGTGGGGCTCTTCTTACATTCTTAAAGCAGATAGTTTTCTTCCCCTAAGAGGCATCAGTGTTTATCAGTGGCGTAGCGTGGGTTGTCAGCACCCGGGGCAAGGCAAGTAATTTGCGCCCCCTAACCCGTGGATTTTAGCACTCGAGTCTCTTCCACTAGATTAGTTAAAGAAGGTCCCAGTTCCAATCCTACCCCTCACCCACCGCTGCAACATAGACTCATAGGATTGTAGGGTTGGAAGGGTTCCCCAAAGGTCCTCTAGTCCAACCCCCTGCAATGCAGAGGAATCACAGCTAAGGAACTCCTGCCATATAGGCATCCAAACTGTGTTTAATAACCTTCAGTGAAGGAGAGTCCACTACCTTCCAAGGCAAAATAATGTAATTGTGGAGTTGAAAGGGCCCTCAAGGGCCATCTAGTCCAACCCCCTGCAATGCAGAAATCACAGTTACAAGAATTCCTGACAGATGGCCACCCACTTTCTGTTTGAAAACCTCCAGGGAAGGAGAGTCCACACCCTAGCTTCTTTGCAATATGTTTTGTATTTTATCTGTCTTGTTTAACTTTTTGTAAGCCACCCTGAGTCCCGTTTTTTTTTTGGGGGGGAGGTGGAATAAAATAAATAAATAAATAAAAATACTCCAATTCAGAAAGATCGCCTCCCTAAGGTTGGTTTGAATCCATTGGCCCTCTCCAATGGATTCAATTCTCCAAATTAAAAAGGCCTGGGCACTAGCTGGGGATGCCTCCTCGCGCGAGACATCGGAGAGCCGCCAGGCAGAAACTGCGGGGCGCAGAGGTCTGGCCTGTGGGAAGCGGCTTCCTGCGGCCGCGCTTCCTTAGCCGGGCTATGCGAGCACTTTGGATGAGCGTGTGCGTAATGACATTTGCTGGCACGGCTCCCATCCCTCCTCTCTTGGGCCGAATGCAGGCGGCAGGCTCCTCGGGGCAGGGACTCGCTCGCCCGGGTGCACAGCGCCATATTTACCGTGGTAGCTGGGCAAACCAATAACAAAACGCCGACGGGCAGAGTTGCACGCAGGGGCGTACCCAGGATCAAAACTAGGGGGGGGCAACAGGGCCAGTGCTAGGTTTTTTTGCGCCCTAGACGAGATCACCTTCTGCCCCCCCTTTTCCCAGAGTTGTCGACCTTTTTTCAAGGGAGCTGACACCATGCTTATACATTATCTCTAACAAGCCCTTAGAACAAAATAAAATGAAAAGGCAGAAGAAAATCTAATGAAGTCCTCAATTCCAAAGCAAGACTCATTCAAGACTCAAGGCTTGAGAGCAGTACAAGTGAAAAGGATCTAGGAGTCTTGGTAGACCACAAACTTGACATGAGTCAACAGTGTGATGCTGCAGCTAAAAAAGCCAATGCAATTCTGGGCTGCATCAATAGGAGTATAGCATCTAGATCAAGGGAAGTAATAGTACCACTGTATTCCGCTCTGGTCAGACCCCACCTGGAATACTGTGTCCAGTTCTGGGCACCACAGTTCAAGAAGGATACTGACAAGCTGGAACATGTCCAGAGGAGGGCAACCAAAATGGTCAAAGGCCTGGAAATGATGCCTTATGAGGAACGGCTTAGGGAGCTGGGTATGTTTAGCCTGGAGAAGAGAAGGTTAAGGGGTGATATGATAGCCATGTTCAAATATATAAAAGGATGTCATATAGAGGAGGGAGAAAGGTTGTTTTCTGCTGCTCCAGAGATTCCACCTAAACATTAGGAAGAATTTCCTGACAGTAAGAGCTGTTTGACAGTGGAATTTGCTGCCAAGGAGTGTGGTGGAGTCTCCTTCTTTGGAGGTCTTTAAGCAGAGGCTTGACAGCCATCTGTCAGGAATGCTTTGATGGTGTTTTCTGCTTGGCAGGGGGTTGGACTGGATGGCCCTTGTGGTCTCTTCCAACTCTATGATTCTATGAAGACTCGACAGTTCTTCTAATTCATCCTCATGATTCAAATCACCACATATCAAAAAGTTAAAGCAATCACCAGTTTGTTGTTCTTTAAATAAATTAATAAAGACACAGACAATGAAGTTCCCTGCCACCGAAAAACAAAGCCCAAAGTCTCCACACCACACGCAGCCCCACCCCCACCCCACCCCAGGCACACATTAGCTCTCTCTCTCTACCGGTAGCTTTTTCAATCAATTTTGTCCTCCTTCCACTCAGCTCTGCTGGCAAACAAAGCCGAAAAGTCCAACACGCAGCCCCCACCCCCACCCCCACCCCAGGCACACACCTCTCTCTAGCTTTTTCTATCAAGGCTCAACCCAAACTGGGAGCCACTCCTGCAGTGGGAAGGAACGGTAGGCAGGCCGGGTCTGGAGGCTGTGTTTTAATCAGGAGTGAAGCTCCAGCGTGGCTGCCTGCTCAACGTGTTTGAAAAGTTCTCCAGGGCTGGGCGGAGCTGCAGAGGAGGCCAGCAAGGAGGGACATGACGGGCATGCCAGCCAGCCACTAGCGTGGCGCCTCCTCACTAGCCCGCCCCCTCGCCTCCTCCCAAGGCCCCAGCCCGGCAAAAGAAAGCTGCTTTTGGGCTCGATTTTTGAGGTGCCGATCACGGGGGGGGGGGCAGCCCCGAGTGTCACCCCCCCTCCAGCAGGCACCCATGCCCAAAATTGCGCCTGCAGCTTTCTTTTTAATTTTTTCCCCCGACGCTGGGAGTGGGCGGAGCCGCAGAGGAGGAGCATGACGGGCATGCCAGCCAGCCACTAGTGTGGGCTTTTCCCCGGCGCGGCCAGGGAGCTTCGCTCTCTCTCCCCCCTCCCCTTTCCCCTCCCCCCTCCTCCTTGGCTTCCAGCTGTTCCCGCCAGAGACGGGGGGGGACTTGCCGGGGGGGGGGAGGAAAAGTGCCGGGAGGGGGGCGCTGGCCGCTTGGCAAAGCCGCCTCTCTCCTGCTCCTTCTCCTGTCCTGCTGCTGCTGCTTTGCTGCCGGGACCCCGGAGCGTCGGCGGAGAAGGAGCCGAGCACAGGCAGGGAAGCACGCCCGGCGTTGCAGCTGAGCGCCGAGGCCAGCGCGCCCCCCCCAGATGTTGCGCCCGGTGCGGCCGGCACCCCCTTGCACCCCCCCACGCTACGCCACTGGTGTTTATTTTTGTGTTTGTTTACCGGTTTGTGAAAACCATCTTTATTTGGTAGCCCTGCCATTGTTTACACAAGTGTGGAAGAAAAGGCATCTCCAAATGTATTTCTTCAGTTTTTATTCAGAAGGGAGCTCTGGGAGAAACCTAGCAAAAAACTATATATGGTTAGGCATCCTGGGGGAATGATAGCACACCAGGGTAGCTAGTGTGATCCCGCTAACGTTTTGTTCTTCTGCTGAAGGCAAGTTATTCCTGTGGTGCGTTTTACAGGGAATGATGAAATGCAACATTAAACCACAATGTAACTGGGGAATTAGTCCATTTCCTCAAAAGGCTTTGTGTGTATTAGGAGCTCATTGGATCATTGAAGATGGGAAGAGTAGGCAAACCATACGAATTGGGCAATAAAAACCAAAGCTATTAGGAAGCGTGTTAACATCAAGTAGATTTCCTGCAGCACACAGGTGGCGCTGAAGAAGGTTGGATCCTGAGATCTGTGAGTGGAGTTCCACCCACAAAATGGGGTTCCTCTTAGTTATTGCAAATGGAAGAGGGGATGAGATTTCTCCCAGTTCTTCCTCCTCCCCCCTGCAGGTAGGAATGGGCAAGCCAGTCATTTTCCCTTTCTCTCAATTTCCAATTTCTCAAATTGGAACATGCTATAGCTTCTGTTTTCTGCCACAGATTTAGCTGTCTTAAAACCCTTCGTTGTTGTGTGGACTGGGATTCCCTGGGGCGCAAAGCAACCATCACCTTTTCACAAGATCTAGAACCTCATTCCACGGCCAGGGTGGAGCCTTTGTTTATAGGATATTGATGATGATGATGATGATGATGATGATGATGATGATAATAATAATAATAATAATAATAATAATAATAATAATTTATTATTTGTATCCCGCCCATCTGGCTGGGTCCCCCCAGTCACTCTGGGCGGCCTCCAACAGATATTAAAATACATTAAAATATCACAGGTTAAAAACTTCCCTAAACAGGGCTGCCTTGAGGTATTTTCTGAATGTCAGATAGTTATTTATCTCTTTGACCTCTGACGGGAGGGCGTTCCACAGGGTGGGCGTCACTACCGAGAAGGCCCTCTGCCTGGTTCCCTGTAGCTTTGCTTCTCGCAGTGAGGGAACCGCCAGAAGGCCCTCGGCGCTGGATCTCAGTGTCCGGGCTGAACGATGGGGGGTGGAGACGCTCCTTCAGGTATACAGGACCAAGGCCGTTTAGGGTAATTAACTGATAATCATTCAGCCCAACCAGAGACCTCCAGAAAAAGGAAGTTGCGAGGCAAACTTCAGTCCTTCAGAGGAGAGCAATGCTGAGGTGCTGGAGGACAGAATCCCAAGTGCCGTGTGACCTGCATCCTGCCCTGATCTCTCTGCTGCCCTCTAGTGCTGTGGATGATGCTCCCCAGTGCTGAAGAAAGATCCAACTGTCAATACAGTTGGGTGCACACAGTCTTTTCCTTCTTCTCAAGCAGCAACATGTCTTGGGCTGGCCCTGCAGATGCATGTACAAACCAGAATCTTTCTGAAGCTGAATGGAAAGAACAGAGGCACTTAGGTATAATACAAAGCAAAAAATGTAACCCAATCACCAGGAGCAAAGGCATAAAACAAACAGATTTGCTTCTTGTGATCAAGCTGCCTGTGTAATTTATGACCCAGAGTGTGGCTTGTAGCCAAATGCCAGCTTTTCTCAAAAACCCATTTGATCCTTAGCACTGCAAATCAAACTGGTTACCCTGCGCTTGCCTTTCGCAGAAAAATAATTTCAGAGCAAGATGACTTCCTACTCCTTAGCAAAATATATCGGGCTGGTGTAGCTCGCGATTATCCCCACAGTCTTGCCGGGGCTGTAAAATTGTCAGGCGAGATATATCAATATGTTTGTTCAGGGGATAGAAGGGATGGCGGGGCTTCTGTGAATACTGTTGGTAATGGGAGAACGGGGGTGGCTTAGGCAAGGCATTCCTCATGTGCACACTGTTGTGCGCTCCAGAACTCATTCTTTTAAATATGCAAAAGTTTAGTCTTTTCCCATGTCTGGAAACTGCCTCAAATTTGTGTATCTTATTGCAGATAGCAAACTTTCAATGAGAAAAAAAGCTAGTAGTAAAATGTAGTCAGAAAACTGAGTTATAGGGTGGGATTCAACTAACTAGTCTGAATAGTTTGCATGGTACATATTACTCTCGTTCCAAGGTTTTGTGACTCTTGCATTGCTTGTGCATTTTCCACTCAAAGCGCCTAGTTCTCCCAGTGTTACCCTGGAATAAACATTCAGGCCAGCTGAAAAGAAGTGGGGCAAAGATGACAGCTGTAAGGCATTGGATGGGTGTGAGCAGGCAAGCAAAGGGGGTGGCAGGATTGTGCAGGGTGGCTATGCCCCTCCCAAAATGGTGGCGGGTATGCAATTGCTCCTACTTCTTATAAATGATCAGCTGGAACGGAAACAGTTCAAGGAGTGGAAGAGTCCAAAGTTGCCGTACAAGGAGCCCAAAACCACCCAGAGTGGCTGGGGCAACCCAGTCAGATGGGCAGGGTTGTTGTTGTTGTTGTTGTTGGCATCTCATCAGAGCCAATGGAATGGCCCGCTTTCCCTTCTCTCAGCAGACTGTGGCTGGACTTTGTGATGCAGAAGCCTTGGAGCACAGACCAGTTTTGTTCTTGTGGTCCTTTGCAGTCGTTTGGATTCCTAGCACTATCCTCAGGCACAAATGGGTGTCAAAGGAAACTGATGCTGCAGTTGTAGGTCGCCTCCTTTTAAATCCCAGTTATTTCCACCATTAAGCAGCCATTAAGAGAGCCAGTGTGGTGTAGTGGTTAAGAGCGGGAGACTCGTAATCTGGGGAACCGGGTTCGTGTCTCCGCTCCTCCACATGCAGCTGCTGGGTGACCTTGGGCTAGTCACACTTCTTTGAAGTCTCTCAGCCCCACTCACCTCACAGAGTGTTTGTTGTGGGGGAGGAAGGGAAAGGAGAATGTTAGCCACTTTGAGACTCCTTCGGGTAGTGATAAAACGGGATATCAAATCCAAACTCTTCTTCTTCTTCTTCTTCTTCTTCTTCTTCTTCTTCTTCTTCTTCTTCTTCTTCTTAACCCTGTGTGGGGTTTCAGGTCTGGGGATTTCCGCCCTCTTTCTGCAGCTTTGGAAGAAGTTTCCTATGTCTCTCTATAGAAGTAAGTTTGTCATATTTGAGTGTTCATTATTTGAAGCCCATTTTTCTATGTAGAAAGCTATGCATCCTTTTTCACCCTTTGCCCCCTGAAGTGTATTAAAGTTGATCCAGCCCTGTGCATCCTTTCTTCATTTCTCAGCATCCCACAGTAATTGCCTGGGCTGATGGAGATAGTCTCACCCTCAAGAATCAAGATTCTTCTTCTTTCTTCAGTTGTTGGGCCAGAGGTGTTTTCCTGTTACAGAGCCAGATTCATAATAATTGGGCCTGAATTGCTATAATGAAGTTGCCGTGGTACCTATTTGATAACTTTTATTATGACTTCGGAAATGATTTTTGAGTAGGTCATGGTCTGACCTTTCAGATGCTATGACTCTCTTCATGCCACACCTTTTAATTCACAATTATATACTGTAAACAACCATTTCCGCTGTCTTCCAAATGCCCCATTTGTGACCTAATCTTCAAAAACAAAGCTTAAAACAGCACCCAGGAGCCTGAACCTTCCCCCCACCATGTGTTGTTTTACTACATTTCTATACTGTCATTTAACAGAAATGTCCCCAAAGTAGCTCATATGCAACTTAAAAAAATTAATAAATCTGTATGCATATATTTTGGAAAGTTGCTTGTCTGCCTGTCTTTTCTCTAGACAACCAAATTTCACAATATAGTTCCGGAGATGAAGGATCAGTTTTTATTCCATTTGGAAGCCATTTTGAATCAACATTGCAGACTGAATCTTTGAAGCCTGTGCAAATTTTAACCAAGTTTTGCATGATGTTTCCTGAGATCAGGGAGTAGATTTTTTTGTCTACATTTGGATAAAGTTGGACAACATTTTGAATCATAATGGTAGACGGAATCCTTCAACTTGCACCGAACCATTTTTTAGAACTCCCAAGCAACATCTGGTACAAGGCTGCTAGTAATACATATGAAATGTGAACACACTTCAATACAATAATTCAAAAGCAAAACTTCTAGTGCAGGAGTGAGGAACCTGAGGCCCCCTGGAATTTGTTGGATTTCAGTTGCCATAAACCAGGCTAGTACAGCCAATGATTAGGGATGATGGGAGTTAGTCCAACAAAATCAGGTTCCCCATCCCTGTTGGAAAAGTCAAATATGTCTGTGATGGATACCTAAAAGACCCCCAATTAATTGTGCTTCTCCCCACTCCTGTCACACGTTTTTAAATTGCATGGGCCATGCCCCAAATGAAAGAAGACATAGACTTAACCAGTGCTTTTTTCCTGGGGGTACACAGGGGTACGCATACACCTAAACATTTTGTGAATCGAACAGGAGAAGAAACTTAAGGTTTTTGTTTTTTTTAGTTTCTTCTCTAGCACGGTGAATTGTCAGTTCCTTTGCTATCCCCGATGGCGGCCTCATTTCCTGTCACGGTGTTTCCAGAGTCTCAGACGGAAGCGAGCGTTTAATGTGTGAAGTAGGAGTTGGAATCTAGCATGGTGATTGGTCACTTTCGTTGTTACCATCTCCGATGGCGGCCCCTTTCCTTTCCCAGTGTAATCTATGTTCTTTGTACTTTTGTCCATTTACTGTATTTAATGTTCCCGATTCAAACTATAAAATGGTAATTTTCTTGAGACAAAATGAGAGTACCCCTAAACATTTTTAAAGAAAAAAAGCACTGGACTTAACATTATATAACACAAGAGATATAAAGATGCTAGGGGTTGGAATTACGCAAAAACTGACAGACAATCACAGAAATAATAACCCAATATAAAATACATAAAACCATGAAAAACTCTGAAGTGTGAAATATGAAAATATATTACTACAGTGGTCCCTCAACTTACGAATTTAATCCGTTCTGAATGGACACTCGTAGGTTGAAAAGTTTGTAAGTCGAAAAAAGTGATTTCCCATAGGAATGCATTGGGAGAAAAAATATTCGGAAAATTCGTAAGTCGAAAAAGCTGCATCTAAAATTCGTAAGTCGAGGAAACCGCATCTAAAACCGGCAACGATTTCCATTTTGATGTCGAAAAATTCGTAGGTGTGCGGCCACTTTTTTCATTCATAAATCGAAAAATTCGGATGTTGAGTACTTCGTAAGTCGAGGGACCACTGTATATATTATACCAACAATATAACCGAAAGTAACATAGCTTAACACATATCTACAAATAGATACGGTGTATACAGCAAAGTCCCTCAGACGTCCTCGTCTGTCCTCCGACAGGTGGCTAGCTGGAGGTCTCCCCATTTCACTGGTTCAGTTTCTTCCAAGGAACGGACTTCATCGACAGAAATACAGAATAAGAAAATTTAACCATGGCTAAAAAGCTCCAGCAACTCTAACGTTCATCACTCTGGCAAAGGCTAATAATCATGTATTCTCCTGAAGATCTGGAGTGTTAAGGGAGTTTCTGGAACAGTGTAGGTGACTGGTGGGATGCTGAAGGGAGAAGAGGGCTGAAAAGAGCTTCCGGATAACATTAGTCCTTTCTACAAATGGCAGCAGATGTGTAAATTTGGGTCTAATGCAAGAGGCAGTTTTGCTGTCAAACAGTCTTGGTGAACCCTCATAATCACATTTCTAATTTTTTTGGGGGAAGTGGGGTGGGGAGTTGGTTGCTCGAGACCATATTTTCTGCACTCTGATCACTGCTTCTTTTATGCCACTCTGTTTTTAAAGATAATATCTGTATTAGTGTTGACGGGTTAAATCTAATGATAACCCTTCTAATTTTGTGACAAGGAGAAAACTGCGAGCTGCATATCATGCTTTAATTAGGAACACATTCAAAGAAGACTGTGCAGCTTAAGAGATGAGTTATTTGCTAAGAAAGCTGAAGTTAGCCTTATCATTGCAAGCGATAAGAGAGACAGCCTATTGTTCCTCTAAAAAGATCATTGCGAATAATTTCCGTTAGATATCCCCCCCCACACCCCGCAGTAAAAAAAAAAAAAGCTTCTGTTTCATTATTAAATATTGATTCACTGGCAAAAACTAATGCTCGTGTTACTAACAAATATTAACCTGGAATGTGTTTTTAGGCTCTCTATAAAACAAATTACAGATTTAAATAGAAATGCATTATTAAACATTGTACAAAAGTAATTGGCTTCATTGAGCTGTCAGAAAGCCAAACACCTCCAGCATATGGAGGCAAAACCTATTGTTCTAACTGCTGATTCATCACTATGGCATGGTGGTTAGAGAGCCAGACTAGGAGACCAGGGCTCAAATCCTCAGCCATGAAGCTCACTGGTGACCTTGGGGCATTTGCTATCTCTTAGCCCAGGGGTAGGCAACCTAAGGCCCGTGGGCCGGATGCAACCCATGGGCCTTCTCAATCCGGCCCACGGATGGTCCGGGAATCGGCATGTTTTTACATGAGTAGAATGTATCCTTTTCTTTAAAATGCATCTCTGGGTTATTTGTGGGCCTGCCTGGTGTTTTTACATGAGTAGAATGCATGCTTTTATTTAAAATGCATCTCTGGGTTATTTGTGGGGCATAGGAATGTGTTCATATTTCCCCCCCCCCCCAAAATATAGTCCATCCCCACACATGGTCTGAGGGACGGTGGACTGGCCCACGGCTGAAAAAGGTTGCTGACCCCTGTCTTAGCCTAACCTCCCTCACAGGGTGGCTGCGAGGGTAAAATGCGGATGAGAACCACCTTGAGCTCCTTGGCGGCATATAAATGTAAATATCTAAATGAATACGTTTCCGAATTGTTCCTCCTCTTCCTCTGTCTTGCCCAATGCAAGGTGGTTCTTTTAAAATAGGTTCAGAAGCAATACAAAACACAACTGAGTGAGAAGATTGAAGATTTCATTCTAAACAGCAAGCAATATATACATACCAAGCAAACACCTCAATCTGCCACTTGGAAGCCCTCAAGAAGTGGTGAAGTGACTCCCCCAGGTAGCTTCAGTTTGCACAGCCCTGCGGCTGATCAGTCCATGCACAAGCGTCTCCCAATTCTGCCCCAAACCATCCAATTTATAGATAGCTAGATCATTTATTACTGGCTACATGCAGAGTATTCATTAGCCGCCCCCTCCCAATGCCTCACTTTCTCAAAACAATGTCCAACATCAAAGAAGGTACTCATCACTATCTCTTCCTCCTAACTGATTAGGACATTATAGGCTGTTTTCATGCCATCAAAGAACTCAAGAGACAAGGAGAGGGGGAAGGAACAGAGGCAGGAAGAGGGCAACCATGTCAGATCCCTAACTCCTCGAAATACAATTTATCTTCTTGGATAGATTGCCCATACATCCTCCTCCTCTTCTGTCTGCTATTGGCTTCACCAGTGCTATAGGATTCAATGCCTCTAGACCCATCACCGTTGAAAGAGATGGCAGACTCAGAAGAGCCTACAAAGACATTATGTAGGAGTCTCATGAACAAAGCAACTGTGGGGAACTTCTAATCACGCCTCTTGTCGGGTCACACCCACTTTTTATTGTACTGCTATCATTACAGGACAGACATGACGTCGGAGATCTTGGAAAGGCTCTCCCAGTTTTTATATTAAAAAGAAGAAGCTCAGAACATTGGGGACCCCCCTCCTAAATCACAGCAGGGCTGCAGGGCTGGGGAAGGGGGTTCAACCACTTCCCCCCTCCTCCTGGAGTCTCTGTTATTTGAAATGACCATTTGGTTGCCACAGGTACACACTATCTGCAGGTACACACTATCTTGGGAAGATGTGAATACATTTTTGTTCTGACAGGCTTTCCCATCTAGAGTGGCCACTTGTTAGGGTTTTTAGTTTTGCTTGAAATGTATTTGAGTTTTTAAACTATCTCACGTGTAAACTGTAGGGTTCCAACCTCATATAACTCTAAAAGGTAAAGGTAAAGGTAAAGGACCCCTGACAGTTAAGTCTAGTTGCAGATGACTCTGGGGTTGCGGCGCTCATCTCGCTTTACAGACCGAGGGAGCCGGCGTTTGTCCACAGACAGTTTTTCTGGGTCATGTGGCCAGCATGACTAAGCCCCTTATGGCGCAACAGAACACCAAAACCAAAGCAGCGCACGGAAATGCCGTTTACCTTCCCGCCGGAGCGGTACCTATTTATCTACTTACATTGGTGTGCTTTCGAACTGCTAGGTTGGCATGAGCTGGGACAGAGCAACAGGAGCTCACCCCGTCGTGTGGATTCGAACCACTAACCTTCTGATTGGCAAGCCCAAGAGGCTCAGTGGTTTAGACCACAGCGCCACCCAATTAGTGCATGAAGGGGTTAAAATCAGCTTAGCCTATGTCACCACTGCCCACCTTGAGATGAAATTGTTCTCCAAGTCTTAGTTATCTCTCTCTCTTTCCCTGTGTTGATTTCAGTATGCAAGGAGTTCTGAGCTGGCTATTCCAGCACACGGCTTTTGTTTCAGTGCAGAATGGAAACCAGTGTTTTTTCTTTACCAATAATTTAGATTTTTTAAAAACCATTTGTAACTAAGCAATGTATTTAACTTTTCTGACTACTGTTTGGAAAAGCTCATGAATCTGGCCTTTGAAGAACTTTGTAAGCCAACCATTTTATGACTTACTGGTTGTGTTGTCTATCTCTATGCTAGGGAAGAGCTTTCAAAAAGGGACATTTTCAGACTCAGTGGAATGGCTTATTTTAAAGGTTTCACAGCCTATATTTCAATGTTTTTCTTTGCTGGATGCTTTGTGATGTTAAATCTCTGCCGGGGTTCTCTTACCAAAGAATACCTTCCACAAACTTGGTTCTTGGCTTCCAGGATCCTACATAAGTAGCCTTGAGAGAATGGTTTAGAAGGAGATTAATAAACAAATTGTAATAATAATAGTAGTAGTAATTGGTGAGGCATTCATTAATTTCTGAATTGCCTTTAATTGTTAGTTCCTGCTTCTTGTGGGTGGGGCATCTTATTACTTTGTATCCATAGTAATTGTTCATTGATTTATTAAAGCATATTATCACTACAAAAATGAAATTTAAACAAATTAGCAAGCAATTGTTCTGGCCATAAAAGAGAAACCAGCCTTTAGAGCCCCCATGCACATGAAACAGAACTGATAGCAAATGGCAATTCAGGAATGAGATAGCCATGGCAATTGTACAGGAAGAAACTAATTGGCCATTTCTTTTCTTTCTTTCTTTTTAAAGTAGGACAAAGAAGAAATGATTATTTAAAGAGACAGTAACATTGAAATGCCTGAATAGTTTGTTACCTCATTGGTTACATGGGCACTGCAATTCAATTTTAAACAAAAGGACCCAAAAAAATAGAAAAGAAAAGAAATAATCACAAATTAGATTTATTATTATTATTATTATTATTATTATTATTATTTTACATATGAAAACATTTCAATGCAACAGGATGGCAATGACATTGTCATGATTTCCTGTATAAATTGAGTGAATGATGTCTATTTCAGACTAAAAGACTAGTGGGGGGTCTTGTTTCCTGTTGCTGTTATGTTATGCCTTTTATGTTTTATACTGTAAACCGCCCTGTGGTCTTTGGATAAAGGGTGGTATAAAAATAATAAAATAAAATAAAATAGAAAATAGAAACCTTTATATGCCATGGGAATAAGTGTGCACATTTTTATCCACTGTTCTCCTAAACTCCTTGACAAACCAGGGCTTTCTGAATTATTTTTGACATCCTTTGCTTCGCTTTTGCTGAAGGCATCAGAAAAAAAACCCCCATAATGATAACATAATCCAAGATTCTTTTAAAGTGCATAAAAAAAGCTTTAAGGCAACGAGAAGAAATGGTAATGAGCCACAGCAGATGTTGCTGCTTTGGCGCAATTATGGAACGGTAATTACAGATTGAAATAGAAACTTGCAAGATCAAGAATCTGATCAGCAAGTATTCAGGAAGATAGCAGAAGAGTTATTAATACTTACCATGGTAAGTATTTACCAAGGCATGATGGCTGAAGAATGGAGGAGGAAGACCGACACGAGCAAAATGGCTCCTAATCACTAGCTGAGAAATGTATGTGGCATCTCTCTCTCTCTCTCTCTCTCTCTCTCTCTCTGGCTACATACCGTGTTTCCCCTATTTTAAGACACCGTCTTATATTTTTTTTTCCCTCAAGAAAACGCACTATGGCTTATTTTGAGGGGATGTCTTATTTTTATTACGTAAGCCCAACCCCGCGTTTTCCTTGGCGCCCTCCAGAACTGCGCCTATCACTATGGCTTATTTTCAGGGTACGGCTTATATTTCGCAAATGCGAAAAAATCCTGCTATGGCTTATTTTATGACTACGTCTTAAAATAGGGGAAACAGGGTATATATCTCCAAAGTGGTAACTGATCATTACTCTTATGGGTTCTAGAACTAATAATAGGTGTGCTTATGTCTGTTGTTCCAGCCCTTGAATGAGTAGGGAGATAATCACTCAGCACAATAAAGAGAGTAATCCAAAGTGGTACTGTGCTGAAAATTTCTCCTGTGCTTGCTTGTTTGTTTATTTGTTTGTTTGTTTATATTTTTTGAAAAAACCACATTCTCAATCATTCTCTGAGAAAAGACATTGCATTTTTAAATTATGCAAGGGGAGAGAAAGATTTGGCAAAGTTCTCATGGATGGTGAGGAGAGATTTTGATGCGCTTAACTTCTACAAATTGTCTTTTCAGCGGTCTGCACCTTTCTAGTATGGTGTAGTGGTTAAGAGCGCTGGACTCATAATCTGGTGAACCGGGTTCGCGTCTCCACTCCTCCACATGCAGCTGCTGGGTGACCTTGGGCTAGTCACACTTCTTTGAAGTCTCTCAGCCCCACTCACCTCACAGAGTGCTTGTTGTGGGGGAGGAAGGGAAAGGAGAACGTTAGCCGCTTTGAGACTCCTTCGGGTAGTGATAAAGCGGGATATCAAATCCAAACTCTTCTTCTCTTCTTTCCTTCCTGAATTTCCTGATTGTGGCATTTGCTGCATTTTCCCATATCCATGGGATGACTGGAAGGCTGTCTACTGTGCAGTTGACAGGTGTTCTGCTGTTTTTATTTCATATGACGCCTTTTCGACTTTTTAAATAAACCAGTGTGAAGAGTCCACCCCCCCACCCCCTAGGTAAAGGAAGGGCTTTCCTTGAAAACAAACTCAGTGACAGCACTGATCTCACCACCTCCGTGACTTCTTGTGCTTCAGTTAAAGCTCAGGGGAAGACATCATGAGGTAACTGTGCCCATTGTGTTATATTGGATCAGGAAGATCAAGCAGCCAGAGAGGCTGCAGAGTGCTGGGGAAATGCTTATTGGAAAAACACACGCCACACACAGTCATCTTGAAATGATAAAATGAGCTCAACGCCATACCCTGGCACCCCCAGGGGACTGTAAAAATAAATAAATCCCTATCTGAGATACTGGATCACTTCTACCAATCAGTGGAGAGAATGCAGAGGCAGAGTAAAATGGAACTAATGGTCTGGCTTGCTATAAACCAGCTTCCTATATTCCTGCCCTGCTCATTATAAAAAATGACCAGTCTGTATAATTTGTATAATTGCATCATATGCAGTGGTACCTCGGGTTAAGTACTTAATTCGTTCCGGAGGTCCGTTCTTAACCTGAAGCGTACTTAACCTGAAGCACCACTTTAGCTAATGGGACCTCCTGCTGCCGCTGCGCCGCCAGAGCACGATTTCTGTTCTTAGCGGAGTTCTTAACCTGAAGCGTACTTAACCCGAGGTACCACTGTAGATACTGCATCATATTGATATCAAAACTACTTTTAAATGTTGACTATGGAACTTTATTTCAATACACGACTGCAGTGGTGGCACTTTTATATGCACAAAGATGGAAAGATTCATGAGTACCTACCATGGAAGAATGATTGCTAAAATTATTGGACTTAGCTAAAATGGGACGTGGGTGGCGCTGTGGGTTAAACCACAGAGCCTAGGGCTTGCTGATCAGAAGGTTGGCTGTTCGAATCCCCGCGACGGGGTGAGCTCCCGTTGCTCGGTCCCTGCTCCTGCCAACCTAGCAGTTCGAAAGCACGTCAAAGTGCAAGTAGATAAATAGGTACCACTCCGGTGGGAAGGTAAATGGCATTTCCGTGCACTGCTCTGGTTCGCCAGAAGCGGCTTAGTCATGCTGGCCACATGACCCGGAAGCTGTACGCCAGCTCCCTTGGCCAATAAAGCGAGATGAGCGCCGCAACCCCAGAGTCGTCCGCGACTGGACCTAATGGTCAGGGGTCCCTTTACCTTTACCCTTTAAGGTGGTGAAGCTGACGTGTTTAATCAGAGAACAATCAATGTCAGCATTTACTAAAGATTGGAAATTCCTTATAGACTTTTTGTATGAAAAAGAAAATGGACTTATATCTGGTTTTGAGGATTGAAGATAATATTAGTTTATAGCAAGTGGAACTGTTGGGTGTTATCTTGGAGTGGATGCTATGACCAATTTTCTATATATAGCTGACAGATAAATAATCAGAAGGTCTCTTCTTTCTTTCTTTCTTTCTTTCTTTCTTTCTTTCTTTCTTTCTTTTTGGTTAGCGTTTTGTTTAGATTAGGTTTTGGTTTTTTTTACCTTTGATAAAAAGATATTTGATATTGACCTTTGTATCCTTTTTCAAACTTTAATAAAATCTATTTTAACAACTACTTTAAAATTTTGTTTGCATTCCTTTCTATCCATAAATAAAGCTCTTTCATGGTTTGTTTTGTAAAAAAATTCTTAAGATTGTTGATACCCATTCTAATAAAACATTTGTTTCTGTTTGCCAACATGATTAGTCACTAGAAATATGTGCAATGAAAGTGAGGTAACACGAGCACAGATGTCATAAAGAATAATGCCTTTACAGATCTTTAGGCAGCTAATATTCTCGCAGTGTTTCACTCTGTGCTAACAGAAATACAGAACCATGTAGGTGAATGTGTATGTTTTCAGGTCCATTAAACCTTCAGTTCTTCACAATAGATCACAGTTAGGGAACACTTGGGCAGAACACAATGCCGTTCTGAAAGTTTAGAAGCAAGTTGAGTAGCTTTTGGAAGCATCTCATTTCTTCCTTGTAGATGGATCTGGTGATTTAGCAGGAGCCCAGTATACCAGACAAATGGGACCACTGGTCATAAGAACATAAGAAGAGCCCTACTGGATCAGACCAGTGGCCCATCTAGTCCAGCATCCTCTCCTCACAGTGGCCAACCAGATGTTGGTGGGAAAGTTGCATGAGCACTCTGCCCACCTGCGATTCTCAGCATAATGCCTCTGATAGTGGAGTTAGAACATCAACATCATTGCTAACCACCTTTAATAGACTTGTCCTCCATGAATCTGTCTAATCCTCTCTTAAAGCCATCTGACTTGGAGGCCATCACTGCCTCCTATGGGAGTGAGTTCCATAGTTTAACTATGCACTCAGTGAAGAAGTACTTTCTTTTATGTGTCCCGAATCTTCCAACACTCCATTTCCTTGAATGTCCATGCGTTCTAGTGTTATAAGAGCCAGTGTGGTGTAGCCAGTGTGGTGTAGTGGCTAAGAGCAGTAGACTCATAATCTGGTGAACCGGGTTTGCATCTCCACTCCTCCACATGCAGCTGCTGGGTGACCTTGGGCTAGTCACACTTCTCTGAAGTCTCTCAGCCCCACTCACCTCACAGAGTGTTTGTCGTGGGGGAGGAAGGGAAAGGAGAATGTGAGCCGCTTTGAGACTCCTTCGGGTAGTGATAAAGCGGGATATCACATCCAAACTCTTCTTCTCTTCTTCTTCTTCTTATAAGAGAGCAGGAGTGGCAATAAAATATTAGGGGGCTCAGGTAAGCCTCACATCACATAATTGATCACAAGATACAGTGCACACACCATTTGAATAGCAATGCCCATCAATTTTGGCTCCCCCCCAAGCCCTCTCAAATATTTTATTAGGCGGCTGAAAGGACTTTGGCCCCTAGGAGTTGTCTCCTATGTAACAGAGGGAGAGAAGCTTTTCTCTATCCACTTCCTCCATGCCATGCATAATTTTATAAATTTCTATCGTGTCTCCTCTTCCTTGCCTTTTCTGCAAACTGAAAATGCTGTAACTTGTATTCATAAGGGAGTTGCTCCATCTCCTTGATCATTTTTGCTTGCCCTTTCCCTGAACCTCTTCCAACTCTACAGAATCCTTTTTGAGGTGAAGGAACCAGAACTGTACACAGTATTCCAAATGCAACCTCACCATAGATTTGTATAATGGCATTATGAGGTCAGCAGTTTTCTTTTCAGTTCATTTCCTAATGATCCCTAGCATGGGATTTGCTTTTTTCATGGCCACCGCACACTGACTTGAGATCCTCATCGAGCTATTATAACTCCAAGGTCTTGTCCCTGTTCTTACCACCAGTTCAGCTCACACGAGAGTATATGTGAAATTAAGATTTATTTTGCCCCGGCACACTTGTTTATACTGAACTGCATTTGCCATTTTACCACCCATTCACTCAGTTTGTAGGGGTCCTTTTGGAGTGATCTCTGGGAGCTGTCCCACCACGAGCTTCATAATAATAATAATAATAATAATAATAATAATAATAATAATAATAATAATAATAATTTATTTATTATTTATACCCCGCCCATCTGGCTGGGTTTCCCCAGCCACTCTGGGCAGCTTCCAACAGAACATTAAAATACAATAATCTATTAAACATTAAAAGCCTCCCTAAACATAGAATGTGGTTTTGCACCAGTAGTGCCTTGGCACCAACTGAGCAGTTTTCAAAGCTACCCTTTAAGACCATAAACACCCTGTTCTCTCAGTGGCCAACCAGATGCCTATGGCAAAGCAGCAAGCAGGATTCGAGCACACAAGTACTCTCCCCTACTTTTGTTTCCAGCAACTGGTGTTCAGAGCTCTGAAAAAGGGCACCCATTCCACTTCTTACTTTCCTACTTTCCCTTCTTGAGTAGCGTTTACTGGAAAGCCTTAAGATACCCAATGTAGACAATGCCTTCTGATCTGGCCGCCTGGTTTTGCTCATAGCATTGTCTGCTCCTGGGGTTTGTGGGGAGGTGATTTAAGGGTTGGGATCAGACCCTTAAATCTCCTGGAGCAGGGGCAACTTCTGGAGAGGCAATATCAGTGCATTTATCAAGGTTTGTTTACTCCCCTTGATCCCTGTATATGTTAGGATCAAAAGTGGATTCCTCCTCTGAGGAGCAGGTGCCACCTCATTCTGGTTCTGGGCTAGTTCTGGTGAGAAAATGTTAAGAAATAATAAGCTGCCCTGAACAACCTACTGGCTTTTGAGCAAAGAGAGCAGAACAATATCTTGCAACTAACTCATTTTGAAACAGAAGTGGAATTGCTGTTATAGGATGGTCCACAGTGAGAGATACCCATGCAATCACATGGGATTGTCAAGAACAGGCTTCCTCAAATTCGGCCCCCCAGATGTTTTGAGACTACAATTCCCATGATCCCTGACCACTGGTCCTCCTAGCTAGGGATCATGGGAGTTGTAGGCCAAAAACATCTGGAGGCGAGGACCAAGTTTGAGGAAGCCTGGTCAAGAAAGATATTAGGTAAATGAACCATTTACACAACACACATCTATCTGGGCACAGGGATTGTTGTGAAGGCTCTTTTTCCCTTGCCATGAGGCCCCATTGCCATTGCCATCTCGAGTTGGGAAGGTTATGAGCTGTTGATGGAAAAGAGAACTCTTTTATTTGTCTTTGTCAGCCGTGTTATTCTGCAGGCTCTGACTGTTGTAGAATCAGCAGTTGTTTCTGAAGGAGAAGGCACTCCTCTTATAGGCAGTTCAGTTTTTCTTTCCCCGCCCCACACAGCAGAAGTGCTAGTGAAGTAATCACCCTCTAATGTTTTGATGACTGCACCATCATTTGGAAATAGCCTTGCATTATCTCAGCTTGCTGATCCAATACTTCAGCGCTTCTGAGCTGCTCTCTACACAACAACAGCATGTAGAGACTATGGCATCTCCAATCATTACAACATAAACTGAGGCTTGATTTCTTTTCTTTCTTTCTTTTTCTTATAAAAAAAAATCTTCACCAACAGCCACTTTGTAAAAAAGATCACCCCACCTTGGAAGTAAATTGATTTCGCAGGTCAAAATGCATATCTTTCACTTTTCTCCTTATCTAGGGTCACCTTTTATTTATTTTTAACTTGTAGCATTAATGAGAACATTCTCTGCAGAGGTGACTATTTTTTTTTGTAGCCATCTTGGAGGGGAGGTGCCCCCTCACCAATAATATATACATCAATTAAGTACCAGTTTTTAAAAGCCGTTGTTTGAATTATAATGCATTATTTCAGAATGAATTGTCTTTGTCCCAGTTGGAAAACAAGTGTTGACACAAAGGTTATTAAGGAAATAGCACTCAAATGGGTCTGCCCAGCTTGTGATCCACCAAGCTGAGTACAGCTTAGGAGTCATAAATTGTGGCTTACCCATGCCCATTTTGACAGATTTTTAGTATTGCATTTATAGCCACCCATTGTTGGCTAAGCAGATTCTATAGTAGATGATGTAAAACATATTTTGCTGAGCTCATTGTACCGACTCTGACTTTGAACCACAGTTGACGTGAGAAATATTTTCACAGTGGAGTGCCCCACTTGTCATAAAACTTCCAAATATGACTCCCTTGGCGACTGCCCTTTTCACCTTATTCGTAAGCGATAATGGGAGGCCTACTGAAGAACTGCCTTTATCGAATAAGGAAAAGGGCATTTTAAAGTATCAAATATGACAACTTGTCAGTTCGCATGTAATGCAAGCCCAGATCCTTAGCATGAATGTCTAAAAGCTCTGTGGTGAAAAAGACATCAGACAATTTTAACATCTAACAGTACAACACAGAGGAGGGGCAGAATGTGTTTTGACACAATGTAAAGCCCTTAGTGAACTTGTAGCATTCAAAATATGAGGAGCCAATATGGAGAAAGGTTGTTAAACAACAGAGTGGTGTAAAAACCCCTGCTATTCAGAATTCCCTTTCAATCTGCCAGGGATTGTGGTCCATTAGTAGACCTCAGTGCAGAAAAGCATAATTCCACATCATAGAAATAATGTCAAGCATGTGAAGTTAATTCTTCAAGGTCTTTCAAAAGGACTGGAGTATGGTAGCCTTCTAGAGGTCAGATGGCAATGAGTTACAGAGCCAAAGGGCCACCACAGAAAATTCTCTCTCTCTCTCTCTCTCAATTTCTATAGATCTTTCTCTCCTGCCAAGCTCAGGGGTGGAGGAAGGGGGGGCGGTGGGGGCGGGCCACCCTGAGTGTCACCACTGGGGGGGGGTGACAAAATGCCAGGTGGCACTCACTGCAGGCCCTGCAGCGCGCCCGAGCCATGCGTCTCTCCTGGGAGAGACGCGGTGGCTTGGGCGTGTGCAGGCTCCGCGCTGCCCAAACGGTCTGCCCGCTGCCTCCCCCCTTAGCCTCGGCTTGCCCTGCCCTGTGGGCGGCTGGCCCCACCCCCACAGGTGGCTGGCTCCGCCCCTGGGCTCAGGGCACGTGTGCCACCCCAGGCGCCTGATCGGCTTGCTCCGCTGCTGGCCAAGCTCACTGATATAAGTCAGGGTTTCCTAAATTTTGGTCTCCAGCTGTTTTGGGACTACAATTCCCATCTTTGATCCCTAGTCTGGAAGCAAGGGATGATGGGAGTTGTAGTCCAGCAACAGCTGGAGACCCAAGTTTGGGAAGTCCTGAATAAGTGGTGGGAAAAATAAGAAGGGCCTTCATTGCTTTTTTTATTTTTTTTTAGCATGGGGACAGATTGAAATGGGTTCAATAATCTGATGAGTGAATTTGCCACTGGTTTCCCCAGCTGGGTCTTTCTCTTTCTAGTACCCTGGTGGCCTTATGCCAATGCATTGATTTGGGAAATTTGGCCCTGCCCAGTGCTATGTCTCCAATAGTGGTCATCACTGAGATAGAAGGAAAAGCTTCGAAAGGATGTGAAGGAGATTTAAACATCTTGAAGCTTAAGGTCCACAACTCAAGTATCAATGCAGAAAATTGCAAGATATTCTTTGCTAGGTTTATCCAATTCTGCTTTGAACACCGTGCCAGGACCCACCTTTCCTTTAATTTTGTTCCTCTGATATTTTCTTCTGATTCCCAGTTCAATTTTGTTAATGCCCAATTTGTAGTCATTAGTTCTTTTACCCACAGCTGTCTTTATCCTAAATAGCTTTCCCCTTCTAACTTGTTATCAGTTCTGATAAATTTACACAGTGCTATCACATTCCTGCTCAGTCTTCTTCTTCTTCTTTATCTCAGCTAAAAATGTTTTGATGTAGCTAGCATAATTTTCCAGCTGTTAAGAGTTTCTTTGCATAATCATGCCTTCAGCCATGGCATTATTATCCATTATGAACACACATTTGTAGGTGGGCAGTCAAGACACAGTTAGGGAAATTTGTTTTCCAAGTAAATGCCAGGGCCATCCCTCATTTGTCAGACAATGGAGCAAAATGAGCCTGATGATATATGAAGGCTTAAGCATCTGCTATCCTTGAAACCGATGGCAATGGAAAAATGTAGTGTGGTGTAATGCAGGGATGGGGAACTTGTGATGCCCAGATGTTGCTAGACTCCAACTCCCATCAGCTCCAGCCAGCATGGTCAATAATTATGGGTGATGGGAGTTGTGGTCCAATAACATATTGAGGGCTGCAGCCTCATCATCACTAGTGTAATGGATTCAACCAAGGAGATATAGATTAGTGATGGGTGACACTCTCCCTGGTTCTATTTATATTACTAATTATAATGAAATTGCTCAGTTTCTTCCAAGGCAGTTGCCCCCAATAGAAGTATGATGGTTTGATACTTTCCCCAGATTTAGCTGTTAAAATATTAGAGCAGTGTGTAAACCATTGAATAATTACGTTCAGAACCACACATTAGCCCAGGAGATGTTGATCAGGTCAAATCAATTTCTACTGGAATTCAGAAAGATGGAATCCCTCAAGCACCCCTAATAAGTGTGGCAATACCATGAACACCCCCATCTTCTTGAGGCAGGGTCCTGCCAGAAGATGAGCTTAATGCTGCAGCCATCCATAATCAAGCAGGCTGATGTCCATTGAGGTTTAAACAGGGAAACACGAACCCTCTTTTAGTACTCTTAAAACTATTCCTGGAGGGGCCACAGAGCCACACGTGGTGACCTTGCCCTTCTGCAGTGGCGAACAGAGCTGCTTGGCTGCCAGGGGTGGCAAACATGGAGGCACCCCCTGGGGGCAGGACGTTGCTCTGCAGCGTGCATGTGTCCTGACACATGCGTCGTGCGCCATGACGTCACGACGCATGTGTCAGGACGAACGGCGCATGCGCGGGATGCCGCACATGCGCAGTCTGTCCGTGCTGGTGATGCTGCTCCCGCGGCAACCTTACGAGCCGCCGAGCGAGCGGCAACTCGTAAGGCTGCCGCACGCGATCAGCGCGTGTAAGGCTGCCCCGTCTGTGCTGCTTTCCATGCGCGGCAGCCGCCGCACGGACGGGGTGCCGGGCGGCGGGGCTCGGCTTGGGCATTGTGGGGGGACGCCCAGAGTGTTGTCCCCTCCAGGGTGGAACCCGGGGCGGCCCGCCCCAACGTTCCGCCTTTGCTCCACCCCTGCCCTTCTGCTCCAGCTGTACCTTCTCATGTTGACTGGTAGAGTCTGGAGTGGCATTTTAAGAAAGTTCAGCTGAACACACTTGGAGTCATTCTTGTGATCAGTAGTCACTGAGAAGGCCTCCGGGCCCATGTTCTTCAGCCATGTTCTAGGTCCAGAGACATTCTGGAGAAATGACTGCACTTGGCATTGCTGTGTGCCTTGATCACCCGATTGTACTTTTTAATTTACTAATAGGGGCTGGTAGGGACCTGTCCTGAAGGAGATGTCCAGGGGTGTCCATTGATGTTATGTTGGAGACCCCAGTTGCAGACGCTGGGTCAGTATGGGAATTTGAAGTGTGATTGTGGTTCTGTAATTAATTCTGTAGAGTGTTTGGGGGAAGGTGGGGTTTTGTTTCTTTAAAGCATACTGGAACTTGAAGCTTTCGATCATTATGTATATTGAAGTTGAACAAGAACACTTAAGTGAAGAAACGGAGAATGAATTATTGCCATGAATGATGTCATTCGCCAGTTGATTACCTCTACGTAGCAACCAGTTGAGTGAAGTGAACTTCATTACTGGCCCTATTTTTTAAAAAAACATATAAACAATATTATTAATGAACTTTGTCACATCTCTCATCTAAAGGTTACATTTATGCACTGAATATGGTGAGCTAGCGTAATCTTGACTTTAGTTTCAGAATTAATTTTTCTTCATGCACGGGCGATGTTTCTAAACTTTAAACAGCTTGATTGATGACTTGGCTTGGAGAAGCAGCGTCAAATAACAAATCACATCACCGTAGGAAGTCTCAAAGAAACTGAGTGAGGCTGTGTGAATGTTTTAACAGGTGGATGTTATACTGCCTGGCTTTTCAGACTCCATACATCAATCCTAGATGTCCTGTTTCTTTTTCAGATATCCACTAGAGTAACATTTTACTTGCTCAAGCCACTCGCTACTGAAGGTATGCAGACATTTGTTTTGTGCATTTTTTAGAGTGCAGCACATTAACAATAATGCTCAAGGCCTTATCCACACTTAGAATTTGCCCCGCTGTTTCCAGGCACAGGTCTGTACCTAAAAGCTCCATGTCTGTGCATTATTTTGTTTTTTGTTCTGGAGCTTTCCCCATGCAAATCCGCTCTTTAGCATTCAATTGGAACAAATTTCAATTTGGGCTTTCCACCGATTGCCATTTGTTCCATGGAGCTTTAAAGAGATGATTTTTTTGCAGGAAAGAAAGAAAGAAAGAAAGAAAGAAAGAAAGAAAGAAAGAAGGAAGTGCATAGACACAGAGTTTCATAGCACAGACTGTGCCTGGAAAGAGAGGAGGAAAGGTAAGTATGGACAAGTCCAGAGTGAAACAGAAATGTACAGATTGGGATACATGAACATGCGTAAATTAAGGGAATAGAATATGCCATTTCCCCACTCCTCACAACTGTTTAAGTCAGGCATCCCCAAACTGCGGCCCTCCAGAAGTTTTGGCCTACAACTCCCATGATCCCTGGCTAACAGGACCAGTGGTCAGGGATGATGGGAATTGTAGTCCAAAACATCTGGAGGGCCGAAGTTTGGGGATGCCTGGTTTAAGTGGCCAAGGATTCACTTTGTCTCTTTCAGAGGCAAGGGTTGATCAGTAAGTCAGCTGACCAAGAAGGGTGGTCCCTTCAGCAACACACGTTTCCATCCTAATGTGGCTCATGGTTGGCCATGTGTAGTACCCTCTGCTGACAGGGATGTATGATTACAACCCATGTTTATATACCCTATGGGTAGTGTCATAGTTTTTCTTTTTTGGGGTGGAGGAAGAGGCGAGAGGGCATTTGAACCCCATATTTTTCTATAAGTGCAAAGAATCTCTCTCTTCTGTAGACCAGGGCTTTCCCCAGCTGGAACTCTCTGGAACTCAGTTCCAGCACCTCTTAGGTGGGCACCATTGCCATTCTAAGGAAACAAGGGAGGTGTTCATGGTGAGTTCCAGCACCTCTTTTCCTAGAAAAATAGCACCGATTTTGAAATGCGTGCATATTTCAAGCCAACCAACAAAGGAAACTTGTTTTGCTTCTCTTGAAATGGAGAGACAAGCTAAACTTTGACTCTTTTCCTTTCTGGTTGTGACGGCCAAGTGAGGCCTCCCCTCTAAAGAACAAAAGTGTGACAATTCACTCCTCACTTTTGACAGAGTGCCGGCACAATCAAATAATGTGGCATGAAGACAAATAGCCTGCCCTCGTTCACTGGAGAAATTCAAATGCTCCTCCCGAGTGCTAAAATAAAAGGCTTTAAAAGAGCTGTGGCAAAAGGCTCACGGAACCACAGTGCGGGCAGCAACGGTCTCCCTTCGCTTAGTATATGTTTAATAAAATAAGACGTAGATTTAAAGCAAGGTAGCAGGGGGAATGGGTCGTTAACTGCGATAAAGTGGCCGTAATGTAAGGAGACAGATTAATCATGACAATGATGATGTCCTTGATGATGATGAATGCAAAAGCAGTGGTATTTCTCAGTGGCTTTTGTCCCCAAATTCTTTTTAATCTGCCCTTTGCCTGGACAGTTTCTGGGGCAGGAGGAGGCCCGTTCACACTGCTAACATTCCTGCCCCCCATGATTGTGTACAGGGAGAAAAGTCAGCAGGCCCAGCAGGCATTTCTGTGCTCCTGACTGAGCGGGGGAATGGGAAGCCATCATTGCAAAGATGGCTGCCATTTCGCTGTGTTTATAGCCTGATCCACATCTCCTTTTCTCCACACACACCTCCTTGCAATGCACCGCCTGATAGTCATGTGCAATTGCCCATAGATCATTCTGTGGTAACATAAGACACTCAAGGGCAGACTCGTCAAAGGAAATTTCCCACGGGGAACGTAGGAAGCTGCAGCAAACCAAGTCAGACCGTTTGGCAAATCTAGCTCCATATTGTCTCCACTGACTGGCAGCCAATCTCCAGGGTTTCAGGGAGAAGTCTTTTCTGTCATACAATCTAACATTTCTTCAATGGAAATAGGGACATCCTATTCTATTATTATTGTTATTACAGTCGTACCTTGGTTCTCTAATGACTTGCTACTCAGACATTTTGGCTCCTGAATATCGCAAACCCGGAAGTGAGTGTTCCGGTTTGCAAACATTTTTCAGAAGCAGAACATCCAACTTGGCTTCTGCAGCTTCCAATTAAGCGCAGGAAGCTCCTGCAGCCAATCGGAAGTCGTGGCTTGGTTTTTGAACTGTTTTGGGAGTCAAATGGACTCCCGGAACGGATTAAGATCGACAACCAAGGTACGGCTGTTTTTATTATTTATATTTATATTTATATTTATATATTTATATTACCTGCCCATCTGACAGGGTTGCCCCAGCCACCCTGGGCAGCTCCAGCATATATAAAAACATAACAAAACATTAAACATTTCCCTATACAAGGCTGCCTTCAAAAGTCTTCTAAAGGTTGTAGTTACTTATCTCCTTGGCTCATGGTTCCATACCCTCCAATTCAAATAGGGTTGTCCTACCACACCCTCCTGCCAACCTAGCAGTTCGAAAGCACGTCAAAGTGCAAGTAGATAAATAGGTACCGCTCCGACGGGAAGGTAAACGGCGTTTCCGTGCGCTGCTCTGGTTTGCCAGAAGTGGCTTAGTCATGCTGGCCACATGACCCAGAAATACTGTCTGTGGACAAATGCCGGCTCCCTCAGCCTGAAAGAGAGATGAGCGCGGCTTCATTGGTGGACTAAAGGATTCTGCCCAAGGCTTAAACTGCCAAAGTTGTAACAATTGCTACGGGGAAGGCAAAACCTGCAGAGCAGGGAAAATTCTTTCCCAGCTCTGGGAAACAGCAACCATTGTGCAACTGTTATGTACTGAGTTGAATAGGATCCAAAATGCAGCAGTCTGATTGGTCCTAGAACAATAGGATTCAGAATGCAGCAGTCTGATTGGTCCTAGAACAATAGGATCCAGAATGCAGCAGTCTGATTGGTCCGCAGGAGCCACCCAATCCAGCTCCAGGTGGAAGTGAATCCACAACCTGATTGGCCTACAGGAGTATCCTGGAATTAGCCAGTCACGTGGGGCCCATTGTGTAAATAATGTATATAAAGCAGACGTTCTGGGGGAACTTTCATTCCTCGCTACTATGAGCTGAATAAAGAGCATGAAATCCACACTCGACTCTGAGTATATTTCAGCAACCGTAGCAATGGCCGCGACCTGAAAGGAAAAGGTGCGATTAGTCTGCAATTAACACTATGCCTTAAAGGGAGGGTTGGGTGGGAGATGCTCAATGGTTGACCAGTGCTGCCGGCAGCCTCCTTTTCTGGCTCCCCACTCCGCCCCCGGGGCTGCAGCCGATTGGCTGGTGGTGCAGGTTACATGGATGACCTGCAGCCTATGGGGAAGGCCCAGGGGTCGGAGCAACGGGCAGGCGGGACCTCGTGGGCCAGGGAAGCTGCGCCGGGTTGCAAAAGCCGCCCACGTCAGGACTGGTGAGTGGTCATATACAACGGATATAAAATGCTTTTTCTTTACCAATCTAGCTGAGTCCTAAGAATAGGCAAATTTGTCATTTTTGCAAGTTTAACTTCAGTTCACATTTCTGCAGAAATTTGTGGGTGTTTAGTTGTGAGGGGTTTTTTTTAATATAAAAAAACAGAACCCTCCAGCTTTTTAGTGGATCTGCGGTTTTGATTAACATACACATTTTTGCATGCCCTCCTCAATTAGTGCATTTTTCTATGTTATTTGTATGCAAGCATTCCTCAGTCTAACACATACATTTCTGTACAATTTTTTTTTTTTGGGGGGGGGGGTTGGCTGGCTTAAGGAAAGAGCAAATAGCAAAGGATAATTGTGTTTCAGTTTGCATATTGGTTGGAGAATTCTCCCCCGTTCCTAACTGAGAGTACCACTTATGACTCTCACATATCACATGAAGCTTAGTCCTCAGCTATCAGAAATTTAGCATAGCTGTCAACTTTTGGATTTGAAAATAAGGGATGCCGCGAGGGCGGTGCAATGGCACCAAGTAGCCTCGCCACCCTGCGCTCCAGAGGCTGTGCGCGAACGGGTGAGCGAAAGAGCGAGCGTGTAGACGGCAGGCAGGCTGGCTGGCTGGTTGGGCGTGAGGGTCTGGCTGCACAAGGCATGCAAGCTCCGGCCCCAGTCGGTCTCAGACTCCTTATTGGCAGCCGAGCAACGCAGCTGAGAAGCCTCCCTGGCCGGCAGGAAGGGAGAGGAGCTGCTTCCTTTGAAATCCGGGAAATTTAAGGGATATCAACAATCCGGGATAGCAGCGGGAAACGGCATTGGAATAAGGGAGTTTCCCGCCAAAAAAAGGGAGGGTTGTCAGCTATGAAATTTAGGCAGTGGAGACTGGTCCATTAAAGAGAATGGGGCAGAGCCTGCTAAACTCAGTCTGCCTTTAGACAGACCCTGCCTGCCTGCCTGCCTTCCGTCTTACTTGCAACCCGTTGAAGAAGTGAACACTGCCTGTTAGCTTCCTCTCCTTTTGTCTCAGTGTTGCACTTGTAGAACTTGGGGAGGAACAAAACCAGAATTAATTGACTCTGCCTGCCGCCGAATTTGGCCACTGGTCCCATCACCTCCTGGCAAATAGAAGGGGATGAAATGGAGGCAGTGAGAGATTTCACTTTCTTGGGTTCCATGATCACTTCAGATGGTGACAGCAGTCACGAAATTAGAAGACGCCTGCTTCTTGGGAGAAAAGCAATGACAAACCTAGACAGCATCTTAAAACGCAAAGATGAGAAAGGTCCGTATAGTTAAAGCTATGGTTTTCCCAGTAGTAATGTACGGAAGTGAGAGCTGGACCATAAAGAAGGCTGATCGCCGAAGAATTGATGCTTTTGAATTATGGTGCTGGAGGAGACTCTTGAGAGTCCCATGGACTGCAAGAAGATCAAACCTATCCATTCTGAAGGAAATCAGCCCTGAGTGCTCATTAGAAGGACAGATCCTGAAGTTGAGGCTCCAGTACTTTGGCCACCTCTTGAGAAGAGAAGACTCCCTAGAAAAGACCCTGATGTTGGGAAAGGTTGAGGGCACAAGGAGAAGGGGACGACAGAGGACGAGATGGTTGGACAGTGTTCTCGAAGCTACTAACATGAGTTTGGCCAAACTGCGAGAGGCAGTGAAGGATAGGCGTGCCTGGCATGCTCTGGTCCATGGGGTCACGAAGAGTCGGACACGACTGAACGACTGAACAACAACAACAACTGTTGGGCTCCCTGCCTTCTACCCTACCACTCCCAATGGGCACCAGCAGCCACTGAGTTAAGGTAATGTTGCCTTGGATCTGCAAAGACGTGAAGCTGGAAATAAAGACACTGAACAAAACAGTATGTTCTGTTCAAATCATGAAAAGAGTTCCTGTCAGTTATTCCTGCTACAGAGAACGATCCAAGAAAAGTTGCAGATTAGCAATTCTTTTAAATAGAATTTTGCTTAGAACATCTGATAAGTTTCTGTTTTGATATTCTTGGCACACATCTTGTAGCAGAGCATTTTCATCTCCTTCAAAAAGAAAGAGAAGAGAAGAGAAATGCAGGCGTGTTGTGTCTGCCCCCCTTCCTTTTCCTCTGCACATTGTCTTCAATCCTCGATGCTTCAAGCCCCAGGGGAGAACAGACTGGTTTGATATTAAGTGTTATGGCATTTGCTGATGCTTTGCAACGGGTAACTGGTGTGAAAGAACCAGGTTATGAAGAAAACTTGACCTTTCAGATTACTAGGTGATTTGTGCTGTCAGTGCGTATTCCATGTTCGACAGTCCCAGACCGAGATAAATAACACAAGACATTAGGGGGCATTCGGAAGAAAAATGGCCCAACGTTTTGTCAAAACCATGGTAATAAACCTTAATCCTGCTAATGGCAGATAACAGGAGGCTTGGAAATACAGCTAAACATTTACAAGGTGGGGAGGGATGGTATCTGCTTTATCATCATGTTTTAGGGCTTTCAGTGAGAAATAGGAGACAAGAAGCTACAGTAAATAGTACAGATTACAGTAAACCAATTTGCTTTCTGTATGGCTTGGAGATTTCTGGTGGGGCTATTAATGAAGTGAGGAAGTTTCCCACTGGCGTTGTATTATCACGCTGAATAATTCCTCTTGACTTGCCTTATGGCTTGTAAACAGCCAAACACACACACACACACACACACACACACACACACACACACACTCCAGCCACCATACCACACATCTGCCCCTTGTTGTACAGAGAAGATGCCATCATTTAGTTCTTTCAGACCAAAGGGGAGGTGATTAGATGAGAAAAAAGTGAGATTTTGGGGTAATTAGTGCCATGCTGGGAATTCCTTCCTTCTCTCTTCTTTCCCCTCCCTCCCTCCTTCTGAATGAGAAAATGTTCAAAAATAATCAAAGGGGTATGAAAACCTTGGGTGAAATTCTCATGAGTGTAATGTATGGTTTTATTGCACTTATTTCAGAGGTGACAGAGAAGTCTTGATACTTTAAAAACCAGCTCTATGGAGGTTGCCGTTCTTTCAGGGTGTCACATTTCTTGAAAACCCTGCTGGACCACAGAGCCTAGGGCTTGCTGATCAGAAGGTCGGCGGTTCGAATCCCCGCAACGGGGTGAGCTCCCATTGCTCGGTCCCTGCTCCTGCCAACCTAGCTGTTCGAAAGCACGTCAAAGTGCAAGTAGATAAATAGGTACCACTCCGGCGGGAAGGTAAACTGCGTTTCCGTGCGCTGCTCTGGTTCGCCAGAAGCGGCTTAGTCATGCTGGCCACATGACCTGGAAGCTGTACGCCGGCTCTTGGCCAATAAAGCGAGATGAGTGCCGCAACCCCAGAGTCATCTGCGACTGGACTTAATGGTCAGGGGTCCCTTTACCTTTAGGGTTGTTATATTTCAAACAGTGAAAAATTGCTTTAAAAATGCTGCTTTTGAGCTACTTTTATGGGGAAATGGCAAAAATGGCACTGCCAACATGGGCTGCCATACATCCGGATCTTTCCGGACACTTTCCCGATTTCCACCTGGGCACTGCTGCTGACTGCAGTATTCCGGATACAGTAAGTCTGTAACTCTTCCCATGCAGATTTTTCAGGTGAGGAAGCATAAGCAGCCAGGGAGGCTGCAGAGCACCAGATATTTAATGGGAAGAAACACACACACACACACACACACACACACACACAAAGCTCTGCTGGATCAGGCCAAAGACCCATCTAGTCCTATGGGAATCTGTGCCTGATTGGAGTGGATGCATTTGATAGTACACTAAAAGGCACCAAATGCAGAGGAACAATTGGGAGTGCCCTCGAATGCTCCTACCGGTAATTGTTCTTTTGCACCGGTTGCTTGACTCATCCCATACCTAAGGAGAGGTGTTACACAAGGTGTGGGGCAGATGGGTGTGGCTGGGGGAAATGGCCCTATAGACCAAATTAGGACCTGACAGAGCAGAGGTTTAATTTATTTCTAATGTAAATACTTATAAATCAAATTTCTGTAAGAAAAATAACAAGGCAGCACACGTCATAAAAACACAATCCAACAATAATAAAGTAAATAAAGACATCAATAACATGTCAATAAACTAGTTGGTTAAAAAAAATCCCCCCAAAAACCTCCCAAAGTTCCAAAGGCCTGTCTAAACAGTACAGTGGTACCTCTAGTTGTGTACACGATCCGTTCCGAGGTGCTGTTTGCACCCCAAAAAGTCCACAACTAGAGCGGCACTTCTGCGCAAGCAGTATACGCTTCTGGGTTTGCCGCGTTCGCAAGCTGAAAAGCCGCAACATGAACCTAACGCAACATGAGGTATGACCAGGGCTGGCATGTCCATTAAGGCGAACTAGGCAGTTGCCTAGGGTGCCAAAATGGAGGGGGCGCTGGTCAGCCTGCCCCCCGCCGCCCCAACCAGCGGCGGAGCAAGGAACTTGGGGCGAAAACCGCGGTGGCAGGGGGCGCCCGGCCGGGCAGGGGGCGGGGCACTGCTCCGCAACGTGTGTCATGCGCAATGACGTCACACGACCCGCCCCCTCGCCTAGGGCGCCAAAATCGCTAGCACCGGTCCTGGGTATGACTGTATAGTGGTCAGGGACTGGCTGGATGAGGAAGAGTGGTGGGTGCCAAGGATGACACAAAATATGACTTAGACCCTGGATTGTGGTGGTGGGACACTGGGGAGCAGTCTGGGGAAGAGACGAGCTGGGAGGTGCTTGAAGCAGAAGGCTTGAGCGATCAAGGAGGGTCAGAAGAAGGAGGCCCTTCCAGGACAGGGCTAGAGACTGAGAGTCACAGTGTCAGTGCAGACTCAGGCAGAGAAGAGTCACCTTTGTTACCCAGCAGCAGGACAGGCTCTGCCACCCCACGCAAGGAGAGTCCTGCACGTTGCTGAGCAACGGTCCAGGCAGGCTCAGAGGGGGAGGCCACCATTCTTGTCACAGTCTCTGTCTGCTTGGGAGGGATCCAGAGTGAGAAGCTAGAGGAGATAGGTGGGGCCAGTAGTCAGTTTCAGCAACGTTTCAGCTAAATGATTCAAGCCGAGTAACTCTGCTGTGTTGTGAATAAAAGCTAATTGCATTTCGTGCCTCACCTTCTTTCCTGCCCTGTGTATGACCTGCGCTCACCTGACAGCTCCTTGACATATAGTTTGCAAAAGACATCTTTTTAAAAAGCTTGTGCCTGAGTTAGAATGTCCAGCTATGACTTGACAGACCCAGGTCCAAATCTCAACTCAGTTGTTTAGCTCACTAGGTGGCTGTGGGCTTAAACTCTGTCTATTGACCTAACGTACCTCTTAGGATTGTTACAAATGGCAGGTCAGGACGGGGATAGGAGAACCATGTATTCCATCTTTAGCTCCTTGGAGAAATTATCAGATATAACAGTAATAAATTCAAGAAAAAAACAAAATCATAGCAAGTAATTGCAATGAATCACTGAAGGGAAGGGAACACTGTTGTCAATATTCACGTGAAAAGTCTCCTATTTTTCCTTGCTGATGTGATTCTTTTCTTCCAAACAGATGTTCAAGGCTCAAGAGAGCCTTGCTATAAACAAAGAATCTGCTCAAACAAAGAGCAATAAGCTTCTTCGGCTGAGAACTTGCTACCTTTCAGATAAATGTCAGGTACAAGTGGTTGGCGCATCTAATCATCTCATCTATTACAGTTTATTCCATCCCTCCAATAAAGCAAAATTAATAATGTTTGTTTCGCTTTTACTGTCATACTCCTGTGAAGGATATTTAGAAGAAAGATTCACTGGACTGTCAGCGATTCCATTGCAGGTGATACATCATAATTACTGAATGGGGTAGAGAAGATCATTACTGAACTCCAAAGAGCTGTCACATGATGGTTTTCTTCATTTTATAGCACTGGAATATTATCTTAGACTATTGTTAGTTGTTGCACATTGAACAAACTGGAAAGCTCTTTCAAAAGTCGTTTTGCAACCCCTGGAAGCCTCTCTGCATGGTTATAAGCTTGCTAAATAATAGGAAGACAGTCAAGTTGAAAATTTTGAAAGCCAACCACAGAGATTCATGATCCAATTCTTGCTGACATAGCAGTTCATAGGTTGGGGAGGTGGGGTTCTTTTCAACTAAGTCATTGCATGAGCAGAACAAGTTCCATTCATGCAACAGAACTTCCTGTCCCTCTTCTCTCCATTCTCCATGTGCCAGAGGCTGGAAGAGATGGTTACTCTCGTCCTTAGATCTAGCTATCCCAGCTGGGGAAACAAGATTCTTAGCTCCTTTCTTCCCTACCAGGGAAAGGAGCACAGTAATGAAATCCAGGGAGGGCACCAGCTACTAGGGGCAGAGGAAGTGGAGTTGGAAGGGGAGGGCATAGCCTGATTGCCAAGTACCTGATGGTGCTCCTGCCACTGAGAACAGATGCATCATCTCCATCACAGTGAGCATCTGCATGCTTGGCAGAGTCTTGAGTGCATACATGTTTTGCCCTGTCTTTGAAAGCTTGGCAGGTGGGCATGCCACCTCATTGGGTCAACTCTTTTTCTTCTGTGCAGGTTTGACCTCCTTGCCTGATCTTGGACTCCTTAAACTTGGACCTTTGCCTCCAACCCAGCTAGCCTCATCTTTCTGGCTGCTGTGGCTCATTACCTGTGACTGAGACTCAGAGGTGCCAACTTCTCAAAAACATTGCAGGAGTCCAATGTGATGTCCTGACAATCATGTGCACAATGTTGCACAATGTCCTCATGTCATGTGCGCGCACAGAGCCAAAAACAGCAGTAGCATGGCCCCAGTGGCTGGTGCCCTCCTCTTCCTCCTCCCCCTGCAGCGCAAGGGAAGCTGCCCCAAACCATTGGTGAAGGCAGCAGCAGCAGAAGCTACCAACCACTGAGCCATGCTGCACCTGGCTCCATGTTCACCCCCCTGAACTGTGGGAAGACCTGGCCTCCTCATGAAAACATTGGGGGCCCCAAAGTGCCTCAGCCCCTGGGAGTCAGTGCCTGTCCTGAGACTGCGTCTCTTCTCCATCTCAATAAAGATATCATCCTTATTCCCAAGTTACCTGAGCTCTGGAGTAGGGAAGGAACAGAGATTGTTCCATGTACAAACCCAGCAGGGAAGGATTGTGCCCATGATATTCAAGTAAAAGAATTGAGAGAAAATAAAAAGGGAATGGATTTATTAAATTGCCTTTGCACTAGCATATAAAAGTACGAAAGATCTGTCTGCAGCTCCTCCTAATTATCGAAATTGAAGTTTTTGTGCTGACTTCAATAGGAAAGGAGTTTGAAAAGGCATCTCAGCAAAAATGAAAATGTTCAGAACGGTGCTTTATTAATATTATTATTATTATTGAGCTACCATTGCAGGTAACAAAATATTCCTGCAATTATGATGCCTCATTATCTAAATCCACCAAAGGCTGTTCCTCAATAATCTTTGTGGGAATTAATAGAAGTTTTATCATCATCATTACTGGGCATGATCTGACCCAATTGATTTCAATTGTGTGTTTAGTTCTCTGTGAAAAGAATGGGACTTAAATGTGTTTGACTTCAACTGGACTTTGGCCCATCATTTTAAATGTCAATACCAATTTTCCAATATATAAAAGCGGTTTGTTGTTCTGATTTTATTTTATCATCACAACTAAGGACTGTGACTTCCTGAGGACCATAAAGCCAGCTTTGTGATTAATGAAGCACAAAGATCCCTGGGAACTGTAGGTGTTTTTGTTTTTTTGCCAGGGCCTCTGTGTCCTTAGCAACACAAATATGAGACTCACTCCATGGTCTGTAGATGGAACTTCTACATCCCTTCCCACTTCCTCTTGGATGGCGCTGAGAGCTGAGCTATGTTCAGTACAACAGAGAAACCCAGGACTTTAATGTAGCTGTGACTGGGCAACAGGAATAAAATGAGAACATAAGAAGACCCTACTGGATCAAGTCAGTGGCCTAACTAGTCCAGCGTCCTGTTCTCACAGTGGTCAACCAGATGCCTGTGGGCAGCCCCATAGCAGCATCTGAGTGCAATAGCACTCTCCCTGTCATGGAATTCTACTCAATATTGATCCAGGGACCCAGGTGGCGCTGTGGGTTAAACCACAGAGCCTAGGGCTTGCTGATCAGAAGGTCGGCGGTTCGAATCCCTGCGACGGGGTGAGCTCCTGTTGCTCGGTCCCAGCTCCTGCCAACCTAGCAGTTCGAAAGCACGTCAAAGTGCAAGTAGATAAATAGGAACCGCTCTGGCGGGAAGGTAAACGGTGTTTCCATGCGCTGCTCTGGTTCGCCAGAAGCGGCTTTGTCATGCTGGCCACATGACCCGGAAGCTGTATGCCGGCTCCCTCGGCAACTAAAGCGAGATGAGCGCTGCAACCCCAGAGTCGGACACGACTGGACCTAATGGTCAGGGGTCCCTTTACCTTTACCTTTATTGATCCAGAGCAGAACTCTGACATATAGTTAGCAGAGTAAAAACTTAAACACGTTGCAGGATTCCCAAAAAATAGACCAGAGGTAATTGTATTTCATCCAGCAGAGCTTTACTGCTCCTGAAGGCAAATGAGCATAATGGTCACAAATCCAATACATTCAGGATTGTCACTGTCCATAAGAAATCCAGTTGCAGCAGACTTAACTTAAACTTACAATAACTTATAATAAGACTAAACCTTAACACTATATACAGAACACCACACCAGAAGGAAGAGAGAGAGAGTTTTGTTTTGTTTATTTTTTTAGTTAAGCCGAATAAAGATCTTACAATGTTTTTGGGAAGTTTTCTTTTCTTGCAATCAGCCAACATGGCTGCCTGCACTTATATATAAAAAAGAACATTTTGTAAACTATCCCAGTTGGTAAGTGTATTGGATATATATTATGGTGTGTGTGTGCAATTGTTCTACATGTGCTTTCATTGTATTGCTTTGAGATGCTTCAGAGAAATAATAATAATAATAATAATAATAATAATAATAATAATAATACCCCGCCCATCTGGCTGGGTTTCCCCAGCCACTCTGGGTGGCATACAGCATATATAAAAACATAGCAAGGCATCAAACACTAAAAACTAAATAAAGATTGATCTATTTGCAATCTGCTATTTAAGGCTCACATCATAAGAGTTAATCTTCCACAACAATTGTTTCTAATTCAGAGTTAGAGAGGTTGACCACATATCCCTTGAACAGGCATGGCACAAACACAGGCATATCCCTTGCTTTCTTGCTTGCTAGTTCACAACCAAGAGGGACAACCTCAGAAGAGGGAAATCTGGACTTCTAAGCCACAGAGTGCCTTAGTGTCAGGTATGCTTAGTGAAAAAGGGTTGCATGCTGTGAAAAATCATCAGTTGATGGTCTCACTTGGGACAAGAGAGAACTGCTTTTGCCACCAACAACCTAATGCAGAGCCACACTGGCAGTGTGGAGTTTAACACCATGTGTGAGATTGCAGCACCATTTCCGTGTCTCTAGCAATTAAGAAAGCAACTAGGAAATGAAATAAATAATAACAACTGTTCAAGATGTAGTGATTAAAACAGATCTCCTTGAATTGTAGAGGAATCTAGGGATTGGAATGGGAGTGTACTTTTTTCCTCAGGACTTCTGCCCAGGTTGATGCAGTGTTAATAAGTCGTCTTTCTCACTTTCTCTCCCCTCCCACCCTGTTTGACGCATAATTGTTCCACAGGTTTAGCAGCAGCCCTGTAGGCTTTTTAGCTTCAGTTATAAACAGCCTCCTGTCCTGATCCAGATGCCATTTTAAAAGAATGTTCTCTCCCCCCCCCCCCCCCGCCATGCCTCAGCTGTAATCTTGTATGAAATGCTCTCAGGTCCATTATAATCGGTAATTGACAGATTGATGTTGCCACTCTATAGAACATTATGAAGCATCTTTAGGACTGTCCCCCATGGGCACGTAAGGTAATGAATACCATGGACAACTGACAAATTGCAGTGGCGGGGTCAGGAATTGTTATCCCCTTGTGCGATGGCCTGGAGCTGCTTTGGAAGTGGAGTGGTTCACTATTTAATTCCTTCTCCCCTCCCCACCCTGCCCAGTAGTCAACTCTTCAACGAAGGGATTTAAAGACAGCCTGGCTAGATTATTAGCACACCTCAGTTCTCTTAGTATTAGACACACATGCTCGGGCATACAAGATTGGAAAGGACTGGAGACCAACCATTTGGGGAGAAGATTGGGAGCTTGGCCACCCATTGGCCTCCAGCAAGTTATCTGACCTTTGAGTAGATCAGTCAATCCAGAAAGAAAATTGGTTTAAAGTTAAAAAGCAGACCTCGACGGAAAGCTAGGTGCTGAATCGGAGCTTATTACCATTCCAGGTGAACTTAGGCTTTGAGTGATTCCTTATCGCGACCCCCATTTTTCAAGTTAGTCTGCAGGAGTGCTTGGGACAGAAATGAGTTATGCTGAACAAGGAAGGGAGTTGAGGGAGGACTTAGCTGGTAGCAGCCTCTGGGAACTCATGACCAGGGCTTGTAAACAGGGGCTTTTCCGAGGGTGTTTGGAGGGGGAGGCCCAGAGTGCTGCCTCACGGTGTATGTAGGCCCAAGAGACGTGGGTGGCAAGGGAGCCGTTGCAGTGACCTGCAACACCTGTGCCATGTTTGTCTTCCTGCCTGAGAATGTGCAAAACTATACCTGCAGCCAGTGTAAGCTGGCTGCCTTGCTGGAAGAGAGGCCCACCTATCCACACATTGAGCTACTGGGCAAGATGAGGCATTTCTCGATAGAGCAGAGGGACTGTCCTGAAACAGCAACATAGGCAAGGTGCCCTCTAGAGAGGAGGAGGAGGGTCCATTGCAGGAGATGAACCCCTGGAGGAACATAACCCACAGAAGCAGGACTGTCAAGAGCCATGCTGTGTCACTGGAGCTGCAAAATCGATTCCATGGCCCCAACGTGGACACTGATTCCAGGCCAAAGGAGAAAGGATAGCAGTTGCAGACCCCAAAACACATGGAGATGGCTGTGGAATCGATAGTGTACAGAACAATTCCTGCCACATCCCAGATGTGTGGTGGTTGTAGGTGACTTCCTACTCAGTGGGTTGGAGGCTGAGGTGCCAACTTGCCCCCCACGTGATGTCACATGATGCATCCTGCCCAGCGGGACAAGTCGCAGGGAGAAGGAGGCTGAGCGCAGAGTCTAGTGCCGTGATCCGCCTCCCAGCAGCGGAGCAAGCCGATATGGTGCCTAGGGTGGTGTGAGTGCCCTGTGCCAGGGGCGGGACCAGCTGCCTGTGGGGGTGGGGCCAGCCACCCACGGGGCGGGGCAAGCTGGGGCAGGATGCTCCATGGGGCCTCCGAGGAGTCTGCTTACCTCCTCCCGCTCAGCTGCCCTACAGCTGAGGGGGAGGTGGCGGGCGGACCGTTTGGGGCAGCGCAGAGCCTGCGGGCGCCCAAGCCACCGCGTCACTCCCAGGATGCGCTGCAGGCCCCACGATGAGTGCCGCCTGCCATTTTGTCACCCCCTCAGTGGTGACACCTGGGGTGGACCGCCCCCACCGCCCCTGCCATCTCCTCCTCCCTGCCTGATGCTGCACGGGGAGAATGAGGCCAAGGGTGGCCCCACGCTCAGCCTCCTTGTCCCCGTGGCATGCGCCCAGCGGGAGTGAGATGTGCAGAGGGCGATCTTCTCCTTTACGCATCCCAGCCCACTCCCAGCTCCCGGATGGGGGTCAGGGCGCACAGAGGGCTCTCGGCAGTGGTGGGAGATATTACCCACCTCAATATTGGCGGGGGGCTTGGCCCCCTGATTCAAAAAATTGAGGGAGCTGGAGCCCCTAGCGCTCCCTATACCTGGCACCGGTGGCCAGAGGTAGCAGTGCGCAGAGGTAACAGGAAGTCCCAGGAGGTGTGCTGTCTTCCAGGCGCAATGATTCGCAATATGACCAAGAAGTTGCCAAGTCTTATGAAGCCCAATGACCACAACCCTTTCCTTCTGATTCAGGTGGGTAAAAACAATACTGCCAGACACAGCCTTTGACATGTAGCAAGGGACTATGAGAGTCAGGGCAGGAAGTTGAAGGGCCTTGGGGCACTCACATCACTCCTTCCTGTTGAAGGTTATGGCCCAGGAAAAGAGAAGAAAATACTGGAAGTAAACCACTGGCTGCATTGGTGGTGTTGTCAGAAAAGGTTTGGTTTCTTGGATCATAGTCTCCACTTTCTTGAGGAAGGACTTCTGGCTAGAGATGGGTTGCACCTCACAGTAGCTGTTCAGGAGAGCTTTAAAATGAATCCTGAGGGGATTTATGCAAGATGAATCTCATTTCTTTTCTTTTTTTTCTTTTTATAGACTTACAAGCTTGCTGGATCAGGGGAATGCTGTGGATGTAGTATATCTTGAATTAAGAGACTACAGCTGCCAGGATTCTTTGAGAGAAGCTATGACTGTTGAAAGTGGTTTCAAAGCGCTTCAAATGTTATTTATTTATTTATTTATTTATTTATTTATTTATTTATTTATTTATTCCACACCCATTTCTCTGATGGGACTCAAGGTAGCTTACAGATTTTTTTTTTTTAAAAAAGAACCACTAAAATTTACTGTGAATTGTGTCCTATGTTTATTCAGCAGTGCCTTTTAAGGTAATAGAAAGTAGTGAATTTCTGGCATTATACCAACACATTTTATATCCCCACTGAAATCTCTCAGGAGTTGGCACAATTAAGATGTTAGTATCTAGCTGTTTATTACCATCACACAAAATGAATAAGCAATCAGTAATCATGGGTACTGTGACAAAAAAAACACCACCCGTATTAATTTTTTAAAAAATTGATTAACTGTACTCTTGCCCTAGAGTGTCTTTCAGGAAAGCAACATCATAATATTTGGCTTCTGGAGCTGAGGAATATTACAAATCCACCACAACTGGTGTAGTCATCAACTCTGTTTAAAGCTGCAGACAGATATTCCTCTTAAAAACAAAATCATGACGTTGCTGAAACTAATGGAAAAGCCCTCCAGCTACTTTGACTTCAGCACAATTTGACTATTCTGTTTTTGTAAAATCCCACGTCGTGATAGCAGTGGATATGATTCAGAACCTGGTCACCTTCTACAACTGTGCTCTCTCCGCCCCCATTTTTCTCTTGCGGCTCCATATTCCTGGAAAAAAATCTGCTAATCTCTCTCAGTGGCAGTTATAATCAGTGGCAGTTAATATTGCTGCTATTTGAGCAGCAAGACCGCTGATCGCAAAAAATTGGAAGGGTGAAAAAATCCCGACACTAGCAGAGTGGAGAGGCAAATTTTAGGAATTTGTAGAAATGGCCAAAATAACAGCCAATATCAGAGGCCGATCAAATCAAGAGTTAATGAAAGAATGGGAAGGAATAAATGAGTACATGGGGAAGTATGGTGCGGAATTAGTAATATGGTAAAATGGAAGGTAAAAAGCGTACAGGAATTGGAGGGAAAGCAAACATATCGAAATACAGAATGAATTATCAAAACTAATGCAACTGGGAAAGTACTAAGAAACGGAATGTCAGATATAAGGTCACGCATGGGTGAGGGGAAGCCAGAGGCGGGGAGGGAACAGGGAATTGGGATAACATTATGATTTACGACTTCATGTATTATTTTTTGTATTAAGTTAAAGAATGTTGAAGAATGTATATAATGAAGTTTTTGTGTACAAAACTAAGATATCAATAAAGTTTAAATAAAAATAAAAATATTGCTGCTATTTGAGTTAGATCATGTTCCTGCATCATTGATGGAAATCATTTCATCTGAAGTTGATATTATGGATCAGGCTGCCTTTTGTGAGGAACCACTTGTCTTCATTAAATTACCAAAATATCCTGTATATAGTCATGCTGCAATTGTTATTGTATTCAGATAGTGGAATCAGTCTGTAGTTGAAAACAACTGCTATTGATTTAGTGCCGTTTTGTAGCAGCAGCTAAACCGAAAAAGACTTGGTTTCAGTTCTCCATAGCTCTGCTAATTGTAGAACAAAAAAACCACCAAAAAAACCCCACATTATGTGTTAAAACAACAACAACAACCCAGAACACACCTTTCAATGTCTCTCCAATCTTATGCAGAAAATGCACAAGAATCAATCCCTTGCAAATCTGTATTGTTTCAAAGATTGCTAATGTGTATTAGGTAAGCCACTCGCCATCATCAAGTAGGTTGTGACTGATAAAAGGGGTCATGTTGTTCAGAAATGCCCATCAGGAGGGCAAGAGAAGGATTCTGACAGCTTTCTTACAAAACAAGGCCAGAAGTGTCCCAAGTTAAAATAATAATAATTTAATAATAATTTATTATTTGTACCCCACCCATCTGGCTGACCAATGCACGCTTACCCTGGATGCTTTTAATATATAATTATGGCATTATTAATGTACAGTATCTTTCCATGTTTGATTCTACCTGTCAAGAGTTTCACAGCCTTTGTGGGGATATGAATGTGGTACCCTGAAAAATACAATGGAAGAACCCCCCCCCCAAACAATGCTTTGTTTTGGGAAAACAATACGAGTGATGCCTCTCATGCTTGAAAACGAAGTGTGATATTGTAGAAGAAGGTTGCAGAGTTAGGAATTGATCAATGTTTGCTGAACTTAATACAGAATTCATATTCTTTTAACATCCTGCCAAATCAAACTCAATATCAAAGGTCAGCTCTCCTCTGATATCTCTAACACGAAAGGTGTAAATAAAACAAGGATGTATTTTTGCCCCTTTTTCTTTTTAATTTATTTTTATCAGATCTTCCAGAGTACACCCAAAAAATAGAATCACATGCCCCCAAAATCAACCAAAGCCTGGTCCCACCTTTACTGTATGCGGATGATGGGACCTTATTATCACTGATGAGGATAGGTTTGAACTGTCTTTTACTCTCCATGGTTTCTTGCTGCAAAATTAGCAAACTATTAATTATGAGAAGACAAAAATTCTGGTCTTCTCTAATTCTCAGAAACTAGAGAAATGGAAAATAAGTGGACAAGAAATCCAGCAAGTAAAGATGCGTAGATATCTCAGAATTTTATTCCAGAGCAACTCAGGTTAGTCAAACCATCGCCCAAGTGCTATAAATCAGGCAAAGTGTACCTCCTCAGCAGCAGCTCACTTTCATTTTCAGAAAGGTAGCCAATTTATACCAGCTGCCATTCAGATTTTTCAAGCTAGATTGTCATGCCCGCTACTTTTTGGGATCCCAATATGGATACAAAGATATAATAGTGGTTTAAGGTAAAGGGACCCCTGACCATTAGGTCCAGTCGTGTCCGACTCTGGGGTTGCGGCACTCATCTCGCTTTATTGGCCGAGAGCCGGCGTACAGCTTCCAGGTCATGTGGCCAGCATGACAAAGCCGCTTCTGGCGAACCAGAGCAGCGCACGGAAATGCCGTTTACCTTCCAGCCAGAGCGGTTCCTATTTATCTACTTGCACTTTGATGTGCTTTCGAACTGCTAGGTGGGCAGGAGCTGGGACCGAGCAACGGGAGCTCACCCCGTCGCAGGGATTCGAACCACCGACCTTCTGATCAGCAAGCCCTAGGCTATGTGGTTTAACCCACAGCGTCACCTGGGTCTAAATAGTGGTTTAGATAAGATATACTCAAGTTTCCTGAGACGTATCCTCAGGCTCCCAAATTCAATCAAGTATGAGATGATGTGTGCACAATTAGGTATGCACATAATGGAATATTGGGCGTGGACTAGCACTATAATATACTGGCGGCATTGCCATTTTTGTTCCCAACCTTTGAGTCTGCTTTCTGATTTACTTAAGGACTCGTATAGATCCAGGTGGCTCCAACTCATATACAGCAAAATTAGATCTATTGGTATTGACTTGGAATTATTGTATAATTCTACTGAGCAATATATCTATCACAATATCCAAATTAGATTAAGGGATATTGAAAAACAAAACACTGAGTCAGCTGTAAATAAAATCTGCTCCCCCAAGTTCTATGGTTTAAATACATAACAGGACAACAGGATCACTTATATCTCAAAGTTAATAATTCCAGCCCAACGCAGGGCATTTATGTTAGCCCGGCTGAACGTTTTCCCCTCAGCTTTTGTTAAGGGCAGATATTTAAGTATCCTTAGGAATGATAGACATTGAGGATGTCATTAGAATGTGCCAGAGACTGTAGAACGTATTTTTTTCTACTGTCCACTGTTCAAAGTGGCATACAATAAATATTAATGGGGTTGAACAAATTGATATTCTGTGTGCTTGCTTACACAAGAGGGTGGATGCATGTTGGACTCATCAAGCACTGCTACTTTTCAAAACTAACCATGGCTTTGTAATATTTTAGGCTTAACAATGCAGAAATAATCAACAGTATTTATTAGCAAGCTAGAATCTGGCAACCACACACTCATTGGCTTTTATTTCTTGCTAGTCTTAAGAAATAGCTGTTTTGGTTGACTTCCTTTCCTATCTTCACTCATTAAAATGATTGATTAACTTGTTTACTAGGTTCAGTCTCTTTGGAAGAACGTCTGGTCCAATGTCACCATGCCCTGTTATTAAGGTTTTGGCACATTTCTTCTGTTCCTGGCACACTCTGTGCCGCTTAAGCAAAAAGCTTTGATTTGCAAAATCCTGTATTTCTATGAATTTTCTTAGTGGCCTTAAATCCCCTTGAAGGCACTGCCTGAGTTATATTTTTATTTGATTATACCACTGTGGAGACAGATCTGGGGAACTGATGGCCTTCATATTTCCAAGAATGGGGGTTGCCATTGATTCTTTGTCTCAGAATCAGAGTTGTAACCTGAGACCTGATGCACTGAGGGCAGATTAATCCAATCAAGTCTGCAACCTCCATTTTGAGACTGAGGTCCAGGCTAACAGAGCGATCCTAGCCATGTTTACTCAGTAGTAAGTCCTACCGGAAAACAGATGACCCCCACGACCAATTTTGTTGTGCTCTCAAAACAATCCTACTCCCCCCCCCCCAAATGAGTGACTGGCAAACCCCACTCTGAAAGGGTGTGTGGGTTTCTGTGCTGAACAGAACTGGCCATGGCAGGGCAGTATGGCCTTATATAGGTGTGCCCATAGGTATCCATGGGGGGTAGGTAGAGGCAGTTGCCAACCCCTTATAAATGAACCATAATCCCAGATCCTCCAAGTGTCCCTATTTTCCAGGTGCAGTACAGATTCACAAAAGCTGTCCCAGTTTCTGATTTGATTCCAGAATGTCCCATTTTTACTTAGGATGTCCCTATGTTCATCAGAGAAATGTATGGAGTTATGTGACTCCCAAACCAAGGAGATAAGTAACTATACAGCCTTTAGAAGGCAGCCCTATATAAGGAATTTAAAAATATTAAATGTTTTATTATGTTTTTATGCATGTTGGAAGCTGACTGGGCAACCCAGTCAGATGGGCAGGGTATTATTACAGAAGTCCTTATTTTCATTGGAGAAAATGTAATCCTCAGATTCCCAACTTGCTTTTTTTATTTATTAAAAGAGTTAGCCTTTAGCATTTGAAGAAGGGCTGCGCACTGGATCCAGTATCCTGAACTGAACTGAGACAAATCAGGATGACTGGGATTTACCTAGATGGGATTTAGGCAGTCCTGGACTGTTCCAGTTTGGATTGTGGTCACCCAGTGCACCCTGGGGCTGTCAAAAGTCAGAGACTTGAGGCAAGCAGCCTATGCTTGCTCCTTCTTTTCCCCTCCTCCTGACTGCATGCTTAATCAGGGTTTAAAACATGTGTCTCCATCTCCCCCCACAACCATGTGTTTAATTAAAGTTCAGAACATTTAACATCAAACATATATTTCGGGGTGGGTAGGAGAGGAAAGGAGACGGATGTCTCCTTCTGCAGACCACATGACTGTGCAAGTCTCCAGACTGATTTACACACTGGGTATGGTTTGGTCCTGGGACAGATTGGAGCCACTCCAAAGCGCTAGATCAGGCTCCAAACTGGATCAGGGGATCTGTACACAGCTCTAATGTGTAGAACCTGAGATATGAGGCAAAATGGAGTACTGAGATACCAACAATAGAAGAATGGCAAATGAAGATGATGGACTTCATGGAGCTGGCAGACCTGACTGGACGAATCTGCGACCAGAAGGAGGAGATATGGTGGAGGAAGAGTGGAAGAAATTTAGAAATTATTTAAAGAAATATTGTAATATTTGAATTTATGAATGTTTCAGAAGACAAAAAGAGGTTCAGATTAGAAAAGAAGTTTAGTAGCTAGGAGAAGTTGAGGTATTTAGTAACTAAGACTTAGAGAATATGTGAAATAAGTTTATCAAGAAAGAATAGGAGAATGCTAAGATAAGAAATTGAGGGGGGGGGGAAGAAACAAGAGTTTAAGAGGTAATGTAAGTAAGAAATTGGACAACTGCTAAAGAAGTAAGGCATGGAACTTTAGTAAGGGAGGCCCAGAGGAAGTCAATCTGGGGTGATTGAAATTAGAGGTTTAGATACATTTTTTGTTCTGTTTTGTTAATAAGGTGTTTTTTTTGTGTTTTACGTGTGTTTTATGTTTTTTGTGCTTAAAGTGTTATGATTATAAAATATGTGAGTTGTTATAAAAACCTGGAAAACCCAATAAATGTTTTTGGGGGAAAAAAAGAGAGATACGAGGCAAAATGTACAGGCACTCTTCTTCTCAACCCCCCCTTTTTTGTGAGAAATCAACCCGCTACCCCATTTTCAGTGAACTGTCCTTACTGCTTATTGGCTCTGCACATGACTGTAAAGTCACCAGCCATTAAATACAGATGTGTTCTATAAATATTTACCTGGAAGTCAGTTCCACTGAATATAATAGAACTCACTTCTGAGTCGGCATGCATGCCGTCAAAAACAGTATTGACTTTTTCAGCTGTCAAGTGACAGGAAAATACTGTATACGGGATGACAGAAGAGACAGCATGACATTTAGAAGTGTGACCCTGCTTGCGGATGCTGTGAAAGCCTGGTATTTCTCCATCCTGACCCTCTGACTTGGTACCTTACCTTTGCGTGCTTCTTTATGCCTTTAACAGTCCATTTGAGAAGACTTGCTCACAAATCACTGGGTGCAGCATCACCAGGGTGGAAGAGACTCAGTGGAGATTGAGTTTGTGCATGGCAGCTGCTGTTGGCAGAGAATTGGGTGCTTCATAAACTTTGCAGAAGGTTCGCAGGCTTCCTTAGGAATTGGTGTGCAAGTTCAGGATTCTGGAGGGATGAAGTCATTGCAATTTCAACTATACAGTGGCCTGATCTACACCTCCCAGATTAATGAGTCGATTAGAATTATTATTCTAATTTATTAGAATTTATTGCATTGCACTGGAAAGAACATTACCAGCATCTCCTTAACTGCAACTCCCCTGTAGCTGCCGAGGGACTCTCACAAATCCCGCAAAAACAAATTAGAGATGAGCTTGCAGTGTCTCCAAATCTGGGAGAGTTGTGTACAGCTCTTAACCAAATGGAAAACAACAAAGCCAGCGGATGTGATGGGATACCTGCCGAAGTCTTCAAACTGGGCAGAATTGAACTTACACAACTTTGCAAGCTCATTGAAAAAATCTGGGAGAGAGAAGAAATCCCATCAGACTTTAGGGATGCCAAAATTATCAATCTTTTTTAAAAAAGGGGATAGAATGGGTTGCAGAAATTATCAATGCATCTCTTTATTAGCTGCGAAATTCTTAGCAAACCGTCTCCTAACTACTGGTATATCGGAGGACACCGTTCCTGAATCCCAAAATGGTTTTTGACCTTCTAGGGCAGGGGTGTCAAACTCAAATTCATCGGGGGCCGCATCAGCAGTTTGGTCACCCTCAAAGGGCCGGTTGTATCTGTAGGACTATGTGTCCACTCTTTATTATCATAAATTATTGTCACTGCATTCAATTATTACTGTTTTTTGTAATAATGTAATCCCCACCCACACCTTCCCCCCCCGCTCCGCGAGTACCAATGGGGCTCCCTCGTGCCCTTGTCCGCAGTCAGCCACTCCGAGGAAGCCCCAAGACCCGCCGCCCCAGCCCGGGCGCACTCACCGGCGATGGACTTTTAAAAACAGGTTTAAAAAACAAAACAAAAGGAAAAACAAACCCCACTATATTGCTGTGTGTGTGTGTGTGTGTGGCCAAGAGAAGCATAGGTCTAGTAAGCTAGAAGAGAAAAGACCTGGTGAGAGAAACTAATCTCAAAAGAAGAGAGGAAGAACAAAATTAAAAATAGAAAGAGTAGGATAATAAAGGAGAGAGAGAGAGAAGAAAAAGAGGAGAGTGATTCTAAGCATGAAACCTGGGGCAGGAGAACAACAAAAAGAAGTTAAAAGTAAGGAAAATAATGAGAATGGCAGGACGGTGACAAACAGGGGGGTGGGGAAGAGAAAGAAAGAAGGAAGTAGGAGAGGAAGGTAAGCTAGGGCCTTTCTCAATATGGCACTGGGGCAGGGAGGAGTGAAAAAAGTATAAACAAAAGGAAAGGCAGAAGCAGGTGAGGAAGGGGAGGGGAGGCAAAGTGCAAAGGGGAGAGGATGGAGGAGGAAAAGAGGCCAGAGGTGGCCCTTTTCGACATGACAACTGGGGCAGGAGAGAGGAGGAGGGGGAGGAAGCCCCTTCCTGGAGCTGACAGCGCTCCTGCCCTTCCCTGCCTTCCCTTTCTCTCTCTCCCCGTCTCCCTCTCGCCACCATCCCCTCACGCACTGAACTTACTTCTTCCTGACTCTCTGGAAAGGGGAAGCGCCATCTTTGCGAGGCCGGCCCCTAGGTCTTTTGTCTGTGGCGGCCGCCGCCGCCGTGGGGGGAGCTCCCGGCTCGGGGAGTTGTGGCAGCGGCGGTGGAGGAGGCAGCTCTCGCGGCTGCTCGGCCGCCGGCGCCGGGCTCTGCTCCTCCGTTGACATCCTAGTCAGCAGGACAGGAGAGGAGGCACATGGAGGGCGAGGAGGGAGCTTGGGGGACGGGGGTGAGGAGGAGGAGGGCGGCGATCCCGATTGCTGGCCTCAGCCGCCGCGGACCAGCGCGCAGGTAGCGGCATGGGGAGGGCGAAGGGAGGAGGGCCCGCCTCAGCCCACACGCAACGAGACCCCTTTCCTCACGGGGCGGAGGGGAGGGCCGGCGAGGTCGGCGCAGGAGGGGAGAGCGACCCACGACAACGACACCAACCGCCACCAACTGCCGGCGCGTGCAGGGCAGGCCGGCTTCTCACGCCGCCTCAGCTGAGGAGAATCTCTCCCTCGCGCGGCGACGCCCGCTCTCGCCTCACACAAGGCCCCGGTGAGGGTGGCGGCCGCAGGCAACGACTCCTTTCCTCCCCCTGCTGCTGCTGCTGCTGCCGAGAAGGAGGCAGCCGCTGCCGCTTCATCGGACGTTGGCCCTGTGCCCTTCCCCCGCCCCCGGGGGAAGGGGAGGAGGCGGAGGCCGATGCTGGGCGGGCGGAGGGCAGCTGAGAGGAAGTTTTGACAGCTCCTCCAGCTGCTGCTGAGGGAAGGGAACGTACAACTGGAAAGTGCCCGTGTGGTGGTGGTGGTGGTGTGTGTTCGGTGTCGGGGAAGGGAGGTGGGTCGCTCTAGGCCCGGCTGGCTGGCTTTTACTCGAGAAGTGACGACGATGCTCGTAACTTTTGCGCACGCGCAAATTCGTGCTTTTTTTTTTTTTTTTAGTTCGCTTAAACTTTATTTCGCTTACACGGGCCACATGACGAGGTCTGGCAGGCCAGATTCGGCCCGCGGGCCTTGTGTTTGACACCCGTGTTCTAGGGTGACAATGGACAAAATTCACTACAAAAAGGTGTCTAGAAAACATGCCCGCTGTCTCTTAGAAACGTGCCAGCCCATTAACTAACTTTGACTTCAGTTACGGGAAGATGGATTAGCAATAGGCAAGCATCTGAATTAGTTGCGAAGGGCTTGCCTCTCACATTCAATTTGGATGAACTGAGAGCACTGAGATCTCTCTCTCTCTCTCTCTCTGTGTGTGTGTGTGTGTGTGTGTGTGTGTGTGAGAGAGAGAGAGAGAGAGAGAGAGAGAGATTAAGTTTGCCAATTGTCTTTCCATTCCGTGATTACAGCACTTCCTGTTTAGAAAATGAAGTGGAAGTATATGAGTGTCGCATCTTCATCCACATCCCAATATTTGGGCACCGGAGGTCTGTCACCAATGAACATTTTTAATTAGTCTCGCTGACAGTGTTTTGTTAACTGCCACTTCCTTCAATATCTTTTGCCAGTTGCAAACCACATACATTGCTTAGAGATGATAGTAATTAAATGGTATATAAATTGCTGAAATAGTACTAAACACTTTAGGTTGGCATTTATTTCTATTTATTCATTAGGTTTATATACCAACCTTCATCCTAAAATGTCAGGGCAGTTCACAGGATAAAAACAAGTAAATAAGTAAAACAAAACAGCAAAACAATACCCCCCCCCTTTCTCACAGACACATGCAAAAGGCTGTAGAATATTAATTTCTGAGATCTCCTTTCCTATTATGGCTGTAACTTAAAAACCACTTATGTAGTTTAGGTAAGCCCTTGACCAGGAGTGCATTTGGTAAACAGAGAATGGCGCAGTTGCAGGATTAACAGTATTAGGGACTCAAAAGTGGTATGGAGCATTTCTTCTAAAAATGGTTTAAGCATTCTCCCTCACTTTCTCTTTTTTAAAAAGGGCCATCTCTGTAGTGCCACAACAAATTGGCCATGGCAGATTAAATTCTGTTATTAGCTTTGCCAGCTCTCTGGTCCTGAAGGCCTGGTGCTCAAGCTCGGTTTTGTCATGTCAGACAACTTGTTCATTTTATTTTGCCTTGCATTGATCTGTTGAAAGTCAGCTTGTACTATTTTGCCCACAGCGCAGCAAAAATAAAAAAATATCTTTAGATATCTCCTCTGCAGTTTGCTTTGACTTTTCGGAAGATCGCCCTAAGGATATGCATAACCTCTGTCTCCCTGCCTTTCGGTTGATAGTTTTAAACAATAATAACAAAAGGCCGTTTATCCCCAAAATCAATTGAAAATTTAGATCAATACGGGGATTGCTCTTCTGCTGACAGCAAAGAGAAGGATAATACAACTCAGAAAAATGTATTTAAATATATTTTAAAAACCACTTGAATTGACATTACATACACTGGAAATTCTTCTGTACTTCTATTGAATTTGATGGCTTGTTCAAGGGCCAATTCTTTGCTTGCGTGTTTTAGGTCGTACCGGGAATGATTTATCCTTGTGAGCAGAGTTTCATTGTAGGAAGTAATTAATGAAATAATGTAGTTTAGCTTTTGCCATGTAAGGAAATCCATCAGCAGCACCACTTGAAATGAATACAAGCAAACGAGACTGGCAAAATCTAGCTTCAAACACCAGTGGATTCGAAAGTTGACTGGTGCCTTTGGATCCTAATCAGTCACTTTTGTCACCAGTAGAGTGTGATAGAATGGTGCTATTGGGGAAACCAAAAAGAAACAACATTGCTAAGTTTAGAGGCATGTGCAATCTGATTGATGACTTTGTCTGGATCCATGTATAAATCTGCAAAATGTGGATTAATTTGGTTTGCTCTAAAATGCAGACCAAACAAAACCCTCACCCATCCGTACCTGGGAGAGGTCACTATTGAACTAAATGACTCTTACTTATGAGTAAAAATATCTGAGATTGTGCTGAAATTAGTCAAATCATGCTTCATTGACTGACCACTTTCCTGACACAGTGCATACATCAAACATTTCTCCGCAAACCTGTGGCAAAAGCCAGTGTTGGAAAAGCAAACAAGGCTTTATCCATTTGATATGATGATAATCTCAGTTTCAGAATTCTAAAATATTTAATATTTGCTGAGGAAAAGGGGCCCTAGTTTATAGGAGAGATGTCGTTTCTTTAAAATGAAACCCAAACCTTTAATGTCAATATTCTCTCATGAATGAAAGCCTGCTTGAATGTCAGTGCTGGGCATGCAGAGTAGCTTGCAATTTGTATTTGAAGAGATTTAATTCAGCTAACTTTAGCAGCAACTAAGGACTCAGATGTCATGTTAAAATACTGGTGGCATCACTGCGGAGAGGAGAATATGCTTGCTATAGAAAGTCATATTAACACAAACTGACACCTGGGCATCAAAAATAATAAGTAAATCCGTTCTCTCGAAAATGTGCAGCTGAAAAGGCGAAATAATAATTCTCCTGGCTTGCAAGGTGGAAGCTAAGCCTTTTAGGGATTAATTGTTTGAGACAAACAGGCTGGCCCCCCCCCCCCCAGGGAATAAACCATTAACTGTATGGATTTTCATATGTTAATATATGTATATACAGGGAGATTTAAGGCTGCCAGTTCCATAACATTTGAGTCAGCATCAGTGTCAAGTTTTTTCTTTCTGATTTGCTTGCCTGCTCCTCCTGGGCCTGGTCTGCACCAGCGTCCAGAGGGAAAGAGCAAGGTGAGTGGAGAGGCTGCTGTTTCATTTCCTTGCTTCTGTCACTGCTCTTTTTCTTGGAGAGGGTGCAAGTGCACAGGCATAGGAAACCAGGAGTCTTTGGGGACTGTCAGTAGACAGTAGTGGTTTTCAGAAGGAGAAAGCATGTTCTCCTTCATGAAGAGCATGTGTTGCGGTGGGGGCTAACAAGTCACCCCACTGTTGCTGGGCGGGTTAGGATAGATGACCATGACAGGTGATTGGGCCCTGCGGGTTGCTGGGGAGAATGTTATGTAGCAATTTTTGATGGACAGCTCAGAGGTTATATATTCCCAGTGCAGGCAGCACGCAGCCCTCTTTGCTGCGTGCATCGGATCACCCGCCCTCGCTCCCTTTATTTAGGCTCGTGCGTTGACCTTGCTATGCCTGTCATGGGGTCGTCTGCCTTTGGGGCAGGGGCCTGGTAGGAATTTTTCCATCTGGCTGATTGGCTGGTGCCATTTGGTTTTTGCCTACTGCGTAGCAATTAGTCACAACGTGTAAGGTTGCGGTTAGGCATTGGTTATGAATTTGGTTTGTGAAGGGGATGTGGTTGGCTGTGCCTGCCCCTCCAATGCTGCTGCGCAGGGAATTCCGTTAAAGGAATCCAGGGGCTCACCATGCTTTTGTCCGTATCCCCCGGTAGGGGGCCAGGGCCACGCAAGAGCCTCTGGGAACATTTGGGGAGAGGCGAGGGCCTGGGACCGTGACTCCCATTCTCTCCCCAAATGTTTTTTTTCTTTACTGACTTCCGCTAACCGGGCGGATGTCAGTCTGCCCCCAGGAGGGAGGCAGCTAGTTGAAACCAATGCCTAAGCAACCACTCACATTTTGTATTTTAATAAAAGTTGTGGCCAAAATCATGCCAAAAACCTTAAACTTAAATTACTGTGTGTAGTGTGAGTTATTTAGGGGGGTGGCTTGGGGACCTCGACACACAAGTCAAATGGTCAAGCAATATTGCTCTCTATGACTGGTGTTTGTGGGGTGGGAACAGTGACGGCCACAGACAGGAATTCAATACTCCTCTTTTGAACAAGGTCAAACTAACTGATTGAAAAATGGAACCACTTATGTTTGTTAAAAAGTGGGTATTCTTAATTACATACCCTCCAACATTTCTCCAATGAAAATAGGGATGTCCTATTCCATAATACTGTATATTCCTGCGTATAAGACTACTTTTTAACCCAGGAAAATCTTCTCAAAAGTCGGGGGTCGTCTTATACGCCGGGTCGTATTTCTTATACGGCGAGTATATCCCAAACTCTATATTTTAACTGGAAAAGTTGGGGGTCGTCTTATATGCCCAGTCGTCTTATACGCCAGAATATACGGTAATAATTTTACTATTTATACCCCAACCCATCTCACTGCGTTGCCCCAGTCACTCTGGACAGCTTCCAACATATATAAAAATATAATAAAACATTTAAAAAACAACAACACCCTATACAGGGCTGCCTTCAGAAGGCTTGGTGGCTGGATAACTCCATACCCTTCAACATTTCTCTGATGAAAACAGTGGCATCCTAAGAAAAAGAGGGATATTCTAGGATCAAATCAGAAACCGGGATGGCTTCTGTAAATCCGGGACTGTCCCTGGAAAATTGGATGTGTGTGTGTCTGTAATTAGGAGAATCTTTTCATGGTCCTTGCCTATTTCATATAATTCCTCCTTTCATTTTTGATAACTTCAAATTTATTATTTATTTTATTACATCTATAACCCGCCTTTCCTCCAAGGAGCTCAAAATGGCACACCTAGCTCTCCTACTCCCCATTTTATCTGCACAACAACCCTGTGAGGTAGGTTAGACTGAAAGTGTGTGAGTGGCCCAAGGTCACCCAGCGAGCTTTGTGGATGAGTGGGGATCCAAACCCTAATGTCCCTGGTCTTAGGCCTAATCCACACTTTCCTTTCCCCCACTCTTTCCAGGCACAGTCCATGCTTTAAAGCTCCGTGTCCAAGTTTCCTCCATTAAAGCTACATCGGGAAACAGCAATCTTCTTCAAACCTAAATTGAGAACTAAAGCGAGTGTTGGTTTTGTGGGGAAGGGTGTGGTGGTGGAAGAATTCTTGGATACAGAGCTTTTAAGTTGCGCCTAGAAAGAGCTGGGCAAAAGAATTAAGTGTGAACAAGCCTTTAGTCCAAAGCAGAAACTACTCCATCACACTGTGAGTCAGTTGGTGGGGAAAAGCTTGAAAAAGAGGCCATCTTCTCCCTCATTTTCCTTTAGATTCAAGTTTCTCTCGAGAGCTTAAAGCAAGTCAAGAATATTAGAGGCTGTCAGATGCTATGGTTGCATTGCTCCATAAAGCTTTTAAAGCCATATGGGCAAAAATTGATAGGCCTGCATGGGCTCTAAATCAGCAAAGTATCCATTTTGTTTCTAATTATACTTGGCCTAGGGTTGAAAATATCTGGACCACTCTCGAGCTTAACCGCTTTGTCCTCTGAGGGATTGCCACTGGATCTCATTGGGACATATAAACCACCTCAGCATTGCTAATAACTTTTCAATAGCCCTCTCTACAAGGAAAACCTTCTGCCTGCTTGTTTCCTGTTTAATGACCTGTAAATGAATCTGTTATTGCTCATTTGCCTCCTGCCTTGGTGAGCACCATTAACTTTCCAAACTGTGTGTTGTCTTTGTCAGACATTGCGGGAGAACTCTTAAACCCTGTCAGGAGAAATTATTGATATAAATGAGTTGGGATGGAGAGGGGAAATTAATTACAGTGGATTTCGAGCCAAAAGGAAAGAAAAAGAAAACTCTTCTGTGTTAGAAAGCAAGATTTCTCAGAGAGAGGGAAATGGGGGAGAGAAAGGCTGTACACAGCTGCAAGATTCTGAGTCGCTGGTGTTGGGGAATGTTCAGTGTAGGGAAAGTAATAAGCTTACTGTATCTCCGCCAATGAGATGTTCAGCTGAGCTAGCAGCTTAAAAGGTGATTCATGCCCTTGAATTAGTAGTTGGACAGGATACCTGGTGTAGTTGCATTGGCAGCTATCCCTTGAATAACTGGGCCCCATATAACTTATGGGGGTGGCATCTGGAAGAATTACCATGATTTCTAGATAGGGGCGAGCATAGCTTCTCCAAACCTCTTATCCTGCAGATGTTGCGGACTACAATTCCCATTATCCCTGCCCATTAGCCATCACGGACGTTGCAGTCCAAAACATCTGGAAGACACCAGGTTGAGGAAGGCGTTATTGTTATTAATTATCTGCCCTTCCTCCTTAACACAACCACAAAAATAAGATGGGTCCTAAACAAGATACCTCTGCAGACCCTCCACATGTCTCTATTTTCCAGGGATGGTCCCAGATTTACAAAATCTGGTTTCTGATTTGATCCCGGAATATCCCACTTTTCCTTAGGACATCCCTATTTTTATCGGAGAAGAAATGTTGGAGGGCATAGAATAGACATTTATGGCTAACCTTGACGCTCCAGATGTTTTGGGACTACAACTCCCATCATCCCTGACCACTGGTCCTGTTAGCTAGGGATGATGGGAGTTGTAGTTCCAAAACATCTGGAGTGTCAAGGTTAGCCATCACTGGAATAGGACGTCCCTATTTTCATCGGAGAAATGTTGAAGGGTATGCATCTCAAGTGTCAAAAGTCAGGATAAGGACTTGCATCTTCAGCATTTGCCAGAACCTGCACATTGAAGATGCCAGAAATACCTCTCGGGAAGGGAGCCAGTTCCACAACTTATGGCCTTCAGAGAATGTCCTCTCCAAGACCACCACCACCCCTGAGCTTCTGAAGGTGGAGGAACAAACAAGAGGGCTCCCTCGGCTCATCTTAGCACTCAGGTGGGTCTGTAGAGAAGGAAGCAGTCTTTCAGATATTTGAGACTTAAGCTATTTAGGGCTTTAAGTGCTAAATGTGAGCACCTTGAACTGGGCCCAGAAAAAAAACTGGCAGCCTGTGCAGCTGTTTTAAAAATGGGGGCTATAGGAAATCTAAATAGAACCCCAGCCAGATATCTGGCTGCTTCATTTTGGATCAATAGAAGTCTTTTAGGAGACTGTGCACTCAAATCACACACTAAATGGCCACATATCTATAAAATGGGATGTGATATGATGGATGACAAACACCACACAGAATTGGTGATGCTGTTTCCCGCATATGTCAAAAGGCCTGACTTGTTCACCACAATAGTCTCCTCACTTGAGATGGGCTTTTCAATCAATACATTAATTTTGCAGCATTATGGCAACAAATATTCACTCTCCACGATGGTGCAAGACCTTACATTTGCACTATATTTCTCACCGAAATTTTAATTGGAGCAAGTTGCTTTGCTACTGTCTTATAATGACTTGCAGGACGAGGGTGAATCTGAATCTGCATATTACTAATGAAACTTTGATAAACGCAAAGCCTCAGTTTTCAAAATTCTCTGCGGGAATGATTTTGGTTGATAATTACCAATATTTCCCACTTTATAAAAACCCAACACTTGCACTGATAATCCCCTCTGGAAATAGATATTTAAACTTGAAAAGTATTGTGTGCCCAGCATATAACAAATAAGAACTTCAGTTGTTTATTAACATCAAAAAGCATTCACTTGTGCTCTCCCTTTGATTAATCCAGCCCTACATATGCTCACAGTCTGCTCATTGTAAATCTAAATAGTGATGTCAACAGCTTTTAAAAGACTTCTAAGGCAACAAACTCTTTAATAGATACACAGTTCTGTACTAGTTGGAATACTGAATTTTTAATCACCCTTGTCAGTTGTACTAAAAGCGCCATCAATGGGTGGCGGCTACAGGATTAGACTTCTTCATCGGAATCCCAGAATCAAATCTGTGCTCAGTTTCGAACCTTTCTTGGTAGCCTTGATGCCTGCAGCTTTGTTGTTTCAAGTGCAGAAACATTTTAGAAAATCTTTGCAGCTCTTTTCTGTCTCACGGCAGCCAAAAGATTGCCCAAACAAACTATATAGCATTGACTCAAGAACCACATCTGACCAAAGCAGATGGGAGACAATGTAGGTCTTTCAGGACCTGTGTTATATCGGGTCCTCCCTAACAGAGGGCACGTGTTGTGGTGCGACCTGGGAACCAGACCCAGTGTTGTGGGTGGGGAACGTTTGGATAGCCACAACCCCCTATTGGTAGGTCCCTCGATGCTGGGAGCAATCTGGCTAATGGGACGCAAGGAAAGGGCATCGAGGGACCTATTTAAGCCCTTGCAGGCACCCTTGAGCTTCCTTTTGGGGTGCTGCATTGGAACAACCACCCACCTCTCCCTATATTTAGGGCTTGCGCTTGACCTTGCTATGCCGTCGTGTGTCGCCTGTTGCTGAGGCAGGGGCACGGCAGGAATTTTTCCCCATTTGGCTGATTGGCTGTTGCCACTTGGGTTTCGCCTGCCGCGTAGCAACTCGTCACAACTTGTAATGTTGCGGATAGGCTCTGGTTCAGGTGATAGGGGTGGCAGAATGGTCTGGCCACTCCTGTGCGAAGGGTATTCCGGTAAAGGAATCCAGGGACTCACTGGTTTGGCAAACCCTGAAAGGGGTTGTGCCCATGCCCGAGTTCTGAAGACATCAGGGTGGCTGACTGGCATTCCTGCCTTCAGCTGTCCCTGGTGTTCACCCTTGGCTGACCTACGATAGAGCTCTGGGTTAGCGCTGCCTGCAAGGGTGCAGGGAGCTAGTCGAACCAGAGCCTATGCAACCACTCACTTGATTGTAATCAATAAAGTTGTGGCCTAAATTCCGCCAAAAACCAAACCAAAGATTTGAGTCATGTGTGAATTTATTTCTAGGGAATGGTTAAAAGGTCTAAACACGCAAATGCTCCCGGTGGCACTCCCAGTCATCAATCTAGCTGCTGCATTCTGGATTAGTTGTAGTTTCCAAGTCACCTTCAAAGGAAGTCCCACGTAGAGTGCATTGCAGTAGTCCAAGCCCAACACAGAGTGCATTTCAGTAGTCTGACTAAACATTTGAATTTAGGCTTGGTTTGAGATCACTGATATCAATGAGTTGGTAAAGAGAGATTTGATCTCCCTTAGCAAAATCACACTTGGGAAGTGAGGTAAGATAAGGTATTATTTGTCTGCTCTTGGAGAACCTGCATCCTCATCTATTCTTTCCCCCTAAAAATTATACTGAGGAAAGGCATAGAAGGAGGCACCCAGTGACCAAGCAGCCAACCACAGTAATCAAATGATCCAAGCGAGATTGATGCCAGTGTGCAGAAGGAGTCTGTCCATCGCTGGTGCTTTATCGGGTCCTCCCTCAAAGAGGGCACATGTTGTGGTGCAACCTGGCAACCAAGCCCTGTGTTGTGGGTGGGATTGTTTGGATGGCCACAACACCCTATTGGTAGGTCCCTCGATGCTGGGAGCAATCCGGCCAATGGGACGCAAGTAAAGGACATCGAGGGACCTATTTAAGCCCATGCACATGTTTCTGAGCTTCCTCTTGGGGCTAGTGCATCGGAACACCCGCCCACCTCTCGCTATATTTAGGGCTTGCTCTGGGTCAGCGCTGCCTGCAAGGGTGCAGGGAGCTAGTCGAACCAGAGCCTATGCAGCCACTCACTTGATTGTAATCAATAAAGTTGTGGCCTAAATTCTGCCAAAAACCAAACCAAATATCTGAGTCATGTGTGAATTTATTTCTAGGGGTTGGTTAAAAGGTCTAAACACGCAACTGAAGATGGGGAGAAAAAGCACCAGCAACAAGTATCTTCAGTTTGAAAGTAAAAAATCCTATCCAAACAACTTCAGTGGTGAGTTCACAGTGCTACGCATACCAATCCATTGAGAGCAACAAGGAGCAGGAGGAAGAAGTAGGGAGCTTTGAGTGTGAATGGAAAACAGGTACCAGATATTTTGCAGCTACTTAGCATATACACGGGACACCAGAGCACTTGTTTTATTACAATCTGATGCACAATCTAGCAAGGAAAAGGACCTCCGGCAATATTTTCTGAAAAATATTTCACAGCAAATGTGTTATTTTGACAATTTGCAAGTGTATTTTCAGAGTGGGCAAAATATGAGAAAGATTCCATTTATCCTGCACATATTTGCGCTCAAGAACTCGGCTTCAGCATTGCTTTTGCACTGGGGGGGAAATGGCTTTTGGAGTACTAATCTTTTAGCTTTGCAAATTAATTGTCACATTACCAAAATATTTTGTTTGCTAGCATTTTTTCTTTCTTTCACATAGCAAGGAATATCGGATTAATTTTCCTTCCCTCCCTCAAGCCTGCCTCGGTAACTTCAAATGATCCATAATTTTCTTGAGTTTCATGCTTCCTGCTGTGCAGTTTGGCCCTGTAATAGTTGTCATTAGAAAGCTCGTAACCACACAAAAAACAAACAAGGTGCACTTAGAAATATTCTATGGATTAAAATGCAACCCGGAGCACACACTGGCAGATACTCAACACAGGCTGCAATTTGCTTTTATAGCAGTTTGGCTATGCAGAAAGGAAATGCTAGAGCTGGCGAAAATATCTGCACCGGGATATTTTCCCAATGCAAAATGATGTTCATCTTCATAGATCTGTCCCCCCCCCCCGAACATTCTTAGAGGAGGTTGGGAATAAAAAAGATTTCTAACCAGGTCTGCTCAGAAGTGGTAAATCCTCTTGAACACAACAGTGCTCACTCCCAGGTGAATGAGGTGAGGAATGCAGTCTTTTAGTGTGTTTGTGTTCTTGATCCTAGCCTTTGACACCTGCATACATGTCAACTGCCCTGGAAAAACTGAGACACCCTCCCCCACGAGAGCATGACAGCCATTTGTGGGCACCTTGCTCTCACGGGATTTCAGGCCAAAATCTTGCCCCCCCCCCAAGTGCTGTTTTGGGTCCGTGATCTCGCATGGGTCATGTGACTCGCATGGGATTTTTAACATGGAAGATGTCTATGTTCTGCCTCCACTTTCAGAGGGAGCCTGCCTCTGAGTACCAGTTGCTGGGAACCACAAGTGGGGAGTGTGTGGCTGTACTCAGGTGGTAGTACGCAGGCTTGCTACGAGCATCTAGTTGGCCCAAATGGTCCTTTGGCTCCATTATGTTCAACAGCACCCACTAGACACTCTACAGTCTCATGTGCACCTTAGTGCACCTATGTTGGCTACATAATGTTAGGCACTTGTATTTATGCCTAGAGAACAATGCTCTTGTGGACATTTACTCATAAAGTCCAAAAAAATGTAAGAATTGCAGCTGTTCTTGAGGTTTCACACAGACACAGACACACATACACACACACACACACACACACACACACACACTTGGCAACACTAATACATAATGTGCTGTACCTATTAAGGAGACACAGTGAGATGTCAAGGTAGAGGCAGGTCATAGATTGATCTGACACTGAATAGATATTCATAGCATCATTCCACCCCCCGCCCCTAGTCCCATGATATAATCTCTTTCTTAACTTGGTTGTCTATTAATAAATTCATTCTAGTGGGAGGTTTAAGAGTTCAGCAGCATATTTCAATCTTTCCAGCCTCATTCCTAGCTTCTATTTCTGGATCATTGTGTTTAGAATTCGGAGGTGCAAGTTAATTAATATGTCAGCACCAGCTCATTTAAATGGGAACAATGCAACCCTTAGTCCTATTTCCATTCCTTAATATTGGGTTATCCTCTCAAATTTGTCCAGCGGAGCTGAGTTTTCTAATTATTTTTTAGCATGGAAACTACTCTGTACCTTGCTTTCCATCACGATCCATTAAATGCCTTAACCGGACATGAATACACACACAGAGAGAGCTGCATTGTACATTTTACAAAAAAAAAAATTCTATAGCAGTTGTTTTCTTTTTTCCCAAATTGTAGGAAAAGGATTAGGGCTCCAGAACTATATGTTTGTGGGATGCGGGTAGCACTGTGGATTAAACCACAGAGTCTAGGGCTTGCCGATCAGAAGGTCGGTGGTTCGAATCCCCGTGACGGGGTGAGCTCCCGTTGCTCGGTCCCAGCTCCTGCCAACCTAGCAGTTCGAAAGCACGTCAAAGTGCAAGTAGATAAAGAGGTACCGCTGCAGCGGGAAGGTAAACGGCGTTTCTGTGTGCTGCTCTGGTTTGCCAGAGGCGGCTTTGTCATGCTGGCCACATGACCTGGAAGCTGTACGCCGGTTCCCTCAGCCAATAATGCGAGATGAGTGTGCAACCCCAGAGTCAGTCACGACTGGACCTAATGGTCAGGGGTCCCTTTACCTTTACCTTTTACTATATGTTTGTAGGGGTTAAGCCCCGTTGAAAACAAGAAGGGACTTATCTGAGTAAGCATGTATAGGATTGTGCTGCTGAGGAGCAAAGCAGGTCTGATACAGGAGACCTACCATCAGTTATAGCCCCCACCTCACCTGCCAGGAAGCTCAGCCTCAGTTCGGATACCAGCAAGAGCAGGTTTAGGATTGGGGTGGGGGGCGGGGATCTGCTTGGATAGCATCTAAAAGTCAATGTAATCTTTTAGGATGTCTTGTCTTGTGTTACAGAGAATAGTCCTCTCTTTGAATGACTTCTTGGTCTTCATCTAAACTGAACTGTTTAATTTTATTCCCCCCTATTAGAACGATATTAGATCTGTCATTCTAAAACGTCACAGGGCATACTTGTAAATTAAAACATTTTTTTAAATCTTGTTTCCCCCCACCCCCAACAAATGAAAGTTATACCCACCCGCATCATTTTCCAAGCCACTGTTTCTCTCCTTAGTGCTGGTTGCTTGTTGTTCTGCTCTGCCCTTTGGTGTCACATTTTAATTCTTCCTCCCTCCGTGTCCTTTATTAACCACTGAAGGGGGGTGGGCGGCAGAGTTTGAATGCAGTAAAAAAAAGGCAAAACACAACACAGGGACATATGAGCAGTGTTTCAGCGATATAGCAGCATAAAATGATTAAAAACGAAGCAATTAAAAAAAAGACAAGGTAAAAGCACATTATGAACATTAAAAGTTGCACACAACTGGCAATGCTTTCAAATTATTTAACTTATCAGAAGCTCGCCTATATAAAACATTGACAAAACCACCAACAAATCAGTCATTTTCGTGTGAATACCTCTGGAGTGGAGACAGAGCTTTCAATCTTCACATTCAGAAGATCCATTCAAGAGCTGCAGGCAAATACTTTGATCAAATACATTCACAAATAAGGGTAGTCAGCACTTTGCACTACCACAAGTTTTTTTTTTTTTTTTTTTAAAGGAACTTTAGCTGCCAAATCTTGTGCAGAGTGACATGTGGCCCTGAGGCCTGGACACTCAGTGAACCCTTTTTAGAAGAAAAACAGCATTGCCCTCCTTTAGCGCCTGGAAAGGGAGCTTGGGTGCTGTCCCAGAGTCACCTAAGGCAAGCACTCAATTTGCCTGTAGATTCATTAGCATAACATAATTAACTCAGGTTGAGCTAATTAATATCAGGCCGATAAGCTTTGCAAAACTGTAAGGAACTCAAAAGTGAAAAAATAATTAATTAGCTAAGCGCTTTATTTCTCTCTCTGCCCCTCTGGCTCATTTTTCTTTCTTTTCTTTTTTTGTTTCTGGGGAAAATGTTGACATAGTGCTAGTCTGTTAGTGGGCAGGGCAGGAGACAATGGCCTGAGCTGGGTATCTTCCCTCCCTGTCCTTCAAGAGAAGTTCAGCACCCAGTTCCCCTCCAGGATAAAGTTGTAGCTGTTATGGGTGCTATTGTGCCATCCTTTCAATACTCCTAATGATTCAAACATTCCTAAGAAGTCTGCCATGTTATTAACTGACTATATCAAGCCATTTTCTTCATTTCATCTCTGCACCTTGTGTGTTCTTAAAACCTCGTACCTATACTGTAAATGCTTTTAGTATTTTTAATGGTACCGAAACAATATGACTTTTCTCTCCAAAAAATCTTTGATATCTTAGGAACTAATACTGCACCTTAGCCCTTATACTGTAATCAGGAGAGGTTTATTTTTTTTTTTAATAATATTTATTGGGTTTTTACAAGTTTTTTAAAGGCATACAACATCTTGGTTAAACATTCTTGGATTCCTCCTCTCTCACTCGAAGGAACCCATTTACAACAACTCCTCCCCCCCCTCTCACAGAGGAACACAATTTAATTTCGTTTAACCTTAAAACATTTCTAATCTTGCCTGTTTCTTGTCCCATTCCCCTGGGTCAAGTTCTATTTCCCTAAATATTGGTCTTGACTTCCCCGTCTCCCTTACATTGGTTACATCATCATTTCTTATTTCTCAGGTTTCTTCATCATCCTTTAATACATATATCTTTGTCTAATATCTTTAAATCTAATTTTATATTAATCAAAATCATCTTTCTTATCACAACTTATATTTCAGCCTTAGCCATTTTACCCTTCTGCTCTTTATCTAATATTTATCTTCCCCCCCTCCCATTACTCAAGAGGAAACCCGACTCAAAATCCTACCATCATTATTAAAAAACCAAATCATATTATAAATCGCTTGCATATCCTTAAACCGTACCTTATTTGCACCTTCCAGGAAAGAGAAAGACAGTCCTTTTAAAATACATTTTAACATATCATCCCGTTCCCCGTCTTTCCTGAACCCAGAACCAAGATTTGTCCACACTAAGATTGTTCATTCTTTCCTGCAGCTTCATGTCCCATCTTTGGTCTTCTCCTCTTTGTTTCTTTCTTTTAATGCAGTTCCTGCAGGACTTCTTTTCCTGTTGACATTTTCTCCTTTGCAGATATGTAGGTCTCTTGGTTCTTCTCCTGTTGAATCTCCTCTTTCCCACGCTGAGTGGTGTGTGATCTTTGTAGATCTCATGACTTTCTCTGTCCTTCTGCTGTTGCTTAGGCATGCATTCTTCCTTTGTGTTGTCTCCCCCCAGGAAATGCCTGATGATTAAGTCTTTTAACTCTTGCACTCTCAAATCAAATTCTTCCAGCATTTCCCTGCACTGGGGCAACATCTTAAAAGTCACAAATATCTCAAAAAGTTATTTTCCAAATTCCTTTAATCCTGTTTGGTCAAGTTTCCCCCCAAGGTCTGGTAGCGGGGGCACTTTAAAACTTGCAACAAAAGTTTTCTCCAGTCTTATATACATCCATTGCTTCAGCTACAATGTTTTCCTGCTTCTTCTCACCCCAATTGCCAGGACCGACCTCCGTATTTTTAGTCCCAAGCCTATTGCCAAATTAGTCCAAATTAACGTCTTTTTACTCTTTACTCACTGCTTTGCCAATTCTTCTTTTGGAGGAATCAAGCCGCTCTGCCAGGACGGATCGCGCAGCTTCGCCCTAAGGGGGATAGATGGAATTCGATCCAAGGCGCTCCGACTCTCCTTTTCCCGGGTTTCCTCGGGAGTAGGGGAGTCATCCGAGCACGTGCCGGATCCACCGGTCCCGAGACGCCCTTCTCGGGAGTTTTGGGGGCAGAGGCGCTGTCTCTGACACCCCTTTCACCCCTTTTTCGGGCAGGGAACTTCGGAGCGAAGTTCCCCCCGACCGTCCTCGCTCGCGGCTCGATCGGAAGTCCTGTAATCAGGAGAGGTTTAGTTACAGGTAGATAGCCGTGTTGGTCTGTCATAGTCAAAACAAAATAAAAAATAAAAAAATTCCTTCCAGTAGCACCTTAGAGACCAACTAAGTTTGTTCTTGGTATGAGCTTTCGTGTGCATGCACACTTCTTCAGATACACAGTGTGCATGCACACGAAAGCTCATACCAAGAACAAACTTAGTTGGTCTCTAAGGTGCTACTGGAAGGATTTTTTTTTTATTTTTTATTTTGTTTTGTAATCAGGAGAGGTCTTGCTGTCCCTGGATGCAGTGGGAAAAATTAGTTTGTCGAGAACTCATATCTACAATATTTTTGCAGCTTGCAACACCCGGTAGAGCTTGCCATGAGTGGTGTAAAGGAGACAGTATGTTCTTGTTGCTGTGGCATGTGGTTGCCAAGATCAGTTTCCAACCGTTTGTAATAGTGACAGATTTTATGCAATAATAATTTATTTTTTTACGGGCGGTTGGGAGGGGGGGAGGATACAAGATTGTACGTTTGTCTAAATTAACTGCATATAGAGATTGGGGGGGGGTAGATGGGATTAATTCATTTCACATTTTAATGTAGTTCAAATTTCCTGAACCAAACTACAAATGCACGCCATCCTTCGAAATCCAGACTTCACCAAATTTGGCAGGGCAGTTCTCCAACCAGGAAAAGCACACCAAAATGTATATGTTAATGAATTGAATGGCCCCAAATGAAATAGGTGAAAAGGGGGATTCCCAAAGCCAATTAGGGTCTCTCCCAAAATTCCTACGCATCTCCCAAAATGATAACTAGCAAAAGTCAAAATTGCATAGGGAGGGAGGGCACTGCAAAGAGAAAAATGTACTGTTGGTTGTTTGTTTGTTCTGTGGGGAGCTGGTTTATAAAGTCCACTCATCTCCCTCTGTCAATTGACCCAGCTAGGCATGTGGGCAATCCCAAACTCTTCCCTTGGGATCAACTATCAACTCTTCTTTCAAGGGAGGGAATTGGAATGTAGCAAATACACCCCCATACAAGTGTGGGAGTGTCATTATCATGGCCAGTCCAACTTCTGGATGGAAAATAGCCCCCTATCTGGTTTACGGGTAAAAAGAGCTCCTCATCAACAGTGCCACACAGTCAAGTAGCACCAGATAAAGGATCAAGTCATCCAGGAGAGCAACCACAAAAATTTACTTCCCAATACTGGGTCACAAAAGGGACCCAGGTGGCGCTATGGGTTAAACCACAGAGCCTAGGGCTTGCTGATCAGAAGCTCGGCGGTTCGAATCCCTGTGACGGGGTGAGCTCCCGTTGCTCGGTCCCTGCTCCTGCCAACCTAGCAGTTCGAAAGCATGCCAGTGCAAGTAGATAAATAGGTACCGGTCTGGCGGGAAGGTAAACGGTGTTTCCGTGTGCTGCTCTGGTTCACCAGAAGTGGCTTAGTCATGCTGACCACATGACCTGGAAGCTGTACGCCGGCTCTCGGCCAATAAAGTGAGATGAGCACTGCAACCCCAGAGTCGAACATGACTGGACCTAATGGTCAGGGGTCCCTTTACCTTTACCTTTACTGGGTCACAAACCCAATTCCATCCACTCATTTCTATCCAAATACAGTGGTACCTTGAGTTACAAATGCCTCAGGTTACAAATGCTTCAGGTTACAAACTCCGCTAACCTGGAAGAGTTACTTCGAGTTGAGAACTTTGCCCCAGGATGAGAACGGAAATTGTGTGCCGGCGGCGCAGCGGCAACAAGAGGCCACATTAGTGAAAGCACGCCTTTAGTTAAGAACAGTTTCAGGTTAAGAACGGACCTCCGGAATGAATTAAGTTCGTAACTAGAGGTACCACTGTAAATGCTAGTGTCAATTACTATCACTGTTAAGCAAAAGAAACTGAATACAGTAGTGCCTTGGATCCCGAATGCCTCGGTACTCGGACATTTTGGCTCCTGAACACCGCAAACCTGGAAGTGAGTGTTTGCGAATATTCTTTGGAACCCGAACATCCGATGGGGCTTCCAAGGCTTCCGATTGGCTGCAGGAGCTTCCTGCAGCCAATCAGAAGCCGTGCTTTGGTTTCTGAACATTTTGGAAGTTGAACGGACTTCCGGAACGGATTCTGTTTGACTTCCAAGGTACGCCTGTATATGGAATGAAGGAAACAGAGGTTGTTTCAAGCTGGTGTTAAATCAAGACTAAAGACTTCTTTTCTTTCAGAATTAAAACTTTTTCTTCTTCTCTTTTTTAAAAAAAAGTGTCTGGAAAAGACACCTTCACTTGTATCGCAAATCTATTGGCATTAGAAAAAAACAAAACAAGTGCCTTTTGTGCCTATTTACTGCAAGGTCAAGGTCAGTGACGAGGAATGTGACACTTTCACGCCCACTGTGCCGGCATTCTAATGGATTAATTGGCATCTGCTGAGAATAGTCATGGCTGTATCCCCAGACCACATTCAGTTGCAGCTCCTAATGACAAGGAATACAAGCTAGGAAAGGGGGTCTCTTGAGAGCTCCTGATGAGAAGGTCAGAACTTTCCTCCTCCAGAAAACTTTGAGTCTATCAGACTAGGCAAAATTGTGGGTTTTTTTTAGTGGTGTGCAGAACATTTCTGCCACACACACACCCGCTGCCATTCTCCATCAGTTAGTAAGAAAAGAAATTGCATTTGAAAACTATCAAAGGGGAGAGAAAATGTTGGTGAAACTCTTGTGGAGGGGTACAAGACTTTTGTCATGCTTACCTTACCTACTGAGGGGTGTTTGTGAGCATCCTTTCTTTCAGCCTGCAAGCTACCTCTTCAATGATCTGCACACTGCAGCCTTCCCAGGTGCCCACACTTCAATTCAAACCCCGTGGAAGACATCGTGAGGTAGCTCCCCTCATAGGGCCTTTCTTCAGATTAGGAAGTGTGGGCAGCTAGGGAGGCTGCAGAAATGTTTACTGGAAAACATATAGGCCACCCTTGGCCAAGTTGCAATGAAATGATAAATTCACTGACCCAAGTTCTGAAGTAATTCTTAAGTGCCCTGTGAATGAGACTGAATTATGGAAGCCTCTTTCACACAGGAAGAGAACTGGAGAATTTGGAAGGCAGATTTGGGTACAGCACTATTTTTGAAAAATCTAACCCAGGGGTGGGGAATCCATGGCCCTCCAGATGTTTATGGACTACAGCTCCCATCATCCCTGATCATTTATGCTTGTTGGGGCTGATGGAAGTTGGCATCCAAGAACCTCTGGAGACCCACAGGTTCCTCAGCCTATTCCAATGGCCTATTGTTGAACCCAGTATGTTTTACATTGTGTAAACCTGGTCATGTTTATCAAGAAACAATAATGCCCCTTGTTAGGGGTGTGTGAGTGTTTGTGTGTTAGGGATAGCGTTAAAGGTTCAGACTTCTAAGAAGGTCCACTTCTATTACGAGCTTCATAGAAAGGGAAATTTCATGAGCTCCTGCTGTTTCTCTTGGAAAAGCTGTACTTGCTGAAATTCCGCCTTCTCCTAAATGCATCCCCTTGTGGTTTGACATGACAGTGCTATTTTCTGACATGGTTTCTCAGTTCTCTTAGCAAAGTGCTCATAACTGTAATGAGTGAGGCAGAAAAAAGTCTGTACATTGTATGGAACCTGGAAGAGCATAGGGTGCAATTGGGTGCTACCCATTGTCAGGTTTTGTCACCACTGTAATGGTGGTCCCAGATGCAGGACTTTAATTTTCCTTCTAATAGTGAATCATGGTTTTTAGGGGTTTTGTTTTGTTTTTTGAGAATGTGAGGAATGTTCCTAGGAATGCTGTTGGCCAGGGTTAGCTCCAGGTTTGAAGATACCTTCGGTGTGAGCTTTTGAATGACCTTGCGTGTTGCCACCCTCCTCTGCTGGAGAAGAATAGCAAAAACCAGAGAGCATCCAAAAATCAACCCAAGATCAAAGGAAGAGATCACAAGTTAACATTATTGGGAGATATATCCAGCATAGATTTCTGCAGGCTGTTTTTGAATTTAACCCCCGAAGGCCTTTAAATATAAATTTGCTGAAATGCACTGGGCTGCTTTGAAAATCAAACCAATTTCCCTCACCAGCATCTTGAGACACATCCTTTTCTTTTGTTCCTAGGTTCCTCACATGCTGGCAAATCCTCCAATTTATTCCACCTGCTTACTTCTGGAGGAGGAACAGAGGAGATTCCCCTATACCAGGTCAGGCTATTTCTCCATCTAGTCCATTATTGCCTTCTCTCATCAGAAGTGTGTTTCCTGGTCTTCAGGCTGAAGTCTTCTCCACCACTGATCTGTTATTTAATTGGAGATGTCAGGGACCTAAGATCTTCTGCATGTAAAACATTTGGCTCTACCAGTGAGCTATGGACTTCCATCAAAGGAGGAGAAGGATGCTGACACCTCTCAAATGAGTGCTGGATGGCCATCTTTATAATTGGATGTAATGTAGTTCCCAGGGGAGCTGCTATGTGCTCATCATTGGGGTGCCAGGAAAGCTGTCTGCTGACACTGGAATTGGAGCTGAATATTATTTTGGTGTGGTAATATTTTGTTTGCCACTTGACAGTCTTGTCTGTTGAAGACTATTGTCAGAAAACACATTCTTGACAATCCCTAACCAAGGGAGTGAACATGCTCAGGGATGAATTCAGTGCAGTGGCTAGACTCTCAGTCGGGAACTTTGAAGAACCAGTTTCAAGTCCCCCATTTAGTCATGAAGCTTCCTGGGTGGCCTTGGGTTGGCCACCACCTCTTAGCCTAACTTACCGCACAGGTTGGCTGTTCAGAATATAATGGGAGATGGTGATGGTGGTTAAAATTCAAACAAAATAATGGGAAACAAAATAATGGGAGCCACTTAGAATCAAGGCAACTCCTCAGAGATTCTGGAGAACATTCAACTACCGATATTCACATGGCATGAGGCCTGCAAGTGATAGCTGAAGGCAGCCAAGGTTCCACTAACACATAGGCAGCTTGGTGAAATCGCTCTCCGTAGGCTATATGGAGGGTCTTTAATTTAATTTGGGAATACCTGTTTGGACATTTTGTAATCACTTAGAAAAGATTGCCATCTTTCATTACTGCATTAACCTTTAGAACTAATAATGTGCTGGCTCCAATAATTAGGTCAAAGAAGATGAAAATGAATTTTTACCATGCTAGTGAAGTATTCTCGCTTATGAAAGAACAGTGTTTTGTTTTAGTATTTTTTTATACCAGGTCTATCTCTTTTGTTACAAAGCTTGAACTTTTCAAAATTAATAATGCAAAATCACAAACTTAACCAGGGAGCTACTTCTGAGAAGATCAGGACCACCTTTTCAGAGGCCAGCATGTGAAAACCCCAGTGGAACTGAAAAGTTAAAAAAAAAAAAAAAAGCACATAGACATGGCTAAACAGAAATGACATTGTGAAAATTCATCACTCTGACTAGGATTCCTTCTGTTTACTTACCTAACTCTTTCTGCTGTCTCACCTTGGTTGCCTCAAATTTATCCAGCACTCTGCTGCCAAAATCATTGACCTCTCTCATTGCAATCATGTCTCTCCTCAAATCCCTGCCCCAGCTGCTTGTCCATTCTAGATCCAACACACACCTGCTTCCAGACCTAGCAAAGCCCTTTATGATTACATCCCTGTCTGTGATTTTCATTTAGCTACCTCCGCCATCCTCCACTTACTAAAGTAGGGATGGGGGAGAATTTAGTCTGGTTTGCACAGTAGGAAATGCCCTGGGATGCCTTCTTCTCTCTGGTGGTGGCAGAATTGGTAGGGCAGGTGCGGCACTTCATCCCACCTCATTGGTGGGCAGGTCTGCGTTCCTCGTATAGTAGTCAGGCAAGAGAGAGGCATTATCACAGTTCAAGGACACAGTCCTAATCAGGGCTCCCCCCCCCCAGAAATCAGAAATCAGAAATCACCAGAAATCAGTTCCGGCACCTCTCAGGTGGGCGCCATTGTAAGAGAACAAGGGTGAGTTCCGTCACCTCTTTTTCTAGAAAAATAGCACTGGTCCTAAAAACAAAGACACCCAAGGAGGGGTGTGTGGTTTGGACAGAGGGATATGGCCTGAAGAGAGCCTAACAGACCAGACACAGACCCTGGAGGAACCCCGTTCTCTAATTTAGAAGTCGTTGTGACTACTGAGTGCATATCGAGCTCTGAGCGGCATACTAAGGAACAGTTTCCGATTGGGTTTGAAGCGCCTGATTTATGCTCGTAACAAGCCAATGCAACATTTCTTTTCCTTAATTTTTGATAAATGAAATGTGTTGGGTGGGATGCTGCACTCCAATTTATTTTTGTTTTAGAACTTGTTAATAACAAATCCGACTGTGCTCCACATGCAAAAGAGATGTGCAGGGCACTGGGAGCAAGAGTTCTCTTAATGAGATGGAGTGCAATTTGTTTAAAAGACAAATCTCTCCCCTTCTGCTTTCCAGACAGGATACTTAATTTAAATTGCTGAATCAAAACAAAATGCTCTTTCCCCCAGCTTTAAATGCATTTCATTATATCATTTTGAAATGGTAGGGGATGCAAATCATAGGCTTTGTGTTTATATTATTTACATTTTGAAAGGTGCCGGAGGCTACACACACACACAAACACACACGTATTTTAATGCAGTTGGTCCATGTCCAGAAAAATATTGTTATGAGTTTGTGAGCCTGAGACCTTATAATTCTAGCAAGTGTTCAAAGCATATCAATCCAGGCTAGTTTCCTGATGAAGTAACTGCCTGGGTGTCAGGGACTGGGCAAAGGAGGAATGGAGGAGACTGCCACCCCAGTTTGAGCCTTCCAGAGAAGAAGATATTTCAGAATTACAATAGCGGTTTGAGGGAGATCACAGCTCAGAGGGGAAAAGCTGGGAAATAATGGGAGGAGGAGGAAAAAGAAGCACCAGGGACAGCTGATGGACACAGTGTTTTAGAAAGCATTCCAGACCCCCCCTCTCCCAGAACCTGGCGAACCTTGAAAGTAGGAGAGCAAAAAGCTCAAAGGGAGAGGGCACTTCTCAGCACCCGCCTTGATGACGCATGAAGGGAGAGAGGGAGGGGGTGGAGGCAGGGGCAGAGCAAGAGGACGGGGGGTGGTCCAACCCGGGTTCCACCCTAGGGGGGTGACATTCTCGGGGCCCCACCCCCGCGATCGGCGACATAAGCTGAGCCGGGAGCCCAAAACCTTGCTCTGTGCGTGACGGCGGCTGGCTTGCTTTATCGGTCGCTCTCTCAGCCAGCCGGCGCCCTGCCTGCTTTCCCCTGGGGGGGGGACAGAGAGTCTTAAGATTTTTCTTAAGACCATGAACAAATTCAGGGGTGTTTTTTTTGGGGGGGGGCACCTAGTTTCAACAAGAGTGTCTGTATTATAATCTTCTCAAGTTGCCAGCTAGAATATATGAATATTTTTTTGTCAGTCTGTGACAGGTTCCTTCTCATAAATGCACAGTGAGCAACAATTGTTGGACTGAAGGGCCATTTGTAAAATCTGCTGGAAGAAAGGCTTTGCTATAAATGTCCCACTGTTGGGCAGGCAGAGCTTGCGATTCCTCTGCCTTATTTCGTCGCCACCCACCTCTGTGCCTGCGTGTATTTAAGCAAGCACAGACAAAGAACAGAACTGGGGAGGGAGAGAGCAATGCAGTCGGTAAGAAAAACTTATGAGTGCTATCAGCATGTTACAAAAGGTAGAACTAACAAAATAATTTCTGCCATTGAACTATTTTGCAGCTGGGATTCTGATTTTGTGTGTGTGTGTGTGTGTGTGCTTTCCCCCGGATTTTCTACAGTGAATCTTACACTGCAGAGTATGGGCTGCATCTTAGTGGTAGGGGATCCACTTTGCATGCAGATGGTCTCAGGCGCAATCACCAGCATCTCCAGATCGGGTGAGAGCAACCCCTGCAGTGCCGGATTTACGTATAGCCTAAGCTAAACAAGCTATAGCTTTGGGCCCTACTCTCTTGCCCCTCCCCCCCAAAAAAAATAAAGGGGAAAAAACTGGATTTACGGTTTCATTGTACTTGTGGAAGACCAGCTCACCATGGAGTATGGCCCGTTATTCTCCAAGAGAACAGTTCTGGGTAACAGACTGAGAAATGTAGAGATCAATTTAGGCTGCATTCCTATGTACACACACTATGATACCACTTTAAACAGCCATAGGTAAAGGTAAAGGGACCCCTGACCATTAGGTCCAGTCGTGTCCGACTCTGGGGTTGTGGCGCTCATCTCGCATTATTGGCTGAGAGCCGGCGTACAGCTTCCGGGTCATGTGGCCAGCATGACAAAGCCGCTTCTGGTGAACCAGAGCAGCGCACGGAAACGCCGTTTACCTTCCCGCCGGAGCGGTCCCTATTTATCTACTTGCACTTTGACGTGCTTTCGAACTGCTAGGTGGGCAGGAGCTGGGACCGAGCAACGGGAGCTCACCCCGTCGCAGGGATTCGAACCGCCGACCTTCTGATCAGCAAGCCCTAGGTTCTGTGGTTTAACCCACAGCACCACCTGGGTCCCTTTAAACAGCCATACCTTCCCCCAAAGAATGTAGCTGAGCACTGCTATTTTACTAGAAAAAAAGGTGCTGGCACTCACCATGAATGCCTCCCTTCTTCTATAGGTGAAGAAGGGAGTCCTATAATGGCACCTGAGATAGGCCGGAACAGAGTTCCAGTGAGTTCCAGCTGCAAAAAACCCTTGGTGCTGAGAGTTATTAGAATACTCCCTCCCGCCAAGCTACAATTGACAGAGTCATTTAACAATGCACCCCTCTTTCCATGAAATCCTAGGAATTATAGGGGCCTTCTAACAACAACTACAGCTCCCAGATGTTTTTTTTTTGGGGGGGGGAGTCATAGGGCTTGAAACATACTGTGTGAATGTGCCCTTAGTACTAAGTCCTATATAACTCAATAGGACTTCCTTCTAATAAAAATAATTATTAAAAAAAATAGGACTTCCTTCTGAACAAATATGCATGGGACTACACTATTAATAAGCATTTATATTTCTGCATTTTTGGAAGCAGTCCTCCGATACTTTGACTAGTTAGACTTTTCCTTTAAATCCAATTACAGTGGTACCTCGAGTTACAAACGCCTCAGGTTACAAACGCTTCAGGTTACAAACTCCACTAACCTGGAAGAGTTACCTCGAGTTGAGAACTTTGCCCCAGGATGTGAAGGGAAATTGCACACCGAAGGCCCCATTAGTGAAAGCACGCCTCTAGTTAAGAACAGTTTCAGGTTAAGAACAGACCTCCGGAACAAATTAACTTCGTAACTAGAGGTACCACTGTACTTTCCCAGAACAGCTGTGGCAATCACACCTCGGTTTTTCCTGTTCTTTTTGAAGTTGCCCATTGCAACAAATAATAATAATAATAATGGAAATATAAGTGAATATGAACTTGAATCTCTTTTACATTTAGCACCTGTCTCTTGTAATAAGTGCCAATTGCATGGTTTCTTTTCATCTGTAACCCATGCTACTGATTCTGTGGCATAAATGAGTTTATTTCTCTCTCTCTCTCTTTTTAAGGTATACAATGAGGCAAATATAATGAACAAGGAGTTAAGAGAAAACCGGTTTCTATAGCAACCCCTGAGAAAGCTAAGAATACTTCTCCGCACAGGTTACAACTTATGAAGAAGTTACGTTCTATAAATATGGGTCTGAATAGAAACAATGGTTTCCTGTACCACTACAGGTGTTTATTTGCTCAGTAATGCAGACTGCATTGCTAGCAACCATGGCTTTTTTGAAGGCTTATGGTTCTTATTTTACATATATTTATGCTCAAATTGAATTGTCACAAGCTGAACTTCTTGCGCTTCACTGCCATTTCCATTTAACATTAAATTCTACATTTCCCCCCTTTACATCCATTTACCTGCCAACTGAGGATTTCATTCATGTAAATTCAGCTTGGTGGGACTGCTAGGAGCAGGATCCTTTGGCATGCTTAATTTTTTGAAGGTGTAAAGGCTAACGTCCAATACTAAGATGAAGGTCTGCCAGGTTTGCGTGTTGAGAATGCTGCTTTATGGAAGAGAGTCCTGGGCAATATACAACCATTAGGAGCGATGCCTCAGTGTCTTTCACATGTGTGGCATCAATAAGATTTTGGGTGTCACATGGGACGGCAGAGATTGGTGGGTAAATGCATACCTGAAGTGATGCAGAGTGGTGCATGCTCTGGTTATCTCTTATTTAGATTACAGTACTGCAATGTGCTCTATGTGGGGCTACCTTTGAAGGTGACCCGGAAACTACAACTAACCCAGAATGCGGCAGCTAGACTGGTGACTGGGAGTGGCCACCAAGACCACATAACACCGGTCTTGAAAGACCTACGTTGGCTCCCAGTACGTTTCTGAGCACAATTCAAAGTGTTTTTTTTTTTTTTTTTTTAAAAATAATTTTTATTGGGTTTTCCATACATAAAATTTCAACATAAATCACATACAATAAAATCACATACAAACAACATTAAACAATTAAACGCAGAAATCTCTAATTTTCCCTTCTTCTTTCCTTATCATCTTTGTTTGACTTCCTCCTATCACTCCTACTATGTGTTGGTGCTGACCTTTAAAGCCCTAATCGGCCTCGGCTCAGTATACCTGAAGGAGCATCTCCACCCCCATCATTCTGCCCGGACTCTGAGGTCCAGCTCCAAGGGCCTTCTGGCGGTTCCCTCACTGCGAGAAGCCAAGTTACAGGGAACCAGGCAGAGGGCCTTCTCGGTAGTGGCACCCGCCCTGTAGAACGCCCTCCCACCAGATGTCAAAGAGAAAAACAACTACCAGACTTTTAGAAGACATCTGAAGGCAGCCGTGTTTAGGGAAGCTTTTAATGTTTAATAGACTATTGTATTTTAATATTCTGTTGGAAGCTGCCCAGAGTGGCTGGGGAAACCCAGCCAGATGGGCAGGGTATGTATGTACTGTATGTATGTATGTATAAATAAATAAATAAATAAAATAAAAATAAATTTCTCATGCGGGAAGGCAAATAAATAAATGGTCCAGTGCCAAAGGTCAAATTGCTCGATTCTCTGCCCAGTGGCAAATTTAATCAGTTGTTTAAGTGAGCTGTCCGTGGTGCTTGTGAAAAAAAGAGTTTGGACCAAGGCAGTGCACCGATGGATTGGATGGTCATTGCTAGGGGCTCACCTGTTCATTTCACCTCTTAGCTCAGGAATGAAGAACAGGATTCCTGTTCCCATCAGACTAGTCAAAGGTCAAAGTTGAGGGAAGCTGTAGTTCAACAATATCTGGAGGGCTACCCCTTCCCCATCCCTGTCTTAGTCCCGATTTGGAGATGCATTAGTATAGCAGTTGGAGACTGTATTTTAATATTTTGTTCAAAGCCACTCAGATTGGCTGGGGAAGCCCAGCCAGATGGGCGGGGTATAAATAATAAATTATTATTATTATTATTATTATTATTATTATTATTATTATTATTTGCATGGCATATTAATAATATTAATATATTTGTATACCGCCCTTCATCCATAGATCTCAGGGTGATTCACAACATAAAATAACAATATAATAACCACAAAATACATAATAAAATTAAGAAGAAGAACAAACCAATAATGCAGAGGAACATTGTCATCTGACGTCTAAAAGTGTATAAGGAAGTACAATCCCATGTACAGTAGTACCTTGGTTCTCGAACAGAATGCATTCCTTGAGTCTATTCAACTCCCAGAACTGTTCAGAAACTAAGGCATGGCTTCCGATTGGCTGCAGGAGCATCCTGCAGCCAATCAGAAGCCGTGCGGGACGTTCCACTTCTGAAAACCATTCGAAAACCGGAACACTCACTTTCGATCGTTCGGGAGCCAATTTGTTCAGGAGCCAAGGCGTTTGAGGTCCAAGCTACAGCTGTACACTTACTCAGAGTCAAGTTCCACTCAGTTCACAGTTAAAGATATAGCATAGTGAAACTTCAGCTATTCCACCCTCCCCTGGAAAAGAGGCCATTTTATGGGGGGAAAATATTGCCCTTTTACTTATACAAATCAGTTTAAAAATATTTCACATTTATCTATGAGAACTTTGCAGGTTCTCATGCCATTCATGATTAGAGATGCAGGAATTCCTGCTGGTGCACAAAGGAAGGAGGGGTACTTTTCTCTGTGATAACACCATCATAATGCTAGCTGTCTTTCTGCACTTTAGGAGGTTCCCGAATCACTCTGTTTCTGGGGGGTGTATTTGAGAATAACAGCAGCAAACCCCATGCTGTCTCCCCATGGTGCTCCAAATGGAAGCATGGCACCCAATTAGTCAATGGTTACTCACAGTGAAAATTAACTCACAGCTTTAAATGCCAAAGTGTCATTCTTTCATTTTGAATAGAACTATCTAATTAGATTAAAGCACTGAACATGCACTACTCAGTTCTAAAAGCTCAGACTATGGCAAAGTGTATGGATTAGTAAGGAATACTTTAATTTATGGTCATTAACATCTGTTAAATTGGAGCGCCCAGTCGTCTTAAATTGACCAAGTGTGGCAAGTGAGTAAGACTGCAGTTGTATGTACGTTTACCCGGGAGTAAGCCTCATTGAGTACAGCAGGCCTTACTTCTCTGTACAGATGCATCAGATTATTGTTCTGTAAAATCACTTTTTGAAACATGTTTCCAACTTGGTGCTAGAGTCTCGCAATGAGGGAGCATTCATTTGCTCCCACTGGTCTCCTAAAGTATATATGTTTTGCCATAAGGAGGAAATATGAGCACCTGTGTGCCTTACACAGTGAGGGATCAGAGTTCAGCTGAGGAAGAATCCCACTAGAGCCACCATATTCTTTTTATCTGCTCAGAAGTCTAAACAGATTTTCAGTTTTCACTAAGGGGACAGTGTGAACAAGACCTTTCTTCCCCCTTCCCTTCAAGTGCCCACACAATGCCAATGCAATATCAGCATTTCAATGTGTGGAAGGTGTGCATTGGCTCTGTGTGTGACGTGAGGTAAATTGGGGTTATTCAGGATAGTCTTTTGCTTTACCAAGTCAGATCACATTGGAGTGCTGGACTAGGTTCTAGAGGACCAGGGCTCAAATCCTCACTCAGGCATGAAGCTCACTGGGTGACCTTGGGGGCAGCCAGAGCCTCTCAGCCTAACCTACCTCAGAAGTTGTTGTGAGGATAAAATGGAGAAGAAGAACCATGTACCCCACCTCGAGCTCCTAGGAGGAAAAGTGGGATAGAAATGATAATGAATAAAGCATGCCGAGGCAGATAAAGGAGTGCCCAACCTTCTGAGGAGATCTGTTACCTTGGTTTTTCCATAAATTGAAATATAAAGCCATTCCTCATTTTCTTTTCTGAGAAAGGAAAGCCAAGCTGGCTGGGAAAATGTCCAGAGCTTGAGAGAAGAGAGATTGGAATGGAGAGGCGAGTGGTTGGAGAAGTGAGGGGAATCTTTAGATACTGTGCTGGTCCCGTGGGGTATCCGAAAGGCGAGGTCTAAGTCCGGTCCGTGGTCAGAGGTACAACGTAAAGGCAGTCCGTAATAACTGAAGCAGGGTGCAGGGCAGGGAGTCAGGCGAAGTCAGGAACGGGTAGGCAAGCAGGGAACCAGGGCCGGTCAGGAGCTCAGGCAGGAAAGCAGGACAGGTTTCAAGCAGGAACACTGGCAGGAACTGGTCACCAACGATGTTGCTCCTGCAACTTGGGGCTGGGGCTGGCCGGCTTTTATCTGCCCCGAGGCATAGGGCAGCTCCGATCCTCTGGTGACTCACCTCTCCTGGCTTGGAGGTGAGCACTCCTCCTGCGGGAACTTAGTTCCCTTCGCCTCTCTGCCCTGAGCCTCTGCAGCTCAGGAGAGGCTGGAGGGTTACAGAACCCAGAGGTAACCTCAGCTTCCCCTGACGGGGCTGGGAGTGGAGCACCTGCAGGCAATGGGTCCTCCATCCCAGCAGGAGCCACAGCAGACTCAGCAGATGCCTGCACCTGAGGATCCAGCACAGGTGAGGACCCTTTAGACTGAAGCCCTAGCCCTGGCTCTGCTGATTCTGGAGGCGGGGAATCCTGTGCAGGCTGGGATCCCTCAGGTTCAGCATCTGAGTCTGAATCCCAGGCCATCACAGCGGTAGGTCTAGCTCTCAGTCACAGTAAACTATTTTCCCCAGGCACAGTGATTTTGGGGAAAAGATGTTTAAGTAAAAACATGGGTTCTCCTTCTCTTACACATTTTGTTGTGGGAGGAGGGTATAAGCAGTGGAGCTTAGACTATTGAGGTAGCCTGCTTCTTTCCCAGTTCTTCTTCTTCGTGACAAACAAAGGATCCCACTCTCTCTTTTTTCATCACAAAAGGTAGTTCCTAGAAGTGGTTGTGCGTGTGTGTGTGTGTGTGTGTGTGTGTGTGTGTGGAGTGACTTTCTCAATTTTAAAAATGAAGGTAAAAACACCTAGCATGATAGCCCCCAAACCTATTTGTCTGAACTTTCTCTGGTTTCTTACCTGGGGCACTCCCCTGATTTCTTACCCAAACTGATTTCTCACAAAGAAACTAGGGGAGGGAGTGTGACTTCTCCCCTTTTTGAAATTTGGCAGGCTGTTCATCCCCTCAGAAGAAGTGACTGTGCCTACAATTTGCATCCAATTCTGGAAGAAAATAGAGAAAAGTTAGATACTTTTATTTATTTATGTAAAAAACTGTAAAGGTCTGCCTGCACAAATGACCATGGTCAGGCCCAGATCCACAATTACAGTTTAAAACAAAAACAACAGACTAAAAATGCATTAAAAAAAATATTAGGGGAATAAAATCTGTCCAAACCCATTCTAGAGGCATGGCTGTGAGGACTGTCCCAAGGGGAGAATTAGCAAGGTAGTAATTATGCTGGTGGCGCTGTGGGTTAAACCACAGAGCCTAGGGCTTGCCGATCAGAAGCTTGGCGGTTCGAATCCCCACGACGGGGTGAGCTCCCGTTGCTCGGTCCCTGCTCCTGCCAACCTAGCAGTTCGAAAGCACGTCAAAGTGCAAGTAGATAAATAGGTACCGCTCCGGCGGGAAGGTAAACGGCGTTTCTGTGTGCTGCTCTGGTTCGCCAGAAGCGGCTTTGTCATGCTGGCCACATGACCCGGAAGCTGTACGCCGGCTCCCTCGGCCAGTAAAGTGAGATGAGTGCCACAACCCCAGAGTCGTCCGCGACTGGACCTAATGGCCAGGGGTCCCTTTACCTTTACCTTTAATTATGTGAGATGTTGTGACGAATGACTGTGCACCAAGCACTCAGAGAAGAATTTGGTTGATTCTTCTGGCACTGGACACACTGAAGTCTGACTCCAAATCGGTGGAGTCCATGTTTTATGTCTTGTTTTTGTTGTGGTTGCTTACCACCTGTCCATGACAATAATGGGTTGTGACAATTTTATCATTTGCTCAGCAGTATTTTGGCTCACTGCTCATAAAAACATGAGATCACCATTGCTTAAAAACTTTGCTCTACTAAAAGTTTCTAAAACTTCCCCAGCTTGTATTTGAGATGTTTGTGGGGCGAGGGGAAGCGAGGATGTAATCATGTAAGAAATGGCAATTAACCTTTGTGTCAGTATGTCTGAAAATCGGAGAAGTCACAGCTGTGAACCAAGCCTAGCTTTCTCCTTGAGTGTCCTCTAGTTCCAGCTCCTCTCACTAGCCTCATTTATTGTCTGCAGTGGAAGCATTTGTACCTGCCAGCTGGTGGACAGGCCGAAAGCACATGCAACCAATTAACCAAGTCCCTTATCTAGCACTTTTAGCATGCAAATTATCAATTCTGTACATGATCACACCAGACATTCAATATGGTCTTCCTGGGGTGCATAGACAGCTACTGCAGCAGGTAGAAAACCTGTTGTGGCTGCCATAGGAAGAGAACCGTGGTTGGGGTGAGCTGATGCACTCACTGTGCACAATTTCCCAGAGGCCAAAATCTTGTATCTCTGCTAATGTTGGAACAACAAAGCAGAAGTGTTGATCTAACGTTAAGATGGAAGTGTCCCTACTAATTGCATTGTCAGAGCAAAATTCCTCTTCCCAATGATGAATACTAAGGACAGATGTAGAATATAAAGTGCTCTCCTTTCAAGAGTTTGAATCGGAGGGCTCATTTAAACCCTGTTTGGATATAACTAACAATTCACATTTAACACTGTCGAGGTAGCAGTTTAGAGAACATCTGCAGACAAAATGTAGCAATCCAGTGATTTGCTAGGGATGCAGATGCTGCAGTGCATGTACAAAGCATTTGCACATGGAGGAAGCCACATTATTCTTCATTTGAAGGGAAAAATTCACATGCACAATGGAGGATACAGATGCTAGGTCACATCTCTCTCTCTCTTTATGATGTGGAAGAAAACATCTCTCGCTGAGAGCTTGAGGAAGCAAAATAAAGTATCTCAGGACTCCCACTTAATTACTCACATTAACAATAACCACAGTGTTGTTGCTGTTTTCTCCCTTTAACTTGGTTTAAACAACTTATTAACATGAACTTCTTAATCAAGTCTTTCCAGGGGATTGTGATTTTTGGAAGCAACAGAAATATCGACTTCAGGTTCTCTGAAGATTCTTTAGGCTATTGATCATAGCACTTTGCCTTCATTTGATGGTTTTGACAAGGCTGCTAAATCCATCAATGAAGTGTTCAAGGAGAGTAGAATCTGTCTCCTCCCCCCTTTCAAACCTCTTGTTAACGTAAATCTTTTGTCTTCTGATTCTTCTTCTTTTGCTTTTCAGTAGTTCTGAAACTTTCTCAGAAGTGACTTTTTCTGTTCTTCAGAATGGATTTTCTTTCATTGGATCAAATATCTGTCCTCCCGAATGCTTTTATGAAGGCCAAAAGAAAGCTATCACAGCAGCTGATGTGTCAAATTGTTGGATGAATGGGAAAATTCAGAGTGCTTTAAGTAACAAATCTTTTTTGCTGCATCATTGGAATGTACCTGACAAACATTTGCTTCCTGGTTTGTTTGTTTTCCCCTGATACTCTGCCTGCTCTTACTTCCACTTGAGTTCATGCTAGTTCATCCTGTCTGCAGATCTTCTACCAAGCTGTTCTTGGTGGCCAAACCACCATCAAATTTATTACCCGTGCTTCACCAGCAGGTCCCAGGTTGGGTTACAACATATGATATAGGAGACTTGTGACCAGATCTCCTTATGGTTGTCGGGTGGTAGTGGTTCCCTTTAAAACAGGTGCAGCTTTTATCACAACACTAGCACTGGGAGGAGGGTGTTGTTGTTGTTGTTTTAAAAAGCTATTTCTTGCTGCATAGTTTCCTCAAGCTAACGCCACCTGAACTTTCAATGGGCCAAGTGCAAAAATAAGAAGTTCCCTTGTACCAGGCCAGCCAATTTCTTCAACTAACCCCATGCTATTTATTGTGATTGGCAGTGGCTCCACCCATGCACTCTGTACTCTTAAATAACACAGGGTACAGATTCTGCAGAGAGCGCCTACAGCTTCTACATGTCATGGGTCTGTGCAGAAGAGCCACTCAATGCATGGAGGTCAGGGTAGGGTGCCATATTTCAAAAGTAAAAACTAGGACACCCGGAAACCATTGAAGGTATTGGGTTTTTTTTTATGACAACCCCCACAATTGTTGAGCTTTTTTAAAGGAAAACCTGAAAATTGCTGAGCCTTTTTTTTTTTTTACAAACCCCAAAGTACTTTGCATCAAATGAGTGCATCAGAACACAACAAGGAAAGCCACTCCCCGAATCTGACTCAACGAGTTCAGATGCGTAACTCTGAACAGTAGCTGTTTCTTGTATATTTGTAATAAAGATTGTAAATACCACACTGCTTGTACCGGGTGTTACTGCGAAGGGGAAACACCACAATTACAATGGGAGCTCCCCCCTCCCCCTGTTCTTGACCAGGACCCTGAAGCTGCCAGGAGCAGTGGAGCAGTATAGATTTGGAACAGTGGTTTGCAGAGGGACATAGTTCTGAAGACAACAGTTGGGAAGAACTGGGGGGTGAATAGCAAAGTGAAGAAGAACAGGACGAGAGAGAACTAACAGACTCTCTCTCGCTGGATAGTATTCAGCCTATCAGTCGAAGGTCATGTAGAGCGGATAAGGTAGCTACACAAAAATCAGGTTGGAGGTGAGATCAGGTTGCAAGACGGAAGTGACTATGGGGGAAGTGGGTGGAATCCTTAATTGGGAACACCTTTATTCTGAGAATGGATGCTTTGTTCTTTTACTGTGATCATTAAAGACTCTTTAAATGGTAAGGGACTCTTTTTGCTTTGTCCTGCTTATCTACAGCCAAAGGGGGGGGGGGAGAGAGTCGAGGCCTGAGAGATCCCTTTCCTGTAAAGGGATGCATTTGTGACTGAAATTCAAAACCCAACAATTGACATACATACATACATACATACATACACACATATACAGAGAGAGACATAGATGCACACATATACTGTCGTTATGCAACAATCCCACACCTTACTTCAAAGTCCCTAGAGGAAAATGTTCTATAAGATCATGAGATAATTCTAGCACTTCTATATCTATGAACTCTTGACTCCATAAAAAAAAATCTCCAGAGGGCTGCTACATGCCAGTGGTGTTTTACATCAATACAGCAAAAAGAAACTTTTTCCAGCATACAGTTTTATAAGAAATCCTTCCATACACAATTTAGCATGGTTTGATTATTTCACACCAAACGATTTACAGTATCTTTTGTAAATCCTGTTAGTATACTGTTGTAAAGTCTCTTCCTCCTCCTTGCTCTCTCTCTCTCTCTCCCCCTTGTAAAATGTATTATCAGACATAAACAAATGTTATAACTATTTGCCAGGCAATTATTTCATGGTTTTACACAGTGCAGTACTTTAAGTCCCGAGTAGCAAATTGATTTGCATATATCCCTGAAGCATTCTAAACGATTAGTTAAAATGAGTAAAAGCCATTTTAGTTCACACTAATTTAGGAACAAATCCAGCCTAGATGGGATGTCGCAAAGAAGCACTAGTACTGAAGCAAGTATTTTAACAAGTTCCCGGATAACACCAGCTCATTATTTCAAGATGGTTTCTAAGGCATTGGCGTGAGTTTGTTTAGGACAAAGTTCAGTGATATAAGGAACATCAGCAAATATGATGTCTTTTGCTGTTGCTTTTGAAAAAAATACAGCTGCATATATCCATATAAAAAGGAACTTTCTTCCTTTATGTTTATTGCAAAAACTGAAAAAGACAGCAATCATACAGAGGTCCTGCTTCTCTTCAGAGAATCCACATGCAGGCTAGTAGTCTTCATGCCTTTTACGGGAAAAGTTGGTGTTATGTATTCAGTGGTCTGTGTTTGCCTGAGCTTGAGTCTGGACTGAGCTTGAGTCTTGAGTCTGAGCCCTGTATTCTAATTTGATACATGATATCCAATCACAGAACATTTCAGGATTTGGGCCTCTGCCGTTGGCCCTTAAACTCTGAGTCATGATTCGCAGCTTGGAAGTTTAGACAGCCAATCATGTTGGGAGTGGGAGTGGCCCAGGCCTTCAGAAATGTATATAAGCAGTTGCTTTGCCCCTGTTGTCCAGTTCTGCTAGTTCAATAAAGGTTCTTGCTGTTATCACTGTGTCTTGCCTCGTGGGAACCCACCTACACTTCAGTTAGTTTGCTGTGGTCCTCAAACAATAGGGAACCACTGGTTACCTTTATGCTAAACATTGAAGCATTTTCCTTGATCTTAAATGGGGCCAGTGCAGATGACCGGCCCATTTAAGATCAAGGGAAACCCTTCAGTGTAGAGGACTGGCTCAGACTTACTGTTTTCAACCACAGTTTTGTTTGGTTATCTATATCAATGGAAATGTGGTGTGATTCTCTCCCCCCCCCCCCCAGTTTTGTTTGCCTTGAATGGTAAAGGTTGGGTGACTTATTAAATTAGGTTATGTTTGGGCTAGTGATGAATGATTCTGTCAATTCTGGTTTCTCATTTTTCCAATCTTAAGTTCAGTTTCACATCAATTTTCAGAAAACAAATATACAGGTTCATATGCAATTTTGCCCAATATACACAATTTTGGAAGTGATATCCCCTAATTGAATGCATTTTAATGTTACTTTCAATATCGTATGGATTTTTATGCACACTTCACCTTACTATACGTATTTTCTGTACACATGGCTAGAGAACTGCACTGAGAAATTAAGAGAAACGCTGATGAATGCCTGTGCTTTGGTTCACATATTGTTTCAGAAAGTGTGGATAAAGTAGGTTCGACTTTAAATGCAAAGTGAGGGTGGCTCTAAACACAGGGGGGAAATGCTGTAAATAAGACAGAAATTAGATTGGAAAAAAATCTCTATGGAAAATCGCATTTTAAAATTTCCTGCTCTCTGGCACAATCTGGTGTTGTGTGTTTAAAGCACATTCAAATCGCTGTTTCTTTACTAATGTAGCTGAGCCCTGAACTGAATTCGCCCCGCCCCCCCAGGTGATACAGATTTTTGTCTTTTTGGCCCAAAGGCCCCCAAAGTGATGAACAAAACAAACAGTAGAATAAAACAGTAAAATCCTAAAATACTGGGTAGCAGCCCTCCTGCTTAGTAAACTGGCCCTTATATTATGGCTTATCAAACAACATAGGACTTTTAAACTCAACCATCTTTTTTTTAAAAAACCAGGTTTATTCCCCAGAAAGAAAAACTAGGTAGTAGTAAACGTTCTGTTGCAGGGCAGCTACCATGGTATCCTGCAGTTGTGTTGTTAGACTACAACTCCCATCAGCCTCAGCCAGCATGGGCAATGATTGGGGTGATGGGAGTTGTAGTAGAACAAGCACTGGATGGCACCATGTTGGCTATATTAGTAGTTACCAGACTGGTTTAGGCTCATCGTTGGAAAAGCAGGGAGATGCCTTCAAAACGAGAATGGCTCTTATTAGTCAAACTGTTGGCATTACAGGAATCTTCAGATGCAGTTGAATGTGCTAATAAAATATGGAGCCCAATAGTCATTTGTATAAAGATCATTTCATCACTGAGTTATGACCAATTTGCACGTTTCAACCCTATAGATAGGGTAACATATTGCAAATTGTCAATGCATTTTACACTATGGAAAAGTGGCTTTTTTATATGGAGTGGAGGGGTGACAGTTCTACTGTGCAAGCATACTTTTTTGTGCCGGTGCATTAGTTGGATACTGTTCAATAAATAAAGTTTATACCTTTCCCATGGTTCAAACTGATGCTCCCGGTGACCCAGTGAGAAGACATCAGCATCTGCCAAGGGTATGGAAGGCACTATCTTGCTATACCTATAGAACTGCTTTTGGGGCTTCAGAAATGGAACTACAGTGGTGGGCTCCTTGCCACCATTCTCCACCCACAAAGTAACCTTGAAAGGTGTAGTCTCCATCAGATCTCAGTATAAAGATATGGCATCGAACCAGAAACCCCAGTGATTTCCTACAGGCCACTAAGACTGGCCTATGGCGATCATACTCAAGATGTATGAAGTTTTTATATAGCACCCTAACCAAAAAGGATGCATATTTGAGATGCTTTGGCTGTCTTGAGGCAAAAACAATTCAGCCTATTGACGTTTCTGATGTCTGGACAGATTAGTTTTGTTAATCAGTGGCAAACATAAAGCTGCCCGATGTTACAAACTCAGGACAAAAAAAGGAAGTAGTGTTTCTTAACTTTCATCACCTTCTCCCTCAAAGGAGGCAATCGAACAGGCTGTATATGTTGCCAATTTATCGTGCTTGAAATATAGAAGGGAGGGAGAAAGGTTATTAAGATGCATATTGACTGGCACTCCATATTAAAGCTGAGATGACAGCAGCATTTCATTGCAGCCAGGCTGAGGTATGGTAATTGCATATGGCGAAAATGCAAGCGTAGTGATAATAAATAATAAAAAAGTAATAGGAAGATAAATAAATAAAACAGATTTCCGAGGTCATCGCTTGCTATTGGAAAAGGTAGGAACCATTTCAGCTCACACTCGTTTAGCTCATCAGCGCTGACAGAGTGTTTAGAGAGGACAGCCAAAATAAAAACATTGTCAAATGATGCTGAGGGGAATAATGCTATTCTCCCCCCCCCCGCCCCATGAGCGACAGGCAAGCAAGACAGAGGTATTTTATATAAGCGCAGGTCCCTGTTATTACATAATGAGGTGTCAGCAAGGTAAGTAATGACAACTTAAGGTTGTGGTGTTGCACGGTTGTTGTTCCAATGATTTCTGGAGGATTAACTTGACAAGACCCTTAATTCTGTTGCAAAAAAAAAACCCCAAACAAACCAGCGAGCCACACAAGAAATGCAATCCTCGCAGAAATGTAATGATGGTGCTATGCATTGTGTTGTCAGCAGAAACAATAAATAGCAACTCTTTATCCCAATTCACTGTAGGACAAGCTCAGCGACCACTTTTCATTTATAACCTATGTAAAATGGCCAAGCAATGTGCTAAGTAGACTCTTTTCTGTTCTTTTTATTTTTTATTTGAAATATTTCTCTGCCCGCCTTCCCTTCTTTATCAATATGACTCCAGGACAGTTTGCAACAACACATGCACAATAAAACAAGGAATTCAAATAAAGTAGCTACGGTGAAAAGAATCCCACCCAGTTCCAGTCTCACAGTAGCCATATTGCAGCATCTATGCAGCTGATAGATGTGAGATGTGAGGTTACAGGGAACAAGGCAGAGGGCCTTCTCGGTGGTGGCGCCTGCTCTGTGGAACGCCCTCCCATCAGATGTCAAGGAAATAAACAACTATCAGACTTTTAGAAGACATCTGAAGGCAATTCCTGCTTAGGGAAGTTTTTAATATTTGATGTTTTATTCTGTTTTTAATCTGCTGGGAGCTGCCCAGAGTGGCTGGGGAAACCCAGCCGGATGGGTGGGGTATAAATAATAAATTATGATGATGCTGATGATAGGCCAATTGTCTGTGAAGTGGATCCATTTCAGCCTGGCTTCAAACATGACACTGAGACTGTTTTGATCACTCTAGTTGGTAACAGCTGTCCAGAGAGAGATGGGGTGCAGAGCGTGACCCTGCTTGTCCCAGATGTTTCAGTGGCCTTTGATTACTTTCAGGACATTCTCGAAACCAAGCATCTCTGGTTCAACAGCATCTCAGATGGCATTATTGACCATTTTGGACGGTCTAGACTCTAGCTTGTTTATACCATAGAGCAAGGTGTTAAAATCCTGCAAGTGCAGGTAGTGGTTTGCCATACAGTGGTAAACTCCAGTTACAAACACCTCAGGTTACAAACGCTTCAGGTTACAAACTCCGCTAACCTGGAAGAGTTACCTTGGGTTGAGAACTTTGCCCCAGGATGAGAACGGAAATTGTGTGCTGGCGGCGCAGTGGCAGCAAGAGGCCCCATTAGCAAAAGCACGCCTCTAGTTAAGAACAGTTTCAGGTTAAAAATGGACCTCTGGAACAAATTAAGTTTGTAACTAGAGGTACCACTGTATTTTATTGCTCCCCCATTAGTCAAGCTTCCTGCAAATATAACCACTAGCACATCAAGGAAAAAGGTTCCTTCTATCCTGCACTGTTTGCTCTCTTTTCTGTGTTAAATTTAAAGCATTTAAAAAAGAACAAACAATAGGAGCATCTCAGAAATGAGATCTCTTGATCTGCAGCCTGGAACGACCCCCTTTATTCTACCAGACCAGAATTCTTCCATTTTTGTTTTGCTGTGTGTGCAGAACAGGCTTTAATAAGACTGGAATCTCCAATTCTAGATGGGACTTTTTGTTCTACAAATTGTTACACACACACACACACACACACACACACACACACACACACACACCCCTCTATGGGTCTCTCTCCAAGCATTTCAGCTCCCCAGCCACACCTGTCTTAATCCACACTCTCTTGACTACAATATGGCCTTGAACTGCAATAATGCCTCTTGTGTTACCAGGATGGAGCAATGCGTGCTTCTGTGGTTTACCTCAGACTTTCGCATAAACCTCAGACTTTTGCATGAACAGTGTTAAGATTTACATCCATTGCTCCACCCACTTTTCTCATTGGCCCCTCCCACCTTCGGCATGTGGCTCCCAGGCTGGAATAGGTTTTACACCCTTGATATGTAGCTATGATTCCTATATGGGTCTTTCAGTTAAAGAAGCAAATATCCATTGATTCTGAGCACTTTGTGAATTGAGGATTACAAATAATCCACATGCCATGGGCAAAAAATGGCTTTTCTGAAATGAAGCATGTGATCCTCTCTGCACTGCATGATATAACATAGGAGCCACCAGTGAGGTGCCTGTGGGCAGCAGGGTGCCCACCTGTAACTGGGAAACCCAGCCAGATGGGTGGGGTATAAACAATAATTTATTATCCTGTTGTGCTCATGAAGGTAAAGGGACCCCTGACCATTAGGTCCAGTCGCGGACGACTCTGGGATTGCAGTGCTCATCTCGCTTTATTGGCTGAGGGAGCCAGCATACAGCTTTCGGGTCATGTGGCCAGCATGACTAAGCCGCTTCTGGCAAACCAGAGCAGCACACGGAAATGCTGTTTACCTTCCTGCCAGAGCAGTACCTATTTATCTACTTGCACTTTGCCGTGCTTTCGAACTGCTAGGTGGGCAGGAGCTGGGACCGAGCAATGGGAGCTCACCCCGTTGCAGGGATTCGAACCGCCAGCCTTCTGATCAGCAAGCCCTAGGCTCTGTGGTGTAACCCACAGTGCCACCCGTTCTCAGTAAATATCAACACAAAAATCCACAACAAACAAGAGACTGTTTGCTCTTTCTGCCCAATTCCTGTTTGCACTGGCTTGGCATCTACTACATTGATCTAAATGTGTTTACATTTTGTTGTCTGCCAAGACTGGACATCCACCTCCCTTATATTCTGAACAGAGGAGAGGTGCAAAGAGTTTCTCTCTGTGAGTTAGTGTAGTGGCAGCCGAGGAAGCTGCCTTTTCCTCCATTAATGGGGGAGGCTGATGGGAAAGATTTTGTGTCCCTGTCTCTTTTTCTGCTCTTTCGGGTGTTATAGCCATTTTGTGTCATTCCCCATTGCCATGACAGCCATTTTGCATTGTGCCACACACCCCATGGCGGCCATTTTGTGACCATCACCCACGACACTATCTCAAAATCCCAAATGGGCCCTTAGGCCCCCAAAGCTTGGCAACCCCTGACATCACATCAGCTCTGCCCCCCGATTTCAATCCAACTTAAATTCTAAATTACTTCAGAACAGAGAAGAGCTGTGGCATACATATCACAAGAACCCAGTTCCCTTTGGACTGCATTCTTGCTTTACTTCCGCACAACAGCTTTGTTTTTTTCTTCATTTTTGGATACGGTTGTCACAAGCCCTGTTTGCACTGATGCAGCTTTCAGTAAATGGGGAAACTCATTTGCTCTCCCCTTCACGCTGACACTTCTTGTGGCTGGTGAAGTGTCCTCTTAAAAGTGCTGCCAAATATAGCATTTCCCCTAAATGGCATTCATGCCATTAATTACTGTTGTCTCATCTTCCTTGATGCAGGATGGCTATTGTTATCCCATCACACTTCACATCCTTGTAAAACTTGATGTTTCTTTTTTCTCTCCCCCCCCCCCAGAGTACCTTGAATCTGCTGATGTGTGCCTCCTCCTTATTCCTGAGTGATTTTCAGAATTGTCTTAGCCAGCTAGTGTGTGATGAGATCTGTCTCTTTTTAATGTCTCTCTTCATCCTTCTTCTCGTTTCCATCAACGTGGTATTTTCGAATAGCTTGCTCACACCTTTCTGCCAATTTCGCCCCCCCCCTCAAGTGACTTTATTGCTTACAATGTGCTCGCAATCTGGAGTTTCTTATTCAGAAAGCACAAATCTAAATTATATATTTTCCTCAAGGTCTTCTTGGATGACATTTCTCCTTCCCTTTATTCTCCGCATGCTTGGCAAAGAGATCTAAAAGACCACTTAATGAGAGTGCACACGACAGATCAGCACAATAAAGTATCTCATGCTCTTCTGTCTAGCTTTTGAGGTGCTTCTTTTCGTGATGAATCTTGCAGTCTGTATTCTATTCAAGAGCAAACAACTGAGAGTATCTTTTCTCCAACTTGGATTGGAAAAAAAAATCAATGTTACACAAGAGGAGGCAAATCAAATCTAAAATTAATAGAGTGGGTATGAAACGGACAGGTTTCAAGCCCCCATTGTTGTGTTTCTGATTTTTAATACTAATAAAAATTTTTTGCCAATTGATAAGAAAGTGTTGCAAGGTTGTTGGAAAAGCCAGAGTCACATAAATTACACAGAAATGTAGTCAGCAAAGCCACATCTACACTATACATCCAAAGCAGTAGCACACCATTTTAACAGTCAAGGCTCCCCCCGCCCCCCCCCCAAAATCCTGGGAACTGTAGTTCAGTGTTTCCCAACCAGTGTGCCTCCAGATGTTTTGGGACTACAACTCCCATCATCCCTTGCTAGCAATACCAGTGGTCAGGGATGATGGGAATTGTAGTCCCAAAACATCTGGAGGCACACTGGTTGGGAAACACTGCTGTAGTTTATTAAGGACTCAGCTATACAGCTGCAAATAAAATGTTTTGAGTGTGTTTTAAGTGCAATATACAATGTGACATTAGATGGTGATGGTGAGCCTTATGGAAAATTCAATGTATTTTTTAAAACGCTTTTTTAAAAAGCATTTTCAGAATGTTTTTTTTAATGTGTGTGTAGATTCCACCTATGAGTGCTGTGAGTTGTTTGGAGACTCCTATGCTCTTGAAAGACCTACAGCTCCCAGAGTTTCCTGGGAAGACAGACTGATTGTTAAACCAGTCTGGGAATTGTAGTTCTCTCACTATAGGGGTTGATATACTTCTATTTTAACACTTACATTGTCTACCATTGTGTTTCCAGGCCCAATTTTATAAACAACAACAACAACAACAACAACAACTCCTCCACCTGTGCAACAGCAGAAAGCTTCAGCAGTACACTTCAAGGCCATATTATATTAATCCATCAGTTTAAAGTGTTGGCGATGACCTTGAAAGTGCTGAATAGTTTGAGACAAGGTGACTTAAGGACCACCTGTACTCATTTATGAACCTCCCCGTGCCCTCAGAGGCCCTGCTTAGGTGCCCACCTACAAACACAATTAGGTTGGTGAGTATGAAGAATAGGGCCTTCTTTGTGTTAGCCCCACAGCTGTGGAATTCAGTCTCCAATGAAATCAGGCATCTACCTAAAAACAAAACAAACGACAGTTAAAAACAAACAGGGGTTTTTAAAGCAGCAGATCACAGATTGAAAGACTGGGAGTGGTTCATTGGATCATATACTTCCTTTCCCCTTTGGCTCATATTTCTCCTGCCAGCTCTAAGCAAGGTTCCCTCCTATGTAAGATTTAATATTTGGATTTGAGACTGCTTCTATAGTTAAGAGTTACCGGTAACTGCATTCACGTTAACCATGGTTAACTTCAGTACTGATGTGACATGAAACTGTTGTTAAGGCTGATGGGGCTGTTGGAGATTTTGACCAGCTATCAAGAAGCTTGTATTAGTGGAATTGTATCTCTGCACGTACAGAGTGGAAATAGGGCCATAAAGAACATCACAGAATCATATAACTGACATATTTTCCTCCGTGGTCATTCATTTGTCGCATTGATGAATTGCCGGGGCTGTGAATTTAGCATGTTATGTAACTTGTCATTGCCCCCATAACTGTAGATCACCCACAGCTACGGTCTCACAAACGTCAAGAAGAAGATTTTGGATAAGCCTCGTAAATTTTGTATTTGGACTACCAAAGTGCGAGGAAATAATTCCTCGTTATAATTCAGCAGGGCAATTCGGAGCAAAGACAGGAGAAGTGGTGTGATAAGGGAAATGACATATGCAACGCTAGCAAAATCTAAAGGTCTTTTGCCATTTCAGATTTGGTTTCATCAAAGCCACACAAAACATGGTGTGGGGGTGGGGGCGGGGGGGCGGACCCCTATATAATTGTTAGCAAATTGATTCTCCAAGTGCAGTTCCTTTATGTAACTTAAAAAAGGCATCATCCATGCACAGGAGGGAAGTATCAGCAAGCTTGGAGACACTCCAAAGCTTGGGGGGGGGAGGGGACCCCTCTGAAGCGGGAAAATTTCCAAGTAACTGAATGAGGATTGAGCATGCTCAGTGGAATGCTAAGTCGAATCTTACTAAGCAAGGCTTAAAGGTAAAGGGACGCCTGACCATTAGGTCCAGTCGCGGACGACTCTGGGGTTGCGGCGCTCATCTCACTTTATTGGCCGAGGGAGCTGGCGTTCAGCTTCCGGGTCATGTGGCCAGCATGACTAAGCCGCTTCTGGTGAACCAGAGCAGCGCACGGAAACGCCGTTTACCTTCCCTCCGGAGCGGTACCTATTTATCTACTTGCACTTTGACGTGCTTTCGAACTCTTAGGTTGGCAGGAGCTGGGACTGAGCAACGAGAGCTCACCCCGTCGCGGGGATTCGAACCGCCGACCTTCTGATTGGCAAGCCCTAGGCTCTGTGGTTTAACCCACCGCGCCACCCATGTCCCACTGGCTTAGAGCCCTCTTAAAGGACTGTGCTCTGTGGTGGAGATGCCAGAGAAGTAATCGTTCTTTTCAGGGTACCGCTTCATTAATTTTTGTCCTGGGGAGATTTTCTGAGCGGGAAAGGGATTTCTGCAGCCTTGTTGCTTTCCCAGTGAGAAAGGTCCTTGACTTGCCAGCAGTGAGCGTTTTGCTTAGCTCTTCACAATTGATTGGATCTGATCAGATTTGCAGCACAGCACTATGTATGTTTCCTTGGAAGTAACTCCACTGTGTTTGATGGGGTTTACTCCCAGGAAAGGCTGCATACGATTGTCATCTAAGATCTAGCCTTTGAAATGGCTTCAGAGATGGGACGCAATTATGGAATCTCTGTCCTGGAGATTTGCTGAGTTCCCCTCTTCACTGTTTTTCACCAACAGGTGAAAATGTTTCTTTTGAAGCTGGCTTTTAAGATATAATCTTTGCTTTGTTGGAGGTTTATTCCACTTTCCTACCTTTCCCCTAACTCATTTTAATTGAGTATGATTGATATTTTGAAATGTTTTAAATTGACTTTGTGATTTAATTCTGTGAACTTCCTTGAGATCTTATGAAGAAGGGTGGTATATATTTAATTTAAAAAATATATATTTTGTATATCACAATTTCGTACAAAAGAGGTTTAACAAAGAGGTTTACAACAATAAACATAGGAACAATACAAAAATTAAAACATATCATGAGCTGACTGTTAGGAAATACAGTGGTACCTTGGGTTACAAATGCTTCGGGTTACAAACGCTTCAGGTTACAGACTCCGCTAACCCAGAAGTAGTACCTCGGGTTAAGAACTTTACCTCAGGATGAGAACAGAAATTGCGCGGCGGCGGCAGCGGGAGGCCCCATTAGCTAAAGTGGTACCTCAGGTTAAGAACAATTTCAGGTTAAGAACGGACCACTGGAATGAATTAAGTTCTTAACCAGAGGTACCACTGTACTGTATGTTTTTCTTAATTATCAGCATAAGGCCGGGAGTAAGGAAAAGTCTTCAGCAAAAGCTTATAAGTCAACATTAGATTAGATTTGGGAAAATGTGTATATTAGGAAGAACTGCATACGAAAATTGCATCTTTTTGGAGAAATTTGCACTAAAACACTGACCAATTTTCATGAGTTTCTTTTTTAAAATGCAAACCAGTGTGGAATGCTGAGAATTGAATTCAAGATTAGGAAAATATGAAACTTGGCATGTTCAACCACCTCTAGATCCATGCCACTATGTACTGTATCTTCTACAGTATACTACTATGGGAACCGAGCCTGAAAAGTGGCTAACAAATGTGAACAAATAATCATTTCATCTCTCTGAAAAAGCCACTACTTGTTACCAGCTGCTAGGACTGTTCCATCCTTGGTGTTTCACAATTACATACAACCCACTTTGATTATCACTCACCCAGTACTTCTGTTCACATCTGAGGGATTTATAGTTCTTTCACATTTGTTGTTTGACGGGAGAGAACGATATGAGTTGTCACAATTTCGTTTTCAGTCCCGTTTTATCTAATATTGTCTAGGCTTTCCCATGGCCCGATTCTCCATTTTCATTTGTGCCGTGCAGTGCAAATGGAAGGCAAAAGTTAAAAACTCCCCGCTAATCTTGTTTAGTGCTCCTCTGGGGACTCCCCAAACCCAAACAACACACCGACTGATATTTCTTTTGAGTGTTTGAAGCATGCCGATTCCAGTCCTATAATGGTATTTGAGGTGGCTTATTTATTTTATTGAGTTTCTGGGTTTATTCTGTTATTGGCTGGGAAATGTGTTTACTGTCATGGGCTGCGCCTGTTGGGAAGCTACAGAGGGAATGTACATTTTGTAAGATTACCTTCAAACTATCATGAGCCGTTGGAAGATTGTAAATGTTTCTCCGGTGTGACTCACACAGTTTCAGTGGTGAGACATTTAACCCGCCTGCGTGTCTGGGAAGTGGTAGTGGGTTATTAATTGGTTTATGGCTATAACAAAGTAAAGTATTCGAACACAAACATATTTCTCTATATGTTCTCCTGATAGAACTAAATCTAATACTAAATTATGGCAAAAACCTCTTCCATAACTCTGACTGAATGCACTGCCTCAGTAGTTTTTTCCTTCCGTTTTTAAACAAGCTCTGCTGAGTCTGTTGCTGCTTAACTGATGGCAATGCTCTTTAGCCTGTGTGTGCTTTTCCTGCTCTGCTTGATTTAATAATAAGTGTTTTAATGGTTGGATTATTGTCAATGGTTTCCCACCCCCATTTGCTTTTCATTTGCTATGAGCAACTCCTCTTGTGGAGGGGAAAAGTGGGATAAACGTTTTGTAAAACTGCAAAATAATCATGATTAAAATAAAAAATAAAATCTACCATCTATCTGTATTAGCTACAGATATGAAGAAATTCCAAGAGCTAGTTCATATACCCAGTTCTTTCTTTCTTTCTTTCTTTCTTTCTTTCTTTCTTTCTTTCTTTCTTTCTTTCTTTCTTTCTTTCTTCCTTCCTTCCTTCCTTCCTTCCTTCCTTCCTTCCTTCCTTCCTTTCTGAAAGGTGCCGGTACTCACTGTGAAGTTGTTACAGTAAATGCCACACTTCTAACTGTTTTTTTTTTGGGGGGGGGGTTGAAGTGTCGGTACTTCATATCCTTGATTACCCCCAGAAAAAAAGACTGCATATACCTGAGCTGAAGATGGCTTATGTGATGGTTCAGCAAGTTGGGTGGCCCTTCTTTCTGCTATGCAGACACTGTTGTCTGTCAACTAGGAGCTCCACACAATTGACTGTTCACACAAAGGCTGCTCTTGTATAATTCCTTTGACTCCAATATTTACTTACTTACTTACTTACTTTGTTAGTCACTTTAACTTGTGCAAGGCAACCCAAAATGACTTACAGCCAACCAAGCAGACAATAAAACCGTACCCCTCCCCCCGTGTCTCGATTTGACTGGGAAATCCTGGAATTACAGAAGCCACCCCAGCTTCTGATTGGATGTTGCCACCCACCAGACCTCTCATGGAGGAGGCACATGAAGAAGGGCCTCAAATGATGATCTCGGGGTCTGGGCAGGCTCATATGGGGAGAGACAGTCCTCGGGCCATTTAAGGCTTTATATGACAGGCAGAGGCGGAGGAAGCCTCCTCGCTACCCGGGGTGGCGAACGGAGGCACCCCCTGGGGGCGGGGCATCGTGACATTGCGTTGTGAAGTCATGACACAACATCATGGTGGACTGCGCATGCGCGAAATGCCGCGCATGCACACTCTGCCGCCGGGCCGACGCCGCTGCTTCCGCGGTGACCTTGTGAGCCGCCGTGCGAAAAGCAGCAGGGATGGGGCAGCCCCACAAGCCGCTGATCACGTGCGGCAGCCCCATAGCAGCGCCGGCCAGCAGGGCCCGCTCGGGGCCCACCGGCGGGGCGGGGGTGGGGCCGGCCCAAGTGTCACCCCCCTCCCCTGGAACCCGTTGGGATGGATAGCTTGCTTTTGGAACAACTCAGCCTATCACTGCCTGCTTTCAGTGGCAGCAAATCCAAGCCCAATAAAAATCAGCTGGAGGTGACTTTGATATTCTCTGCTGGGGAACAAATCTTGTCCTGATCCCTTGAGTACACAGGGATCTCTTTTCTTTTATTGTGATTCATACCTTTTTTGATCAGCACGCACCCCTGAATTTCAGAAATAGTCGGAATGATAGCATAATTGGATTATGAACAAGACCAAAGATCAAGAACCAAAAAATAAAATAAATTTCTTGCATAGTTAAGGATAGAATTAGAATACATTATATTTTGAGAGAACAATGATGTTCTTCATCAGAAGGAAAAATCTATATGCTGATGAAAACTTATGCCATAATAGAACGTGTTAAGTCTTGAAGATGCCACAAGACTTTGCTGTATTAAAGTGCCATCAGTACACCTAACATTTCCATGAAGCTAGATACTTTCATTACCGGAGGTTAAAAGTCATGGTTCTTTTCTAAGGTACACTATTGCTGTGTGCAGTGCAACTAAAACTGGTTGCATGAAAGGATCAAAAGAAAACCACTGACTTCTTGACATTAAGGTTAAGTCCCATGTAACTGATGGATGTTTCTGGGACGGGCAGGATGGGAGCAGGATCCCAGTGAGAACAGAATATATGCTAGATGTATCCTGTTTGTTCATCCATCATTAATTTTCACTGCCAGTGGGCTGATGGATTTTCTGGGAGATGTCCCAATTAAGTGCCATATGGTTTGTTATGGAATGGTCTTCTTCAGCACATTAATTGTCTGTGGCTTCAATTGTTTGGGGGAAAGAATAATGCAAAAAGCCTTCTCGCCTTCATTTATTTCATTACTTTTCTTTATTTAATGAATGTTTTTGCTCAAGACTATTTTTAGATAATCTATCAAGTGAGGACATTGACTTTCCCGTGTACTTTCCTTTTCACCATATTTTGCATCTTTGAGAGGCATCTGAAAAATAATCAAAACGACTCAGGGCTATTTTTAATTTTCTGTATGGGGTTTGGAGTGAATCTTTAATCTTCCCTTGTTTCTATATGCCTTTCTGCTTCTGCAAACTGATGATTGCTCATATCAAACTATTAATATATAGAAATGCTCACTTTTTAGTCTATACATGCTGCAGCAAAGCTAGCCCAGTATAGTTGTTAAAGTTGCAGTTCTGTTCACTCTTACCTAAGAATTGGTTCCATGAAACTTTGGCCAGATTAAAAAAAACACAGATGCCTTCCCCAGAGCTTCTAATATTGGATAGCATTAGCATACTCAGGAATCAAGTGTGCTTGATTCTGGGAAAGTATGGTTTTTTTTTTAAATTGACTGAACAGAGTTTCTGCCCTTGAGGAATTTGATTTCCTAAATTTGCACTTTCCCCTTCCTTCAGTCCCTGGTGAGAAAAGCCCAGGTGGGGCTTGGTAGCTTGGGAAGTAGGAGAGTTATGTCTCAGCTGGAGTAGGCTCAGGTGAGGGTCAGATTTGTCTTCTCACAGATGATGTCAGGTTGGGATACACAAGTCATTAAAACAACAGTTCCAGACACAGATCAGGAGAATAAACAATCCTCAAACGCTCACGCTTGTCCCTACAATATTAAGCTGTAAGATTAACAATTCTCAAATGCTTGGTGCTGAAATGAAAGCCAAGTTTGCCCCAGGTGGATCACAGAGGAGAGGGCATTCCACAAGTAGGCACCAAATGGAAAAGGCCCTAATGGTACTACTGACAAGGTGATTTGACTTCACAGCACGCATTCTTGGCCACTATGATACACCTGGTTTTGTACACCTGGAATGAAGTCAGTTCTTCATTAGGTTGTATATTACTCTTAGATAACGAGGTTTTCAGTACAATCTGGCTTTCTTGCTATTTGTTTTGTTTTCATCACCGGCAACTTTGCGTCTTGCTTCAGTTACCAGTAGATCTAGAACGTGAGCAAGATGTTCTTTAGATGCTTTGCTTGCCAATTGCAATGAACACTTTAAAAACATTTTAATATTGATTGTAGATGCATTTAAATGGCTAATGAAGAGGAAAGAACGCTTCTTTGCAGTCTTGTCTTTGAAAGCTTTCAGCCTACTCATGGCATGCAGATGCTTCTAGCTTTTGCAGCGAATCTGTTGGGAGAAAACCAAACGCGTCTGTCTTACTGTTACTTAAGTTGAATTGTAGATATCCCCAGAGACTCATTAAGTCTGTAAACCTCCCCTTCTCCCCTTCCGTCTACAAACATTTCTGCAATAAGTGAAGTACTCATCCTAAAAAGGCTAAGCAAATATTTTCAATTTGATTTTAGAGTTTCAAGGCTCCTATTATAGCAAACACAAATGTATTTTTCCTGAGTATTACAGAATGACATTTTCATTCCCTGTTTATTGCTCTAACTGCTGCCATTGAATATATTGATTCACCTTCAGTGAACATTCCCAAACAGTGATACAAATGTAGACATTTTCTTCTTCTTCTTTTGTAAAGCCAGAAATCGCCTTTAAAACATATACATGATTTTCTTTTCATAAAACAGGGGAGACAATTCTCTTCTTTCTGTGCACTGCTGGTCAGCATATAATTTCCCTCAGAACAGCAGAGGCAATGTGGGGCAGTGGCACTTACCTGACGTCCCAGCAGCTAAGTTACTGCTGCTTACCAGAAGAGGGAGTGTCATGGTGGTGCGGAGGTTGGTTTGGTGCAAACAAACTGATAAGAGTGCCAGTTTGGCTCTGCAGGTATGCTTGCTGTAAGAGTTCTGTAGTGGCTTCTCACGAGTAACGAGTCTCGACTCCAGTCCCGTATATTTACTGTTGTGTATTGATTCAAAGTGTTATTATCCCAGCTCTCTGTCTCTCTGACATAGCAGGCAGGAGACAGCTTCTTCATGTAACAACTCTTTATTCAGGCAAACAAGACTGAGGGAACTGAGGGTAGGGAAGCTACATTTATAGGGACAGAGGACTGACTAGGAAAAGATACATTTTGGAGGGAAGAATCTCAAGCAATCACACAGCTGCTTTTTGGTGGGAACCAATAATACTGAGGATCCAAATGCAGCAACTTGAATGCACCAATAGTAACTGTTCCTTCTGGGACATTTACCCTAATGTGATTACAGACAATAGTAATACAGATATGATAACACTTTGAATCAATGCACAACATTTACAACGGTTTATTATACAAGTATATACAGTGCAGAGCTCAGAAATCAGTGACCGTCTGTGTCACTCTCAGATCCTGGAAGTGGTGCTCTCCGGGAGCGCCCTCAACAAAAGAACTTCGGTACCCCAAGTCTCCTCCTCCCCTCTTTGCGTTTCATCCCTCTACGCAATTGGGGCGATGGAACTGAGGCGGCTTCCTCTGTTCCTGCTCCGCTGGGTAGGTGTTCAGAGCCTGTAGCATCCCACAGCCCTTCCACCCCAGAGCTCCTTTTCCCTCCGTCACTCCCACAGGAAGTCTCCCCGCTGCTCCTGTGGTGCAGGGAACCTTCAGCTTCGGAGAGCCCTTGCACCACCCCACCGGGCTGTCCGCTGGCCTCTGACGGTTCCCTGACACTTGCACTGCACCAACCTCCCTGTTGCCTCTCCGTTCCTCCTACCCCTACTGCATAGCTGTCAACTTTCGGATTTGAAAATAAGGGATTTTTTCAAAGTTTCAGATTTGAAAATAAGGGATGCCGCGAGGGCGGTGCAATGGCACCAAGTAGCCTCACCACCCTGCACTCCAGAGGCTGCGCGCGAACGGGTGAGCGAAAGAGTGAGCGTGTAGACGGCAGGCTGTCCGTCTGTCTGGTTGGGCGTGAGGGTCTGGCTGCACAAGGCATGCAAGCTCTGCCCCCGGTCGGTCTCAGACTCCTTATTGGCAGCCGAGCAACGCAGCTGAGGAGCCTCCCTGGCCGGCAGGGAGGGAGAGGAGCTGCTTCCTTTGAAATCCGGGAAATTTAAGGGATATCAACAATCCGGGATAGCAGCGGGAAACGGCATTGGAATAAGGGAGTTTCCCGCAAAAAAGGGAGGGTTGACAGCTACGCCCTACTGGGAGCAAGAGTAACTCAGCTGTTGGGAGGTCAGGTAAGCATTGCAGCTACCGCTTCTTGGAAGGTCACATTGAATCATTCCTGATCACCATGTTCTGAGAGCATTTTCTCCATGTCTCTTTTGCGCATGGTAATGTGAACAGATGTGTGGGAACTTGTGGCTGAGTAGAAATGGCAGAATTATGCTTAATATCCTCTCAAAATTTGTACCAATGTATGTTCTCATTTCTGCACACTGTGAGAAGTTTAAACAGTCCTTTCTTTCTTTCTTTCTTTCTTTCTTTCTTTCTTTCTTGAGAAGAAGCAAGCTACAGTTGATAACAGAAGTGACACAGCACACAAAAATAATAGTAAATAAAGTGATTGATGATTGAGCATTAATCAGTTCCTGTGATGGCACCTTGGTGTATCAGAGAGGGAGAGGGAAAACGGGAACACAGTCTTCACCAAATTCACCACAGTAAGCAAATTGTAAAGTCATAGCCTTTCATTGGCTTTTCTTACGCCATCTGGTGGGCTTTAGTTGAATATGTGTAACCAGGAACATCTTAAACAGAAACCAGCGTAAAGCAACATCTTATTTTATTGTTTCAGTATTTACAAGTGTATACCCCCCCCCGCCATTTAACATAATTAACACAGCTAGGATGAAATTGTAAAACATCGTTCATATCTTGTTTTGCTGGAAATAAATCAGCTACAATAGATCCTAGTGCTGACTGAGCCAGCTGATACAACATAATGTGCTGATTGTTTGAGATGATGCTAGGGGAAAAGACTTGCTCAAAGTTCTCTGTAGGCATAGATTCACTAAGGTTGCAATCCTATAAGCACTTGCCTGAGAGTAAGCTCCACAGACTTTAATAGGCCTTGTTTCTTAGGAGACAAACTTAGGATTGTGTGGTATGTTACTTTTGGCAGCTTTGTACATTTTTATTTTTTACAGTGGTACCTCGGGTTAAGAACTTAATTCATTCTGGAGGTCCGTTCTTAACCTGAAACTGTTCTTAACCTGAGGTACAACTTTAGCTAATGGGACCTCCCGCTGCCGCCGCGCCACCGGAACACGATTTCTGTTCTCATCCTGAAGTAAAGTTCTGAACCCGAGGTACTACTTCCAGGTGAGCAGAGTCTGTAACCTGGAGCGTCTGTAATCTGAAGCGTCTGTAACCCGAGGTACCACTGTATTTTGCATGCACACCCTGCCAAGGCCACATGCCCCGCAGTTCCCCATTGATTAATAAACACACAGAAACAAGTATTTAGAATTATGGGCTAAAACAGGCCACAACTTTATTGGTTACAGCTATGAGGAGTTTGGCTTATGCATTGGGTAAAATCAGGCTATAACTTGACTCCCGCCCGTCTGCAGGGAGTCGAACTAAGGGTAAACCACCAGAAGGGGGAGCCCTATGCTATGACTTACATCAAATAGGGGTCCCCATTGAGGTAGTGGCATGGCCTTAGCCCACGTTTGGGCTTCGGACAGGATCCACATCCCCAGATCCGTTTAACAGGATACTCTTACTGAGGAGGGGCAGGCGGGGCTACAACCTCCCCTCCATTAAACCAAGGCTTACCCAATGCCTAACCTTACAAAGTTGTGACGATTGCTACAAGGTAGGCAAAAACCAAATGCCAGGTGCCAATTCGCCAAGTGGAAAAATTCCTACCTGGCCCCAACAATAAGACGGCCAACATTTGTCCATAGCAAGGTTGTGTTATACCAAAGATTAAAAAGAAGGTGGGTGGGTTGGGATATCTGGCGAGGAGGCGAGAGAGTGCAGCCACCAGCTGCACCGTGGTTTAAAACACCCGCAGCCACGCCCCCTGATGGCATAGATTGACTGGGCGGCGGTGATGCGGCTGGTGCTGGCGCTGGTGCGAGGCGGGCGTCAATCCCCCGCCCCCAAGCTGAGTCACCGCAAGGGCCCAGATGCCCGGCCGCAACGCCACCCACCACGAAAAGTGAGTGGTCTTACTAACCTAAAAGGACCCCAGAGCACCTTGTTTACGGAGTGTGCTGTATGATAATTATAAGGAATCTCTGCATTTCTTTCCAAGTGTAAACACAACATAGTGCCGTCTAGATGTTGTTGGACTACAACTCCCATAATTCCTTGGGACTATTGGACACACATGATGGAAGTTGTAGTGTAAAACATCAAGAAGGCACCAAGCTGGGGAAGGCTGGAATCACGGGACACTATATGTGTGTGTGTGTGCGCACGCGCTATTCGAATTGAAGTAATGGTCTAGTAGGGATGGGATAGGTTTGACCCCACACTGGATCTGCGTAAGATCTTGAACCTGGTGCTCTTTCTGAACCCTTGTTCATTTTTCCTATTCCTATTACTTCTGCCTCTCTGCTTCATCCAGGTGCAGCCATTTGAGAAGTGGGGATTATATGGGAAAATATGAATTAGCATGGTGGTTTGGTAAACCAACTCTGGTAATGCTTCTTGTCTGCCTGCAGAGAGGGGTGTGTGAGTGTATGTAGTAGAAGCTATAATCATCATAATAATTGTAATAGTTTTATTATTTATACCATGTCCATCTGGCTGGGTTTCCCAGCCACTCTGGGGAAAGCTAGTCTACTGTGCAAATGTAATACAGTGGTACCTCGGGTTAAGTACTTAATTCGTTCCGGAGGTCCGTTCTTAACCTGAAGCACCACTTTAGCTAATGGGACCTCCTGCTGCCGCTGCGCCGCCAGAGCACGATTTCTGTTCTTAGCGGAGTTCTTAACCTGAAGTGTACTTAACCTGAAGCGTATACTTAACCCGAGGTACCACTGTATTTATTTTCACTGCTCCACCCACTTTGGTTTCTGGCTCCACCCACCACCAACATGTGGCCCCCAGAAGGCTGCCCAGAATGGAATGCGGCCCTCAGTCTGTAAGAGGTTCCCCACCCCTGACATAGGCAATAAATAGGATGACTTGTAAGTGTAGGCAAGTGCAGCTGAGGACCGTGAAGTGAAACAAGGAGAAAGAAAATGTCTCAGCTAGGGGGACGAAAGAGTATCAAACAGCATCAAAACTAGAGGAACGTTTGCTGGGGAGAACAGCATTGAAATGGCAGGACTTTTTTTTATGAGCCATGTTGATTGACATGCGCAAAACAAACATTTGTTTCAGTTTGGCCCTAAATCAGACTCTCAGTTGCCAGATCTTTTATTTCTCTTCCCTTCCATGTCTCCCTGAAGCACTTTCCCATCTGTACATAGTAGCAAGAAGGGAAGCCGCACCTATTTTCTCATGGAGAAAAGGACTCCTCTGCACCAAGAGCTGCCAAAGGTAGTCATTAGTGGGTAAGAACTGTCCTGTTCAATTAGATGATTCTGAGGACCCGAGAAGATTGAAACTGGGCCTACTTTCAAGTGTGGAGGCTATTATTCCAACCGGATTTTAAAACTCCAGAGGAAAGTCATATTTTGGTGTATAAATTAACTAATGACATTGAGGGCTTCCCCCCTCCGTTTGGTAAACCTTAATGTGTCAGTCCATCATGCCTTTTTAAAGACCCATTTTCATGCAACATAACTAATGTAAGCTCTTATGATAATTCTGCAAATAAATCATGACACCACAGGACCATTTGTCTTCATCACATCAGTAGAACGTGTCAGGGGCTATCAAAAAGCTAATTTTCTGGTGCCTACTTATTTGCCACCGCAAAGATGAAGGTGAAGCAAAGGAAATTATCTAGGGCAGGGAAAGTCAACTTCTGTATCCTTGAGGGCTGCTCTAGTCCAGTGTTTCCCAACCTTGTGCCTCCAGATGTTTTGGGACTACAACTCCCATCATCCCTCGCTAGCAAGACCAGTGGTCAGGGATGATGGGAATTGTAGTCCAAAAACATCTGGAGGCACAAGGTTGGGAAACACTGCTCTAGTCTTCAGACAGTGGCCTAGGGAAGGCCTGAGGAATACAGTTTTTGAGAATTCTGAAACAAAGTGGCCTAATCCATACCTCCTGAACTAGCATCTAGATTGTAACACAGTTGTCCACTGGCTTTAACTAGTACAGTGGACGCTCAGGTTGTGAACGCGATCCGTGCGGGAGGAGTGTTTGCAAGCTGCAGCGTCCGTAACCCACAGTGCTGTGTCTGCGCACACTCGGGTTGCGATTCGCCGCTTCTGCGCATGCGCGAAGCATGATTTAGTGCTTCTGCGCATGCACGAAGTGCTGAACCCGGAAGTAACCCGTTCTGGTACTTCCGGGCTCGGCGCGTTCGTATCCCGCAGTGAACGCAACCCGAGGTATGACTGTATTATTATTACAGGGTGGTTTACAACCATTAAAAAATATAATATTTAGAAAACAGTTCAAACAGTGGCTAGTGATGCAATTCTGGACTCAAAAAGGGGGAAAAGAAAAAATAATAACTTAAAGTATGTATTTGGAGTGGGGGGAACCCATTTAAAGCTCCTATTTTGAGGAAAAGGCGTTAACAGGTACCGGTATTTAAATTACAGCTGAGCCAAAACATCCCAGATGACATTTTCTGAGAAAATTTCAGAGATTCCCCCTTTTTCTGCTCCTTGAAAGTAAAAGACCCCTTTGAATAATTTTCTCCAACTATTAGCCACCATTCCCCCCCCCAAAAGGTGAACTTTCATCTGGATTTTAAATAAAGAAATAGATAAATAAATCCCAGATTCATGCAGAAATGGGAGGAATGGACTTACGAGTGAACGCATGTTAAAGTGGTATGGACTGGAAGTAGATTGATCCACTCACCCATCCCTTTTCCCTGCATAATCTAACTCCTCATTATGTACAACCAGGCTCTGCAATAAAGCTGGTGCTTTCTATAGGTAGAGGCTTTTAAGACACAGAGAGCACGCACTCTTCTTATGCCTGCTATTTATTTCTCTAAATGCTGAGGAATCAATGTGCTTCCCAAAAGAACCCCTCAAAGAGGCATATTGGCAATGGTCCTTTGCCTTTCTGGAATAAAGGCAAGATAGCAATGCAACAAAATGTTTATGAAATATACACATGGTGGAGCCAAATGGCTATCCGCAGGGGCATTACATGTGCTATTAGCACTGAATTTCCCAGTACTGGCAGCTAGATGCACAAACCGGGGTGTGCACCCAGCAATTTCAGGAGGGAGAAGTACACCTGTGTGCAGAAATTTTCCAGAGACTCTATGCCTATCCATGGGGAAGAACAGCAGAAAATGCCAGAAGAAATAAAGGTTGCAGGTTCTGCACACACCCTAATACTTTAGAGTAGGGGTGGGGAACCATTTTCAGCTTGTGGGATGCACAACAGACAGCCTTTGTGATGCCACAGGCTAATGGTTGGTAGGACCACAAGCAAAAAAATGGGTGAGCAAGAGCAGGGACTATGAAACTTATGAGCAGAATCTACTATGAAACTAATGAAGCTTCAGCTTCAGGGCCCCTAATCCCAGGGAGGCCCCAGAAGCAACTTTCATCCACATGGCTTAAAAATGTAGACCCAATTTGAGTCACATTGATTTGAGTCCAACAGATTAATTTTTTGCCTGTATATATTTCAACAATCCCAATGGTGGAGAGTCAGTAGGACAGATGTTGTAATGGTTTGGTGATCTGTCATGGAACAACCCCATTAGAGGAGATATAACAGTGGTTTCCCAGACCTCGTTGGTTGCGAAAGGACCCCCATGACAGTTCAAGCCTCAGGGCCACCAAATTTTAGGTCTGCCACTGAGCAAGAGATATAACTGTTAAGAAGAAGAAGAAGAAGAAGAAGAAGAAGAAGAAGAAGAAGAAGAAGAAGAAGAAGAAGAAGGGTTTGGATTTGATATCCCTCTTTATCACTACCTGAAGGAGTCTCAAAGCGGCTAACATTCTCCTTTCCCTCCCTCCCCCACAACAAACACTCTGTGAGGTGAGTGGGGCTGAGAGACTTCAAAGAAGTGTGACTAGCCCAAGGTCACCCAGCAGCTGCATGTGGAGGAGCGGGGACGCGAACCTGGTTCCCCACATTACGAGTCTACCGCTCTTAACCACTACATCACACTGGCTCTCTGTTGAGAGAGCCACTACATCACACTGGCTTGATGGTTTTAAGAGACCCCACCCTTTAGACCTCCATACATACTGCTTCAGTTGTGAAGCATGCAAATGATGTTTCTCTCTGCTGCCACATACTTTACAACTGTTTCTATATTTCTGATATGTTAGAGCAAAGCAAAGCAACCAAAAGAGTTTGCCAACTGATAACAAAATGAACATTCTGAGCGCGTGCAGTTTTGCAATTTAAGCTCCCGTTAATGATAGCGCCATCGCGACTACAAGAGTAAAATGGAGTTTGCTTCCACTGCCTCAAAGCTAAACACGAAGCAGCATTTTGTTTGTGTATTTGTTTGAGGAGTGCAGACTCGGGAGTTTCACATTAAAAGGCAAAGGAAATTGAATTTTCCCTCCACCCCTGACATCTATATAAGAAAGTAGTCTCAATCAAGGTTTGCAGAAATGCAAAATATATTCAGTTGAAAGACTCCTTAGCTCAATGCAAGCCGAGCATGGCTAGTGGACATGGGATGCTGAATGAGTGTTGGAGGGGGAGAGATGGAGAAGAGGATGCTGAAATAACTCAACAATAGCACTCCACACAGCAGCATTTTGTTAGTATCACAGACCCAGGGGACCCCGAAATAGAAAGAAACATGTCTTTTTCTATTTGGGGAGAAACCAAAACAATATAACAGCTGGGTACCAGCTGGAAGGGGGAATGTAGGCAAGTATAGCTCACTGTCTGAGTTGCCTGCCCAGGCGCATGGCACATGCCCCACAGTGTGCATGGATCAATTATCATTAAATAAGTCACAGAACATTGGGATGCAATAGGCCACAATTTAATTGATTACAGATGTAAGTAGGTTTAGGTGAAGGCATTGGGAATGCACCCAGGTTCAACCAGCCTGCCTGCTGGTTGATCAATGAATTGGGCTGCCCCTTTGACATTTATGAAGTGTGACACTCTCTCCAGGGGTGCCTCTTGGAAGGGTGCTATGGCCCATCAGCCCCCATGTGGGCTCCCGTTCAATATTACCCCTTCCCAGACCCCTTTCATGGGGTACCTGATTTATAAGGATCCAACTCAATGCCTTATCCTCCAAAATTTTGATGTTTGCCACAGGGTAGGTGAAAACCTGCATACAGGTCATAGGTAAAGGTAAAGGGACCCCTGACCATTAGGTCTAGTCGCAGATGACTCTGGGGTTGCAGTGCTCATCTCGCTTTATTGGCCAAAGGAGCCAGTGTACAGCTTCTGGGTCATGTGGCCAGCATGACCAAGCCGCTTCTGGCGAACCAGAGCAGCACACGGAAACGCCTTTTACTTTCCTGCCTGAATGGTACCTATTTATCTACTTGCACTTTGATGTGCTTACGAACTGCTGGGTTGGCAAAAGCTGGGACCAAGCAACGGGAGCTCACCCCGTCGCAGGGATTCGAAACACCGACCTTCTGATCGGCAAGCCCTAGGTTCTGTGGTTTAACCCACAGCGCCACCCGCGTCATATTCTCCCCAAATATGGTGACTGAATATTCAATAGCAAAGTCCTCAGCCTGCCCAGCCTGCCTAGCTTTGGGCGAGACCAGTCACAGGGAAGGAGGGCAGGAAATCTGAACAGGCCAGGACCCAGGCACAGCTCTTATTTAAAGGGAACAGGTAGACCTGGTTGAGGCCGGGGTCCAACCTAGTTGAGGCCTGACCCTCCTGCTTCTTCTTGATTGGCCCGTTCAAGGGCTCAGTTCCTGACAAACCGTGCAACTGGAAGGGTAGGCTTTCACGTCTTGCCCTGGCCACACAGGAAAGATGGCTCCTGAGCCCCGCCATGACTGCGCCATGATTTGTAATGGGCAGCAAACGATCGCCTCCACAGAGCCCTGAGGTAGGAGGAGCTGATCAGGACACTCCATACAACAGCATTTAATTTAAGATCTGACTTGCTGAATCCTCAAGATTGTGGAAGAATGCAAACCTATGGTAAAAAAGAATGACCATTTCCCCTTATCTGGGTGCTATAGCAACAGTTTTAGGCCATCGTTCTGTCATTATGAAGCTGGTATCAGAGTTTGGGATGTGAAGGCTGCTTTATATATTTTTGTCCATCCATCCGTCCATCTGTTTTGTTTGTTTGTTTATTCATTCATGTAATTTCTACACCACTTTCTAACACAAGAAACAAAACAGCTTCCATAGCAGCTAATTTATCGGTGAGGATTGTGCCTTCGACAACTTGCATGTGTGAACTGACATCGTTGACCAGGCAGTGTCTCGGGTGATATGAACCTTTCATCAGCTAAGGGGAAACACAGTCATGCTGCAAATAAATCAGGGATGGTATATCACAGTCCATTCGCACATGCAAGTCATCCCTTGGTGGCATATGGAGTGTTGAAGACACATGTGTGAGACAAGCCTGAGTTTAGGGCTGTATTTGGGTCATTTTAATAGGCACTGCAACACAATAAGATGCATACTCCTTAATAGAGGGGAAATCCCAAGATGTTCAATGGGACTTAAAAAGGTAAAGGGGCCCCTGACCATTAGGTCCAGTCGCGGACGACTCTGGGGTTGCGGTGCTCATCTCGCTTTACTGGCTGAGGGAGCCGGCATACAACTTCCGAGTCATGTGGCCAGCATGACTAAGCCGCTTCTGGCGAAACCAGAGCAGCACACGGAAATGCCAGTTACCTTCCCGCCGGAGCTGTACCTGTTTATGTACTTGCACTTTGACATGCTTTCGAACTGCAAGGTTGGCAGGAGCAGGGACCGATCAACGGGAACTCACCCCGTCGTGGGGATTTGAACCGCCAACCTTCTGATCGGCAAGCCCTAGGCTCAGTGGTTTAGACCACAGAGCCACCCGCGTCCCTTTTTCAATGGGACTTACTCCCTAGTAAGTATGTTTAGAGTTGCAGTATTATAGTGTTTACATGCTCAGCATCTGCTGAGAATGTTCCAGGCTCAATCCCAGCTATTTCCAGGTAGAATTGGGGAGAACCATATTGGAAATCCTAGAGAGCCACTGCCAGTCATTATTGATAATACTGAGCTAAATTGACCAGTGTAAGGCAGCTCCCCATGTTCCTAAACTCTGAAATGTAGGTGTGGGGATTCTTATGCTAGACAGGTAAGCAGAGGGTGTATGCACAATCTGAAGTCCCAATTCTTATGCCAAAGGCCAAGTTCCAGTGTGACAGGGTAAAAGCCAACATATTGCTAAGAGAAGATTAAAAAAAAAAAAAAAAAGGCAAAGTACCCCTGGACGGTTAATTCCAGTCAAAGGCGGCTATGGGGTTGCAGTGCTCATCTTGTTTTCAGGCTGACGGAGCCAGCGTTTGCCCACAGAAAGCTTTCTGGGTCATGTGGCCAGCATGACTAAACCACTTCTGACACAACAGGACACTGTGACAGAAACCAGAGTGCACGGAAACACTGTCCACTTTCCCGCCACAGTGGTACCTATTTATCTACTTGCATTGGGCGTGATTTCAAACTCCAAGGTTTGGCAGGAGCTGGGACAGAGCTACATGAACTCACCCCATCACGGGGACTCGAACCGCCGACCTTCTGATTGGCAAGCCCAAGAGGCTCAGTGGTTTAGACCACAGCACCACCCGCATCATTGGCACAAGGTTTTCTGCTTTCACAGCTGAACATTCTTGTCCTCTCCTCCCATGCATGTTTCCCCTAAATCTGCTCTAGAGTTTCCCACCACCCTCTGGAGCAGATTCTGGGGAGCAAAGGCTGTGCACATGGTGGGAGGAGAGGGGGGAAAGTCCTTCTTCAGAAGCAGAAATCCTTGCACTGATGGGATGCAGTATGTCAGGGGTGCCCAAACTTTTCTCAGAGAGGGCCAGATTTGATGAAGTGAACATGCGCGAAGGCCGACCAAAGCTGTTGAGCTATCCTCTGCTGCTCCAGAGAAGCGGACACAGAGCAATGGATTCAAACTACAAGAAAGAAGATTCCACCTAAACATTAGGAAGAATTTCTTGACAGTAAGAGCTGTTCGACAGTGGAATTTGCTGCCAAGGAGTGTGGTGGAGTCTCCTTCTTTGGAGGTTTTTAAGCAGAGGCTTGACAGCCACCTGTCAGGAATGCTTTGATGGGTTTCCTGTTTGGCAGGGGGTTGGACTGGATGGCCCTTGTGGTCTCTTCCAACTCTATGATTCTATGATTCTATGATTCTATGATCCTTAGATTCTGAATGTGCCACTAAATGGAAAAATGAAATACTGGTAACTTAAGACAGCGCCTTTTGAATCCACAGAATTATGGATAATCTCTTGCTGCATTACGAAACACATACCTGACCTTTGGGGGCAAGGTCTCCACTGCATTTCTGTTCTACTCCCGGGTTGGGACAAATCCCAGAGGAAAAAGCACACTGAAAATAAATCAGTGCATCATCCCTTTAGCATGTACTATGAAGCAGTGAAGCTTTCTTTTCTTGGTCAAATAATTTTCTCATCAGAGACGCCGTCTGGCAATTTATCTCTGGATACTAATTCATCTTTTCCTGCGAGATCATACTCTGCTTCCAACTTACCGCCACCTTGTTCCTTAAAGTAAGATATAACAAAGAAAGAGAGAAGAGATGCCTTAAATCGAGGAGGTCTGGTATTATGCATGCTGCTTGCTGCATTGATCGAATTACCTTCCGGTTCTCAAATTTCATTAGTAAGTCTGACTTCTCAACTTTAAAAGATAATTAGAAAGTAGATGTAAGGAGTTTACCTAAGTGGAATGCAAAAGGAAAAAAGGAAATGGATCTACCATTTTCTTAAACGTTTCCTTTGATTTCTCTTGATTTAACTATTTCTGTCTGTACCTGGAAGGTTTTTCTTCCCAACCCCCCAACCCCCAACAAAAACACACACCCTACACCATACCTTTTGGTAGAAATTGTTCCAAGTTCATTCCATCATATACAACAGTGTTTTTCTGGCACAGCTTCTATTTTTCAGATTACGGCTATGACAAAAAGAATGGAAGAAATTTAGGGAATATCTTAAAAACTATTGCAAGATTTGGAGATAAGACAATGCTGAAGGAAAAGCAATTTACAGAATAGTATTTAGAACGAGTAAGTGAAAATATGATGTATGAATAGATAAGCTTAGGATAAATTTTGAGTAAGAGGAATATAAGTTATAAGGTTTGAATAGAAGATAAGAAATAAGTTACGGAAATTGAGAATGATAATAAAAAGAAATTGAGAATGATAATAAAAATAAGGATAAGAAAATTGAATATGATAGTAAAAATAGAACGAATATTATAAACATTATTAGATGATGAGAAGAAATTGCTAAGAGATGATATATAATGAAACGCAGAGGGAAAGACAGGAGGAAGTCCACCCAAAATGATAAGGAAAGAAGAAGGGAAATTAAGAATTTTGTACGTATTTGTAGTGTTGTTTTTTATGTTTGTTGTTTGTTTGTTTTTATGTTTTATGTTTTTATTTTTTATTTTTCTTCTTTTTTCTGTTTTTCTGTTTTATGATATGTGTGGAAAACCCAATAAATATTATTTTTTTTAAAAAAAACAAAAATATGATATAAACAGGGAGATTCACAGGGAGAATAGGGCATTCTTTGCATTGGAAAAGTGTGTTTTGTCACTTTCCAATGGGGAGCATGAGGAGAAAGAACCACAAGTTATTCAGTCTTCCTCTCTTGATGCTTATTTGGAGCATCAAAAGAGGCTTTCTAATATGATTGGCTCTGCATAAGTTAAGATGCATCTCTAGCATTGTTAAGAAGAAATGAATGGAATGCTTCTAGGCTCCATTCATGCTTTTGCATTTTGATCTCCAGTGCAGAATGAAATAATGGCTGATCAAAGTCACAAGTTGTTTACGGATCTGCAAAGAGACATTGAAGGTTGCTATCACAGATTCCTGACAGATCTCAAAAGAAAAGATAAATCTGACAGAGCAATGGTAGGCACAATAACACAAATATAAAAGCAGGAGCTGTTAGAACGATTGACATTATGCAACAATGATAATCTTGTGTGTGTGTATGTGTGTGTGTGTGTGTGTGTGTGTGTGTGTAATAGGCAAGTGGCAAATCGACTGCTCAATTTTTGGTTTTTAACCTCACACCTTTCAAATTTAAGGTAGGATTTATAATGCTGCTCAACATATTTTAAAATATCCTATAAATATTGACACACTTCCATTTTAAGTAAAAAGCCCCATATAAATCAATATATATGTTTGTGAAATTTCCAGTGAAGTTCCAAGAGGCAGAGTGAAGTATATTTTGACAGCAATTGAATATACGATCATAAGGGATTGGGAAAATAAATCAGCTACGTTTCACAGCAGACATGATAGCTGTCTGCAGCAAGATGCCAATACTCAATCTGAAATTATTGAAAGTTGTATGTGTGTGTTTTATAAAAATAATAATAATCCAAGAAATCTGAGAGCACTCAGAAGAGACATGATAGAACAGGGGACAAACTGTAAAGGTAGGTGTGGACAAAGTGTAAAAGCTCCCTGATTTGCATGATACAAATGTTTGGTTGCTTAAAAAACAGCAACAAAAAAAACCCCAAAACATTTGTGAGGGGCAGGGAACCACAGGAGATCCGTTCACAGATCTCTCATAATCACATCTAGGCTGACTTAGAACAGCAAAAAGGAAAAGGCCATTTTAATACGGATGAGAAAAGGCTGTTGACATCAGTAGCAAATAGGGGTTTGCCTGTCTCTCCCTTATTTGTATATTTGAACATTCAATGCTCTCAATGGCAGCTGGGGTCATGCTGCAGATTTCAATTCTCATGCCGTTTCGTGGGAATCCTTCTAGTATTAGCATACCACTGGGGCCAATACTGAGGGCCCTACTAGTGACAGTACCTTTCAGCACCAGGCAAGCCCATTTTCTTTCACCCGGGCTTTTAAATATGTTTTATTCAATTCTCAAATTAAATCAAGCACATTAAAATACATTCAACGCTTCCGAGGAGTGAAGAGAAAGTTTGGGAATGTGCTTGACAAAGGGCCTCTATATTCAGATAACTTGGTGAGAAAACAGATGATGAGACTCTGAGAGTTTTGCCGAGTCCGCTTTGCCAACTTATAAAGAGCAGGTGATAGTCTGTTTTCCTTTCAGGAAATCTCTCACGTACATTATTTGCCCTATATACTGGCTGTGTAAAAGTAACATGTGGAGTGTGGGCTTCCAACAAATACGTGAATGAATGTTTATTGATCATTAGACTATAGCAATTTAATTATGGCAATATTGCACATCTGCTAAACGTATATACAGCATCTGCTGTCTTATGGGCTGTTATAGGAAACATTTCCAAAGAGCTTTAAATATCCAGAGCTGATTATATTATACAGTAATAAGGATATGTGCATGTGTGTGTGTGTAGTGAATTTATTTCAAGGAGCAACTAGGAACAACCGTGAATACATTGGATCATCAGGTAATATTTTATTTTATTTTTTATTCCCTTTCAATGTTTACACTGCAGTTGAAAACCCCTTTTGTAGGGAGTTTGGCTCTAGGGAAGGTATCCATCCACTTGCTTCTCCTATCTGGACTGGACACCAAACTTGCAGGTGGGAGGTCTGTTCTTGTCAATGGAGCCCGACGGAGAGCCCCCAAATGGAGTCTTCGGCAAATGGGTTGAGCTGACCTGGAATCTGCTAGGTGCCTGTCTCACAGCTGCCTGATCCAAGCCTGGCTGCTGTGCTAAGCCCAGAGCTGACGGAGGAATCGGCTCCCATCTGCCGGCCCCCTTCAGCTCCTCCTCCTGCTGCTGCTTCCATGAACAACTGGCTTGTGGATGCAGTGGTTGTTGGGCGGCCCCACAAGGCCTTGGAGGTGGCAGCGGGGAATTAGGGTTGCTGTGCTAGCTGGCAACTGCGAGTGACACTTCTGAATTCTGAAAGAATAAAATAAATCCAAGTTGAAATGTAGAATTGGAGAATGTAGGGGAGTGCCATGTTTTGGGGAGAATGGAGCATTTTATCCCAAAAGGTCTCTGAAGGACCGCAGAAGGAGCATGATAAAAATGTCCTGTGGTCTAGAGACTGGGTGGCTAACCTGTGGTCCCCAGGTCTCCAGTGGTCTTTTTGTGATCCTCCAGGACTACCACCCTTTAAAAAAAATGTCATTTAAATGTTATTACTTTTAAATAATGTTTTGGACCACACAATATTCTGTGGTCATCTTCATTATACCTGAAGGAGCGTCTCCACCTCCACCGGACACTGAGGTCCAGCTTCGAGGGCCTTCTGGCAGTTCCCTCACTGCGAGAAGTGAAGTTTCAGGGAACCAGGCAGAGGGCCTTCTCGGTGGTGGTGCCCTCCCTGTGGAATGCCCTCCCATCAGATGTCAAGGAAATAAACAACTATCTGACTTTTAGAAGACATCTAAAGTTTTTAATGCTTGATGTTTTATCAAGTTTTAATATTCTGTTGGGAACTGCCCAGAGTGGCTGTAGAAACCCAGTCAGATGGGTGGAGTATAAATAATAAATAATAAATTATTATTACTACTATTACTACTACTATTACTACTACTACTACTACTACTCAAAGAAACCCTGCTGGGTTGGAATATTCTCTTCCACTAGGAGCAAGCCTTTTAAAAATGTTGAAAGTTAATTATTATCACCCTTCATCTGTAGATCTCAGGGTGGTTCACAGCATTAAAATACAACATGAAAATGAAAAGTGTCACCAGCCATCTCACATAGTTCTGCAGGAAGAAAGAACACTTATTTTACAGAGAATGAAGGTTTTTGCACACACTCAAAAAATTAGGCAAGGGTTCAGCACAGCACCACCCCAGTATTGTGCAACTAAGGCTGTGTACACACACCCATTTACTCCTCATCCAGTGAGCTCCCACTGCTGGTTTAAGAATCAGTGTACACACAGTCCATAGCTATCTTGCATCATGTTGTTGATGAAATATGGTGTTTTGCTCTCTGCCCCCCAGTGAGCTTTGATCCAAATGGAGAAAAACAATGACATAGTTGTTTTTTAAGCTGGCATTGTGTGCACAACCTATATTTCCCACGATCCCTGACATGGGCCACTTGGGCTGGGGCTAAAGGAAGGTAGTGTTCCAATGTCACCTGAAGTATCACAGGTTTCCCACAGGTTTGACTTTAACTGTGCTTCTAGTACCAACTAGAGATCCTAGGGTTTTTACATGCAATCTGTTCTATAAATGTTGACATTCCCAACATTTAAATGTGAAGCAAAGCATAGCTCCTACTTTTGAAGTGTTCTGGCTGTGTGTAAAAGAAATACCTATATACTCGAGTATAAGCCGACCCGAATATAAGCTGAGGCACCCAATTATACCACAAAAAACCTGGGAAAGCTTCATAGGAGCCACTGCCTGCCTCACTCGAGTATAAGCCGAGGGCGGCTTTTTCAGCACAAAAAATGTGCTGAAAAACTAGGCTTATACTTGAGTATATAGGGTATGTGCAAACTTACCCATTTCCATCTGACTATAGGAAATGAGACTCCTTAAGTCTTAACATTTGGTTCTGCCTAAGTCACCCTATCAGTCTGCCTCTTGGGTGAGTTGAGCAAGAGATACTGCGATTAACTTTAATGCTATGCAAAGTAACTTTCCGCCTTGCATGTGGAAGATTGTGTTTTCCATTCCAAATACGTATTTCATTCAGAAATTAGTGTACTGATGCTTTCTCGTCGCTCACCAAAGATTCAATATTAATTATGTTTGGGATGCAGCCTGTTTTTTGACACGGCGGTGATATATCAGACATAACAAATCGGGTAGAACATCATTGTTTTGCAAATGTTCTGCAGATACCCTTTCAAACGTTAATAAGCAGAGAGGGCAAAATATGTATATTTTAAGCCTTTTCTCATATATAGATATAATAAACAATAGCAAGCCAAGCAGTACTGGGGAATGTTCCTCCCTCTTGAATTTCAAATAGTATACAGTTGTACCTTGGTTTTCGAATTTAATCCGTTCCGGGAGTCCGTTTGACTCCCAGAACAGTTCAAAAACCAAGGTGCAGCTTCCGATTAGCAGCCAATCAGAAGCTGTGGAAGCCGCGCCGGATGTTCGGCTTGTGAAAATCATTCGAAAATCAGAACAATCACTTCCGGTTTTCGATTGTTCAGGGGCCAAAGCATTTGAATTCAAAGGTGTTCGGCTTCCGAGGTTCCACTATACGTACTAAATAAATACCACCAAGCTTTAAAATGACACAGGTGCCCCTGTGGGTTAAACCACAGAGCCCCCCTTTTTCTAGGCTCTGTGGTTTAACCCACAGGGGCACCTGTGTCGTTTTAAAGCTTAGTGGTATTTATTTAGTACGTATAGTGGAACCTCGGAAACCGAACACATTTGAATTCACCTTTTTTATGTATGCCACAACAGCAGCAAGAATTCTGATTGCAAAATACTGGAAGACCAAAGATCTACCAACACTAGAAGAATGGCAGATGAAAATGATGGACTATATGGAGCTCGCCGAACTGACAGGGAAACTCCGCGACCAGAGGGAGGAGGCGGTGGAAAAAGATTGGAAGAAATTTAAAATTTATATTAAGAATTATAAGATTGAAAGTTAGGGGAAAGCTGGAAGAAGGGTAGACTACAGATTAGAAGTAGGATTAAGTAAGTAAAATGTATGATGCATGGTTAAGATACTATAAGATTACAATATTAAGTAAGGTAGAAAAAATAGCAAGGAAATATGAGAGGAAATTACTAAAGATGATCGACACTGAAACGCAGCAGAGGAGAATGGAGGAAGTCACCCTAAAATGATTAGGAAAGAGGAAGGGAAAATTATGATGTATGGTTTTTTTTAAATCATATTTTTATTTCTTTTTCCACATACATCAACAAAAGAATAAGAATTTCCATATACACCATCAAGAAATTACAATAATATCTATGATGTATGTGATCTTTGTAGTATGTATTTGTATTTTATATATTTTTATATGTTATGTTATGTTATGTTATGTTATGTTATGTTATGTTATGTTTTGGTCTATTTGTGTGGAAAACCCAATAAAAATTATTAAAAAAAAACAAAAAACCACAGAGCCTAGGGCTTGCCGATCAGAAGGTCAGCGGTTTGAATCCCCGAGACGGGGTGAGCTCCCGTTGCTTGGTCCCAGCTCCTGCGCACCTAGCAGTTTAAAGCACGTCAAAGTGCAAGTAGATAAATAGGTACCACTGCAGCGGGAAGGTAAACGGCGTTTCCATGAGCTGGTCTGGTTTGCCAGAAGTGGCTTAGTCATGCTGGCCACATGACCTGGAAGCTGTACGCCGGCTCCCTCGGCCAATAAAGCAGATGAGCGCCGCAATCCCAGAGTCGGTCACGACTGGACCTAATGGTCAGGGGTCCCTTTACCTTTAAGCTTTAAAATGAATGGCAGCAAGGGTGTCATGGAGATTAGAAAATTGGGTCCTGTTCCTACCCATTGCTGGCTGTTCTCATGGGGAAGCCAATGGCAGGTGGAAGCTACTGATTCTAGGATTGTCCTCATCCTCCTACATGTTGGACAACAATAGGGTTGCCATATTTTGAAGAGCAAAAAAGAGGATGCTATGATGACTCTCATTTTCAGTACCCCTACTACTACTGTATATGTAGGCTATAGAAGCTGTGATATATTTCTGAGGGGAGCAGGAGAAGAGAAGAGGAAAGCCACCAGTTATGTCTAAGTCTCATCCAGAAGGAATAGCCAGAGACATTTTGGCAAATGAAAAAAATCCACCTGCACCAGAAATTTTACCCCTGATAAAGAGGACGTGTCCTGGAAAAAGAGGACACGTGGCAATCCTAACATTGAAGCAACACAAGGGCAACAATGAGACTAAGGAAGAAGAAGCTGGCAGGCAGTACCACTGCATGGTGGTATGCAAGAAGGCGGGCAGTCGGGGGCTGGCTGAGGGAAGATTGAGATTGGTGGGTGTCATGGGCCAGGAGTCAGCTTCTCCTGCTGAACAGCAGCCTGAAGGGGAAGAAGGTGGGCTGACTCCACCTGCAGCTGATCAGTCTTCTAGGACACAGAGAAGGTGCTGATTCCTTGACAGCCACCTGTCAGGAATGCTTTGATGGTGTTTCCTGCTTGGCAGGGGGTTGGACTGGATGGCCCTTGTGGTCTCTTCCAACTCTACGATTCTATGATTCTATGAGAACCAGCTGGCTTTAGCCTTCTTAAGAAGAGCTTCCAGCAGCAGTCAGATTCTGGAAAAACGATTGTAGTGCCTGACCCTGCCTTGCTGCTTCTTGCTTTGTTCATTGGATTCCCTGATCCCTGGACCGTCTGACCTTATGTTTGCCTGACTCTAGGACCACACTCGACTCCAGATATTGACTCTGCCTTCAGGTAAGTACACATCAAAGACTCTTCTGGTTGGCTGGTCTCCCACTCCACTGAGCTCTGCACGTTGTGGCTCGGCAACAAGACTATGACAGTGGGGTATTGCCCCATGTTCCTAATGCACCTAACCTAATGGACCTCCTCACATTTAGCCTGCACACACTCACACCAAAGGGTTTCTATCATTCCATTCAGGAGAATTTACTGGGCACAGTAGAGGTGCAATGTGTGATCAAAGCTCACCTGCCCACAGTCTGGATGCCATGCATGGCAACTGACATCTGAAAATGGCCTTCAGCCTTATGGTGTCATGATTCAAATTAATTAGACAGGCTTATTGCACCCACCACTGTTTCCAATGTTCAATGTTCTTGGGTCTCCTGAGGGTTGAAGCCGAAGCCGCTCAGTGGTTGATGCCTGCTGCTCTCCCGATCTTTCATTTCCATGCCTGGATTAATATCAGTTTGCACAGTGGCTGCAGGTTGCAATAGAGATTTCCACACACGCTGAATAGAGCAGTAAAAAAATTACTTCCTCTGTAATTCTCTGAAAGCTGGCACCTTGTCACTGCAACAGCATGCATATCATATTGTTTTTATAAGACCCCAAATATTCATCGTTTCAAATACCTACCATGAATTGGGGGACTATTTTATTACAGAAGGGGGAATGAAAATGCCACTGAAATTAATTCTGTTATTCCAAATGTCAGCTTTCTGCAGTATTCATGGGAAGAAAATTTGATGCTTCAATTAGTTGCCTACTGAGGTCCAGCTGGCTGTTGGGATGTAAGTGCCTGAGAGGAGAAAAATATACCCCAGGTAGAAAGTGTGATTCATAATAGGCTGGTGTTTGGCTTTCTGTCGGTTATGGTTCCATACACCCTAAACAGGAATACTATTGGGCTCAGGAACAGGGACGTACATTGAGATTACGTACTGATCTATTGAGGACAGCACCTTGTATGCTCTTTTTTGCTGGGTGGGGATGTGAGAACTGCGTCCCAAAAATAAGAGGAGTGAACATTTCAAAGGGCAGCTGCATTTCAGTTTGCCTTATAATTTCAGAAATGTGAATGGGATTGATTCGCATCAAACTGGTTTCTCACCCATCCCCAATCTGAGCCTGCACATGGGTTGCAAGGCCAGTTTCTCTCACACAAGCTATCCAAGGGTAATAACTGTTCTGCATCATTGAAACTGTTCTCTGTAATTCTATTACTGCTTGGTATGGCACAGCCTCCAAGATGGACAAGAAAAGGCTCCAACGAGCAGTAAGAATTGCAGAAAGGGTAATTGGTGCTAGCTTGCCTTCACTAGAGACACTCTATGCTACCCGAGTTAGGAAGAGAGCAGAGGGAATTGTCGCAGATCCTTTGCATCCCGGTCATCATCTGTTTGACTTACTTCCATCTGGACATCGCTACAGGACTTTATACACAAAAACGGCCAGGCACAGGAACAGTTTTCCCCCTTGTGCTATTAAATTGTTAAATCTGTAGTTGTGTAGCGGAAGGGGAGGCTAGTTATGGGTGGGGTTTCTTTGCTGTGTCATTGTATTGTGAGTGGAACAGTGTTTGTATAAGGTATGTTTAGAATAGAATAGAATAGAATAGAATAGAATAGAATAGAATAGAATAGAATAGAATAGAATAGAATAGAATATATTTTATTGTCATTGTTCCCTTCGGGGACAACGAAATTACTTGGCTGCTCCATCCACCCAGATAGGGCACTCCACGTAAAACAACTACAAAAACACTGATTAAAACCATACAATGTGATACAACATAACAGGTAAGATTAGATGACTTTCAAAGTCCAGGCTTCCCATTCAGGGCTGAGATTGCTCTGGAGAAGAAGCTGTTCCTAAGACAGCTTGTTCTTGTCGTCATCGTCCTGTATCTCCGTCCCAATGGCAAGAGCTCAAAGAGACGGTGACCAGGATGCGATGGATCTTTTACTATGTCCAGTGCCTTTCTGTGGCACCTCATGGCATAAATCTGCTCTAAGGTGGAGAGCGAGCAGCCAACAATGCTCTCTGCTGCCTTAACGACTCTGCACAACCCCACCCTGTCCTTGGTAGTACAGCTTCCGTACCACACACATAAGCCATAAGTGAGCACGCTCTCAATGGCACAGTGATAGAAGGCAAGCAGCAGCTTTTGTGGAAGATGGTTTTTCCTTAGAATTCTCAGGAAGTACAGTCTCTGCTTTACATTGCAATGTAGCCGAAGCAAAATTCCAAGTACAGTATGTTGGAAAATGTACTTGGCCAATAAATTATTCCTATTCCTAACTCCTCAGAAGCTGCTTCTCTACAGTCATTCTAACCACGAAAACCAATGTCTCCAGGGAGAAAAGCAAGGGCATAAAGATTGCTGTTGTGTATTTGTAGCAATAAAAAAGGAGCAATGCAGGTAGGTGAAGAGGAGCTCCACTGAGGATGAATCCCCAAACAGCATATACCTTTCCTCAAAGGTAGCTTTGGGACCAGTTGTCTGAATTTGGGATGTATGTAGAACTTCCTGTTGGGTTCTTCATCCATTTTCATGTGCCATTATTAACAACTGCAGGTGAGAGGCCCATGGCAATGAAATATATCTTTTCCTGCGAGCGCCGAGTTTCATTGCTGGTGGTCTTTCTTTTGAAACATATTAACACCCAGTAGTAGAAGAAATATGGAACAGAAGTTTCCCCTAGCTGCAGTTGCCACTGTAACAAACATGTGAAACTTGAAAACTGTGGGCAGTTCAGAGATAATATGGAAATAGCCCAGCTCTCCTGTTTAGATGTTCCTACCTGGCCTTTTGGAAAGATGAACAAAGAGTTTCAGTCACTGTACAGGAAAGAAAACTTAATTCTCCTCCTAGGTGGGAGAATATATCTAATCATCCTTGTCAGGTTTTTCTGCCACTTCTCCTGAAACTATGATTTGAAACAATTTAGCAGCCTTTATCACTATTTCTAATCCTAAAACCATCTGAGGGAATATGTGAGCAGGTATTTATATTCTCAGAGGACATTGAGGTACATGGAGGAACAGGGATAAGCCTTGTGTTTATTTATAAGTTCTGTTTTTTATTGGGTGGGGAATCTATATCGCAGCATAACAGATATTTCATTATATCCATTTTATTTCTGCTTTTGCGCTTGGTAGGATTCATAATGCACAACACAGCGCTGCTCCCGTTCCCCGTATTTATGTGCTAGCATTACAGATTTTACATTAGAAAGCCAGGAAGCCAAGCACCACTGTATTTCATCTCACTGTTTCCTGCTATCTTATTAATGTATGTTAACGTCGAAAAGTTTCTGCATTGCTGCTAGCAATATATCCTGGGTGCATTCTGCCAATTGCATTATGTGTTTGCATTATCTGAATGGGGAAATGTGTTTGTGTTTTCAAAGCAGTGAAGTCAGGTTGGTGAATGGCAACATTATGAGCATACAGAGGGATAGCTCAGTCGGTAGAGCATGAGACACCCGATCTCAGAGTCGTGGGTTCGAACCCCATATTGGGCAAAAGATTCCTGCACTGCAGGGGGTTGGACTAGAGCAGTGTTTCTCAACCAGTGTGCCTCCAGATGTTTTGGGACTACAACTCCCATCATCCCTCGCTAGCAATACCAGTGATCAGGGATGATGGGAATTGTAGTCCCAAAACATCTGGAGGCACACTGGTTGGGAAACACTGGACTAGAGGACCTTTGTGGTCCCTTCCAACTCTATAAATTGTAATTGTAATCTTCTAGGCCAGGTTTGAATGACTTGTGACTCCACCAGCCACGGACAGCGACCCATCGGGGGAATGAATCATATATACTAATAATGAACTTAGGTGCTGAGTTATGACAAATCTGTAACCCAGATAGAGAGATATGCTTGAGGAACCCCAGTGTTTGCAGAACTAGAACAAAACTTCAGGGGGAAAGCCTCCCTCCCTAAACCCAATGAAGAATGAACATGCTATGTGTCTGTTGTGGGGAGAGTCGGAAAACTGAGGTGAAGAGATGGATATGCTGGAAGAAGGCATGGCTGGCACAACCTTCCACACTGCAACATTTTGTTGCAGGTGCCACTTGCAAACCTCCAGTACTGCAGCTGCCTGGGACTGAAAAAGCAGGATGGGGTGTACGATCATTCCCCATTTGTGGAATTCTCTCCCCAGGAAAACTTGCCTGGTGCCATCATTATAAATCTTTAAGTGGCAGGTAAAAAATTCCTTTAGAACCAGACCTTTAGCCTTTAACTATCTGTGGCCTTTTAGGATGGGATGCTTTTTAGGATGGGATGCTTTTTAAATGTATTTTTCTTTCCTCTTGGTTTTAATGTATCTATGTGTGGTTTATTGTCTGTCTGTTTGGTTATAAATCGCTTTGGGTTGCCCTGGGCAAGATGAAGAAATAAAGAAATAAATTAGGCATTCGACAGGTGCTGGAATTCATGACTTGTGGGTTGCATTTGAGTCGGTGAACTATGAATTGTGCAGGCTTGCAGCATGACAATGCTCACCTGCTGGGCATTTTCTCAACACAAGAAGGTGATTTGGGATTATTTCCTATGAAGTTGGTTGTAGTGAAGTGTGTAAACAATTGCAGTATCTGTTAGCACTGCTGTACTAAGGGGCCTTTACCAGAACTCCACAGTTGCCCCTTTTCTGTGGCTGGATCCAATGACATTCTGAGAGCGACTATATACATCTGCTGAAAAGACTCGGAGTTTTGCAAGTTTAGGTCAGCAAATTCTCAGGTCAGCAAGTTTAATTCTCAGGGCTATTGGATAGTCTCAAATTAATACCTTTGAATCATGGATCTAGGAGCTTTTTTGCATTATTATTAAAAGAAATCACTCATCATTCTGAACAGAGAGAGAGAGAGAAATCATATGTGTTTCCCCAGTGATCCCGTGAACTAAACGAAACCAAAAACGCCAAGGGAATTCTCTCCAAAATAATAATAATAATAATAATAATAATAATAATAATAATAATAATAATAATAATATTTATTTTTATACCCCGCCCAGCCACTCTGGGCGGCTCCCAACAGAATAATAATAATAATAATAATAATAATAATAATAATAATGCTATAAAACATCAGATATTAAAAACTTCCCTAAACAGGGCTGCCTTCAGATGTCATCTAAAAGTCAGATAGTTGTTTATTTCCTTGACATCTGATGGGAGGGCATTCCACAGGGAGGGTGCCACTACTGAGAAGGCCCTCTGCCTGGTTCCCTGTAACCTTACTTCTTGCAGGGAGGGAACTGCCAGAAGGCCCTTGGAGCTGGACCTCAGTGTCCGGGCTGAACAATGGGGGTGGAGAAGCTCCTTCAGGTATACTGCCCCCCCCCCCCTATCCTGTTTCATTTCCCCGACCCTTCACATCTCTAATAGTTACCATTAAGCCCCAGACCTCATACCTGCTTAGGTTTCTTCTTCTTTTTAAGGAGTTTGGAGCCCCATCAAGCTCCAACTCATGATGTCCCATAAGCTTCAGGTTTGGGGATGCCAACGATCTGGCAACCCTGTTATTGAATGATGTGCTTCCTTCCAATACTGGCATTCCCTACCCCCCAAGAGAGAAGCAACATTGTGGGAAGGAATGATGTATTGCATCATCCACATGACCCCTTTTTACAAGAGTGGTGTGATGTCCAGCCAATATTCTATGAACAGACCTTGAATGTCAGGTGATGTGGATGGTGACCTCACCTGTGGCTGAATGCCGGGTTCTGTTGTACATTGTACAGTATTGCTGACTTAGGAAGTAAATCCCTTTGGACTCAGTGTGACTTTCTTCTTAGTAAACTAGGACTGGGCTGAGAGAGTGGTTTTCTGCTGGTTCTGTTGTGCAGCCCCCTCTATTATTAGACTGGGATGAGATTTATGGATCGAGAACAACCAGATTAGATCACACTGATAAGAACCTGCATAGAGAAAAATATCCAGATTAGCTGCTCATGGACTGCTCTTTTGAGATGCTCCACTTTAACCTATAGCAAATTCTTTGAGACATCACTTGAAATGGTCCAGGTTACTCTTTTGCAAGGAACCAACTCATGTTAGCATATCTTACAGTGCCTGAAAGTTACCTTTCCCCCCTTTATGCATTCATGTTTGCTTCAAATGTTATTTTATTGCTGATGTTCCTGTAACAATTCTGCTTTTGTCCTTCAAAGGATATGAAACATTGTCCCTGCTACTGTCTTTATTTCAGAACTGTAGGATGCCTGCATCAGATGCTATATGAATAGAAGGCTGAGCTGTATTATTACTGTATTGATCCTCTTTTTTTTGACATTCATAGAAGTAAACAAGGTTCCATGAACATAACTCAGAAAGAATCCAAGGAAAAAGCAGTCAAAAGTTTTCCTTAAAAGTACTTCTCTTGAGATGGGCTGATCATTTATGAAGAACAGGTCAAAATCTCTTTTCACTTTTCTTTTGATATTATTACCCACGGTTAACTGCACCCTAAATGCTGGTTTCTTTATAATGCTGGTTTTTTACCATCTTTTTTGTGGATGCAAATTTCTGGATTAATTTAAAAGAAATTAAATTAACATTTTCAACCCGTTGCCGAGAAAACTGCATGAAACACTGGGGGCACCAAGAAGAGAACGCTGGCGTCTTCATCAGCTTGGGGTTTTGATAGAACATCTTTATGCAATCTATTTCTTTCAAAGATTGATACCCCGAGTTTACATTAAAAATGCTCATGGTGGTTTACAGTAACCGCTGGAATATGCAAGATAAAATAATAAGATAGAAGATAAGATGGGCTTGGAAGATAGCAGTCTGTTCTGTCCCTTTGTAACATCCCACCAATGTTTACCTGTCAATAGCTGAGCAGCCAGAGCCTAAGAGAGTTCTCAGAGCCCCAATAACACTTCCTTTGTTTGTCAGAGGGGTCTTGTTGAGTCCCTTCCTCCTGATTTCAGAGGGGTCAAAGCACAGCTTATACAGGGGCTTTCCTAACCATACAGTCTTTATATGTTTAGGTAAGTTCATTTTAGAATGCAGACTTCACCAATTTCTTCTCCGCTCCTAATATGGTAGCCTGTTTTGTCCTTGGAACAGCCCCATGAGGTTGGTTAGGTTGAAGGATTCCTATTTATCAAAGCTTAGGTTAGGTTGAAGGATTCCTATTTATAATGTCCACCTAAACATTAGGAAGAACTTCCTGACAGTAAGAGCTGTTCGACAGTGGAATTTGCTGCCAAGGAGTGTGGTGGAGTCTCCTTCTTTGGAGGTCTTTAAGCAGAGGCTTGACAGCCACCTGTCAGGAATGCTTTGATGGTGTTTCCTGCTTGGCAGGGGGTTGGACTGGATGGCCCTTGTGGTCTCTTCCAACTCTATGATTCTATGATTCTATGAAAGCAATGAGCCCATATGTCCACACCTCAATATTCACCAGTTATTCTTTGCTCAATTTGAATCTGATGCTCACGAAGAAACTAGTACACGCTGACCTTAAGACGTTAAGACTCTACTGGCTGATGAAGAATCTCCGAAACAGGGCCTTGTCCTGGTATATTAACTCCATCTGGCATATAAACGTCAAGAAATAAATCTATCCATAAGAGACTTGAAAAGCTTGAATCTTTCAATCACCAGTTCTACACAATTGTACCCTTGTGGCCTGAGTTCTTGTTTCTCTACAAATTTCTGCATGACTACGGCAGGACAGGTGAACAATGCTCTTGCCAAAAGAAGAGTAGTTCTTTTTTCCCCTTTTACTTCTAAAGATGAGGCTGGATCACTTTAACTCTCCATCAGGCATGCCTTCCAAAGTTTGAGGGAGGAAAAAAAAGAGCAAAATCTCAGCCATCGCCAGCAAAACCACCCACTCCTCCCATAGTGATCTCCTGAGCTGTTTTTTTTTTTTGCAAACCATTTCTTTCTTTAGTTCTAGATTGCATGCTAGCTTGAATGCACATTTACAGTGATCGATTTGCAGCGAAACAATGTAGAACCCAGCCTTCCCTCTCCCCCTCAACATCTGTTCTACAGTGAATAATTTCCCTTCTGCTGTGTAGGGATATGATATGCTGCTACTGGATCCAGGCTATATTCATTTATCCGGGAGTGTCTTCCACTGAACTCAGTGAGACCTGCTTTGAATAGACATGTACAGAAGGCACTGCAAGGATATGAAATCTAGCCCCCCCTTCAGTTGGGAAGGCCCCATATTTCTATATTTAATAATACTTTTTGTTCCAGCAGAAAGTCCCACTTACTGGAAGAATGGCTAAGTGGAAGCATAAGTACCCTGTTTCCATATTTGTGTAATCTCTATCCTCAAGATTGCTACGTGGGAGGAAAGTGTTAAAATAAATACATTAAACTTATTAATCTGCAGTCATGAAAAGAAAAGCTACCCCCTTCTGTACCTCCACGGAGGAGGCCAATAGCACGACAGTTAATTAAAACTCAAGCAAATAAGAGCTTTTTATAGCTGCCTCCTTCCATAAATCACCTGCTTCCTGTTCTTGGGAAGCTGCCAGTTTCAAATCCAAGAATTTCTTGGCATTGTGGAAATCAGAAAAGGCATATTTTATAACTCTCAGAACTACACAGAACTTTACTGGAGAGACTGTTTCAATCTCTTTGCCGATGCAGATGAATGGGGGGTTGGGGTGGTATGCAATATTGTACAATAAAACTGTTTCAAAGGAATACAGTAGCATTTCTGTGGGTTCCTCTACAACAGAGGAGTAGTTGTATGGTGTCTTGTGTCATGTGACAAAATAACACAGTGCATCTTCATTGCAGCACTGTGAGGAACACGATGGATTGTGTGCACGCTCTGCTTTCAAGGGCATGCATCTATTTCCCCCCAGTGCTGTTTCAAAAAACATGGAGTGCTAAAGTCTCGGAATGTCTTTGCCAGGGTTCTCCTATATTGGGTTAGCTGGCTGCCCATAGAATAGGAAAACGAGATAAACTATATAAAAAAGGGTGTGGGTAAACAAGAGATGTGGTAACAGCCAGGAAACATGGCGACCTGTTCATTCTTGAGTGTTGGCAGCTATGTTGTATTCTAGAATGGTTGACCGAATGTAGTGTGATTGTAGAGAATCGTGGACAATATTGGTGGTTTTGATAGCAATAGTAAAAACCCAACTTGGCTGTAGTGGAAGGTGTCAGTTCAACTCCCACCTTGGTTAAGGACAGAGTAGGTGCTAAGGTGTGTGTTTTGCAGCCTTGTTTTTCCATCTAGGAAATGGGAATGGTGATGGCCTACTTTAAAAAGTTTGTGTGGAGAGAGAATTTCATTATGCATCTTGAGTATTAGGAAAGAAGGGCAAGTGGGCAGAGACTGTAGCACTAAGTGCTGGATTGATTATCCAAGAATAATCAATGCAGCCCTATATCACCTGATGCCACACTTTTTAATGGAGATAGTTTGGGAAGGGATCACCAAGATGTGAATTGTCAGGCAAATGCACGTTAGATGTTGGCAGTAAATCTCACTCAATCTGTTCTTTAGTAGACCATGAACATTCCAGAACATTCCAATTATTTTCTAAAGCTCCTCTCTGAACATTTCAGGCATTTCCCTAAATGACCAGAATGTTGATTAAAATGATATCCAAGGATAACAGGAAGCTTGACCAATGGAATATTTCTACTGCTGGCACAGCTGGTATGCAAGACATGGATTATTTACCAAGATTGCCAAGCACTTTATATATATCTTTTTTTTTGGGGGGGGGAGTTTGAGTGGTATTCCCCAATCACCAAACAGGCTGAGAATTGTGCCAGGCTCTTAATTATAGCACCTTTCCCTGATTAACAAGATGGCAATCTTTCCCTTTCCTCAGCAAAATTTGTGTTGGTTCTCTTTCAGCAGAACGTCATGCTGCAGGAAGACTTCCCAGAAATTAATCCTTTGGCAAGCAACTTTTGAAGGCTGCTTTGGAGTGCAAGCTGGGAAATGAATCGGTGGCTTAGGCTGCTGAAGGAAAGAGGTACACAACATTGCCGCTTAGTGCTTGTTTACAGCTGCACGCTTGCAGTTTGATGACTGCAACATCCAAGGATGCTTTTGCAGAAATAGTCAACGCTGGATTTATTGGGGAAACGTAATCTATCTATAGATTGTTCAGATCAATGGTGCCATGGGCTACAGTTTCTCTACGTATTTAAAAATAGTGCAGTCTAAATGAGGAGGAGAAGGAATGTGTTTGTTGGCAAGCACCTCTGGGGGTGAAGTCAAACCACTGGAGAATCACCGTACCTGTGGAACTGCAGAGACCGGTAACTCATTACAGTGGTACCTCAGGTTACATACGCTTCAGGTTACATACACTTCAGGTTAAGAACTCAGCTAACGCAGAAATAATGCTTCAGGTTAAGAACTTTCCTTCAGGATAAGAACAGAAATTGTGCTCTGGCGGCGCAGCGGCAGCGGGAGGCCCCATTAGCTAAAGTGGTGCTTCAGGTTAAGAACAGTTTCAGATTAAGAACGGACCTCCGGAACGAATTATTTTTTTATATAATTTATTCATTTTATCATATAAAACAATACAAGCACATAAACTATATAAAAAAACCATAACATAAACATATAAACACAACAATAAAGTATATAATTTTTCACCTATTTTCCTTAACATCTTGTTGGGACTTCCCTCTATCCTCCCTTCCTGGTTTCACATCTAACTCTTATTTTCAGGCAAGTTCATCTTCAAATTTAACCTTTTATCTAACCTTTTATTATCCATTTAGTCATTACGTTACCCCCCTTTTTTTTAACCTCGAAGATATTTTTCAGTCCCAATTTTGATCCGGTAAACTCTAGTTTATACCCTAGATTTTCAAATACTTTCCACATTACAATATTTTTTAAAATACATTTTAAATTTCTTCCAATCTTCTTGCACCACATCCTCCCTCTGTTCACGCAGCCTTGCTGTCAGTTCGGGCAAGTTCCATAAAGTCAATCATCTTCATTTGCCAATCTTCCACTGTTGGTATTTCTTGTGTCTTCTGGTTCTTTGCAATCAGTAGTCTCGCTGCTGTCGTTGCATACAAAAAGAAAGTCCTGTCTTTTTTTGGGATTTCCTCCCCTATAATTCCCAAAAGAAAGGCTTTGGGTTTCTTGGAACGAATTAAGTACTTTACCAGAGGTACCACTGCAGAGGCGTAGCAAGCCCAGGTGGTACCCGGGGCGGATTTTTTTTTGTCACCCCCCCACCACTTTAATTTTTTAAAAATAAAAACAATTAAAAAGTGTCACCCCCCTCTGATGGTGCCACTTTGCGAGGTGTGGGGTTTTTGTGTGTGTGTGTCTATTATCTCTTTTTTTTCAATAAAGTTAAAATAAAAAAATAATAAAAAAATGTAAAAAAATATAAATAAATAAAAATAAAAAGTGCCGCCCCCCTCTGATGGTGCCACTTTGTGAGGTGTGGGGGTTGTGTGTGTGTGTGTCTATTATCTCTTTTTTTCCAATAAAGGTAAAATAAAAAATAATAATAAAAAATGATAATTTAAAAAAAAATTAAAAAGTGCCCACCCTCTGATGGTGCCACTTTGTGAGGTGTGGGGGTTGTGTGTTTGTCTATTGTCTCTTTATTTCAATGAAGTTAAAATTTTAAATTTTTTTTAAAAGTTTAAAAATTTTTTTTTTTTATTTTTTAAAAGTGCCACCCCCCTCTGGGGTGGAACCCGGGGCGAAACGCCCCCCTGTTGCTACGGCCCTGTACCACTGTACTGCTGACTCCTGCAGGTTCTCTCTCTGTGTGTGTGCTAGCAGCACCAAAGTGACCTCTCTGGGGCACAAGCCTTGGAAGTGTGTATGGAGGTCCTGCCCAGATGACAAGACCCGCCCACCCAGCCTTGCTGATGTGGTCCATAGGAAAACAGAGCAATACATCTGGCACCAGCTTGGTTGCCGGAGTTGCTGGAAGGAGGTGTACAAGATGCTATCCTACCATCTTAGGGACTCCACTTCGGATTTGTGTAGGGTTTACTCCTTAGCCTTTTCTTCTTCCAAAGATGTCCCACAAGGCAGCGGGTAAGAGAAGGAATGTTAGCTGCATGATATTAGTTGCCACTATTAGAGGCAGAGGAGTTAGAAGTTGGTTGTTTTCCTGTTGAACCTGACAACATCCCTCATGCATTCAGTGTTCCTCGCAGAAACCAATGGTTTAAGGCTAGTTTGGCCAGGTGAAAAAGAAAGCAGGTCTCCTGAACCTTTAGTAGTTGTGCAGAAGAAGGGAGTTCCACAGGTGTAGCTCGTTGTACAAGCTACACCTGAGGAAGCTCCCTCTTCTACACAGGTATTAAAGGTGTATGAGTCCTGGCCTCTTTCTTACCTGGTTTCCCTATTTAAGCTCCATGTTGGCCTATTTCCCTTTAGTCAGGGTGGGACAAATGGGTGCACTGCCCCCACCCCATATTGAACTGTGGTTGTCGTCTCCCCCAACTAGGATTTTTATTTTGAAAAATTATCTTTTTAATTAGTGGCATGACACAAAATAGCGGTCTCCATTTAAAGAAGGACAACTTACTTTAAGAACAGGAGCAATTTAAAAATAGGACCCATCGAAAAAATTGGTGAACAAAAAAGGGTGAGTGCACAACAAAAGCATTATCTGGAAGAGCCTCCCCCCCCTCCAAGTCTAATCGCTCAAGGCTTATTTGATGATAACAATAATAATAAGGTTCTGAGAGTGGTTTGCCAATGTAAATAATAAGACATAAACATCTAGGAGAACAGATGAACTGGCACCTATAGACAATTGAATAGCCAAAAGCAGAACACCTTTTAAATCAAATCCATATTAGATTAGGTGTTGCGTCTTTTCAGGACTTCTCAGACATCTGGGAGAACTAGAGCCATAAAATATAATTCACTGTAAATTATGGCATATCTTTTTTGAATACCACCAACTATTCCAAAACAGTGTTTGTACACTGAGCCTCTGGCTGAGAACTTTCAGGGAAGACAGATGGAAGCAAGTTCCTGAGTCACAAATCCAAGATGCTTAAACTGGCAGAACTGGAAGAAAAGCATCTCAAACGTAGGCCTTTGAATGCAACACTTCATTAATTCTTATTCAAGTCATATTAACTCTCATAAATCTCTTCTGTTAGTTATTATTGTTTCTCTGCTGGTTTTTGAATCCGTAGTCTTTGTGATCCAATAGCAAAGTTTCAGAGGAGAATCTTAATTACTTAGCATAGCACTAATATCCTCTTTCAGGCAACTAACCACAAGAAACTGAGATTATCACAGATGGAACTCAAATTATGTATCTATACAAGTAGCTACAAGAAACTCTGACAATTAAGTTTTGGAAAATTAGGAGAGGATAAGTGCCCTTGGGCAGAGACTACATTTTTGTTTTGTCCTTTTGTTTATATTCTGTAATCCATTGTAAGACCAAACAACCCTGCCATTTCTGGAATTGTTAGAAATGTATAGACCTGGTTGTATGCAGATAACATTGTGTGTTATCCACTAAAAGCTTTTGGGAAACTTCTAATCCAAATCAATGAATTTAGTGCAGTATCAGGTTAGAAAGTCAATCTTTCAAACTCAGAACAGTTGGGTTTCAATATTGATAAGACCATGAAAGATAATCTCCTAAACAATATTAAATTCCATTCAGGAACATTCCAGTAAGATATCTTGGAATGTGGTTCACACAAGATATAGGGAAATGCTCTGTCTTGTTGAGTGGCATGCATCCTGCTCTATGTAGATGGCCTTGTGCTCCCTTTGCAAGAGTGAGTTCATAGCTGGGGGATTCTCCTGGATCCATTGCTTTCTCACTGTTCAGCTGAACGCTAAAAGCAGGAAGGAAGTGAACAGCAAACGAAGCCAAAAACAGCCAGCAGAAGGTTCACCAGTGAGATCCGTGGAAGCAGGGAACAGAAGGAAGAGCTCCTGGCCACGCGGCCACTTAAATGGGGCAAACCACGCCCCCCAGCCAGCAGGATTGGCTGGCTGCGGTCATGACCTGGGCTGGGACTCCCCAATGATGCGGGGTCTCGACACGCCCCCACCGTGAGCCCCGAATGTGCGAGGCCTGTCCGCAACCCCACCCCTCTGTGAAGAGGAACAGCTTTGCAAGAGTAAGCTCATAGCTGGGGGATTCTCCTGGATCCATTGCTTTTTAAAGATAAAATAAAATAAAATATTGATTTTGAACAAGACAGACAAAAAATTATTATACTGGTATAGCATAGTGCAATACAGAATATCAGACAAGATCTCCAACTATGGAGGGCCTAGAAAATGATAAACATGAAAATGCGAAGTTGATCAACCCAGAGACATCAAAACAAGAGATGTACAAAAGGCATGGGCCTAATAACAGAATATATTTATATATATTGGTTTCAACATGTAAATAATACAATATGAGTATGCATGTTCAGGGGAGAGAGACATAGAAAGGAATAATTATTATGTTAATCGAAACCTTCGGAAAGCTATCGCTGGCAATTGACCATGTTCCTCACTGTCAGCATAATAAAATGGTACCAGATAGCAAGGAATCTCTTTTAATTAAACCCCTCAGGACCCTTAGCTTATATGTTTTTTCTAGAAGTGCCGTTTCTCAGACGGTAGAATGCCAATATGTAAGATTAGCACTGGCAAGGTCTCTTCAGAAGCATGCTGTCGAGGTCTAGTTGCTGTAAGTAAATGGATGATCAGTTAAAAGATGCTCTTCTGTTTCCTCAAATAAACCTAATAGTGCATCTGTTGCTGTCATTTGAATTATAGGTGGCCTCAGTGGTGCAGGATGACCCTATTGGGGCATGGCTATGGTAATTCGTGTTCTGGCAACCTCAAGATTGGTCAGCAGTCATGCACTTTATGTGGGGCCATCTTTGAAAATAGTTCAGAAGTGCCATATGCAGCTACCCAACTGTGGACAGGTTCAAGGCAAACAGATAGTATAACACAAATTCTGTTATAGCTACGCTGGTTGCCTATATGCTTCGGGGCCCAATTCAAAGTGCTGATTTGAACCCATAAAGCTCTTTACAACTCAGAACCCCAATATCCCCTGAACATTTATCCCAATGTTTGCACATTGAACCTTAGATGTTTGTCTGAGGCCCTCTTCTGGGCTCCTTCTTTAAGGGAGGATGATGACATGTGAGAGGGCCTTTTCAGTGGTGTCACCCTATTTGTGGAACACCCTTCTCAGTGCGATGGACTATGAGGATGTTATTTTTCTGTTCGTGCACCACCAAAGTTTTCCGCTGCTGTTATTCATGCGTGAAGGGTGCATTTTTAGATTAATTACATCTGCTGTTGTGTGGATGTGTTGATGTTATAACGTATTTTTATTTATGTTTTAAATATGCTGCGAGTCACTCTGGGACCTTTGTGTAACAAGTCATCAACAAGACTAATAAATAATAAAAAGCTTATAACAGGGTGCAAACTCCCAACAGAACCGCTAATAATTCTGGTTTATTATTAGACATGGAAATGCCAACACATTTGTTGACAGCTGCTCATATAGCAATATGTCATAATTGGAGGGGTGGGGGGCGGGAATCCTGCACCAGAAGACTGAACAATATAGATATGGGAACTGGTTCATATGGCACTGCTGACTGGAAGACTGAGTGAAGTTAGATTTGGTTTTTAAAAATGGAGTGGTTTTGTTATGTATAATAAGATACAATGAACTATTCAACCACATACACTGCTGGAAATAATATATTATGTTTACAGGTTTTTATTTAATATACATTGTTAATTCTGATCTTGTTAGCAATAAGTCTGGTCTGAGAACAAAGGTTAAGGTTCAAGAATTCAACAATAGTAGCAAGACTTCCATGACTGCACAGGAGCTGCAAAGTTTGTTTTTGTTTATTTGAACAATTTGTATACCTCTTATAGGATCATAGAATTGTAGAGTTGGAAGGGACTCTGCAGGCCATCTAGTCCAGCCCCATGCATTGCAGGAATCTCAACTAAAGTATCCATGCAACATGGACATCCAACCTCTGCTTAAAAATCTCCAAGGAAAAGACCCCATCACCTTCCGAGGAAGTCCATTCCACTGTTGAACAGCTATTACCATCAGAAAGATCTTCCAGATGTTGAGTCTGAATCTCCTTTCTTGTAACTTGAATTCCTTGGTTCAGTTCCTACTCTCTGGAGCAGGAGAAAACAAGCTTGCTCCATCTTCCATGTGACACCCCTTAAGATATTTGAGGATGCCTACCATATCTCCGGGGGACCCAGGTGGCACTGTGGGTTAAACCACAGAGCCTAGGGCTTGCTGATCAGAAGGTCGGCGGTTCGAATCCCTGCGACGGGGTGAGCTCCTGTTGCTCGGTCCCAGCTCCTGCCCACCTAGCAGTTTGAAAGCATGTCAAAGTGTAAGTAGATAAATAGGTACCACTCCGGTGGGAAGGTAAACGGCATTTCCGTGTGCTGCTCTGGTTTGCCAGAAGCTGCTTTCCACATGACCTGGAAGCTGTACGCTGGCTCTCGGCCAATAAAGCGAGATGAGCGCCGCAACCCTAGAGTCGGACATGACTGGACCTAATGGTCAGGGGTCCCTTTACCTTTACCTTTACCATATCTCCTATCCATTTATTCTCCGGGCTAAACATATCCAATTCCCTCAACTGTTCCTCATAAGGCTTGGTCTCCAAACCCTTGATCACCTTGGTCGCCCTCTTCTGCACACATTCCAGCTTGTCAATACCCTGCTTAAATTGTGGTGCCCAGAACTGGACACAGTACGAGACACAGGTGTGGTCTTACCAAGGCAGAATAGAGGGGTACTCTAACTTCCCTTCAGCATGGCAACTACACTTCTGCTGATACAGCCTAGAATAATATTCACCTTTTTTGGCTGCTAGATCACACTGTTGACTTATGTTAAGCTTGTGGCTTACTAAGACCCCTAGTTCCTTTTCACTTGTACTGTACTACTAGCAAGCCAGGTGCCCCCCCATGTTACATTTCTGCAGCTGGTTCTTCCTGCCTACGTGTAGAACCTTACATTTGTCCTTACTGAAATTAACTTTGTTAGTTTTGGCTCTGTCACCATCCCATCAGCACAAGGATTTTATGCTTCCACCACTCCTCCCACTGCACTCCCACCTGAAAATCTGTTCTGGGTTTCCCCCCAACCCTGTGGAGCAGATTGAGGGCATGTGAGGGGTGGGAAAGTAGGGGAGAAGCCATCCTTATGCACACATAATTTTTTGGGCTGATAGAATGGTTACTTAGCACTCTATTGAAGTCAAGCCATAATAAATTTATTTGGAGAGAAACATACGTAGAACAGACCATTAAGGGCAGGCAATCTGAACTAGGTTCGTGGCTTCGGTGGATGAAGCAGGTCTGTCCCTCCAAATTAATGAAATAAAAGTTGACCATATGGCCATCTGTTTATTCCTTATACCTGCCCTGATCGTTGCTTACAGCAGCGCATCTGAAAACCAAATGGTGCCAGAGAGGATCTTTGGGTCAGGGATGCAAAAATGGGAGATTTATCTAAATGTGAAATCCAGACCCCCCAACTTTTTAAATTGCTACCTGAATCAAGACAGAGCTACGTACATTTGTTTTAAGATAATTATTCATCAGACTGCTTTCCACATCCAGCCACAACAATTTGCAGTGCCTGTTCAGGCTTCCACCCACATAACAGTTTATTAATGTGTAAAAGGTTGCCTTAAAATAAATAAAAACTGCTAAAAATGTATAGCCTTGTGCCGAGCCAAATAGACTATGATCTGCCACCACAACAGAAACACAGGGAGGCTGATCTGTTTATACAGCTGATGCGACAAAACTGGATTCAAGCATGGGCAACTTTTCACAACAGGAAGAACAGAGGAATCATAATTAATTCCATTTTGTGCATGTGTGTGTTTAAGAAATGGTTGCAGCCAAATTAAATCCAGCCATCAAGAGAGGTGTGAATTAGGGAAAGACATACATGCTGAAGTACTGCATAATGGGATCATATTAAAGCAGTGTTACAAGTGTTTCTTTTAAAAAATAACTATATCCCTGTCAAATTAAAAAAGTTTCTTCCATGTAATATTGGAAATCAGAAGAGGTGAATTAATTTCAGCCGAGTTCTGATCCTTCAGTGACATGAATAAGGGTCACAGATGTACTCTCTGTATTCAAAGAACTGCATTCTCAGTACAAAGTTCTCATTATAATTTGCCAAAGGATTCATGAAATGTCCAAGGCAGCTGTTTGAAGCAGCTGAATTGGCACATCAGGGCATTTCTCTCTACCTATAAACTAGCAGCTGGATTGCACTGATGCATGTTTACTCCAAGGTAAGTCCCAGTGACTTCTATGAAGCTCCCCCCCTCAAATAAATGCATGTAGGATTATGCCCTAAAACTGTTTTAATATTTAATCCTTTTCCAGGTACGCCAGGGAATATAAACCTTCAAGAAATACTGAACCCCAGATTGTATCCAGTTGTTAGGTGGAAATTTGAAATTAGTCTCTGGGAGTTAAGAATGTGCTGAAGCCTTAATTTGGTCTGGGGCTCACTGGACCAGCAAGTCTTTAAGCTTTGCAGATTCAGGGCCCACCTTCAACCCCTATATCTAACACAGAACTTTATTTTTAAAGTCTACCCTATGTCTTATTTTCCTCTTTCTACTCTCTGTAGGGTGCCCAAGGAGTGCAAAGGAGCACAAGGCTTTGGCAGGGGAATCTTCTCAGGAAGGCTGAGGAATAATAATAATAATAATTTTATTTATTTATTTGTACCCCGCCCATCTGGCCAGGTCTCCCCAGCCACTCTGGGCGGCCTCCAACAGATATTAAAATACATTAAAACATCACAGGTTAAAAACTTCCCTAAATAGGGCTGCCTTCAGGTGTTTTCTGAATGTCAGATAGTTGTCTATCTCTTTAACCTCTGATGGAAAGCTGCCCCTCCCAAAACACCTTCATCTACAGAAGAAATTTTAACGTACACAACCCCTAACATTCAGAGGTTGGCCATCCCTGCAGAAGGGAGTGCGTTCTGAGTAGGGATCCAGTGCCTTTCCCTGATCATTTGCAAATGACCACAACAGGCTCCTGGTGGGACTCAAGAGGTGAGGTGTTTCCACATGGCAGGGCCTTGCGATGTCATTGGGTTGCTAGGCTTTGAAAGTCAAAATTCTGACCATCATTTGGGCTCAGTGGTATAAGGGGTGAAGTTAGAACATCAAACTCCAAGAAAAATCAATGGAAAAGAGAAGGATAACTCCATGTTTTTTCCTGTGTGTTTTAAGAAATTTGGAAATGGCTTGATAAGTGAGATACGTTTTAAAAAGCTTCCTGCAGCTTCACCTGTTACACTGCCAAGTGAGCATAAAGGTAAAGGTAAAGGGACCCCTGACAATTAGGTCCAGTCGTGTCCGACTCTGGGGTTGCGGCGCTCATCTCGCTTTATTGGTCGAGAGCCGGCGTACAGCTTCCGGGTCATGTGGCCAGCATGACAAAGCCACTTCTGGAGAACCAGAGCAGTGCACGGAAACGCCGTTTACCTTCCCGCCAGAGCGGTTCCTATTTATCTACTTGCACTTTGATGTGCTTTCGAACTGCTAGGTGGGCAGGAGCAGGGACCGAGCAACGGGAGCTCACCCTGTCGCAGGGATTCGAACCGCCGACCTTCTGATCGGCAAGCCCTAGGCTCTGTGGTTTAACCCACAGCACCACCTGGGTCCCTTGCCAAGTGAGCATACCATACATTTAAAGCACATTTCAAACACATCCCCTCCCCGCAAGAAGCCTGCAAACTGTAGTTTGTTAAGGGTGCTGGGAACTGTAGCTCTTGGAGGGGTAAACTACAGCTCCCAGGATTTTATTTTTTAAGAGGGGAGTTGTGCTTCAAATGCATGCTGTGCATGAAGCCTGTATTAAAAAATGCCTTAACTTTCACCTGGAATCAAAATGATGATCTTTAGGGAAAGTTTTTGTTTTTTAAAAAAGCATCTTGACTTTGCTGCTATTGCAGGAACGGCTCCCCAAATCCTACTGCAGTATTGCACTGAGATCTTCTCTTCACTACTGGTCAGCAGTGCCTGCCAGTCAACAAGAAGAAGTGTTCTATGTGGCAGAGGGCCAAGCCCACACAGCAATTTAACCAGAAAACTGACATCAGTAGGAGTGGCTCAATGAGGAACAGTCTATTCTCTTTAGCTAGCTATATCCAGGGAATTGGAACAAAAAATGTTCTCTTAGGGTTCGAAAAGAAGAAGAATTTGATTTGGATTTGATATCCCGCTTTATCACTACCCAAAGGAGTCTCAAAGCGGCTAACATAGCTTTGTCATGTATAATGAGATAAGAATCCAATGTCTTTATTCAGACCAGGTCTCTCCATGGTTTTAAGTTTGGTAATGAGTTGCAATTCAGCAACTTCTCTTTCCAGTCTATTTCTGAAATAGCACCTTAGTCTCTAAGGTGCTACTGGGGAACCGTGTTTGCGTCTCCTCTCCTCCACATGCAGCTGCTGGGTGACCTTGGGCTAGTCACACTTCTTTGAAGTCTCTCAGCCCCACTCACCTCACAGAGTGTTTGTTTGGGGGGGGAAGGGAAAGGAGAATGTTAGCCACTTTGAGACTCCTTGGGGTAGTGATAAAGCGGGATATCGAATACAAACTCTTCTTCTTCTTCTTCTGCAGATGATCACATCTTGGTTTGACACTTCTAGGAGCCTGGTGCTCTTTTGTTCACTTTAAATTTACAAGTGATAAGGGAGGAATGGCAGCGATTTACAGCGAAGGAAGGCAATTAATTTACTGGGTGCTGTTGCAACTCAGTTTGCTTGAACATACCTCCCCTGGTTTCCTGTAAAGTAGTCTCTCTTGAGTCCTCTATGGACAAAAAAAAAAGAAAAAAGATATTGAACCTTCCTTCTCAGGTGCTGGCTATCATAGCAAAAGCTGGATATTTCATAAAACCCACTGGATGATACCAAAGGTCATGACTGCATCCTCTGGTAATGAATTTCATGGTTTAACTATGTGCTGTGTGAAGGAATACTTGCTTTTGTTTGTCTTTCATCTGTTCAGCAGCGCTGAATAATTGTGGTTTGAACCTTAGGATGGATGGATGGAGAAAAGTATATTTATTTTTTTTGCCTTCCTCCCAGCAATTCCTTGCTTCATTGTTTGGCTACACTCCATCACAGAGTTAGATGAACTTAAGGCTTTGAGTTCAGCCATGCCTGCCTCTGTGCTGCTTTGTGGCTATCACTTTTTATCCCGGCATTGATTGTGATGATTGCTGTAAGTGGATATCATCAAAGTCCTTCTTAGTAGGAAAGTTTTTTTTTTTTTAAGTACTTCAAAGCCTTCTTGGGTAATGGGAACTGTGATATTTATCTGAATAGCACATGGAACCGGCACACAATACAATTTTCTTCCCTATCAGTGCAACGTCCCGTCTCCATGAGATGAAATTTAAATAGTTAAGTGGATTTTTATTAGAAATCGGTCATGAAGATTCCAATTCAGATGTCAAAGGTTGACAGCATTATGTAGAAAAAGCCAATGATGTGGCCTTTATTTTGAACTTTGGTGCTGACATGTGACAAAAAATAAGCATGATAATTTTACGGCTTATTTCTTTTTCTGTCTGAAATGTAGCTTTATTAATCTGAAAGACAGCTGATTTTCCAAGGTCAAAAGAGCTTAGCAACCAATTGATGAGCTATTATTCATATCTTGTGGTTTTCTTGATGGTGCTGTATTAATAATATGTGAGCAGAAGAGGCCATAAAAATTCCATTTAAAGGTATTAAGGCATACTGGGACATTTAATCAGGTTAAAACTCCCATTGGTTGGCTCCAGACAGAGTGTTGTTCAGTTGATGATTAACGAAGTGTGCAGAATATAAAGATGAATGCCTATTACATCAGTTGAGAGAGCGACCTTTTTCCCATTGGGGCATCTAACAAATAGTTGAGTGGAAACGCATGGCATTGCTTTACTTGTCCTTTGAACTGGGCAGTGTACAAAGGGCGAGAAAATCAATGTTTCTAAAGCTGATGATCAGAGCAAAAAATAAAATAAAATGACAAAGGCATACAGTATGGGAATGTTTGGGGTTTTGACAAGCTGAACAGGAAATCAGTTTATAGCCTTAGGTCTGTTCTACATCCAGTAACTCTTTTAATACCAGAGCTAGCCCTCTCAAGGATCTAAGCAGGAAGTTATATATGCAGCATTTTAATACCGTGGACCCTCGACTTACGAAGGTAATCCGTTCCGACGGGACCGTCGGATGTCGAAAACATCGTAAGTTGAGTCCCCATAGGAATGCATTGGGGAGAAAAAATTCATAGGTTGAAAAAAGCCCCATCTAAACTTCGTAACTCGAGAAAACCCTATCTAAAACGGCCGCGACTTCCTTTTGGAAGTCGAAAAAATTCGGAAGCGCGCAGCCGCTTTGATCCCTTGTAACTCAAAAAATACGGAAGTCGGGTTACTCGTAAGTCAAGGGATCACTGTATAAGAACATAAGAAGAGCCTGTTAGATCAGGCCAATGGACCAGACTCAGCTACGTTGGCAAAGAAAAATCGCTTTATATGCGTTGTTTATGCAGTCTAACACTGTGACGCCAGATGGCGCTGTGGGGCCCAGGTAAGCCCCCCCCCCCCATAATCGATCGCATGGCGCAGTGCACACACACCATTTGAATGGGAATCCCCATCAACTTTGTGGGGCCCCAGCCCCCTCAAATAATTTATTGTGGGGGCCGAAGCCCCTGGGAGCTGGATTCTGTGCAGCAGAGCATAGACATCATTGCTAGTAGCTCCTCCATGAATCTATGTAATTCTCTTTTAAAGCCATCCAAGTTGGTGGTGTTCACTGCCTCTTATCCAATCGAGTTCCACACTTTATTTATGCACCCTGTGAAAGTAGTACTTTGTTTTATCTGCCCAAATCTTCCAGAATTCAGCTTCATTAGATGGTCATGAGTTTTAGTGTTATGAGAAAGGGAGAAAAACTTTTCTCTACCCGCTTCCTCCATACCATGCAGAATTATTTATATTTTTCAATCATTTGTATTTATCATTTTCATTTTAAAATTGCAGCAATAGATAATAGTCCAAATATCAAATGCACATTTAATTTTGACTCCTCCCCACCCTTTTCATGGTTCACTTCATTATTTTCTTTCCCACTACATCTTCTAATTAATCCCCATCCTTTCATTTTCTCATTTTTATATCTCAGTAGTTGTGACTGCCGAATTTACTCTAGTTACAGGTATGTGTTGGTCTGCTGTAGTCGAAACAAAATAAAAAATTAAAAAATTCCTTCCAGTAGCACCTTAGAGACCAACTATGTTTTTTCTTGGTATGAGCTTTCGTGTGCATGCACACTTCTTCAGATACACTGAAACAGAAGTCACCAGACCCTTATATATAGTGAGAGGTAGCCCTGTTTAGGGAGGCTTTTAATGTTTAATAGATTATTGCATTTTAGTGTTCTGTTGGAAGCCGCCCAGAGTGGCTGGGGAAACCCAGCAAGATGGGCGGGGTATACATAATAAATTATTATTATTATTATTATTATTATTATTATTATTACTACTACTACTACTACTCAGATGGGTGATTGGCTGATAGGTGTGGTAAACCTGTTGACGAATTTACTCTGTTACTGTTAAGTTTTTAACAGACTTTCAATAGTTTCCCAAATATTCCACAAAACATTTCCAATCTTCTTTCAATATTTTTTTCGTCTTGGTCTCTTATTCTGTTTGTCAATCTTGCAATTTCTACGTATTCTATCAGTTACACCTGCCATTCTAACTTGGTGTGTATTATACCCTCTTTCCACCTCTGGCCATGTCAGGGAATGGTCTGAAGATGAGGACTGGGGAATTCATTCTATGGCATACCAGCTTCTCTCTGATGGACAGCTGGAGGGGGAAGAGTTGCCCCCCTTGTCCACAGCGTTTTCAGAAGCAGAGAGCGACAGAAGCTGAACAGCTTAGGGAGGAGTTACCCAGTTACAAGATAATGCCAAGGGAGCCAGAAGGGAGGGAGCAGCTAGTTGAGACGTCACTTGAGGGTGTGGGGGACCCCCCCTCACCATGGACTCGGAGGTCCGAATGTATCAGAGAGCAAAGGAGGCAGAAGGGGGGAGGAAATTCCCATTGGCGTCTTAACTGCTGCGGAAGTCAGAAGGAGGATTTAGAGTAGACAACTGCCCTCCTTGCGGAGAGCTGTATATTTGTGCTTGCAACCTGATGCCTTAAAAAAGGACTATAAATACTTCAACTGCTCATTAATTCTTATCTGTGAAGTTACTGAAGGGGGATGAGGACTCTCCACGCCTGACAGGGGATATACCATTCGAGCTTCTGTAATTGCATACAGTGGTACTTCGGTTTACGAACGTAATCCGTTCTGGAAGTCCGTTTTTAAACCAAAACTGTTCTTAAATCGATGCGCACTTTCCCTAATGAGGCCTCCCACCGCCGGTGCCCTTCTACTGTTCGGCTTATGTTCTTAGACCGAGGTAAAGTTTGCAAACCAGGACACTACTTCCAGTTTTGCGGAGTTCGTAAACCAAATAGTTCGTAAACAGGGCTGTTCTTAAACCGAGGTACCACTGTACATGAAAATAGATTTCTGATCCTTCAATACACTTTCATCTATTATACCTAAGAGAAAAGCTTGAACAAATTATTTTTAAAATATACCCCCCCCCCCAAATTTATAAACTTCTACTACCGTATATCACTTCTTATTCTTACTTTGGAGGTGAGGTGAGTATTCCAAATGTTCTTACATTCCTGTCTGATGCAGAAAACCCACAGGTACCAAATCCTCAAGAGTCGTTTAAAGACCTCCCACAAAGGGAAGCCAACCACCCCTCTAAGTTGGATCATATTGTTGATCTACCTTCACTATTAAGATGTTTCTCCCAGTGCTCAACTCAAATTAGACCTTCTGTAACTTAAACTCATTACTCCTGCCATCTGGAGCAGCAGACAGCAAATATTATGATGAGGTGAAGAGTATAAGACAATTTCATGTGTTCATATGGCTTGGTGCACCAGTAAAAAGAATGATGCCCTGTTTAAAATCAGTATGTTCATATATAACCGAATGAAAAGTACATGTTGGAAAATTGTAATCAAGCCATTGCAAAATTAATTGGACTTTTTGAATACACTGTACACCCCACTCCGAGCATGCTGAATGAATACAGACCTATTTTCATCATACAAAAATGTGTTTTTAAAGACTCTGAATGACAGGTGCAATATTTCAATGAATAAAGAATTGTCCTTTAAGGAACTTTTTACTTATTTGAAAAATATATATATATTCCTTGGAAAATCAACTGGATAGAAAGGAAATAAAATATATACTTCATTTCAGTGAGAGCTCAGCCTGAGAATCTGTTTTCGGTGCAATAACTCAGCACTGAAGCATGTGAAAATAATAAAGAAATGTGAGCATGTACAGAGTGCATTTTTCCCCTTCTGCCACACATAGTGTTGTTTTTTTAAACAGAACCTGTAGTTAATCTTCTAGACACATTAGGGAGGAGACTGCTTCTACATAAAATCTTTACTAGTCATCTTGTAACTCTGGCACAGATCTTCTACCAGTTTCCATGGTTAAGAATGGTGTATGCTGTCTTTTTCCAATTTCAAAATGTTTTTTCCTCTCTGACTTGCCCCCCCCACCCCCGTTCACCCAGAACGATCTGGGGCTATCAGAAGGGTGGGGTTGGACAGCAAGGAGTAGGTGGAGAAGAGATGATGCAGGCAAGAATCTCTGCCTGCATATCTCCTTCTCCCCTGCCCTCCTCATTGCCAACCACATGTTTAATTAGGGTTTAAAACCTTCACTAAACATCAGGACTGTGCATGTGCCCTATTTCAGTTTGGAGGCTGGATCAGTCCAGTTTGAATCTGGACTAGATCAGGACCACTAATTGGGCCCCGAACCAACTTAAGGGTGCCTAGTAATGAAATCCTTTAAGCCTTTTGTAGACTTGGACTTCCATACCTGAAAGATGGTCTCTGTATACATGGGCTTGTGTGTGTGTGTAGTTGAGGTCTGGTGATCTAGAAAATGCTTTCTGTCCTCTCCTTGCATGGAGATCTACTAGGACACAGGGAATGTTTATTTCTGGCAACCTTGATTTTTTTTGGCTGCTATTTGCTTTTCAAAACCTCTGGCTTTGAAACGATGGTCTTCCCATCTTGTAGCAGCCCATCACATTTAAAACAGTGCAGAACAAGCTAAATCAGTGCCTTGAGCCAGAATCCAATGCAACCCTACAAAGACCAGGCTGCCCTTATACACGTTCCATTAGCTTGAGTGTGTGTGTTTTATTTATGACTACTGAATGAGTATTGCTCCTGATAAGGATATAAAGTTTTGGCAGAGAAAAATGAGGCTTCATCCACAAGTTAGCATTTTGCCAAGGTGCTCTACAAAGAGTCAGGCTATCTTCCACGCCAAGCTATTTCAGACCTTTCTGCAGCTCATGTACTGCTAAAATTATAGCTATTCAAGTGTATTAATGGCATGATGTACTGAAAGCAAACTGCTTTGTGTTCATTCATTCTCTTGTATCACATGATAATCAGTTATGCACATACATATGTGCTTTTACAGGCCAAGTAGTAATTGTTAATAATGTATTCTGCTGTTATATTTTAACGGTATGGCTTCATGATGACTGTTATAAGTGTCCACTAGTCAGCAATCTATAACCTAATTACAAAATGGAACATTTATTAGTAATTTTCCATAGCAATAAACGATCAGTTCTGGGGAAGAAGTATGGTAAACTACTAAATGCTGTCTGTAAGATAAAAAAAATAGCATCGTCTAACCATTGCATAAAAACAGCCTTATTTTTTCTTATTGCCACTGTTTCATAGAACCCATTCCCCATCTTAGATCCTCCAAAGTTCATAATGTACATCCTTATTCAGCTGAAAATGCAATTCTAGACATGTCTTCACAGGTGTAAGCATGATTATATTCAGTAGAGATTACCCCATGGCAAATGGGCATAGGATTACAGCCTGAATCAAACAGTGTACTTACTCAGGTTGTCTAGTTTGTTTAAAACCTTGTATTTCATATTTCTTTTACCTCAGCAGGTAACCATTTCATTTGGTCAGTATTTTTAAGCCAGCTGACCCTAAACTGACATTTCAGATTTCACATTTCCCCAAAATTTGTGCTGCATTTCTTGCACAGGCTGAGATAAAATATTCTTTTAAATGGGCATTTTCTGATAAATTGCACTTTTAACTGCGTATTTAAATACAACTTTGGTACAATTATTTAATATAAATACAACTTTGGTACAATTATTTAATATAAATACAATTTTGGTACAATTATTTAATATAAATACAACTTTGGTACAATTATTTAATATAAAAAAACCACCCCAGAAAAATGCAGAAATGGGGTGGAACTGACTTATGAATGCACATAAGTTTAATTGGCATGGTCTCTTATTATTACTGTTATTAGCTTTCTTTGATGTTTGCTCGCCACTAAGGGATTTTTATGAAGAATGTAATAGAAGATCCCCGCCCCCACAAGTTTAATGAGTTTAATATATTTATATATCACATATATAAAGGTAAAGGGACCCCTGACCATTAGGTCCAGTTGTGTCCGACTCTGGGGTTGCGGCGCTCATCTCGCTTTATTGGCCGAGAGCCGGCGTACAGCTTCCGGGTCATGTGGCCAGCATGACAAAGTCGCTTCTGGCGAACCAGAGCAGCACACAGAAACGCCATTTACCTTCCCGCCACAGCGGTTCCTATTTATCTACTTGCACTTTGACGTGCTTTCGAACTTATAGGTTGGCAGGAGCTGGGACCGAGTAACAGGAGCTCACCCCGTTGCAGGGATTTGAACCGCTGACCTTCTGATCAGCAAGCCCTAGGCTCTGTAGTTTAGCCCACAGCGCCACCTGGGTCCCTCAATCACATATATATACACACCCAAAAGGAGTCTCAAAGTGATTTACAGGACAATAAAACCAGAAATGTTAAAAATGCTCATCCAAAAGAAAAGAGGAGAAATATCTGCTAGTGACATAAAATGCTCACCAACATCCAAGACCAAGGATGGGAGAATCAAAATCTCTTTGTCAGGCACCATAAAGATATTGTTGTCAGTGCTAGGTGAGATCCCCTGGGAAAAGCAGTCCATAATGGAGGGGAGCATGACAGAAAATGCTCATTATTTTGTTAGCACTCTCCAAATGCCGTTAGATGGGAGCAAGTCTGATATTCTTTCATCCCCCCCCCCCCCCGATTCTGAGCACCAATTTTTTTGGCTGAGAACTTCTAGCATATTCATTATTCTGCCTACCTGGTGAGATCATCAGTGGAGACTCTCACCTTTGCTCCATCACCCTCTGAGGTTACTGGTAGTAACCTGAGGTAAGGACTTATTGGGGATGGCACCTTAACTCTGGTATTCTGTTTCCTAGAAAGCCCATAATTTATCTTCAGTAAGCCGTTGAAAACGGTCCTCTTTTCATGTTCTCCAGTTTCTTGCTTGGAAGATTTTGATGCTGCTGCTGCTGTTGCTGTTCTCTCTCTCTCTCTCTGTGTGTGTGTCTGTGTGTGTTGTATTCATAAATCCTTCATGTTCTATAGCGTTTTTCTGGGTTGTTTTTTTTGTATTTAAGCTGATGTGGGAGCTTCTTTGTGTGACTGAAGATCTGTATATAAACACTGCGCTAAATGAAAGAAATGCAGGCATTTGAGATCACTTATGCAACTTCCATCTGCATCTCTTTTGGAACAAATTGTGCAATTTAACTGCATTCCATAGTTTAATGTCTGCTTGATGAGCACGAGGATACTTTATTTAAAGCTGATGCTGTTCAAACACTCCTTCATCTAAGCATGTTTAGGCCATCGCTAATTGGACAGGCTTTGAAAGCTGTAATAGAAAATGCATTAACTCAGATGCCCTGTTTTTGAAAACTTATTTTTCCCCTTTCAGCTTTATTTATTTATTTAATTAAAAAAAAAGGGTTCATCCACTTGCTGCTGAGTCAAGAAGCTCTTGTAGCAGATAACACAGAGTTGAAAACATGCAGGGGCACAATCCAGTCCCTTCATGAGCATGTATGGAGGACTCACTTAGGTTTAGCAGAGCCCTGTCCTTCCCTCTTTCTGTCAACATGTGCACACAGCAGTGGCATGCGGTCAGTGGACTAGGGTGACTAAGCGATTCCCCTAAATGTTCCCGGTAAATTAGAGTATTAGAGTATTAAAACCTGATATCCAGGGCCGTCTTAAGCATATGCGGCGCCGGGGTGCAAAGATCTGCCTGGAGTTGTTGACCTTTTTTTTTAGGGGGAAACACCAAAGTTACCAACCTTTTTTTAAGGGAGTTGACACCACGTTTATCTCTGCTCAGGAAAAGAAAACAGGAAACCTAAGGAGCCCAGCGCAACAAACCAGTCCGAGGCGTTGGTGTCGGCAACTGAGCAAAGCCAGGTGCCTCATGGTGTAAGCAGCGTGCGCTGGACGAGCCTCTCCATGGCCCTACACCAATCCCAGGCATGCAGGAGGGTGGAGCCAGATGGCTGCCTCAGCGCCTCACTGACTCGCTCGCCCCTGAACTCATGGCGCAGAGCTGCCCGCAGCAGAAGAGCCCACCACAGTGCTCTGAGTGACGGGCGGGCTCTTCCTGGACTCCAACTCTCGGGCTCTGGACTCTCAGCCTGGCGCCCCTGAGAGCCCGGCGCCTGGGTGCCCTGCCCCCTGGCACCTATGATTAAGACGGCCCTGCTGACATCTTCTCAAAGTCTGGGAAGAGTCCTTCCACCACCTCCCCAAAGCCTGCCCGGCTTCAGGAACGAGGGCTCCAGCATCCCGTCAGAGGCTTCTGTCAGGGCTTAGGGAGGGAGGCACAATGCTCAAACGTGCATGGGACATCACAGCGTCACATGCACAACATCACCCCCCCCCCATCGCCCTTAGAAGCTGGCGTCTCTGGCTTTATCTGTTTCCCTATGAAAAATTTCACTGCATGTCACTGGCACACAGGTATGTGTGAAAGTAAACCCTGAAAAAAACATGTTGAAACAATGCAGTGTTCCTGTTCAAGGGACTATTCCATTCACCCTCCCTTTGATTTTCTGTCTCTCCAACCCCATCAAGAGTCAGGACCCCATAACCATTGAGCATGCAAACTCCTTGTTGAGCTATTCACCCCCCCTTTTTAGTTTTTTCTCCTTTCACAAACTTTGGATTTGTCTCAGTAAAAATGTCTTCATATGCATGGAGGTGGCTATTTTGCTTACTGAAGGATCTACCATTGGAGAATGAGTTAGCTGTTAGGCTATTGAATAGAAGGTCTTTGCTCACATCTCAGATCTTTATCCGGCAGGGGGGCAAGAGGGCAAGTGCTCCCTGACCAGTGACTTGTGGGCCAGATTAAGACCCCCTACTCATTATGCCTATTTATGCCCATGAGCTGGAGGTGCCCCATTGCTATTGCAGGCAGTCTTCCTGACTTCTCATTCTTACAGGAAAACCCTAGCTTTCTTTAAAGTCTAGTTTACAATTAGATAACGTACATTGATCCCTATATGAGATTTAGTTGCTGTTCTATATGCTACCACAGCTGCAGGAATTCTTTGGGCCCAAAATTGGAAAACGGAAGACATACCTAGTGTGGGAGAATGGAGGTTAAAACTAATTGAGTATCTAGAATTAGCCAAATTGTCAGGAAGAATTAGGAACCAAAGAGACCATAAACTTCGTAAGGATTGGAGTAAATTTATTGAACATATTAAGCAGATCTCAGATATGGAAACACACACAGGATTGGAAAGTACACTTGTAATGTAAAATAACAAAAAATAGTAGAGGCGGACTTTAAACCATACAGGATTAATGACGGACAGGAACAAAAAGCGAAGGTAAAAGGTGAATTAAGAAAACTGGAAAGGAAAGGGATGGAAGTCATATGACTCGGCAGAGTTTATGTCAAGATGTTGAGTTTATGTATTTTACTGATTTGTTATTGTTGTTAAAAAAATTATTTAATAAAAAGATATTGCAAAAAAAAAGATTTAGTTGCTGTTGTTGTTGCAACTACAGGCAGTGCCAACTATTCAAAAACACATAGTGCTCTGGATTCTTGGATAAACCATTGCAATCTGGTACATCAAGCCAGTGTATTATCCAAATAACATCTGCTACTTTGCAAGTTATTCCAAAAATTGTAATTTTTCAGTGTAGATGGTAGTGACCATGGGTGCAGAACAAGAAGTAACGTTGTTAAGTCTCCTTGGGTGGCATCTTAACTCCCACACCATCCTAGTTACCATGGTAACTTCCTCCTCCCTTTAGCCCCCCTGTTGTCCATCGCCATATTGCAGCCTCTTGCTCCTCCTCAGCTTTCCAACTTTGAAAACAGAGTCATTCAAATGTTCCTTTGGAGTCAGTGTCCAGATTGCTGACACCTACAGATTATTCCACCTCTGAGTACGTATCTGATATGGCAATGCCATCACTTACGTCTCAAGAATAAAGCCTTCTTAGGTGACTTCAGAGGGATGGTTTTATCCTTGCCTGCCTCAGTCTTCTTATTTTAACTCTAAGGGAATTATTAATGCATCATAAATCCTTTAAAAAAAACACCCAGGCTATTTCTGCATATCCGTACAGAAGATGACAGAACATCTTTTAAAAAGGAAAGGAAAGAAATTGCCCACTTGCAAAAGTGAAATGCCACATAAGTTTAGGATACATTCGAAAAATTATAATTTCTGTATTTAAACATAAATAAATAATCAAAATATACCTACGGAAATCTTAGCATTCTGAATGTATGCCTACATCCACATTGACTGAACTACCTACTATCTTTCTTAACAAAACAGGGCAGGAAGTAAATAAACTTAGGTACTCTTTGATAATTTTCTCTCCCCTTTGATCTTTTTTGTTTTGTATGCAATTTCTTTCCTCATAAATTGAAATGGAGACTGGTCAGGGAAATGGAGAAATCATTGCACTGTGCTACTGTTTTTCTTTTTGGATTATCTGCTAAGGTCCCCCCAGCAAGCCTGCCAGATAAAACTCTGAGGAAGATTATGGAGTATATTCTAGAACCGTGTTTCCCAATCTTGGGCCTCCAGCTGTTTTTGGACTACAACTCCCATCATCCCTAGCCAGCAAGACCAGTGGTCAGGGATGATGGAAACTATAGTCCAAAAACAGCTGGAGACCCAAGGTTGGGAAACACTGTAATCTAGAATGTGTGTGCACTTTCTTCACACATGGAACCTCATAGCCATGGGAACTGAAACTAAATCATACCTAATACTCCTCTTCAGCTGCATATTGCAAGGGAGGATGTGTGCAATGACTCCAGAGTTCATCAGTGACATAGAGACTGAGGGGTTAGTCAGAGAAGCCCTGGGTCTGAACCTTGCCAGTGAACCAGAGACCCCAGGGACCAAGATGTCCAAAACCAGTGTATGAAGCCCCTGAGCCCAAGTCAAGCAAAAGTGTAGCCAACTTGCTTCCTGCAGCTTCCTCCATGGAACCAGTGGGCCCAACATGAGTTTATGGAGGGATAAGAGAGTCCTAATGTCTGGTCCAAAGAGCTGCTCCTTTAAGGCTCTGGACTCTTCATCAAGGGAGGGATGTAGGCAGCTCTTCTTAGAAGCCTGGGTTCTGTCCAGGGTCCTGAAACACCTGCCGCTAAACTTGGCGAAACTTTGCCTGTCCTCTTCATCTGATCCAGACTGTATTTGCCAGATTTGTGCCCTTCAATTCACCCAAGGTCTCTGTTTTCTCAGGACAGGAGCATGGGTCGTGGTGGGCAAAGTGTGTTTCACAGAGGTCCATCGACTGCCTTCTCAATGAGGCACTCCAGGCTTCCCTGAAGTGACGGAACACATTTTTAAACCACTACCCTAAGAGAGGAGGAAATTCAACTTATTTCCTGCTAACCTTGGCACGCTGCTGTGTTAAAAACGTTCTCCTCATGAAAGCTGCCATGATTTCAGAAATGTCATTGCTATTTTATGACATTTTCTTGGCTGAGGGCTGTAATGTAGCAATCACATATAAATGCTATTAATCTGCAAGTTGTCAGGAAAAATTCTGCCGCAACACCTTGCAAAAAAACTCCCACTCAAGTTTTTATGCTCTGCTCTTTCCTTTTCTTTCTCTCCCTCATAGCTATTGTCCCCCTCAAATTGTTATCATTCTTGTGTTAGCAAATAACTTCTTCCTCTGGCTATTGCATTCTGTCCAGCAGATGCACTGCTTTCTGGAGATAGTTGACTCTGGGGTATTAAAGATGTTTAAAGAAACTACCCAGGTCTTGCAAGACAAGGAAAAGGGCCCTCACTGTCTTTGTTTGAGTTGTCTCTGCAACCAAGTAGAGTCCTCAAAATAGGAGCAAGGTTTGGTGCAGACATTTAAGTAAAGCAAGGTTAATTTGTGATGAAGACACACACACACAAAATGGAATTTGGAGAAATCCTTTGGATTCCTCACTACTTTGAATCTTATGATACAATTCTCAATCTAAATAAAAATTAAAAATGTGTTGAAATTGTGTACAGTAGGATTTAGAAATACATGCATTGAGAAGAAGCACATATTTACATATAATTCCCTGAGTAGTTAAACAATGAATCCCTCCTTCTAGAGAGCTCTAGAAATTACAGATCTTTGAGGCGGGGATGAGGTCTCTTAAATGCTCTCAGCACCGTCAACAAACTGCATTTATCAGGATGCTTTGGAGAAGCCATGACTGTTCAAGTGTGCTCTAAATGAATGGTGCATGTGGGACCCCAGGCAGCTATTACAGGAGTGTGGTGTTTATTTGTCAGCCCAGCCTTCCTTTTGTTTTGATATTCTCACAAGATTGTACAGCACAGTGCCTCCAGATAAGGTCAAGACGCATAACAGCAGCCGTCAAAATGGGTTATAATCTCTTTCCTCATTTAAAATACGTTAATATATAATAGTAAATATCAATATACAACAGGTCCCAGGAAACAAAGGGGTTTAAAACGCTCCCTTTGGCTACTGTAGATTAGGCCTGACCCATGAAGCTGAACCCCACTCCTGCAAGGCCTATCCAGCCTCATCCTTTTGATAGTTGCCTGCGTTTGCAAAACCAGGAAGGTTGTTGTTAAAAAGGGAACTGTGCAGTGCTCATATCCCAGTGCTTTCTGCACAGTCTTCTTTTAAAATCTGTTTATACGTTGAGTCAGTCTTTAGCTCACCTTTAATAACAGTGATAAACAATTTGCTTGAGCGGGTCTTTCAGGAAATGTGATAGCAGCTTGCTGATTTCTCGATAAGTTTGGTTTTAACATATGTTTTACATCTTTTGTGAGAGCTGAGTTTCACAAGGTCAGCAGATAGCTCCACATGAGCCACTGCTGAAGACATTTTTGGATGTTCTTTTTTAAAACACACACACACACACACACACACACACACAAAAAAAAATAAACCTCCTAGTTTTCTGGTGAAGAAATAAATAAAGAGTTCATGAAACACGAAGCAAGATGCAGTGATGGCACAAACAGTGGCAGGCTATCATTACCTTGTAAGCAAAAGATAATAGCTGACAAAATGACACAAAGGCTGATGGGATATTCCAAAAGGTGATGGATTTTGTCTCTCTCTCCTTTCATTGAAATAAAGGTGTTTTTGTGTGGGGGCGGGATCTGCCGTCATCTTCTTCTATATATTTTGGCAAGTATGTTGGCCTGCTGTATTTGGGTTTGGATGCCTCTTGAGATAATTTCACTTAATTTGGTACGAAAATTCCTGAAATGGCAGAGGCCATCTTCATTTATGTTTCAATGCCAGATGAAAGATTGAATCAAGATGCGAGGCCCAAATGTGACTTTGGCCAGTTTGGCATGATGGTTCCAAATAGCACCAGATGTTAGACCAAACTTTTCCACACTGCCAAATTTTGATGCCTCTGAAGATATGATTGTTCAATGAGTGGATTTTGGTCTATTCTTGGATTCTGTCAGATGCTGTCTTGCATCAAGAAGGTGGACTGAACCATTACAAACTCTGCTAGTTTGGATGCCTCTGAAGATATTGTTACTCAATTTGGTGTGATGTCAACCACTTGGGTGAAATGGCTTCAAACTGCATCAGTGTGGACAGACCTGAAAATATCATCACCCAATTTGGTGAAACCATTCCCAACAGTGAGTGGGTTTTGGATTGTGTTTGTGCAATTTTGTGTGTGGTTTTAAACCAAGATGGCCAGTTTAACCCTTCTAAACTACACCAATTTAGATTCCTCTGCAGAGAACTGTGGCATTCAGCCAAACTGCGGGACCGCATAGAAAGAGTTAAAGGGATTAGCCAGTAACAACCTTAGGGGGTGGAGTTAAGAGGAGTATATAAACCCATCCCCAGGGAGAGAAAGGGGAGTTGTTGTGGTTGTTGAGAGCTGGGGTTTTGGAGGTTGGAGAGGGTGGTGGAGAATTGGGAGAAAGAGGGGGCTGTGAAGAGAGTGGGAGTGTTTGGGAGAGGTTAGGAACTGTTAATAAACAAAGAGAACAAGCAAAGGAAAAACTATTCATTTGGAAACCATATACTTAAGTATTGTACTTCAATAAACACAGTTTTTCCAACATTCTCCTTGACTGAAGTGAGTGAAATAATTACCAGGCATACTGGTTGGTGGCAGCGTGTAATTAACCGTGGTGGGCGCAGGTACCAACGGACCGTAAAACGTCTGGGGGTTCTGTGCAGGTGAAGGTAACCGCCACAAGAACGCCACCCAATTTAGCACAATAGTCCCCGAAATGAAGCCTTGGGTTTTGGTCTCTATTTGGATACTACCAGTTGCCATCTTGAATCAAGATGGTGGACTGAACCTCTCAAAGCTGCAATTACTTTAACCAAATTTGTTATGAAATTAATAGGGCTGTGCGCCAGATTCAGCCAAAGTCCAACCAAAATCAGGCTAATTTGGCCTTCAATTGTAGTGGGTCACGGCAACCCCCTGGGTGGTGGTCACCTGTGGCAATCTTGGGCTCTCAGGGTTGGGGTACAAAGAGGAAGAAGGTGAGTAAGCCTCTTCAAGAGTGCTCTCAAACAGCTCCACACTGCATGTTGACTGTGTGTGCCTGTCAAAGTGAGCAGAACTGAACTCACCACTCAATTGCTGCAGGCCTCTGCATCACCAAAGTGTTACCTGCAGGTAATAAGATGGGGAAGTGGCCCACAGCAGGACTGAAAAAGGAATGGCTCAGACCGCAGAGGGTCCTAAGGCAGGAGGAGGATGGAAGTAGGTGGGTGGGTGGAAATGAGGTGAGAAGAGGAAACACATTGCAGTGGGTTCTGACCACTGGCATGCCAATAGCAGAGTTTAGGATGAAGGAAGCCACTCTGCTCTGCTGCTTTCCTGCTTTCCTGGACAACGCTGAGGCAGGGCAGCAGCAAGGCGAGGGTGGCAGACTAACAGCTCCACTCCATCACAAGAGCTGCTATTGCCAGACACTGCCACATCTGTGAAGTGTCAGCTCTGCATCTTGATGTCTCACAGTCTGGCACCATGTAGTTCAACATCCAATGCTTGTTGAGTTTAAAATGCTTATTTAGGCCTCATTTAATAGAATGAGATGGCAGAATGCTTAGCTGGCAAAACTGATTGCACCACTTCAGGCTGCTGCTTTTGCTGTTCCATGTAAGGAATCCCTGCTAGCAGAAGATCACCACATCAGAGGAAAAGATTTTAACCCACCCGTCTTCCCGATGAGCTGGTTTTCTTATTATAGGGAGCTTTGTCTAATGCAGAGGAACATTCAGAAGTAGGATTTCCTATCTGCAGTTTGAAGTGGTCATGTTCGTTGTATTACCTTGGGGTTCTGCCGGTCTCATTTTGCCTTGCTCTTCTGCCTATAATCTGTCCTAGGGCTGCCATATTTCAAAAAGTGAAAATCCAGGGCCAAAGTTGTTCAGCTGGGGTTTTTTTGTTTGTTTTTTTGCAAGATCTCAAAAAAAGAAGAAAAGAAGTTTTTGAGCTATTTTTAAGGGAATTTGCCAAAATCTACACTTTGTCATGGGTTGCCATACATCCAGATTTTCCTGGACATTTAAGCGGTTTTCACCCGGACACTGTTTCTGATGGCCGAATCCTGGCAATGTCTGGGAAATTCCAGAACGTATGGTGTCAAGGCTCTGCCAAGGTTTCGGGAAAGCTATTCTTCCCCCAGTTGCAGCAAGAGCAGAGGAAACAAGGAGAGTCTTTTTTAATTAGTTTTATTCAGTCTTAATAGTGAGAGACAAAAGAACGCAACAAGCCTCAACATGGCGTTGCTCCAAACTGGTCTCCTCCTCCCTCTTTCCTAGCAACAATACCTTCCCATACGGTGGCTCCTCATGGTCAAATAATAATAATAATAATAATAAATTTTTATTTATACCCCGCCCTTCCCAGCCAAGACCGGGCTCAGAGCAGCTAACAACCATAAAAACCACAACAAAACATACAAAACAATCAATTAAAATGCAAGTTAAAATACAATTTAAAATTTAAAATGCAGCCTCATTTTTAAGTAGCCCACCAATAAAACCATAAAGGAATAAAACTTCAGGGTTAAACTAAAACCGACCCAAAGGCCAGGCGGAACAGCTCTGTCTTGCAGGCCCTGCGGAAAGATGCCAAATCCCGCAGGGCCCTGGTCTCTTGCGACAGACCGTTCCACCAAGTCGGGGCCACTACTGAGAAGGCCCTGGCCCTAGTTGCTGCCAGCCTAGCATCCTTATGGCTCGGGACCTCTAAGATGTTATTATTTGAGGACCTTAAGGTCCTACACGGGGCATACTCAAATGCCTTTGAGTCTTTTGTTCCTGTACTCTTAATGAACTACACGTTCTGGGAAAAGGGGGGTCAGAAATACTTTCCAGTGACAACGTGTCAGCTGGCTGCCCTTCCACAGTTTTCCCATCCCCCTCTTCTTCTAACACTGCCCAACTCCTTTGTTCACCTATCTCTAAGCTGGGACTTCCTTCAGGCTCCTCAAACTCCTGCTGTAAATCAAAGCTGCATTCCTCTTCTCCCCCAACGTCAGGAGAAGGGTGTGTGTGTGTGATCTCCACCATTCCTCCTCCTCTCTCTCACCCTCTTGAGTCCAATCCCTGACACCTGGCAACCCTAATCTGTCCCATCATTTGCCAAATCACCTGTGTCATGCTTAAACCATGAATCAAACTATGGTTTGGAAAGTCTTGTGACAGTCTAATGCCAAATGAATGGCGATGTAGAGCAAGCGCTCTCAGTGAATCCAGAATTGTTGCTGAAGTCCTAGATACTATAGGATACAAAAACAGCATTGAAAGATGTCCTTGGCTTCTTTGCTGCTTCTCTGTGTAATGAGATTTCTTTCCGTTTAGACCACTGCTGGTACTTCTTTGAAGTGCTAAACACCTGTTGTTAAGATATTCTCAACATGAAATGAGTGTAATCGTTATATTATTTCTGACCTTCATTGACATAAATCTGAACTCCTCTGGTTCACAGTGCTTGCCCCTCTTTTTGAGCTTTAAGAGAAAGAGTCTAACAATGCTTGAACATTTGCGTCCTGTTTCTTCAACATTTGGTTTAATGATAGGTATCACTTCACCTACTCTCTCTGGGTCCCCCCATTGTGTTCTGCTTCTCTTCTTTCTGTTACATCCACATTGAACTAGGGATGGAGGAGAAGTTTGATTCACATTTAAAGACATTTCTTATCAATATCACACTTTCTGAGACACAGGCATCCTTTGAAATTCACACTTGTGTGAAATTTGCAGGGCAGTTTTCTAACCAAACAATGTTTATAAAAATGCATGTTTTGGATTAACGTATGCATGAATATCAAGAAAGTGAAAATAACATAAACACACATTAGAAGCAATTGCTCGCAAAAATGTGTTCATTTGCCAAAAAATGTGTTCATTTGCCAAAACTGCACAGAAATGTGGATATTAGTAGAAATTCACATAAAAGTGCTGAAGAATTTTTCAGGAGGATTTTTGTTTTTTTAAAAAAATCTTTTCATATCTGGGAGGCAATTCATTTATTGTTGTTTTGGCTCATGATTCCTATTAATCACTGGGGCATCATTAAATCAGTGTACATTCATTATATGCTGCAAACAGCAATAATGCCAGACTTTGATGGGGTTGTGGGAGACCAAAGGATCTTTATCTAGGATTAATCATCTGTGCCTCTTCTGCACACACATTCCTACACACAGATACGGCAACATAGTGGTGCTTTAAAAAGAACAGTGACTCTGCTATTGCTGCAACAGGGGTGGTTCAATTGGAGTGAAAGGATAAAACTCAAATATTTCCAGTCACTTTCAATGGAAGTTACTTAACCTCTCTTACCTGGGAGTAAGCCCCATTGAATTCAATAGGATGTGCTTCTGAGTAGGCATGGGCTGTGTACTTATCATACATTTTAAGTACACGCACTCACATATCCCAAATCCCAATGAATTATAGTTCACACCCCAAAGAGCTATAATTTCCAGCACACTTAACAAAACACAGTTCCCAGGTTTCTTTGGTGGGGGGGGGCATGCTTTAAATGCATGGTGTGTACACAGCTGTGGCTGTATTGTAGCACATAATGATTTTATGACTTGAGTGAACTTTGTTCCTGCCTTGCCATTTCACCCCTGGGGTGTGTTTTTTTTACAGGTTGGAAGTCCTCAAATCAGTGCAGTTTTAAAAACAACAACAGGAGAAACAGGAAGAAAAGGACATGCCGACTGCAGCTTCATACACAAGAGCTTTGTTTTTCAACAAGCAAATGACATACTAATTTTAATAAATGAATAAAAATAATTACATTTTCAAGTAGGGGTGGAAGATGGATCTGGTGAGCTGGGACTCTGAAGCTGTTGCTACTGATTGAATCTGCCTGGATCATGGGAAAGCTCTAATCTACGCATTGATGGATTCCACCACTGGAGCCAGTGTGGTGTAGTGGTTAAGAGTGGTAGACTCGTAATCTGGTGAACCGGGTTCGCGTCTCCGCTTCTCCACATGCAGCTGCTGGGTGACCTTGGGCTAGGCACACTTCTCTGAAGTCTCTCAGCCCCACTCACCTCACAGAGTGTTTGTTGTGGGGGAGGAAGGGAAAGGAGAATGTTAGCCACTTTGAGACTCATTCGGGTAGTGATAAAGTGGGACATCAAATCCAAACTCTTCTTCTTCTAGTCAGTTGGAATGTGGCTTGTTAAAGGCAACCATGAAAGAGACATAGAGACAGCCCTTGAGCCACGAAAGCACTCAGACCACCTCATAGCAGGGTTTATAAATGAATGAATGGAGGCATGAATGAATGGGGCCAGAATCTGAGCTTGGGGGACATCCATGCTTCCAAATGAACACCACTCATCCCAAACCATGTGGAGATTGCAGTGCCTCACTCTGTTTATTACATTTGCTGGACCAGTTATGAGGAAAATCTCCACATTGGACAATAATGATAAATCACTGTTAGCTTCAGCTTAACACGAGCTCTTCCTAATACTGTTGGAAGTTTGACTGGCAATGATATGATAATCTTTATGGTGGCAGGTCAAAGCATTTTCAGCTTTACAGGTATTTTAAACTGGTTTCATGCCCCCCCATCTACTGCAGTTTTAAAATTTATTTGTTGCCTCTCACATTTATCCTACCCATACCTGGTTAAACGCTAATTCCTGTGGATGATATCAAATATTAGTTGTACTATTAATTAAAATCAATGAACTTTGTAACCTTAGGCTCATTGAGAGCAATGGGCATGCTCTGAGTATGAATTAGTTGGAGATCACCCTAGGTGTATATCTAGTGGGAGGAATTCCACATAGCACTAAGGTGACCACTTCATCATCACAAACACTTCTACTTGCCTAATGGAACGATCTCCCCTCTACTCACCCTGTGTACTGTTCCAAGGGTTTTCCTGACCCCCAGAGACAATTTGGGGTGGGCAGGGGAAGCAGGCAAAAAGGGTGCCCCATTGCACTAGTGGAAGTCCTTGCACAGGTTTCTGCTAGCAGGATCCACTAGTTGAACCTGGTCCAATATGTCTCTTCTGTGTCTCCTCCAAAATTTATTGGATTTAATATAGTGAGGAAACACCAAATCCCTTTAATTAATAAAAATTATAGAGGGTTAAGTTGCAACTGAGCGTAATTAGTTATGTTCCAACATTACATTTTATTTAGAAAGGTTTGTAATGTGAAGATTGCAACTTACATTTATTTTGAAACGGATACAGGGTTTGGCTTAATAGAGTCTACAATGTGTAGAAAAATATCTTTTCACCATTGTCAGTCATTGTATTTCATGTAAAGGATGCACTTTGAAGATGTACAATGCTTAAACAAAGGATCAGACTCCTTTTCTCCAAATGTCAAGAAGATCTCTGATGGGAAAATGATGCACTCTAGAATTGTGATCTCTGTTGAAGCCAACTAGCGATCAAAGCAGAGGGCAAAATTGAAGAGTAAAACTGTTTTAAAAGACAGTATGTTTCATGCTCAATCAAATTCGTTGTGGGGGTTTTGTTAGAAGTTATTTAAATTTCTACTTGAATGGACATATCCTATTACCCCTTTGTTAATAAAAAATAATCATTTGGCTGTAGGAATTTAGTATATACCAGGGGATAATCAACTTGCAGCCCAAGGATCAGGTTTCAGTGACCCTATGTAATTTTAATCAGGCAGTGAAGCACATTTTGCTCATAGTTGCCTGTAGTTTATTTTCTTATAGTTGCAGTTATAATAAAATAAAACTTTTTGGAAGATCGGTGTTGCATTTCTCCCTTTTTTGTTGGTTGGTTTGACTGCATCAGTCTCACCTGACCATTTGTTCCTGCCTGGCAGAAATAAGCTCACAGCAGGGCACTCAAAATTTTGTGGGATTTCTCAGACCCATTCAGAAGATGGCAGGACCCCCAAGGACGTGCTCTATGGGGAGCCGGCTTCAGGCATGAGGCCCATTGGCAAACCAACTCTGTGTTACAAAGATGTCTGCAAACGTGATGTGAAGGCTGGCAACATTAAGCCTGCCATGTGGGAATGCCTTGCAAGACAATTGCAGTGCCTGGAGACAATCAGGATGTGCATCACTCATACCTCTATTTGTCTAACAGAGAATGGATCCTCAAAACATCATCCTTTAGATTATTTTCCTATTTGTCACAGAATGGCATGCATTATTGTTTGTACTTATATTTAGTGACATTTTAAATATAAATATAAATTCACCAAAGCCTTTTAATTGCTGGGATGCTAGGGGGAAGGGATGTCCAAGGTCTATAAGAAGCTGAACATCTTTCACCACTAAGCACAGGTGGGGTTTATTTGATCACCCACTCATACAGATACCTTACAGTCACCATTTGGGCATCAATTCTCATCCACTCTCCATGGTGTTTGAGATATCACCGAAGAGGTCAGGTGACAACTTTCTTTCAGTGTCCCAGGTGGCATCTGTTTGGCAATGTTTTATTTAGGTCAGACAGTGTCTTGCCTTAGCAATATTACACACTCCAGAGTTCATTCGGGGTGGCACAATCTCTCATTGTGTTTTGAGTACTTGGAAGTTGAGTCTGCCTCCAACCTTCCCAGGTGCCCATTCTAAGTGAGCCTAAGATCATACTTTTCTCCTGCCACCCAAAACTTGCAGGAAGGTCAGACCTCAGTTCTTTTTATTTTTGCTGGGTGTGACAACCCTAGATTTTAATATATCGCCCCTCCTCCCCACCTGTACAGGTTATCAGAAGTATAAATTTACAGATGTGACAGATACTGGAGTGTGATACAACTCAGTCAGGTCAGTGGACCTGCAGAAGCATCATGTGGATATGCTTAGGTGGGAGTGGGGGGCAGGACATATAAAATGGGAAGATGAAAACTCTCTGTGGGCTGGGAAGAATTCTAACGCTAGCTACTGGTTTTAGGCTTCAGCCAGTTTTGCCAATTGGCCTTTTGCTTCTCTGCTGACAAGTAGGAGGTGAAGTTCTCAGGAAAAGATGTCCCCTGGGCAAATGTTATGTATTTTCTGGCTACATATCATGTCCAATTGTCTTAAGTATAGAAAACACTGTATTATCATTTATTTATTTTTGTGAATTGCCTTGTTGGCCTGGCACAAGTTGAAAGATGGGATATGCATTCATATAAAAAATAAATAAATGAAAAGCTCTTGCTAATGGAAGACAATTGCGCTGGTCTTCTATTGAATGCACCCAATATTTTGTGATTTGTCCAGGTATACAACTTCCAATCCTGGGCAATTAATCTGAGCTGAAGATCATCCGCTCCAGATCCAGATCCAGATAGGGAGATTTCAGTGCAGACTCAAAACACGTTGTAGTCTGAAGTGACAAAGGACAAGATGGCACTCATCTCATGTACAAAAAAAAATGATTGGATGGGGGATGGGGCATCCTTCTCCACCACACCCAAGGACATTTGGGTCACTTTCAGAGCTCTGTCCTCCAAAATCTCACTGTTGACCCTCAGCATTTGCTGCCTGAGGCAGTCACCTCACTGTGTCTAAAGGTAGGGCTGGCCCTGAGACACATTCAGACCCCTACTGAGAATCAATAGGATTGGTTAGAAATAGTCTAGGGGAACACCTTGGAAACTGCCACCCCAAGACATTATCCTGCCTTATGTAGAACCCTATACCACCTGAAGCCCAGACAAACATCCCTTTATTGATTGATTGATTGATTGATTGATTGACGGATGGATTGATTGATTGATTGATTGCATTTCTATCTCACCTTTCCCCCCAAGGAACTCACGGTGGTGTATATAGTCCTTCCCTTCCTCATTTAATCTCCACAATAAGCCTGTAAAATAGCTTAGGCTGAGAGGCAGTCACCTAGTGAGCTTCATGGCTAAGTGGGGACTTGAACCCTGCTTTCCCAGGTCCTAGTCTGACCCTCAAACCACTGCACCACACTGGCTCTGCCATGTCTCCCACTACTGCATGGCAGGGATAGCTCAGGATTCGGAAGCCCTTGCATGTGGAACTCTGCACCATGCCCCCAGCCCCATGTTTGCAGCAGTGGTCCATTTGTCGTTTTCGGTAGCTGTGCTAAAAGTTACAGAAGAGAAACTTAGCCAGCTCCAAGGCTCATTAAAATGTGGGATAATCCTGTTTGCACATCTGCCCCATTGGACTTTTAAGTAAGTAGTCATGAACATCAACCAGCCTATTTGCTTTTAAACAGGCACCAAACAAAGCAGGGAAATGCTCCCCCAACTAGCATATGTGAGGCTTTGAAGGAATGCGTGTCATTCTTCCTCCTCCTTTTCTGACCTTTAAAGGACCACAAATTCAAGCTTTTAATGGTGTGCATTGTAGAGCACTGCTTTAGGCATCTGGTGCTCACTCAGAGCACAGCAGCTGCAGTTTCAACCTTGTGTCGTTTCTGCAATTTCATGCTCAGAGAAGAAAGGTTAAATGTACCTTTTATAAGAAGCATACATCAAACTGTGACAAATAAGAAAGTTTATTAAATGCAGATAGACTGGGAAAGCTGCATGTGGGGGTTTAAAATATTTAATCAGGTGGAGTGGGTAGGGAGCGTTCACCATGCAACATACACTGTTCCGCATTCCTCCAAGGTTTACATCATTTTAAGTCCAGTGTCAGAAAATAGCACCTGTTTGAAAATAATAAATGAGCATAAAATAAAATAAAATAGCACTCTCAGTTAAATTGAATGTATATTTATTTGTCTCTTGACGTCTCTTTGCTTTGGAGTCATTTGTTTTCAACAGCTTTTCTATACCACTAAAATGAAATAGAAGCAAAATTATCAAACCCAAACTAATTTTTTTTTTAACCGTGCAACCCCATCCTACAACTCTAGTTATGGTGGTGATTGCCACTCACCTCGCAGGCCAGAAAACACAGCTGATGCAAGCATACCTGTGCATGTCTACTCCCTATTACTTAATATGTTTGGCAATGCAGACTTACGTCTGTTTTGTTCAGCCATCTCATATCATAAATGCCTATGCAAACTTCATTGGCAAATATTATACAACTAGAGAAGACCAGTGTTGGGTCCGGTCAAATTAGCCATTATGCTGTCCTTATTTCACTCCGTTTGAGTCCAGCCAATGTGTGTTATATGTCTGTTGTATTTATAATTACATATAATTGTGCACTGAGAAGTACATGGAGCAAAAGCCAAAATGAAACATGGGATAGTACATGTGCATCTTGAAACGGAACCATCCCTCTTTGAATATTGCTTGTTCCATCCATTTATGGCAAAGATTGCAACTGTGGCTGTTAACTGCTATCTTATAGCTTCTTTAATTGTTTAATTTTTGAAAACCATTATTAGCTGCTGGAGCGCTACCAAGCAGTTGTTATACTCCCCCACCCCACGAGTAAAGTTTGCAGTCTGAACTCGTTGTGTTAATGACAGAAATGCAGTTCATTTACAGTTTAATTTCTAGTCATTGCTGGGGGAATTTTCTGTTCAGCGTTTCTGCATTTAATACAGAGTTTTGGAGATGCTGTTTAGAGAGGTCATTTTGCTTCACACTAATGTTCTGCCATTTCAGAATTGTTCTCTTATTACCAGAACTCTCCAAGGTTATGAGAGCTTGATAATCGGTACCATCCACAATGCAGAAACCCATGACCTCAGCATCTGTAATGACACCAATCACCATATTACAGGACAATTTTAATTAGCCAAGCATGATGTGCTTTAAATGAAAAATGGACTGATGAGATCAGTATCAGATTCAGGATAAAAGGCAAGATTTGTGATCATTGCCACCTCATTTATAACTTTCCTGATCCAAAGTTTTGCTAGGTCAACAAACAAGTATCTAGTATGGGGTGTGATAACTATTTACCAATATGTCATGAATTGTTGTTAATATTACAGTTCGTAATCAAGATAAGGAAGATTAGTGGGTCTATGCCAGGGCTTGGGAATCTCCAGGGCTTAACCAGACCTACCAGACCTCCCCATTTGTCCCATGGGGCCATTTGAGCCATGCAACACCTATACTTGACATCAGCTATAGGGCAGGGCAGGGCTTAACTGCAAGCATGTTTGCCGCTGATCAGCGGTCCCTGCAAAGCACTTTCAAAGCATAGGGCAAGACAGCATTTTGGGAGGGACTTGTGAAGGCCAGAATCTTTCTCAAATGGAGATTTACACTCAGTGGCAGAGGTTGTGGCTCCTGGGTGCAACCACACTCCACCCTCAATACATGAACGACATTCTTCCAAATCCTAGCTTGCCTAGTTATATTACACACCTAGTCTGCTAAATTATCCACTGACAAATGGCCATATGTATTCTTCAACCCATCACTAGTTCAGTTTCGAGTCATTTCTATACTCAGTTCTGTAGGAGTGCCAACATGGTGCCCTCTGTATGTTATTGGACTACGACTCCCATCAGCCCCAGTCAATGTGGTCAAGGGTCAGACAGAGATGGCGGAAGTTGTAGTCTGACAACATGTGGAGAGCACTACATTGGCTACCCATGTTGCAGGCAATGCCTAAAAAGCACTAGGCATTGGATCTGAATGTTGCCCTTTTTAAAATCAACACAATGACAATCCATTTGGAACACACATTGAATTAATGTCAGCAAACTTTTTTTAAAAAAAACTAGGCTATGTTGAATTGTAATAGATTTCTATCTCTGGTTTTAAACTTTTTATAAGGAAAGTTTAGGTGGAAACTACTGAAGTGATTCTCTTGTTCTTTTGTAAAAATAGATCTAAGTTCATTGTTCAGATAATGTGTAAGGATGGAGGCAACAAAGCAAGTCAAAGGGCTGAGTTTAATTTAAGTCTACTTGGTCCTGATTTATTACTTTATCTTGAGTTAAGACCTAATCTTCTCCTAGATCTGTGGGCAAAGATCTTGTGTTTGTTTTGGGCTTGCCACCATTAATTTTTGTTATGGCTTTGCTGTTCAGCAGCACTCCAACAGCAACACAGAACATTGCTAATTTTGGAAAGCAACTAAGCATACCTATTGAAGATGGGCAATCAACAACATGCAATTTGTAGGGTCTTAACTGCACTTTTCAGTTGTGCCCTAGTACTTTGCTGAAACCTGCATTCCCATTTCTCAAATCTTTCCTTCCCCTGCAAAAAAGGCTTTTGTTTTTCTGACTCTTTCGCAGGCACTAAAGAATTCTCCTGAGTGCTGGGTTGAGCGTATGATATCATTATGATGTAGCTGTGTGTGCATGCACATACAGAGCCAATGTGGTGTAGTGGGTTAAGAGTGGTAGACTCGTAATCTGGTGAATCTGGTGAACCGGGTTCGCGTCTCCGCTCCTCCACATGCAGCTGCTGGGTGACCTTGGGCTAGTCACACTTCTCTGAAGTCTCTCAGCCCCACTCACCTCACAGAGTGTTTGTTGTGGGGGAGGAAGGGAAAGGAGAATGTTAGCCGCTTTGAGACTCCTTCGGGTAGTGATAAAGCGGGATATCAAATCCAAACTCTTCTTCTTCCCATAAAAATTCTCCAGCACATTGCAGCCTTTCTGTCTGCCTGAGCTTTCTGATTTTAGATTACTCCATTTAAAAAGTTACATCATGATGTCTGCCTGTGAGCTCTAACTGAAACACAAGAAGCTAGGAAGTTGGCTATTGATTGCCTGGGATTGGTGATGATTTTGTTTTTAAGGCAAATCTTCCCTTTTATATATATTACATTTCATATATTTATTTAAAGGTTAAAAAGACTTCACTTTTATAAAATAAAAGTGGCAAGCATCTGTCAGTCGTCCCCCCCTTGTTACCAAGCTTACAAGAAAGTACAGCTGAGGATGTCATAGAGTCTTCAGAATTCAGACCACCAGAGAGGTGATAAATTGAAAGAAAGAAGGAACAGTCACAAGCTCACCTGGCACCTTGAAAACAAAGTAAGTGCAGCAAAAATCCTAGACCTCCCCTCCTTCATATGTCACCACAATTTTCTCTCCCTGTTGGTAATTTGGGGGTGCAATTTATTTTCTCATGAGTTGCTGGAGAATGATTCAGGGATTGGGATTTTGGCACACTGCTGGCATGTTTAGGTGTGCAGGCTCCTATTTAGACCTTTGTGCATTTAGCACTAAGGTACGCCAGTGAGTTCTACGCGCTTTGGGTTGAACATACTTAGAAATCTCCCTGCAACCAGAAAGCCCTGTCTTATCATGGGATTAGTGAAGGGAGTTAGTGAAGAGTCGCCTCTTCATTGCTCTAATGTCACTTTCTGTTCTTATGGGGGAGAAGGTGGAAATGGAGACTTTAATTGCCATTTTGCTCTCATTGTCTATTTTCATTTTGAATTAGGATGATTTTGCTATACTTAAAAAAAAGATGCACGACTATTTAAAGATTCCCCGCTCCCTTTCCAGGAGACAAAACTGACAATGGGGCAATTAAGAGACAACATTCAAGAGGCAGTTAAGAGGCAATTCATCCATGATCAGCAGCAATATATAAAATATTGCATCCTTATAAAGACAAATTTTCTTTTACATTAGGTAAGATCTTTGCTGAACAGGACTTGCTGTGAGTAAATATACAGTGGGCCTGCAACTTATGCTCACATTACTTAAGTGTATCTGAAGAAGTGTGCATGCACATGAAAGCTCATACCAAGAACAAACTTGGTCTCTAAGGTGAGAGAGCCAGTGTGGTGTAGTGGTTGAGAGCGGTAGTCTCGTAATCTGGTGAACCGGGTTTGCGTCTCCGCTCCTCCACATGCAGCTGCTGGGTGACCTTGGGCTAGTCACACTTCTTTGAAGTCTCTCAGCCCCATTCACTTCACAGAGTGTTTGTTGCAGGGGAGGAAGGGAAAGGAGAATGTGAGCCGCTTTGAGACTCCTTCGGGTAGTGATAAAGCGGGATATCAAATCCAAACTCTTCTTCTTCTCTTCTTCTAAGGTGCTACTGGAAGGATTTTTATTATTTTTTATTTTGTTTTCACATTACTTAAGCAATTGCAACCTTATGTGGGTGGGGGACAACAAATAACTACCCTCCATTAATTTATTTTTCCTCTACCCAGGCACCCAGAGGGTTTTCCTGACATGTAAAGAGATTTTAAAGCCCTACTGGGCCAAGGCAGGGCCCTCAAATGTTCTCAGATCTCTCATGCCTCTTTCCCAGAGCCTAGGGAAGACAGCTCCAGGGTTCCCGACTTTGCACCATTTTACCTATGTGCACGGTCCCCTGGAACCAAGCTCTTGTGTAGGTGGTCTTTGCCATGGAGAAGGGGAATGCTAGATGAAGCACTGTGTGGAAACTTTTTTTTTTTTAAAAAAAAAAGAAATTCACTTCCTGCTAATTACCGAAAAGCCATGTCTCCGGAGCACAAAAGGAGCATTCCAGCATGGAAGAAAACAATGAGAGATGAGTTAATAAACACATATAGCAACGTATTGGAATGTAACATAGTTAATGAAACAACTAGATTACTTGCTTTATCTATAAATTAATACCGGCTATGGCAGAGAACCTGCTCCAGACAGCAATATATACTTATTTCATTACAACGAAACCAACTATAAAAATGCAAATCTGCAGGATCTAATTGTCTTAAATATAGCAAAGCAATGCCTGTTAGCATTTTTAATTGGCATTTGCCAATTTTAAAGCTGGCATTATTCAAGAGCATTGTCTAAGAGAGTATTCACAGAACTGCATGCAGCTGAACACATTTCCCTATGGCTTCGGGAGGGGAGCCAAAACTCTTATTGCAAGACCATTCAGCCTTAGAAGGCTGAGCGTGTGGTTTTATGACAGTGGTGAGTCCTTCTGTTGCAGATCACCACTTTCTTCTGTTGGAGATCACCACTTCAATGAGGCAATATGAGCAGGGCTGTGGTTTAGTGCCCCACCATCCTCCTCCTGCTATCTGATTGGCCACTTGCCCTCCTTGCCTCCTGCCTGACCCCACTCTTGGTGATGCACCTCCTGGGTTCTCTGAAATGCCCACCTCATCACTTACTCTGAGGAAGAGGTCCTTCCTAAGAACGATGTATTGTGGGTGAGGTGGGCTGGGAGATCACCTGTGCCACTGTGCCAAAGGCTGGAAATTATCTTTAACATGTGTAATACCACTTTAAAGTAACTTTACGTTTTCTTGCTTTGAATTGTTAGCAAAAAAGAATTTAGTAGAATTTCTAGCTGCTGTGGTAAAGTGACTGTGATACAGGTATTCTCCTGGGCCATCTCACCTACAATATGAGGAGGACTGGTGGAAACCGCCTCACCAAGAGCCTCCCAGGGAAAGTGCAGAGGAAGATGATTTGGATCTGGGCTCCTGGTGATGGACAACTGGACACACCCTAGAGGAGGGGAAGAGCTGGGAGGTACTAGAGACGGGGAGCTTGGAGGATGAGGAAAAGGGGAAACAAGCAAGTGCCACAGCACGAAGCAAAGACAGGAGTCAGACTTGGCAGCTTCACCACAGAGCCCCCTAACAGTGTTTCTGCTGACATCCTGGCACCTTCTCCCATTCCCAGAATGCTACTCAAGTAGGATCAGAGAGGGTCTCTTGGGGCAGAGGGAAGAGTGAAGTGGGAGGTGGAGCCTATCTCAGGAGCACTGGTGGAGGAACGGTGGGCGGGGGGAGCGCACCGCCCCCATCACCATTGGGGAGGGGGGTACCATCATGGCCTCCCCCCAACATGCGCCACGCACCCCCCCACTGCACCGGGCGCCATGCCCCCACAGGCATCACGTCACGCCCCCCGCGGGCGGCATGCCACGCCCCCGGGATGTATGCCACGCCCCCGTGGGCAGCGTGCCACACCCCAGGATGCACGCCACACCCCATGGGGTGGCGTGCCATGCCCCCAGACAATGCCACGCCCCCGGGACACACACCAGCCACGCCCATGCCTGCTCTCCGCCCCCAGTGCTGGAGCATGCAGCTTCGCCACTGCTCAGGAGTCTCCGTATGTTTTCTGTTCTGATTCCTTAATGAAATGACTAACTGCAAGTTTGCTGGTGTTGCCTTGTCTCTCTCTGCTCTGCGAACTGTGCTACATGTCAGCTCCCTTGACACGTTCTGAGGAAGGACCCATTCCTCAGAGTATGGCAGGGAGAGGAGAAGATGCAGAGGGAGGCAGAGGTGAATAGCCCCCCCCCCCGAGTGAGGAGAGTGAGGAAGCAATGGCGGAGCCACTCACTCCAGACAACCTAATCTCCTCTGCTGGTCCTGTTCTGGCACTTGGCTCCATAGAGCCTGAGGGCTGAAGGACCTAATGGCCACTCAGAGCAGCTTTGTTGCATTTGCATGAGGCTGGTGGGTTCAGGAAACAAATGAGGTATATTAAGGTGAGGGGAGTGAGAAACTGGCAGCACAACATTCCTGAATACTTTTACCCAAAAGCTGAGCCATGATGGCTAGTGCATTTATCCTAATTTTGGCTCTCAGGCAAATCTAATACCTTGAGGAACGTGGCTAATGACCAGTTGTAGAGATTTTAAGGGGAAGACAAGAGGTGAGTTGTCCTCTTTATATTTTATTTTACCAAGCTTAGTAAGGAACGCAAGCTGGGAGGCAATAATCCGTTCCAAATTACCCAGTGAGCTTGAAGATCCAAGCAGGAGGCCTTATTAATTACTTCTTAAAGTCAAACTACTCATGTGCCCATTTGCTTCAAATAGGATTTTTGAGAAGGGGGATAGAGATACCAATCATGATTTTCAGTGGGGAAATGTCACAGGGGAAAGGGTTAATCTCTGCCCCCAACAGCATTTTCCCAATCTGGATTGGGACAATGGACAACCCGCCTCCTCCCACCGCAGCAGCTTTCTGCTAAGGAAAGAGAATGGGTAGTTGTAAGTCAATGCCTTAATGGACTACAACAGAAGGGGGGGGGGCTTTTCTTCATCAGAAGTTTCTAAACAGAGGTTGGATGGCTATCTGTAGCGATTCTTTAGCTGTGATTCCTGCATTGCAAGGGGTTGGACTAGATGACCCTTGGAGTCCCTTCCAATGCCACAATTCTCTGATTCTATGATAAAGCTTGCCTTTAATATAACACACAGTTTGACTGTTTGGTTATTGAAGAAGAAGAAGAAGAGTTTGGATTTGATATCCCGCTTTATCACTACCCGAAGGAGTCTCAAAGCGGCTAACATTCTCCTTTCCCTTCCTCCCCCACAACAAACCCTCTGTGAGGTGAGTGGGGCTGAGAGACTTCAAAGAAGTGTGACTAGCCCAAGGTCACCCAGCAGCTGCATGTGGAGGAGCGGAGCCGCGAACCCAGTTCACCAGATTACGAGTCTACCGCTCTTAACCACTACACCACACTGGCAAGCAGACAAATTTTTGAATCACACTTCCAACTGAAACCAAATGTGCCTCAGTTTAAGATATTATCTCCGGCCTTCAGTTAAGTGCAAAGGATATACCTTGAAACACTGGAAGAAAAAATAATAATTCAAACATGAGTATTAAACACACCATGGATCCATTTTGAAATGAGAAATGGAACATTGCAGGCATGTTCATTCTTTTGCTCTTTCTTTATATGGTAAACTTTGTAGTAATGATTTTCAATTTCCTTCGCATTGGTTGACAATTCTCATCAAGGATTTTTAATTTTCCCTTATAGAATAATATTTTGGGTTTTTTTCTCATTATTTGTTGCGGTTGAACATGTTAATTCTTTGTAGCTACAGTTGCACACCGAAACCCATTAACAGCACTTTAAATCAATTAATAAAAAAGCAGCACAGTGTAAGGACGAACCATGGCTGATGTAACATGTTGAGAAAATATATTCCAGCTATAAGTTTTATTACCTCAAGATTCAATTTTCTGCCAATTTAGATACCAGTATTTAATCCTGCCAAACCACGAAGCCATGAATAACACACACTTATCACATTCCTGCCACACCAATTCATCACATTGTGTCAGTTAAGAAAGCACGATATCAATTGATGGCAGGCTGTCCCAGCTGAGAAACAAGCGTGGATCATTAAAATTAAATTTTGTTTCCCCACCATCTTTGTCCTTTCAAAGGCTGCTGCATTTCAGGGCTTTTCATAACAGCATTTTGATGTTGCAGCATAGGCTGCCTGTAACTCTGCGTCATGCAAGTGTGCTTGCATTAAATGTTTGCAAAATGTTACCTGGCAAAAACAATTTTTTGCTATGGCGCGAGGAGTGTATTCAATATATAGTCATTATCCTAGAGCAGCCTTTCCTAACCTGGTGCCCTCTATGTGTTTTGGACTACAATTCCCATCAGCCCCAGCTAGCATAGTTCTACTGACGAGGCTGATGGGAGTTGAAGTCCAAAATGAGTAGAGGGCACCAGATTCGGGAAAGCTGTCCCGGAGTGAATATTTAACTTAAATGAAAAGTTTGGGTCAAAGCACAGCTGAGTATTCTTCTTTGTTCAAATGCAGAATTGTGAGCTTGACTGACACACAAAACACCATGGGAAATTAAGTTATTTCGTTTTCCCTTGCCCTAAAAATTTAACAGCTGCCCTTGCAGGAAAGCCAAGGGGAGTTTTGACAAAAGAATGTTGGTATTTCTTAATGGCTGTGACAGTTTCCTGGATGGGCAGTTCACCTGCAGCAGTGGAACTGAGACCAGGGCCTGACAGACAAACAGGTGAGAAATGACAGGTTTGGACCAGGTTGTTTGTGGGGAGAAGGGCTCCAGAATGTGGTCTGCACAGTGCACTAAACAAAGGAATAAAGGTAAAGGGACCCCTGACCATTAGGTCCAGTTGTGTCCGACTCTGGGGTTGCGGCGCTCATCTCGCTTTATTGGCCGAGAGCCGGCGTACAGCTTCCAGGTCATGTGGCCAGCATGACTAAGCCGCTTCTGGCGAACCAGAGCAGCACGTGGAAACGGCGTTTACCTTCCCGCCAGAGCGGTTCCTATTTATCTACTTGCACTTGATGTGCTTTTGAACTGCTAGGTTGGCAGGAGCTGGGACCGAGCAATGGGAGCTCACCCCATCGTGGGGATTCGAACCGCTGACCTTCTGATCAGCGAGCCCTAGGCTCAGTGGTTTAACCCACAGCACCACCTGGGTCCCCCTAAACAAAGGAATAGAGCCCTGTTATTCTGTACCTAGCATGGATGTTATCCACAAAGCAATGCTCAAACACTGCTCACACATACCCTCCAACATTCCTCTGATGAAAATAGGGACATCCTATTCCAGTGATGGCTAACCTTGACACCCCAGATGTTTTGGAACTACAACTCCCATCATCCCTAGCTAACAGGATCAGTGGTCAGGGATGATGGGAGTTGTAGTCCCAAAACATCTGGAGTGTCAAGGTTAGCCAACACTGTCCTATTCCATAGTAGTAGTAGTAGTAGTAGTAGTAAGAATAAAAAAAAAAATTGTTCATACCCCACCTATCTAACTGGGTTGCCCCAGCTACTCTGAGCTACTTCCAACATATATACAAACATAATAAACATCAAACATTTTTTTTTAAAAAAACTTCTCTATACAGCGCTGCCTTCAGATGTCTTCTAAAGGTTATATAGTTACTTATCTCCTTGGCTCCATACCCTCCAATATTTCTCAGTGGGACATTCTAGGATCAAATCAGAAACCGGTTGCTTCTGCAAATCCGGGACTGTCCCTGGAAATTATGGACACTTGGAGGGTCTGCTTGCATTTATTTCAATAAGTTCACAAGCAATACTCTTAAGAATTGTGCACACTCCAGGTTCGTTGATTTGCTCTGTTACCTTGCCACAAAGTCACTCTGGATATATGCTTCTTAATAATGAAGAAAAAACTGTAAGGTGATGTGTGTGGAATGCTTTGAGAACTGAAGGATATATCAATTAGACATTAGAAGTTTGCATGTCCTCCTTTGTACTCAAAATATATATTAAAAAATTGTCCAGTAGCACCTTAGAGACCAACTAAGTTTGTTCTTGGTATAAGCTTTCGTGTGCATACTCTTTAGAAACTGGTGAAACCTTACTTTGACATGTTGATAAATATATTCTCTCCATCCCTTTACAGACAAGCATTCACAATATCATTGTGTTAAAAAAGTAGGGAACCTGTAGCCTTCCAGATATTGTTGGACTCTAACTCCCATCAGCTCCAATCAGCATGACCAGTAACATAGTTTGTGAGTGTTTTTGAATGGTGAACTCCCTCAGTGATGGCTCCTCCTTCCTCCAAATTCTGCCACGTGGCCCTGATGGGAGGGAGGAAGAAAAACAGCTTCCTCAAGGCAAACAATTCTAGGGGTAAATTTTAATTGATGATTATTCTCTGTAATATATCTACTGTCACATTTTGATCTCAAAACATATTTCTTCCCCTCAGCCACAGCAAGCAAGCAAGCAAACAAACAACCCTTCCCAACCCAACGGTCTCATAAGGCATATAATATCTTAAAATGCTTAAAAATAAATAAAGAACATTGACCCGAAAATTAATCAGCTCACTAGGGAATACCCTTGTAGTGTAATTGATCACACCAAAGATCTTTCAGTTGCTTACAATAATCAGTTTTCAGTGATAAACTGACCATTGTGATTGTAATCACTTGCTTCTCGTCTGCCATTTCAGAACCCCCCAGACCAGGGAAAGCCATGTTAAAAAAAACCTAAGTAGTAAGTTATAATATGATTGTACATCAGGCAAATGAGTGTTTGATGGGTTGTGCTAATGGGAGCTAAAAATAAAACCCCATCTGTTCACCTTTCAAACTGCATCAAGGCATTGCATATTGGTTGCAGCATAACTTAATGAAACACGGACAAAAATATGCTTATTTTCATCCTGCTGCAACAACTGAAATGGGGGACTTGTTAATAATGATGTTTCAGCAAGGGAAGACTGGTGAGCCCTGAAAAACAGAAAAGCCTATGGTCAATGAAGCAACAACCAAATGCAAAGAGAAACACGGTGGTTGCTGCAGTCTGTTCACTGAGGTTGAATAGATGTGCAAATGAGGATTGTTTATGTCAAGAATGGACCTCAAGGTATGGTTGGACTACAGCTCCCTCCCACCCTGACCATTGGTCATGTTGGCAGTGGCAGATGGGAGATGGATTCAAACATCTGGAGGGCCTACAGGCCAAGTCTGAATGATTCAGATAGAGGGTTTGCTGAGGACGTAGGATGTGGGGACCTCTGCTGGGATAGAGGCAGCCTGATAGGATCCGGGTGCAGGGATTCCCTCATCTCATCCACCTCTGCAATGAGAACTGTGGGACCCACCTCTCTCTCTCCACAGCTCTCAGAACCTCTCTGTGACACTTCCACAATGTCTGTTGCACCACCCACTTCTGTACCATCAGATACTGGGAGTAGCTCTGCCTTTCCCGAGGCAGATGTTCTACTGGTCCCAGCTGCCTCTCAGAAAGAAGAGGCACCTCCTCTGCCACTTAGATTTAGGAGGGGCCAAAACAGAAAAGAAAAGAGTACACTGCTGGCCTGCCTGTGCAACAGGCCATGTTGGTGCCATGGAACTTTTCCCTCCTCCCCTGCAACTTCCTACACACCCTGAAAATCTCCGTTGGAGGACCAAGATTTTGGGGGTATGCGGAGAGGGAAGAGGAAGGGGAAATCACATTTGGTTTGCTGGATACAACTCTGACTTTTAAAATACATCTGAAGGCAACTAGAAGCTTTTAATGTTTGGTGTTTTTAATATTCTATTGGGAGCCACCCAGAGTGGCTGGGGAAACCCAGCCAGATGGGTGGGGTATGTATAAATCAATCAATCAATCAATCATAATCATCTTTGTTGTGTGCACTAAACTGGTATGAAGAAGTGGGTTTGATAGCATTGAAAACATCAGTTGACAATGTCATGGTCCATTTGGTCACAGAGGTCAAGTTCAATAAATCAGGCTGTCAAGAAAAGGATTGATTCACAGAGAATGGAATGCCCGCTGACTAAATCTGGATTGTTTCATGTGCACCTCATTTTTTTTTTATGTTATGCTGAAATCCGCCCAAGGAAGAAAAGAAAACACTCCCACCACAAACTCCTCAACCATGTGTCCATCAGCAGAGTTTATGCTCCATAGTCTGACCTGGATTGGTGTTGCATTTCAGAAGGGAAGAGTTTAAATATCTTCTCTGTCCAAAACTTACTTTGTGGCCCAGAGGTGTGTCTGTCATATATTGATTTGGGGATTTGAAAAGCCTCATTTGTTTCAGCTTTGCTGGTATTATCTGGATTTTCTTTGCCGATTACTCTTTAGTTTTTCTCCTCCTGGGTGATTATGTCTCAGGCAGTGACATAATGATTAGAGCCATAACTAGCTGTTGTGCTGTTTGGGATCAGTAGCGTGATTTCATCTTTCATTTTGCTAAGTCGTTTTATTGACAGCACGCTCAGAAGATTCTTCTAATGACTTTTGATACTAAATGCCATTTCTTAAGTCATCCTTTAAAAGAGCGCTGAAGTAGAGGCAGAACACAGAAAGCAATGGCAGATTTTCTTTATGCAGCAGAAGCCCTGGAGGGAAAAAAATAGTCCAAGCAAGATTCAAAATTGGGTGATGATAGGGCATGCCAGCAATGCCTGTACCATGTTTGCTCATTGGCCTATGACTAGGGATAGATGGATATTTCCATCCTGAGATGGATTCACCCCCCCCCCCCCGGCAAAAAAACCCCCAGCTCAATCTTGCTTCACTTATCAGTGGATTTGCTGAGGAAAAATCCTCAAAGTCCTAAAATATCTGTCCATATTGATGGTGATGATGATGATGAAAAATAAGTTATGAGGTGGCTGCTTCTTTTAAATGTGTAAATATTTTCAGCTGTGCAGTAAATAACCCCATTAAAGGTAAAAGGTAAATGACCCCTGGATGGTTAAGTTCAGTCAAAGGTGACTATGGGATGCAGTGCTCATCTTGCTTCAGGCCGAGGGAGCTGGCGTTTGTCCACAGACAGCTTTCCGGGTCATGTGGCCACCATGACTAAACCACTTCTGGTGCAACGAAACACTGTGACGAGCGACTATATATCAAAATATGCAGTATCTTTCCATTGTATGGAAATTGTTCAGCCACCTTTCCCCTCCCCCTCACCACAACGTGGACATTTTATTTTTAAAATAGATGGCTGCCCCCATAGGTACATGAGTGACTCTGACATTTTGACAAACATTGCGAAATTTCTGCACTCAACACCCACCCCACCCCAGACTTTGCTAGAAGATTTCTCCATTTCTACTGCAACTTTTTGGGAAACAGTCAACAGGAACATCTGTCCCCTTACCTAGAAATAGTGTCACACGTTTGTAATTTGTATTGGTAATTCTCCACACTATTTAGGGGCAGTGAAATTCACTGAATATTTGAAAAGGTTGTGTGTGTGTGTGTGTGTGTGTAATTCTCCAACAGTTTGTGAAACGGTGATAATGAAGCTTGCTTTGATTCAGATCTTGTTCTGTGGGCATGCAGAAGAATCTTGGGCTGTTGCCTTTCTGGAGGGTGAGAAGCCTGCTGTTATACTACAGCTCCCATCAGCCTCAGCACGCATGACCAATGGTCAGGGGTGATGAAAGCTGTAGTCCAACAACATCTGGATATCCAGAAATCCCCCTCCCTGCCTTTGAGGATGATTGGCTGAAGTGGCACTGGCCAGATGAAATATGTGTGCCATTTGTCCGAATGACCAGAGAGATGAATGTGGAGGTTAACCTCAGATGGGATGAATAAATCTCTCTCTCTCCCCTCCCTGTCTCACATTTCCTTGCACTTGCTTGCTACAAGCACTCCAGATTGCTACCGGAAAATGTAGAGGTTTAGAGTTCTTTGAAAGAGGACATGCCAAGTTTTAATTACACATATAAGTAACTCTACCCCTGCCAGAGACATTGTGTCTAATGAAATTGTCAATGGCTAAGACATGGGTTACTGTGTGGAAGGTTAAGTGCTCATGACCCCTTTTCTCTGCATGTCTCACTTGCTCTGCGCCAGTGGTGTTTTTAATTGGGGATGAAATGCTCACTGACACATGAGGCTATACACAAAATTGATGTACAGCTTCTTGATGGATGATTATTCTGGTACTTACTTCATTCAGGGCAACAATTTCCCCATTATTACAGTACCTTAAAAGAAGCTTAAATGCAGATGTATCAGTCTGGTGACCCACTGTGACAGATGTCATAGCACAGAGTACTCACTCACTCCAGCCCCCTCCCACTCTAAGCAGCCATATCTTATGTTGGTGAAAGGGAGTTGTTGATGAATCACCCAGGACCAGTCTTTACATTAAAAAGCTTGACTTGCACTCTTTGGGTGAGACTTTCTAACAGATTCTGATCTTGTTTATATAGTATGATATTCTCTAGCCAGAGAGGTTTTAGGGAGGGTTCTCACACTAAGCAATTCTGAAGAGCAGATATGATTTTTCTACTACCACTCCCCTCAGAATAATATATAAATGAAAGCCACTCTCTGAAATATTTTTAGCAGAACTTTGATTAACAATGGCCACCTGTACACACAGATTGTGAGTTCTTCTTGATGCCGGTTGGCTTTCATTGTTGACATATTGTTTGACATAGAATTGCTCTCAAGTTTCACCCATTTGAAATGGGAGAGGAATTTTGAGGGTTCTGCTTGCCTGAAACATCTGTTGGGATTTTATGGGAAATGAAAAGAACTTTGATAGAGGAGGAGAAATTTGTCCAGTCCACATTTTAAAGTGAAGCAACCTAATTCACCATTCCTGACCTTATATGTGGATCAGTATATGAAATAAATAGGTGTGGGATCACAGACTTCACGTTCTCACCTTGGCTGAATTATATCATGTAGTGTCACACATTCTTAGGCAGGAAGACAAACATGGCACATGTTCCATTCTTAAATCTGTCTGTAGTGGAGCAAGCCCATTCTCAAAAACAAAAAGACCATCACCTTATTCAGTGATATGCTGCCTACTCTGTTAGAAATGATTCAGCACTGCAACTTTTCATCCATAGTAAACATTATGAAATCTCAGTAAGATTATTGCGCAGCACAACATATGCTCTTGTGTGATAAATATATACACCGTTGATGCCTCTTGATGTATCACTTTGTCATGTTACTATGATTTGAAAGTCACTTCTAAATACTGTGCTGATTTTTAAAATCATATTTATATCTCAAGCTTCGTCCAAGGAGCCCAAACAATATCCTAGAGTCAAATGACCCTGTGAGGTGGGTTAGGCAGAGAGAGAGAGAGAGAGAGAGAGAGAGAGAGACTTTGGTCATTTGGAGATCTTCATGGCATTGTTTCCTCTGGCTATCCAACATGGCAGCCATTATGCCACATTGGCTCTCTGAATCTTTATTTTTCTAAGATATCCTTGGCTCTACATTTATTGCAATGCTGAGCACTCTATTTGCACCACAACCACTGACTCCTCCCTAGCCCTGTCTGTCCAGGCTGTCTAAGATGATGCATAATATCTTTGCACCAGGCAGGCAAATCACTGTGTGATCTGTAGACCCATCACAAACCCAGCTATCTATAACTCTAATTATCAATTGCCAACTGCCTGCTCTCAGAGGGGTATCCTCAGTGTGAGAGGATATCTGTTTGTTCCACAGGGGCCCTTTTTAAATGAATCATTTCCTTCTCTGACATTCTCCTCCTCCATAACAGCAAATAAGCTGTTGCCTGATGCCTCTGTCATGTCCTTGAAGGCCTCAGCCTCTAACTCCTCTACTTAAGTGAGCTAGTTTTTAACTGTTTTTAAAACTGAGCCTAAAACTGAAACATTAAACTTGAGTCAAAACAAAATAAAAAATAAAAAAATTCCTTCCAGTAGCACCTTAGAGACCAACTAAGTCTGTTCTTTCGTGTGCATGTTTTTGCACACGAAAATTCATACCAAGAACAAACTTAGTTGGTCTCTAAGGTGCTACTGGAAGGAATTTTTTTTATTTTTTATTTATTTTTGACTACGGCAGACCAACATGGCTACCTACCTGTAAATTAAACTTGAGCTGAGGCTTACTAACTGATGCTTTGACAAAGGAATAAAGAAGTGGTACTTATCCACTCTGTCTCTGATGAAAATAGGGATGTTGTTGTTGTTGTTGTTGTTGTTGTTGTTATACCTCACCCATCTGACTGGCTTGTCCCAGCTACTCTAGGCGGCTTCCAACATACCGTATGTAAAAACATAATAAAACATTAAACATTTTAAAACTTCCCATACAGGACTGCTTTCAGGTGTCTTCTAAAGGGGTTGCATATCTCCTTGGTTTGGGCATTGAGTAACTCAATACCCTCCAACATTTCTCCAATGAAAATAGAGGCATCCTACCATACCCTCCAACATTTTCTGTTGAAAATAGGGACGTCCTAAGGAAAAGCAGGAAATTCTGGGATCAAAACAGAAACCGGGTTGGCTTCTGTAAATCTGGGACTGTGCCTGGAAAACAGGAACACTTGGAAGGTCTACAGCTGCCTAACCTAATGGTTACTTTGATGCTTTGTTAGCTGAGTATCTGCATTTGCTCATAGAGTTTCACTGTTAATAGGCAGGAAGTATTTACCAGAGACTGGGGGACCTTTGCTGCCTCTGGTGCATGTCTGCTGTGCAATTTATTCTGATTTTGACCTCAGCTTGAACTACAGTTGTTTGGCTTTCCCTTTTCTTTTTTAAGAAAGGGCATGATAAACAAAATAATTTGAACTTGAATCAAGCCTTCTGTTAAATGCTAAACCCATTGCATGCATAAAAAAATGTTTTCTTTGCCATTGCTTGATATGTCTATGTATGACTTTATGGTGAAATCAGAAGCAAAATTACCAGTAAGTTGTGGGAATGCATTGGCATATAGGAAACTGGTTTAAACAGCATAGGCCCATTGGTCAATCCAGCTTAGACTGTCAGTGGTCTCCAAGGTTCTCCAAGCCCTACCAGGAGAAGTCAAGGGCTTGAACCTGGTACCTTTGGCTTGCAAGACAGATGCTCTAACCCTGAGCTTCAGACCTTCCCTATTGCCCATTCTGTCTGCTCTAAGGTGACCAATAATTTGCAGTCAATCAGCCAAAGCAACATAAAACTTCTAGGTAGATAAAAGTGAGAAGTAAACAAAAACTCATTGAGAAAGAAATCATACTGGTTCCCATAAACGGTGACCAGCCTTCACTGGCAATATAAGCTCCACAGAATGGTTAACCACACTGATGGCAAAGAGGCAAGTGAAGTTCAGGGCCAGCTTTTAAAAGACATTTTGTCCTCAGGCATGGCAGGAGCTAAACCACCCACAGTGTACTGCAGACCCTCCAAGTGTCCCTATTTTCCAGGGACAGTCCCAGATTTACAGAAGCCATTCCAGTTTCTGATTTGATCCCGGAATGTGCTGCGTTTCCTTAGGACATCCCTATTTTCATTGGAGAAATGTTGGAGGATATGGTATTGCTAGCGGAGTGGTGTTTTACAAACTGGGTGGGTCGATTTTCTTCATATTTTAGTTCCAGTTATATGACATAATGGCCTGCCATTTTAGGCTTCTATCACACAGTGACTCATTCTAAGCTCCGGTGAGTTCAACAGAGCTTCAATAACTGTGTAGAGGACTGCAGCCAGGCAAGTGAATACAGTAGTTCTCAAGAACAAGAAAGCTCACCAAGGCTCACCCAATAAAATAGTCTCAACTTGAAGTTATTCCCTTGTCTGCCTTCCTTCTGCATTCACATCCTATTTAGATTTTAGGGCTGGGGCAGGGAACCTGTGGCCTTCTGAATGCTGCCGGACTACAACACCCATATAACTGTTGGCCATGATGGCTGCGGCTGATGAGATTTGGAGTCCAACTATATCTATATCTATATCTATATCTATATCTATATCTATATCTAATCTATATATCTATACAGTATCTCTATCTATCATCTATCTATCTATCATCTATCTATCTATCTATCTATCTATCTATCTATCATCTATCTATCTATCTATCATCTATCATCTATCTATCTATCATCTATCTATCATCTATCTATCTATCATCTATCTATCTATCTATCTATCTATCTATCTATCTATCATCTATCTATCTATCTATCTATCATCTATCTAACTATCTATCAAGTCGCATTTTCATCAATGTTTTATATTTGCTGTTAGCTGCCGTGAGCCCGGTTTTTAAATCGGGAAGGGTGGGGTATAAATAAAATTATATTATTATTATTATTATTATTATTATTATTATTATTATTATTATTATTATTAAGAACCACAAGTTCCTACCCTGTACTTTAAGACCTAAGGAGATGTGTTATTTGCACAACCACATGAACTGTTGCTGGGTTTTTGCTTTAAAGGGAGAACAGCCAACATGATTGTCACTGTTGCCAGTTCATTACCATCTCATTGTGGCATAAGCACCCAGAGAAATCCTGCTTGCTAGAGGTTAACTTTCCCAATAAATAAACCAGAAATCAGGCCATCTTCATTTATTTATTTACTTCAAAAAAGATGGAGATGCCGTCTTTCAGCTATCGTCCAATCGGCTGGGTACAAGTATTGGAAAGTGAAGATGCATTTCACATGAAATATGTGTCACTTTTTGGGACTCTCCAGCCTTCTGTTCAGACAATCTGGTGATTTTGCTGCAACTTTTTTTTTTGGATAGCAGGAGTTGATTGTCCCTTCTGCTTCATCTGTTTCTTTCTGCTTCTTTTCAAAGACTTTCCTGCTACTTCCAGTTCTGCCTCGACTATCTCTCTCCCTGGAGAATTCTTTCTGTATTCTCACTTTCTCTCTGTTTTTTTTGCTGAAATTATGATAATGGTAAGCTGCCTAGGCATACCACAAGGCTGGTATGAAAGTGAATGGATTTACAATAGAAAACAATTAAAATATGGATTAGATGAGATCTGCTGCTGAGATCTACTCTTGTTTGTTCTGGCCAAACTTCATATTCTCTGTGAGCCTCCTCAGGGCAAACTTCATTAAAAGGTAGAGAGGGGGAATCACCTTTGTGCTTATCATGTAAAATTTCTTTAATGGTCGAGTTTTACTTGTTCTCCATTGTGTGTGACAGAATGTGACCGAGATGTAGAAATCTGCTTATATTAAACACACTTCATTTGCAACGTGTTAGCCAAATTGTTGCATGATTGTTGGTTGTTCCCCTTGCTCTGCTCTAGTTGTGTTGTGTGAACTCATGCAACAGACATTCCCAGCCTTACTTGGGGATGTCGGGAACTGCAGACCCCCGCCCCCCACAAGTGTCCCTATTTTCCAGGGACAGTTCCAGATTTAGAGAAGTTATCCCGGTTTCTGATTTGACCTCAGATTCTCCCATTTTTCCTTAGGGCATCCCTATTTCCCTCAGAGAAATGTTGGAGGGCGTGGTAGGACATCCCTATTTACATCGGATAAATGTTGGAGGGTATGGAGTTATGCGACCTCTTTAGAGGACATCTGAAGGCAGCCCTGTAATGGGAAGTGTTTAAATGTTTAATGTTTTATTATGTTTTTATACTGTATATGTTGGAAGCCGCCCAGAGTGGCTGGATGATGATGATGATGATGATGATGATGATGATTATTATTACCTGTATTATTTTGATGATGATGAATAGGACATCCCTAATTTCATCAGAGAAATGTTGAACCTAGGATCATATGCATGCAAGGCAGATACTGTTCCACTGAGCTAAGTCCCTTCTCCAGAAAAGCAGAAGAACTGCAATCAATGATGGTTGCCCTGGCAAGCATACTTGCTACAGTATATGTGCTTGGGAACATATGCTTGTCACATTTAGGCCTTTTGAAGTGTCCGTGTACAATGTTGTTGTTTAGTCATGTCCGACTCTCCGTGACCCCATGGACCAAAGCACGCCAGGCACTCCTGTCTTCCACTGCCTCCTGCAGTTTGGTCAGACTCATGTTGGTAAGCCATGCCATTGAGAGCGTGCTCACTTATGGCTTATGTGTGTGGTACGGAAGCTGTACTACCCAGGACAGGATGGGGTTGTGCAGAGTCGTTAAGGCAGCAGAGAGCATTGTTGGCTGCTCGCTCTCCACCTTAGAGCAGATTTATGCCATGAGGTGCCACAGAAAGGCACTGGACATAGTAAAAGATCCATCGCATCCTGGTCACCGTCTCTTTGAGCTCTTGACATCGGGACGGAGATACAGGACGATGACGACAAGAACAAGCCGTCTTAGGAACAGCTTCTTCTCCAGAGCGATCTCGGCCTTGAATGGGAAGCCTGGACTTTGAAAGTCATCTAATCTTACCTGTTAATCAGTGTTTTTGTAGTTGTTTTGTAGTTGTTTTGTTTTGTTTTTGTGTGGAGTGCCCTATCTGGGTGGATGGAGCAGCCAAGTAATTTCGTTGTCCCCGAAGGGGACAATGACAATAAAATCTATTCTATTCTATTCTATTCTATTCTATTCTATTCTATTCTTTGAGAACATTGTCCAACCATCTTGTCCTCTGTTGTCCCCTTCTCCTTGTGCCCTCAATATTTCCCAACATCAGGGTCTTAGGGAGTCTTCTCTTCTCATGAGGTGGCCAAAGTATTGGAGCCTCAGCTTCAGGATCTGTCCTTCCAGTGAGCACTCAGGGCTGATTTCCTTCAGAATGGATAGGTTTGATCTTCTTGCAGCCCATGGGACTCTCAAGAGTCTCCTCCATGTACAATACATAATGGGATAACATTGACCCAAGTCAATGAGCAAAAGCAAACATACAAGTAATCCTCTCACCTACCCACGTTCTGATTCTTTGTCGTTGTCCTTCAGAAACAGCCTGGGTGTCATCTGGTCATGTTCCATGGTGCAGATTGCAGTCTCTGCGCTCGCAATAAGACATTAATAATAACCACTTTCGTGTAACACTCCCTCCCCTTCAGAAACGCAGAGGAGGATAAAATAAACAATAATTCTGTCTGCTTAAAAAAATAAAAAAAATGTTCCCCACAGATACCTGGCTGACAAGCCTCACGATCACCACTTGGGTATTACTCTGTGTGTTAAAGAATGTGCTGCCCACAGGCATCTTGTGTGAAGCCAATTATATAAAGTATAAGAATATTCTGTGTTGGGATCTGTAAATGATTAAAAACTGGCCGTGCGGAATTGTTTCTGAAAATGTATTTGCAGATGTACAAGAAACAGTGCCAGGGAAGGGAGGGGAAGACCTGACTCCCTTAGAATATGCAATGGATTTCTTTTGAAAATGCAATGTGCAACTCAAAGAAAGTGGGAAAGTATTCAACGTCCATATGGAAAAAGACAAAAGAGGCAATATATTTATACCGTCGTGGTTTTTTTTCAAGTTGTGAAAGTCTCAAGAGTAAATCCTAACCCAGTTTGGAAGCCTATTTTGTACAGCTTTAAGTAATAAGCACTGGATATGCTTTCTGCCACAACAGGGGCATGGATTATTATTAGGATGGAATATTATAAATCTAAATAATAAATTGATTCCCTCCACCCCCTACACTGCATACACTAGTAATTCTCTTGCGGAACTATTAAGGAAGGGAGAAGCAAATGAGAGAGAAGTAATAGTGAAGAAGGAATAAAACGAAGCCCCCTAGACCCCAATCCACATGTTGCACCATTTGTTGCTGAAAAAGCAATAGAAAAAAGAGTTTGGGCTCATATCCTGTTTGCTGGTTTCCCACAGGCCTCTGGCTGGCCACTGTGAGACCAGGATGCCAGACTGGATGACCTAATCCAGCTCTTCTTATGTTCTAGGACAGGCATAGGCAACCTTGGCTCTCCAGATGTTTTGAGACTACAATTCCCATCATCCCTGACCACTGGCCCTGTTAGCTAGGGATCATGGGAGTTGTAGTTCCAAAACATCTGGAGAGCCAAGGTTGCCTATGCCTGTTCTAGGATAAGAGTTGCCCAGATGTACTACTAGGTCAAATGAACAGCTGGGACAGGAGTATCAGGTATCAAGTATTATCAGCTAGACCAGGGTTCTTCAACCTTTAGCCTCCAGATGTTGGGGTACAACTACGTCATCCCTGACCATTGGTTAAGTTGGCTGGATAGGATGTGAGTTATAATCCAACATTTGGGGACCCACGATCAGAAAATACTGACTTAAACTACATGGGCAAACAGCATGACATCAGAAATACAATTAGAATCTAGCACCACTTTCCCAGCTCACACTTCTGCATGCATAGACCCAGCCAGACTGGGAGCAAATAATTCACCGTTTCTGATGGAAGCAATGGGACAGTTTGTGTCTGGGGGCATGGGGAGAAGGTAGAATCACATAGCCCTAGGGCTGAAAACAGTGGGAAGAGGGTGCTGTTATAGGGATACAAAGTAGCAGGGAATCTAGAGGTTGGATGGATTAAGGAAAGAGTAGGCCATGGAGCAAGAAAGGAGCCACTGGGAAAGAAGTACCGACGAGATAGGAAGTTTATGAGAGAGGGAATTATGAGAATGTTGAATGGGGAAAACCTCACAGAAGGCGTATAATGTTGACGATGAAAAATGTTGGTCAAATGGGGAGGATTATGGGTTGCTTGCGTTAACAGCTTAGTATTTGCATGCAGAAGGTCCCAGGTTCACTCCATGGCATCTCCAAGGAGAACTGGGACTATTTCCTGTTTGAAACCCCAGAGAGCCACTGCCAGTTTTTGTCAACAATACTGAGATACATGGACCAGTGGTCTGACTCAATATAAGGCAGCTTCTCATGTTCCTATGTAATGGGAAAAGGTGCCTGAATGGAATCAGAGTAGCTGAAGGATTCAGAAGGTAGTAAAAAGGAGCCCTGAAGAGTAGGGACCTGAGGAACGGAGGGATGGAAGAAGCATGGAGCTGAAGAAACGAAAGGGGACAGATGCCATTATATAAAGGAAGACACAGGTAACGAGAATTAGATGAAAGTGGGATGGAGGGAAACTCACACAGTTTAAGGAGAGGAGGGACTGAAATGTGTACCCAAAGGAGCTGTGGAGACTGAGGAACTGTGAGGAACAGAAGTGAAAGAAGCAGCAGTGCCGTGTTGGTGTGGGGAAGAAGTTTGGTGTCGCACGCATATTTTCTCAGGTATTTGGCTGCACGTCTCTAGTTTTTGAAGGTGTGAATTAAAACCACAGGAACTGAACAAATGCCTGTTCCAGATGAAGAGTATCCCTATAGCAGGTTTCCAATAACACTTTTTTTTTTGTCCTGCTTTTGGCACAAAGTGAAATTGTGCATCACTGTTGTTTCATGTTTTATTAAATGGCTGTTGATTATTCCCTGGGTACTTTAACAGTTAATGCCCCTTTAGTCATTTCCCCTCCCTGCAATGCACACAATGCCATAAAGTAAATAGCACTCCTGTGGTACACAGAAAGTGGCGCGGTGCCAAAGCGGGGCTCTTCCTTCCCACAACATTTTCCAGCAATTCTCAAAGGGGACTTGAAACGACATTAAGAGTTAGTGTAATGACAAGGCTCATCAATCCAACTTTCTGCATAATGTATGCCACCATGTATCTTTGGATCAATCTCAGTCCCATGTAAACTGAAAGAGGGTGGGAGGACAGGGAATAAAATGGTTTGTTGATTTTTGTCCTGTTGACAAAGCTTTCTGAGGTAAAAGAGAAAAAATGGAAGGAAAAGATGAGAAAGGGAGTGCTGCTGGAATGGAAGGGAGGGCAAATGAACAAATCTAACATAATGCCCCAATGGGCTGAGTAAAAACAGTTTCCCTAAATTCTTGCTTCTATTCACAGGTGGTGAAAATTGAGAGGTTGTTAGCCAAATTATGTCCAGTGAGGGGCAGAATTTTTTTAACACACGCCCTTCCATTGCTGCAAACAGAAATTCTCAGAAAATTTCTGATAAATTTGGTTCATTTAATACTGAATTGAACTATATTGGTACCAGTTTATACTAGTGGGTGAAGGATAAGGTTGCCATATGTCCCATTGCTTCCTTCAACAACGGTAGAATGATATCAAATGACAATTAAAATTGGATCAACAGTTGTGCCTGGTATTCTCCACCCTGTTCATGAGTGTCAAAATTGGGAAAGTCATATTGCTGAAGGCTTTCTGAGGTGGGGAGGGAACTGAAGTCACCAATAGATCAAGAGGAACTTAAAAAAAGAGGGAGAGAGAGCAGGGGGGTGGGGTCATCTCCAAAAATGTAACTGAAATTTTGTGTGTGCCAAGTTTTGGACCAAGGCTGGAAACATACATGGCTCCAAAGGCTCTAAAGCTGCGTGGATAGGTTGGGTAGCTGATCCTTATACTTCCCCTTTAACATAGCCAGACTTACTTCTGTGTAGACATGCATGGAATTGTGCTGTAAGTTGATATAAACTGAAGACCAGGCATCTTGAAGGGCAAATCATTTCACATCATTTCACACTGGGAGCCAGTGTGGTGTAGTGGTTAAGAGCATCAGACTCGCAATCTGGTGAACCGGGTTCACGTCTCCGCTCTTCCACATGCAGCTGCTGGGTGACCTTGGGCTAGTCACACAAGTCTCTCAGCCTCATTCACCTCACAGAGTGTTTGTTGTGGGGGAGGAAGGGAAAGGAGATTGTTAGCCGCTTTGAGACTCCTTCGGGTAGTGATAAAGTGGGATATCAAATCCAAACTCTTCTTCTTCATCATCTTCCGTTGCAACAGTGATGGTGTATTCCATTTTGGGGAGCATTGGTTGTTGCTTTTGGGGGGGGTTGGTTGGTGGTGGTTGTTGCTGTTTGCTATTTTACTCCTTGTTCAAATTTCATTTTGCTACAAAATCTCAGTAGTAGAGCCAGTGTGGTGTAGTGGTTAAGAGCAGTAGTCTCGTAATCTGGTGAACCGGGTTCGCGTCTCTGCTCCTCCACATGCAGCTGCTGGGTGACCTTGGGCTAGTCACACTTCTTTGAGTAGTGATAAAGTGGGATATCAAATCCAAAGTCTTCTCCTTCTTCTCCTTCTTCTTCTTCTTCAAATGTACTGGGGGGGGGGAAGCTTCTGAGGAAGAGCTCAGTACCCATGTGCAAAACATTTATCCAGACAACTGGGAGTGGTCCGCAGTCACAATAAGGAAGTTCTTCTCTCGTGATTCCTTTGGATTGTTTTGTTCCAGACAAGCCAGGCTTACAGCCAAACTTAATCTGGCAAGATATATGCTGTCTGCCTAATGCCTCATATTTTTCCATGCTGCTTCTTTCTTAATAAGCATTTCATCAGAAAGTACCATAGTCTGTACCACAATAAATGCAACCACAGATGCCAGGTGGGGCTCATGAGATTGGTATCATGTGTGATATCACTAGGGCCTCCAAAGTTGAGTGACTTAACCATTCCTTTGCACATGCTCATACACAGAACCATGTCTCATTCCCATGTGCATTGAAAGAATGCTGCATTCTACTCCATGTTATAATGATGGAGTCAAACGAGTACTTTTGCTCTGCCAACTGAAACGAAGAGCTGGTGCTAGTTTTCAAAGGTCAAATAATGTGAGCTGTTAGGCAATTAAGAAGATGCAGCCAGTTCAGAGAGGAATCTAGGTTTCCCCAAGTAAGCCTTTAACTTCCCACTCCCAACTGTTCAAATGAGGTCAGTTATGGACAAGCCTGCAGCATCACCCCCTTGTTAAGGTTAGCTTTCAAATGATATTGCCCGGAGAGGGAGATATGAGGTAGGTAGTCCTATTGGGGCTATTCAGCAAGCCTTGTCGGTAATTCCTACATCTCCCTATCAGACAGGGCAGCAAGTTCTGAACTGCGGCGGCATTAAGAGCCTCCTGTCATTCGCTGCTGAAAAGAGATGAGCTGGCGATTGCTGGTGCCCATTGGGACTTGGAGGGCAGGGAGACCAACAGCAGCCAGCGAGAGATGTCATTTTATCCCCACTTCCCTGCTGAGTTCTACAAAGGTAACATTGAGACTAAGAAGAAGGAAGCTGTTCCAGGCAGTAAGGTAAAGGTAAAGGGACCCCTGACCATTAGGTCCAGTCGTGACTGACTCTGAGGTTGTGGCGCTCATCTCGCTTTATTGGCCAAGGGAGCCGGCATACAGCTTCCGGGTCATGTGGCCAGCATGACTAAGCCACTTCTGGCGAACCAGAGCAGCACACGGAAATGCTGTCTACCTTCCCACTGTAGCGGTACCTATTTATCTACTTGCACTTTGACGTGCTTTCAAACTGCTAGGTTGGCAAGAGCAGGGACCGAGCAACGGGAGCTCACCCCATCACGGGGATTCGAACCGCCGACCTTCTGATCGGCAAGCCCTAGGCTCTGTGGTTTAACCCACAGCACCACCCACATTGCAGGCAGTACCACCCCCTAGACTGGATATAAGTAAAAAGATAGGTGGGGACTGACTGAGAGCAAGCTGAGTGTGGTGTGTGGCAGTGTCCCATTCACTCTAAGGGACCAGCCTCCTCTATGATCTTCCTATGTCTCCAGGCTTCAGGTAGTTTCAATGAGTAGAAGAGGTGGCTGACGCATTCAGGGACATATGATTGTTTATTAGTTATTCTGCTGAATGGTTAAGTTTACTAAATTTCTGAAGACAGCAGGAAAATATATATTAGGCCCCCCAAAATGGGAAACCCAAAGCAAACTAGCAGCAACAGCCGACTACCAGCATTTAACTGGAACATATTTTACCCAGCTCTTATTTATGTGAGGCCAATCACTGGCTTCTGAATCAAACTGCAGCCTCTCTGGAATGCGGTAAATCTCTTTTATTAATTTCCTCAGATGGGTGTCTGTGAGGATGGCATGACAGGTAGACTTGAGGTGGTTAACTAGGATATCACTCTGCAAGTGTTTTGTGGGTGCATTTAACAGCAGGTGTTATGTGGCTCTCAGGGCAAAATTTACGGTACCCATACATGCATGTTTTGCAAATAGCAGCTGCAGGGGGTGAATTGGGAAAACAGTACAGAGCTAGGGTAGCTAGCATTGTTGTGAACTACAACTCCCATCAGTCCAGTGTGGCCAATGGCCAGAGCCAGTTTTAGTTCAGGGACTGCACTGACTGGTAAAGAGGGAAGGGTACCTGTACTGCACCCCACTTAAGGATCACCTCTGCAGCTACTATTAATATCTCTTAAAAAGAAAACCAGAGGAGACATTCCTTGTGGGTCGCATTGGGTTTAGTCCTCATTCTCTTTCTGTAGACTGGAACTGAAGAAATAACCATTAAAGATCCCAGTAGGCCTCGTGCTACATTTCCAGTTTGTACTAGACCTATTTTAATAAAACCCACCTGTTTCTATTGGCTAACCTTCAGTACGTTGTGGAATCCATGAAGTCCATGAGGCCGAGAACTCCAGGATTCGGTACATGTGTCAATAATTTGTGCATATACCAAGAATGAAAGTTACCATAACAACTCAAATTGAGACTTTGTGCAGTAGTTTATTTGGAGACTGGAAAGATGCCCTCATATTCCAGTCCCAACTGTTCCCTACTCCAACAGTGTTAATACTATATGCTCGATACTCTTTATAAACAATGTTTAATTGGCAAACAATTTGAAGCAGCACAAAGTGCACTCTCTCCTCCCCGAAAATTGGTTATATGAAATAATGTTCCTTAGATTTTTATTTTTTTAACAAGATGAGACTCCGTCATTCTTCACAGAAACCACTGGAACCTAATTGCAATGACAGCAGCATCGAGACCTAATTAAGCAAAATTATTATTTATTAGCGAGGAACCGTTTGGAGTAGTCGGAATAGCCATGTACATGCAATGTAACAAGTTCTCCAGGAATCTTTAGCTATATGTCCGTTTTGATTTGAGACCCAGTGCATTCTCACAGTCCTGGTCAGATCAGTGCCCACATAAAGCTGCCTTATACCGAGTCATTGGTGCATCTAGCCTGGCATGGTTCATTCTCATTTGCAGCGGCTCTCCCAGGTTGCAGATATTCGCATGTTCTGTTGACCAGAATGTAATACCTAGAACTGATGAAGCCTCAGAGCGAAACCTGAGCTATATCCGGAGGACAGGTTTTCTTCTTCCCATGTGCCACTCGGATTGAGTTTGTATGGATGGTGACACTACTAGACTCATACAATATTTTTATTCTATCGTCGTGTTCAGGACATTGTTTTATTCATCTGCCAAAGTACTCCGTGGCACATTCACCATCAACCTAACATGAACGTTATTGGCACTGGGATTTCGTTGTTACACCTATCCATTGCTGAATGGTTCTAGTATATAAACTGTATACATTCTGTTATACATACGATATATACATGGCTTCATTTATTAGTTGGCTTTATTGACAGATTATTAGTTCCTCATAAGAGTTTTTGATGTAACTTTCATTCTATCTTCAGCCATTGTGTGGTGGTTTTTTGTTGTTCTCGGTTTATATTATCACCACCGTGATACTGTATGCTGTTTGTGTCTCCCAGGTTGCAGACACCACTTACTATTTGATCTTTTTAACTGAAGGTGCATGCAAAGCAAATGTTCTGCTGCTGAGCCCCTTCTTCCTCAAATTCTATCACCATCTCTTGCCTTCTTTGCCGAGAACCGAAGGTAACAAAAGTCTCATTGCAGCTGGTCCTAATCACAATGCCATTGCAAACTTGGGCCTTCCTGGCCTCCCTTCCTTAGAGCTGATCAGAGGTGACCAATGCTTTTTCCCCCCCAGCGGGAGTGTGCCAGAGCACAGTTCCAGCACCTCTCAGGTGGGTGCCATTGCAGGCCAGTGCTTCTCCCGCCCGCTTCTTGCCTTTATGTGCTTCTGAGAAGCCCAAAACAAACATTTCAAGTCAAAACGGAAGCTAGCGTGTACAAGTCTACACTTTTTAAAAGGTCTATGACTCCACCAGTGTGGTGTAGTGCAGTGTTTTTCAACCTCCTCGGGGCAACGGCACACCTGCCCCACAAAAAAAATCTCGCGGCACACCACCACCACATGCACCCCGCCCCCCCCCGCCCCGGGGGGCGGGGTGTCCGCGCGCCCTGGCGGGAGGGAGGGGAAGGACCCAGGCGTTGAGATTTTCCTGCATTGCAGGGGGTTGGACTGGATGACCTTTGGGGATCCCTTCCAACTCTCTGATTCTGTGACAAGGTAGAACCCCTGCGGGAAGCAGGATGCTGGATCAGAGAGGCCGTTCGTGATCTGAGACCAGTCAGAGTATTAGGGGACGTGTCGGGCGCTTTCACCCGCTCTCGTCATTGAGAGAAAAACAGAGAAAAGAGACCTAAACAAACTACAATTCACATCATGCATCACGTCATCTCTTTGGCCAATAGCGAAGAGAGAACCTGACGTCGCCGGTGACTTCGACGCACGCGGACCAATCGCTGGGTCCGTTGTGCGGCGCACGCTGAGCGCGAAGGAGGAAAGCGGCCGTTGGCTGTTGGCGGCGGGCGCGAAGGCGCCGCGCGTTTGAACAGTGACGGCGGAGCTGAGCGAGTCGGGAGGCCGCGCGCGGGGCGTGAGTTGAGTCGCAGCCCCGCTCCGAGAACAAGGCGACCTGGACACGGCCCCTTGTTCGCTGCGGGGAGACAGGCTCGGGTTTGCAGCCGCGGCGTCCCTTGGTATGGGGGGGGATACGTCTGACGGAGGGGGGGGAGTGTCTGCTGGTATTCTCTCTCTCTCTCTCTCTCTCCCTCCCGGAAGCGGAAGTGGCCCAGGGCGGCACAGCAGCCGGTGTCTTCCCGCGGCACAGGAGCCGGTGTCTTGCGGCACACTCCTGTGCCGCGGCACACCGGTTGGGAAACGCTGGTGTAGTGGTTAAGAGCAGTAGACTCGTAATCTGGGGAACCGGGTTCACATCTCCGCTCCTCCACATGCAGCTGCTGGGTGACCTTGGGCTAGTCACACTTCTTTGAAGTCTCTCAGCCCCACTCACCTCACAGTGTGTTTGTGGTGGGGGAGGAAGGGAAAGGAGAATGTTAGCTGCTTTGAGACTCCTTTGGGTAGTGATAAAGCGGGATGTCAAATCCAAACTCCTCCTCCTCCTCTTCTTCTTCTTCTTCTTCTTCTTCTTCTTCTTCTTCTTCTTCTTCTCCTGGCTGCTTGTAGCTGCGATTGGTCAAGTTACAGGGCAGGGGTAACTCATATTTCCCCTTTCTTCTTTCTTGTAGCGGTGGTGGGCTTTAAACTTTCCAGCTAGGCCTCTATTGTTGCACACACAGGTGTTTGCATCAGGGCCCTTCCGAGCTGCCTTAGGCACCCACCTGAATCTAAGAGAATGAAGGAGGTGGGGGTGCATTTAATTGACTTGCACCAGAACCAGGGGCAATCTCCCCAGCAGCTTGGGAGGCAGCATGCCATAGTTTCTAGCACCTCCACGGGCAGTGAACATGGCTGTTGTCAAACTGGCATCTGTTCAGAGCTGCCCCGAGTCACCCAACGATTTACTGTAAGAACTTCATGGTGAGTTCCATGAATGGGGGAATTCCAGCACCTATTTTTCTTGGGGGGGGGGGAAGCACTGGAGATATCTCCTAGTCAATGTTTCATTGCAGCCAGTCCAATCCCATAAACAGCTCCAGATGCAACTCAACTGGTTTGAGCATTACAACACTTAAGGGTCCTTGGTCGGAGGATCAGAAAGACGCATATTTTGGTTTGCTGTGGTGATGGATCAGTGATAGGTCAACCACTGCCAATCAGCTAGGAACATAGGAAGCTGCATTATACTGAGTCAGACGATTAGTCCATATAGCTCACAGTAGTGTCTTCTACAGTGATTGGTAGTGGTTCTCCAGGGTTTGGGGCAGGAGCTTTTCCCCAGCCCTACCTGGAGACGCCAAGGATTGAACCTGGGACCTTCTCCATGCAAGGCAGATGTTCTACCACCAAGCTATGGGCCTTCCACAATTGTAGAAGGTTTGGCATGCAGAGACCCTAGCTATGTGGCACTGTCTTGGGATCCTTTTAGTTCACTTGTAAGAAGCTGGACAAGAACAGGGGCCTTGCATGGGACTGCCATAAAATTGTCCCCACCTCTGATTCTCTTCCACCCACTCTGTAATTTCCAAGGCAGCTGTCTACAGAACACTTTCCTGTCTGCTGCAGCGTTAGCTGCATGGACAAAATGGTGTGTTTTTTCCCCTTAAAAAGTCACATAGTGAGAGCACCAACCAGGAGAGAAATGGGGGTGTATGGGCAATGGGGGAAAACATTCAGGTGAATAAAATCTTCAGTTCTTATGCACCAATTAGGAAAAGAGAGGACATGGTAATGCCTGGGGCCGCCTGCTGTCAAGAATAAAGAATTTTAAGCTGGCAAGCTTAGAAGTCCCACAGTTTGCTCTAATGCAGAGTGCATTAGTGCATTGTGTCAAGAAACCATGATTTCTTGCACTCCAGGATTAAAAACTAAAGGTAATGTTTTCATTTCACAGGTCTCTATTTAGATTTTTATACAGCTCCCTATGCCTAAAATTTGACTTCCATCTGAAAATGTTTCATGCTTTCTATGCCTCTTTCTGCTTTAAAAACTCTTTTCACATGGTGTGCTGTTCAGTACAGTAGCTTTCCACATGAAACAAAATGGGGAAGTTTAAATAGGAGCAACTTATTGAAAGTCAATGTTAAGGAAACTTATGGTTTCCATTACAATCTTAATTTCAGTATTTTTGTGTTGCTGTTGTTCTTTCACTTTTTGCACACATGTATCAAGGTGAAGTACAAAATATAATAAAACGGCTACAAAAACAGTTACAAAAATATCAAAAGATGAGTTGAAGTACTATTCCTTCTGTTGGAAAATCTGCAAATTCTTGTCCTAGAAAAAGAAAAATCCATAGACCGTTGCATAGAAATGACTGGGTTTTTTAATGTATGTCCATGTGTCCTATGTTACGGAGGACAGCCTTCCATTTGAAGGCATCCTCTAGTCGAAGGTCTGTCTAGTCCAAGTTCAGTTTAACACCACTAGAAGACCAAACAGAGAAGGCCAACAGATCACGTGGTCATTATAGTCTTCCCCACTGTGGTGAGTTGTGTTGTATTTTGATTTTTGTTTAAAGTATAGTAATTGTTTTGAAATTTGCATCTATACCATGGGTAGGCAAACGAAGGCCCGGGGGTCGGATCCGGCTCAATCGCCTTCTAAATCCGGCCCGCGGACGGTCTGGGAATCAGCGTGTTTTTACATGAGTAGAATGTGTGTTTTTATTTAAAATGCATCTCTGGGTTATTTGTGGGGCATAGGAATTCATTTATCCCCCCCAAAAAAAATATATAGTCCGGCCCCCCACAAGGTCTGAGGGACAGTACTGGCCCCCTGCTGAAAATGTTTGCTGATCCCTGATAAAAGGTAAAGGAACCCCTGACCATTAGGTCCAGTCATGTCCGACTCTGGGGTTGCAGCACTCATCTCGCTTTACTGGCTGAGAGCCGGCATAAATTAGTATATGCAAAATTCATGCAAATCTATCTTTTCTGGAAATCCACCTAGATTTGCAAGTAGGAAATGAACTCTCCAGCAAGTCTATGCATCTTGTAGGCAGAGTTCTAGCAATGAGTTGTACAAGGAGCGACTAGGATTACAGCCCCTGCTCATGGACCAAAATAACTAAAGAAACAGCCCAGAAATTAGCCTTATACATTCCAGGGAGGGATTTGACACAACCCTCTTCATGCCCAGCCCTGGCAATTTAGAAATGACTGCTATGGCCATGATTCTGAGTGCTGTAGCATTATTGCTTTAGGAGTGGGATGGGGCAAATCCCCTATACTTCTACCGATATCCAGCTCTGACTTATCCTTTTTGTGTTTCCAAAGGAAGTTGCTACCTGAAAGAACAATCCCCTTTTGCGAGCAACATTTATAATATACTCTGCTGTCAAAAGCAGTTACGATCTGGACAACATGGCCCAGCAGAAATTCACTGTGAGGTTTGGTTTGTACAACACAGAGAGAATATAGGAGGAAATAATTAATTTCAATGAAGCAAAACACCTACTAAGGACAAGTAGTTAATATTCCTCAAAATTCCACTTAGTATTCTAATAAGAAATTATATTGGCTCCCTGGTGTGTTCTTGTAAGAAACACTTCTGTCCCCTTTGAATGTTCGCATCTATATTGATTTATGGAGCAAGTACATGGAACTACAAAGAAGAGTAAAATAAATTGGGTTTTGCTGTTGGAAGCATTATTTTGTCCATGTGTGTGTGTCTGTGAATGGGAGAAGAATCAAGATGTGCTTTTAAACAAGATGGTTTATTGATTGTCATAGATTATTTTCCCCATGATTTGGATATGCCTGAATCAAGCCTTGCAGGATGTTATGTATATCTGTAATTAGGAAGTGTCCCAGATTTACAAGAAATCAAAACTGCTTTGCATTTTTGTTTCTCTAGGGGAAGATTCTTTAAGCAATTCTTGAGAACCTAGCAATTTGGAAAATAAAAACAAAATGGCATTAATGGCTATATTTAGTTGCTCTATTTCCAATTTAATGATTTTATAAGTAGAGGGAGATATTGTTAATATAGTGAAGGTCGGAGGCAGAGTCCCTCTGACACCAGTGATTGTCAGCACAGTATTTTAAAACATCTTTAAATACAGAAGCAGATGCATTTCTACATTTACATGAAACACTAGGAGAGGTCACTGCGGGGTATGGAGTTCACTGGGGGATATGCATATCAATATGCAGATTGCATGCAGATCTGTGTCTCCTAACCATCTGAGTCTGAGGAGGTTGAGGAAGTCCTTCATCAGTGTTTGAGGTTAATGGTGGTCACTGGATGTGGGTAAACAAACTGGAATAAATTCTGGACATGACAGGAGTGCTCCTGGTCGAAGGCCTCCTAGCCCAGAGATAGAAGGTCAGCATAGTTTAGATGCACCCTACCCACCTTGAGAGATTAGGCTCACAATTGGGTGGTGCTCTTAAACCCAGCTTTGCTCCTAGAGGTCATAGTGACAGCTATATTTGCTGTCTTGCCAGCTTGATTTGAGTGCCAACTGTGCTCGGCCTTGTAAGTCACATGCATTGTTACACATAGGTTGGATTACTTAATGTGCTTTGTTTGGGGGTGCTCTTTAAGTCTGTTCAGAAACTTTATTTAGCCCAGATTGCCACTCCTAAAATCTTAAATTTAGCAATTCTTTTACTCCCTCGTTACGTCACCTGCACTGATTGGCATCTCATTTCTGAACACAACTAAAGGTGCTGGTTAAAGCCTTAGTAAGGGGTGGGCAGAAGACAGTTCAGGATCTATTGGAATATCTGCCATTGATTTGAAGTAAACCAGCATGGATCGCTAAGTCTCAACTGTTCAACAATGATAACAACCAGTGCTTTTTTTTTCTGGGGGTACGCAGGGGTACGCATACCCCTAAACATTTTGTGAATCTAAGTTTGGCCTCATTGAGGGGCAGTATTTCAATATGAGTAGGAAAATGAGAGTACCCCCTAAACATTTTTTTAGAAAAAAAGCACTAACAACAACAAAATAGCTCTCTCCCTCAAGGTGCAAATAAGTAAATTAATAAAACACTGTTGAAATGAATAAAGCTGGGAAAACTCACGAGTGAATTTTTGTGTAGAACTGTGAATTCAGTTTTGTTCTTGTGCTTAGATCAAGTTTCTGGGCTCAGAGGGTGGGATTCAACTAAGCTGTTGTGTGTATGGATTGAGGTCTGCTCATGCAATGGGACTTCCCCCTCCTCTCCTCCTTTTGCACATGCATACCCCAAATAATCTGCTCTGGAGGGTTGAGGAAACCCCAGAACATGTTTAGAGGGCTTTGGGGGTGGGTGGGAGATGATAGAAATGTATCATTGAGCAATCAGACCTCATTCCCTGCACATATACCCCACTTAGCGCTACAGTGGTACCTCGGGTTACAGATGCTTCAGGTTACAGATGCTTCAGGTTACAGACTCCGCTAACCCAGAAATAGTACCTCGGGTTAAGAACTTTGCTTCAGGATGAGAACAGAAATCGTGCTCTGGTGGCCAGGGGCGTAGCAACGGGGGAGCGGGGGGCGGGCCGCCCTGGGTTCCACCCCAGAGGGGGGTGACACTTTAAAAAAAAAATTTTTTTTAAAAAAATTTAATTTTTTTTTTTTAAATTTAACTTCATTGAAAAAAGAGATAATAGACACACACACAACCCCCACACCTCAAAAAGTGGCACCATCAGAGGGGGGGCACTTTTTAATTTTTTAATTTTTTTAATTTTTATCATTTTTTTATTATTTTTTATTATTTTAACTTTATTGAAAAAAAAGAGATAATAGACACACACACACACAACCCCCCACACCTCACAAAGTGGCACCATCAGAGGGGGGCGACACTTTTTATTTTTTATTTTTTTATTTTTTCACATTTTTTATTATTATTTATTATTTTTTTATTTTAACTTTATTGGGGAAAAAAAGATAATAGACACACACACAAAACCCCCCCACACCTCGCAAAGTGGCACCATCAGAGGGGGCTGACACTTTTTAATTTTTTTAATTTTTTTAAAAAATTAAAGTGGTGGTGGTGGGGGGATGACAAAAAAAATTCCGCCCCGGGTACCACCTGGGCTTGCTACGCCTCTGCTGGTGGCAGCGGGAGGCCCCATTAGCTAAAGTGGTACCTCAGGTTAAGAACAGTTTCAGGTTAAGAACGGACCTCCAGAACGAATTAAGTTCTTAACCCGAGGTACCACTGTACACTGAATTGTACCCAGAATTATTTGATTCTAGTCATATGACTTTTTCACCAAGTTCCTACATCTGCCCACCTCTGCCCTCAATTTGTGGTGTGGAATTCCTGAGCCAGTTTACCCGCTAATGTTGTCTGATGGGGGCCTTCTTCTGTGTGCCATCACCTTATAAGGTGCAGCTGGTGACAACATGGGAGGGGACCTTTGGAAATCCCTACCAATGGAAGACAGTCACACTGTCTTTTTCTTCACCTGTATTTTGTCACCAACTGGAAGCTTGTAATCAATAAGCTCTTTGTTTTTCCACTGCTTATTTCCCTTATAGTTCTGCTCAATCATGGAGGTCTTTCGGGGAGCCACTGTTAGTCATCCTCCATGAGTCAGATGCACATTTCATACCCCCCAAAATACATGTGTTCACTATGGTGGGTCCAGTTTTGGGATATGCCCTTTCGGTGCAGATTGGAAAGGCCCCCTGATGGCACTTACTGAAGACTTTTAATTGAGCTCTGATTTTATAGTTTTAACTCATTTTTAGTCTTATTATATTGAGCCTCTTGTACCCCGCTCAGAGATGACTGTGGTTAAGCAGTGTACAAATGTTGGAATAAAATGATGATGATGATGATTTATTTGTACCCCGCTCATCTGACTTGGTTGCCCCAGTCACTCTGGGTGTCTTCCAGCATATATAAAGACATAATTAAAATTAAATCTTAAAAAGCTTCCCTATACAGGACTGCCTTCAGATGTTTCCTAAATGTTATATAATTACTCATCTCCTTAACATCTGATGGGAAGGCATTCCGGTCGTGGAGTGTGCCTAGTTGCAATGTGGTTGTGGTGCCCATGACCACTTCTCCAGTTTTCAGATGTGACCATGGGCCCAAAAATGTCTGGTGACCTTGTTTTTGGACGTATACTGGATGTGGGGTGGGTGGGTACCACATCTGGAAAATTTGAGGACAGGCAGGCAGGTAGTCTGCATTTATGGCATCCTAGGACAGGGTGCTGGAGGAGACTCTTGAGAGTCCCATGGACTGCAAGAAGATCAAACCTATCCATTCTTAAAGAAATCAACCCTGAGTGCTCATTAGAAGGACAGATCCTGAAGTTGAGGCTCCAGTACTTTGGCCACCTCATGAGAAGAGAAGACTCCCTAGAAAAGACCCTGATGTTGGGAAGGATTGAGGGCACAAGGAGAAGGGGACGACAGAAGATGAGATGTTTGGACAGTGTTCTCGAAGCTACTAACATGAGTTTGGCCAAACTGCGAGAGGCAGTGGAGGATAGGCGTGCCTGGCGTGCTCTGGTCCATGGGGTCACGAAGAGTCGGACACGACTGAACGACTGAACAACAACAACAAGGACAGGGATGTCATGGTAGACAATCCTTTCAAAATTCCAGCTTCTAAGTATAAACTCTGTAAAAAAAAAACCCCGAACAATCTCTTGAGAGGACGTTAGGCAGATGCTGTACATTAAAAAACCCCAACTGATTTGTAACACTGAGTCAAAACTAAGGGACTCAGAATAGTTTCACCCACGTTGACTCCCACAACAGGAATAGTAGCTTCTTAGTCATATGCTCAATGAAATTAAAAAGTGGCAAATACATCTTTCTTTTCCATATATTGAACTACCAGTAGCTAGAGCCTTGGCTGAAATATTGTCTCTGCCTTGAACATTGCCTCTGCCTTGAACTTGGTTTTGATGGCCTTAGGAATTCCACATGGTCCCTGTGTCAAACTGGCACCAATAGAAGCTTACCTAGATATGCAAAGAGCAGCTTGAGTGGGGCAGTTATTGCCAGGACCGGGACAGCTTCTCTTTCACCACAGTCCTGAAGTGGCTCAGGTTTCCTATGAAGCTGCTATTTATATAACAAAAACATGTATGCTAATTGCATTCAGTTTCACCACTACTGTAGTTGCCCTCCACCAGCAACATGGGGGCAATTTAATTTGCAGGGGTCCTGTAAGGCATGGGTAGAGAACCTCAGACCCAGGGATCAGATGCAACCTCTATGGCTCCCAGGACTCTACTTAGGTCACGCCACTATCCCAGGCCACATCTTTCAATGAACCTCCTCTGAAAAAGTTTCCTTGCCCTGAAGGCAGGAGGGAGGGATCTGCCCTTTGTGGACTTCTCTGTGCTCCTTTCTGCTACTGGGCCCCAAGAATGCTCTCTAAAACTTGCCAGTCTTCCAGCTCTCTTAAACTGTTTCAGACCTTTCTCTCTCTTGTAGCTGTATGAGTCTAACTTATCGCTATCCTATTGTCCACTTTGACCTACATACTATATTTTTACTTCTTCTAACGTTTTAGCAAATCGGAAGAGAAGACAGTAGAGTTACTATTTTGGCTTAATTGCTATGTTCCTGGGCTGAATCATTGACCCCTCTTTACACTTTTGACCCTCTTATGCAGAACTTCTCTTTTTGTACTTTTAACCTTCCTGTGCACTTTTGTCCCTCCTGTGCAGAACGGTAACAATTTTACAACTCAAAACCAAACGCAAAATGGCTTAGAGTCTAATTCTTCAGATTTGGTCATGTGGAATGTCACAGCGGTGTGGGCAAGTGTGTGCTTTGTACTCACTGTGCAGCAGAACCTTCTGTTCCACCGACAGTAACCCTATGATAATAGCTTCTTATTGACTTTTCTGGCGATAATAACCTTAATTCCCAGGCTTTTAAAAAAATCTAAATTGTAATTAAAAGAAAAAAGTTGCCCTTTCTTTTAAATTTAGTCTCCTAAGTCGTATGAGGAAGCCACAAAAACAACATTATCTAAAGCAATATAGGAAAGATGGAAGAAAAGTAGAGTTTCCTATACAAAATCCTTTTAATGTCTTTTTTGCTACGGATGCCACAACATGATGCACAGGAGGGTATAACCAACATGGTGTAAATCTCATAAAGAAAACACTTCTCCCAAAGATGACAGGACTTTTAATTACCAGCAGATGAATCAGTAGCATTGTGTTTATAAAGTCATTCAATTTTTGGAGTGAAATGTATTAACCCCCCTCCCCCCAATTTTCAGGAGATGCTTTTATGGAGAAGGGTGTGGAGAGACAGTAGCTTAGAAAGTACATCAGTTTAGGGTAAGTGCAATATTGTAAAATATCAAATGTTGGCAAGAAGAAGATGCAGTGCGCACCATCCAATTTTCTCGTCATCTTCCAAGGCAGCTATCTTTTGAAGGGACAGCTGCTCCTTACTCTTATGAGGTTCCCCTTGCATTCAGTGGCTTGACGGTCTGTGTCAAGGGTGAGAGTGATTTGGTGCAAGGGAGGCTCACATATCGTTTCCCTCTTCACCGGAGTAAACAGACAGGAAATGTAAAGCCTATGAGTGCTGTGGAGCCACAGTGCTATGGAATGAGACATGCTAGTCTACTATAGGCAACTAGCTGTAGTAGAAGTGGAAATTATTACCATATAATATGGTTTTCTCCATAGTGGTTTCCCATCTGTGGAATGCCTCTCTGGTGAGGTACACCTATCTCCCTCATTATTAACTTTAACAAACATTCCTGTTTACCCAGGTTTTTGGTAGCTGAAAGCTACTCTTCCTGGGTAGCTGTTGAAATGTTGAAATTATTGGCTGTGATGGTATGTGACTGGGTTTTTGCTTGTTTGTTTGTTTTAAGTGAAAGAGAAATTAAGTGAGTAAGGAAAGCTGACTTTCCTAAACTGCTAAGTGTTGTATGTGTTAAATTCTAGCTTCATTCGATTGGCCTCAATGGAACAAAGCCCACAAAGTATAGGCAGTCAGAGTGTACAATACAGTACTGCATGCCCTAGAATACAAAAATGCTGTTTTTAGCTGTTTTTAAAGTCGTTTTAATCATTGTTTTGTATTTGTTGTTAGCCGCCCTAAGCCCGGTTATTGAACCAGGAAGGGCGGGGTATAAATAAAAATTTATTATTATTATTATAACAAAACAAAAAAAAAACCCTTTGTTCCCAACTAGTTCCATGTGCTCAGTAAGCTTTCGGACATGTTCCTTGAACAGCAACTCTTCTTTGGCAGTGATAAAGGTAGTTTCAAAACACATTAGGGAAGTCATCAGTCCTTGCAGCTGGATTTTTCTGTGTTTTTCGCCCCCTCTGCAGATTTGTACAATCTTAGTACTGCTTACACTTTTTGTCTCTGAGCCACACCCCATCAGTTTGTCCTTCTAAGTTTCTGATGCCTATTCTACTCCTATTATAATGGCACCAAGTTTTTGTTTGCTTGTTTGTTTGTTTCGCTCTCTAGAGGCCAAATCACTTTTTGTGACGGTATTATCAGATCCCTAGAGTATTATCAGATGGAGAGACATTATGTTATATACTGCATAGGTTTCCAATGTCAAAAATGTATTTATAAAATAAGGGAATATCCTCAATGCAAAACTAGGACTCAAACAGCAATTCTACATAGCCATGAGAAGGGATGATCATTGCAGCTGGTCCTATTGCTTGGAATTTTGCAACGTCTTTTCAGTTCATCTGCTTTTTCCAGTATTAGTCAGTATTAAAATGCAGCATTTGAGTCCAGATTAAAAAGTGTAGCTGAGTTCAGTTTCCAAAGAGTGACATTTTGGGAGTGAGGTTTCAGTTGGAATGTACATAAAACATCTACACAAAACATCCCCTATGTTTATCAGTGCAAAAATGGCTCGCTGCTATTTTGTTGCAGGTAGGTAGTCGTGTTGGTCTGTCATAGTCAAAACAAAACAAAACAAAAAAAATCCTTCCAGTAGCACCTTAGAGACAAACTAGGTTTGTTCTTGGTATGAGCTTTCGTGTGCATGCACACTTCTTCAGAGACACTTCTTCAGATATCTGAAGAAGTGTGCATGCACACAAAAGCTCATACCAAGAACAAACGTAGTTGGTCTCTAAGGTGCTACTGGAATGATTTTTTTTTATTTTGCTATTTTGTTGTAATTTGGGCCAGCACACCCATGAGACAAAGTGAGGTGACTGCCTCAGGCAGCAGGATCCACCAGAGCAGCAGATCCCAATGCCAATCTTTCTTCCCCAGTTGTTCTTGAAGTAGATCTTCCTTCACTGCTTCTTCCATGGAGAGAAGGGGCAGTGCCATTTTGGGGAGTGCCTCATGGGCCAAAACGTATTGGGATGGCCCTGGTTGCAATTGCCCCATTCCCTTCACTTTAGGATCTTTCAAGTTTAATTCTGCTCTGCCACAAGGCCGAACTTCTGCCATGATGAAAATGTACAACCTTGGATGTTTCCTTTCTTATCCAACTTTTTAACAGCAATATTGCCAGCATCAGATTTCATTTATCCTGAAGCCTAGATTATTGGATTTATTGATCCATTTTAGAGCTAATCGTTCTACTGTGTAATTTAAGGAGATGTGCCATTACTTGTTGTCATGGAATTAATCCTTCCCTCCCTCCCCCACTGCCAAACATCAGGATAAATCCATCTATTGTACACACTACAGTACAGTAATTCCATTTGTAAGGTTGTGTAGCTGGGAGATAAGCCCATCTTCATGCTGTCTGTCAGATTAGAGAACATTTAAGATTTCCTATCTTACTTCAGATGCTGCTCATCAACAATTAGCATTCTGCTCTTCTGAAAAAAGGACCAACCTCTTAGCCCTCATCTGCAACTGAAACCAAGGTCAAGTACAAGCAACTGGATTTCCTCACCTTCATCCCTGGTTTCTTTGACACCTTTTCCCACTACTTTTTCACTGACCTCACTGTCTAAATTGTACACTTTAGGGGACAGAAACCGCCTTTTGCTTGTAGTAATCTGTAAATTGGATTACTCTCTTTTGAGTAAGATGGTTGGTAGTTAAGGCAAGTATTGCTGGCTAGAGCTGTTGGTTTGTTTGGATTTGCTTTGGGGCACTGACCTTTTTTATTTATTTAAAGACCCCCTAGAGAAAGCATTTGTTTTTCTGAATGTTTGCTGCTATGATTTCAGTGTTTTTTTAATGATAAGTTATTCTGAAGAAAGAAGATGGAATTCAACTATGTATTATTACAAATATTCCATCTGAGCAGGCGTATCAGTGTGTATGAAAAATAAGGAAATGAACCAGAGTGATTTGGGGGAGGAGGTATTCCCCCCAGTGGCATAGCATGGGTTGCCAGCATCTGGGGGCTGTGCAGAGAAGAGATGTGAGGGAGGGAAACAGATGGAGCACACATACACATTTAACGCCCAACAGCATTACCCAGGAAATTGCAGCCACAGATATAAGAAAAGAAAAATTGTTCCATTGTCTGGAGAGGTAATTTCCTGGTTCGCATGGAAAAACCGTTTTCAATGGAGACCAGCGACGGAAGCACACAGCTGTAATGTCCTTATACACCCCATAGGATTCTTCATTACACAGGGTTGTACTAGATCACCCTTGGGGTCCCTTCCGATTCTATGATTCTTTATAATGTACTGGTTGTTTTCCCTATCTCACATTAAGAGTTCATATACTAACAACTCTTATTTTCCAATTATGCCGTAAAAGCACTACACCAGTTGACGACCCTCAATTCAAAGACTGTAATCTTGAGAGCAAATTAAAAGGTATGTTGCTAACACACACACTAACACACACACACACACACACACACACACACACACACACACCCTATAGTCAGTGTATTATAAATGCAATAAATATTTAAGCAGCTGGCATGAAGCAGATCATTATTGCCTCAAAGAACTTCTTTTTTTATGAAGTGTGATTTATCAGCACTTTAGTTTCTTTAAAGTGAGCATTCATTTGCAGATGACTGGTACTAGTCTCTTCTCCCTAGGTGCAGTAGTTCTAATACTGCAGTCTATAATGATGATGGGGTGTCATTTTTTGCCTACATAAAAACATCCTTGATTACAGCAGGAGAATTGTTGGTACACAGCAAAGATTTCTAGCCACTCACCTTCTGTTAGCCTAAGAGGTGGAAATCATCAGTTCAGAGATGTACCTACCTAATCAACAGTAAAATTAGTTTCCACACACTGTACTGAGCACAGATTCAGCAAGCTGTTTGCCAGAGATTAGGTGAGCATTCCCACCCCTCAAAAAGAAAAAGAAAAAACTGGACACAATTGTAATCTTACATTCTCTCTGCAGAGCGTAGCTGTAAGCCACAGCGAAATGAATGCTAGCTTTTTGATTGTTTGGTGAATAGCTCCCAGTACATAAGAGAACTGGTGACATACACATGTAGGCAAGCAAACCCCAGTTAGGTGAGAAAGAGCCTCTTGATCCTGCAAAGTAAGGCAATGAGTGCATTACACATGGGACCCCCAGCGAGAAATTATAGTGTGGCATTGCTGTAGTGTTCTAGATAGTCAGACATGCCCTCCTCTAGGACACTCCATTCCATTCTCTTTCCAATCCAGTCAGCATTTAATGATCACTGAACATCTCAGTTCTCATTGGACCATTTTTTTTTAGGGAGGTGGGAGCTCTGGGTCTTTTGGAAAGCTTCCCCCCCTCCGCTTCTGCAAACCTTGGGTTTGTCCTAAGCCTGCTAATGCTTCCCTCTTGTGTTTGGGCTTATGTCTTGAGGAGCACAAAACCCCAAGTCTGGATGTTCTGTGTTAAGGGTGCCAGGTGCATTGAGTTACCATAGCAACACCAGCAAGGTTTGAGTGTATGACTTGCGCTGAGTCACACACCCTCCCATTGGATCCAAAAATATGCCTACGTAGAAATGGGTATACAGTGGTACCTCAGGTTACATACGCTTCAGGTTACATACGCTTCAGGTTAAGAACCCTTCTAACCCAGAAATAATGCTCCAGGTTAAGAACTTTGCTTCAGGATAAGAACAGAAATTGTGCTCTGGTGGTGCAGTGGCAGTGGAAGGCCCCATTAGCTAAAGTGGTGCTTCAGGTTAAGAACAGTTTCAGGTTAAGAACGGACCTCCGGAACGAATTAAGTACTTAACCAGAGGTACCACTATAATAGTCTCTAGGGCATTGCTTTCATTATGTCTTGTGCTGATGTTGTACTCTCCCCTGTTTGCTGTCAGGGTCTGACTCTGAATCTGTGAGAGTCAGGGGAAGAGGCTGTGGGTTTTACACAGCAGTGTTAGCTACCATGGGGAGAGTGTAAGTAGATTTTTCTGTACATATCCATCTTTACTTCAGAAGCCAGAATAACTGTATATAGTGGATAGTAGTGTTTAGCTTTGTCTTGTGTCTGGAGACAATAAACACTTAATTTAATACAGAGTGGTTCAGAACCCAAATTACAGATAAAAAGGGAGAGAGCCCAGTGCAACACAGAACAGTTTTTTTTTTTTTTTTAAACTGCATAGTAACAAGGCTTAACAATATCTTGGGGACCACACACCCCCTCTAGCTTTTACTGTCCATGTGCTGGAACATTTTACATCCCTTAGAGACATTAGCACTCAAAAAAGAAAGGTAGCGATGTGGGAATTTTAAGAACCTATTGTCACTCTATCCTCCATCTTTGCAATATTTGACTGGTCAGGATCCTTCTGATTCCATTCTGTCAAGGTTCTTTGCAAAAGCAGCTATCCTTCAGAAGTTAACCTTTATTTTTATTTAGTGTCATGTCAAGAATCTAAAGCACAATGAGGGTTGTTGCTCTGTGTGTGTGTGTGTGTTGCAGGATAAATAAACAGAATTGATGGATTAATGCCGACATAAAATGTACATCTCTCCTATGACGTTGGAGAAGTCTCTAAACTTATTTGGATTTAGGAACTCTGTCATTTGTGATCTGTGCTTTTCCTGCCAGTAAAATTCCAGTTAGTCTTTGGTCCACACACTAATCCAAGCTTTCGAAGGGTCTTCTCCTTTTCCACTTGTAGACTTAAACTCCTGTCAAGTATACTGTTCGTTCTAATTCTTTAGTGCTTATTTATCACTGTGTCCTAGTGTAGATAAAATACCTACATTATTCCTTTTTGTCGGCAGTAGGGGTGGGGATTAAATAGTGTTTCATAGGACTTCAGCCTTTGACATGCTTTCTAAATGAATCTTTGGGATTCGAGGCCAACTGCTTGTGAGAAATTTATGAGTAACAAATAACATGTTTAAAAGCTGTTATTTTGGCCTGTTAGATTTATACTGGTTTTCAAAAGCCCTAGACAATTTTATTGCCTATTACACATTATGGCACCACTTTGGGACACAGCATTATCTAACATTCATTCTTTTCTTTTCTTTTCCTTTCCTTTTTTTTTTTTTTTACAGCGGAGTCATGGGAAAGACAAGACTGGCATTCATTTTTAATTTCTTTTGTACCAGCATTAAAAAATAAATAAAGCCAGTGGGTAGATAGTCTACATATGAATTGAACATAATGAGATTTGCAGTTGTTTCTTATTATTTTTAATGGGTTGAATCTAGATGTTTCCCCCACCTCACCTCACTTGTCCTGTCCTCTCTCCCCACCCACCCCCAGCAGGATCACTATGTTGGATCAAAACTTCCCCATGGATAGAAGAAACATTTCCATCCACAGAAGGTATAGTCTGGATCCACGCCAATTAAATTACTTATCAAATTTCTGACTCATATTTTCTCAGAGAATACTCCCAGTTGCAGAACTCACATGGCAGGAGTGCTTAGAGCTAATGATGTATTATTTTCCTCCTGAATATTAAAATAAAATAAAAAAGATTTACAATATTGCAACAGACAAAAACATGAGTGAAAAGAATGCAATAGTTCTGAACTGATGCAAAAGAAAAGTTAAAACCACAAGCAGATGAGTACAGTTGGTTTAACAAAATGAATGGCGATAGAATTATGATCCTTCATTTGAAATGAATGATGGGATATTTGCATTTAAGGCTCTTTCCATGATCACAGCTCTAGATGTTGACTCTGATAGTGTGTTTCCATTCTCTCCCTCCTCCCACACCATCCAATATAGGGAGTGAATTCCACTGAATCCAAAGAACAGTAATAGCTTTAGCTTCTAATTAACTGTAGATTCAGAAATAAATACCAATCTAATAATATGCAGTTATTTATGATGATTGATTACAGTATTGATAATATAAACATAATTTTCTCAGCCTGCCAAAAAGAAGTTTAATTACTAAAAGAAAAAATTGAACAGTAAAATATCTTGCAACTTAGCTTGTTAGAACAATGCAATTATTCTGTTGGAAGTCCAATCCATCATGGAAGCTTTCCACAATCTTAATTCAGTTCATATTCTGAATAAAAAGTTTGGTATGTTGGACAAACCATGGATCTCACACAAACACAAAAACACACACAGAGAGAGACTTGCTCAGAACCTATAAGCTTTTCCCCCTTGTTGACAGAAAGTTCCCCCACCCAACTCACAGGATTATCATTTTGAATGTTCCTGAGCTGAATTGGACCACATAGAAGTGGCCGCCAAGTGACACAGACAGGAATATAGCCCTTTTCAGATGCCCACACTCAGTGCATGGGTGTCAAGGACCAGTAGGGTAGATGTTATTGGGGGAAGGTCTAAGAGTGCAGCTCTGCTCAACCTTAAAAACGAGGCTAGCAAGTCACACAGATTACATGTGAATAAAGCAAAGCAAATTGGCTTGACTAGGAATAAACATCCTGCTTTCTTAAAAGCACAAGAAGATCCCTACTGGATCAGGTCAAAGGCCCATCTAATTTAGCATCCGGTTCTCACAGTGGCTAACCAGATACTTATGAGAAGCCCACAAGCAAGACCTGAGCACCCATTGTGACCATCCATGAGAGCATGCAGGATGTAGCCTCCATTAAGAAATGAGTGAGTTCTGACTGCTCAATTCTGTTCTTTTCTCTCTGAGGTCCTCAGTTGGAGGTACTGTTTCTTGGAAGGCAGTAGCCGAAGAGTAATACCAAAGGAAGACAGAGGAGAGAAACCTCTGCTTGAACTTTCCTAGTGTCTCTTATTTCTGTTCCTCACACCACTCTGACGTGCTTTTATTGCAAGGGTGTTTCTGGTAAGCCTCTTGTCCATCTTTGAGTCTCTCACACCTGCTGCTGATCGGTTTCACTAGATCTCCACATGGTCGAGTATTGTGGGTTTTTTATGCTGATGAGAGCCCATAAAACCTAATATGTGCTGTATGTAATGGGATCTTTTTGTTACATTTTATGTGACAGGAAAGGAATGCATGATTCGAAAAGCAATTATCTGAGTGTTTATTTTCATTTTGTAAACAATTACAGGGTTCGGAGGAGGAGGAGGTTTCATGCAGCCCATTGTACATGCCCAGAGCTTTCTTATTTCACTTTTGCCCTTTTTGTAACAATATATATATATATATATATATATATATATATATATATATATATATATATATATATTAATTACTTGGAGTAAGGTAGATTCTGCCAACCTAAATTACACTTATGGGAGGAAATATAGTAAGTAACCAATGCCCCCTTTGTGCAGGGGTGTATATCTGCATACTGTTATTAGTGATGCATTGTTCATCCCTCTAATACAGGTAAAAAGGTAAAGGTAAAGACCTCTGGATGGTTAAGTCCAGTCAAAGGCGACTATGGGGTGTGGTGCTCACCTCACTTTCAGGCCAAGGGAGCTGGCATTTATGCACAGACAGCTTTCCAGGTTATGTGGCCAGCATGACTAAACCACTCCTAGTGCAAAGGAACACTGTGATGGAAACCAGAGAGCACGAAAACGCCGTTTACCTTCCCGCCACAGCGGTCCCTGTTTATCTACTTGCAATGGCATGCTTTTGAACTGCTAGGTTGGCAGAAGCTGAGACAGAGCAACAGGAGCTTACCCCGTCACACAGATTCGAACTTCCGACCTTCTGATCAGCAAGCCCAAGAGGCTCAGTGGTTTAAACCACAGCACCACCCGCTTCCCTTCCTCTAATACAGAGACAGCCAACATGATAGTGTTGGACTCCAATGCTCATTAGCCCCAGCCAGCATTGCCAGCAGTCAGGGATGATGGGAACTGCAGTCCAGCAACATTTGGAATACACCATGTTGTCTACTCTTGGTCTAATAGATCACTGATGAGCCTCAGGTTGGATGAGCAATAAAACTATATCAAAGGGCTGGGCAAATGAAGTCTTTCCACTTTCATAACCCAATCCATAGAATATTGGGCTTCTAGATGGTGATATCTCCAGGAAAGAGAGATAATTCTCACTGATTTTCAGGGGGCAGGGAGAAATAGCAGGAATGACTTTTCTCACCCACATCTCTCTCTCTCTCTCTCTCTCTCTCTCTCTCTCTCTCTCTCTCTCTATATATATATATAACAGCCGTCGGGCCGTTTTAACGGTCCATTTTGAGGCAGTAGGTCTCATCAGCAACTGGTCGTTTATTAAGTGCACACAGGAATACTCATCCAGGTCTACAGCCAGGATCAGGGAAAGTTCTAAGGGGAAATGGTCACTTTCCAGTCTTGTTACCACCCTAAAGTTGGAGATTTTGGGAATCAAGTCTGCTGATGTCCAAATAAAATCGATGGTAGAGGCATGGGCACCTGACCACAAAGTAAATTCAGCTGGGTAGTCAGAGCTGAGAGCCCCATTTAGCAGATGAAGATTGAGAGCCGACAAGGTTTGTCTACATTTAAAACCTGCATATGTGGCAACGCTGTCTTTAAAGTTCCTAGATAAAAGCTCTGTAGTTACAATGGGTAGTGAGGGGTACTTCTCATATTTAGTGAATAGGGATTGATCAGTATGGGACAAACGGGCATTAAAGTCTCCGGCAAGCAGGAATGTGGTGTCAGGATATTTCTCGAAGAGAATCTCAAGTGACAATTGAATTTCCTTCTATCTCTGATCAACCAGGTTTTTCTTATAAACTGGGTACAGGTAAACATTAATCACCACAAACACTTCCTCTGCTATTAGTAGCTTTACACCATCGTGACTGGGTGTCAATTTTTTCCACCTGGAGGTCTCTCTCTCTCTCTCCATATATATATATATATATATATATATATATATATATATATATACCGGTATATATAAATTTGGAGGAAGGTGATGGCACCTTTGCACCATCTACCCCTCCCCACCAACAATACCCCTGGAGTGATGCTACTGCACCATGACATAGCATAATTCCAGGAATGTTGCTGGGAGTGGGGGACATACAATCCTCCACTGACCAGTAGAGTCTTTCCTGGGGCATCATTACAGAAGACAAAGATGCATAGGAGCGCTACTGGTGCCACTTGAAAAGGGGCCCAAAAATAAAAGGGGAAAGGAAAAGACATTTCTTACCACTGTAAGGTTGACTCCCTCAAAAGAAAAGTCAGTGAAACTTCTGCTGAAATTAGCCATTTGTTCCCAGGAGGCCTTTTCCTTCACCCTCACCATGAAAAGGAGTATCAGCACAGTGGTTGGTCTTGGTAAAGGAATCCTTAACCAAGAGCATTTCCCACAAGTTCATTCCCTGTTGTTTTAAGCACAACAAGGTATTGATATGAAGCAAACTTCAATAGCATCAGATGAAGCACTGAGCTCCTGAAAAGTGGAGAGGGGCGTTTCACTGAAGGGCATCAAAAGTCTGTGTAGAAAAAAAATGCTTATCATAACATTTCTAACAACTTAATTAGAGCAGGCAAACAGGAATCCATCAGCAGAGGGTGAATTTAATTGGACTGGCACAGCTAAGAAGATGGGAGGAATTGCATCTTTCCATCTAAACGATGTAGTTTAAAGTGGGGGGGAAAGTTGTCAAGAAACTTTAGCAGAAGTCTCTCTTGCTATTTTTGCAGTGTCATCAAGATAACACAAAGCAATGTGCTAGACATGAAAAAAGTGTTGTAAAGAGAATTGGGATTAAAAATGTAGTGTTCTGCCTTTGAGACAGATGACTCATAATGTTGTCTTTGACTAGCCCTGTTCATTAAGACATCATTCTGTAAACTTAAAAACAGTTGAGTTTCTCCTGCAGTGTAATCCTATGCATGTCTACTCAGAAGGAGGCCTCACTGAATTCAGTTAGATTTACTCCAAGGTAAGTAACTGCCTAAGAAGTTCTAGGAGTCCTGATCCAGAAAGTTTTAAAAATAACTGTTACAGTTGCAGATGTGCCTGCTGTCTACATCTACAGCATGATGCTTGTGAACTAACTGAATGCAACTGGATGCAACCTTCATTGTTTGTGCAGGACTGTCCCAAGGCAATGTTCTGCTTGAGACAAAGGACATTGCCTTACATCCAGCATGAAGACTTGACAACAGACATTGATAAAAAAGTTATACAGACATACCTCAGAGATATTGTGGGTTCGGTTCCAGGCCACTGTGATCAAGTGAATATTGCAATAAAAAGTAAATGTAAAGGTACCCCTGACCGTTAGGTCCAGTCGCAGACGATCCTGGCCCTAAACTGTATCCTGGCCCTAAACTGTATAGGAACTTATATTTTAGTATTAACACCTTGAACTTGGCCCAGTACCAAATTGGCAGCCAGGGCAAATTCCATAAGCAGGGTATATGCCTCCACAAGCATGCTAGCCACCATGTTCTGCACTGGCACCAGCTTCCAGATCAACCCCAAGGGTAGCCCCACGTAGAGTGCTTTGCAGTATTCCAACCGTGAGGGCAATTGTGATCCAGCTAACCCAATCCAGGAACAGCCATAGCTGTCTTACCAACCAAAGTTGATAAAAGGCACTCCTAGCCACTGAGGACACTGTCACCTCCAGTTACAGAGTGGGATCCGGGAGCATCCCTAAATGATGTACCTGCTCCTTCAGGGAAAGTGCAACCCCATCCAGGGCAGGCAGTTTACTGCCTTCCCAGACCTGGGAACGACTCACCCCCAGAGCCTCCATCTTGCCAGGATTCAGCTAAGTAGCCCTCATCTTCACCCCACCACTGCATCCAGACACCAGTCCAGGGTCTCTTTAGCCATTCCTGATCAGATGTTACAGAAAAACAGAGTTGAGTATCATCATGCTCCAGAACTCCTAATGACCAATGGCTTCATGTAGATGTTAAAGAGCATGACATAGTTCTGTTCTTCCACCACTCCCCAGTCTTCTAACATCCACCACCTAATGGTAGAGCCGGCCTGATGCTTATGAATTGAAAGTGGCCTTCAACCAGAGCTGAATCAGGACCCTGAATTTTGATTCCTCCCTCTCCCAGACATCATCTATTTAGTAGAGACATTTGGGTAGTTGTAATTGTTTTATCTAATAGTGCTCTACAGCATGAGCATAGCACTTATGGGCTTGTTTGTTTTAAAAAAGATAGTAAACAGTGTGCTTGCGGTTATTTTCTGAAAATTCCCACGACTAATCAGCATTTTGTTAAAGGTAGATAGCCGTGTTGGTCTGTCATAGTCAAAACAAAATAAAATAAAAAAATTCCTTCCAGTAGCACCTTAGAGACCAACTAAGTTTGTTCTTGGTATGAGCTTTCGTGTGCATGCACACTTCTTCAGATACACTGAAACAGAAGTCACCAGACCCTGATATATAGTGAGAGGGTGGGGAGGGGTACCTCCCCACCCTCTCACTATATATCAGGGTCTGGTGACTTCTGTTTCAGTGTATCTGAAGAAGTGTGCATGCACACGAAAGCTCATACCAAGAACAAATTTAGTTGGTCTCTAAGGTGCTACTGGAAGGAATTTTTTTATTTTATTTTGTTTCAGCATTTTGTTGTGAGTCTCAGTTAGGTGGACCTTTACTAGTAAAACAACACGAAATCTAACTATATTACTTAAATAGTTTTGAAACCATATTTTCCTTGCTTGTAAACAGAAGGACAATGCCAGCAGGACCCCTGTTTGCAAATGAGAATCCAGCCTCATAAATTATCGCTGGCCTGCATAGTAATGAAGCCATTTATATGGAAATGGGCGCACAACTATTCTTTTGCCAGCTCTCGAGCAATTCATGAACTGCTTTTCACATTACGAGAAGTGCTTCATGAATCAGATGAAAAACAAAATTGAGACACTGGTAATTTCCAGCATCCTTTGATAAAAGACCCAGTCCAAACATGGAAACAGAGAAGAAGTCAAGAGGCGAAAAGCAAAAGAAAGCAGGAAGGATAACAATGTCAATAGGATTGAATACTGACACAGGGTAATGGTCTTCACCTCCTCCGAAAATGAATATAGGCAGAGGTAGGATTTATTAAAATAAGGGATAAAGAGCAAATCAAAGCAGAACTGTTTATTTACGAAGAGGAAGCTGATGTTTGCTTTTGGTTGATGACTGCGATGATCTGTGAATCATTTCATCACCTGAAAACTACACTTGCTAATGAATTAGTAGGAACAGGAACTGCCTGTATTTCAAAAATAAATAAATGTCCTTTTACATTTGCTTATGGGGGGCTGTATTTGAAGAAGTTAGAGGAGACACTCTGAAAATAACGAGCAAAATTAGTCATGCCCATTAAGTTCAGTGGGTTTACTTTGAGTAGGACCAACTTTGGATGCACTCAAAGGGTGGTATCTAACTAAATAGTTCCACTAGCGCAGGGACTTTTGGCGGCACGATTAAATTTGTATACCACCTTATACCTGCAGGTTTCAGGGCAGTTACAACATAAAAGCACAATATAAAAGCACAAAATACATATTAAAAATAAAGCAAAACAACCTAATAAACTTCCCCACCTTCTTCTCTCCTTTCTAAGATGCCTAAATATGTTCTTGGGGTTCCTCCAACCCTCTAGGGCAGGCATAGGCAAACTCGGCTCTCCATATGTTTTGGGACTACAACTCCCATGACCCCTAGCTAACAGGACCAGTGGTCAAGGATGATGGGAATTGTAGTCCCAAAACATCTGGAGGGCCGAGTTTGCCTATGCCTGCTCTAGGGAATGCAAGGGGCACATGGGGAGGGGAGGGGAGGGGAGAGGGTGGACAAGTTCCATTGTGCAGCTGCCTTGCTCTTAACTGGACTAGTCCCTCACCTGGAACTATTTAGAATGACTGTATACCAATAAACATGTGATAAGCCCAACCAGATACAGAAGGTGATTCCAGCATTGTTCACCATTCATGGAGCTTCATATGCTGTTGGACTCCTGCTCCCAACTCTCATTTACCATGCTGGCTGGCTGGGGCTCACTGAAGCTGAAGTCAAACAACATTTGAGAACTCAAGGCTTCTCTTGGGCATAAAAAATAAACAACAGCAAACTGGCAGCAGTTATGGCATAGATAGCATATTTCCAATATTGTTAATTCCTGTGTACACAAACATGCAGCACCGAATTTATAGCAAGGTGTCCATGAATCTTGTTTCTAATAGACCATTAAGATTGGCTTCTTATTTCTGTCTCTGCAAAACTAAGTTGTCTCTTCTACCCTGGTGAGAGGGCTTTATAGGGGAGGAGAGATAGGTCCCCTCTCTGTTCACAACACCATTCACTAAACACAAGTTTAAACAGAGGCAGAGCTAGCTGTTCCAGTACCCGGAGCGGCACACATGCTGTGCACTCGGGGGCGGGGCTAGTGTGAGCATCCCAGGGGGGCAGTGCGGCGATATCTCCCCCCCTCAGGGATGACACCAAGGGAGGGCGGCCCCCACCACACCCCCTTCCTCCGCCAGTGAGTTTAAAGCACATGGCTCCCCCAAAGAACCCTGGGAATGGTAGTTTCCTGCTCCAAAAGCCACCCCCCACAGAACTGTGATTGCCAAGACACTTAACAAACTATAGTTCCCAGGATTCTTTGAGGGAAGTCATGTGAATATGACCTCTCTCTCAACAATTCCTCTTGTTAATCACATGACAAGCATCTCCACCCCCATCGTTCAGCCTGGACACTGAGGTCCAGTGCCGAGGGCCTTCTGGCGGTTCCCTCACTACAAGAAGCCAAGTTACAGGGAACCAGGCAGAGGGCCTTCTCGGTAGTGGCGCCCGCCCTGTGGAACGCCCTCCCTTCAGATGTCAAAGAGAACAACAACTACCAGACCTTTAGAAGACATCTGAAGGCAGCCCTGTTTAGGGAGGCTTTTAATGTTTAATAGAGTATTGTATTTTAATGTTCTGTTGAAAGCCGCCCAGAGTGGCTGGGGAAACCCAGCCAGATGGGCGGGGTATAAATAATAAATTATGATGATGACGATGATGATGATGACTACAATGCTATATCCTGGTGCAAGATTTAGCATGGCACCATTTTGTAAGGGACACTATTCGTATCCCTGTATTTCTGGTACCTCTTTTAAAAAAGTAACACAAGCTTACTAATTGGCAGCCTCATATTTGCATTTGTGGACCCTGTCTTAAAATTAATGTGGTGCGTGAAAAAGTATTGTGCCTCTACTGGCTCTCTGCTCATCTCAACAACGTCCGGGTGCCTTTCTTGAACTGGTGGATGTCAGGGGCTGGCCGGTTTCCGAAGCGGTGCCAGAGGAGACAGCTGACCTAGATAGGGCTCCGCTGACGCCCGAAGAGTTATTGAGGGTCTGGGATCAGGAACAGGCACAGCCCCTGCTGACGCCAGAGCAGGTAGTGCAGCAATGGGAGGAAAGCTCCACCAGAGCGCTAGCACAGCCAATGGGAAGGGATCAGAATATGGAGACCGAGGAGGAGTTGAGGCTTAGAGAGCCTACCGGAGCATCAGACACCACAAGCGGGGAAGGTGAAAGCGAAAGGGAAGGGGGAGCCGTAGGGCTGCCCAGGTCAAGGGCGCGGAAGCGGAAAAAGGAGAGGCGGAGACTAGGCTTTCCGAAGCTCCTATGCTGGGGGCGGAGCCGCAAATCCGTACTAGAAGGATCTGACTCCGAGGGGTCGGATGCATAATCGCAAGGTCTGGATTATCAATGTTATGAAATAAAGTGATTAGTTTAGCAGACTGCGTTTTGTGGATGCTTACTTCCGAGGAGACACCCATCCGTCTCACAGCATCCTTCTAGTCATCGTCACCTCCTCAGAAGTAAAGCACAACCAGCATGAGCAGCGCGGAAGAAGCCGCAGCGTTAGCTGCCCAAGGAGCCGGCGGTGGAGGTGCCCCTACCTGGGAAGATAGAGCTCGTGAGCTAGAGGTACTGTACCGAATTAGTCAAGCCAGGTTGGAGGAGGCAAGGATCCACGCTGAGCAGGGCAGGAGTGCGCAGGCGGGCAGGCGAATCACCATGCTAACAAGCAGGTTTCAGGGCAGACCAGAACAGTACATAGGTTTTAGAACGGACATGCTATATGCCCTGGAACTACAAAAAGACTCATTTAAAAATGAGGAAGAGCAGGTCGGATTTGTAATTTCGCATTTTGAATCACATGCTCGAGATTGGGTGAGGCCACTGATTATGGCCAAGGACCCAGCGCTTCAGAGAGTAAAGGAGTTCTTTAAAGCGATGGACGCTGTTTATACGAGCAGTTCGGAACAGGAATTGGAAGCGCAGGAACTTTTGCTTTTGAGGCAAGGGAATATGACGGTGCGCGAGTACCAGGCAAAGTTTTTGTCGTTAACCCATCGTCTGGGATGGGAAATCAATACGCCTCAAATGATAGCGCTCTTTAAGTTAGGTCTGGCCGATGAAGTAAAAGACTCTTTGGCGAGGGGGGGTCCCTACAATGACATGAAAAGCCTCACCGAAGCAGCGATGGCAATCGGCATTAGACTGGAACTCAGAGACAAAAGCAGGAAGGAGGGGAAGGCGGGAAGGTGGTTCAACTTCCGCATTCCCACACCAACAGAGAGACCGGCTGGCGCGCAGACGCACCTCCCGGAAGAAACGCCCATGGAATTGGGAGGAGCGCGCGCGCGCCCTATTTCAAACGCAACGGTTGCCAAGGGGAGTGACACGCAAGGCGGGAAGGCGCCCAGAAAATGCTATGTGTGTCACCAAATAGGACACCTCGCAAAAGCGTGTAATAAGAAAAAGGTGTGGCAAGGCATGACGGGGGCTGTAACAGGAGAAGGGGAGGAGCAGACGCCGAGGCAGGGAAACGGGAATGCCGGCTGGCAAGTCACGGGGACGGCCAGCCCGGCTCAGGAGCAGTAAAAGGTCCCCCCAGCAACGCACCAGAGACGCCCCCCCCCAGCCCGCCAGAGCACACCCTCCCCAACCCTCCCAAGCCAGGCATCGTGATGGAAGTCACACTGGAGCTACCCAATGGCTTCACCATGCAAGTTCCCGCCTTGGTAGATTCGGGAGCATCGGCTGATTTCCTGGATATAGACTTTGCACGGCAGCACCAGCTTCACCTCCTGCCTTTGCCTGTCCCCTTGCAAGTCACCACCATTGATGGGAGGGAATTAAAAGGAGGGGCGGTCACGCAAAGCGCTCCACCTATGCGGATGGGGATGGGAAGGCACTCTGAAGTTATTGCTTTCCACGTCACCACGTTAGCAGGCCCCCCCTTAATACTGGGGATGGGGTGGCTGGACAGACATGACCCAGTAGTGAGCTGGCATCAGCGCTCTCTAGTGTTTGGTTCTGCGTATTGCATGGAGAATTGCTTGCAGCAGCTCAATCCCAAGGAGCAGGCAAAGGCTGCCGTGATGCAAGCAGGGGAAGTCACCCTCCCTGCGCAATATGCGGAGTTTCAACAGGTGTTTAACGAAAGGGAAGCAGACAAGCTACCCCCCCACCGCCCCTACGACTGCCGAATCGACCTGGTGCCAGGAGCTCAGCTGCCACCGGGCAAGCTTTATTCAATGTCGGAGCAGGAGATGGCAGATCTGAAGGACTTCATTGACAAAAACCTGGCCAGAGGGTTCATCAGGGAAAGCAAGGCTGTAGGGGGCAGCCCAGTGTTCTGGGTGGACAAAAAGGACACCCCCCAACGGAGATTGATTTGTGACTATCGGATTCTCAACTCCCTGACCCTCCCTGTCTCCTACCCCATGCCGAAGATCGACGACCTGCTGGCGGCGGTACGCAAGGGCAGGATCTTCACCAAGCTGGACCTGAGGGGTGCGTACAACCTAATCAGGATCAGAGAAGGCGATGAGTGGAAAACAACCATGTTCACACCCCTGGGTGCTTATGAGTTCCTCGTGATGCCCTTCGGCCTCCAGGGAGGTAGTCAATGCTTCCAAGCGTTCATGCATCACGTGTTGGGACCCCTGCTGTACAAACAGGCAGTGGTCTATTTAGATGACGTGCTGGTGTACTCTCAGAACCCAGAGGAGCACGTGCACCACGTAAAGGAAGTACTGCAGAGACTCCAGGAACACCAATTAGCGGTCAAGCTGGAGAAGTGCCGGTTCCACACCACGGAGGTGGACTTCCTAGGCTACCGACTCTCAGATACAGGAATAGCCATGGATACCAATAAGGTGGAGGCGATCCTGCAATGGAAAAGCCCCAAGACCAAGAAGGACGTGCAGCGCTTCGTCGGCTTCGCAAATTTTTATCGCAAGTTCGTAAGGGCGTTCGCAGACATGACAGCACCAATTACGGACTGCTTGAGAGGCAAGAAGAAGTTTAAGTGGACGGACGAGGCGCAACAAGCCTTTGAAACACTCAAGAAAGTCTTCGCCTCAGAGGAGCAGTTGCTGCATGTGAACCCCAGCAAGCCCATCAGAATAGAGACAGATGCATCAGATCGAGCCATAGGAGCGATACTACTGCAGCAAGATCCAGCAAAGGAATGGCGGCCCTGTGCGTTCTATTCCAGGAAGTTGAGCCGGTCTGAGGCCCATTACGCCATTTGGGACAAAGAACTGTTGGCAGTGGTCGCAGCATTCAAACACTGGCGCCACTTCTTGGTGGGGGCGCAACACCAAATCCAGGTTCACACTGATCACAAGAACCTGGAGTACTGGCGCACGGCTAGAGTGCTCAACCAGTGCCAAATGCGATGGGCAGAGTTTTTTGCGGAATTCAATTTCCACATCCAGTATGTTCCTGGCGAGCAGAACAGCAGGGCGGACGCCCTATCCAGGAAGCCAGAATACATGGAAGATGAAGGACCTCCGGTGGCAAGGGCCATCTTCAAGCCTGAACAGTGGCGGTGTGGGGCGACATTGGGTGGTAGGGAAGAACTGGTGCGCCTCACACAGGCGGACGCCTTTGCCCAGAACAAACTGAGGGAACTCAAGGAGGGGAATCCCAGGGCAGGAGGGTTTGAGGAAAAGGAGGGGCTACTGGTGTACAAGGGGGCACTGTATGTGCCAGGGGAGGATATGAGGGCCAAAATTCTCAGACAGCTTCATGACAACCCCACAGCAGGGCACTTTGGGCAATTCAAAACCATGATACTGGTCACTAGAGAATTCTGGTGGCCAAAGGTCAGGCAGGACGTTAAGGACTACGTCAGGGGGTGCGAGGTCTGCCAAAGGGCCAAGGGGGAGAGAAGGGTACCAGCAGGACTACTGGAACCGCTTCCCACCCCAAGCAAGCCCTGGGAAGCGGTTTCGCTGGACTTTGTCACGGATCTCCCCAAGTCCAAGGGCAACACGGCTGTACTAGTCGTAGTGGATCTCCTGACCAAGATGGCTCACTTCATTGCCTGCCCCAAAGTGGTGTCGGCGGAGGAGACGGCCCGGTTGTTTATGCAGCACGTGTTCAAGCTGCATGGTATGCCAGTGAGAGTAATTTCGGATCGCGGCGCCCAATTTACCTCCCGTTTCTGGTGCAAGCTCATGCAGATCTTGAAGGTGCAGGTGTGTCTATCTTCAGCACGCCATCCTCAAACTAACGGTCAATCGGAGCGTGTTAATTCCATACTGCAGCAGTATCTGCGCTGTTATGCTTCCCAGCAACACAGCGACTGGAGTGACAAACTCGCCCTTGCAGAGTTTTCGTACAACAATGCTCAACACTCCTCGGCAGGCATGTCCCCGTTCCAGGCGATCTACGGCAGCCACCCCAGGGCCTTTCCGGGAAGGGAGGGGGAACAGGGGGATGGAGACGTGCCCGCTGCACAGAATTTCGCTGAGGAGTTGGAAGCATTGCACCAATTGCTCAGTGACAATTTGGAGCGGGCTAAAGCAGCCTACAAGACGGCAGCGGACCGGCACCGCAGGGAGGGGGAGGACATCCAGGTGGGAGATATGGTATGGTTGTCCACACAAGGGCTGCCCATTCGCGGCAGGTGCAAGAAGCTGCAGCAACGTAGACTGGGGCCTTTTGAGGTAGTAGAGCAGATCAACCCCGTGGCTTTCAAACTGCGACTGACGGACGACATGAGGATTCACCCGGTGTTCCACAGGTCTCTCCTGTCCAAGTACAGGGAACCTCACAGGTACCAACAGGGCTACCAGCAGGGGTCGCAGGGGTTACCGATGGTGGAACCGGAACTCTTCAACGAGGCCACCGAGATTTTGGACTCCAGGTGGCAAGGGGATGAACTGCAGTATTTGGTAGCGTGGGAGGGGGAGCCAGCGTCGGAAAATGCATGGATCCCGGCAGAGGAAGTCACCAAGGAGCATCTGGTGTGAGAATTTCACGAACTATTCCCGCACAAGCCCAAACCATACCGTTGGCAACTAAGAGACGTGTTTCAGCCCACAGACTCGGAGGAAGGGGACTTCTGGGGTTTCCCACCATCAGGGGGGAGTGAAGGGTACCCAATGGTAGGAGAAGGGACCGAGAGTGCAGAACCCCTTTCTCCACCCATGGCCAGGGAGGATTGGGAAGACCTGTTTGCCTCATCGTCCAGTGGCGACACCACAATATTCTTAGGTTTCCCTTCCTCCCCTGACACAGCAGACGAGTCTTGGGGGGAGCTGGGAGATCTAGCAAGGGACTCCGAAACCGATCTGCCCCAACCAGGTGTGCCTTTTCAGGAGGGGAAGGGGGGCTTGGAAGGGGGGATGGATGTCAGGGGCTGGCCGGTTTCCGAAGCGGTGCCAGAGGAGACAGCTGACCTAGATAGGGCTCCGCTGACGCCCGAAGAGTTATTGAGGGTCTGGGATTAGGAACAGGCACAGCCCCTGCTGACGCCAGAGCAGGTAGTGCAGCAATGGGAGGAAAGCTCCACCAGAGCGCTAGCACAGCCAATGGGAAGGGATCAGAATATGGAGACCGAGGAGGAGTTGAGGCTTAGAGAGCCTACCGGAGCATCAGACACCACAAGCGGGGAAGGTGAAAGCGAAAGGGAAGGGGGAGCCGTAGGGCTGCCCAGGTCAAGGGCGCGGAAGCGGAAAAAGGAGAGGCGGAGACTAGGCTTTCCGAAGCTCCTATGCTGGGGGCGGAGCCGCAAATCCGTACTAGAAGGATCTGACTCCGAGGGGTCGGATGCATAATCGCAAGGTCTGGATTATCAAAGTTATGAAATAAAGTGATTAGTTTAGCAGACTGCGTTTTGTGGATGCTTACTTCCGAGGAGACACCCATCCGTCTCACAGCAGCTATTTTCTAATTAGGAATGTGCTGCAAAGTTAGGAGCTGGGTATTCATTTCCCTTCTAGGTTTGCCAATGAAGGCCCATGACTTCCCTGAGCAATCTGCATGCTCCATATTCAAAATGTCACAATGTTTATGTGACAATTAAGAATATTTAGCATCATGTATAAAGCCATACGCCAGGATAAAAATGTGCATTCACATCTAACATAGTAAATGCCATCTGGGTCGATATGTGGTTTCAAAAAGAATTAACGGGGCAGATTTTCTTCAGTAGTGCATGAGTGTGGAGAAGAATAAGAGCAGAACAGACTTATTAAAAGCCTTTGCAAATCAACTGGAAAATAGCATTATTTTGTTCTTGTCAAGAAGAGGGGCTTGTAGGACTATGGGAAGAGTCTGCGCTCTTCATGTCCTTAACCACAAGTGTATTTATACAGAGGGAAATGGGCATAAACCTTTGTAGGGAAGAGTGGTGTTCTTTGTAGTTGATGCTATTTTATATCTCCTATTTTTCCCTTTTTTATTTTTTATTATTTTAATTTTACATAATGAATATGCAATATATGACATTACAAGGAAGCCAACAGTGCAGCCTTCCTGAGTCTCTGCATTTCCTGATTAGAAAAAAGGGCCCATTGGAAGAGTTACCTCATGATGGCTTCCCCTGGGCTTTGACTGAAGTATTTGCACCCCGGAAGGCTACCAAATTGAGAATGGAACCAATTGGATGGGACTAGCCTCACTCATCGTTCTGTGCATCCTGAGAATGACTGAAAGTGATCAAGTTTGGTTTGGATATGTTAGAGTATCAACACACACATGAACATCTCAATCCTCTTCCCTTTCCAGATAGGGCCTTCGTGCTGTTTTATGTTTCATTGCCTTTGTATATATTCTGAGGTAATGGGATAAAGGGAAGAAGAGGCACACAAAAATAGAGGGAAAACAAGTAAAAAAAGGGACGGTATTTCTTTCCCTAACCACCTTTTTCTTTTCTGTCTCTCTTTCAGGATGTACCCCTCTGTGTGGAATACACAGGGAGCTATAAAATAAACAACCTTCCAAATTGACAGTACATTTATTTATGCACGTCTCACACTAACTCATTACGCATCGTCATGTTGCTCCCTGAGCTAGGCATTAAGGGGGGGGGGAGAAGTGAGAGAAGCATGCATAAATCTAATGAGATTTATTTCTTTACATTTCCACACTGATCCTCTGATGTATCTATCCATTTATCTATCTTGAAACTTCAGTCCCCATGCAAACTGGAGAAACTTCAGTCTTCATTTTATTCTCAGAAGGGAATATTATTCCCAACATCATTTCTCTCGCTTGCATGCTGAAAACAATGCAACCCCATTCCATAAATATTGTAAAGCATGCTACAGTTCTTCGGAGGCCCAAGGCCATTATTTTTGTCCCCCTGTTGGCCTTTTCTGCTGGGGATTTGTGCACTGATTTCAAGTTTCAGCTTGTGAGCCCATAAATGGGACGCTTGCCCAGGTATTTGCCGTCTCTCTTGATGTTCTTGTCAACTTAAAAAAAAAAAAAAGGTCAGATCTTTGAAAATTTGTGTCTGAAGCAAAAGTGCTGAAATAGCTGCCCCTCCTCTAGAAAGGAGAAATATATCTATATCTACATCTAGATATGCTATCATGAGGCCATCGTTTCTTGGAAGCCTGATGCTTGTATATTTCCAGAACATGGCACAATATGGCCCATTATATTCCACCCCCTGCATAAAGCTTTCCTGTAATTCTGCACTGCCTTAGGTACATCTGGAGCTTGGCCAGCTGCTTACAGAATTTAGCAGTTCATTTCAGAATGCCTTTGATCTTGGGGCATCAGTGAGGTGATGGAGAGGCAGGTTATTTATTTATTTAGAAATGTCAGGCCTATTGGTCATAGATCTGGCAGCAGAGAAGCTGAGAAAGGGAACTAAAGAGCTAGGTGACAGTGGAGATAAGTTTATGGTTTGGTGCAAATTCAGGATCAACTGGAGGTGGTGACTCCTATAGTATGTTTCTCACTGGATAATTTTGTTCCTACCAGCAGCAGACAAACTAATGGGTTAAGCAGCACCATTCTATACAGAGTTAAGGCATGATTGAGTAGGGCTGTCATACATCTGGACATTAATGGGATTTCATAAGTGGAAGTGACGTCAGGGGGAAATTTCCGGAAGGCTGCAGTTTGTCCTGGATCTTTGGCAAGTAAACCGAAAAATTGTGGTTTTCTTGGCATTTTTGTTAAAAAAAATGTTCAACACCTTTGGGGTCTCAACTATTTCAGTGGTTTCCTAAAAAAGAAAGCTAAACAACTTTGGGGGTGTCCTGGAAATATGGCAGCCCTACGCTTGAGACCTTTGGTTTCAGTTGACTTATGAATGCTTACCTCTGCACAGCACTGAATGTATGAAAACTCTGTCACATAGGTTTGGTGGCCATTTCACACCAGCAACATATCACATGGTAAAATGCCATCTGGCTCGATCTGTTGACTTTATTTCGGTTTTGGCTACAATTTTTTAGTTATTGTGTCATTGTGAAGATGGTATTTTGTCATCCCAGTTCTGCGTTGTGCACCTCCCAGGACAATCCTATCAGATCTTACATTTAAAAAATCAAAAATCCACATGAATCCACCCTGAATGCATTGGAAACAGGATCAGAAAATAAATACATGGGAGATCAAAAACAGTCAGCATATTGTTGACTTTTTAGAAGCTACTGGCACTTAGTCTTTCTTGACAGCTGACTAAGGTCAATGCAGAATATCTATAAATTTCTATTTAGATTTATCACAGCAGCTGCTTTTCCTTTACTTTCTATGATGGTACTGCAGAAATATTCACAGGCCTGCAACAAAGTGGATCGGACCAAATTTGCTGTTTGATACTGTAGAACTGGCACGGGAACCTGCTTCTATAGAAATGGGCAGATCTGCCAAATTTTAGAGTCTCTCTGTTTCTCATTTCACTGCTTTTTATTTCAGTTCTCCGTTTTAAAAAAAACAACAAAAACAGACAGACAAGTCCTCATGAAAATTTTCCAGCATTTTAGTGGAAATTTCTCCTGTGCAACTTTTTTGTATGCAATTTTGCTTAATAAACACACATAATTATATTTTTCTTGATATAATTCATTTTTATAAGTTATTTTATAAGTTATTTTCACCCTAATAAATATACTTTTGTACACATCACCCAGGTGGCGCTGTGGGTTAAACCACAGAGCCTAGGGCTTGCTGATCAGAAGGTCGGCGGTTCGAATCCCTGCGATGGGGTGAGCTCCCGTTGCTCGGTCCCAGCTCCTGCCAACCTAGCAGTTCTAAAGCACGTCAAAGTGCAAGTAGATAAATAGGAACCGCTCTGGCGGGAAGGTAAACGGCGTTTCCGTGCGCTGCTCTGGTTCGCCAGAAGCATCCTTGTCATGCTGGCCACATGACCTGGAAGCTGTACGCCGGCTCTCGGCCAGTAAAGCGAGATGAGCGCCACAACCCCAGAGTTGGACACGACTAGACCTAATGGTCAGGGGTCCCTTTACCTTTACCTTTACACATCACTTTATTTACTAGTCTGGAGAACTGCACTGTCAATTTCAGAGAAGTGCACATTTTGAAGAACGGATGTGTTTCTGTTTGTATACATTGAACATAAAAACGTAAGGATAGCCCTGCTTGATCATGACAATGGCCCATCTAGTCCAGCATCCTGTTCTCACAATGGCCAACCAGATGCTTGTGGGAATCCTTCAAGCAGGCCAGCAGCACAACAGCATTCTGCCCACCTGTGATTCCAAGCCACTGGTATTCAGAAGCATGGCACTTCTGATGGTGAAGGCAGAACAATAGCCATCATAGCCAGTAGCTCATTGTAGGCTTGTCCTCCATGAAAGTGTTTTGGAAAATGCAAATTAGGTAGGTTCACCTTTAAATGCAACCTGAGTTGAATTTCTTCCCTATCCCTTGCCAATTTCATCTGTGTTTCACCTCCTAATTTCCAGGCTTATTTTCACCATCTTACGGCTTTTATGAGGGCAAATCTTCCGAGACATCTTTGCTGTTGAGGAAGGGTTGCATTTGCTATGAAGGGAGTGATGAGAAGGAAGGGCTCAGAAGATGGAAGTGATTTCTCTGTTTTAGATAGACCTGGGCAAGATTGATTCTGCTCATGACACTGATGGTGGGGCCGGTCTGAGAGTGACTGAGGATAAATTACTGAGCCTCACTTGGCTGCAGCCTTCATAATTTACAATAAGAGTCAGAGTCAGACAAAGTTATTACCATTATCTGCTACACACTACAAGATTAATAAGCCCTATTCTTCTTGTAGAATGGCCAGCTTATTAGGTTTTTAATTCCCTCACTTGCTAATAGATGCCATTGGATTTATTTAGCCATTAATGCATATCACATATCAACTTTGTCCATCCTGAATGTAGCTTAAGGGTGGAAGTTGGTGGGGAGAGATGGTTCCTCAGTATCTGCTGGTGATAACCAAAACATAGTAGATGCTAAAACATATAGTGTTCACAATCTAATGCACTCATCCTCTCTTAGGCTCACTGAGACCCCTATGCATGTCTATGCAGAAGTAAGTTCCATCAGCGTGAATTACTCCCATATAAGTGAGTATAGGATTGTGGTCAAAATCTCACTGAAATAAATGTGTTTTAAATAGGCTGAAACAGATTTATGGACATAAATCTGACATCAGGAATCACAAGACAGAGAAACCAGTAGAAGAACACTTCAATCTCCCAGGACATTCTATACAAGATCTCAAAGTAGCTGTCTTATTACAAAAGAATTTCAGAAATAGACTGGAAAGAGAAGTTGCTGAATTGCAACTTATTACCAAACTTAAAACCATGGAGAGTCCTGGTCTGAATCTCATTATACATGATTTTTAGCCATCTCACCCCTTGCTTTTTCCTGTAAGACCAATTGCAGCTGTTAACAGTTGTCAACAGGTTTACCACACCTATCAGCCAATCACCCATTCCCACCACCCTTCTGAGTAATACCTCTCCCAACCCTCTCACTATATATAAGGGTCTGGTGACTTCTGTTTCAGTGTATCTGAAGAAGTGTGCGTGCACACAAAATCTCATACCAATAACAAACTACTGTAAGTTGGTCTCTAAGGTGCTACTGGAAGGAATTTTTTTTATTTTGTTTCGACTACGGCAGACCAACACGGCTGCCTACCTGTAACTTAAATAGGCTGGTGCTGTATTGTGGCCAATGCTGTTAAGATACATCCAACAATAAACTATTGCCTCAGCTAATTATCTTTTTCCTGTTTCCAAACTGATACAAAATTCTAAATTGAGATCTTGTAATGAGCATCCTTACATTCTGCGTCGGAGTACACAAGGCTTGGGATTCTTAATCAGACAAGATATAAAGATAGCTGCTCATACCTCTATCTACAAAACAATGTTTATGAATGCAAATATTGTAGTCACTTCTGATTGATTGTAGCAAAACATGTCCCCCCCCTCTCTCCTTGAAATAATGCACTGAGTAGCAAAGTGATACAGAGTGGTTTAATGACCTTAAATATGTATTTTGTGTCTCTTCAAGAGCTGAGCTGGGTTTTTTCTTTCTGATGTTTGCGTTTCATGACAAAATTTGCATTTTCAAGAAGGGGGAAAATTCTTTTGTCAACTAGGAATGCAAAGGACACAAAATTGCTTAAAGAAAGTGTTTCTTTCTTTCTTTCTTTCTTTCTTTCTTTCTTTCTTTCTTTCTTTCTTTCTTTCTTTATGTCCTTGATGTGCATCAAGCACTACTAGGAGATAGGTGTGCAAATGCTCTAGGAGGTTATTTGTAAGGCTCTAGGAAACTATAAAGTCCCTGACCACATCCCCAGGTCTTGGGAACAAGAGAGCTGTGAGGTAAGAACATAGGCAAGAAGGCAGAGGGCCTTCTCGATAGTGGCGCCCGCTCTGTGTAGCACCCTCCATCAGATGTCAAGGAAATAAACAACTATCTGGCTTTTAGAAGGCATCTGAAAGCAACTTTGTTTAGGGAAGTTTTTAACGTTTGGTGTTTTATCGTGTTTTTAATATTCTGTTGGGAGCTGCCCAGAGTGGCTGGGGAAACCCAGCCAGGTAGGCAGAGTATAAATATGTTGTTGTTGAAACAAAAGTGGAATCTGCCTGATGGATCAATCCAAAGATCTGTATAGTCCAGCTTCCTGCAGCAGTATATTGTCCAGTAGCACCTTAGAGACCAACTAAGTTTGTTCTGGGTATAAGCTTTCGTGTGCATGCATACTTCTTCAGATACTCTGTTTGACAGCATTGTTATGGTTGCCTGCAGTGCGGCCAAATTGGTCACACTACCCTAAAACTGCCTCTGCATCCTGTTCCCATGGTGGCTAACCAGATGCCATGCAGAAGCCCTCAAGCAAGACCTGAGCATATCAGCACCTTCTACTCATGTTTCCAAGAAACTGGTATGTTTCCACTGGGGGTAGGACATAACCATCATGACTAGTAGCCATTGATAGTCTCGTCCTCCAATCTTTGTGCTGGTCTACACACATATCAGAGAAGCACTCCAAGGTTGTTGAGCAAAAGAGTGTAACCCTCCACATTCCTACTTGGGTGCAAGCCCTGTTACCCCAGTGAAACCTGCTTCTCAGTAAACAAGGACCCTGCTTTGACCCTGAGACCAAACATTCCTTCCGCCCCACAACTCTATGAGACCAGTAAGGCAACCACTACATTGAGGGTAGAGCCTTGCTAGCACGGGAAAACAGTGGTCATAGACCTTGTTTGGACCACTCAAGTCTCTTTCCAAAGGGCCTCACAAAAGTCTCAAGCCAGTCCTGAAAGTGCTTCTGAATATGTCGAGTGTGTATGTATGTTAACAAACATTACCTTTGGCAGTTGGTTCCCGTTCAGTAAGTTGCCCATTAAAAGTACAAAGCATTATTTAGTGCACTGCAGGAATTTAGTTCTTTCCATTGTTTAATATTTGAATAACATGAATACAAAATTTAGTTCTTTCCACCAAGGACTAATTTACAGGAGCAATGTTTGTGCTTTATGCACACCCATTTTGTAATTTCTGCAAAAGGAGTCCACCACCCAAGGTGATGTGCCTTCTCCCAACCCCACTGCTGTTATTCACAAATTTGATGTGGATGTTTGCAGGTGGGAGCGGGAGCCTATACACATAGCAGTGATGGGTGAACCTGCCACTTTTGCGTTACTCTGTTCCACATTTTTCCAATCTTAAATTCCATTCATCACATTTCCATGTCAGTTTGTATTTAAACACCCATGAACACACAAATCACAAAGAATTGCCAGCATTTCAGTGCACATTTCTCCTAACAGATACATTTTTTTTTAATGGAATTTTGCCTAAGGTAGAGCTCTACAAGCTGTTTTCCACTAATATAATGCATTTTTAATGTTATTTTCACAAATACATGCATTTTTATGCACATTCCCCCCATTTTTGTATACTTTTTCTGTTGGAGAATGTAGCAAATTTGGAGAAGTGCCAATAATGATGGATAGTTGTACTGCAGCTTGTGTATTTGTTCAAGAAGTGTGAATTAAAATGCAAACCAAATAAAAGGTCTTCTCATCTGCAGCAGATAATCTTCCCTGGGAGCTGGAACCCTGTCTGATCAGCTCCTCATTCCAATTCCCTGGGGAGTCTACATGCATAGAAATCCATGTGCATAGGCTTTTTTGTCTTCCGATGTCCACAACTAATACGTGCACATGGTCCAGGAGAAACCATGTAACCGCAAGGGCTCAGCCATGAGTGCAGCTCTAAAGGTAAAGGTAAAGGGACCCCTAACCATTAGGTCCAGTCGCGGACGACTCTGGGGTTGCGACGCTCATCTCGCTTTATTGGCCGAGGGAGCCGGCGTGCAGCTTCCGGGTCATGTGGCCAGCATGACTAAGCCGCTTCTGGCGAAACCAGAGCAGCACACGGAAATGCCATTTACCTTCCTGCCGGAGTGGTACCTATTTATCTACTTGCACTTTGACGTGCTTTCGAACTGCTAGGTTGGCAGGAGCAGGGACCGAGCAACAGGAGCTCACCCCGTCGCGGGGATTCAAACCACCGACCTTCTTCTTGCATACAGCCCATGAAGGGTACTGTCATCCAGCACATGATTGGATCCTTCTTCATTATTATTTCAGTTCAGACATAGTGCCATACATGGAATGAATGAGTTGTCTTTACTGTATTGATCATCAAGAACACAGGTCAAGAATTCATATCCACAGCCCAATTAGAAATCCAGACACAGCTGACAGCCCTGGTCATCACTCATCACTTTTTAATTTATTATTATTAAATTTGTATACTTCCCTTCATTTGAGAATCACAAAGTACAATTTATAGGGTACTGTTACAGATGACACACAACTCTTCAGAGGAAGGGATGTTGCTGCCAGAAGGGAGACCTGAAAATCCCACTTTTATGAGTATGGAAGACTTTGGATCCCTTGTTTGGATCACATTGGATCTTCTGCTTCGTTCTCCCTATAAAAGTATAACAGTTCTACAAAAGATGTTCCAAAAAGATATTTTAGTGCTGCCAAAAAAAGTCGCTCTCGTTCTCTCTCTCTCTCCCTTCCTCTCTGGTATTGATCATCTGGTCCTGCTTAGGGCTTCCTGCTTGGGTTTTGACATCCTCTAATACCTGGGTTCTTGAAATGAATACAAATTTCAAACATCCTTCTACCAAATTTGGCATGTCAATTTACGGTGCAGGCCTGCATTTCCTTAAAGATAGGGCATCACATTCTAAACATGCTCTTTCTGCACACTAATCCACACAGAGCTCTCTGTTACAAAGCCTGATTCTCCACTAATGCAAAGTCAAGGGACCCAATTAGAAAAGATGCAGTGATAATTGCTTCATTATATCACCCATTTTACCCTCAGCTCAAATGTATTATGAATCATGAAAAAGGTAAATCCCTGTTTCGTTTGGTTTTTTAAAAAGATTTTTTTTTTTTTTTTAAAAAAATGAACCATAACAGAATAAAATGTGCAATCAAAATCTTCCCCAGCCTATTTAGAATCTAGGTTAGCACAGGTGGGATTTTTTAAAAGTACTATAACATCCTCTTAAAAGTTAAGAAACCATTGCCAACACATCCAAGAAGACTTGAGAGAAGAAAGTTGGGTAACAGGTAATATTTATTAAAATATAACAACTACAGAATCTGCAATCAGAATAATTTGTCGTGCAGCAGTAACTTAAGCAGAGTCTTCTTCATAAACAGAGTAAAAGTTTACTGAAGAAAATAAACTTGTTCAGAAACAGCATAGTTAAAGAGCATACACAGAGTGCTCATAGCAGCTATCTGATTCTTCAGAGAGGCACAGATCTTGGTTACTGATTAACTGGAGTCCTGGAGCCGCTCTGTCTCCACAATACAGATACACACACTGGCTGAGACACAAAGGCACTAACTGCACAGAGACTCTACATTACAGACTGAGGCTCAGAGAGAAAATGGCTATTTTTTATAGGGAACCCAAGATGAGTCACGAGTCACAGTGACTTGGCAGTTTACTGCTAACAGTTACAGCTAGCAGGCTTGAAATGATTGTGTAGGCCTTGTAGGCCTCACTGCCTTATTGCTTCTGCTCTTAAGAACCTTTGTCTGATGAAATAATTTAACCAAATTAACCAAAACCAATGAGGTCCAGGTGGTGAAAAAGAGTGATGGGAGGATTTCAACTCTCCTGTCTCCTGAGCCAGCTGCCAGCAGCACAGTGTGATCACACAGCAAGGCCTGAGGAAATCCCTCCCCCCTCACTGTGTGCTCTTTGGGTATATGCACCTGATATGTGCACCATGGCCCTGTTGGCTAACAGTTGACGTGCCCAAACACCACTCTGGCTCCAATATTAGTCAGACTTTCCCCAAAATCCACTCATCTGCCAGAACCAAATGCCAATTAGCCACATTTGAACCAAATACTACTCTAGTCACACAGACAACACCCAACAGTATGAAGTGGGTGAAAAAGATGTGACATGGACCAATTAGTGTTGCCCATAAGAATTCCTACTCAGTCCCCTCAAAGAAGGCAACCCGCAGAGCCCACATTGGGGGGGAAGTGGGAGGGTTGGTGTCTCAGTGAAAAGAGGGGAGAGTGCAATGTGGAGTGGGCTTAAATAGCCTGATCGCCACTTCTCTCTGTAGAGCAAATCACCCCTGCAGGAGACTCCATCTCTCCTCTTCTTGCAGGGGAGGAGGGTGTGGCAAATGGTTCTCGCCCAATACAGGGAAGGAACGCTACTTCTGCAGGGATGAACTGTCAGTTTGCATTTCTTGGTACAGAAAGTATTGCTCTGATGCGTAGAGATCTTTCCTATTCTAATTAATTCAAGAGGGTTCTGAAAGCTTCTCTGTGTGAAAGACACAAGCAGAAGGTTCATGATGTTTGGGTTATTCGTTCAGAGAAGCTGAGTACAGCTGGTTTAAACTGGTCCTGTTATCTCTTCTGTCAAGGTCATGCTGACTATAATAGTGAGGCCAGAAGGAGCCTGGGTTTCTCTCTCTTCCTTCTGATGTGGTGTTCTGTACATACTGGTAGTATGCTTAGTGTTAAGGAAATAAAAAAATTCCTTCCAGTAGCACCTTAGAGACCAACTAAGTTTCTTATTAGTATGAGCTTTTGTGTGCATGCACACTTCTTCAGATAGCTTAGTTCTCACAAAAAATTGTTGTTGTTTACGTGAATTTTCTTCTCATATGAACATTTTGTAAGCAGTTAATATAACACATTTTCTACATTGTTTTCGTGTGTGTGTGTGTGTATTTTTCCATATACTTTCTCCCCAAAAATGCATCTTTCTATACATGTTCTGTTTGGAGAATCATTCCCCCCCTCCAAAAAAATGGTAAAGTTTGGGAAAGTGCGCATTTTGAAAGATAGGTCTCTTTTGGTTTGCAGATTGTTTCAGGCAATGCAAATTAATGCAACTGAATTTCTTCCCCATTATTCCATTCCATTCCATTCAGGGATTAAAAGAACAGAGCTTGGTAGATTCTGATAACCCCCCATCCCCCACCCCAAACCCCAAAACCCTTTTTAAAACCATTCCTTAATAATTGAAAAACATTAGTACCATATATGTTCAAAAAACCTGAAAAGAGGCAGCACTCTAACACCTTCCTCCCACACAAAATTATGTGAGTAGTTTTGATTCAGCCCTGGGTGAATGTGAACCATTAAGTGCCTGATTATAATAATCATTAAATGGTTCTCAAAGGACCTAAAGTGTCTTAGGTGTTGTGAAATATTTTTTTTAAATGAAAAAATATAAGAAATAAAAGAAATATGAAAGAACGGTATGAGGAGGGGGGGAAATCACCTTGTGCAAGGATGAGGGCTGATGAGGAGCCCACAACTCTAGAAGTGAAGAAATTGAGGGGGGATGTTAACTGAGAGACAAATTTAGCGAAAAGTCTAAAAATTTCTTACTTGTCCTTCACTATAAGGTCCCAGGGAAGGTTACAACAGGATACAGTTATAAAATTTAGATAAAACAATTATAATTATAAGAGAAGTAAAGCCATCAAAAATAGAGAAGAAGTATAAATTCAAAGCAGTATAAATTGTGGTTCTCACAAAAGAAAGTACCTTAATTATCAAAGATTAAAGAGTTGTGCCTTTAGCATATGACAAAAGCTGTACAATGAAGATGCTAGGCAGGCTTCTGTGGGGAGGGAGTTCCAGATGTTAGGGGCAACCACAAAGAAAGCCCTCTCCCAGGTGTTTCTAATGCGAGTATAAGAGGAGGTCAAGCTACAAAGATGGGTGGTGAAAGATTCTAAATCTATCGTGTAGTAAGAGAAAGGCAGGAAGTAGCACATGATCCCTTCAAAGCAAGCCCGTCTTGAGCTTATCCAATTCCAGTTCGCCACTGATCTCCACAAATGATGACAGTTGTAAGGTCAATACTAGCATGATTGTCCATACAGGACCATGGACAGCCACCATCAACCAGAGCAGACTATCACAGGACTATCTTAATACATAAGATGATGTCATGTCTTCTCAACCCACAATGTGATATCAACACAGGGCTCTGCGCTGCAGAACATGTCTCATTTTCTAGTGTCTTTCTCCTATCCTTCAAGTTTTGTGCTAAGGCCGCTCCACTTACCCGTGGGGCGGGGTTGCGGTCGCCCATGCAGCCACTCACTCTCCTCTGGGGGGCGGGGAGCTCTGTGCCGCGTCACCCGGAGGAACCCAGCCCACATCATCTGCAGCCAGCCAATCGGCCGGCTGGGGGGGCGTGGCCAGGCCCCATTTAAACAATAAAGTTGTGGCCAAAATATGCCCCAAAACATTAACCTTATATTCAGTGTCCTTGTGTCTTTATTCATCTTTGAGGGGGTGGTTGCGGGGTCTCGACACGCAAAGGACTGTGTTGGAAACCCCACCCACACGCCAAGAGGCACCTTAGAAGAACAGGGTCGCGGTATCAAATTAAGCATTGTGTCCATATTAAACCACAAAGTTATCCCCATGCTTGACCTCTGTGTTCCTCCAGAAAGTCATTCATGGAAAATGAGCAGCCTGATTCATACATTTGGCTGGTCAAGGTGTTCTCGGCTGTGCTCCATGAAGATCTGGGTGGAAAAACTGCATTTCTGAGGCAACTTGGAGACCCCTGTCTCAGTGATGACATCTCAGATGGTACCAAAACAGTGTGACACTTGTGTGGCATGGCCTTAAGAGTATGGATTTTGCAGGCAAAGAGGATAAAAAGCAACAGCAGGTAAAAAAGATCATAAAGTTGCATTTGGCCTGTTTTTTAATCTGCATCTAAGGCTATGCACATACCATACATTGACAGCACATGGCTTCCACCAAAGCATTCTGGGAACTATTGTCTACAGAGCTACAATAGCAAGCACCATTAACAAACTACAGTTCCCACGATTATTTGGGGGAAGCTATGTGCTTTAAATATACTTTAAATATACAGTGTGTATATAGCCTTAATCTCAGCATGTTTTTAACTGGCTGCTGTTGCATGACTGTGCTGTCATCTGAGGTGCTTTCTCCATGAGAGGTCCGGAGGGTGGCAATATAAGACTAGGCCTTTTTTTGCGGTGGCTGCCCATTTGTGAAATGCACTCTCCGGGGAAGCTTGCCTTACACCTTCATTACATATCTTTAGATTTCAGCTGAAAACATTTCTTTTTAACCAGGTTTTGGGCTGATTGACATTCTATGTTCTTTCAGACCCTCCAAGTGTCCCTATTTTCCAGGGACATCCCAATTATAGAAGCCATCCCGGTTTCTGATTGTCCCACTTTTCCTTAGGATGTCCCTATTTTCATTGGAGAAATGTTGGAAAGTATGGAGTTATCCAACCCCCAAGCTGACTGAAGGCAATCCTGTATAAGGAAGCTTTTTCATGTTTAATATTTTATTATGTTTTTATGTATGTTGGAAGCTGTCAAGAATGGCTGGACCAACCCAGTAATGTGTGGGGTATAAATGGTAAAATTATCATTATGGAATTGGACGTCCCTATTTTCATCGGAGAATCATAGAATCATAGAATCATAGAATCATAGAGTTGGAAGAGACCACAAGGGCCATCCAGTCCAACCCCCTGCCAAGCAGGAAACACCATCAAAGCATTCCTGACAGGTGGCTGTCAAGCCTCTGCTTAAAGACCTCCAAAGAAGGAGACTCCACCACACTCCTTGGCAGCAAATTCCACTGTCGAACAGCTCTTACTGTCAAGAAATTCTTCCTAATGTTTAGGTGGAATCTTCTTTCTTGTAGTTTGAATCCATTGCTCCGTGTCCGCTTCTCTGGAGCAGCAGAAAACAACCTTTCTCCCTCCTCTATATGACATCCTTTTATATATTTGAACATGGCTATCATATCACCCCTTAACCTTCTCTTCTCCAGGCTAAACATACCCAGCTCCCTAAGCCGTTCCTCATAAGGTATCGTTTCCAGGCCTTTGACCATTTTGGTTGCCCTCCTCTGGACACGTTCCAGCTTGTCAATATCCTTCTTGAACTGTGGTGCCCAGAACTGGACACAGTATTCCAGGTGAGGTCTGACCAGAGCGGAATACAGTGGTACTATTACTTCCCTTGATCTAGATGCTATACTCCTATTGATGCAGCCCAGAATTGCATTGGCTTTTTTAGCTGCTGCATCACACTGTTGACTCATGTCAAGTTTGTGGTCTACCAAGACTCCTAGATCCTTTTCACTTGTACTGCTCTCAAGCCAGGTATCACCCATCCTGTATCTGTGCCTTTCATTTTTTTTGCCCAAGTGTAGTACTTTACATTTCTCCCTGTTAAAATTCATCCTGTTTGCCTTGGCCCAGTTCTCTAATCTGTTAAGGTCATTTTGAAGTGTGTTCCTGTCCTCTGGGGTATTAGCCACCCCTCCCAATTTGGTGTCATCTGCAAACTTGATCAGGATGCCCTCAAGCCCATCATCCAAGTCATTGATAAAGATGTTGAATAAGACTGGGCCCAAGACAGAACCCTGTGGCACCCCACTAGTCACTTCTCTCCAGGATGAAGAGGAGCCATTGATGAGCACCCTTTGGGTTCGGTCAGTCAGCCAGTTACAAATCCAATGAATGGTAGCATTGTCTAGCCCGCATTTTACCAGCTTCTTTACAAGAATATCATGGGGCACCTTGTCAAAGGCCTTGCTGAAATCAAGATAGGCTACATCCACAGTGTTCCCTTCGTCTACCAGGCTTGTAATTCTGTCAAAAAATGAGATCAGATTAGTCTGACATGACTTATTTTTCAGAAACCCATGCTGACTTTTAGTGATCACAGCGTTCCTTTCTAGGTGCTCACAGACCGTTTGCTTAATGATCTGCTCTAGAATCTTTCCTGGTATTGATGTCAGGCTGACTGGGCGGTAATTGTTTGGGTCCTCTCTTTCCCCCTTTTTGAAAATAGGGACAACATTTGCCCTCCTCCAGTCTGCTGGGACTTCACCTGTTTTCCAAGAATTCTCAAAGATTACTGCCAGTGGTTCTGAAATCACCTCTGCCAGTTCTTTTAATACTCTGGGATGTAGTTCATCTGGCCCTGGAGACTTGAATACATCTAAACTAGCCAAGTGTGCTTGTACTACCTCCTTACTTATTCTGGGCTGTGTTTCCCCTGCTGAATCATCTGCTCCATATTCTTCAGGTCGGGCATTGTTTTCTTTTTTGGAGAAGACTGAGGCAAAGAAGGTATTGAGGAGTTCTGCCCTTTCTGCGTCCCCTGTTCGCATTTCACCTTCTTCTCCTCTAAGTGACCCCACTGTTTCCTTGTTCTTCCTTTTGCTACGGACATACCCATAAAAACTCTTTTTATTGCTTTTAACCTCTCTAGCAAGCCTGAGTTCATTCTGTGCTTTAGCTTTTCTGACTTTGTCTCTACATGTGCTGGCTATTTGTTTGAATTCCTCTCTGGTGGTTTCCCCCTTTTTCCATTTCTTGTACATATCCCTTTTAAATCTTAACTCAGTTAAAAGTTCATTAGATAGCCACCCTGGCTTCTTTAGGCACCTTCCATGTTTTCGTCTCATTGGTACTGCTTGAAGTTGTGCTTTTAATATCTCCCTTTTAACAAACTCCCATCCATCATGAACTCCCTTCCCTTTTAGTATTACTGACCATGGGATCACACCCAGCATTTCCCTAAGTTTTCTGAAGTCGGCTTTCTTAAAGTCTAGAATTTGAGTCTTAGTATGCTTGGTTGCTCCTTTCTGATGTATAATAAACTCCAGAAGAGCATGATCACTCCCACCTAATGATCCTACCACTTCTACCCCACTAACCAGGTCATCACTATTGGTTAGGACCAGATCTAAAATGGCTGATCCTCTTGTTGCTTCTCCCACTTTCTGGACAATGAAATTGTCTGCAAGGCCCGTGAGGAATCTGTTCGACCTTATGCTCTTGGCTGAGTTTGACATCCAACAAATATCAGGATAGTTGAAATCCCCCATTACTACTATCTCATTTCCTTTTGAATGCTTGGTCATCTGTTCCAGGAAGGCATCATCTATGTCCTCAGTTTGGCTTGGGGATCTATAGTAAACTCCCACCATGAGATCACTGTTATTTTTCTCTCCCTTAATTTTGACCCAGATACTCTCAATTTGGCTTTGAAGTTTTAAATCATGGATCTCTTCACAGGTATACACATCCCTGACATATAACGCCACTCCTCCTCCTTTCCTGTTTGGTCTATTTCTCTTAAATAGATTGTATCCCTCTATTACTACATTCCAATCATGAGACTCATCCCACCAGGTTTCAGTGATGCCTATTATGTCGTATTTAGTTTGCTGTACCAAGAGCTCAAGTTCATCTTGTTTATTTCCCATGCTCTGTGCATTTGTATACAGACATTGAAAACCATTGATCATTCCCCCTAGTCTCCTACTTAAGGATTTTTTCCTCCCACCACTAGGTCTGTGCGCTGTTTGCTCCATTTGGTCCTTGACTTTTGGATGATCATCTTCAGCCTTTGATAGACTCCTACCTTCAGGACCACTGTCTCCCTCCCCCACATAAGTCAGTTTAAAGCCCTCCTGATGAGGTTTTTGAGATTGTTGGCAAAAACATTCCTCCCAACCCTTGTGAGGTGCAGCCCATCACTTGCCAGAAGTCCATCTTCAAGAAACTGCAGACCGTGATCTAAGAAACCAAACCGTTCCTGCCGGCACCATTTGCGAAGCCAGTTGTTCACTTCTCCTATTTTCCCCTCTCTTCCTGGGCCACGGCGTTCAACTGGGAGGACAGATGAGATGACAATTTGTGCATTTAATTGCTTCAGCTTCCTGCCCAGAGCCTCATAATCACTTTTGATCTTCTGGAGGCTATGGCTTGCGGTGTCATTGGTTCCCACATGGACTAAAAGGAAGGGGTTTTTATCCGTGGGTTTAATTATTCCTTGCAGCCGTTCTGTAACATCATGGATCTTGGCCCCGGGGAGACAGCATACCTCTCGAGACATCTTGTCAGGCCCACAGATCACTGCTTCCGTACCCCTCAATAGGGAATCCCCTATCACCACTACACGCCTCCTCTTAGGCTTGGTCGGGATTCTTACATGTGCTGTCCCTTCCAAGGTCGCCTGCACATTCCCAGAGGACTGACTATGTTGCTCGTCTTCATATACCTCATCAACTGTGATGAGGGAGAGATCTTCCAATGGAGTCTGTTCTTCATCTTCCAGATTTGAGAGCACTTCAAATCGATTTTGTAGTTCTAAACACTCAGAGCGATCCCTGGGCATTCTACTTCTGTGAGTCACGTTCCTCCATACATCTGGCTCCTGAGTTGGGGAACTGATCTCCTCCTCAGAGATGTGCCCTGTCTCCTGCTTGGTGGAGACAGTGTGCTCTGCTGCATCCAAGAAAAGCTCCAGCTCTTTAATTTTCTGGAGCGTAGATACACGGGCCTGAAGTTGCTGGACCTTGTCTTCGAGTAGGGCAACCAACTTGCAGTTGCTGCAGGTGTAGCTGTCTACAACCTTTGGCAAGAAGACAAACATTGCGCAGGAATTACAGGCGACTACAGTTGTTCCCTCCCCGTTCTGAAGTTGCCGGACCTTGTCTTCTAGTAGGGCAACCAACTTGCACTTGCTGCAGGTGTAGTTACCTACATCCTTTGGCAAGAAGGCAAACATTGCGCAGGAATTGCAGGCGACTACAGTTGCTCCCTCACCCTCCATCTTGAAGCTTGAAGTCAGGACACTCAAAAAAGAAGCCTAGGTCTCCCCAAGTAAACGTTTGAGACTAGCTCTCCACCAGACAAACACACACACACAAGCCAGAAACAAACTCTCTCACACACACAAGCCTGGGAAACACACAAACAAATAAGGAAACAAATAAGCACACAAACTTAATCACACACAGCCCCAAAAAGACAAACCCACAAAAACCTACAAGCTCAGCTCACCTTGTGCTCCCTCCTCAGTCGCTGCCCTCCAGGCACTGATTAGCTCCGCCCTACAAGCTCAGCTCACCTTTTGCCTACTTCCTCAGTCGCTGCCCTCTAGGCACTGATTAGCTCCGCCCACAGCTAGTCACCAGACAAACACACACACACAAGCCAGAAACAAACTCTCTCACACACACAAGCCTGGGAAACACACAAACAAATAAGGAAACAAATAAGCACACAAACTTAATCACACACAGCCCCAAAAAGACAAACCCACAAAACCTACAAGCTCAGCTCACCTTGTGCTCCCTCCTCAGTCGCTGCCCTCCAGGCACACCAGAAATATGGAGGGTATGTTCTTTTAAACGTATTTGTGGGAAGGAAGTTATTGGTTTGTTTTTGTTTTTATTGTGTTTGTTTTTGTTTTTATTGTGTATTTTGTGTTTTCATATTGTATGTTTATGTCGTGAACTGCCCTGTGATCTTTGAATGAAGGGTGGTATACAAATTTAATAAATAATAATAATATAAAATTTGTTGTTTCTAGGCATTTTATATAGAAAGGTATTATATATGGAAAGGTGAGGTAGAAGTTTAACAAATAAATGCCAGCACAGAACAGTGATGAAGTCATGTGGTAGAAGCTTATACTATCATTTTCCCCCACAGCTATCTTTTACCTCTTTCCCACTTTTGACAATCTAAGCTCTCCTTCCCGAATTCACCAATGAAAAAGTCTTTCCATTTTTAATTCTTAAGAGTTCCATCTGGACTGAAGAAATTTGCAAGCAATATAATGGGTGATTCTGTGGGGAAATGATGAACACCCAATCTGACAGCCTCTAGTTTTCTGGGAGAAAAACCTGCACATAGCCATGGACACCAAAAAATGAGGAAAGCAGCAGGAAATTAAGAAATTTGCAGTTAAGGAAAGGAAGACGGAAGCCAGAAAAAGCTATGTACCCAAAGGCTTTACCGGAATAAGGCTAAAAAAGCAATCTTTTTTTTCTTTTTTTCTTTTTCTTTTTGCTGTTTAATTGAATTTCACTTCTAGTCTGGTTGGTGTTTTGAACTGCAGCTTGAAAGATTGGTCTCCAGGGAAACCATATCCATGTATGACTGAAACTCTGACTGACAAATTAAAGCATGCTTAGAGTGGGGAAAGTGACTCTGTAAAAATGCCATTGTGGGGTTCCATATTTCCCCCCTCTCCCTCTCTTTCTCTCTCCTTTTCACTGACTTCCAGATCAAATTTGCTCCGTTGACAAGTCAATAGATGATTTTTCAAGCAGTTGGAATTGCAAACTCAACATGGGATCTGAGATTCAAGCTGTGTTTCTTTTCCCCCCACTCTTCTTTCATTTTTCAGGAACAAAGATTCTGATATCAAAAGAATCAAAACCAGCAATTCATGATCCTGTACACCAGCCTTTCCCAACCTTGGATCCCTACATGTTTTGGGACTACAACTCCTATCATCCATTGCCAGCAGGGACAGCAGTCAGGGATGAGAGAAATGGTAGTCCAACGACATCTGGGAACCCAAGGTTGGGAACGGTTGCTATAGATTATGTAGGCTAACCAAAACAAGCCTGAAGCCCTGCTGGTCTTGAACTGCAGACCTTAGGAGGACTCCAGAAGATGGCTGCTCATAGATAAACTCGGTAGTTGCTGTAAATCTATCTATCTATCATCTATCATCTATCTATCTATCTATCATCTATCTATCTATCTATCTATCTATCTATCTATCTATCTATCTATCATCTATCTATCTATCTATCTATCTATCTATCATCTATCTATCTATCATCTATCTATCTATCTATCATCTATCTATCTATCTATCTATCTATCATCTATCATCTATCATCATCTATCTATCATCATCTATCTATCATCTATCATCTATCTACCGGTATCTATCTATCATCTATCTATCTATCTATCTATCTATCTATCTATATCTATCTATCTATCTATCATCTATCTATCATCTATCATCTATCTATCTATCATCTATCTATCTATCTATATCATCTATCTATCTATCATCTATCTATCTATCTATCTATCTATCATCTATCATCATCTATCTATCATCATCTATCTATCATCTATCATCTATCTACCGGTATCTATCTATCTATCTATCTATCTATCTATCTATCTATCTATCATCTATCTATCTATCTATCTATCTATCTATCTATCTATCTATCATCTATCTACTGTATCTATCTATCTCATGGAGATATATCCCTTTGCATTCCTGTTGCCTGGCACAGTAAGATGCCTGCCCTTACTGAATGTTACGGGGTAGGTAAGGGCATACATGAAGCAGCTAGAAAGAGATGACTATGAGGATTATCTTCTTCTTCTTTGGCATCACTCGTAGCCAAGTAAGATTGTCTTCCATGAACATGGTCTTAACAGTGAGTCCATAAGTGACTGTGGAGGCCAATTCTGGATCCACAGTGGGGACATAGGTTTCCATGCAGGAGTTGATCATGGTGAGGGTTTGCCAAGGATGCCTTCCTCTTGGCATGTTTCTCCCTTTTGTCCTGAGTTCGAACAATTATACTGGATGCCTTGCTGCTGTTTCTTTCCTGCCAACCTCAATTTTTTGTCTTCTTTCCTCTTCTTTTCCGGTCTTCTGATACTTGCTTGTGCCTTTCCTTCTATCTTTTTAAAAGCAGAGTTCTTGCCTTTTCAAATTCTTACCTCCCACAAGGTGGAATCAAGTAAGACATCTGGGTGGGCCAACAGGAGTAGTCAGCTTGATAGAATCGGATGGGTCATGGGTGCAGCCTAGCAGAGGAGGCAAAGCCAGGAAGAATCTAGTAGGTATGTGGGCGCCTGGAATAGCAAGAAATGTTTTACCTGCATTGTAAGAATGAACAGATTGTCAGCTGGAGCAATTCGGAATTTAAAACATGTAGTCAACTGACAATTAAAGGGTTAAAGTAATCATTACAAGCTGCATCAGGACTCCATGTTTAAAACATACTTTCCAGCTCCTTCTACACCATATTTTCCAACAATAGCTTGTTTTGTTGGCCTCCACATGGAGTGTTTTATTTTCCCTTCTACTCCTGATGTTTGGGCATGAGTATCAATGCTTATATAGCCCAAATGGCACCACGCACATGGAAGAGGGAGATAAAAGCTAGCTTAGCAGAGGTTTGCAGAAGCAGAAGAGGAGAAAAACGCTGAGAGGGATGAGTGACTGTACTGTCAGCAGCCTGCACTATGAGAAGGAGGCAAGTAAAACAGAGAAACCTCTGCTTCTTCTCATGACTGCTACCAAGTGGATATATTTTCTTCTTCTGGCTTTCTCCACTAAACAGCCCTTTAACCTTCTTGACTTTAAATGGTCCAACCTCCTTCCTACATTGGGTAGAGTGGTATGTCACTTAGATATGGGACATCAAAGTGGTAGATAAGCTTTCTCCCAAGCTACATGCTTATTTAGAGCTTCAGTAAGCCAGAGTTGAACAGTTGTTGAGAAATTGATTTTAGGAGGGAGAGTCCTAATATTGAAGCTTGAGTAGTCACTCGAAAGAGCAAGTAAAAATAAGCAAACACACCCCACTGCCTATTTATGGAGTCTTTTTCTAACCAAGCCAATTCTTATCAATCTGATTTTCTTAGCTCAGCTTCTTTGTCTCTTTGTGGCCATCTCCTCACTCCTTTCTGCTTTGGTGCCCAAAACATGTTCTGTAACACTTCCCACTGTTTCAGCTCTTTTGACGTGTTTCAGCCCTTTTGCATAGCTCTTCAAATCTCTAACTACCCATCTTTACTCATATGCAATATTTTCTATCCTGCTCCCATCCTTTTAGTCATTCAGAAGGAGAGTAGATTCCTCCCTGAGTTTCAGTTTCTCCTTAATAATCAGAATCCAGGGTTGGACTGCTGACCCTCCTGTGCAAAACTTCCCCCTGTGTACTTTTAACCTCCTTGTGAACTTTTGCCCCTTCTGTGCACAGCAGCCTCTAACCATACACCAAATTCAACTTTTTTTATAGCCTTACAACTCAACACTAAGCACAAAATTCAACTTTTTTTATAGCCTTACAACTCAACACTAAGCACAAAATAGCTTAAAATCATATTCTTTTACTTTTACAGGGGAAACACCCCCCAAAACAGTCCAATGACAATTGAACATTCTCAACAACCATTAAATACTAAGTGAAGAAGAAAAGAGTGGGAGGGGAAATAAAATGAAGCATATTGGAAAATGACATTGCTGAGTGAAACAGTGAGAGAGAAACAATGGTATTTTAATCAATCAATCATTCATGCAGAATTTATTAGACAACTGGCAATTGTCTTTTCCCCATCTTTCCCGTTTTTTAAAAAAAGAAACCCTCAAGTAATTTCTACTGATTTTGACAAGAGTTAAATTTCAAGTAAGCACACTTAGATTTGCAGTTTTATTTTTGATTTCCAGCTTATCATTGAGTTATAAATGAAAAATACATTTTCTTCAAGTAACCAAAGGTGTTGATGTCCAGCAATAAGGGTGAGTTTGGTCGGTAAGGTATAATTAATGTGCCTTCCTTCCTGTACAGCAGTCTGTTTTCCTAGGTGATGCTTTAAATAACAGTCTGCAATGCCATAGCCAAATGCTATAGATGCCATATCCTGAATTAAAATGTTCTGCATTAAAAAATGAGATGTGCGTCAGTCATACTGCCCCTGCCTCAAAAAGGATTACTCTTAGGCCCTCAATCTTTTGGCATGAGGTACTGATCTACCTCTGGCATTTTATTAGGAGGAAGTCAGCAGAGTAGCTATGCCTGAGGAGCTCATTCTTTGTGAATTCCAATATGAGCTGACCTGATCTCTACCTCCTGGACTAATTTGTGGACTGGAATGCAGTCATCCTCCAGATTTCACACTTTCCTGAATTTTGAGGTGCAGTTCTTGAATAAAAAATATTGATGAAATATGATTTGGATTAGATTTGGATAGAAAAGGGGGGAAATACGTTGCAGATGTTTGCAGCTATTTCTTGGAAGATACAAATTATTATAATATTTATTGGACTTGTTCAGTGTTAGAATTCTATATCAATCATATCTCTATTTTATGGACAACCTTTTGTGCAACTTCCTGGTGGTGTTGGTGGTAAAGGTGGTGGTGATCTGTTTTGAAATGTGTAAGTTATTTCACCTGCTGTTTGGAAGGAGCCACTGCCACTATTCCTAACCAAACAGAGACACAGTGAGAGCCTTCTCTGTAGACAATTCACAGAAGCTTTTGATTGGTTAATTATTTCTCCTGTTCTGCTAACAGTTCACAGCACACTGGTGTTCCCAATCATGCAGTCTGGGAACAGCCAGCAGACTGGAGGCAGCAGCTAGAGGATAAAGCCCTCTAGCGAGCTTCATTTCCCCTCTTCCCTTCTTTAGCCCCGACAGTAATGAAGACTGGGGGTTGGAAGCTGTTAAGTCAAGCATGGTGTGGGGTCAATGGACCATAATGTTTGAAAGAATCATGGTAAATATTGAGTTAGAGCTTGGGAAGAGCTAACTTCTGAGATGTAGCCTGTAGGGAAATAAATGTGAGGTTTCTTGATGGGAAGAGACAGAAACTGCAATAAAATGATGCTTCCACCAGGATATATGGATTGGACCAAACCCCAGTATTGTTTAGATTATAAATGTTTAGGGATTGTGTGTCTGCACGTATGTATTTGGTGGTGGGAGTTTTTATTTCTTACTTTGAAACTTTTTAATGCTTTTATTCTTATGAAAACAAAATCAGAAAAATGAAAGAGAGAGAGAACGCAAAAATATAAAAGATTCCTAATAAGCCTTTGTAAAATCCCCAATAAATGATACGGTTGAATGTTATCATGTCCATTACTGTTGAGATATGTTAGAAACCTGAAGAACCTTTCAAAGAAACTTCAATTTAATTTTTTTTTAACCCACCTATAGCCAGGGAGACCAGAGTTCAAAGCCCCACTCAGCCCAGGAAGCTCACAGGGTGACCTTGGGCCAGTCACCAGCCCCCAACCTAGCCTACCTAACAAGGTTGTTTTGATGGTAATATGGAGATAAATAATAGTAACAAGAACAACAATTATGTAAACTAACTATATACAATAAAACTACAAAAATTATTAAACCCTGCATCAGAGTTAATAGAGGTAGTTGATGCTAATATCCAGACAATGGCACTCCCCTCCCCTTCCCATATGCACTATTCTGCATGCCTAGGAGGGCATATCCACATTCTTCTGCACTGCTGCCTCAGTGGCTGCACTGTACCATGCAACATGCCTCGCCATTGTCAAAAAAGAATCCTGGGAACTGTAACTTGTTGAAGTCCGGTGAAACCTGGAGGGCCACAGGTTCTGCTGCAAATGAAACAATAAAGGTATAAGCTATGCAATTTAAATAGAACTAGGCCCCTTCTGATTTCACCCCATGGCCCTGATCCCAGGGAAACTAATTGGGCCAACCCACCCAGGGTCAATCCAGGGATCACTTGCTCCATCCTGGATCTAGTCCTGAATTATTTCCAGGGAGGAGCTAATGTTTAATTGGTCAAAAAACCCAACAACAACTACTTAAATACACAGTCAGTAAGAGGGCATGGGAAGGAGACGTTGCATCTTCTCCTGCCCCAACCAAGAACAAGAGGACTTCTTCAGAAGTGACTTCTCTGCAGGGAAGCCACTTGAAAATGAGCACCCTGTACGCCACAGCTGTTTCACAGAGGCATAGGGAAGTTTTTAATGTTTAATGTTTTAATGTTGATATTTTAATTTGCTGTAAACCACCCAGGGTGGCTGGGGCAACCTAGTCAGATGGACAGCAAATTAGTAGTACAGTGGCACCTCGGGTTAAGTACTTAATTCGTTCCGGAGGTCCGTTCTTAACCTGAAGCGTACTTAACCTGAAGCACCACTTTAGCTAATGGGACCTCCTGCTGCCGCTGCGCCACCAGAGCACGATTTCTGTTCTTAGCGGAGTTCTTAACCTGAAGCGTGCTTAACCTGAAGCGTACTTAACCCGAGGTACCACTGTAGTAGTATTCATCCTGTAGGGTGTTGCTTCACAAGTAGCCTTCATGCAGGATTGATACATGCACTGAACAGCTGTTGCCTGGAGGCATAGATCCTTTGAGGTGCTGCTTCATGAATCAGGTGCTAGGCAGGAAGGAGAGTCAAGTGATGTCACACTCCTACATTCTCCTGGAAGGATACTGCTGGTGATCACAGGGTTTTCACACCCTATGCCAGCCTCTCCTTCCTATCTAATGCCCCACCCCCTAACAGTCCCAGATTGCTATGAGCCATCCAACCAGACCCACAGAGATCTGTGGCAGTCTTAACCCAACTTGGCTGACACCCTAAGCTGAGCCCCACTGAACTCAAGCTGGATTTACTTGCAATTAAATGTGTATAGGAATGCAATGTGCATGGTCAAACTAATATCAGGTACCTGGGAATAAAAACAGCATTTTTCATGATAAATGATCATGAAACTTTCACAATTCTATAATTGATGTATTTAAAGTAGCGCTTGTAATTAGAAATTCTCACTCAATTATTTTATATATGCTTGATTAGTATACACTAACGAAAATATCTCTTGACTAATGAACCATATGCATATATTTGTGCATGCATGCGTGTGTATGTGTATTTGGCATCAATATTTTGCAGAATTAGCTGCCTATGATTTAATGATATTTGCCTCAGTTGTTGAGTTCACATTTTATTATAAAAAACCCCTACTTCCATACAATTTTTGTTCGCTGAAACAGTTTTCAGTTGGACCACTTTCAGTTAAAGAATCTTTACCTCTTTGAACTGGAAGAGTTGGACTGACCCTAGTTTATTAGCATAAAATTAGCAGGTGCTTTTATTATTAAGGACCCAGCATGCAATTAATAGAATTTGCTCTTATAAGATGTAGTGGTGGCCACTAATTTGGATAGTATTCAAAGAGGATTAGGCAAATTCATGGAGGATACGGTTATCAATGACTACTAGTTCTGATGGCTATGCTTCTCCTTCCATTTGCGGGGGATGCTATGTCTCTGAATTGCAGTTTCTGGGAACCACAAGTTGGGAGAGTACTGCTGCACTCAGGTTCTGCTTGCCAGGTTCCCACGGGCATCCGCTTGGTCACTGTGAGAACAGGATGCTGGACTTTGGCCTGATCCAGCAGGGTTTGACTGCTATTTCTGGATTCCAAAATTGAACATACGTAGTACAAAAATATCAATGCTTCCACATTTACACTGCTTGGGAGTAAGCTCCATTGAAGGTTTGTAATTTACTTTCAAATAAATAGTGAATTGCAAATCATCCCCCTCCTCCAAAGAACCAATAAGGCTTCCGGTCGGCGCGCCGGAGGAAGGAAGGTCGGGGGACATGCCGCTGCTGGCATTCCCCGACCCGGCCGGCTTAAAGGGGTGCTTGCGACAGCAACGCAGCCCCCAAAACCCCCGGGAGTTGGTTCCCGGGACCTAGGATCCGGCAGAGGCTCTTAACGTCGCCCCAACTCCCGCGGCGGCCACAGTAGAGGCTGCCGAGTGAGACGCGGGGCGACGGAGCCCCTCGGATCGCCATTGCCCACCGGGTTGAAGCTGCGAGCCCTTCCCTTCTGAGCGCGCTGATTCCTCCGAAAAAGGACAAGATTGGACATTTTAAACGTGAGTACTAGGAAAGTACCGAAGAATTTGGATTAATTTGGCGAAGTACAGGGATGCAATTTACGGAGGTCCGTCCCTTGCTATTGTGGCACTAAATCAGGAACTTTATTACCAACGCGGTTGAAACTGTAACGGAATTTGGCTTGGCAACAGAGATTGAATCCTTTTGACACCCCTGATCCGGGGGGCAACTAACTATCAATTTTGATATGTAGAGGATTTGAATCGGACCTGTTGGTTTTTATTGTGGAAATTTGGATTTTGACTTTGGACTTGGTTCGGTGTGGAACTTTATATAGCTATGTCTCTGAAAATGGAGGATGATTTGGACAAAGGAGGCTGGAAGAAGGTCCTTGAAAAAATCTGGGAACTGAGAAAGGAGTTCCAAGCGGAAACTGCAAGAATGAGAGGAGTCGTAAACAACAGTGATGTCATCCCAGCTGCACAAAGGATGGAAGGGGGAGAAATCCCCTTCAAGGTTAAAGACAAGCCTCGCTGCAGGAAAATCTCTTCTTGGCACAAGATATTTAGACTTAAGAAAAGAATCAAGAAAACAACATCTGTGAAAGTTAACTCATCTCGGCGCAAGAGGATATCAATGAAGGAGAAGAAGAATTTCCTTAAAAACTGGGAACAGGAACAGCGGAGAAGACACAGAGATGATGGAGCCCAACTGCAAGCAAGCACTTGGGCTTGGACTGGGGAACGGCGAGGGGAGGGCTGAGCAGGGTAGGTGGGCAACCTGGGACTGATTATATATGTGGACTTTGAGTATCTATGCCGGACATGGTTTTGAGCTAGGATTATGTTAGGATCTTTCGAAGTTAGGAGCCTGAAGATTAAGGGGAGTCAGAAGGAAATTTATAGAAGATTTGGGAGGAGGACGCGGAGGTTGGAATTAGAAGATGAGGTGAAATAAGAATTAAAGACACTGTATCTGAGTTAGAATTATGTTCTGAAATAATGTTAAAGATATGTTTAGTATACCTATGTACCTGAACCAGAACTATGTTTTGTTTAATGCAGCCACTGGGGAGGTGCGGAGGAAGTCACTACGATTATGTTTTGTAACCAAGAGTGGCCTATCCGAGAATAGGGTTAGGCCGAAGCTAGATAATGATTTGTTTAAGGTCAGGGAAAATAATGAATGGGTTTACCTCTGTGAGAGGGAGGGTAAGATTAAATAACTCCCCAAGGTGAGAGATGGGGAGTAATGAATCCTGACCGAAATGTAACGTTCTATGTTTAAAAAATTTTAAAATTAATAAAAATTATTTTTTTTAAAAAAAAATAAAAATAAAATAATGCATGGTGCCCTCCAGACATGTTTGGTTGTCCCACCAGCCCCAGCTATTATAGCCAATGATTAGGAATAATAGGAGTTACAGTCCAACAGCACCTGCCCCCACATTACTTGTCCCTGCAATAGGATGTAGAAAGTGTGTTTGACATGAACCAGAGAGACATGAATCCAGATTCCAGATCAGCCACAAAGTCAATCATCCAATCAGTCACTAACTCTTGGGATAATCCCCCTCACATACCAGTAATTGTTGTGAGAGTATAATGAAATAACATTGTCCCGGGGTTCTAATATTGAGACAATAAAGAGCAGGAGTTTAGGGATGTAATTCAGAGAATTTAGGCACAGTACTGTCAGTACACAGTACTGTCAGTACAGTCCCATGGAAAGCAATGAATTAGATAAAGTGCTTAAATCTGAACTGTGTGGGGGAGTCTCCTTCATAAAGGTAAAGGTAAAGGTACCCCTGACCGTTAGGTCCAGTCATGGACGACTCTGGGGTTCGGCGCTCATCTCGCTTTATAGGCCGAAGGAGCTGGAGTTTGTCCGCAGACAACTTCTGGGTCATGTGGCCAGCATAACTAAGCCGCTTCTGGCGAAGCAGAGCAGTGCACGGAAACGCCGTTTACCTTCCCGCCGGAGCGGTACCTATTTATCTACTTGCACTTTGACGTGCTTTCGAACTGCTAGGTGGGCAGGAGCTGGGACTGAACAATGGGAGCTCACCCCATCGCGGGGATTCGAACCGCCAACCTTCTGATCGGCAAGCCCTAGGCTCAGTTGTTTAGACCACAGCGCCACCCGCGTCCCTCATCTCCTTCATAAGTAATGCCCAAATATGACAATGTTTGAGGTGGGAGCTACCACACAGCTTTGGGAGTGGTACGGCCCCTTTCACCATTCTTGCCCACTTCAAGGAACACCTAGGGAGGCCTACAGTCTCTCCTGAATGTGAACTCATGGTGTATAATTTCCTTCAAATTAAAACACACAAACAAAATTGTTCATGCAGTGGTGACCATGCTGGTCAATGTTGCCAGTTTCTCAGGGGATCACAAACTACATTGTCTTCCAGTCCATAACCCCAAGCCCATCACCCCAGGCACTTACCCCTGAATCTGTCCCTGAAAAGAAACCAATATTATCAATGCTCAGTTCATTGCAGGATGCTGTGTAGTGGTACAGACAAAGCATTGGTGATTAGAAATTAGCCCTCAAACTACAATGAAACTCCCTTCTCATTCCTATTAATGTTCAGTTAACTGCACAGGTTAAGTTGAGTTCCTGTTATCAACAAGTAAAAAAGTTGACTTCCTGTTATCAACAAGTAAAAAAAGATGGATGATTAGCAGATGATGCTTTCATTATCCTTGGTGTCTCCAGTGGACAGCCATGTTTCATATGCAGAACAGTCATGTCTGATGGTTCTTCATTACATACATTTCCTATTTATTAATACACCTGATCAGATTTCGCTCTCATATGTGTGTGTTTGCTGTAGATAAGCACATCAATATAAATTAATCCATAATAGCATTAGCAGAGGAACCTTAATGAAAGCATAATCTTAATGGGATAAAAACATTCCAGTATTTTTTTTCCAATCTACTGACAAGAATTAATAAACCTTGCTACAGCGAGTTTCTGTTTTCTTTTTTAATTTACTGACCATGGGAATTCATAGGTGGAAGTAAATTAGCCATAGAAAGGCTCTCCCAAAGACTGGGAAAAGTGAAGTGAAAATGAAAAACAAAATGCTAATTAAAAAATGAAAGCCTAAGCTGTAGAGTTCAACCAAAGCTGGTTCCCTTGTGCATAGCATGGCCAGTGTGAAGGCAAAATGTCATGCTTATTAAGGCTTTAAATGCCACATGTTATATTTGGCTTTTTTGAGTGAACAGAGTTTAAATAGTTTTTATTACAATCGGAGTGTTTGTGAACGATAATGGAAGCTGAATATGGTTCCTCTTTTGAGATACTAAAGGATGATGAAGTGCTTCTGAAATGGCATCCTGTCTTGGTAAATCACTTTGCTGTGTGACTATAAATAACACTCTTTTATTACCCTTTTTAGACAAGTGTTGGAAGCTAGAAACAATAGTCTTTATGTATTCTATTTTCCTGCGTACATATCTAGAGCCAAGACTGAACAGCTAGTTGCAGTGGGTGTAGCTTGATTGTATCAGTATGAGGTCTTGTCTAGGTATAAGCTTTGACTGAGGTGAAATGTGTTCTTTTTTGGCTTTCTAGCCCAGTATTGTTTCCTTTGACTGGCAATGGCTTTCCAATGTCTTTTTCACATCACATGCTACCTGGTCATTATTATTACTATTATTGTTATTTTTGCTATTTTATTTTATTTTTATATTATTTTATTTTAAAGTTTACAGTATTTCAAAATTGCAATACAATAAATGGCAAGTAACAAATTAATTCTGCAATAATCTGAAAACAACATCTGGCTGTAAATTGTCCTTGTATTTACTACTCCAATATACCACCACCCATTTTCCCACAAATTTGTTGGGCTGATTTACTTGTCTTCACCTATAGTGGGTTAATTTAATCATTATCACTGTAGTCTATTTTCCCCCTCAATTCATTCAGTGGTGGCAGGTGTGATTAACTTTTCCCAATTCCCCCCCCCCCAATAATTATATTTGCTGCAGTGATCAAACTGATTACCACCTCTAAATCACTATCCACCATAACATTCTTTGTACAGCCAAGCAGAAATATATTAGGTTCCATTGGAATACATATTTCTAACATTTTTGAAGTTATTTCCCTCTGATCTTTTTGAACTACAAATGGCTGGTATTCAACCCAGGATCTCCACTAGAAAAGCATATAAATGTGCTCACTTTTTCAAATTTAACTTGATGCATAATATCTGATGACTGCTTTATTCATTTTCATATAGAGGCACACCAGCCATGGTTGCTGCTAAACAGAAATTCTGATTTTTTGGGGGGGAACATCATGTCCTGTGGCAGGCTGAAGGTGTGACGTGAGGAAGGGGTGGTCCTATGGGTATTTGTTACTGTTCATGGGCAGGTGGGGAACAGCTAAACAAACTGGATTGCTGTAATACCATGAAAACATACTTGGGAGTAAGTCCACTTAAATTCATTCCTAAATAAATATGCTTCTCCGTTAGGTGAGAGACAAATCAAATCAAATTTATTGAACGGTCACAGACCAAATCGATGGGTGAGAGACAAGGGAAATGTGTCCCTGTTCATTCTCTTCAACCTCTCAGCAGCTTTCTATACCATTGACCATGGTATCCTTCTGGAACAGCTGTCCAGGTTTGGGGTGGGTGGCACTGCTTTGTGGTGGTTCCAATCCTACCTGGATTATCATTTCCAGAGGGTGATGCCTGAGGAGTCCTCTTTGGCCCCATGGAGCATTAAATGTGGGTTTGTTTTTATCGCATATACTGCACAACATCTACATGCAACTGCTGAGTGAGATCATCTGGAGTTTTGGAGTACATTGTCAGCAATATGCTGATGACACATCTCTATTTCTCCTTTACATCTGCAGGTGTGGCAGTGAATGTGCTGAACTGTTGTCTTGCCTCAGTAATAGATTGGATGTTAGAACTGTAGAATTGTAGAGTAGGAAAGGACACCAAGGGTCATCTAATCCAACCCTCTGCAATGCAGGAATCTTTCGTCCAATGTGGGGCTTGAACCCACGACTTTGAGATTAAGAGTCTCATGTTCTAACAACTGAGCTACCCATGTGATGACAGTCAGCAAACTGAAGATCAATCCAGATAAGACTGAGGTGCTGTTAGCGGATGGATAGGAGATTGCCTGCTCTTGAAGGAGCTACACTCCCTCTGAAGGAGTTGGTATGTAGCTTGGCAGTACTTCTGGATCCTTTGCTGTTGCAAGCTTCCCTCGAGTATTGAAGTGGGAGGAGGAACTCCAGAGCAGCATAGATATGGTGCAGCAGATACGAAGACTTGGTGAAATGGGGAAGGGGGACAACCAGTATGTGTTTCTTTACTCAGGTCCTTTTCCAGACACTAGTGGTTCAAGCTTAAACAGGGGTTTCAGCATCAGTACAGAACTGTCAGAACCTTGGACAGTTCCAAGTAGCACTCACATCCATAAGCAAGATAGGAGTGCAATAGATCTCCCCCAACTTGTGATTCCCAGCAACTGGTATATAGCACCTCTGAAAGTGGAGGCAGAATGCTCTTTCAGGAATGCAATCCATACTAAGCTGGCCTTAACTCCAACTGACATATCTCGAAACAAAGCCAGCTTGCCATCTTCTTCCAGTGCCATTCAATGACATTTGGTGCCTGAAGTATAATACATATGGTGCCCCACCTTCTAGGAACAGGCCTTTTAACATTCTTGCCACTCCATTCAGATTCAGGTCTATTTCTGCCACTCAGGCAGAAAGGGACTATATGAAGGAGATTGCTTCACCCTGCTGCATTGCAAGGACAGCTCTCTCTCCTTCCCACCAAAGTGCCATTATCCACAGCTATGTCTACCAAACTTCTCCTCACTTATGATTCTCAGCAACTGTTATTTAGAGGCATCCCTCAACTGACAATGGAGGGCGAAATCCACTGGTTTTGAAAGTGCAGCACAGAATATGTTGGATGACTTTTACAATTGCAACTGAAACAGCAGAACATTGACGGTAGAATCATATAAAGGGAGGGAGGTAGGGAGAGATCATAGGGAAAAGGCAGCATTCAATTTGTGAAAATGTTCTCTATTATTATTTTTTTAACATCCCCTCCTTGGATCCCCTCCTTAGTAGACAAAGTTTCCTGGAGTATGAGAGCGCTAGTAGGATTTGAAAGACATCACTTGGAACCACAACAGCAAATCACAGCAACACAGAAAAAAGAATGCAGAAATGCTCTTTTAAATGACATGAACCCTCCCAAAAGAATTATACAGGAAGGTGAAGGAAGCTAAATATATCGTGTAGCACCAAACTTTTGGTGGGGAATCAGAACTCTTAAGGTATCAAAATTGGCTGTATCTAGCAAAAAGAGACTTTACTCATAATTTAGGAGTGAAAGAAAAATGATCTTTCCACCAACCTAGGGGGTGCTAACCAGTGAGTGTTTTCTTGGTCCATAGACAAGGTCATATGGAGGAAGTAATGTTTTGACCTAAAGCCACTCTGGCAAACCATTTTTAACCCCCCAAATAGTGACTGGGATTATTGTACCAGGGCAGACACAACTGCCTTCTCTAAGTTGCTTTGACGGAGTGTTTGGCACAGAGGATTCCCGTCCCCCACCCCCCAGCATCTTAATAAAGGCAATTGCTCTGTCATAAAACTAGCTTTTGGAAGAGTCAAACAACATCTGGAGGGTACCACATTAGGTACCCTGCACTATGATAGAATTTGGGGATTGGGTTTAATATTGGTAAGTTTTGTTTGTTTGCTTTTAAAGCTTCTTATGCATGTTCTCATGATTTCTTTGGATAGTTACCAAACTAAACTGCCATAGCCATACCCCCCACCAAAAAAGCAACAATTAAATAGCATTTTATCTAAGATGGTCTAGACAGTAAAGTGAAATTACAAAATATCTAGCAAATATTCCAGTGGCATGTTAATCCACTTCTAAGTTATAAACTATATATCCAAAGCACTTAAAAATATCCACAGATCTGGATCAATAGTGAATTAACAAAAGTAGTCTAGCCTGATGCCAAGTGAATAGTTCACAGAGTTGGCTACTGTACAAAAATAATGTCTTATAGGTCAACCTACAAGTGCTCAGAATGGAAAGTAGAGGAGGCAGGGAAGAGCATCAGAAGACTTTAAACTAAGTCCTCTTATGTTCCTAAAGCTGTTGGAGCAGAGGAAGGCTAGAGACTGCTGAACAAACTGCTGCATTCCTCTTCAGATGGAAGTAATGTTTTATACTGGCCCTCATTTGTATTTTCATGGCAACCTTATACAGAACATGATATACATCTTGGTAGGCTGATGTTATAATGCATGGTCAACACCCTCACGAGATGTATCTGTTGCTTGTTGCTGGACTGTACTACTTCATATTTGAATGCCCCTTTAAAGATGCAATACTTTCAAACCTAGAATGTCAGGGAGGAAGCTGAGGCTCAGACCTTTGTCCCACTATGTTACGTTTGTTTCAGCAACATATTATGTGAAAAGACTGTGTAGAGTTTGGCTCTTAGCCATGGTGCAGAGACAGCAATTTACAGCACAGGAACACTTAGTTCCATGTCAGGGTTTGACCATGAAGCTGGTTTTGAACTAGTGCCCTCAGTCAAGTCCAATGAGAAATCAGCTGTGGTATCATCACCTTGTTTGGGTTCAAGGAAGACTAGCCACAAAGAAAGCCTGATCCCAATAGGCCAGAACATACCAGTTTAATGCTTCTTGTGCCTTTGAATTCTTCTGAGCAAGTTTTTTTCACTACTCTAAACAATTAAGAATTCTGGTCATGGTGGCTGGCAATATATTATTTATTTAGATATCTATATAGCTTAAGCACCACTTAATTTAACTGACCTCTAAGCAGTTCCATGATCACTGCAGATGGTGACAGCAGTCACAAAATTAGAAGACGCCTGCTTCTTGGGAGAAAAACAATGACAAACCTAGACACCATCTTAAAAGGCAGAGACATCACCTTGCCGACAAAGGTCCGTATAGTTAAAGCTATGGTTTTCCCAGTAGTAATGTATGGAAGTGAGAGCTGGACCATAAAGAAGGCTGATCACCGAAGAATTGATGCTTTTGAATTATGATGCTGGAGGAGACTCTTGAGAGTCCCATGGACTGCAAGAAGATCAAACCTTTCAATTCTTAAGGAAATCAGCCCTGAGTGCTCACTGGAAGGACAGATCCTGAAGCTGAGGCTCCAATACTTTGACCACCTCATGAGAAGAGAAGAAAAGACCCTGATGTTGGGAAAGATGGAGGGCAAAAGGAGAAGGGGACGACAGAGGACAAGATGGTTGGGCAGTGTTCTCGAAGCTACCAACATGAGTCTGACCAAACTGCGGGAGGCAGTGGAAGACAGGAGTACCTGCCGTGCTCTGGTCCATGGGGTCACGAAGATTCGGACACGACTAAATGACTAAACAACAACATTGTACACGGACACTTCAAAAGGCCTAAATGTGACAAGCATATGTTCCCAAGCACATATACTGTAACAAGTATGCTTGCCAGGGCAACCATGATTGATTGCAGTTCTTCTGCTTTTCTGGAGAAGGGACTTAGCTCAGTGGAACAGTATCTGCCTTGCATGCATATGATGCCAGGTTCAACATTTCTCTGATGAAAACAGGGATGTCCTATTCATCATCATCAAAATAATAATAATAATAATAATAATAATAATAATAATAATAATAATAATAATAATAATATTCAAGCCACTCTGGGCGGCTTCCAACATATACGGTATAAAAATATAATAAAACATTAAACATTTAAACACTTTCCATTACAGGGCTGCTTTCAGATGTCCTCTAAAGAGGTCGCATAACTCCATACCCTCCAACATTTATCCGACGTAAATAGGGATGTCCTACCACTCACTGGAAGGACAGATCCTGAAGCTGAGGCTCCAATACTTTTGCCACCTCATGAGAAGAGAAGACTCCCTGGAAAAGACCCTGATGTTGGGAAAGATGGAGGGCACAAGGAGAAGAGGACAACAGAGGACAAGATGGTTGGGCAGTGTTCTCGAAGCTACCAACATGAGTCTGACCAAACTTGCCGACAGGTTTGGCAAGTGCGCACTCCATCCAAACCGGCACCGCTGCTTCCGCGGCGCCCTTGCGGCGCCTCGGCGGCTCGTGGGGGTGTCCTGCCACTGCTGCTTTTGGCGCAGCAGCTCGCAAGGGCGGGGCCAGCCCAAGTGTCACCCCTCCTCCCGTGGAACCCGGGGCATACCGCCCCCTTGTGACGCCAATGTGCGCACTTAAAAAATGTAACACATAAAATTATAAATGTGTGTATGCCATCAAAAGTGTGTCATACAGAGACACCAGTAGGAAAGTTGCCATTGGCCATAGTTCTCTTTTTGCATGTAAACTTGATAATATACCTGGAGTTTCCTCTGTGTGATATTTAAAATAACCAATTGCCCCATTTCTCAAGAAATAGATGCCACAGACTAGTAAGTCACAAACTGCTTTTTCTGTAAGATTTGTTCAACAGGATCAAAAATGACCACAAACATTAATTTTAATTACTCCAATTTATGAATTGAAACAATTATTATTTTTTAGACAGAAAGAAAAATGTTATTCTGGCTTGGTGATGCTGAATCAGTGAGTTAGGAATGGATGAGATAATTTGGCTTCAGCTTTGGAGATTTATTCATCCATTTAACTAATTAGTTAATGTTACCAACTAACTTGTGTGACGGATAATGCCAGGCTTAGAAGTGCAAACTGGGAAATCATTGTTTAAGAGTCTGCCAATATTGCATTCAGCACATGCAGAGATTAGTGACCACTTGATGAATATGTATATTGGCATTCACAGTAATAGCAAGTGATGGTATTTAGGTAGAATGCTGATTCAAATAAGCATTAGATCAAGGAACTGAAAAACAGTCCAATAAATACATACCTTAACAGATTGTGGCTAGTAACAGGACACAGTGAAAAAATGAGTCCCATGTATATTTTTTTCTTTGGAAATCAAACACAAATGGGGGGGGGGAGAGATACTCTCAATGGTTAACAAAGTAGTTTTTAGGTTCAACAGAATATTTCCCTGTTTCTTTCAAAGAGACCATAGTTTGCCTGGCAATTTTTTGAATGAATGAGAGGCCAGCAATGAAGGGGTTCAAATCTGCCCTATCTATAATTTCTAAAATAGTCCCTTTGTCCTGTGTGTCCATGCTGCATCTTGAGAATTGCTGCCGGGTGCTGTTGTTCTGTTTCAACCCAGCCACGTGGGAGAAGACAAAGGGAATGATGCCTGGCAACGTACCAGAAACACACCGTCTTGGACTGATGTCTCACTTGTCCATCCCACTGAGAGAGCTCACAAAAGGAGATGCATATAGCCATTTGGCTCTGCTTCAGTTCCTCTAGTGCCTACAGTACTCTTTCTTGGAATGCCATGAAAAATGAAAAATGAAATTAGTATGTGTTTCATTAAAAAAAAATAGTTGTGAGCTGGATTGACCTTAACTGGTTAGGTTTACAAAAGAATTGGAGAAAATGTCTCCTTGCTACCAAAACCACATCTGCCCTCTAAAATTTGCTGAAAGATGCAATCAGTGTTTTTTCTGTACAACAGAAATGGTGTCCTGGGAAAGACGAACAGATGTAGCATGCTCTATCCAGATTAAGACCATTGGATGAAATTGTGTCCTTAATTACGTCAATGCAATCCACTGATTCTACCAGAGATTAAGAGGATGTAGTTGTTGGAAGGATGTAGCCTTTTCTTTATTTGCAGGACACTCTTTTCCGCCAAAAAAAGGAGAAACCAGTGTTTCTGTATGAGATATTAAATGAATCGATTAAAGTTGGGTTAAATGATTGATTTTGTTTGGTTGCAAAATCACGTTTACAGTAAGGGTGTACCTTGGATTTAGATGAACCCCAAGTTCCAAGCTGAAGCAAATATTTGGTATAGAAACTACTGCAAATTTGGTACTCTTCTTTGCTCACCATGATTCATTCTGTGACCTTCATTCAGAATGTGAAGTACACCAAGTCCATCAAAATGGTTGACAGTAGAAAGTAATTAAAGAATGATTTGGGGAAAGTTGGCACAGGGAAACTACTATCTTCGTTCTTTTATGATAGTATTGGGGGAGTTGATAAATTGATTTGATGAAGCTTCCAATTGTTGGCAGTCTGTTTGTTCTGTTTGGTATAAATTATGTTTCTTTATTAATGTGCATGTGCCCAGGAGAATAGCAATGTGTGCAGATCTTCATAAATCAAATTGTAATCTTAATGTCCTTAATCACCCCCTCTAACACTGTGATAAAGACTGATGACTCAGCACATGGTTTGGGGGTGCTACATGACCCTGACTATGTGCCAATGCCATATTAAAAGCTGTTATCAGCACATTTAAAGTTTATTGTTCACAATAAAGTTCATTTCTTTATTGATTTTTAAATAAACACTTAAATAATGCAGAGCCTTCAATACAAGTTAGGAAAGCTGTTAGGAAAAAATGTGGGTGGGTGGGTATACAAAATAAATTACATAGCTTGTTATTCCCAATAACAGTCATAATTTTGTTTGAATAATGATGATCTAAACTTTGTTTTGTGAAAATGTTTCTCCTCCAGTTACACAAGAGATAAGCTCCAAACTCTCTCAATGGACCCCATAATAGATATGTGATTAACATTCAGAATCTTATGGTATCATACAAAGTCATAAATAAAAAAGCTTTACTATGGATTGTTAACTTGGTTTGTAGCAGTTCCCAAAAAGCAATGACAGTTTATCAACCAGCAGCATGAACTGTCAAATTAACATGGATGAGCATATTAGATAAAACTATGGAAAAATTATTGTACATGAACTCTAGCCAATTTTCAAGCAAGCAGGAACCCAACCATCTTCACACAGAAGCACAACTTTAGAGTAGATGTAAAAGGTATTTTGTGGCTCAAAAGGATTTCCAGGTTTATTAAGATGAAATACATGTTGTTGCATAACAGACACATTCTTCTTTTCTTCTCTGATCTTCTACCTCTAGGCTGGTCTTCAATATTTGTGCCAGAGTTATCTGCATGCAGCAGCAGAGTAATGACCCAGCAAGACTGCAATAACATTTTTGCCTGTGACATTGCACTGCCAAAGGCATTGACATAGACAGCCTAAGCACTTATTTGCTGGCACAGCAAATCTTCTGACTGGACTATAAATTCATAGGCAGGGTTTATAAACAGGAGCCCTTAATTGGATGTAGATAAATGCCAAAATGGAGTACTACACAAACCTGACTCTAATACTATTGGTTAATAGGAAAGATGATGCATCCGAAAAGATTATTTACAGCGGTGAAAGCCTCCCCTTGCTTCATAGCTTAGTAAGTCATACAGCTGCCTGTGTCTAGGCAAACCCTTGAATACAGGGTTCTTGCTGAGAAGGCATCAAGGCAGCAGCATGGTGGTTAGGATGACAATAGCAGGAAGCTATCTTGCATAGAAAGCTGCCCTATGCTGCATCAGACCATTTGTATATAGCTTGATACTGTCTATATTGATTAGTAGCACTCTCCAGGGTTTCAGACAGGAAACGTTCACAACCCTACCTGAAGAGGTGGCGGGCTAAACCTGGGACCTTTTGCATGCTAAATACCTGTTTCATGTGTTCTGCAACACCACCACTCATGAATATGCCATGTAGCATCTTGGGGGGTTGAAGAAGCAGGAATGGCCCAGGTAGACTTCATGGATAGGGTATCCAAGAATATTGCGACCACAAGTTGATTGAAGAACACTGGAAGCCCCTATGCAGTTGTGTGACCTGGATGGTCCCTGCTACCTTACTTGCTCTGCCTTGACCATGGACAGGTAAACCAAAGTAGTACATCAGATTTTCAGGTGGGGAAGCCTTCACAGACAGGGGACCGGAACGCACCAGCTGTACAACTCAGCTTCTTGACTGATGTGTGGACTGCATTCTTTGTGAACAGAAGTACTGTACAGATTTTTCCCCCTTTACATTTTTGTTATTTCTTAAGAATACTGATTTTCTATTTAAAGGGGCAATCCAGTCCTATCCACTGTTACTCAGAAATGAGACTTATAAGGAAGGACCACAGATCAGTGGTAGAGCACATGCTTTGCATGCAAAAGAACCCAGTTTCAGTCCCTGGTTTGTCTAGGTAGATTGAGAAACCTGGCTTGAAAACCTGGATTGCTGAATGGAGGCAACACTCCTGTACGATGGCAGTGATGGGGAAGGCAAATGGCGGGAAGGAGAGTCAGGTGGCATCAGGTGCCTACCTTCTCCTGGAAGGACAACCCAGAAGTGAGGTGGGTCTCAGCCTTTTTAGAGGGTTTTCTGCCTGATTCCTTCTTTATGGCCCCAGTCCCTGGCACCCCCAGCCTGGACCATCGAACCCAACCTGCAGCAATCCATGACTATCTCAACCCACCTTGACCGATATCCCAAAGTCCCAATTTGTCCGATACATAGACTGATACATAGACCCAATTTGTCTTAGGTCCTGGCTGAATCCAATGGACAGCATATATATGCATTCTCAGTTAAAATTGAAATACAGATTGACCTGCTGTAAACAATCATTAATTGTTTGCCAGTTGTCTTTGCATGTGGAGCAATAATGCTGCCCAGAAGAATTCAGTCTATACTTCGCAAATTGATTTAAATATAAACGGCATTGCTCTTTCTCCTCCAGCCATTCTCATCAGAGACATACAGTACATGTCCAGCTATCTTGTAATGCAATTATATCTATTTGCCTGTAAGCATTTCATTCAAAATTAATCTTAAAACCTGATTGTCGTTACTTCCCCTGTTGCTTTGGAAAGCAATAGAAATACATAATAGTCTATTTTACTGACCTTTATCATCCCATCTGGCCCAACTGCTCCCTGAAGCAGTGATAAAGGGCAAGAGGTTTTTTGAAGGGGGAAAAAAATGGTTGGTGCTTGGTGCACAATACCTAGCTGTGGAGTTCGAACATGGGGTGAGGGGTAAGAATGCAAAAAGTGCAAATATTACCACTCCACAAATGAGGGTGAGAGGATGGCCTCTCAGAGACTATAAATGATTGCTGCACATCAAATTGGAGGAGCAGGCTTGACTGGACAAAGTTCCCACAGCTCTCCATTGTTTTGATTGAGGACAGACTGCGGGTTCGGGACTAGACAAGAGGCGGAGTCCCTAAATTTGTTGAAGTAAAACTGCTTTGTGATTCCTTCCAATTAAAGTGGTAGACGGATAAATAAAATGAATGGTAATTCTATACATACTCTCCAACATTTATCTGATGAAAATAGGGACATCCTATTATTATTATTATTATTATTATTATTATTATTATTATTATTAATCTTCTTTGGCGATCACACGTAGCCAAGTAAGGTTGGCCATAAACACGTTTTAAAAAAGTGAGTCTGTAAGTGAATGTGGAGGCTAATTCTGGATCCACACATCCTTCCACAGTGGGGACATAGGTTTCCGGGCAGGAGTTGATCATGGTGAGGGTTTGCAAAGCGTGCCTTCCTCTTAGTGCATTTCTTCCTTTTGTTCTGAGTTCGAGTGTCTTCAAAACCCATGACACCCTTGGTAAAGACTGTTCTCCAATTGGAACCCTCGCAGGCCATTGTTTCCCATTTGTCAGTATACTACTTTTTTTTTAGATTTGCCTTGAAAGAGTCTTTGAAACTCTTTTGTTGACCACCAGCATTACGCTTGGAAGACAATAATCAGGCATCCGCACAACATGACCAGTCCAATGAAGTTGATGTTGAAGAATCATTGTTTCGACACTGGTGATCTTTGCTTCTTCCAGTACACTGGCATTAGTCTACCTGTCTTCCCAGGTGATGTGTAAATTTTTTCGGAGGCACTGTTGATGGAATCTTTCAAGGAGTTGGAGATAGCATTTATAAGTGGTCCACGTTTCACAAGCATACAGTAAGGATGGTAGTACAATTGCTTTGGAAACAAACATTTTGGTTTCCCAGCGAATCTCTCGGTCCTCAAACACTCTGCACTTCAATCGGGAGAAAGCTGCACTCGCAACGCTCAGGCGATGATAGATTTCGGCATCAATGTCTGCCCTTGTGGAAAGATAACCAACATTTCCCAACGTTACACCATTGAGTTGGATTTGTGGCACAGCAGAGGGGTTGTTTTGTGCTTGTTGGTGCAACACTTTGGTTTTTTGGATGTTGAGCGATAGGTCAAGCTTTTCGTAAGCTTCTGCGAAGATATTTAGGAAAGAGAGATGAGTCTAGGTTCCCAACCCTCCATCACACAGTTCCACATCCTTTTCCAAAATTCTAGGTCATCTTTCTCACTGTGATAAATATAATGAGCTTTAGACAAGATCAGTTCTACAGCCTGCAAAATGCTCCCCCACTCACCAGTTAGATTACATTGGTGAATCCACCTTTGCATTAAACCTGCTTCTTCTTCCTCCAGATTTCATAGGATTCCTGACCACAGGAAGGATTCCAAGCGGTTTCAACTGAATGCAGCCAGAATCCACCTTCAGAATCCACACACAACAGTACCAGCATGCTCAGGGATGTTGCAGGAGGGTTGGGCTAGCGCCCATGCCCCTTGTCCAGTTTCAGCTTCACATGCTCCTTTGAATGCCTGAAGAGGACTAAAAAGTTAAAGTGTTTTGTTGGGCAAACTAAAGTGGCACAATAATTTTCCTAGCAGACTATTTTACAAGAAGACAAAAGGAAGGACTTTTGAGGGCACTCAGCAAAAGTTACTTCAGCATTTTTTGATGATACGGCTTAAAAAGATTTAAATAATCTTAAAGTTCCATTAACAGTTATGTGTGAGGTTTTTCCCTTCTTATTTTTTTAAGGTTTCTTGAGAGAGAAAAGCAAAACACTTACTAGGCTAAATGTATGTCCTACGCTGGATGAGATGTAAATGATATTTTACACTCCTCGCAATCTGTATCTGCCGTAAAGAAAAAAAATTACCTTTCACTTGACGTTTTTATAAAGTTGGATAGTTTCTGAAAATGTCAAAAGAGGATTATTCTAAAGTAATATCAGCTGATGGATTACACTGGCATTGATGTTTTTGCAACATAAGGACTGCTCATACATAGAGACTTCCCGTTTTTAGAATGGAATAGATTAGTAGAGAATTTTGACAGCTTTACTCAGTGAATGTGACCATGAGTTGTTTACTGCCAGTCGGGGAGGCCTGCAGTTGAATATATGCTCATGTAGTCAAAACTTAAATTCCTCATATGAAGTAGCCCTCTTTAAAAACTAAAGTTGTCTCTGGTATGTGTGTTTGTCGCAACCTGGTTCCTTCAAGATGTTTTGGACCACAGTCCTCATCATCCTCAGCCAGCCCTGCTGTTGGGGAAGGATGATTTATTGCACCTTCTCACACAATGATGGTTTGCAGATTTATCATTTGTGATTTGCCATCTATGTCCTTTAAAGTTATCCATAAGGATTTTGCTTATGAGAGATAATCTATGATAAAACAAACAGGTGAACTGTCCATAATACCCTTTTCTGCCTATTATGAGCAGATCTTTAGAAATGGAAACAAAATATTATGTGCTTGGCATTTAAATAAAATGCTTAGTCAGATAAATTCCTACTCATAAACAGCCACTAACATAGCCTTCCAACACTACAATTGCATGATTCTATGCTTCTATGTCACACCACACCCACTGGTCTGAATGTAATTTAGCAAGGCATGTTTCATAGCTAATTTTATAACACAATGCATACTGCTGTGTGAAAGGAACATTCGAAAAACAGGAGAGAAGAACTAGCATTATAGTCAGGAGAAGTAACACAGTTAATTCCTATGTCTGAATCCTTCCACAGTCCCCCACTGTGTGTGTGTGTGTGTGTGCATGCGTAAATACTAAGATACACGCTGATCTACCCATGCTTAGATACTATATTTAAGAAACATAGAAAACACAAGATATACTCATACGTGTTCTACAAATTAATACGACCTCTAAAAAACTAGCTGACGAAGATATCTACATCAAAACAGAGTCCTGTACTGGTTTCTACTTCTGAATTGACTCCTGACTTCGGCTCTATTTCTGAATATTTTTGAATATGCACTAATATGTATTTGTTGTGATTTAAAAACTTTTGTGTTTTGACACGGTAACGAAATATTGGATTACACATATTGTTATGAGTTTGAAACTGTATCTCTGTTTAAGTTTGTGACTCTTATCAGAATATACACCTTGTTTGTTTTTTGACTTGTGAGTAGGATTTATTCCTGTTACTGAAATTCATACTGGCCAGAGTTCTTGGTGTGCTCCTTTTCTTGGTATCATTTAGTCCAATGGCAAGAAATAAAATGGTGCTAGTAAATATTCAGTTGTTGTTGTTCTCTCTGTGTGTATGTGTGTTTACTAAACCTCACAGAGAATGGAACAATACCTTGTACCAAATGGTTTGCTGCAGAAAACACAAGGCGAGTTCACACACTGAAAGAATTCACATGGGTAGATTGGATTGCATGGGTTAACCCTCTGCCATGCCTAGTGGTCACATCATAGAACTCCTTCATTTAATGGGGGCCTAGATTGGGCCAAGTTGCCATCTTGCTTGGAGACGCTCTATGAATATTCTGATGCACTGGCCATCTCCAACCTGATCCTTTTCAGAAGTTTTTGACCACGGGTCCCCTCATCCTTGATCACTGGCCATACTGGCTGGTGCTGATGTTTTAGAGCCCCAGTCATCTACTGTGCAGAAGGTTAGGGGATGATGTTGATTCTGGGTGTTCCTGGATGCCAGAGTGTGTCAATAGCTCTCAACACATGCATCCAAGTCACAAAGCACTGAAAATTTTGAAATGCTTTACTATTTCTAAATGAGCAGATCACAAAGCTCGGTTTGAAATGATCGATTGCAAATAAAACGAGGAGACACCCTGCTTCTGAACACGAAATCTTATGCAGCGACTCTTTTAAGTAACATTCAAAAGAAGTGGGAGGAGAACACCTCTATAAAACAAGGAGAGGCATTAAATATGACAAAGTATGGGTGAGTAACATTTTAAAGAAAGAAGAAAACCCCTGATAAATGAAATAACCAAGCTATATTTGTCTAAGGTTATTGATAGACATAACCTATAAGAAAACCAACAGTTGGATTTATATAAATTCTATTAATAAGCTGTAAGTTTACATCAACTTGGGTAGGATTGCTATAGTTACCAATGCACAGCTGTTGATTGAACTCCAGTGTGCTCACCTCTGGAATAAAGTTGCAAATTAAGGATTCCGTACTTTAAATATCAGGTCAAGTCGTTTGAATCTGGAGTTCCTCCTAAGTGGTTCACAGGGCAGGTTTTTCGGGTTGGTTACCTACGCAGCTGCATCCTTTCCCCCACTGAACTTTTACCTGACAAAATAAAGCCTGTTTTCTTCCAGTTGGCTGATGGTCATCCTCGTCCTGGCCTTGATATCTTCACATGAATAATCTCTTATTTTCTGCCTTGCACCTGGCCTTTTGTTACCAGAAATGTACTACTGGTTCAGTGAAAAGTTCCCATAAATAGCTTTATTTATTTATTTTACTATAGGTGTGATAGCATTTGAAATGGCTTCTCTTTTGCATGAGCTGATCCACCTTCCTCAGGGAGAGAAAGAAGTCTCTCTCTCTCTCTCTCTCTCTCTCTCTCTCTCTCTCTCTCTCTCTGACAACCAGAAGGCCACATCACTATATATTTTTCAGCATCCGTTTTGCAGCCTATCATACGAGAAGCCAAATAAAAGAAGTGGCATAATTAGGAATGCCGGGAAGTAATGCACGACAATGAAACTTGTGGCGTGTTTTATGTGTTTTCCCACATCTGCTCCATGTCGCTGGTTGTTGTGGGTGAAGGGAAAACAGGGTATGGGCCATAGCTTCAGGGGCAGAGCATCTGTTTGCAGTAAGACTGGGAGAGACTCTTGCCTGAAAGTCTGGAGAGCCACTGCCAGCCAGTGTAAGCAACAGTGAGCTAAATGTACCAGCAGTCTGACATGATAAAATTCAGCCACCTATGCTCCTATGTGAGAATCTCACTTTACAGATTTCATTGCTAAAAGTTACAACTGAAGTGGAGAAAACTACTAGGCACAGGTACCCTTTTTTCCTGTGTCCTGTGTTTTGGGTAATGCCTCATTCTGTACATCTAGGTATAAGGGATGCAGGTGGCGCTGTGGTCTAAACCACTGAGCCTCTTGGGCTTGCTGATTGGAAGGTTGGTGGTTCAAATCCCTGTGATGGGGTGAGCCTCTGTTGCTCTGCCCCAGCTCCTGCCAACTTAGCAGTGCGAAAGCATGCCAGTGTAAGTAGATAAATAGGTACCACTGCAGCGGGAAGGTAAATGACATTTCCATGCACTCTGGTTTCTGTCACTGTGTTCCGTTGTGCCAGAACTGGTTTAGTCATGCTGGCCACATGACCTGGAAAACTGCCTGTAGACAAACACCAGCTCCCTCAGCCTGAAAGCGAGATGAGCACTGCAACCCCATAGTCACTTTTGACTGGATTGAACCATCCAGGGGTCCTTTACGCTTTAAATCTAGGTATACCATCTAATTACACACATGCACCACTTCATTATTCCCAGATAGCACGACCAATGGCAAAGAATCCACCCCTTTTTTTCTCTGGAATTTGCAAATGGCTCTGAAAAGCAGGATTTTTTTTTTAGATGGAACTCACCAGAACTCAGTTCCGGTACCTCTCAGGTGAGTTCCGGCACCTCTCAGGTGGGCACCATTGCCATTCTAAGAGAAAGAGGAAGGTGTTTATAGTGAGTTCCGGCACCTCTTTTTCTAGAAAAATGGTACTGCTGAAAAGCCTATAACTGACAATCACACCCTCTATGAAACCTCAGCCACTAGTCTCCAGCCACCATGACCGATTCAGTCAAATGGATCAGTTGTAAACAAAGGTGACATGTGAAATGGCAATGACATTGACTCCCGTCATAAACACACTTCATCATGTGAAGGTATCGCTAAAATCAATGGTCCTTACTCGCAAGTGCTTCGGATTGCAGCCATGTGGTAACAAGGGCATTTGAGGGCCCTCTAATAGAGTATAAAAGAGGCACTAAAATGAATCTGACCGGTTAGGTGATTTAAAATATTCATTGCTCAAGCGCCGACATCTGCATGGCAGTCATTCAAGCACAGTCCTCCTTACTCATCCTTTTTAGTTTTCCAACGTGGCTGAGTTGTGGCTCAGTTTTTGAACTAGAAGATAACCAAACTAGGCCTGGTCCCACCCAAACCATTTATGGAGGGGTGAAAAGAAATCAACCACAAAAAGTGGAGACAGGCAGGTGAATTTGGTTGAAATGTTCAGGGGGGATTGGCTCTCACTTTAATAATTAAGATGGAGAGGTGGCTAACTTTTCATTGGTGCCCCCACATCTTTCAAGTGCTCCTTGAGGATACATGCCTGGTGTCATCTCAATTAGTTTCAGTTGCCAGGCTAAGGCTTTTCTGTTTGTCCAGACCTGCAGTTACCGGTAATTAATGTTGCCCTCTATGGTGATACTCATCTTTTTGTGGGGTGGGTCACAAAATTAACTTATTCATTGATGAGCATTATATATATATTGCTTAGTCATTGTTTCTTCATATTATTTTCTCTGGTTTAAAACTATTTGTATGTGTCATAGGAACCAACTCCTAGGGGTCAAGGTCCTTTTGACACCCCCCAATAAAATATTTGAGGGGCCGGTCCACCCCCCAAGTTACTGGGCATTGCCATTCAAATAATGTGTATGCGCCATGTCTTGTGATTGATTATGCAGGGTGGGGCTTACTTGTGTTGCCTTATATAAAGCTTTGTTAATGTGGACAAATGTGTTTATGGAAATTGCTCCCTCCTCCTCATTTTAGCATTTTACCAATGCACACACACAAAACACTGGCTTGCTAGAACAGTATGTACTTCTTACGTAAACAGATGTAATCCTATTTGTTTGTTTGTTTGTTTGTTACATTGTATATATTAAAGGAATGAATACAGAACTTCAAAAGAAAGGGCAATATTTTAGCTTTTAGTTTTCATTTACTGGCAGAAATACAGCAAGCTTTTTTTCCCACTCCAAAAAGAGTGCAGATTTTCTCTCTCTCTCTCCCCCCGCCCAACCACCTCCCTCCTGGTTCCATGTAATTTCACTAAACAATTTTGTGGCAGTATTTCAAATCTGAAAGGCGCAAAGCTGTTAGTCCCCTAAAGCCAACCATATGGTCTTGGCAGAGTAAATACTCCTTGTTGTATCTGTCTTCAGACAGATTATTGCCCTGGATAAAAATGTTGTGGTGGAAAAGTTAATCTTTCATGTTAGCATATTCATATCCGGTGCACGTCAATTCATGTCTCTTGTACATAATAGTCAGGATGCAAGTCAAGCTGAAAGAGCAAAGCATCACACAGATAAAGGTGACACACTAACTGCTTTTGAACAAATTGACTCCAGCACCGTCTGTGCAGGAAGGACTGAGTATCACTTGAAGGCTCTGTCCATCACTTTAGTGTATGCATAGGGAGATTTGATCTTTCAGCAGAAGCTTTTGCATGAAACTCAGGTTGGGATCCATTTATTTACAATATGACTTCCCAAGCACTTGTTGCTTGAGTTAACATGAAAGCCCCGTTGACAATATTGAGACTCTCCCCCAGTTCAAAACCCCAGTTATGAGTTTATCCTATAAATAAAGTGCTCTGTCATTATAGAAGTAAGACTGGGGATTTATAATAATCAGTCGGAGAAAAATGGATATTATTATTATTTTTCCAAATTAAATGAGTTATATTATAGCATCCCAGTTGGCTTTAGGGTGTCACTTAAGATTTTATCAAAAACCATATAATAAAATTTCTGTGAGGTGGGCATACAGCCATGCCAGTTACCTGTCTCAGCCAAAAAGTTCTTACAGGGGCATGAAAATATTGTTTGCATACTTTCAGAGTCACAGCTCTGCTGGACTGAATCCTTGATCATAGTAATTTAGATGTCAACATTTTTGCGTGGAACGATTTGTGTCTGATCTGTGTACAGAATGATGTCTTCCTCGTTATCCCTGGTGCCTCAGAATCTTTATCAAGATCTCTTAGGAGTTCAACATGGTGCCCTTCAGATGTTACTGAACGACACCTCTCATCAGTCCCAGCCAGCATGATCAGTGGTCAGCGATGATAACAACTGCGATTCAGCAGTATCTGGAAGGGCATTAAGTCAGTTACTGCTGTCTCAGATGGACAGAGTGCATTGGTAACGGTATCATTTATGAGGAAGGTCTCTGAAGAGCTGCCTTATCTTATGAGGTGAGGCTTTCACTCATAGCACTGACAGACTAGCTAGGCATTTTGGAACATAGGAATCTGCCTCAAGTCAGACCATTGGTCCTCCTAGCTGAGTATTGTCTCCATTGATTGGGTGCAGCTCTCCAGGACTGGACCTCTCTTGGCTATACCTGGAATTGCCAGTGATTGAACCTGCGACTTTCCACATGCAAAACCGATGTTCCACCAATGAGTCATGGTCCTTCTTTGTGAGTGTGAAATGACTTGCATAGTCAGTTCCATGGGCATTCCCCCCTCCCTTTGCTTGTACTTCTACATACAGTGGAAATCTGAGTAACAATAGATTTATCATATTGGTAAAAATGTCACCTCCACCTCCATTCCTCTTAGGAGCATGACCTATTTTTAGAACCAAATGCAAAGAAGCTGTTTAAAGTCTCAAGGAAGAGTTCCAACTCACTGACTCACTGCTGAAGTTAGAAAGTGTTAGAATTACCATTCTATTCATTGACTGTGAAAGAATAGCCCCAACACTATCAAACATTTTTAGCTGCCAAAATTAAAATCCAGTGATGCATTTCAGAAGAAGGAAACTCTTTAATTCTCCTGTCATATTATTTTCTGAAGAGCTACATGAGAGTTGCATTTATATATATATATATATATATATATATATATATATATATATATATATATATATATGTGTGTGTGTGTGTGTGTGTGTGTGTGTGTGTGTGTGTGTGTGTGCACATATCCAGATTTTTAACATTTTTTTACAGAGGCAGGTTCGGGTCCATTGCATCATTTTAAGCATGAGTTTTTCCTCATTTAAATTGACAATTGACTGAGATAAAAATATTTCAAGATACAGATAATTCTGATCTCAGATCATCTACCACTAAACTACAGGTCTTCTCACCGTATCTGATGGTACCACTCTAATAGCATAATATTATTATGTCATGAATAATACCTATAAAAAAGCACACAAAACAGTGCTTAATAATCAACATTGAATAATTGCAAGGGTGGCTTCAAATATCAAGATGTTCTAACTCCTTTGCCATTAATAGTTTGTGGAAGAAGGCCAGAAAGGCATAATATTCTCTCTCTCTGTTTCTGACCCTGTTGGTTATTCAGCTGTTATAGAGAAATGGAGCTGACAGATAATGTGCCTTGCTTATATGACCATGTGCACCCATAGTGGACAAATGTGCCAATTTTGGGCTTCTCATTTGTCCAGCCTTCACTTCTCCACATTTCTGCACCAGGCTGTGATATATATAATTTTTTAAGGGTTCTCGTGAAAATTTGTCCACAATTTTGTGCAAATTTATGCCAATACACACATTTGTATATGCAATTTTCCCAGATAGCATGCATTTTTCTGTGCTATTTTCACTAATCTATGCATTCGTATGGACACTTTAATGTATGCATTCTTGTACGTGTGACCTGGCTGGAGAACCTCACTGCAAAATGTGAACAATTGCACATCTCAAAGGACGGCTGTGTTTGGATTTGCATGTTGTTTCAGAAAGTGTAAGTTCGCCTTTATATGCAAAATGAATCAAATTTCTTTCCCATCTCTAACAGCAGACCATTGTAAAAAACGCATACACAAACAAATGGCCTTCTCCTACCCATCAGAAAGTCATTAAAATCAGCTTGGTACTGATCACTGTTGGAGGCAGGCTGCACAGTGTGATGAGCTTTTGCTTGGATGAATGAATATCAAGGCACAAAGCAGATTTAATTTAGGAAGGGAAAACCTTTATTGTTGCTATTGTTCAACATCATTGCTGATATTTCAAATCCTATAATATTCACCAGGATGGACCACTTGTGAATAATTCAGTCTTACTGAATACTTCCCTGGTTTAGTAAAGAAATGTTTTTACCATTGTCCTCACCTATTTTTACTGCATCCATTTTCATTTTTGTTTGTTATGCTGGGTCCCTTGTGGGATTCTCAAAGGAACTCTTAATACATATTTTTACATATATTACATATATTAGTAATCGTAGTATTGACTTTATAGTGTTATGGGGGCGGGGGGAGGAAAAATGTACCAGACATTTTCAAAACCAATGCAATATTATGAAAATCATGGGTGTTAGGCCAGGCTACTGAGAAGGGGCCTTTAATTTTTATGGGGAAAATACTAGGCTCTACTAGCACCATATTATAAACATCATGGTCCCTAGACCAGGGTCTTAGTAGCTTGTGTGATGACCTGGGAGTCAGATTCAGATGCTGAACCTGAGGGATCCCAGCCTGCACAGGATTCACTGCCCTCAGAAACAGCAGAGCCAGGGCTGGGGCCTGAGTCTCAAGGGGACTCACCTGTGCTGGATCCTCAGGTGCAGGCTTCGGCTGAGGTTGATCTGGCTCCTAATGGGATGGAGGACTTACTGCCTACAGGTGCTCCATCCCCCACCCAGTCAGGGGAAGCTGAGGTTGCCTCTGGGTCTAGTAACCCTCCAGCTTCTCCTGAGCTGCAAAGGTTCAGGGCAGAGAGGCGAAGGGAGCTAAGTTCTCGCAGGAGGAGTGCTCGCCTCCAAGCCAGGAGAGGCGAGTCACCTGGGGATCGGAGCCGCCCTTCGCCTTGGGACAGATAAAGCCGGCCAGTCCCAGTCCCAAGTTGCAGGAGCAACATCGTTGCTGCAGAGTTCTGCTTGCTCCCTGCCCGGTTGTTCTGCCTGAACTCTTGACCTGCCTTGGTTCCCGGTTTATCCTTCTGTTCCTGACCTCGCCGGACTCCTTGCCCTGACCCTGCCTCTGTTTATTCGGACTGCCTTCACGTATCTCCGACCTCGGACTGGACATCGACCTTGCTTCCTGGATACTCCACGGGACCAGCACAGTTTGCTCCTGCCACACCCGCACTCCCCCTTCGTTGGGGTGCGTTCGGGAGGAACCTGTCATCATGACTGACCAGGCGGCTGCGCTGGTAGCATTGGCCCAGGAGAACCAGGTCTTGACCCACACAGTGCAGCAGCTAAGCAATGCGGTTACAGCACTTCAGCAGCGTTTGGACGCCTTGCCGGCTCCTGGTGCCGGCGCCCCAGCTCCAGGCAAGTACCCAGTGGCCCTGCCAGAGAAATTCGATGGGTCCCCGACCAGCTTTCCCATGTTTCTCGCCCAGGCCAAGCTGTATATTCAGGGGCGAGCCCGGGATTTCCCCGACGACCGCACCAAGGTGCACTTCCTGATCAGCTTGCTGAAGGACCAGGCGGCCAAGTGGGCGTTGCCGCTGCTCCGGCAAGACTCCCCCTTGCTGACAGACTATACGGGGTTTTGCAACCATTTGGAAACCGCGTTCGCCAACCCCCAGAAGGGGAGTCAAGCCAATCGGGCGATTCGGCGGTTGAAACAGGGCAAGTCCACAGTGGCCGCCTACGCCACGGAATTTCGGCTGTTGGCGCAGGACTTGACCTGGAACGACTCTGCACTTCGGGACCAGTATCTCGAGGGGCTCTCGGACGAGATACTGGACCAGCTGGCCACGTTGGATCGCCCCGCCACGCTGGATGCCCTCGTCCATCGGAGTCTGCAGATAGACGATCGGTTGGAGGACCGTCGCCAGGCCCGGGCCCGCCGGCACTCTGGGCTCCCGGCTCCGGTGCTTCCCAGCAGTTCCACAGCCAGGGCCGAGTCACCGGAGCAGCCGATGCAGCTCAGGGCGGCGCGACCTTGCCTCTCCCCCTCGGAGAAGACTCGGCGTCGGGAGGGGAACCTGTGTCTCTACTGCGGTGGGAGTGGACACTATGCCCGAACCTGCCCCGAGAAATGCCAGCCGCAGGGAACCACGCCAACCCCAGTAGCCAATGGCCCAGGCTACCTGGGGTCCCAAGCATCACATGATGGGCCCTCACCGGTGGAATTGCAACACCTCATGATCCCGGTGCGTCTGTACCCCCCCGGCGGGCCCTGGATTCTCACCCACGCTCTAGTGGATTCGGGGGCAACCCGCTCTTATATGGACTCTGCCTTTGCGGCTCAGCACCGGGTGCCGCTCCAGAACAAGCTAGAACCGGTACGGGTGGAGGCAATTGACGGACGACTCCTGCGGTCAGGCGCCGTTACTCGGGAGACCCAGCCCTTGATCCTGTGCCACCAGCAGCACCGGGAGGTGCGTACCCTGGACATTGCCACCATGCCCCGGTTTCCGCTGGTGCTTGGGATGGACTGGCTGGAGTCTCACAATGTTCAGATCGATTGGGTCAATCGAACTGTACGCTTCCCAGACTCGGGTTCGAATGCTCAGTCCGAGATGCTATCGGCCGCTTCCATGGGAGAGGCTGCGTCAACGCTCCCCGCCGTGTACCGGGACTACGTAGACGTGTTCGAGGAACGGGGAGCAGACCGGCTGCCTCCTCATCGGTCCTTCGACTGCGGCATAGACCTCCAGCCCGGGGCGCCCCTGCCGGTGAGTCGCCTATACTCTCTTTCAGAGCCAGAGCGTGAAGCCCTGCAGGACTTTCTCCACAAGAACCTGGAACGCGGGTTCATTAGGCCCTCTACCTCTCCCACGGCCGCTCCAGTGCTCTTCGTTAAGAAGAAGTGTGGGGAGCTTCGCCTCTGCCATGATTACCGAGCCCTGAATAAGATCACCATCCCAGACCGGTATCCCTTGCCCCTTATTGCGGAGCTGCTGGAGCGGGTGCAGGGGGCGCAGATGTTCACCAAACTAGACCTCCGGGGGGCCTACAACTTGATTCGAATCCGTGCCGGGGACGAGTGGAAGACAGCATTCGGGACCCGTTATGGGCAGTTCGAGTACCTGGTCATGCCATTCGGATTATGCAACGCGCCCGCCGTGTTCCAACGGTACATCAACCACGTGTTCCAGGACTTGCTAGACAAGTACGTGGTGGTGTACCTAGATGACATTTTGATTTACTCCCGTGACCCAGCTCGCCACGAGAGTCATGTCCGGACCGTGTTGCAGCGCTTGCGGGAGCACCGCCTGTATGCTAAGCTCAGCAAGTGCGAGTTCCACCAGCAGTCAGTGGACTTCCTTGGACATCGACTCTCCCCGGACGGCGTGCAGATGGACCCCGGGAAGGTGTCTGCGGTTTGAGAGTGGGCGGCGCCGCGGAACCGCAAGGACCTACAGCGGTTTTTGGGGTTCGCCAACTATTACCGGACATTCATTGCGGACTATGCTCATCGCACCACCCCATTGACCCGACTGCTGCGCCCCAAGACGCCCTTCGACTGGGATGAGGAGGCTGAGGTGGCATTCCAGGGATTGAAAGCCTGTTTCCAGAAGGCGCCAATTTTGCAGCATCCTGATCCTTCTCGTCCCTTCGTGGTGGAGACGGACGCCTCCAGTACGGCTCTCGGTGCCGTCTTGTCTCAGCAACACGGACCTGATGCGCCACTGTTACCCTGCGCCTACTACTCCCGGCAGCTCCTTCCGGCGGAGCGTAACTATACCGTGTGGGAGCGGGAACTACTGGCCATCAAGGTGGCCTTTGAGGTCTGGCGCCATCATCTTGAGGGGGCACGACACCCAGTGGAAGTGAGAACCGACCACCGGAATCTGGAGTACCTCCAGACCACCCGCAGGCTGAACCAGCGGCAGATCCGGTGGGCACTGTTCTTTTCCCGGTTCCAGTTCCGGATCCGCTACATCCCCAGCTCCCAAAATCAGAAGGCGGATGCGCTGTCCCGGAAACCGGAGGACATTGCAGAGACGGTGCAGCAGGCGGCCCCAACAACGATCATCCCACCAGCGGCCTTCCTGGCTGTTCATGAGACTGAGTCGCTGCGGGACCGAGTGCGGAGGCAGCAACGGGTCGACGCGTGGGCTCAGGAACGGATCCAGGAATTGGCCAGGGGATCCTGTCCTCGATACCCGGAACTGGTTGTGCACCAGGGTTTGCTGATGCACCGTGGTCGGTTGTACATCCCACCAGGGCCTTTGCGGGCCGAGGTACTTCGAATGTCACACGACGCCCCAGCAGCTGGCCACTTTGGAAGGTATCGGACCACCCACCTGGTCAGCCGGGAGTTCTGGTGGCCCCGCTTGAAGGCCGACGTGGCACGGTACATTGGGGGGTGCGAGGTCTGCCGGCGAGCCAAGGGAGCGACCGGGAGACCTGCGGGACTGCTACAGCCACTGCCAGTTCCCCCTTGTCCATGGCACACGGTTTCTTTGGATTTCGTGGTAGACTTACCCCCATCCCGTCAGTGTACCTGCCTCCTGGTATTCACAGACCACTTCACTAAAATGGTGCACTGCGCCCCGTGCCCGTCTGTACCCTCAGCCAAGGAGACGGCACAACTGTACCTACAAAACGTCTTCCGCTTACATGGCCTATCGGAACGTTTGATCTCCGATCGTGGTGCCCAGTTCACCTCCCGCTTCTGGCGTGCTCTTCATCAGGCTCTCGGGACGGAGGTCTGCCTATCTTCGGCCTACCATCCACAGACGGATGGACAGACCGAACGGGCAAACGCGGTGTTAGAACAGTACCTCCGGTGCTACTGCAGCTTCCACCAGGACGACTGGGTCGACCACCTGGCGTTGGCCGAGTTCGCGTATAACAATGCAGTGCACGCTTCCACTCAACAGACCCCGTTCCAGGCAAACTATGGGTACCACCCGCGGTTATTTCCAAGCGTGCTGCCAGCATCCGCAGTTCCCGCAGTGACAGACTGGCTACAAGAGCTCCAGTCACAACAGCAGCTTCTGACGGAGCAACTGAGCCAGGCCAAGGACGCGTATAAGGCCCAGGCCGACCGTCACCGTCAGGAGGGGCCGGAACTCCATGTCGGAGACCTGGTATGGCTCTCCACCCATCACCTGCACCCCTCTCGGCCTTCGCGGAAGCTGGATGCCCGCTTCACCGGCCCATTTCCGATCGTGGACCGGGTCTCACCTGTGGCCTTCCGTCTCCGGTTACCCGCGACCCTGAAGATCCACCCGGTATTCCACCGGTCCCTGCTCAGTCCGGTCGCCCCGCCCGATGAGTTCCACCCAGACCATCCACGACCGCAGCCAGTTTTGGTTCAGGGGGAGCCCGAGTATGAGGTGGAGCACATTCTCGACTCCCGATACCGCAGGGGGAAGCTCCAATACCTCATCGACTGGAAGGGGTATGGGCCCGAGGATCGGTCGTGGGAACCAGCAGAGAACATCCACGCACCTGTCTGCCTCCGTGATTTCCATGCGGCTTACCCCAGCAAGCCTGGTCCGGCCCCTCGGTTGAGGGGGGGGCCTGGGAGGGGGGATGGTGTGATGACCTGGGAGTCAGATTCAGATGCTGAACCTGAGGGATCCCAGCCTGCACAGGATTCACTGCCCTCAGAAACAGCAGAGCCAGGGCTGGGGCCTGGGTCGCAAGGGGACTCACCTGTGCTGGATCCTCAGGTGCAGGCTTCGGCTGAGGTTGATCTGGCTCCTAATGGGATGGAGGACTTACTGCCTACAGGTGCTCCATCCCCCACCCAGTCAGGGGAAGCTGAGGTTGCCTCTGGGTCCAGTAACCCTCCAGCTTCTCCTGAGCTGCAAAGGTTCAGGGCAGAGAGGCGAAGGGAGCTAAGTTCTCGCAGGAGGAGTGCTCGCCTCCAAGCCAGGAGAGGCGAGTCACCTGGGGATCGGAGCCGCCCTTCGCCTTGGGACAGATAAAGCCGGCCAGTCCCAGTCCCAAGTTGCAGGAGCAACATCGTTGCTGCAGAGTTCTGCTTGCTCCCTGCCCGGTTGTTCTGCCTGAACTCTTGACCTGCCTTGGTTCCCGGTTTATCCTTCTGTTCCTGACCTCGCCGGACTCCTTGCCCTGACCCTGCCTCTGTTTATTCGGACTGCCTTCACGTATCTCCGACCTCGGACTGGACATCGACCTTGCTTCCTGGATACTCCACGGGACCAGCACAGCTTGTTTGATAATGTAGCCCTGGTCAAGAAATCCTCAATCTCCATCATCAGAGGGGAAATCAGTAAAATGCAGAGTTGAGTTCAGATACCTTTCCATTGACCAACTGAACAAAACTCAGGAACCACAGTTTGAGAATCTCTGGTTTATTCCGTAAATATCCCTGATGCCAGCTTTTACTAGCTGAGCAGAAAGGTCTTACTTTTTAAATGGATTTAAATGATATAATGCGATCAGAAGCAACGGCAGTAATTTTAAATGTTTATTTTACAGTAGAGATAATGAAATATCTCCAGGCATTGGTACAGCTGCAGCCGTCAAATTGTAGGGATCTATTTATGTGCAAATCCAGACAAATACATATAAATGCAAAAAGTGTGATGACAAAAACTGGGCTGTCAGAGTGATTAAAGCAATCATTGGAAGTTGTTAGTAAAGGCAGAGCTACAAATAAGATACTGTGATACTAATTTGACCTACTTAAGACTTTACATTAAAAAAAACACCTAACATTGCAAAGGTAATCATGATTCTTCTTTATATATATATATTTTCAGTTCAAAGGGAAAAAAGTCTTTCAACAGAGCATCCTAAAGAAATAACATAATTAAGCCAGTCACCTACTGTTTTCATTGTACCTGCAGCAAAGAAAGGCACTGTCTTAAGTTTGTATCAGAAACTGTTGGGAGTATTTGATACAACTCAACAAGCAGCATCCGTTGCAATTACAGCTGAATTTGGAAAGAATTATGTCTTCCATTTACAAAGGCAGTATGTAAATTGGCATAATTGTCTTCAAAAGAGCAACAGGGATTTGCCGCAGCTGGGGATCTGGACCATAAAACTCAGACTGTGTTTCCATAAAAGAACACTGCCTGTATTACGTCTTTGACCAATCCATAGACTGATTAAAAGCCCCTCGTTATCTTCAATGAAACAGACCCAGGTTAAAAAAGGCTTTCGCAACGAGTCACCAATAAAGACAAACCCACCGGACATGGATTGTGAACTGCTGAGTGCTTCAATAATCCCCCTTGCTTTTGCAACCCAAAAAATGACAATGGGAGATCCATTGAGCTTTTTGCGGATCACCTTATATAAAGATTGAGGCTGCATTCATTTTGGTGAGTGTGGGTTTGAAAGTAGTCTAAAGCTAGGGACACCTGCCAAATGTTGTTGGACTACAAATCCCATCATCCCTGACTATTGGCTATGTTGGTTGGATCTGATAGGAGATAGCCCAACAACATAATTTTTGCTATCCATGACTAAGCAGTTATGTATTCTGGAGGGCTTTCTGCACAGTAACTTCTTGATTAGCTGAGACAGAGGGTGACTTTTCACCCCAAGCATGTGAATGAGCAAGAGGTGATGGCCCTGTGGAGTTATGCATCTTGAGGTGCCATAAGGAACATTGGAACCTGCCTTGTGTTGCGTCAGACCATTGGTCAACTTAGCTCAATTCGATCTACACTTCCTGGCAGTGGCTCTTCAAGATTTCAGGCAGGGTTCTCTCCCTGCCCAAACTGGAGAAGCTACGGATTGAACCTGGGACCTTCAGCATGCAAAATGGATCCTCTACCACTGGGCCAGGGTCCTTCCCGTTCAGTGACAGAATACATGCTTTGAATGCAGAAGGTTCAGGGTTGGTCCCTAGCACAGGGCTGGAAAAGGCACCTGCCTGAAATTTTGTAAAGCTGCCTGCCTGTCACTGCAGATAAAACTGAAGTAGGTGGATTAATAGAAAGCAGCATGTGATGCCCCTTTTATGTGAGGCATGTGCCAGAGCCAGCCCACCTATGAGGCAAAGTGATGCGTTCACCTCAGGTGGCAGATTCCACAGGGACAGCAGATCCCAATGTAGATTTATATTTTCCCCTTCTTCCTGATGTAGATCTTCATTCACCCCTTCCGCCCTGTCAAGAAGTAGGGGGTGCCATTTTGTGGTTCGCCTCAGGTGCCAAAATGTCTTGAGCTGGCCCTGACTGTAGCACCTCTTTGCTCTGCCAATGCAGATTTCCATCTGCCTCCTTATAGCCATGGCCTCAGGCTGGGCAAGCATTGTTGTACAAAACCCAGTCTCTGGGTCCAGCTGTGATTTTTCTCCTTCTGCTTGAAGACTGAGGGTTGTTTTAAGACAGAAATTTGGAACTTGTGGTCCGCCATATGTAGTTTGGTGGTTGGAGGTAATCGACTATAGTTCCCCACCCCTATTTAAAAGTCCAGGGCCACATCAAGAATGTAAAATACAGAAAAGGGATGCCATAATTTTAACGATCTAACCAGAACTGATATTTGCTAAGAGATAAAGAAGTTTTTGAAGTAGATAGAGGAATTCTTCCCCAGACAATTGTCTGATTTAATGATTTTGTTGTTGAAATGTCTTGAGTTTATAGCATGAGGTAATTACGTTTGAGTCTTCAGGGAAAATAGATTTATAGTAATGTAGAAAAGTGAACATTAACTTGATTATCACAGCAGATCAAGAGACTCTCTTTAACTCTTTTAGGAAGGAGAGGAGAAAGCCATGGGGTTATTTGGGAAGGGTTCACTACAATGAAATTAAAGGGGAAAAGAATTCCACATGCCAAATAAATAATTAAAAATTAAAACTACAACATTATAATATGAGAAATCTCATTGTGTTCCTGTGTGCTACGTAGATAGATAAGCAAGTAAGCTGGCTAAAAAGTGTCCTGGGAGATTGAAGTGCTCTCCTACTGGTTTCTCTGTCTTGTGATTCCTGATGTCAGATTTATGTCCATTTATCCTTTGGCGTAGGGTTTGGCGTAGGAGAGCACTTCAATCTCCCAGGACACTCTATACAAGACCTCAAAGTAGCTGTCCTATTGCAAAGGAATTTCAGAAATAGACTGGAAAGAGAAGTTGCTGAATTGCAACTCATTACCAAGCTTAAAACCATGGAGAGACCTGGTCTGAACAAAGACATTGGATTCTTATCTCATTATACAAGACAAAGCTTTTTTAACCTTCTTACCCCTTGCTTTTTCCTGTAAGACTAATTGCAGTCGTTAACAGTTGTCAACAGGTTTACCACAGCTATCAGCCTTTCACCCATTCCCACCACCCCTCTGAGTAATACCCCTCCCCACCCTCTCACTATAGATAAGGGTCTGGTGACTTCTGTTTCAGTGTATCTGAAGAAGTGTGCATGCACACGAAAGCTCATACCAAGAACAAACTTAGTTGGTCTCTAAGGTGCTACTGGTGAGATGAGATGGTTGGACAGTGTTCTCGAAGCTACTAACATGAGTTTGGCCAAACTGCGAGAGGCAGTGAAGGATAGGCGTGCCTGGCGTGCTCTGGTCCATGGGGTCACGAAGAGTCGGACACGACTGAACGACTGAACAACAACAACAAGGTGCTACTGGAAGGAATTTTTTTATTTTGTTTTGACTATGACAGACCAACACGGCTATCTACCTGTAACTGAAGACATATGAAGTAAATGATAAACTTAACTTGCATAGATTAGTTTTGTTGGATGGCTAATTTAAAGGGCGGTCTTGGGGAGGGATTAGTGAGTCTAGGTTCCACTTCCCAAGTGGCTTGCCAGAAAATGCCATTGTTGTACTCAAAGCTCAAGCTACACATTTTTCTTATTTCTAGGTTAGCAAATGGGAGGAAGGAGCTAAGGACTTCAATTTGCTGGGTCTTGGTGAATGGAGTATGAATGGTGAATGGAGTATGAATTGCATAATTCATAATGAATTACATTGATACCTGCTCTTCACTTTCTAGAGCAGTGAGACATTCCAGCAACCTGGGATTGGCTACAGGAGACCTGTATTTGGCTTATTTGCAATTATACAATTAGAGCATAAATGGAGGCAACCAGCAGAAACAATCCCAGTATGCCGCAAATCCATAGCTTCACATCAGACTCCCAGAGAGTCTGATGAAAGTGCTTTCGGTCCTTATAACTCACAGATCTCCTCCTGCGCTCTCTACCTCTGTTCCAAAATTGCTGCTAGAGAAATTGAGAGAGATCAAGAGATCACTTACCTCCTCTTAACTGGCAGCTGTCATATAGCTGTGCCACCTTCTCCAAACTCTGATGGATTTCCCATTCTAGACAATCCAGGGAGGTCTCTATATAAGAGAAATCACCTTCTAGCAATTAGTTTCCCTGGCCATGCTGGACCATTGAAAAATAGTGAGTGCATCCAATGCAGTGTGAGCATAAAAGGCAAGCTTGCACAATGAATTGTTCCCTACCTCCACCCTCTTCCAGAACTCTGTATCCCCCCCCAAAAAAAAAATACTCTCCAGAGGCTCGGGGAACGTACTAAACATTGTGGGCTCTACCACTGAGGGCAACCACAAGAGGAGGAAGTCGGCCAAAACTGGATGGAGGAATCTTGTGTTCTGCCAGTTGAGATGCTTCCTACTTGCACTCTTTTGGATACAACTCATCAACTTTATTTTGTCAAAGTCCAGACTGTGATCAAGTCTTGCTTTAAGATCAGGGCTAGGATCCATATGGACAGCCAGATATTGCTGGACAAAAATTCCCTCTAATACTCAGAGTCTTAAATGATATTTACAATGCCTTTTCAAGTCAGCCTTTTTGAAAAGAGTAAAATGCCTTTCGAAGGTTGGAATGGACCTATTTTGTTGAGCACTGAATTGCCATTGCATAGTTCCTTTTTGGACCAACCAGAAGAAGATTCATGAAAGAGAGATTGAAATCCTGTCATCTTGTTGTTGCAGTTCCATCGGAATTGCACCAGCAACAAGTATGCACGTGGAGGGAATCTTTATTTGCATCAGCCACTAGCAATAAAATAAAATAAAATGTACTGAAGATAGAGGTAAAAACTTAACTATACAAAATACATTTTGGAGGTTTACATCAATAACACATGAAGAGTTATTCTTTTGGACTTATTGCAAGAATATTTGGACTGTTTGGATTTGAGATATGGAGTTTTGTGCACCATTATTATTTTGGCATTGTAAATATCATTTAAGATTCCAAGTATTAGAAGGTGTTGAATTTTTTGTACATTACTGTCAATGATTTTTTTGTAAACCACATACTGTCAGGGACTGGGCAGAGAAGGAATGGTGGAGACCGCCTCCCCAGCCTGACCCTTCCAGAGAAGAGGAAGACAGTTCAGAATTACAACAGGGATTTGAAGGTCACAGCTCAGAGGCAGATGAGGGGAAAAGTTGGGAAATAATGGGAGAAGAGGAAGAAGCAGCAGCACCAGAGGGGTGGCAGCTGATGGATACAGTGTCTTTAGAAAGCATTCCAGACCCCACCCCTCTCCCAGAACCTGGTGAGCCTTGAAAGTAGGAGAGCAAAAAGCTCAAAGGCAGAGGGCGCTTATCAGCACCCGTAGGGATGATGCATGAGGGAGTAGGAGAGACAGAGGGGGTGGAGATTCACTCAGGACAACACCATTAATGAAGAGGCTGTGTTCCAAAGACTTTCTCTGTGAATATTGAATAAAAAGGGGATGGTAAGAAATATTCCTTGTCTTTGTACTTTCCTGGGCAACCGGCCATGGGAGTTGCTAGCAGCCGCCTGACACATACAGAGTTATTTAGTTTGTGATGTATGTCTCTGTAGTCCTTGGAAAGTGGTATTGGACAAAAGCTTCCATCATCCTTGACCATTGGCCATGTCTGATGGGGCTAGTGGGACAAGAGTCCTACAACATCTGGAGAGCCACAGCTTCCCTGTTTTTTAAGACAGCACATGAATTTCAAAGTATGGATGGGAGCAGGGGTGACCATATGAGCTCTGCTTGTACTGTAATCCATGCCTCCACTACTCAGTGCCCTGAGCTTCCCTGTGCAGGGAAGATCTTCAGTGGGCTTCTGCTTATGTTCACTTGAACATTAATAGGATCCTCCATGCAACTGGAGATGCTGCTTTATCAACCCATACCTCCACACATTGACATTGAAGACATCGGTAATCTCATTCAGAGTTGCTGCCGCTGCTGCTGTTTTTGTTATTTTAAATCAATATCCTGTCCTTCCTCTCAAAGGAGCTGGATGGCAAACCACAAACAGTACAAAATAAAGCAGAGACATAAAACAGTATACAGTATTTTTTTTTTACTGTGTACCATTAAGTTCCTCTTTTCTAATTATATTTCTGTGATGCTTGAATCCTTACACCTATCAATTTGTTCTAAACAATTCTATAATCTTTCCATACTGCCTACTCAATCCTACATACATATGTAGAAATTTCGATGTATTTATATTTTTTCCCTACACTATTCTACATGAATGAGCATTCTGTAATTCTCTTTGAGTCATAGAGATTTATATTTTACTCATGACAAACCTGATATGATGGGGCGGTTCCATGTGTCTAAACTACAGGTGATTCTGTTTGTGTGTGTCTCATCAACACCCTGCCTTCCCTAAAGGCAGGAGCTAAGGGTGGCTGCATAGTTGTCCCCCTGCCCATTTCATCCTCACAACATCCCTGTGAGGTAGGTTATGTTGAAAGACAGTGGCTGGTCCAAGTCACGCAGTGAGTTGGATGGCTGAGTAGGGATTTGAACCCTGGTCTTCCAGGTCTAACCACTACACTACGCTGGATGGGGGAATATGATTTTAAGAGCAGAAGGATCACATGGATTTAAAGTATGGTTGCAAATCTTTTAGTGATACATACTTTCTCATTTGCAGGGACCCAGGTGGCGCTGTGCCACTTGTGTTGATTTCAGCTGGATGGTGATGTTGCAAGACTCATATAAACATTCTTCATCTACTATTACATCCATGAGATTTTTGCTTTTAACCGTTGAAGAATTCTACTATCTATTCACCATCAACTAATTGTGAATGTTTTGTTGGCACCAAGATTTTGTTGCTATACTCAACCTGTTGCTGAATGGTTCAGTTACGTGGACATTATACATTCTGTTATATCACTTATATATGGCTTTGTTAATTATGTGGCTTAATTGAAGGACTATTAGTTTTTCGGAAGAGTATTCCAGTAAATCTTTTATTACATTTTCAGCCATTGTGTGGTGGTTTTGGTTGTTTATGCTGGCCACAGGCCATGGAAGCTGTACACCCGCTCTCGGCCAATAAAGCGAGATGAGCGCCGCAACCCCAGAGTCGGTCACGACTGGACCTAATGGTCAGGGGTCTCTTTACCTTTACCTTTACTTCCTCATTTGACATTCATTTACCCCTCCATGGTTTCCCCCACGTTTTCTAAAATTGCTGCATATTGTAGTTATTCTATACCTTATCTTCTCCACAACATTCTCCAACAATATATAATGAACAAACATAGGTTTTTTTGGGTCTTTTTCCTAATTTATATGACGGCTCTTTTCATTTTTGCCAGATGATTGTTTTAAAGCCATGACATTTCTCATATTGTATTAATCCTTGTTTTCCTTCCTACATTTGAATAGCAAGAATTGTTTAGTGAAAATATTAATAAAATGACAGCATCTGTCCTCTTCCTGACTCTCTGAGCATTTGTGCTGGCAGCTTCTGAGCTGCCTTACGGCAAGTGTTTGTTTAGGTTGTTCATGACTGTCTAGGCCACCATTGCAATCTGGATCACAGTTTTCTGTTCCTTTCCCATCGTTACTTTGATAAAGACTTTTAAAATTCCATGCCTGTATGTATTGTTTAAAAAAAAACAAAAAGCCCACAACCCTAACATGGCCACAAACACCCTGGTCAGTCTCACCCAACCACCGCAAACCACACTTCACAGCCTGATTATTTTTTTTCCTGCAGTGTTCAACTTTCAATACATGTTTCCAACTTTCCACTGCTTCTGTTGAACTTAAATAATTCTCTTTAATTAAAGAGATGCTCAGTAACCAACAGTGCACAGATTGGGAAGTACAGACCCTCCAACTGTCCCTGTTTTCCAGGGACGGTCCCAGATTTACAGAAGCCGTCCCGATTTCTGATTTGATCCTTAGAAATCCCTATTTTCATCAGAGAAATGTTGGAGGGTATGGAGTTATGTGACCCCCAAACCAAGGAGATAAGTAACTATATAACCTTTAGAAGACATCTGAAGACAGCCCTGAATAAGGAAGTTTTTAAATGTTTTATTGTGTTTTTATATATGTTGGAAGCTGCCCAGAGTCGCTGGGGAACCCAGTCAGATGGGCAGGGTATAACTAATAAAATCATCATCATCATCATTGTTATAGAATAGGACATCCCTATTTTCTTTGGAGATATGTTGGTGGGCATGGGAAATGTTGGCACACATTGGGTTTCAGCCAGACTTCAGATGCAATCCAAGCTCCCTTTGTACCAAACTGGGTGGGACTGGGTTGGGTAGATTGGATTAGGTGGAAGTGTCGCTCTGCCCAGGTCTGTGGGCCTCTCCCAGCTTCCACCAGCACACAACTCCCCATTCTACCTACCAAATGTGTGGGAAGGTAGAAGGTCTGTAATTGGGCTCTCCATCAGTGCCAGTCAAGAAATTTCCCCAAAGTGGAGTGCTCCAAGAGCAGGGATGGGCTGAGCTAGCTGGGGTTCCATAGATCCTGAGTCATCCCTATCACTCTCATGTGACAGCAGCATCGTCTGATCTGAGCCTTATCACTGTTCCAATTCTGGGCCGGCACATCTATTTGGCTATCCCTCCACATTCTGCCCCACCTGGCACAGACAATAGGTCTGTTGATGCCAGTGCTATTTTTCTAGAAAAAGAGGTGCTGGGACGCAACATGAACACCTCCCTCATTCTCCTAGAATGGCAATGGTGCCTACCTGAGAGGTGCCGGAACTGAGTTTTGGCAAGTCCCAGCTGAATAAAAGTCCTGGTGGATGCAGTGGTGGCCCTGCTTCTCCATGGTATACCACAGGGGTGGCCAACTCCCAAGAGACTGTGATCTACTCACAGAGTTAAAAACTGGCGGTGATCTACCCCCTTTTGTGGGGTTCAGTTCAAAGTTGTTGAGGTTTTTCTTTTTTTAGGGAGGAGGAAAGTCCCGTTTTTTGGGGGTGCAGGGCAAATATGTTGAGCTTTTTTTTAGGGGAGCCAAACTTGTTGAGCTTCATTGAGGGGAGCCAGTGATCTACCACAGACGTCCAGTGATCTACCGGTAGATCATGATCTACCGGTTGGACGTCCCTGGTATACCACAAGGCAGCAGATACAATTAGGATTATGTTGTTGTAATCTGCCCTAGGATTTTGTAGTGAAATGGTGGGTAGGAAAACTAAAGAAACAACATCATTAGTTAGTTAGTTGACTTCAGGTCCTATTGAAATCAATAGCAAAAATTAATCTCTGGAAGGTCAGGAGAACCCCCAGAATAGAGGGAGTGGAGAGAGGCTGATCACTTTGACTAGCCAGCTGAAATTCTTGCCCAAGTGGAACGATTGCTATAGCACTACACTGAATTCCTCCCAAGATATCTTTTTTAAAAAAATTCTCAACAAAACTTTCCAGAATTTTTAGTGTGCATTTCTCCTAATATACATAATTTTGTATATAATTTTGCTTCAAATACACATTCTTGCAAGCAATTTCCCCGTATATTAACTGCATTTTGGGGGCTATTTGTTATTAACATATGTGTTTTTAAGTGCATTTTCATTTAATAGAAACATGTTGTACACTCTTTTGTGAATTAGGTAGGCATACATTAGAATCCAAAATGAAGCAATATTCACCTCCATCCCAAGATACAAGTACAGAGACAAAGGAACCAAAGTGCCCTCTTTCACGGGGGTTTATAGGACAAGGAACATGTGGAATACATGCTTTGGACATCTTAACAAGGGGTCAATAAGTGGTCCATAGGACCATAAACAAATTTAAATTAGGAATTTCATTTGTCTCACTGGCTGTCAATTAGAACTAGATCATTTGGGCTGATCTTCCACTTATTTCATATGCATGTCCCCCCCCCCCCCGAGATGAATGATGTGTTTTTAATTCTGGGGATAACAATAATGACACATGTCACTCAAAAATATCCCTGCAACTTTTTGTTCTTGTCAGTGGTGATGGTGTCAGTCTTGTGACCAGAAATAGGTCTCACAACACATGTTCTTGTCTGCAAAATGAGAGCATGTCTACTAAAATGAAATAATGCACTTTTGATATGCCATATGCAGGCAAAGCAACCCACAGTTCAGTTTCAACACTATGTATCAAAGCAGGGAATTGTAGATGAATGGGTTTAGGACCAAATCTCAGTCAAAGGATTTTAATACCATGGTCCTATGCATTTTTATGCTGAAGTAAGTCCCACTGAGTTTTCTGGAGTTTACTCCCAGGAAAGTGTGTCCAGAATTGCAGCTGCTAATTATTTCAATAACAGAGTTAAATATGTATTTAAAAGTGCTTCACTGTGCTTGGATCACTCCATACCTCAGAAAATCAGCAGTTGATATAACACGCCACATATTTTGACAAGAAATATTTCTCATTATTTGTGTGATTCTGACTGAATCACTTCAGCTTATATCTGCTGACCTTCTGGGGTGCTTTATTAAAAGAGAGAACTGTGTATTTCATGCGTCATTTATCATGTTTAATAAGGGAGGTATTTTTGTCCTAACCCCCTTTCCCAATTAATTTTAGTTTCAGATAACTTTGTGCCCTGTAATATGAACTAAATTTCATAACAAAAATATGATTTAGAGTTCAGAGGTCAAGAACTGCATAACAAGCCCAGACTCCACACAACCCATCATCTGAGTCATCAGAACGCAACTACAGTTCTGCCTCCATGTGAGTCATCCACTGATATAATCTGAGATATACAGAGGCACAGTACTCCCAACCCTTTACCTCCAGATCTATCGCTCATCTCTAAAATTAACTTCCAGATGATGCCTCATTGTTCCTAAGAAACTTTTCCCACAACACCGTATTCAGGCTTTTAAGATGGACAGCGCTTTGCTGCATTGTAGCGGAAGTTGTAAGAGACATTATGGGCTGGTTCAGGTGAAGAAGCCACGAGCCATCAGGTTTCACACTCTCTCTAGTGTGGTGTAGTGGTTTAGAGCGGTAGACTCGTAATCTGGTGAACCAGGTTTGCGTCTCCGCTCCTCCACATGCAGCTGCTGGGTGACCTTGGGCTAGTCACACTTCTTTGAAGTCTCTCAGCCCCACTCACCTCACAGAGTGTTTGTTGCGGGGGAGGAAGGGAAAGGAGAATGTTAGCCGCTTTGAGACTCCTTCGGGTAGTGATAAAGCGGGATATCAAATCCAAACTCTTCTTCTTCTTCCTCTCCTCTACATGTGACAAGAGAAGAGGGCAAGTTTCATCTTCTAGTTTGTTTGTTTGACTACTTATTATTAAAATATTTATGTGCCTCTTTTTAATTACAGAAGAAATAACAAGTGGTTCATACAGTAATAAAACTGATTTATTATGTCGAGTATTAAAAAAAAAATCAGTAAAATCATTTTTATTTTGTGAGACCAACCACCTCTTCCACTGCAACCCAAACCATGAAAGATCTTGCTGCCTGGGCTTGTGTTTCTTTCACTTTGCATAGGTTCTTTTGAATCCCAGCCATGATGTGGAGGACATTAAATTTGATTGCCAAAGGGAAAAGTCTCCGAAAGCATCATTTAAAACTGGAGCAATGTATTTCAAGACAGGGCTTTGTAGAAAACAATTGTGACCGAGAAGAACCTGACAACAGAGAGCACCAATTTATCACCCATGGAAGAGCGTTATTGCAACAAATAGACTATTCTCTTCGCCACATCTATTCTTGGTATGGCCTTGCTGTAGCAGTAGAGTGTGGTATGAAGTGCTAAATTGTGCTTGGTTTCAGGCATGGGAACTGGGACATTGAATAGTTTCACTGAATTCACAAAGCAGAGAGGAAGAAAAGCCTCCCACCCACAAAAAAAACCCCTCACAATCATACAACATGCACATCTATTTGGGAAACTCCGAGATCTCTTAGGACTGTTAGTAATTTGATCCGAGATCTCTTAGGACTCTTAGTAATTTGATTTAGAACCAAACAGAAATGAATGTTAAAATTAAATAAATGTCACTGGGTTTTTCTGCCCCTTCCCCCCTCTTTGTAAATCAAGTGGAAACTCTTTGTCAAAATAAATCAAGAAGAAAGAAATACTGTCCATATCAGGGCAGCCAATACTTGTAGAAGTCAGTTGGCCCAGAACCTGTAAATTTGGGCCTACCATCTGTTGTTGATACTACATCACACTTTGATGAGCAGAGTACACACAGCTCCAGCAGAATCTTCCAGCAGAACACCAGTTTTTCCCTGCTTTCCAGCAGGTAGCCTTTTCCAAAGGAAATGCAGACCCTCCAAGCATCTTTATTTTCCAGGGACAGTCATCCTGGTTTCTGATTTGATGCCCCGCTTTTCCTTAGAACGTTTCTATTTTCAACGAAGAACTGTTGGAGGGTATGGACAGCTCTATTTTCATCAATGTTGGAGCGTATGGAGTTACCCAACCCCCAAGCTATATGAAGGCAGCCCTGTATAGGGATATTTTTGAACGTTTAATGCAGACATAGGCAAACTCGGCCCTCCAGATGTTTTGGGAATACAATTCCCATCATCCCTGACCACTCGTCCTGTTAGCTAGGGATGATGGGAGTTGTAGTCCCAAAACATCTGGAGGGCCGAGTTTGCCTATGCCTGGTTTAATGTTTTATTATGTTTTTATACTTGGTGGAAGCCGCTCAGAGTGGCTGGAGCAACCCAGTCAGATGGGTGGGGTATAAATAGTAAAATCATTACTATTATGGAATAGGTAAATTTAAAGGGACCCCTGACCATTAGGTCCAGTCGCGGACGACTCTGGGGTTGCGGCGCTCATCTCGCTTTATTAGGACATCCCTAATTTCATTGGAGAAATATTGGAGGGCATGGAACATGCCTTTCCCATTCAGTTTAGTTCAAAGTATAAGGTGCTTATTGTCTCAGGACACAAGACAAACACAAACACACTAGCTACACAAACCTTTAGAGATACTGGTACATCATGAAGTATTCTACTATAATACAGTTCTTTGGTCCAAGAAATAAACCTTGCAAAGATACACATTTACAGAGAGACCCACTAGCACTTTACCATGCTAGCTCACCATGCTTGGCTTTACCATATAGCATGCCAATTTGAGCTTCAGCACGGATACCTTGCACTGAGCAAATACCTCACTCACAGTGAAGACCTCACACTCCTGCCAATGCCTCATATTCATGCAAACAGCTGCTGAATCCAGTCTTGGCTTTATACCCGCCAGTGCACCTACATACATTCCTTAGAGAAAAGGCGGGTGGATGAGTTACACTTTACACATTTAGCCTTGGACCATTTTTAAGCCACCCAGTGCAGCTGAGTCTTTCTCTAAGCAGAATCCAGACATGAGTGATGGGCTGCTCAAGACATGGCCCAAACACCTGGTACAATTTGATGCATTTTTCTAAATTACCCCAACAGTGCCCTCCAGATGTTGTTGGACTATAATCATCATAACCGCACCCCAGTCAACATGGTGAAGGATATTGATAATTGCAGTCCAGCAATATCTAGAGCAGGGGTAGGCAACCTTCGGCTCCCAGATGTTTTGGGATTACAACTCCCATGATCCCTAGCTAACAGGACCAGTGGTCAGGGATGATGGGAGTTGTAGTCCCAAAACACCTGGGAGCCGAAGGTTGCCTACCCCTGATCTAGAGGGTGACATGTTGACTACCCTTGGTCCCAATCTATCCACTGTGTTTTGCATCTGCATCACCTTAAGTGACTCCAATCCTACTTCACTGAAGAAAGCATTGGAGGAGCTACTGCTTCACTAGCTGTTGGATGGGGTCAGGTTGGTCATCTTCTCACTATGGTGTTCTTGAGAGGCAGGGGGGCAGTCTCCCAGTGGCCTTTGGTGCCCTGGCTGGTGGCATAGGCCAGAGTGAACTTCCCTTTAATTCTGCAGTCCTAGTTGAATCCTTAGCCCAAAACTTCTCAAATGTTACTATATTGCCAATTTCTTATCCTTTTAATGGCCCACCTGCTTTCCCCTGTAGCCATAGATGACTATGTAAAAATTCCCGTTTTTACAAAGGCTTCTATTCCTGGTTGTCTGGAAGTGATTCTTATTCACCACAGGTGACCAGGTGACTAGCTATTTGCCCAACCTTTCTTCTATTGCCTTAGAAAAGCCATTGTTTCCATACTGGGGAGAGGAGGGGGGGCGGAATCCACATGGGCAACAGCAGGCCATATTTTAACAGCTCAGTTAGAGGGAACTGCCGGCTGTAAAGGTTTACAGCTGATTTGCTGTGACCTACTCACTGAGCAGCAGAAGAAAATCTTTATTCCCTCAGTTGATTTGCAGCACATGTTGTTTCAATACAAATAAAATACAGTGAGTCGAGTTGCTATGAATCACTACCAAAAATAGCAGCTTATTTTCTATGGGAAACTACAAAGTGTTCTTAAAAAGATGCTGTGCTTATTTTCAACGGCAGTAGTAATGGTGTTCTTTTTGCACCTCCTAACTATTTTGTCCATCTATTTTTTTTCCCTCCGCACACCTCAGCTACTGACATCTCGTCTCCTATATGGTAGAAAGTAGTCAAAATATAGTTATTGCCTTGCATTGTAAAGAGGAAGGGCTGATGACAATGCGACTGAAAGACCCACCTCTGATGGGAGGCTGGTCAATGCAAGGGTGCAAAAAGAGGACAGGGGGCTGTATCTGAGTTAGCTGTACTCAGAGTAGACCCATTGAAAAGGATAGCTATTAACTTAGGTCCATTAATTTCAATGGGTCTACTCTGCATATAGCACAGTTGTATATAGGTATCTGGATGGCCACTGTGAAATCAAAATGCTGGAATAGATGGACCATTCCAGATGGATAGATGGACCATGAATAGATGGATCCAGCAGGCTCTTCCTGTGTCCTTATGTCCTTACGGAACACAATGTGTAGAAAGGCGAATTTTGACAACTGGAAGCTGAGGGAAGAAAACCTGCATCTTGTAAACAGAAATATCTCTTCTTTGCCCCAAATAGTAATGATACAGGAGCCCTGTCCTCTTTTGCATCTGGTCACCTTAGGAATGACAGGTTTCCTGTGGAATACTGGGGTTTTATATTACAATTGGGTTGTTCAGATCTGCACAATTGGCTTATTGAATTCCACCATCCCATTTTTTAATGGGAGCTGTTCTCCAACTTCTGGAGGGTACCATATTGACAATTCCTTTTATAAAGATATAATAATGAATAACAGCAGAAACATTCTCCCCTTGGACATCTGTCTTAAGAAATAGTTGTGTACAATGAGGAAGTTCACTGAGAGCATTGTGAGCATTAATTGCCCCCAGTAAAAATACTGGTACAGGCAATTATTGTGCTAATAAACAAACAAATCAATATTTGTAATGCTGGCTGATTCTGGTCTTATTGGATACTGTGGTTTTGCAGTTCCTTAGGAGACCAGTCACAGATCAGATTCATACAATTGTGATTCCTTCATTGTGGGAGAATCACCCTTGGGATTCCTTCCAACTCTAGAATTCTATGATTGATATTTATTAATGTGCATAAATTATTATTGTCCCCTTTCCAGTTGTGGACTAGAATATCTTCTATACCTGTCTGCATGCCCAAGGGAGGTTGTAAAGGTAAAGGGACCCCTGACCATTAGGTCCAGTCACGGCCGACTCTGGGGTTGCGGCGCTCATCTTGCTTTACTGGCCGAGGGAGCCGGCATACAGCTTCCAGGTCATGTGGCCAGCATGACTAAGATACTTCTGGCGAACCAGAGCAGCGCATGGAAACGCCGTTTACCTTCCTGCTAGAGCGGTACCTATTTATCTACTTGCACTTTGACGTGCTTTAGAACTGCTAGGTTGGCAGGAGCTGGGAACAAGCAATGGGAGCTCACCCCGTCGCGGGGATTCAAACCGCCAACCTTCTGATTGGCAAGCCCTAGGCTCTGTGGTTTAGGCCACAGCGCCACCCGCTGTAGTTTGTAGTCACTGCCAATTATCCATGAGCAGTCAGATAGTGTAAAGGTACATGCTCAGAGATTAGCTTTGTTAGGCCTTGGGATTGATCTATGAAATGCTGACCATCAGGTCTGATATCAGCATATGGCACCATTAGGCAGCTGTCAAGCTGAGTGCACTCTCCCACCTTTAACAGAAGCTTGGAGCCACCATTTAAATTTCCTAAAGCATCCCAGAGTGGCGCAAAGGTGCGGGAACTGTGGGGAATTAAAAGGGCTCCCAGCTGTCCAGCATCCATTAGAGTGTCGCCATTGTCTGCAGTGAGAGTCTATCAAGGTAGAAGAGAAAGTGTCCTCTTCAGCCTCTTCAAACTTGGGCTGGATCTAGTGACGGTGGCTACATCCGTGTCACAGATTTAACACGTGCAGAAAGCACATGACCATCTTTCCCATAACATGGAATTGGTGTGTTTTAAGTGCTTGGTTCGAGATGGTCTCTCCTGCAAGACTAGCCAGAGCATAAGAAGATGAAGTAACTACGTCTAGCTACTACACTTGCTGAGCAATTACATTCTTGGAATCAGACTTTGTAGTGGATAAATGGCACTGCAGTTAGAACAGTAGACATAGCTCCTCTTAACAAACAGAAGCTAATCTCAAATGAATCACCAGTAGTAAGAAACTGGTGCGAGGGGGACAATTTAGAAGCAGTATCAAATGAAAAGGATTTCCTGATAAGTACCAAATTTAAAATTCAAAGGATGGTGTCTCGCTTTGAAATTTATCTTTGGCTTTTAGATAGAAGATGATAGATGATAGATAGATAGATAGATAGATAGATAGATAGATAGATAGAGATAGATATAGATAGATAGATAGATAGATAGATAGATATAGATAGATAGATAGATAGATAGATAGATGATAGATAGATGATAGATAGATGATAACTGTATTTTTCTGTGCATAAGACAATATTTTTTCCTTAGAAATAATTTGCCCAAATTGTGGGTCGTCTTATACACGGATAGCAGAGGGGGGTCGGGCAATTGGTGGCAGCAGCCAGCACGAGACTGGCAGTGGTGATAGGGCGTGCAATTGGTTGCTGCATTAAGGCCTGCTGACGATTGGCTGCGGCAATTTGCGGGCTTTTTACGTCATTGGCGAGGCGTGCGTGCAATTAACTGTGGTTGCTTTGAGTGTTCTGGTGGTATTTTAGTGGCTAGCATGCAGACGATTGGTGGCCGCGGCGATGCATGATACAGCGGGCAGGCTGTACAGCGATTGGCAGCAGTGACCCCCACCCCCAAAGCTCAACAGCTCTGGGCAATCTGCCCCTCCAAAAAAGCTGAAGAACTCTGGGCAACCCCCCTCCCATTTTTTGTTGCGGTCCAAAAAATAGGGGTTGTCTTATACATGGGGGCATGTTATACACTGAAAAATATGGTAGATAGCTAGATAGACACACCATATATGCATTTTTGTGTGTGTGTGTGCGTTTATAGTATTTACTTCTACCTGAAGTTTTCCCTGCACAAGAGGGATGCTGTTGGACTGGTGTGTAATGTGTGCCTTGCAGCAGTGCTGCTACTATTTAAAAATAAAATTTAAAACAAACTGGTGACTGGGTGACTGGCCAAGCTGGCTGGGGTTAATGGGTGCAGAAATCCAACAACGTATGGAGGGCCATAGGTTTCCCATCACTGATCTATGGCATAAAATTCTAATCATAGAATTGTAGAGTTTGAAGGGACCCCAAGGGTCATCTAATCCAACCCCCTGTGATGCAGGAATCTTAGCCAAAGCACCCATGACAGTTGGCCATCCAAGCTCTGCTTAAAAACCTCCAAAGAATGAGAGTCCACAACCTCCCAAGGAAGACCATTCCACTGTTGAACAGCTCTCATTGTCAGAAAGTTTTTCCTGCTGTTTAGTTTGAATCTCCTTTCTTGTAACTTGAAGCCGAGTCCTGCCCTCTGGAGTAGAAGAAAGCAGGCTTCCTCCATCTTCCATGTGACAGTCCTTGAAATATTTCAGCATCGCTATCATATCTCCTCTCAGTCTCCTCTTCTCCAGGCTAAACATGCCCAGCTCCTTCCATTTTTCTTCATAAGGCTTAGCTTCTAGACCCTTGATCATCTTGGTCACCCTCCTCTGCACACGTTCCAGCTTGTCAACATCCTTCCTAAATTGTGGCACCCAGAACTGGACACAGTATTCCAGTTGTGGTCTGACCATGGCAGAACAGAATGGTACTATTACTTCCCTTGATCTGGACACAGAATCGTTCAGCTCATTTCTCACAACCATGCCAATTCCATCTTTTGCACCATGCAAGGCTCGAGAAACATAAGACTCATTAAACCCCAAGTAGAAAATTTGTTTCTCTATTAGAATATTCTGAGAGAGGCATTATGTTAACAGAATGTAATATAAAAAGGGGAAATGTTGTGAGGCTGCATCTGCATTAGACCTGATTCCATCAACCATGACTGTTTTGTTATGTGAAAAAAATTGGTTTGCATTTTTTATCAGCTCATTTTTATGCTATATTACCCCAATAGTATCTTTTATCACAAACATGCCTTGTGGGGGGAAATGCTCATTTGTAAACAAATTGGTAATCCTGTAATTGCGGCAACAACTGGAAAACCAGAGTGAAGCATGTGTTGGTAACAGCCCACTGGGATAACATTTCATCAACTATTTTCTCCATTATGTCCAAACCATTTAATACAAAAGAAACATACAATGTTTAATCCACTGGAGAGAACACTGTGGGGACACGTTGTGCTCTGAGTGACAGCAATACAGGCCTATTTAATCAACACCGGATCATGCTAGAAATCAGAATTATCCACATTCTATCCTCCTCTCATGCACTTTCTATTGTTTCTAAGACCTGACTGTCTCATTTGTTGGAAACAGAAAACCCCACGCTGCAGAATTAAGCAAAACAGATTGCATCAGTACCCTCACAAAATAGAATAGTCTAAGGACTGAGGCTTTCGGGAAGATATCTCAGAAGTGAGTTCCACTGGGTTAAGTGAGGCAGAGGGCTGTTGCCAATGTTAGTCCTACTTAGAGCAGACTCATTGAAATGAAAGGACATGGTTATCTTAGGGTCGCTGATTTCAGTGTGTCTACTATGATAAAAATTGAGTTGGAGATAACTGTTCTTCCCAGGTAAGTGTGTTTAGGATTGCAGTTTTAGTATCCTTGGCTCCATTACAGCATACACTTGCATTTAGTGCTTTCTCTTTTAAGATTGCTACCTCTCAGGGCTAAGCTACGTGTTATGCTACCCACACTGTTTAAAAAGGGTTCTTAAACTGGCTATTTTTATTCTGAAGGAAAGGTACTGACTTTTCAAAAGTTGCTTCGGTTCTAGATTGGACCCTGTGCCAGTTCGTTTCCTACTGTAAATCCCTCTGTCTCAGCTGTGTGCACACAAAGGTGCCATTTTCTGCAAACAACACTTTTCAGGGGCATAGAGAAGCTGGAAACTGGGGAAAATTTTGACAAGAAACTGGCACACAGCCCATTTTGGATCCAGAGCTGCTTTTTCTTGAAACAAAAGTGGTTGGCTTAAGTGTGTGCCCCCCCCCATCTTTTAAAGCACCAGTAATGAAGGATGTAGCTTTGTCCTTACATCAAATGGAGACCTTTCCCTCTCCCAGTGCAGTGAGAGACAAGGCAGTTGTGGCTGCTCCTACACATTCAGTCCCTTGTGTGGTTGTGGTAGAAGAAGAAGAGTTTGGATTTGATATCCCGCTTTATCACTACCCGAAGGAGTCTCAAAGCGGCTAACATTCTCCTTTCCCTTCCTCCCCCACAACAAACACTCTGTGAGGTGAGTGGGGCTGAGAGACTTCAAAGAAGTGTGACTAGCCCAAGGTCACCCAGCAGCTGCATGTGGAGGAGCGGAGACGCGAACCCGGTTCACCAGATTACGAGTCTACCACTCTTAACCACATTGGCATTATGCTGCCTGAGGCAGCAAATAAAATGGCACATTCTGCATTCAGAAACTGACTGGACTGGCAGCTGATTTTCACTTCAGTACCAGTAGTGTCCAGTGTCACATCTGAGGCCGACAGGATAGTTATGGGGCCCTGGGCAAGTGGCATGGCATCCACAGCTCTGCCCTCAAAAGAAGGGTACAACCAGGGGACACAGAAGGGACTGCTCTTAACCACTAAACCACACTGGTGGAGCTAGAGATACACAGAGGACAAGACTGGGAACAGAAACAATGGAGCAGCTATAGCTGCCATGTCTCCCATCAGGACTAGTGCCTGATGTAAGAGTTGTAGATCCTACCACCATCCTACTAACCCAGTAGAAGACCTGAGATGGAGTAATCTGATAATCAATTGGGTGGTTGCATCTCTTGGAATTTTTGATCAGGACAAATAAAAAGCAGTTTGGATAGTGAGAGGTAGGGGCCAACCAAGTCTTGTTTAACTGAGACAGCATTACAAAAGGTACAGGTGTGGCATGGAGGGGAGTGAATGTTCAAAAGCATTGAAAGTGTACCTAACATTTCATGGGTATCAAGCAACAATTTTTAAGTTAGGGTCAGGTGACTTGGGAAATCCTCTAATTGTCCCCCAGGGCCAGATACTGTAGCTTCACTTATTGTCACACTCTTCTGTGTCTGTGGTCAGCTTCCATTAATTTGTCATTCCTCAGACTATTTAATGCTTCCTTCCATCAAGTTACCTGCCTTGCTCTGTATGTCTGCCTGCCTGCTTTCTGTCAAAAATCAACTCGCTTAGGTTTGCCCAGAAGGGGCATGAAACAATTTGAGACCTCAACAAAGTCCGCCCCCCCCCGGTTAATTGCCAATATCTAACTTGACAATTAACAGGGAAATCTGAAATCATATAGTTTACAGGGGAAGTTTACTATAATCAGGGTGGCATAGAAATGTTGCTTCTTCAGTAGGATTTGTCTTGATTCAATACATCTTATTTCCACCTGCAAAAACACGGATATGACAAGCTATAAATCTTTTCCACTGGTGTTCTTATTAAGGATGTGGCCCATATTGTCTGCCATTAATATGGCACATTTTGGCCACAGAAAACACAATGGAAACTTGTGTATCCCAAATGTCTAGCTATTTTATACCCAGCTTGACTCCTTTTCTTCCAAATATTTGGAACACTTAAGTCTTCCTCCATCTGGCAAGTAGATTTTTCCATATTAGGAAAACCTCTTTGTTCTCGGATTCTCATTTTGATAAGAGCGTTTAAAAAAATTGTTATGACTATATGTCTTCAATTTGCTTTTGGGGAAAAAAAGCAATTTAAAATACTATTTATGAGAAAAATGCACTCAAAATATATCAGAGTTTCCAGTTACCAGTAGCAATGCAAGCTGCCTTTTTTGGTGAAAATTAGCAAATTGGATCATCTACAGTAGAAGAGGCTGAAGTTTTCAAGCTGTAAAAGAGCGGATGAGTCTTGCATCAAGTGTGGTAACTAGCACATTGCATAGGTGCTGTGCAAAAGCCTGATTGTTCTAATAAATGTAGGCAGGCTGTGGAGGAGAGTGAGAGGCTGTGCTCTGTATCTGTCGTGACAATGCAGCCTACCATCAGCTGAGATTGCCTCAACAGAGACACTGCTCTGTTGAAAAAAAACTTTCCCCGGGGGAAAAAGTCACACTTCTTGAACTTCCTCCTTGTACTATGCATAGCTAGTACAGGCACAGCAACCTTTTAGCTCTTGGAATTTGTAGGACTGAGGGTCCATCCACACTTTAGTTTGTCCTGTGGTTTTAAGTCATGGGTCCGAGAAGTGTTCTCTCTTTATGGTCCCAACACTGGAACAAATGTCAATCTGCAGGAAAACCTGGTTGTCATTTGTTCCAATTCAGCTGTAAACAGCGAATTTCCCCAGGCAATGTGGTGGGACAAAATTAAAAGCTGTCAGACTGTCAGGGATGTGCCCACCCCTGCCAGTCCGGCACTGAGTGGCTACCGGCAGCCTCAGCCTTTGCTGTCCACGGACTCGTGCTGTCCACAGACTCTCCCAGTGAGTCTATCAGCTCCTCCTCGGGGAAGGAGCAGTTACCAGGAGGGAGCCAGGTGGGGAGAGGTCTCCAGGAAGAGGCAGAGAGACCTAGCACCACTCAGCAGACCCCTCGGAGGGGGAGACACTGTTTCCGGCGCCTGCTTTACACAGAGGGATCAGGGGAGGAAGGAGGCGGCACTTCAGGGTGCCGAGACTCTGGTGTTGGCGCCGCAACAGGAGGGGGGCACTTCCGGATTCTGCTAGCGACTCGACGGTCATGTTTAGGGACAGCTCTGCACTGTACATACTCTGCACAATAAAATAGTTGAAAGACAAGAAGGACTTGGTCTTTACTCATGAGCAACCGTTAAGGTAACCTGACACAGACCCATGATGAAAAGACATGGGGGACAAACAAAGGTGTAGATGGTCCCTGAAATGTGTGTGGGGGGATATGGGGGGAGAAAAATGCATGGGCATAACCATACATTTCACTGAATGCAATATGAGACTTGCAGCCAGGAGGAAGAGGATTACATGATAGTTGGAGCAAAGTAAAACAATCACCTAGAGCAGGCATGTCCAACATTCAAGAGACTGAGATCTACTCCCACTATAAAAAAAACCTGGCAGTGATCTACCAAAGTTGTTGAGATTTTTTTTAGGAAGCCAAATTTGTTGAGCTTCCAGAGGTTTGATTACCTAGTAGGGTGGTCATGATCTATGGAAATTACATCTCCAATAAATTTCTTCTACCAGGAATCTACCATGGACCCCCTGCAATCTACCAGTAGATCATGATCTACCTGTTGGACATGCCTGACTTAGAGTGACAGGTGATGGGGAGGCAGTGATGACAACTCTACAGCTGTCCCTTCTGTGTCCCCTGGTTGTACCCTTCTTTTGAGGGCAGAGCTGTGGATGCCATGCCACTTGCCCAGGGCCCCATAACTATCCTGTCGGCCTCAGATGTGACACTGGACACTACTGGTACTGAAGTGAAAATCAGCTGCCAGTCCAGTCAGTTTCTGAATGCAGAATGTGTCATTTTATTTGCTGCCTCAGGCAGCATAATGCCAATGTGGTTAAGAGTGGTAGACTCGTAATCTGGTGAACCGGGTTCGCGTCTCCGCTCCTCCACATGCAGCTGCTGGGTGACCTTGGGCTAGTCACACTTCTCTGAAGTCTCTCAGCCCCACTCACCTCACAGAGTGTTTGTTGTGGGGGAGGAAGGGAAAGGAGAATGTTAGCCGCTTTGAGACTCCTTCGGGTAGTGATAAAGTGGGATATCAAATACAAACTCTTCTTCTGTCCAGGGCTGCCATATGTACAGGTTTTCCTGGGAAAGTCTGAGAAATTGGGCAGGAAAATGGCATTTGGGTGGATTTTTGGTAAATGGGTAAAAAAATGTCCAAGAAAACCTGAACACATGGAAAAATACCATGTAAAACTAAAATAAATAAATATATTAAAAGGCCCCAAAGCCCTAAAAAAATATCCCAATAACTTTGACCCCCCCCCTCAAAAAAAAAGAAGCTCAACTTTGTCTGGATTATCACTTTTGGGAATATGGCAGGAATAGGAAACCTATGGCTCTTTATATGTTGTGAGACACCAGTCCTCAATGGTTCCACTCAGCATGGGCAATGGGAGATGGATTCCAACCACATCCAGAGATCCACAGGTGCCCCATCTCTGCTGTATGGTATAGCCCAGGGGTCCCCAAACTAAGGCACGGGGGCCGGATGCGGCCCAATTGCCTTCTGGTGTGTGGTGTAGTGGTTAAGAGCGATAGACTCATAATCTGGTGAACCGGGTTCGTGTCTCCGCTCCTCCACATGCAGCTGCTGGGTGTCCTTGGGCTAGTCACACTTCTCTGAAGTCTCTCAGCCCCACTCACCTCACAGAGTGTTTGTTGTGGGGGAGGAAGGGAAAGGAGAATGTTAGCCGCTTTGAGACTCCTTCGGGTAGTGATAAAGCGGGATATCAAATCCAAACTCTTCTTCTTCTTCTTCTAAATCCGGCCCGCGGACGGTCTGGGAATCAGCGTGTTTTTACATGAGTAGAATGTGTGCTTTTATTTATAATGTATCTCTGGGTTATTTGTGGGGCATAGGAATTTGTTCATATTTTTTTCAAACTATGGTCCGGCCCCCCACAAGGTCTGATGGACAGTGGACCGGCCCCCTGCTGAAAAAGTTTGCTGACCCCTGGTATAGCCTTTTAATGATACAAGTGTAATATGCATAAAATGCAAGGTTTGGATGTGCTGTATTTAAAATGCTATGCTGCGAGGTTTGCATTAGGCACGGGAGGCTTCACTCTGGCAAATGTGGCAGAAAAGGTTGGCTGTTTCTGTTTCAGTCTTTAGGGTAATTGATGGCCCATCCCAGAAACCTGAGCTGCAGAGCAGGGAAGTGAAATCTAAGAAGTGAGGTATTTTTGTCAGTGATGCAGTTAGTAGTAGTGGCAGTAGTGGCTCAGGTCTGTGATGATGATCAAGCAAGATGCTTAGGATCTATCTCTGGGACCAGAGAGAGGAAGGTTCTTGGACTGAATCCTAAGGACTAAAAAAAAAAAAGGGGGGGGGGAGTCCATTGCTAGTTTGTTAAAGAGGTTACTTTGTATTTTTGCAATGTTTTATTTTGTAACTAGTTGAAGGCAGTTTTGCAGTCAAACATTTTGAAACTCATTCTTGTGGTGGAGAGCATTTTCGTCTCTACTCTGCAACAAGGAATCCATTGCAGCAACTGTAAGATAGACGACTCCACAGGCCTCTTGTTTGTTCAAAGAGGGTTACTGACCCCTATGATCTGAACCACTTGTGGCACTTGGGCTGTGAGCCAACTATCCATGCTCTCTAAGCCAGGCATAGGCAAACTCGGCCCTCCAGTTGTTTCGGGACTACAACTCCCATCATCCCTAGCTAACAGGACCAGTGGTCAGGGATGGTGGGAGTTGTAGTCCCAAAACATCTGGAGGGCCGAGTTTGCCTATGCCTGCTCTAATCCGGCCTTGGGTCCCCAGATGTTGTTGGACTACAACTCCCATTATCCCTAGATAGCAGGTCAGGGATTATGGGAGTTGTAGTCCAACAATATCTGGGGACCCAAGGTTGAGAATGGATACTCCGAGCTATGTCATTCTTAGACATGAATCTAAGAATACTAGCACTATAGCATCATAGCTCTTAAAGGTCTCATGAGAGGTTGTACAAAAAGAAGGGGGAAAATGAACTTATTATTACTTATTTACTCAGCAGCCACTCGAACTTTTAAGTACTTTCGGCTGACCATCCTTTGGGAAAATGAGACATATTTACCATAGCTTAACTGTAGCTTGCTTCACTTAGTCACACAGGAAGCTAATGATCTCCCGGGAAACTGCTGTTATCATAAGAGGATTACAAACTGAACAAGGTGTATAAAATTATACAGCTCTCAGATATTTATGACCTGTTCTGTGATTTTTCTGACATTCAAGACCTGGCTATTGTTTTTTTTAAAAAACAAATAAAGAAAAATCTGAGAATTTCTATCGACCCAGAGTCACTTTTAACATTTCAAATCCTCTTATCTTTTGTAGCATGCTTGCTTTTCACTTGCACGCTCACACGCACACACACATTTGTGTGTGCGTGCGTGTGTGCACATGCACGTAATGCTGTGGACCATTAGAGGAAAATGGTGGCATCGCGAGACAGCAACCAAACCGGTAATTTAGATTGCGACTCTCTACCCACTCACCTGGGAATAAGCTCCATTAAGCTTAATTCCAAGTAAACTGAATTGCATTCAGTTATTGAATTAAAATTAAGCACATAGGCATGCATAGGTTTGGCCCATTAGCAGCTGCTACCAGCAAAGGATGAGAACATTTTCCTAAGAAGAAGCTATGAAGATATTGCCAATGAAACACAGACCTTCGTTCTTGGGTGTTTTGGAGAAAACAGGTCCCTCCTCCTCTCCTCTCTTTGTCCTTCCCTTTTTTATTTATTTAAATGTATTTTTTAAAGACTGCCTATTAGGGCAGGGTGGTAAAAGACTCTTGTCTGAAACCCTGGAGAGTCATTGTAAGTCACTGTAGATCAGGTATCCCGAAAACTCGGCCCTCCAGATGTTTTGGGACTACAACTCCCATCATCCCTAGCTAACAGGACCAGTGGTCAGGGATGATGGGAATTGTAGTCCCAAAACATCTGGAGGGCCGAGTTTGGGGATGCCTGTTGTAGATAATATCGAACTGGGTGGGCCAATAGTTTGACTCAGTAGAAGGCATCTGCCTAGGTTTCAGCATTGTTCTGTTTGCTCCAGCCCCCAATTTCTCCCTTATCTTTCCCAAACATACCTAGCAGTGGTGGCAAGGAAGGCTTCGCCACCAAGACTTCTAGCAGACCTTCGGCAGTTCAGTGGCATTCCTGGTAGAAGGAATTTATTGGAGATGTAATTTCCATAGATCATGATCACCCTACTATATAATCAATCCTCTGGAACTCTTCTCTTCTCTTTCTTTCTTTCTTTCTTTCTTTCTTTCTTTCTTTCTTTCGCAGTCACTCATAGCCAAGTTAGACTGTCTTCCATAAACACAGTTTTAACAATGAGTCCGTAAGTGACTATGGAGGCCAATTCTGGATCCACACCTCCTTCCACAGTGGGGACATAGGTTTCCGGGCGGGAATTGATCACAGTGGTGGTTTGCCAAGCATGCCTTCCTCTTAGAGCGTTTCTCCCTTTCGTCCTGAGTTCGAGCGTCTTCAAAGCCCATGACACCTTTGTTCTCCAATTGGAGCGCTCGCAGGCCAGTGTTTCCCAGTTGCTGGTGTTTATACTACATTTTTTTAGATTTGCCTTGAGACAATCTTTAAACCTCTTTTGTTGACCACCAGCATTAGCATAGTTACTTTGGAAGACGATAATCAGGCATCCGCACAACATGACCAGTCCAACGAAGTCGACTCACCATGACAAGGTGATGATCCAGCGAGTGAGAACTACATCTCCCATGGATCCTTATTCCTGAGACACCAACAGTGACACTGCCATGCCCTACAGCAAAGCCTCCATGTGGTGGAGCAGCTGCGATGGGGCAGGCTGGTGCCAGGCTTAGTATATGATGAGTTGGACCGAAATTGAAAGAGGTCACTTAGGCATCATCAATAAAAGAGGATCCCTATTTCCATAAAATTTGCACATCTCATGTCTAGATGTAAATTTAGGAAAATTTACTACCTTTTAAAGGGACCCAGGTGGCGCTGTGGGTTAAACCACAGATCCTAGGGCTTGCTGATCAGAAGGTCGGCGGTTCGAATCCCTGCGACGGGGTGAGCTCCCGTTGCTCGGTCCCAGCTCCTGCCCACCTAGCAGTTCGAAAGCACATCAAAGTGCAAGTAGATAAATAGGAACCGCTCTGGCGGGAAGGTAAACGGCGTTTCCGTGCGCTGCTCTGGTTCGCCAGAAGCGGCTTAGTCATACTGGCCACATGACCCGGAAGTTGTACGCCGGCTCTCGGCCTATAGAGTGAGATGAGCGCCGCAACCCCAGAGTTGGACACGACTGGACCGAATGGTCAGGGGTCCCTTTACCTTTACCTTTAGGTGGCGCTGTGGGTTAAACCACAGAGCCTAGGGCTTGCTGATCACAAGGTTGGCGGTTCGAATTCCTGCGAAAGGGTGAGCTCCCATTGCTTGGTCCCTGCTCCTGCCAACCTAGCAGTTTGAAAGCACATCAAAGTGCAAGTAGATAAATAGGTACCACTCCGGCGGGAAGGTAAACAGCGTTTCTGTGCGCTGCGCTGATTCGCCAGAAGCGACTTTGTCATGCTGGCCACATGACCCAGAAGCTGTACGCCGGCTCCCTTGGCCAGAAACGCGAGATGAGCACCGCAACCCCAGAGTTGGACACGACTGGACCTAATGGTCAGGGGTCCCTTTACCTTTTACTACCTTTTAAATAGAGATGGAAGACATCTCACCACAGTGCGGGAGACTATGAGCAGGTTTGCTGCCCAGTCAAGGCTCCATCTCTCCCTTTGTAGGATTCTTTATCTTTAAACAGGAAGCCTTTCCTATAGAGGAAAGTGGCCTCATCCAGCCCATATTTTACCAGCTTCTCCACAAGAATATTGGGGGGGGGGGGTCAAAAGCCTTACTGAAATCAATAAACACTACATCTACAGCATTCCCGTGATCCATCAAGCTTGTAACTCAAGAAAGAAAGAAAGAAAGAAAGAAAGAGAAAAATGAAATAAGATTTGTCAGACATGACTTGTTTTTGAGAAACCCGTTCTGAGCCTTAGTAATCACAGCATCCTTTTCTAATTGCTCACAGAATGACTGTTTAGTTATCTGTTCTAGGACCTATTGATGTCAAGGTACCAGTCAATAGTTACCTGGGTCTTCTTTGCCCCCTTTTTGAAGATGGGGATAACATTTGCCCACCTCCAGTCTGCAGAGGGTGCTTGAGTTTCTCATGTAAGCAGGGCTTCCAAATGGGGGAAGTAATTTCTTAATCCCTCTCCTCTAGTGCTGAATTCCAGTGCCATGATGGTGGTGGTGGTGGTGGTGGTGGTGGTGGTGATGACTGAAAAGCATTTATATACCACTTTTCATTTCAAGAAGAAATACCAAGGTGGCTCAGAAACAAACGAAAGCTACAGCACTAGTCATAGTAGAACAATAGCCAGCAACAGACTTTAAGCACGTTGAGAATTGCATCTGCGAAAGGAAAGGCTTATGCCACGTTCTAAAATACCACAAAATCAATTCACAGATTTTGCCAATGTTCTATTTTTGTGTTGTCCCATGTCTGATGCTACCAAGGTTGTTCTTGTTCCAAAAATGAATGATTTTAGCAATAGCTGGCACTTGGTAATGAGAGTCAAGAAGAGTGAGATTTTTAACACATTCAGAGTGGTTTAATTTCCACTCCATCAGATGATATTAATTTAACATGGGAGGGTGAGGAGGGGGATATGAGGAAAAAAATATGTGGATTTTTAAAAGCCTCCCACACACCTTATGGAATTCAGTCACTGGGGAGGGGAGGGGGGCTGTGTCCATGAAGCTGTACTCAGTACAAAGGATAGTCTGCCACAGCACATTTTCTTCTTAAGGGGTGAAAAACCATTAAATTAAAATTTAATGATACTCCTTTTATCTAAATATCCTATTCCAAACATTTAGATTATGCCTGTTGGGATGTAATATTATTTAATTTAAATTAGACTAAGAATTTTGCTTTGGGTGAATCTGCTTGCTTATTCATTTTGCTATATGGACGACTGTTTTATGTTCATAATGGCAACACTGGAGAATAATACACTGGGGGGGGAGGGGGCTACAATGAGACCCTTTTTATTGCTATTTTGAAATGTATAGAAGACGTACTGGTATATGTGTTATAGATATATGTGTGTATACTACACAGACCCACACAATTTCCGGGGGGGGGGGAGAGATTAGATTTTAAGCAAAATAACTCATGCTTCATGTTATGACGTATTTGAAAAGCACAGAAGAGGGGGGGGGGACTGCAAATTTTCACTCGGAGCTTCCTTAGCCCTAGATTTATAAATAGATTTGGCAGTACGTGAATGAGATGCATAGCAGCTTTACAGATTTATGCAACAAATTAATGCAAAAAACAGGAGGTAGGATGTGGGAAATCCTGTGCTCCCACCATTTTTTTTTTAATGTTCTCCCTAGGACATTTTTAGAAATTCATTTGAAGCATATACAACTCTCTAATTTTAGACTTTGCCCAAAGTGGAGGGGGAAAACAGATGCAAGCTTCCTTCAGCTATATATATATATATATATATACTACAGAAATAGCAAAATGACAATAATGATAGCAATAACTTGTCATCTAGTTGTAGCCATCTCACCAGACTACAACACAGGTAGGGAAGGAAAGCAGGGACTCTTTGTTGGCTCAGCAGAGAGACCAGCAATTTTGGCTATCTCCTCTCCTTGAACTTCTTCATTATAAGAACTATGTAACTAAGTACTAGTACCCGAGTTTCTTCCCCCCCCCCCCTTTCCAATCCCTTTAGTTTTGTGGTTTTAAAATTGCAAGCCTAAAGGCAGGGACAATCTTATTCCTGATATTTCTAAGAAGCTCTAGGAGTGCTGTTCTCAACTGAAGACGGGTGTGTGTGACAGTTGTTGGCATCCATTTGTCTCGAGGGACAATGGAGTGTGCCTTCGGAGGTGGAGTCAAACCACTGTGTTGGCAGCACCAAAGTGACCTCCCTGGGATGCAAGCCTTGGCAGTGTGTACGGAGGTCTTTGGCTGCCCAGACAACAAGACCTCCCTCTGATGGCCTGGGATTCAGACTCAGATGCTGAACCTGAGGGTTCCCAGCCTGCACAGGATTCCCCGCCTCCAGAATCAGCAGAGCCGGGGCTAGGGCTTGAGTCTGAAGGGTCCTCACCTGTGCTGGATACTCAGGTGCAGGAATCTGCTGAGTCTGCTCTGGCTCCTGATGGGATGGAGGACCCATTGCCTGCAGGTGCTCCACTCCCAGCCCTGTCAGGGGAAGCTGAGGTTACCTCTGGGTCCTGTAACCCTCCAGCCTCTCCTGAGCTGCAGAGGCTCAGGGCAGAGAGGCGAAGGGAACTGAGTTCACGCAGGAGGAGTGCTCGCCTCCAAGCCAGGAGAGGATCGGGGCCGCCCTATGCCTCGGGACAGATAAAAGCCGGCCAACCCCAGCCCCAAGTTGCAGGAGCAACATTGTTGGATACCAGTTCCTGCCAGTGTTTTTGCTTGAAACCTGTCCTGCTTTCCTGCCTGAGCTCCTGACCTGCCCTGGTTCCCTGCTTGCCTACCTGTTCCTGACTTTGCCTGACTCCCTGCCCTGCACCCAGCTTCAGTTATTATGGACTGCCTTTATGTTGCACCTCTGACCATGGACCGGACTTGGACCTCGCCTTTCGGGTAACCCACAGGACCAGCACACTCCCTCTTGACCTCACTGATTTGGTCCCAAGAAAAACAGAGCATGGAAAGGAACAGGAGGAGGGGCAAATTTTGCTGATGGTGTTCTTTTACATAGGATGGAACCTGTGCAGTGTTTCAACAGGATTACTCTGTAATGGGTCATGTGTCAGGGACTGGGCAGAGGAGGAATGGTGAAGACCACCTCCCCATCCTGACCCTTCCAGGGAGGAGGAAGAGGAAGACAGTATAGATTTACAACAGATGTTTGAGGGAGGTTGCAGCTCAGGGGCAGATGAAGGGGAAAGCTGGGAAATCATGGGAGAGCCAGAGCAGCTGGCTGACATGTTGTCATTAGAAAGCATTCCAGATCCTCCATCTCCCAGAACCTGGCAAGCCTTCAAAGTAGGAGAGCAAAGAGCTCAAAGACAGAGGGCACTTAGTGGCATCCGTAGAGGAGGTGATGATGATGACGAATTAGGAAGTGGGAGATTCACTTGGGACAATGTCATTATACCCAGAGAGAGGCTGGGTTCTATAGCCTCTCTCTGTAAATAAAAAAGGACCGCAATAAACTTCCCCTTGTCTTTATACTTTACTGAGCAACCAGCCGGGAGCTGCTGACAGCATCCTGACATCAAGGAGGCATGGAATGGCAGATCACAGACTCAGGATAGTGCAGAGAAATATTCAGTGGGGCAACCCCCTCCTGCCATCTCAAATCATTTTCATAAATGGGGCCTCAATAAGAACATCCTCAGTAGATGGCAAGACTTCATGAGAGTCTAACACTAATTGGGAGCAACATACTGCATGTGCCGCCACACTGAATACCCACAGAAAGGAGGGGTGGTGACTTGTGGCCCTCTGGACCTTATTGGACTGCAATTACCATGAGCTCTGATTTGAAGTAACTGAACGCCATGAAGGATGAAGAGAAAGTCCAAGACTGGCAATATGTTGCATGCCTTACTTTTGAGGGAATGACTCTAAACTTGCTTTCCGTGAATTGCACGAATTATGCAATTGGTGCGAATACTCTTCCATCAATTGCTCTGTGTGAAAGCGCATTCTCATGCCTTTGAGATGGGCGACAGATTATTTTGTTCATTTCAACACTGAAGAAGGCCTACAACAAAAAAACTACATACCAGACCAGATCAGACCAGACCAAAAGAAAGAAATTTAAATTGAATGAACAATAAAACACAGTCAAAACCAGCAGTCAAGAATATCAAAGGGGCGAAAGTGAAAAGAAAGCTCCCTAGAGATCATCACAACCTGCCAAACGCAAACATACCTCCCTATATACCGTATGCTGTTTCCACAGTCTGGGTGCTACTACTATCATTCCCTTATAGAGCAATTTAGGAAGGCCTCTGGAGCGGAGTTTCTGTACAACAGATTCACTGGAGAGGTTGTTCTTCAGGAGGTCTTATTATAGCAATCTGCTCATCACAGGTTTCATCAAGGCACAGCCCTTTGGGTTCAGCACAAAGTTATGGGAAGCACTGAAAAGATATGAAGCTTCTGTATATTTGATTCTCAACTTACTTTAATTGACAACTGGAATGAATCAGCAGATGGGGAGGGGGATGACTTCACAGTTTCCAGCTGAATGGAAATAACCAGGCAATGGAGCCGTTCTGTTCCATCTGTTGGTCTCTTTAGGCTGCTCTTCCCTGTGCAAAATACCCTTGAAAAGGCTGCTGTGCAAAGTTGTGTCAGGTGAGATTTTATTTCCTGCACATGGATACATCCACACAGAGGATTTTAGAGTAACCAAACAATTTTAGGAGTCCCTTCCATATTTGTGAAATCCCCAGGTCTACCTTTTCTGCTCTACGATGGCAGAGGAGGGCCCCTTTAATTTCTTATTATTATTTATAAGACTGTGGACACAACTTACGAGCTTCAGCCAAGCAAAATTGGGAGAGGGGAGGAGGTCAGGGAAGGTCTGACCTTCTCCCATCTCCCAATTAACTTCCATCTCCAGGACTCAGTGGTGGCAAAGGAAGAAAATGAACTGGGCTGAGCTCAAGAGAAGGAAGGGGTTATGGGTGCACATGGATGCCTGGCACGAGATGATGAGTTGCAGATGCAAGCAGAGCACATGAAGATAAGCTGCGGGAGCTGAACCCTGCTGCGTCACCCACCCATGGCAACTCCTGGCCTGGCCTGAGGGTGCTCAAACTCTTCTGGACTGAAGCAAGTGGGCTAGATTAAATGTTCCCTAACCTAGCTCTCTAAACAGGTAAGAAGACATGATCACCTCATGAGTCAGTGTGGTGTAGTGGTTAAGCGTGGTAGACTCGTAATCTGGTGAACCGGGTTCGCGTCTCCGCTCCTCCACATGCAGCTGCTGGGTGACCTTGGGCTAGTCACGCTTCTTTGAAGTCTCTCAGCCCCACTCACCTCACAGAGTGTTTGTTGTGGGGGAGGAAGGGAAAGGAGAATATTAGCCACTTTGAGACTCCCTCGGGTAGTGATAAAGCGGGATATCAAATCCAAACTCTTCTTCTTCATCATCTTCTGTTGCAACAGTGATGGTGTATTCCATTTTGGGGAGCATTGGTTGTTGCTTTTTTTTTGGGGGGGGTTGGTTGGTGGTGGTTGTTGCTGTTTGCTATTTTACTCCTTGTTCAAATTTCATTTTGCTACAAGATCTCAGTAGTAGAGCCAGTGTGGTGTAGTGGTTAAGAGCAGTAGTCTCGTAATCTGGTGAACCGGGTTCGCGTCTCCGCTCCTCCACATGCAGCTGCTGGGTGACCTTGGGCTAGTCACACTTCTTTGAAGTCTCTCAGCCCCACTCACCTCACAGAGTGTTTGTTGTGGGGGAGGAAGAGAAAGGAGAATGTGAGCCGCTTTGAGACTCCTTCGGGTGGTGATAAAGCAGGATATCAAATCCAAACTCTTCTTCTTCTTCTTCTTCAATTCAGCTGGACCTATATCAGCAGTGAAATATTTGCTCATTTGTTGGACTTCAACAAATGACATGCCCTCAGTGGCTGTGGTTGATAATTAATACATCATACTTAATTACATCACCAGGGCCTGCTTCCTGTGACATCACCAGGGGCCCAGCTCTAGGTCTCAAGTTTGAAATCTCAGGGCCAGGGATGCTCCTAGCCTGGCAATGCTAGTGGAAACTGTAGCATCATGCAACCAAACAGAAGTAACCTCCCTCTTGCAGATCATTTGTGTGAAAGTGCCAGTGTCTGTCATTTGGGGGATCCTGCCTGCACCCCTGCCCTCTGCTCACAGGCCAGCTGAGCCCTCCTTTTTTTAAGAGACAAAACCCCCAACCTTCGTGAGTTCGTGTGATACAAGCAGTTTGCTTTATGGAGCTGTCTCCAATATATGGTTCAACAGCTACCAGGACTCCATCTGCATTCTTGAATAGAGTCACACAGCAAGCAGCATCGGACCCACCTGGGTTGTCGCAATGTATTTCTCCACATGGTCCCCCAGGCTTTGTGTGTGTAAGCATTGAAATGTAATCAGCGGCCTTTCATCGGAAAACAGTGCAGAAAGGAAAATGAAAAACGCCTGTGCCGAAAAGCATTCATTAACCAGAACAAACAACAAGCCAATAAGTGTTAATTAATAATTTAAGTTCCTTCAATGAAACTTGCCTGCCCAAGCCAAGGACAGGCCAGTTTGAAACCAGCTCCGCCTGCCTTTTTTGTCTCCTATATGGTTTTAATTTGAGTTGACTTCTGGGTTAATCTCTACTGAAAGGAGGGAAGCTTCCTACTACAAATAGACAAACGCACTCACCGCCCTCCAATCTTAAGAAAGTCTTGGAGCTATAAAAGGGCTTTCTGCCTTCTGGAAGAAGGAAGAGAGAAGCTTAACTGAACTGATCATACTGCATCATTTGCCTTCTCCAACACTGAGTCCCCATATACTTTGGGTTTATAACTCCCATCATACCCAGTCAACATGGCCAATAGTAAGTTATGATGGGAGTTGTAGTCCCAGTAACAATATCTAGGGACCAAAGGCTGGACTAGCTAGTCTATGTGCATAACACACTGAGAGAGAGACACACACAGTGCTGAAGTTAGAACTTTTGAGAATGGGTTTTCTGAAGCTTAAAGGTTGACTGGGGGCCAGCAGTAGTGTCATGTGTTCAAACCAGTTTCTTTTCCAATCTTATAGAAGCATAGATGGGTGGCTGGTGTGGTGTAGTGGTTAAGAGCGGTAGACTCGTAATCTGGAGAACTGGGTCCACGTCTCCGCTCCTCCACATGCAACTGCTGGGTGACCTTGGGCTAGTCACACTTCTTTGAAGTCTCTCAGCCTCACTCACCTCACAGAGTGTTTGTTGTGGGGGAGGAAGGGAAAGGAGAATGTTAGCCGCTTTGAGACTCCTTCGGGTAGTGATAAAGCGGGATATCAAATCCAAACTCCACTTCTTCTTCTTCTTTACTAGCAAAACAGGTATGTGGGTGAGGAGTATAGCACCCTCTCTCATCTCCCATTACCTCCATGCAGCTCTTCTCCCCAGGTGGTTTTAATCTAGCTGAGCTCACACCTGGTATTTTCCAGCTGGAAAAGAAATGACACCAGAGGACACCCTGAAGCCATGGGTGGGGAAGGTTCTGCTCTTCTCAAATTCCCCATTTGCTCTTAAAATTAGACACAATCTCATAGGAGCCAACTCCTAGCGGCTGAGGTCCCTTCGCTCCTGTCCCAAATAAAATATTTGAGGGGGCTGCCCCCCAGAGTTGGTAGGCATTGCCATTCAAATGGTGTGCGTGTGCCATGCCTTGTGATTGATTATGCAGGGCAAGACTTACCTGGGCCCCCACAATATTTGATTCAAGTTGGCACCCCTGCTCTACCTGATTGCAGCTAGGGATGTACGAAACTGTGTCTCTTGGTTTTGCTCCATTTGTCTTTGGCTCTCCACAATTATGTGTACGTTTGTAATAATATAAAACATGCTTATGAAATTGCATCAGTGTTTTAGTCCAAATTTCACTGAATATACACATAAATATGTGCAAGCAATTTCTCCTAATAGAATGCTTTTTTGTATGTCACATTCACTCATGTGTGCATTTTTATGCACACTTTGCCCTAACCAACACATTTTTGTACACATTATTCGGTTGGACAACTACACTATAAAGTTTGTTGAAGCACGATTCCAAAGCATCATGGTGATTTGGTTTCTGCATTGTTTCAGAAAGTGCAAAACAGGTAGATTTGCATCAATCTCTCCCCCATCTCTAAGTTGCAAGGGAGATATCTATATATGCCTACCTTGCTATCAAATTTTGTTTGGCCCTGAATATAGGAAATGCTGGGAGATGTTTTGTTATTTTCAGTCTGTATGTGGAGGATGCTGATCTCTGAACAGTATTTTTTTTTAAATGCTGATGTGGATTGCTTTGGATTTTTCTCCAATAAAGAAAGATAGCACATAAGTGTTAAAAAACAAAAAAAAAAGGCCAGATAGTTTTAACTTTCTGTTCATGTAACATATGCAAATAGCCATGTCTCTCCCCCTGCCCACCCCACACTCCAGCCTCTGGAGAGATGGTAATCCTAGCCAATGTATAAGAATGTATCTATTTTTAAAAAATGGGATGATGAAGATATTAATTGAGTTTTGTGCCCTGCAAAGCTGTTGGTTCACGAAAGATGGGTGAAGTATTGCTCTGCATAATGATTAAACGAAATAATACGTCCTTCCCTTCTGTGAATTGCTTCTTTATTCCTGAAGTTATGAAGCAGTCTCATTCTTGCCGATATTGGTTTGGGAAATAGACACTTAAATTACAACATAATCCTGGTATTTATCCTTTAAAGATAGCTGTCTCCCCACGTTCATGATTTATAACTGTGCTAAGAAGCCGTGTGGCCCTTCAGGGCAAGATGGTTTCATTTCAAGAATCGTTCCATTTCCTCACTTTTTTGCCATCTAAATTAAATTGTTAGAGATCTTTGTAATAGCTCATAAGCAAGAATCCCGGCTACATCCAAGCCGCTCGGTTTTTAGGCTTTATCAGATTGGTAGGTGAAGGCAGTGTCTTTGTCTGCTTTTGAATCCATTTGAGAATGGCATGTGCATAAAGGAGACATATTATTAGGTTCTAGAAGAGGCAGGAGACAATGCCTACCTGAGTTTAAGCAGCTAAGAAAACCTGCTGTATTGAAAGGTTTGATAGAGGACTGAAGTCTATGGGATGTAAACCACTAAAGCAGTCAAGTACAACATCACCTGTTTTGCTAGAGTGGTCATGCAGGGGGTGTTGGTCCAGCCAGTCAAACTTCCTGTTACACCTTGCTGGAGCATCCTTCCTTGCATGTGACTAGTAGGTGGGTGTGATCTTTCCAGACCTGGTAAAAGGCCAAGTCATGCAGCCACCTCTCTCTCTTTGATCTTCTTTTTCGTCCTGCAAACTTCCTGATTCCTGCCAGCCAAGCAGTCCCCCAGGTTATTTTCCATATGGGGTAAACCTGTTTGTACATATTTGTAACTTTAAGCCTAAAGCCTGCCTTCAGGGATCACACTGAATAAAACTACTTTTTGTTATTTATGGATATGACTGTGGTGTCATTATTCTTTTAGGAGGCATCAAAGGGATCTTACCAGGAATAATAGAACATATCTCAATCTGCGCAAGCCAGATGGAATTGTTCATTTTCTTAAGATGCTCACATGAATTTGCAACCAGCTTTCTGCTGTGTAAAGGAGGAATGTACTCTGCTAAGTGAAGAAGAGGAGGAGGAGGAGGAGGAGGAGTTTGGATTTGATATCGTGCTTTATCACTACCCGAAGGAGTCTCAAAGTGGCTAACATTCTCCTTTCCCTTCCTCCCCCACAACAAACACTCTGTGAGGTGAGTGGGGCTGAGAGACTTCAAAGTTAGACTCCTAGTGCAAGTTAGGAAGGATATTAATAATCAGTATATCCTCTTCTGCCACCCTCAACATTCCCACAAAGCCTAGGCATAGTTCAGAGCAGCAGCACTGTATTGGGCCACACATTGTGCATGCCCAGTGCCCATGCATCACACTGTGATGCCATGGTGCTCTGGCAGCACCTGGACAGGGGCCTGTGTTTCCACCACAGGGCCTCTGTCTGTGGCACAACCTCTGTCTGCAGCCACAGTGGGCCCCAAAAGAGGCTCCAGGGAGGAAGCACAGGCCCTGACCCTGTCCCTGTCCCTACTGCAGGGCCTAAACGCCAGAGGTAAGGCGGTGGGGTCAGAGGGGAGGCAAAGGCCAGGTAGTGGCTGGCAGGGGGGCAGCGGCAGGGGGTGGAGGCTGGGCATCCACAACACAAATTTTGTGGGTACCCAGGGCCCCCTGGAGATGGGGCCCGTGATTCAGAGACAGATTTAGGGGATCGTGACTGGTTTGGTCGCACTGGGTACAGAGCCTCAGGGGGAACATAGGGGATGCCACAACTATGATTTAGAGTGGAGCGCGAGAGGTGGGGGTACCAAATTTGGGTGTCACACAGGGCACCACTGAAATTTGAGACCCCAAGGTCTGCCACTCATACATTGAGAGATAGCAATGATGAGGAATCGGTGGCCCTCTGGGTTTTATTGGGCTACAACATTGACCCTGCTGGCTGATGAGAGTTGGAGTCCAATATGGCCACTACTGGGTTGGAGATTTTCTTTGTGTGGTAGAGATGTGGGCAGGTGCCACTCTTTTCTATTCAATGTATTCTGATAAGCAAGTACCGTATTCCCTGAGGAGGTCCAATCCAAGGAATTCTTTGCCATCAAAGGTGTGGGGGATATTTCCCATAGAATGCCTTTTTCACCTGTTTTGTATCTGAAGAAGGGCTTTAGATCAGGGTAGAGCATCTGCCTTTCATTGAGAAGGTCTCAGGTTCAATCTCCAGCATCTCCATGTAGAGATGGGAGAAATGCCTGCCTGAAATCCTGGATTGCTGCTTCCAATCAGTGCAGGCAGATGGACCAGTGGTCTGACTTAGCAGCTCCTAAATTCAGATGACTGGTTGTATAGTAAGTGTATCAGGTCTAATTAGATCAGGAGTCAGGAAACTTTTTTTGGGGGGGGGGATGAACAAATTCCTATGTCCCACAAATAACCCAGAGATGCATTTTAAATAAAAGGACACATTCTACTCATGTAAAAACATGTTGATTCCCAAACTGTCCGCTGGCCAGATTTAGAAGGCGATTGGGCCAGATCCGACCCCCGGGACTTAGTTTGCTTACCCATGAATTAGATGCTTGGCTATGGTTATGCTATAAACCAATATAACAGAACATTGGTATGCTTAGTCAATGCAATATATACTTTTTGTTTGCTTAAATTAAACTTGTGATCCATCTAGACAATCGGGCCTTTTAGCTGCTTAACAACATCTCTCTTGCAGTCCTGAAAGGCAGACAGAAAAAACAAAAGAAGATATTTATCTGCCCTTTGCTGGGCCACCATATATGGCTGATGAGTGTGGTGGAGTCTCCTTCTTTGGAGGTCTTTAAGCAGAGGCTTGACAGCCACCTGTCAGGAGTGCTTTGATGGTGTTTCCTGCTTGGCAGGGGGTTGGACTGGATGGCCCTTGTGGTCTCTTCCAACTCTATGATTCTATGATTCTATGAGCTGTGTATTGCTGAGTCAGAAGTTGTGATATAAGGTAAGCAAGCCTTGGGGAGTGTGCCGAGAAACCAAGTGTATTAATGGAGTCTCCTTGGCAAATTGCAGAGGGCTTTTAACAATGCTTTTAGCCAAGCAATGCTTTTAACAGAAACGTAAACAACCATTAATTGTGATAGAAACCAATTGACTTTGGACCTTTAATTATTATTTGCATATCTACTAGTACTTCCCAGGCACATTTAACAGTGGGGTTACATGGGTCTAAAACTCCTGGCAGGTGGCAATATAATAATTATAAATATGGATTTCTAACTGTTGAGAAACCCTGATCATTCCAACTTCTGTATGTGGGAAGATGCATCTGGATGGCACTGCTTCATGTTTCAGCCTGTCCTCATGCTCTCTCTCTCTCTCTCAATATATATACACTTCTCGTTTCTTCTACAGAGAAGTTATTTGCCCCTGCAACCTCCCTTTGCCTTGTTTACTTTGGGATCTGGTGGAGTGCCCATCCCTACCGTTAGGTAAAGTGCGCCTGCCACATCAACCGCCTATTTTGAGTGTCATGAAAGGGCGGGAAATTGTTGTTTATGTATGTATCCATGTATTTACTTTGTGCTTTTACAACTAGAGAGAGGCAGCAGTGCTGCTAGTAGTGCCAAGATGACTTGACTAATCTTGGGTATACTCTGCTCCTTGACCTGTGTGGGAATCCAACGGATGAGCCTCACTCTGGGAAAGCCTCCTTCATGATCAAGGTGCCAGGTAAATATAAAGCCAGTATGTGTTCCACCCAGGACCGGTGCTAGGGGTTTTGGCGCCCTAGGCGAGGGGGCGTGGCACGTGACATCATTGCGCATGACGTACGGTGCCCCGCCCCCTGCCCGCCTGGTGCCCCGCGCCGCGATTTTCGCCGCTGGTTGGGGCGGCACCGGCGGGGGGCGAGGGGCAGGCTGGCCAGTGCCCCCTCCATTTTGGCGCCCCCCGCCGCCGCGGTTTTTGCCCCAACCTGCTCGCTCCACCACTGGTTGGGGCGGCGGCGGGTGGCAGCGGGGGGCGGGGGGCAGGCTGGCCAGCGCCCCCTCCATTTTGGTGCTCTAGGCAACTGCCTAGTTCGCCTAAATGGAAGCACTGGCCCTGGTTCCACCTCTGCTCCCATTTGCCAAGATCAGCTTAAGGCAACATAGATTCCTATCCAATCAGCACCCATACAGTCTTAGCCAATCAGCATTTCCCTTACTAAACTAGTGGTGCACAGGAGGGAGAAGCCAGAAACAAACTGCAGTAGTTGAGTTGATACTATACTAGCAGCTGGTTTTTCTCTTCTTCTTTCTTAAAAAAAAAAGGACTTTCGTACTTATAATGAAAACTTCTCAGCTGAAAAATCCATAATGTATGTGAGGTTGTATCGGAAAGGCAATTTTTAATTAAAGCACTTAGGTTATTAATGCTTTCAAAATTGGCTTCTCTTCTCGATACATTTTCTTCATAGTATTTTTAATATACTTATTCATAATTAATTATTGTTTTCTTCACTGGGTGACGGGAGTTGGTTTTTGAGGTACGAAGGGAAAGATAGGACTAAAAGCCCTTGGATTGCCACATGCTTTGGATCATGAGAAACACTTGAAAAAACTGTTTGAAGTACATCATTTATATGGATGTAAATCACTACTTTAGTCCTGGTATATAATGTAATTTGTCACACACACACTTTAATTCAAGTATTGGCCTTTTCAAAGGGTGAGGTTGGGCAGGAAAGGCGAAATAACCATGAAATGTCTTCAAAATGCATTGTAAAACAAAAACAAAAAAAACCAGTGAGGTTGTTGTACAATAGTTTGTGATGGTGGGGAAGGGGAAGGGGGGTGGACCTGAAGGTGTTTTGATCACAAACATGCACACGTTCACTGCACACATGCACACACACACACACACACACACACACACAGAACACACTTACTTTCTCACATGGGTGACTTCCAGATTGTCCTTATTTTGCAGAATGAATTCAAGTGCAGACCAGAGATTTAGGTTTGCACAATTCAAGTGGGTTAAAGCACTCTGCTACTCTAGTGCAACAAATACACTTCAAAAAGGGAAAAGAAACAGGTGTTTTGCTGTAAGGGAAGTGACAGGGAAATGCACAGAAAGGTGTGGAATGAACAAATGATGAATAGGAAGACATATAACTAAACTAAATGTATAACTAGTTTAAAGTTAAACTAAACTAAATTGGGAGCACTGGTAGAACTCTCAGACATGACCTGCTGCACTGCACTAATTCTTTCTGTTTGGAGTTTTCCTGCAGCTAAAGCATGCAGTGCTGTTCTGTATGTTACAAATGAGTAAGCATCTTCGAAGAGATGGCTAGGTCAGAGTAGCTTACTGAGACAAAACATTTCTTAGGAATATGGGCCACCATATGATGCACAATTCAATATATAGTGGATTACATTCTCCACCTGTTTAAAATTAGTTGCAAATCCATTTGGCTACTGGCATCTGTCAGCATCTACCGTCCAACATGGCAGAAGGCATACTCTCTAAGCCTAGGTCTGAAAAAGTCCTGCACAGTGGAAAACACTGTCAATTCTTCTAAATATTTGATGGTCTTTTTTTGGGGTGGGGGGAGGAGGGAGACAATACCACTGGAAAAATTTGGACTGTTGATAACAACCTCATATCTCTGTCATTGAAATCGACAGTATATAAAAATGTTTAATCAAGGATTGTTTTGTGGAAGAATAGAAGCCTTTTTTTGAATATTTAAAGAAATATTTTGGTATGAATTCACGAGCAGGATTTGAACTATGAGCAACAGAGGGAATTAGAGATCATTGTATACTAGTTATAATGTAAGAGAGAGAAGATTGGGTGCAGCATGGGGGAGAAGCTAAAAACACCATGGAAAATGGAAGGGGAAGTTGAAAAAAGAAAAGAAAAAAGAAAAATTGATTATACTTTGGGGTGTAGAAGGCAGAGGGCCTTCTCGGTGGTGGCACCCACCCTGTGGAATGCCCTCCCATCAGATGTCAAGGAAATAAACAACTATTTGACTTTTAGAAGACATCTGAAGGCAAGCCCTGTTTAGGGAAGTTTTTAATATTTGATGTTTTATTCTGTTTTTAATCTGTTGGGAGCCACCCAGAGTAGCTGAGGAAACCCATCTGGATGGGCGGGGTATAAATGATAAATTATTATTATTATTATTATTATTATTATTATTATTATTATTATTATTGGAATTTAATAAAATATAACAAGTAAAAAAATAAATTCATATGGGTTTTGGTCATGCCCTCAATTATCCCTCTTAGGCTGCAATCCTATATACACTTCTGTATATAGCCCACTGAATAGGGCTTACTTCTGAGTAAGCATGCAGAGGAATGCACTTTCTGGCTGCAGTCCTGTTCTCACTTCCCTGAACTCAGTGAAGCTTACTTCTGAATGGACACGCATAGGATTGCAGTGTAACAGGGCTTATTAATATTCCCTTCGTTTTTTGGCAGTTTAACCATTTGAGAGCAGACACTTATATTGGCTGATCTTTACACAGGCTCCTTGAGTCAGGAAATTGAGCTCGATAATGCTATTTCATGTGATGCCTCTCTCTTTTTGGTAATAATAAAAAGTCCTATTGTGCTAAGCTCAGTACACTGATATAAACGGCCACAATTTTTCTTGATTTCCAGCTCAACCACATTGTCAGAATGACTGATGTGATGGGGAAACGCTGGTTGTGTTTCATTTTCCCTCTCCTTTATTATATAGCCTTTAAATCAGGGGCAGGGGGAGCCCCAAAGTATATTAATTACTTTTTGAATACAGTATTAGAAATGTTGGATTTTAATCAGCGGTAATCTGCTTTTCTTCTGTCAAGATCACTGTTTTATTGAAACTTTCAAGAGTAATATACTTACTTTCAGACCTATTATCACTGTCATTTCCCAGTTTACATCAGTTATTTTTGTCTTGAGATACCGGGTCCTCCATTAAAGAGGGCACGTGTTGCGGTGCGACCTAGCCACCTGACCCAGTGTTCGGGGTGGGTGATCCTGGAACAGCCACAACCCCTGATAGGTGGGTTCCGTGTTGCTGGGGTCCAATTTACCAGTGGGGTGCCTCAAAAGAGCAGCAACGCGGGACCTATAAAACCCATGCGAGGCTTACAAGCTTCCTCTTTGGGGCTATCGCATCGGAACACCCGGCCACCTCTCCCTATATTTAGGGCTTGCGCTTGACCTTGCTATGCCGTCGTGTGTCGCCTGCTTTTGGGGCAGGGGCACGGTAGGAATTTTCCCCACTTGGCTGATTGGCTGGTGCCATTTGGGTTTTGCCTGCCGCGTAGCAAATCGTCACAACTTGTAAGGTTGCAGCGGATAGGCTCTGGTTCAGGTGATAGGCGTGGCACGTGATGTGGTCACGCCTATGCAATGCAGGATATTCCGGTAAAGGAATCCAGGGACTCAATGGTTTGGTGTCCCCAAAAGGGGTCAGCCCACGCCCGAGTCCAGGGGACATCAGGGCGGCTGAGTGATGTTAACCTTCCACCAGCTGTCCCTTTTAGGGCCCATTTAGGGCTTTAAAGGTCAGCACCAACACTTTGAATTGTACGTTTCCGAGCACAATTCAAAGTGTTGGTGCTGACCTTTAAAGCCCTAAATGGCTTCGGTCCAGTATACCTGAAGGAGCGTCTCCACCCCCATCGGTCAGCCCGGACAATGAGGTCCAGTGCCGAGGGCCTTCTGGCGGTTCCCTCGCTGCGTGAAGCCAAGTTACAGGGAACCAGGCAGAGGGCCTTCTCGGTAGTGGCACCCGCCCTGTGGAACGCCCTCCCTTCAGATGTCAGAGAGAACAACAATTACCAGACCTTTAGAAGACATCTGAAGGCAGCCCTGTTTAGGGAGGCTTTTAATGTTTTATAGATTATTGTATTTTAATGCTCTGTTGAAAGCCGCCCAGAGTGGCTGGGGAAACCCAGCCAGATGGGTGGGGTATAAATAATAAATTATTATTATTATTATCCCTGGTGTTCATCCTTGGCTGTCCTATGAACGTGGCTCCGGGACAGCACTGCCTGCAAGGGTGCAGGGAGATAGTTGAACCAGAACCTATGCAACCACTCACTTGATTGTAATCAATAAAGTTGTGGCCTAAATTCTGCCAAAAACCAAACCAAATATCTGACTCCTGTGTGAATTTATTTTGGGGAGGGTAAAAGGTCTAAACACGCAATTGTATTACTGAACTGTGGAGGGCGGGGGGATGATAAAGCATAATGGTGTCAGAGAGGGATTTTATCATTCTTCCTGTGACTTGTATGAGGATTATTTACAGTTTTACATTTTCCTTTCTTCTCCACCCTGGCTTCTTTTTGTTTTTGTTTAAGGCGATAATAGCAATAGAAGCTTCCAAGAATCTCTCCCTTCAAACAAGTTACAGCAAGACTTCAGCGCCACTGGGAATAACAGCTGTGTTCAGGGTCAACATATGAATGGCTCTTCTTGGATTCAGCATCCTAGATTAGCTTGACCTGGATCGCTAATGTACATCCGGAAAGCACCCGCAGGGTGAAAGATATAAATATATTTGTTAGTCTTGTCATCTTACAAATTATGCTATGTAAATGGTTAAAGACAATGATTAACATTCTTACTGAAGCCTTGTGTGTGCTAAATTATGCTTGGATTATTCATCTAAAAGGAAAATTTTTATTAAATATTAAAGCTGCAGAATATTGAGCTTTATATCTGTCACATATAAAGTGACAGATGTGCCTATGCATACACAATAAGCATCAATGAGTGCAATTTGCACATTGTTTTATGCTCCCACAAGCATCTCTCAAAGACTGTAAGGATAGAGGTGTTTGCGAGATGTTAAAGACAGTTATTGCCAGGGGTCTGGTAGGCTCTGAAATTCTGCAAATCATATCGTCCTTTGCATATTTTGGAACCGCCGCAGAATTTGATTGTGGCTGTGGAACTAGTCACAAAGAACTCCCACAGGTAGCTGGGAGAAATATTGAAAATTGGGAATGGGCAAGTTGACCACACCCAAGGCAAGGCAATGCTCTACGCCATCCCAATCTCCCCCGAGCGGTGCGCAAGATTTCAGGTATTGCAAGCACTCACCCAGGATTTGTGTTTGGAAAACTAGGCACAATGGAGGCTATGTGTATTTATGGTTTGTTTACAAATATATACAACCTGAGCCTACTTATGGAGGAGCTCACAGCAGCAGCAGCAGCAGCTCAAAACACTGGCAGGTAACATGACATTACAGGAGAGGCCAGAGACCCAACTCTGCTCCACTGGTCGCATCTGAAAACCCTATGTATATAAAATGTGAAAGGGGCTCAAGTGGTGTGTACATATCCTCATCCTTGTGGTTGATGAGACTGATTCACACATGCATGTTCACCCCTTGATTTTGCTGTAGCTGATGGCTGTACACCTGAGGTTGACTTGCATTATCTCTTTTTTGTCTGTCAAAGAACCCAAGGTGGCCTTCGTGTGCAATCATGCATCCATCCACTGGCTTCAGAAAGGTGGTGACCTTGTGTCCTTTCAGCAGGAACAATGGGGTTGTGACTTGAAATTCTACCGAAGTAAAGATGTGTAGAAATCACTCAACGCTTAGAGCAAGCCCTGATATACTTAGGCCCTGAACTGTGTCCATAATTATTTTATACCGGTATAGAGAACACCTGATTCTAGATCACCAAAGTGTTTCTTTTTTAAAAAAGACAGCAGATCTCAGAACTTCCTGGAAGCAACATATTTTGGCTCAGAACTAACTGTGTGCATACATAACCCTGTAAAATAAGCTGGAATCCTGCTGATCAATAATTTGGAAGGGTTAAGAAATCCATCTCCCAAATAGTTGATGACATAATGTCAGTGGTGACATTAGTCAGTGGTGACTGAAGCTACCTGGCAGGCCATAATACATGCCTGGAGGTGGGCATTTGGTATGGTGGGCTCTAGCCAACTTGGCACCTTTGTTTCAGATAGGACTTAAGCAAAAGCTAACTTTATCTGGCTGTAGGCCACTGTTGCTATGCTGTTATTTGCAGATGGGAGGGGATTCTTGGACGTACTCTCAAATTTTGCAGCTAAGTGCACATAAAAAAAAGACAAGAGTATCTATTCTTAAGAAATAACTCCCCCCCCCATTCCATTTCTCAGAACTTCCAGAGGGCAGGTGTCAACCTCTCCAGGATCCTTGACCAGTTCTTCTAATGTCAAGTGAAGACCATTTTCTGGCAAGAATAAAAGTGTGTCACTGTGGTGACATTTCAGATTTCACAGTGGGGGCAACATTTAGCAAGAGGTGATGTGGAAAAATAAATCTATTTTAGGATTGGCTGTAATGGTTGCCATCATTACAACCTGGGGCCATTAAAATCAACAGGAGCTTCTCTGGGAAAGTGGATTCTACCTTATAATGGGAGCCCCTATAGGGTTGCTCGTACAATAAAATTATTCATGTAGGACAAAAATAACAACTTAATGCCAGTGCTTTATCTTCTACTGGAAACAATGAGCTTCCTTTTGCTGAAGAGGACAAGATGGAATGCATTGTGTGTGCTGTTCCACAAAAGTAAAACTTTTGTGATTCCCGAACCAAGTACAATAAAGCAAGGCAGAAAGTGAGAGGTATAATGACTGTTGGAATTAAAAGGCAGGTCTAAGTTGAATCAGCTCCCAGATATCAACAAATTCCTATGCCACTTATATGACGAAATGATCTCTAAGTGGTTTACAAGTATAAAATCAATTATAAAATCCGTACATAATTAAAATACATGATATTTTAATTCCATCAAAACTATATAATTAGAATTTACCATACAACTATATAATTAGAATTTAGCATACAACAAGGCAATTAAAAAGAATAAAAATAAAGGCAGTTAAAAGAGCAATGCAAGCAATTCGATCAGGAAGTTCAAGTTCAATGGGATGTTTGCTTAGACAGCTGTGTCTTCAAGAGTTACTGGAATATCCATAGGGATAGAGCCTATCACATTTCAACAGAGAGGGCATTCTACAGCACTGTTGCCACCAGTGGGAAAGCCCACCTGTGGTTACCACAAGCCAGTAATGATGGCTTGAGGAAATAAAGCATTCTTCTATAGAGGTGTGCGGAATGAGAGAAGTCAGGGGAATCACTCAAGCTCCTTGTTCATTCTCAACCGGAATTCGATGTTTGTCCATTGTATCTGAGAAAACAAAGGAGATCCATACATCAAAACACAGCAAAGCCAGAGGGATTATTCCAAAGGAACTATAATGAAAGGATCAGCCAGTGGTGTAGACTTGGGTGAACTGTGATCTATTACCAGGTGAGAATTGAGCATATGTTATTGTGCTTTGCTTTTTGTCAAAGGTTTTTGGTATGCTAGCACACTCAGATAAACTCAATGAATTCACAACATTCTGAGGAGGTTGCATGTGTCTTTATTTTTCTCTTTTTTAACTGGAATCCAAGCACCCGTGACAGGTGCTCCTGACTCTTCTTTTTAAAGCATCTCTCTCTCTTTTATGCATTCAGCCTAACCTGCCTCAATAAGGTGTTAGGACAAAACAGCAGGGAGATCTATATAGTGGTACCTCGGGTTACAGACGCTTCAGGTTACAGGCGCTTCAGGTTACAGACTCCACTAACCCAGAAATAGTATCTCAGGTTAAGAACTTTACTTCAGGGTGAGAACAGAAATTGCGCAGCGGTGGTGCAGCGGCAGCGGGAGGCCCCATTAGCTAAAGCGGTACCTCAGGTTAAGAATAGTTTCAGGTTAAGAATGGACCTCCAGAACGAATTAAGTTCTTAACTTGAGGTACCACTGTAGTTGTCACTAAGTTCTATGGAAAAAAAGGGTGGAATGTAAGTGGAATAAATACATGAGGCCTAGTTAGCTTTGAGGCGGTAAACCTGTGTGCTCTGTACCATGATTATGGTATTATATGACTGAATGCCACTTCATTGGGGGAGGGGGAATGCTTCAAAAAAATTTAAGGGAAACGACTGTGTGAGGAAGAGTTCAATCAAGTAACCTCCCACCCACAGTCGAAAGGGGTACAAATAGTATACAGGCTTAAAATATCAGTGATAAATCTGCTGTGCCTTAGTGGACAGTCACCTCTGCTAAACTAGGCCCTGTACAGCTACGCTACAGATCTTGTCTGTAAGTGAATCAATTTTTTAAAGGTTGCCACGGGCAGTTTATCTCACCAAGAACCACATGCTACTTAAATGTTCTTATCAAGGAGAAACTTTACTGCCATGTCTAATACACAGCAGGTGATGGGGATGTCACAGGGTGGGACCCTAAGAGGGCTGTTATTAATTCTCTCGTATATTGGTGGAGATTGGTAGGCCTCCACACCCAGATTTTGCTTAACAAGCTTGCCGATTTCATTTTGGCGCCTCCATATCTGTGTCACATTCTGCAAGTTGAAACTTGGGCTCCCGTAACCACAAGGAGCAGATTCTGACAAGTGTCTTGCCCTTCCCAATTTGCTGCCTTTGTGGCTTACATCCCGGGTGCAACAGTTTGCAGATTCGGATAGGTGAGTGAGTGGCACCTGTCAAAATACTTTCCCCGCTTCAAGATGGGAGCTGGGGAAGATAGCACATTCCAATAAGTGGAAGGCACCTATCATAAATCGCTGCCTCCTGTATCAAGGATACAAATGGCAAAGATAGCAAATTCTGACAGGAAAGTGACATCCATCAGCATTTTCTAGAAGTGCTGTTCTTATTTCAGAATGTAAAATGATACAATCATCATCTTTTGCTGCTAGAAGCAAGTGCAGGCTGGAAGGCATTTTTTTTTCAGTGATATACTGCTTCTTTCTCTCCCCCCCCCCCCAAATTAAGCCTTGGGATTTCATTTCATTTCACCTGCTTAGGGAAAAAGCAGAGTGGGGGGAGCTGCCACCAGCTCATGCTGTCAAAATGTTCCCGAATCTGTATTCTCTGGTCTAGGATCTGGAATGGGGAACCTGTAGACCAGGCATAGGCAAACTCAGCCCTCCAGATGTTTTGGGCCTACAACTCCCATCATCCATGATCACTGGTCCTGTTAGCTATGGATGATGGGAGTTGTAGTCCCAAAACATCTGGAGGGCCGAGTTTGCCTATGCCTGCTGTAGACCTCCAGATGCAGTAACACAGGAGCTGGGCTTTTAGTGTGGTTGCCCCTGTTCTGTGGAATAGTATTCTTGTTGAGATACGACAGGCACTGTCGAGGAACAAAATATTGCTCAGTGGGTTAGAGTGCTGTGCTGATAATGCCAAGGTTGCAGGCTCAATCCCTGTATGGGACAGTTGCATATTCCTGCATTGCAAGGGGTTGGACTAGAGCAGTGATGGCTAACCTTGACACTCCAGATGTTATGGGACTACAACTCCCATCATCCCTGACCACTGATCCTGTTAGCTAGGGATGATGGGAGTTGTAGTTCCAAAACATCTGGGGTGTCAAGGTTAGCCATCACTGGACTACTAGAGGATCCTCAGGACCGCTTCCAACTCTTCACCATCCTGACCATCATCCATGGTGATTGGGGCTAGTGGGAGTCACAGTCACAGCCTATCACAAAAGCTCCTATCATTCCTTTATACACCGAGTAGATTCATATGTTGTTTGATTCCAGTTCCTGTCTCTGACTTACAATGTTATTGCCTTCCAGTTACAAGGTCTTATCTGCAGCAAGCCCTAAAATGCTAAAGAATTCCACATCTGCCAGGCATTGTTTCTAGAAGCACAGTTCATATTGTAACTGCTACAAACATTGTTGTTGCTGCTGCAGCTGTTATTATGACTTCATTTTCCAGCTGACTCTTACAGGATGTGAATCGGAAAACTTACAGTATCATATTAAGCATATTTACTTAGAGGTCAGACCCACTGAACTTCAACAGAACTCACTTCCAGACTCATCCAGCATTTTAGACTGCAGTTTACACACTTACCTAGGGGTAAGCCCCACTGAAATGAGTGCAATTTTAAAATGTTCAGCTTTGATCAGAGGGCTTCCTCCATCTGGCTCTACCACCTTCTACCCTGTGGCTTCTATTGTTGATGTCCTCTGAGACAGCCATTACAGGAACACAAGATATATATTTTCACAGTGCCAGAAGTCCCCCACCTCCCACCGCTTTTGCTTTCCTCTCTAATGTGTGTGCATGTGGGGCAGAGCGGGGAGAAGTAGCCAGGGTAATGCATTCAAAATACCCAGCACCACTTCTGCCTTAAGCCTAAGTTTTGTAAACATGGACCTTATTTAGAAAATCCCCAGACTCCCCCAAGTGGATAGCAAAGAAATGTAGCTCTAGAGATATTGCCAGGAAGATCCCTCCTGGCAGTCATTATCCATAATGAGCTAAATTCCTGCATTCTGATATACACTCTCTTTCCCCCATTAGCTTCAGAGCATTTGTTTGACAAGAATCATTGCCTAAGACTCTTCTTGCAAGCTGATGAGCTTTTTGCTCATTCCGTAGCTTAGCCTCTAATGTAGAAAAAAGGAACCTGTGGCCCTCCAGATGCTGGTAGGATCCAACACCCCAGCAGGTATTTAATGTTTTAAATATATCCATAAAAAAATCCTATTGTTTTATCACTTTGGTGTTTGCTACCCTGGGCTCCTTTGGGAGAAGGGTGGGATATAAACTTCTTCTTTTTCTTTTTCTTCTTCTTCTCCTGAACCAGCATGGCCAAGGATAATGGGCCTGAGTGTCCAACATCATCTGTAGGGACCCTTTTCCCTATGTCTGCTGTAATGTAAACCTCTTAGGAGGGTTCAGGTTGTTTTTGTACAGACCAGGAGGATCCATCTCAAACCCTAACCCTTCAACAAAGCTTCCACTTTTAAACATACCATAATTATATATATTTTTAATCTGCATATGGAAGTTCTATCAAATGGCATGGGCGGTTCTTTCAACTGTCTGTCTATCACTCAAACAGTGCCCTCCTTGCTGTCTTGCCTTTCGCCTTATCACACAGCTCAACTAAATGCATATTTACTGGGAAGTATTTGTGTTCGGTGCAGTTTACTTCCAGGAAAGTGTGCCGAGGACTGTAGCCTTTAAAAAGCCATGAAATAAAAGCGTCATTATGTTCTGGTAGGATCCATCTTAGAGCTGCAACCTTCGACTCTCTTACTGGAGAGAAGGCCCCACTGAAGACAGCGGGACTTACTTCAGAGTAAACATGACTTGGGTGTATTGGCAGGGGGGTAAATGAGAGAACCGTTTGTAGTCCCTTCCAGGTCTATTTTATTGATTAATTTTATTTTAACAATTCCTATGATTCTATGATTGTGCTTCACAACCCACTTGTGCGCCATCATGATCTGTTATCCAAAGGCTGGTAGTCTAAGGAATGAGACAAAGGTTGCTGTAGTTTTTTCCTCAGTCCAGGATTGTTCACACTCACCCTCAACATGCTGCTTACAGTGTTATTCAAACTTGGACACCAGCTGGTTTTGGACTACAATTCCCATCATCCCTGACCACTGGTTCTGCTAGCTAGGGATGATGAGAGTTGTAGTCCAAAAACAGCTGGAGACCCAAGTTTGAGTAGCACTGTGCCACTAGATTGATTCTATATCCTCCGATTCCAAGGGTATGGCTACTGATACACATTTGAAAACTCTTCCCTTGATTAGGTTATCCACACCTTTTCTTTCCTGCACATGCCCCGGGTGAATGAAGAAGGAAGTGGTGGTTGCCACCTTTGTACACGCCCACCCACAGTTTCCTTGGGCAGCTGTGGAGACATCCCCATTTCTGGGATTACCTGTATCTGTTTTCAAATGGACACACTGAGGGGAAACGTAGCTTCTCAAAAAGCGCTTTACAGGGGCACAAAATATGCATCACACCTAGATTTGTGTGTGGACTACAGAAAAACAGCAGGAACCCAGTCGTCACTCGTTCTGGAAGAAATCGATGTGTGGACCCTAATTTAAAAACCAGACTAGTTGAGATGGGGTGGTGGGTGGTATTCAGCTTCCTATAATTATGATGTCAGATGTTCTAAGAATGACTACAGACAGGAGTACCAACTTGAATAAAATAGGGGGGGCAGGTAAACCCCGCCCCGCTTTTTCGATCACATGACAAAGTGCACGCACACTATTTGAATGGCAATGCCCATCAACTTGGGGGGGGGGGGCTTCAGCGCCCTGAAATATTTTTGGGGTGGCCCAAAGCCCCCTCGGCCTCTAGGAGTCAGGCATAATACTAGCGTAATAAGTATGATATAATTTAAAATCAACAACTTAATTGATAAATTGAAGTCCATTATATTAATAGCTCCAAGAGCAGCTTTCTCTCTTATTGCCACAGATCCCTTTAACTCTTGCCGTGCTGCTCTGCACCTGCTCAGATCCGAAAATAAATTGCATGTGGCCCCCAGCAAGCCTCTCGACTCGGCCTGCGTCTTAAGCGCCCCCCCCCCCCCCGGCAGAGCGTGCGCGGCAATCTGCTTTTTCACCAATTAAGCCATCTTCGGGTTAGAGGAAGAAATAAAAGTCTCTGTAAATCCATTGCAGGAGGAATGGTCCCCAGGCTTTCCGCTGGCTGGCTATTGATCCCTTTAAGTGCCTGCTAATGAGACCCGTTTATACCCAATAAAGCACGCGCAACGGGAGCGCCAAAAGACAGATAAAGTGCTCGCAAGGAAGGGCAGCACACACACACCCGAAAACCTGGGCACAGCGGGAAGAAGTATTGATCTGCTGCGGGGCCGCCCTTCAAGGGTTAACCTGCTCGAGGAGAGAGAGAAGGAGGCGTGGCCATGGTGGCATCAAATCTTGAGGAGGGGGGAGTCTATAAAAGAGAGGCAAAGCTGCCGGCTCTCTCCAAGTCCCGCGGTCTGTTCCTGAAAGGGAGGAGGTGCTGGGGCTGGGAAAGCCTTGGAAGCCTTTGATTCTTCCCCACCGCCTCCGTGTGTCGTTTCCCCAGTGGTGGAAAGGAAAAGCCTGCGTCCAGAAGGCAGCATTTATTTCCCTGCTTCCTGCTCTCCCATGATGCACACCCCGAGAATCCAAAGGTTGCAACCCCTGACATTGAAAAATCCGGTCCTGCGGGGCAGCCCAGCTGCTCCTCGCTTGGGATCTGCTTCACGACGGCAGGCAGGCAGGCAATGACGGGGTACTGGGGGTGCGGGAAAACTACTACAGGGGAGGAGGCTCACAGCAAGGGGTCTCCCTGGCTCTGCTTCCTGTATCCCAACAGAGCGCAAGTAGGAAGCCCGCAAACAAGACAGAGAGAGGGGGGGGGCAGCGTTTGGTCTCGGATATACACTCCCTGGTGGTGGAGGCTCCACTGAGCTGGCACGCATAGCAGAGAGTCGCTTGTGAGCAGCGAGGCAGTGGCTGCCCCGTCTTCCCCCACCTCCACAGGATCCCACCACAGCCTTGACCCCCGACAGCAAGCGTCGATCCACTCCCCCCATCGGGGAGCTGTCTGGAACGATCCCCCCGCACACACACACAAGCGAGGGAAGCAGCTGCGAATGTCATTGCGAAAGGGGATTCGCTGCAGCTGATGGAAAGGCTTCCCTCGACCAGCCAGTCAGGGACACTCGCTCGCCTACCTAAATTAAAAATAAAAAAATTCTCCTCCTCCCCTCTCTTCCTTCTCTTATATTTTACCTGGGCGACGGCAGCAAGCAGCTGATGTGGGGAGCAGGGGCGCCCTCTTCGCTTCTCCTCCTCCTCTGTCCGTTATTGCCCTCTTCTGTGGAGGACTTGAGCCAAGAGTGAGGGTGGGGAGGGGGGAAACTGAGGAGGAGAGGGGGGGGAGGAGGAGGAGAGAAGGCGGCGTGTGACAGATGCACTCCTCTGACAGCTCCCCGGCTAGTGGCTCCCTGCCATTGGCTCAGTGCAGCGGAGCGGCAAGGCTGCGCGCTATAATAGCACCATGCCTGTGCGAGGCAGCAGCTCAGACTCCTTCGGCAAAGCCAGAGAGATGCTGAGGCTGCTCCTCCTCTCTCTCCTCCTCCAGCAGCAGCAGCTCTGAGGGGAAGGGGGGGAAAGACCGTGGTCAATGCCTGCTGGCTCCGGCCATTGCTAAGCTCGCCTGCTTGCTGTGACTCTGTCTGTCTCTCTCTTTCTTCCCCACCCTGCGGAAAGGGAGAGCCGGGCTGCCGCTACTTCCACCGCCTGAACTGGAGCGAGCAGCCGGAGGGAGCGCGGTGTGCATGCCTCTGGTGCGCGCGCCTTGTGTGTGCTCGGGGCTCGCTTCCCCCCGGGTTTCCCCACCCACTCCCGCCGCCACCCCATCGCCGCTTCCTCGCACCGCCACCCTACACGCGCACGCACATACATACACGCGCGCGCTCGCACACACGCCCGGCGCCTTGCTTCCCGGCTGATCGGGCACCCTCGGGGTGCATGGAAGCAGCGGCGGCAGCAGCAGCCCACGAGGCGGCTGCCCCATGGAGTGTTATTACATTGTCATCAGCTCCGCGCACCTCAGCAATGGGCACTTTCGCAACATCAAGGGAGTTTTCCGAGGTCCTCTCAGCAAGAACGGCAACAAAACTCTGGTAAGGAGCCTTCCTCTCCACCCGCCCGCCCGTCCCCTCTCCTATTCCTCGCTCGCTCCATTATCTGTTGATGCCTCGCTTGGGTTAACTCTGGGTTCAGCACCGCAGCGTCCTGGACAGCTCCGAAAGGCGCTCTCCAGGGAAGGTTCTCTATCGCTTTGGTGGAGATACTGTAGACTGTATTTGCTAAAGGATGGGGGAAAGCAGTCTCCCCTGCTTTCTTGTCTTCCTGGACAGGGCTCTCCAACGTGCTCATTCTGTGATGGGACCTGGTTTGCCGTAACCCCCAGGGGAAGGGGCACAGATGCTCTTGCTTATTGGTCGAAGCGGTGGTTAGTTCGAGTCCTTCTTCTCTTGGAGTGTTTAAAACAAACTGTGCAGTTATCTGGTAGAGGTTACGACTCCAGAGGAGGAAGTGGAATCCCTCTTATGTCTAAGCTCTGGTTCAGCTTTGTTTAATACGAAAGAGGGTGTGAGGGTCTTCAGAAAGTGAAGGGAAAGGCAGATGGAGGCTCAAACTATTGAGTTTTTCATTAGGAGGTTGTTGAAGAATGATAGTAGTTCGGAGCATCCCCCTGTTGATAAGGGGATATAAATCAACTTATAGTACAATCCTATGCATGTCTGCTCTGAAGTTGGCCCCACTGCTTTCAATGTACCTTACTCCCAGATAGTGTATCTAGGATTACAATCTTGCACACCTGTTCTCATTTGACTTCAAAGTGCTTAAGAAGGCATTCCCATACCCTTCCACTCAGGAGTAAGCTCCTTTGAGGATAGTAGTATGCAGATAAGGTTGATGCTGACTAACTGCCCATGGGGTGGCTTGAGTTGAGAATGCACTAAAGGCACACCTGCCTCAATGATATGTTGGTATATTCAGGTTGCCAGCCAAATTACATTAGTTGGGGTGTTTGGCTGGCAACTCTTCTGTTAAATCCGTTGACGAACACATGCTTGGTCTGACTTGAGAGTGATCACATTTGTTGTGTCTGTGTTTGAAATTGTTGACGCCCGAAGGAATTGTTTTCTGAAGAAGTTCAGCTTCTTCATATGACATATGAGATGCAGGAAGGCTGCCCACTGTGGACCTGTCACCATGTGCAAGATATCCCTGAAAAAGTTCCATAGTACTGGATCCAGGTTTGGAGAGAGGAACGCTGTTTTCTCACTAGTGCTTATTGAAACTTTTCTATAGCAACAATGCAGCAGGAATTCAGCACATGTCCCTTGTGTGGAAGAGTTGCTTCCTATGCTATGCTTGATGGTTACCTTGTGATTTCTCTGTAAATATAGTGACTGAGCAAAGTTTGAGGCAAGTCCTAAAATAAATTACACTAAATAGAAAATGACACTGGTTTGGGAAATGTTGGCGCTCTCTTCTGTGGTTATCGTTGGAAACACCTTGTTAAATTCATTCATGTTTCATCAAGCAGGGACACACATACAAAATGCCATACAGAGGTTTTGCATACACAGAGATTCCTATGAAATAATAATGGAAGATGGTATGAATTATGCCAAGTTGGGTGCTGTGCTCTTTAAGGAGCAATAAGGCAAGAATGATTCATTGATGAAATTAGCAAGCAGCCCACAAGCATTTCTATCCATGTTGGTTAAAGTGTGTCAAAATCTTATTACCTTCATTGTTCACTAGCCTGATCTTTCATTGCTATGATTGGTTTGTGTATACAGAATTTTCTCTGGGTCTTTAACAACTGTGATCCTAAATACAATTCCTTGGAAGCAAGTGCCCATATTGTCAATGGAATGTACTTCCAAGCAGGTGAAATGGGTTCCTATCTCAAATATCTATGGGTAAATTTGTTACCAGGGAAGATTTGCTGCAATATTTCAGATGCCTGCAACAAAGTTAATGTTACACCTTGTGGAGGATTGCAGCTCAAGTTGATGTACTTCTGTAAAGTTCTGTTTGGTGACAAGTGGCACTTTGAAATGTCATGTTGATCACATTCCAAAAAAATATATATGTCAAATGCCTTTTGTCATGTACCACTAATACATCTGCTCAATTATCTGCTTATTATTTGGCATGATTGGGAGCAAATCTTAAGATAATTTATTATGTACCACATTCTCATGTAGAAAAGTCCTAAATGTCACCAATCCCTGAGTACTGACATAATTTGTTTTGCCTTGAAGTTATTTTGGCATGTGGCAAAATTGGCCTTTGCTGCAGATCTAATTCAGTTTCTGTATTTGGGGAGAGTTTTTTTTTAAAAAGTTAATATAATGAAAGTGATACAGAAGACTTCCTGAAAGGTAATATAAGGAAAATCTTCTTATAATACAACCTAATGCTCTCAAAAATGAAATTCATTTCTTTTTGGAAGTGAATGCAAAATTATTTCACAGACCCAGTCAACCAGGATGTAAATGTACTTCTTAAATGTAATTTAAAGTGGAAAAATCTTCCAAGGGAGATATGGGGTTTTTCATAAGTAAAAAATACATAGTCTGCAATCTTGACTTTCTCTTCTTGATACATAATAGAAAGGGGCATTATGCATGAAAAAGGAACCAAATTAACAGCATAATGGACAGGAGGGGAAAGAAGCAGGGCTGGCACTCAACTGAAGACAGGGCGGTTAACTTTGTTAAAGAATGAAATTAAGTTGCATGATTTTACATATTAGGACAAATGGAAAAAGCTATTCATTTTTGTTTTTAGATCACGAATGAGAAGGGGGGAACGTGTTGCTATCCAGGTGTTCCTGGACTACAACTCTTGTATTCCTTTAGCATTGACCATGTGGGGTGGAGCTGATAGGAATTGGAGCCTTATAATATCTGGAGGGCTGCAGCTTCCCCATCGCTGTCTGAGGGGAGTCCAGGCAGGAACCACCTTAGAAGATGTGCTCCATTCCATGCAAGAAGGCATCATCTAAGTTAGTGCTTACCACTCACAGTTTTTTGTCAGACTTTTTTATTTTAAAAGAGTTTCCTGATTTATTAGTATTTAAAACTTTTAATAGATTAAGCAGTGCCCGCAGGTTAATGTAACTGCTGAACTAAAAGTTGTAATCTATGGTGAAATATATACAATTCAGTTGTCCCCAAAGTAGCAAGTCCATTGTGATCTGTGCTCACACCCCAAATCCAGCTGTTGTCAACAGTCTTTGCTAGTTGTAGAGTGTGGTGAAAAGCAAACATTTCTTCAGAGTTCATGGAATAACTTCAGTGCTGTTTATAAAGTCTTTGATTGACGATTGACTTTGTCCTGAAGAGATGTAGATATATCATTCCACCAAAAAATTGTGTGCGTCCCTTTCTCTCTCTCTCTCTCTCTCTCTCTCTCTCTGTGTGTGTGTGTGTGTGAAATTAATATATATATATATATATGCACACACATGACTGAAGCCAAAATGAACTTCTACCAAAACCTTTTTGTGACATCAACACTGCATAATCAACTTTAGTGCAGGAGACCCACGTTGTTTTGTTAGCAAGGAAGTGCAAACATTCCCAGGGAACATCTGATACGGAAAAACCCATAAGACTGGTTAAATGAGCCATCTATGATTTTAGATGTAATGAAAGGGCCCTGGTTATTTCAGCTTTCAAGGGAGTTTGTTTTATTGTATTTGTGCAATTTCTCCATTAGCCAAGAGGGGCCACTGCTGAGCAGTTTATCCCCCTCTCTTCTGCTCTCGTCTCTTTCTCCTCTGAACTAACTTTGCTGTGTGGTTGTGGTCTTAAGAATGAGGACAGTAGATGTTAATCCCACTCCTGATCTAGTGAGCAAAGAAGCACAAATCTGAGGATTTATTGCTCTTTCTCAGATTTCTAGTTGGGAGTGGAAAGGGTGATAGTGCCTTAAGGTCTTTTCTTCGCTTGCTTCGCTACTTGAAAGTGACTGGTGAGAGGATTGTGCAGCTACATAGTGTTAAGTAGAGGAAATGAAGAGCCTCCATTCATATTGGTTCCGTAGTAGGAAAGTGTGACACCCCATCACCCTCACATTCATGGTCAAGTAAATCAATAATAACTAACTGAGGTTCTGCTCCCCGCTAACATAAACCCTGGCTATGCCCATGATCACATTATTTTCATTTCTACTATGAGACAGGGAAAAATGTTTCGCCGTGATGAGGATATAAAAGGAAACTGAAGAACAAAGAAGTTGGGGGACAGGGAAGGAGACCACAAGGGCCGTGAGATTGGAAAATGGCTATGGATCCAGAAAACCATGAGTGAACATTGTAGTGAATGTAAAGGTTGGATAAGATGCTATAAGCCCAGGATGGAAATTTGTGGTCCTCCATATGTTGTTGGACTCCGACTCCCATCAGCCTTTGCCAGTATAGTTAGTGGTCAGGAATGATGGGAGCTGTAGTTCACCAACAAGTGGAGGGCCACAGGTTCCTTGCCTCTGCGGTAAATGAGCGTAATTGAAACAAATGTTCAGAAGGAGCACGGATATGAACTCAAGCTTTGATGCTGTGTGTCACTGTATGCTGTAATTAAAATTATGTAGTGAAAATTGAGGTCCTGTAAATGTTTCCCTGGGAATAAGTACAATGAAGCCTAACAGGACCTACTTCCAAGTAGATAAAGGTAAAGGACCCCAGTTAAGTCCAGTCAAGGCAACCATGATGTGCAGTGCTCATCTGGCTTCAGACCAAGGGAGCCAGCATTTGTCCACAGGCAGCTTTCCGTGTCATGTGGCCAGCATGACTAAGCCGCTTCTTATTATGTATTTTGGGTTCTCATTTTGCATTTTTATGTTGTGAATTGCCTGTGATCTTCAGATGAAGGGTGGTACACAAATTGAAATGATGATGATGATATTGTATCTGCCCTTGGTCTAGTAGACATTCTAAAACAGAACACACTACAGAAAGCCCCAGGCATTGCATAAGCCTATTGTTTAAGATGGGGTTGCCAACTGGTGACCCACAGGCTGAATTCATGCCCCAAAGTGTTGTGATCTGATGTCCCTGCAAGTGTTGATCTAGGGGTAGTAAACGTTTTGCTCATGCTTTCACGTATATGAAAAAGAAACAATGGGCTGCCGTGCCTATTTTGGTTGAACACTACTGTCTTTCAGTTTTGCGCTCACTCTTGAAGATTAAACGTTCAAAGCAGATTTGTTTCTCAAGGACATCACCTTCCATTTTTTATCTTGCAGTGCCTGAGTAAATGAGCCCCCATGCTTGTAAAGTCCTTGCTACAAAATGATGTTGGCTTGATTATTGGACCAAGTTTGTTGCTGTGTTTAAAGTTCAAGGTTCATGGTGCATTTATAAAGTGTGCTGTGCTTCTGCCAATATGCAGCTGGTTCCAGAAATCTTACTAAGTCATTAAATTCACCTCTCTTCTGTTATGGTCTAAGTCACTTACAATCCATGCCCTAGAGGCTGAACCCTCCAGCAATGGTTCTGTGCCTTTTCTCATGACTGCCCAGACAGACAATCCCCCTACAAGCTTCTTGTGGGCCCATAGTTTACAATTTTTCATCTGCTGTATATACAAAAGAGATGGCATCAGTACTTCAATATTGTCATTGCTGGATATTTTCAGATAAATTTGCAGAAAGGAATCCTCACCAGTGTTCTTACCACTGAGGGCAGACTGAGGTTGATGAGGCAGTGCCCCCCCATTTGTCTCCATTGGTCTCCACAAGCTTCCGAAATGCAGTTCATTCAGACGGGGTCCTATCCAAATCCTATCAAACCTTTGCATTAGCCACTGACATTAAAAGAAGTCATGTAAATGCAAAATATAGATTTCCAGGAGTCCTGAATAAATGACAGTTGCCACAGACCAATTTGCTGCTGATGGAAGAGCACCTCAGGCAACCGCTAAGGTTGGATTGAAGAAACTGTTGTACATATTGCTTTTCAGTATCTGTTGGAGGTGGAAATGAAAACCTTATGGTGTGTCGGCATATGTTGTTGGCAGCGCAGTAGGTAGCATAGAAAGGGGAAGAAATGTAGAAAGCTTCTGCGACGACTGGTTATTTCTTAGCTGTTAACGTTTTTTTGTGCTCTTGATAGGTTCAGCTGGTAAAAAATTCAGTCCTACAAAAAAAGGGAGATACTATTTCAGAGGTGTATGTTATAGAATAAATATCCTTTTTAGTATACTGGTTCTGTGAAAAGCTTAGTTTAAAAGGATAAGAAGCCTGAGAAAGCCAAACTCCCAGGGAAACAGCAAGTATCCCCTTCCCCGGAACAAGTCAAACAAAGCTTGTGATAATCCTGAGGGCCACAATCCTATGCCTTCTGGTAAGTAAAACAACAAATCTCAGTGAGCCCTGCTTCTGAGTCAACCTGCATAGGATTGGACTGTGCAAGCAGTCAATCTTCCTAAATTTCAAGAGCGGATTTTTAAAGGTTGTTTCAGGTTTTGCACATCAAAATTATTCACTGAGAAAAATGCCTTTTCACAAAAGTCTAGCTTTGTCCTAATAAACCTGTTCAGAAGTGCTATAGGATTGTTTTTTATTATTAATATTGAAAAATGGTGCTTCCTTGCCTTTTCATAAGATGCACAATTTAAGAAAAAAAGAAAAAAGAAATCAACAGATTAACAACAGGGGGAACCAACGGCAGATCCTTAAAAGCAAACGGGGAGGGGGGCAGGGGGACACTGAGAGAGTTTGCCAATCACTTACAGGCATTAAGGTAGGATCCCAAAACAACAAATTGGTTGAGATGCTGCAGTCTAGCTAGGAGGAGGCTTCCATTTGTGTTGTTGTTGTTCAGTCGTTCAGTCGTGTCCGACTCTTCGTGACCCCATGGACCAGCCAGACACGCCAGGCACGCCTATCCTTCACTGCCTCTCGCAGTTTGGCCAAACTCATGTTAGTAGCTTCGAGAACACTGTCCAACCATCTCATCTTCTGTCGTCCCCTTCTCCTTGTGCCCTCAATCTTTCCCAACATCAGGGTCTTTTCTAGGGAGTCTTCTCTTCTCATGAGGTGGCCAAAGTACTGGAGCCTCAACTTCAGGATCTGTCCTTCTAATGAGCACTCAGGGCTGATTTCTTTAAGAATGGATAGGTTTGATCTTCTTGCAGTCCATGGGACTCTCAAGAGTGTCCTCCAGCACCATAATTCAAAAGCATCAATTCTTCGGCGATCAGCCTTCTTTATGGTCCAGCTCTCACTTCCGTACATTACTAATGGGAAAACTATAGCTTTAACTATACGGACCTTTGTTGGCAAGGTGATGTCTTTGCTTTTTAAGATGCTGTCTAGGTTTGTCATTGCTTTTCTCCCAAGAAGCAGGCGTCTTCTAATTTCGTGACTGCTGTCACCATCTGCAGTGATCATGGAACCCAAGAAAGTGAAATCTCTCACTGCCTCCATTTCTTCCCCTTCTATTTGCCAGGAGGTGATGGGACCAGTGGCCATGATCTTAGTTTTTTTGATGTTGAGCTTCAGACCATATTTTGCGCTCTCCTCTTTCACCCTCATTAAAAGGTTCTTTAATTCCTCCTCACTTTCTGCCATCACGGTTGTATCATCAGCATATCTGAGGTTGTTGATATTTCTTCCGGCAATCTTAATTCCGGTTTGGGATTCATCCATTTGTGTATTCCTAGCTTACTTTTCCTGTCAATCAAGCCACAGACTGGTAGAATGCTTTTGGAAAGGGGTTCTTGCATGGAATTTCAGTATTGTTGACTTGGAGAGGGTGTGTGTGTGAAGGGCTGAATTGATGGCTAGAGTGAGATTTAAATCTTAGCTACTATATGAAAGTTATTTGATACATGCATATATACATTCCAATCTTTGGCTTTGCTTCCATGATAGTTTCATGGTATAACTAGGACTTACCCACCAAAACCTTTTATTAGCCCACTTTTCAAACCAGTAAATAAATCCAGCTCTAGAATATGCCATACTAATTTCCAAACTTGTTTCCAATTTTTTTTTCTTGCTTAAAAATAAATCCTGGGAATGAACATAGATATGGTTCTCCTGTTACCACTTGTCCATCTGTCCATATTCCATGTTACATTTGACATTTAACTAAAAAGGAAGAAACCCAACAGGCACTTATTTTCATCCCCTTGGTTTTAATTGGTAGCAAATCCCAATGTCATTGGAGTGATTCTGAAAATGCTGAGGGTCAAGGTCAGAAAGTTGAGTGACTTCTGTAGAAAGTGTCTAATTAAGGAAAAACAATAACCAGAAAATAAAAATCAACAGAATACTTTCCAGAGTTTAGTAACACATAGAAAAGTGTACTCAAGTGTACCATGACTACAAAATCTACGATAGCCACATTGGCTGGAGTAACATGGGTGCATGTGTGGCATCCTATTTGGCACACACTTCGGGAAATGTAAAAATAGAACCCAAACTGAGAAGTGAGATTGTACAACGGATGGAATCCAGATGAGAAGGACCAGCTCCTGGCATCCTTGGACAGCTGTCAGGGCCCATTGCCCTAGGCCTTCCTACATCTTTGTTTTCCTAGGCCTGCCATTCTTAGCAGTGGCAGGATCTAGCTGTGCTTTCAATGTCCCACAATGCCACTGACCTTGCATTGCTTTGGGATTAATAACATGGCTAGGTAGAAGCAGGGATGCGGGTGGCGCTGTGGGTTAAACCACACAGCCTAGGGCTCTGAAGGTCGGCGGTTCGAATCCCCACGACGGAGTGAGCTCCCGTTGCTTGGTCCCTGCTCCTGCCAACCTAGCAGTTCGAAAGCACGTCAAACTGCAAGTAGATAAATAGGTACCGCTCCGGCGGGAAGGTAAACGGCGTTTCCGTGCGCTGCTCTGGTTCGCCAGAAGCGGCTTAGTCATGCTGGCCACATGACCTGGAAGCTGTACGCCGGCTCCCTCGGCCAATAATGCGAGAAGAGCGCAGCAACCCCAGAGTCGGTCACGACTGGACCTAACGGTCAGGGGTCCCTTTACCTTTACCTTTTAGGTAGAAGCAGCTGCCCGGGAGTGCCTGCTTTGCTATCAACCACAGTTAGGTAAGCCTGCCAGGTCTGCTGGCAAAGGAGAGAGCCCACCAGAGGACACAGTGCCCAGAGCTCCCTGAGAGGTGGACTAAATGGAAGCATTGGGCTGATAGGTGCCATCTTCTCAAGATGATTGAGGGGACCCAATGCGACATCCTGATGTTGTGCATGCAACATCGCATGAAGCCAGAGGGCGGAGCTGAATGCCTTCTGAACATTGAGGGGGTCTGCCCCCCTAAAAACAAACAAACATTGGGGCCTCCGAAAGTGCCTCAGCCCCTAGAGGCTGATGCCTATGATTGGGCTTAAGGGATAAGGTATATTTTTGGTAGGTAGAAACTCTAGCTTGCAGTTGAACTAGAACAAAAACACATCTTACTAGATTCAAGGAATTCAAGGAGTGGGAGCTTTTTCTGTCATTTCCAGCCTTTCTAAACTTTCACATACTCATTCCTTAGTAACTGATTTCATTGCTGCAGAGGTTGGATCTAATTAATCCAGCCTTGAATTTTATAATCTTAAATCATGCAGGATTTCTCGCCAGGTTTTTAATCTCGGGAAGGGTTGACAACCTATATATGAAGGGATACCTGTCTGGGTAGATAAATCAAGTAGTCAGAAGCTACAGGTGAGTTGATTTGCAGAGTATTCATAGCAGCGTCCTTCAAAATTGCTAGCAGTGTTTGAAGGATTTACTGTCACTTCCCACGTGACACGTTTAACACTTCAGCAGGTGAACTGACCTTTAAATATGATCCTTCTCAAAGAAGTAGTGACAGAATAAAGTCTGATGACTGAAGCTGTGGCTACATTCAGGCCACCTCCACAGACTTCAATAAGAGTACTGTGGTTTAAAATAATTAGGGATCTGGGTATTTTTTTAAAAGGATATTTTCTCCCCTTTATAAACACATCCTACTCAGCAGAATGCCCATACTAAAAAAAACAAACCCCCTTTACTCTCCCATGTCTCATTTGTCCACACAGACAGTCTGATAGACTACAATGATACACGAGATTTTATTTACTGTATATGGACAACAATCGCATGGCTTGTATAATAAATTTAAATGTCTGTCAGTAAGGGCAAATGAGGCCAAGGACAGTGAAGGCAAAGAAGAAGAACTATCAACTAGAGGAATAAAAGGATTGCACACAATGTGCCCCCCCATTATAGGTTTATTTCCTTTACCCCCAGCAATTTGTTCAGCCACACTGAGTCTACCAATTTACAAAGTGGATTATATTCAGTACAATTAGAGTACCAAGTAACTATTTTTCACGGTATTACTAATGGGCCATACTGTCTGTTGGAGATGAAACAGCAGGGATCATTTCCGTTTGTAGTTGAAGGGTTAATTTTGTTAGTGTTAAAGTCAAACAGGCAGAGTGGCATGATCTTCACTTGCGTATGTAACACAGACACTGGTTAGCTGTGCAGTTTTGAAGGAGTTTTTCCACCCTGCTATGTAAAAGGCTTGATTAAGAAAGACAACATATCTGTTCCTTTCTCCTCAAAGCATACATTGTTTGTTCAATTTATGCTCAGTAAAGTGCTATCGGGATCCCCCTCCCCCTGCTCTGGATTCCATCTGTTTTATTTAAGTGACTTTGCTAACACTGTCATGTACCACTTACAGCCGCTTTAATGAAAAAATGTTGTCGGTGGTGGAAGGGTTGTGCTCTCAATATTCTCTCCTCCCCCCAACCCCAGTTTGGAAAACCAGTTTAAATGAAAAATAGGTAATGTTGCAATATGGAAAGATATTGCAACACTGAAAACATATTGCTAAGCCATGCATGTTTTATACATGTCTCACATTTCAGTTGGGCACCTTTGTTCTTTCTTTAAAGCAGGCACTCTCTCTTGGTTCCTTAAATCAAAAACGGCAATTGCCATGTATACATGAAATTTGTTACAGCTAATGATTGGCTGATCGGAGGACACGCCAGGCTGCTTTCCAGGAATCACTTGCCTCATAATGGAAAGTGTAACCTCTCTCTCTCTCAACATCTGAGTGACACATGAGAAACTGCAATATAAAGTGTCACCCTACAGTTTCATTTTCTCCAGTGTTGGTTAGATTTGCACCCTGCCTTTCTGAGACTTATGACCCACTCAAGGTGACATACATAGAATTAAAATCACAACCATAGCAAAACATCTATTATTTATAAAGACAGAGGCGACAGATAGAAACAGTCCTTAGCAGAGACACTCATCTAAGGTGGCACAGTGAAGGAAAATGGCAATACCAGCCCTCGCTGGCAAATGTTTTCCAAGAACTAGAGTAAAGGTGTTTCCCAGACCCTTCTACCCAGTTCGGGTAAACTGTGACCTTCCCATATGATAGGTTTGCCATATTTCAAAAAGAGAATATCCGGACATGGGCTGCCATACATCCAGATTTTCCTGGACATTTCAGCGATTTCCGCCCGGATGCTGTTTAAGAGGGCCAAATACCAGCTATGTCTGGGAAATTGTGGGTGTATGGCAACTCTACCATATGATGATGGATATCCCATCATTCTTGAGCATTGACCAGGTTGGCGGAGGCTGATGTAGGATTTTGGAGTCCACAAACAATGGGAGAGTCACAGATTGGCCGCCCCCTGCTTTAAATGGACATGCTAATGGTCGACTGGGACGAATGGTCAATCAGAAGGTCGGCGGTTCGAATCCCCACGACGGGGTGAGCTCCCGTTGCTTGGTCCCTGCTCCTGCCAACCTAGCAGTTTGAAAGCACGTCAAAGTGCAAGTAGATAAATAGGTACCACTGCAGTGGGAAGGTAAACGGCGTTTCTGTGTGCTGCTCTGGTTCGCCAGAAGTGGGCTTTGTCATGCTGGCCACATGACCTGGAAGCTGTACACCGGCTCCCTCAGCCAATAAAGCGAGATGAGCGCCGCAACCCCAGAGTTGGTCATGACTGGACCTAATGGCCAGGGGTCCCTTTACCTTTAATGGTCGACTGCATGGGCTCTACTGCTGAACTGTGAGCCCTTCTCTTAGATCACCTTTCCTTATTCTTGGATTCAGTTCACAGCGTCAAGTGTGAGTGTGAGTTGGGCTATGCACAGGTACAGTGGTAGTGATGCACAATGGTGGCAGGTGGGGGGAAAATGCTGCATCCATTGTGTTCTGTGGAAGCACAAGAGCAAGGTCTAGAATAGATTGTTCTCTGGCACAAATCTTGGAGAGGCTAGATTGTTTGGGGATATATAAGGCTATGTCAGGCAAGACAGAACCTCTGACAGCTTCCAGGAAGTTGCTTCAACAAAGGGCTGAAGTCAGCTGAGTGCTGAAGCCTGCATTTGGCAAGCAAAAGACTCCATAGCATCTTCACTTAAAAATATTAGGTAGGCAGAGATGGGGAAGGCCTCACTGAGAGCTGATGCCAATTGGAGTAGGCCAGTGTTCTTCAACCATGGGTTCAGAGATGGTGATCAACTGCAAATCTCATCATTCCTTGCTTCTATCTAAACTGGTTGGGGGTGATGGTAATTGTAGTCCAACAACACCTAGGGAACCAAAGTTGAAGAACACTGGAGTAGACGGTAGGGCTACATGGACAAGTCCTTGCCTTAAGATTTAGCCATTGATTCTATAATACGAAGTGGCTATATCTAGCTTCTGCTGGCTTCTACTCACTGCAAATAGCAAAAACTTCATTCCTCATCTATTTCCAAAGACTTTAGAATGTCTTGCCTCACTTTCATGAGTGCTAGAAACATGTTTTAACAAATACTTCCATTCTCAGAATAACATTCCCCTTTGGTTACCCTATTGCACAACCCTGACTTAATGAGAGCCCCCCTCTCTCTGTAAGTAAGTAAGTAAGTAAGTAAGTAAGTAAGTAAGTAAGTAAGTTCCTGTCTAGTTTCTCACTAGATTCTAGTGATATTGTTGGTTATTGATATTTCTAAAAATGGTTGTGCAAGTTTGTTATTTTCAAAGATTGTAATGCTCCCAAGTTCAGTGGTCTAGCTGTGTGGTTTTTTAATTATTATTATTAAATTCCATGAGGTTGAGGTCTATGAATGCCTTCTGAAAATGCCATCTGTCGCTCAGGCTGTCTGTTGTCAACTCAGGCTGCATGTTGCATTTTGTCTGTCTTCCTCGACCACCATCCAAATGGCAGTGGATGTGAAAATATATTTGTACAACAATGAAAATATGAGCATTACAAATATTAGCCATTAAACAGTGCAAAATATTAATGGATGCTTTTAAAGCCAATATTCATAAGTGACTTATAGACCATAATACCAAGCACACATGCCGGGAATGTGTTCTGATTTCAAGAATGGATTCCTAATGTATAAGTAACATTTCACATTTGGACACTGCTCAATTTATTTTAAGTGCTCTTACTAGTCACAAATGGTGGTAGTGTAGTACATGATTAATGTAAGCAGAATCTTGGGGGTCGGTGGGGAATACTTTTGAAAGATTTTTCAGTGGACTCCCAGAATGCAGATGAGAAGGACCATGTCCATATTCGAAATGTGCACCCCTCCTCCAAAATCTCTTTTCTAAAATATTCTCTCTGATATACACACTCCCACCTTCTCTTTAAACCTTTAAATGCCTCTTTGCAGAGATTTCATTCTTCCTGATCTGCAAGAAGATACATCTTTATTTACTGTATTTCTTATTTTGCAAAACAATGTCCAAGTCGCCGTGACACAGCCAGATGTACAGTATCATCCTCACTGCTGACATTGCCTGTTAACTTGTAGCAAATCTGTTGACTTAGTTATGCATCAGTCCCTGCTCAAAATTGCACCCCCAAGGTACTGTAATAATGAGGCTGAACATGGCTTGTGCAAGTAAACTTCTGTGTGCCCCTCTCTGCCCAACACCAGGTGCAGATCTGCTGAAAGCATTCCCAGTCCCATTGCTACACCAACAGTGTCATTTTAAAAAATTGAGGAGCAGGAGAAAGTGAAAAGTTGTCGATGTCTGCAGCATCCCCACCTGATCTTTTATAGTGGACGCTCGGGTTGCGAACACGATCCGTGCGGGAGGCGCGTTCGCAACCTGCAGTTTCTGTAACCCGCAGCACTGCGTCTGCACATGCACGGGTTGCGATTCGGTGTTTCTGCGCATGCACGAGTGCTGAAACCCAGAAGTAACCTGTTCCGGTACTTCCGGGTTCGGCGCGGTGCACAACCCGAAAACGTGCAACATGAAGTGGCCGTAACCCAAGGTATTACTGTATTTAAAAATAAAGCAGTGTGAAGATTTGATAGATGATTTCATCTAAGGGGAATCACAGGGGGTCCCAGGCAAATTTAGGGCAGTGTGACTGGTTCCACTGTTCTGGGTGCTGAGTCTAGAGTGTGTTGCAGGGCGTCACAGCTGAAGGTGGTAATGCCGGTAAAAAAGTGGGGAGAAAAGCAGTGCTGGATTTAGAGCAGTGAGGGCAGTTGAGGGGGTGCAAGATGAGGGGAAGAAGAGGAGGAGGAGGAGGAGGAGTTTGGATTTGATATCCCGCTTTATCACTACCCGAAGGATTCTCAAAGCGGCTAACATTCTCCCTTCCCTTCCTCCCCCACAACAAACACTCTGTGAGGTGAGTGGGGCTGAGAGACTTCAGAGAAGTGTGACTAGCCCAAGGTCACCCAGCAGCTGCATGTGGAGGAGCGGAGGCGCGAACCCGGTTCACCAGATTATGAGTCTACCACTCTTAACCACTACACCACACTGGTAGAAGAAGAAGAAGAAGAAGAAGAAGAAGAAGAAGAAGAAGAAGAAGGTATAGTATAGTATAGTATAGTATAGTATAGTATAGTATAGTATAGTAGTGCTTTTTCTGGGGGTACTGAAGTACCAGCACCTTTTTTCTAGAAGAAAAGCACTGACAACAACTACCACCACCTATATTTATACAGGTAAATATCTAGGGAAAGTACCAAAAGGAATTATTGTGAAAATAAGATGATGAAGATGACGACGACAACAACAAAAAGAAGTGTGCATGCACATGAAAGCTCATACCAAGAACAAACTTAGTTGGACTCTACTACTAGGTGCTACTGGAAGGAATTTTTTTATTTTTTATTTTGTTTCAACAACAATGCTGGACAGCTCCCAACAAAAAATAAAATTAGTAAAAACACAGTACAAAAAAATAACAAAAGCACACATTTAGGGATTGTGTGCAAGATTTTGTCCTTGCTCCAGCTGCTATCTTACCAAAGTCCACCACTGGGGGGGGGGGAGACGAATGAAAAAGTCCCTGGCATCTGGAATGAGGGCTGGGCATGGGCTGGGACATTTGTGTGTGCCACCTTGAACACAGGCTAAAGAAATAAACAAATTAGATCTTGGTGTCCAGGGTCTATTTCCCCCTTCTCCCTTCAACCCCCACCCCCACCCCTCACCCTGGGTCGTTGTCATGCCATTGGCTGGATGTGAAGGCATTCGGTCGAGACGGCAAGGCAGCTAAATTGCTTTATCCCTGTAAAAATCGATGACTAAACCTATGGTGTTGTGTACAGTGCTTCATATGCACCAGTGCAGCGATAAATTATTCATGTTGTGCTCTGTCAGCAGTTTTACTGTAGACAGCAAGGCTACCAGCAGCACCTAATCTTCAAGCACATGAGTGCATCTTTCAGTGATTATGGCCTGTGAGCATATTTTATGAGAGGTGGGCCAGATGTTGCGTTGCTTTCAAAACAGAAATGTGATTGCTTTGCTTTTTCCAACCTGTCTGTCCTTCACTGCTTACATCTCCTGGAATTTTCTCTCTCTCTTAAAGTTGCTTTACTTGAGCAGGTGTGACATGCTGAGGGATAGTCGAAAAAATGGAATCGTTCAGAGCTCTCACCTCCGAGACAATACAGTGTGGCTGGGATAACTCAGTAAAATGTTAAATCTATGCATAGTAGAATTATCCTATTCAGTTTGGTTCTAAAAGCTAATAGCACACACAGTTCTAAAATGATGGGAATCCATTCAGTCAATAACAGAACTTTGTTTTTAAGGAAAATAAGAGTTAAAGTTGAAGCATCTGTTCACCAAGCTATTTTTAAAGGCAGAGGGACCCCTGACCATTAGGTCCAGTCGTGTCCGACTCTGGGGTTGCGGCGCTCATCTCGCTTTATTGGCCGAGAGCCGGCATACAGCTTCCGGGTCATGTGGCCAGCATGACAAAGCCGCTTCTGGCGAACCAGAGCAGCGCAGGAAACGCCGTTTACCTTCCAGCCGGAGCGGTTCCTATTTATCTATTTGCACTCTGATGTGCTTTCGAACTGCTAGGTGGGCAGGAGAAGCGACCGAGCAACGGGAGCTCACCCCGTCGTGGGGGATTCGAACCGCCGACCTTCTGATCCGCAAGCCCCAGGCTCTGTGGTTTAGACCACAGCACCACCTGGGTCCCTTAAGCTATTTTTAGAGCTCTGCTAAAAAGCTTTGGAATGAATTTTGTCCTCTGTGTGTCTTTTTAAGAATTGTTTGTGATTTGATATCTTGAACTTGTGTTACTGTCAGGGTAGATGCGTTGAACTGTTTACACAAGAGGCTGTGTGTGTGTGTGTGTGTGTGTGTGTGTTTGCGTGTGGAGTGGGGTGAGGGAGGCAAGGCCCAGTAGTAACACAAATTAAGAGTAGTATAGAGGAATTGTGAATCAGTTACAAAAGGGCACTTGACTGCTAGTCAACCATGATTTGTTTGTTTTTTTCCTAAGCTAAACGTGTCACACAACAATCCTGTAAAAATCAATTGTGGGAAGGGGAGCAGATAAGTCTTTCATAACGTTAGATAATATGCATGTTGACTGGCTTTTTGCTTTGCTTTTCCAATATGCAGTTTTCCGTTGCAGAATTACAATGTTGGCAAGGGCAATTTTGTATGACTTTGGCCAGTCAATGGTGAAGGCACAGGTTTTCCTGCAGTTTGGGCCACCGTGCCATTGGGATTATGGAAAAAGGAGATTAGAATTACCAGACCCTGTGTCTCTTGTCGCAATGACCTTGGGCTTGAGATGGGGCA